>OY728164.1:277145712-278466545 GCA_963277665.1 Viscum album | reverse complement strand
CCAATAAGTGGACCTCATGTATCCAGAACTGACACTTCGAGAGCTTTCCATAAAGCTGGTGCTCTCAGAGTGTGTCCAGTATAACCCGCAAGTGGTAGGTGTGCTCCTCCTCCATGGTCGAGTATATAAATATGTCGTCGATGAAGACCATGACAAATCGATCAAGGTATGGCTGAAATATCCTGTTCATGAGACTCATGAACACTGTTGGAGCGTTGGTTACGCCAAAAGGAATAACCAAGAACTCATAGTGGCCATACCGACATCTGAAGGTCGTCTTCTGCACGTCTTTGTCTCTAACTCCGAGACGATGATAGCTTGTTCTAAGGACTATCTTCAAGAAACACCATTCTCCCTTGAGCTGATCTGAGATGTCATCAATCCTCGGTTGAAAATACTTTTTCCTCACTGTCACCTAGTTCAGGAGATGATAATCGACACATAGTCGCAAGCTCTCGTCTTCCTTCTTGGCGAACAATATCGGGGAAGCCCATGGTGAAACATTGGGTCGGATGAATCCCTTTCTCTGCAAGTCCTCCACCTATACCCATAGCTCTCAAAGCTCAGCAGGAGCCATCTAATATGCTGGAGTGGATATTGGGGTTGTCCTGGGGTATAAGTCAATATAAAAGTCTACCTCTCTACGAGGAGGTAGTCCTGGAACGTGGTCGAGGAAAACGTCCGTATACTGATCCACCACTATAAGAAAACTCAGACTTCGCACGTCAACTACTCCTAGTATGAGGCTATCAAACTGATGAGTGATGGGTTGTTCTCTCCTCTGTGGGAGTCCATCCTGCGCTGCTAAGGCTCCCTTCTCACCGGTGAAGGTGAACCAGCTCCCATCGGTGCGAACACATCGCACCTTGCTCATAATACCGTCGATCTGAGAATGGACTGTGGATAACCATTCCATGCCCAAGATGACATCGTAAGGCCTCAACGCCGCTACAAGAAGATCCCAGCCAAAGCTCTCGCCTCCTAGAGTAAACTCACACTGCCAGAACCAGTGCGTAATCGTCGAGTCTGCTCCCGTAGGAGTCTCTAGCCGTAAGGATTGAGCCAACGGCTCCGTCGGAATCTCCCAGCTCCGAACAAGGGCAGCATAAATGAAATAATGACTCACTAATGTGTCTATAAGAACTACATAAAGGGTGGAGTAGACACAGATAGTGCCTTGAAGAATCTCTGACACGATGTGGTCGTTGGCCTCTGCTGCCTAAAGTTGATCCTGTCTCTGCCTGCCAGCTCCCTATGGTCGGGGTGGACATCCTGGTGGTGGAGGTGGTAAAGCCTCAAAGCGTCACCCACCACCTGCTGCTCGGCCAGCTCTTCTACCTCATCGGACTGCTCTTTGTGGACCTCCACGGTCGACCCTCTTCCTCTTCCAGGGTGTCCCCTCAACCGCCTGCTGCTCCTCTACACGGTGGGTCGGGCAGTCACGAGCCATGTGGATCTGCCCGCCGCATGCGTAGCACTGTCCGCTCCTCGGAAGGCTGGCTCTATGCCGGGTGCCCCGCACCTCCGAGCCAGTGTCCTGAGGTCGTCTTCCTGATAGTCTGGTCCACCTGGACCCCTATGATGTCCGTCAAATTCCATCTGTAGATGAATCTACTACATGCCGCCCTACGCTAGGTCTCGCTACTAGTTTAGGCTCAGTACTAATACTCTCTACGAGAAGAGATCTCTCTAGTACTCCTGCCTATGTCAGAATGCTTAGGGAGATCATCAATGCCCGGATCTCATGCCTCATTCCCTGCTCGAAGGTCCGGGCCTGGAAGAATGGGTCTCGTATCGTATACGTCGAATAGCGCGAGAGATTAGTAAATCTCGTCGTGTACTGGGCTACCGTCATGATGGACTGCCGCAGATGTAGTAGCTCCTAGATGCGCACCGCACGGAGGGTGGCTGGGATGAACTCCGAGCGGAAGAGGCTCTCAAAGTCCGTCCAGAGTAGAGATGTCTCGTCGGGCACCTGGAGCATCAAGCTCCACCATCTGCCTGCTGCCGCGTGCAGGAGGCTCTCTGAAAGGATCAACATGAGGTCAGCTGGTGTCCCCACTAGCCCGAAAACTCGAAAAACTACCTCCATCAAATACTCGACTCCCTGAGGGTCCGTCTCCCCATAGAACATGGGCGGTCTCTGACGCTGAAACTCGTGCAGTGCACTAAGACGACGTTCACTCTCAGCGGCTGGTCCTGATAGCATCGGTGGCTCGGCAGGTAGAGGTACCGCCGGTGCCTCCACTAAAAAAGGGCCCTGCACCGAGGCCTCATCACCTGGTGGGCTGTCGTCTCGCACAAAGCTCAGAACCCAAGCTGGCTACCATCGTGGGGCCATCCTGAAAAGAAACAGGAGCGCCACGGTCAAAATAGTATACCTGGTGAGGTGACACAAAGTAATCACTAAGAAAACTTTTGAAACACACATGCAATAAATGTTTTTGTGCATTGAGTCGGAAATCAGAAGTCAGGGTCCTGGTGTATGGATACGTCAGCTGCCGCACCAACACTGGACTCCCTGGGCTGATAACCACACTCAATACCCTTAAAATTATTGCTTCTCATAGAAAAAAGTTCTGAGTCTTCAGTTCTGCGGTAGAACCGAACTCCTTTGATACTAATTTGTCATGCCCTATCCTCGGGACTCGTGTCGTGACTACCCGAAGCCCAACTTCCATAGTCTAGGGGCTAGAGACTAGCACCAAAGGCGTAAATCCCGATAAAAAGGGGAAGACATTGCCTTAAAGAGTAAAAAAACAAAACAGAGTAAGTTAGAAGAAGTAAACACTAAGTAAAACGGGGTACAATAGTAAGTGTGGAAAGTAAATGGGCCAGAATACAAACCCAGACTGAAAGTAATGTAAAACTGGAAATAAAGTACCACAACTGAAAGTAATGTAGCATCGTCGGGCTATCCACTGGTAGTCCCACCTGAATGGTGGGTACAAATAGCCTCCTTAGCTCCGCGGGTCTAGCCGTTCGCTCGGTGTACATCCCTCACAATGGTCCACCTCCAGGTACTGACCTGCTCTACAAGCCTCATCCACGATTAGCGTTGTCCGTCGTCTGCATCCAACACAACGTAGTGCATCCATAGCCCATACAGGGGTGAGTATACACTACTCAGTAGGGACCCCGATACCCCCGAAGGTCTCCCAGAATCAACAAAGGTTATTCCACAAAGGAAAGATACAATCACAAAGTAACATCCAACACTACTTATATATATTCCCATACATATACCTAAGTCATCAATTCTAGTTCGCCTCCAACATCCGAGCCCAAGTTCGATCACGTCCACACAGGATAATACAACCCAATCCACACACAAAATCACAACACAATCCACATCGGAAAGCGAGTAAATCATATCATAGATAATGATTGAACATCAATACTCATCTCACACAGGTATACTTATTCATCAGATAAAAGAGATGATCATATGTAGCCACTGATTCATCTATGCTGGGACCCACGTAGGATACTAAACCAGCTAAGCTGTCAGACCCACATAGGATACAACCGAGCTACTCTGCCAGACCCACGTATGATTCTAAAACAGAGTCAAACACTTTCGGACCCACGTATGATACATGAACAGTAGTACTGTCAGACCCATGTAGGATACAAGAACATTAATCAGTGCCATTGAACCCATAGAGTATTTCCCTATAGTCGTCGTCACTGCCGAACCCATGGAGGATTACAGTTCCGTCTTCATCGCTGCCGAACCCATGGTGGATTTCAGTATAGTCGTCGTCGCTGCCGAACCCACGGAGGATTTCAGTGTAGTCGTCGTCGCTACCGAACCCACAGAGGATTTCAGTGCAGTCATCATCGTCGTTGCAGTCGAAGCCAGCTCTAGGGTTTTCGCACAGAGCATGCTTGTTTTCTGGAGGGTCCGCTCCATGAGCCAAGGGGTCGATACATCAACTGACACATAGTCCAGAGTTGATGTATCCCAAAGTCCTGTCTCGACAAAGGTAACTCAACACGATAGACATCACGTCAATCGGACACCTGGTCGGAGAGTTATTGGCTTTGTCACGAACCAACCCGGGTCGACCCTGAACCGGTCACCCGAGCCGGCCCACGACATGGCCCGAGGGGTGTTCCCGATCCCCACGGGCTGGCAACTAGTGCCGGGCATCAAAAGTAAACAGGTGGGAACGATTTGGACCAAAATATAATAAACTAAGCAGCAGAAATGAATAGAACAAATGTAAATAAGGAAAAAGGAACCAACAATGCAACTAACCTGACCACGACCAAAGCTCCACGTGACCCCGTGGGTCACTCTCCAATAACACAACCGACGTCGCTCAAGGCGAACAACTGAAGCTGGAACCTGCAACAGAACTAAAAACAAGAAAACACTATAGGCGTGAGTATTAAAACTCAGTAGGTAGGCCCGTCTATTTCTATTCCCAATGCACATACCAATAAATAAAGAATTTACCAATTACAGGTTTGAACTAAATTATATAAAATATGGTTTCCACACACATTCATTTCTAAAATAAGTAACAGTCCATTGCCCTTTTTAATTTAAGAACAAGTTTAATGTTGAAAGAAACAGGTGCATTTCATTTTAAAATATTTTGCGAACAATTTAGAAATTCAAACTATAGTTGTTAGTCAAAAGGAAAATCACGCACAATACACAACACACACTAAGGGCAATGGAAAAAGTGGCACACATGGGTCATCTACAGAACTCGACCTCTCAGTCGTCCGCCACACAAATAAACACTAAAAGAAACACGGGTCGAACCTAGGAGATCATGAACAATCCAGAACGTACTATACATGTGACTCATCCTGGAGGCATGCCATAACTCGATGACGTCATAACGCCCTTAATACTACCCGGCATAGCCCTGCATGGCCTAACCGAGGGGCCCAATCCCCATAGCAGCAATAACTCAGTATTCCCCTACTATGGGGCCACTAGCCAGTGCGTGGTCTAAACTAGTGCAGCAATCGTTCTCAGAAAATTCACTCAATATGCCAGGTTCCCATGTCATCACAAGCAATAAAAAAGGGGTGCGTCTACAATGTAAATAAGTCAGTCACGATGCACAAACATCACATACAGCTCACGCAAACAACGCACACCAAAGATCACCCCCGAGTGGGATTTCCGAGATAATCCATTTCATTAAAGTGCCAAACGGGCATTCACCAATTTTAAAATAAAACCACATTTCTCAAAAAGTTCAAAACACTGGTTCAGAAGAAATTATTTATCATTAAAACTAGATGCACATTTGAAGTTCCGTGAATTATGTTTAAAGGCCAAACTGGCATTCTTTCAAAACTGGGTGTCCGCCCGTCAAGAAAATGTCAAATGTGTTCGGTATAAAATAAACAGCTCTTTTCGCACTAAATAATAATTTAAAGTTTTATTTTCTAATATTATTTCTAATTCATTAAAAAATAATAAAACAACAAGCAATTAATAAATTCTAAATCTAAAGGTAAGTGCAATGGGGGACCTACCTCGGCTCGCTGTCCAAACACAATGGCGTGTCGTGCCTCGCACAGACGCACAAACATGCGCACGTCAACAACCACAGTATCGCTAGGTTACCTCGCAAACGTGCTGCAACAAAAGCACAATAACTAAAATTACACAAACATAGACTTAAACCAACCCAAAAGATCCAACAACGTGAAAGAACCACCTTGACACATTTTCAAAACACCACTCGCACCATCGACACTATTTACAAAACTACTTCAAAACTTATAAAACGATTTCCAAAAGTAACTCATAGCCCACACACCCAAAATACATCCAAAGAACGCATTTCCGACCAACGCAAACCCAAAACACACAGCAAAGCTCAACACACTTGGAACCAAGGCGGAAAAAAAACACCAACCCGAAACCGATGTGAATCTTCGTTCGCACCTCAACCGCACCTTCGCAGGTCCAGAACAAACTATAATCATGGTAAATTGAATGCAAAGACTCAAAACCAAACTCCAAAACGATATAATAAGATTAAAAAAAGTTGGCACAGAGGTGCGAATAATGTTTGAGAGAAATTTAATGCGTGCAAGTGCCAAAGAATTAATTAGGAAGGGAAAAATTGGATTCGCCTACGTCAAACCAAGCACGGAGGCAGTAACTCTTTAGCGGAAGGAAGGACAACCTCTCGCGCACCAATCGCACACCTATAACGAGTCAAACGTGCGAATCAACACCCAAGGTGTTGGGACTTGGCCAAAATAAATATATTAAAACACCAAAAGGTAGAAAATAAAATCACCCAAAACTATTTTCACAAAACTACCATTTTCTTTAAAACCACAACCAACCTATAAACCCTTTTAAAGAAACGCACCCGTTTGAACACACAAAACATCGCCGCTTTCAATAAAAAAAAATTATATTTGCAACACTTAAACATGATCACCACCTTAAAAAAAATATATTTCACACCCAATAAACAATTGATTAACACTTCTATAAAATAACCAAAAACCAAAATGAAGAACACATCATTTATATTACTTCCTAAAACACTTTAAAATTTATAAAATGACTTTCAAAAGAGAATCCTAAACAACTTGAAAACATCTAACGCACTACAAGTACAAACAAACACAATTGGCAAAAACAAACGAAGACATAAACAAAAACAACTTCAAAAGTCATTTTTTAGCAAATTCAACTATCGCAAAAACACCAACACATCATGAGATAATTAAAATGCACCTCAAAACAATTTAGGAATCTAATTCAGATTGTGCGAAACTAAGAAAGAAGATTAAAACCTCACCTCGGATAGCAGCGACCCACCAAGACAAATCAAACTGCTCCGCCTTCGGCGGCGGTTGCCCGAACACAGACCCAAGGGTCCAAAGAGGCCAATCGCACAGCCCTTCCGGTGTCAGAAGAGGGGAGGCCAACCGCACTTTGAGGAGGGACGGCTGCCGGAGGTGTTGTACGCCGAAGAGGAGTCCGACCAGGTAGGTGTGCGCATGGGAGTTTGAGCCGCTGGAACAGGGATGGGGTACGGGAAGAGATGAGGCAGCTGGGGTTCGGAGAGGCGAGGTCGGCCCGCCGGAGCAAGGGAGGAGTAGTGGGGTTCTCTGCGCACAGGCCACCGGAGGGAGGAAAACGCACTGGGGGGGGGGGGTGTCTGAGCGCGCCACATGGGAGAGGGATCAGCTTGGATCCATGGGCAGAGGCGAGGCTGGCGGAGATGGCGGCGAACGCGGACGGTGGAAAGATGGAGCAAGGAAGCGAGGGGGGCTGGCACAAGCATCGGCGGCCAGACAAAACGCGATGAGGGTCGGGGTTTGGGCATTGTGCCGCTGCACATAAGGGAAGCGGGGGGGGAAAGGGCGATGGGGTGGATCGGCAGAAGGGGGTAGGGGCCGGGGTTTGGGTGTTGCGCCGCTGCGCAGAAGTGAAGCGGGGGAAAGGGTGCGACGGGATTGGCAGAAAGGGGGGTAGGGTTTGGGTTTTCTAAAAAAAACATTCCATTATATTAATAATAATAATATTAGTAATATTAATAACATAAATATTAATAATAATAACATAGTAATGTTAATAATAATAATACAAATAATACTAATATTGATAACAATGATAATGATAATAGCAACATCATAATATTATTATTAACAAACATTATTTTTAAAATATAATTTATTTAATTATCCAAAATACGAAAACTAGATACCTGCACGCTCGTCGCATGACTTAATAAACCGCGCACAAGTTGCGCGCCTCGACCCAGACGACATAAACACTCTCACAAGCACCCGGGGCGATCATGCGGCTACCGGCCACGGTGCGGTGACCGCGCACGGGCCTGAAACCCAGTAAAAGCATTAAATGCCAAAAAATTTTAATTCGGGCTCGGCACAGACCTCAGCGCAAACACCCGGAACCAAGAAATAATAAAAATAAAATAAATAGAAACGGTGGTTGTGACAATTCTCCCCACCACAGACACTTTCTGCCCCCAGAAAGTCACCCAGCTAAACGATAGGCAAAACAATATTCCTTGCCCAAATAAAACTAGCATAACACACAACATAAGAGAATGGGAGAACACAGGAGGGTTCTACCCACCACAAGAACTCAACTAGCATGGAAATTAACACCTAAGCATACCACCTCGGGAAGGGGGCGACACGGGAACTCCCAACCGATCCATACTAACCTCTATAGCACGAGCGAAACAGCACCACCGCCAAAACTTGAAACTCTCGACTCAGACCAATGAAAACCCGAACACTAGATAAAACCTCCATGAAGAACTTAACCTGAGCATAACCACATATCTAGACTCCTCCGTAGGCATATCTCCAAACGAACATCGCCAAACCAAGATTAAACCATGCGAGGTCCAAACATACCTCTAAGAAAAACGCACAATCCTAAACACCATAATCAGACAAACGAGACTGTTTGGATTACAAACGAACATGTCCATCCCAACCTCACGACAACACAATGAACCGACAACAACGCAAAAACTTTAACAGTGAATGAACGAGAACGGAAGGACATTAAATGTTTCGTTGGAAACACTAAACACCCAAACCCGAACTGAGGCCTCACACCCCCATCAACTCCTGACTGCGCGCGAGCTTCACCCCAAGTCCTGTGGTTGGGGCTCTGATGGTTGAAGCATCTCCTGCCTCACAGCCAGGCACTAGAATCTTCTAGTCACAGTGTCTTCCTCAGGCGACGCTTCCTGCAAAGCTTCTCGAGATGATCTAGACACCTGCAATGATGGCATGTCTTCGGAGGGGTGTGACATGACGGCTTGCATGCCCCAAATGTCCATACTGATGGTAAACCATTAGAAGGTCCGACAAACTGGAAGTTAGAGCCACTGAAGAGAATGTTTTAGGAATAGGTCCCTCTGGCACACACTACTCGCCATATGGGGAACCTTGACGAGCAAGTGGATATGTTGGATTGTCAACCATATCCACTCCAACGACCAACTCAACTAAGAACGCCTCATCCACCAACTTCTCAAAGTGATGGTCCTCAGAAAGGAGGACCTGCTCCTTCATCTCTAGACGAAGACCCTTAATGAAGAGAGAAGTCTTCATCCAGTCTTGCGACTCTACCCCCGAAAAAAAGAGACCCAAGATCCTTGAAATGGTCGACATACGCTTTCACCGTCTGCTGGTCATGTTGAGCGCGCATGAGCTCTTCTGTTTCCTTCATCCTCACCCCCCACAAGTATAAACCATTGAATGAAGACGACATTAAAGAAATGCCACATCATCCCAAATTGCTGAAACGGCGGGCGTACAACTCTTACTCATCTAGAGCTGGACCTTCAAACAGACCCAAAACAATACGCAATCAGATCGCTTCGGGAGTTCCCAATACCCTGAAGACACGCTCGACTTCACCAAGCCACTACACTGCCTCTAACAGACTACAATCACCATGAAGGACAGACAACGTCCAAGAAAGACCAAAAACTGGGCATGACTCATCAAAACATTGGGGATCTTTCTGGGCAGCATTTCTAAATAAGATATATAACACCAAGACGAAACCAGTATCAATCGAAGCAACATCAAAGAAAGTGGCTTCATCCAAAACAACCAGCTCAAAAGAAACAAACAACCGCAAACATAACCCAAAATTCCCTGTCCAAAATTCCCGTTTCATTTTTGATTCCAAAACCACCTCTTTTTAAATTCTCATTTCAAAACCAGTTTCCAAATACCAAATCCCTTTCAAACCAAAATCACTTTCCAAAACCATTTTCCTCTTTAAAAGCCAATTTAGAAAAACATGGTCAAGCCTTTAATTTCAAATAAACACTCAGGTAATCTCATGACCCGTTGCACATGTCATTATCCACATTCCATTCATACACGCACCAGCACGCAATTGAATGCATTCTCTCACATGTGCAAACGTTCATAAGGGGTACCTGCGGTTTCACCCCAAACCATTCTCGACCAATTTCAAAGCAAACAACAGTTTTCGAAAAGAAATGCTTTTAGTTTTTAAAACCCATTTCATAAATTTAAAGTCCTTTAAAAGAAATAAGTCTCATTTTCAAAGCCCCCCTTTTTTTCCATTTCCAAAAATGCACTAACACCAACCGGAACAAAAACGACACTTAAATTGCATCAAACCATCAGGGTGAGGGACCAGCGGTCACACTTAACATGGCGACATGATAGTGGGTCATGCCCCAAGTAAGCGTCAACCACTAGGAGGAATTCAAACCGTGTACCCAGACTCCACATGGATCACTACTCCATGCGAGATCACGATGTAACATCAGTTTACCTCCGTTGTCATCCCTTAATCCAAAACAATCCAAAACGAAACAAAGACTCGATTCCCGGACTATCCCTGGTGACTCGAGGTGCAGAACGGGCGAGGGTTCATGACGTCCTCCCCGTACCTACCACTCAAGTCCCGACAATCCTAATCTCCATCTACCAGACATCCCAAATAACAAGAACCTGCCTTTGATACCATTTTGTCACGAACCAACCCGGGTCGACCCTGAACCGGTCACCCGAGCCGGCCCGCGACATGGCCCGAGGGGCGTTCCCGATCCCCACGGGCTGGCAACTAGTGCCGGGCATCAAAAGTAAACAGGTGGGAACGATTTGGCCCAAAATATAATAAACTAAGCAGCAGAAATGAATAGAACAAATGTAAATAAGGAAAAAGGAACCAACAACGCAACTAACCTGACCACGACCAAAGCTCCACGTGACCCCGTGGGTCACTCTCCAATAACACAACCGACGTCTCTCAAGGCGAACAACTGAAGCCGGAACCTGAAACAGAACTAAAAACAAGAAAACACTATAGGCGTGGGTATTAAAACTCAGTAGGTAGGCCCGACTATTTCTATTCCCAATGCACATACCAATAAATAAAGAATTTACCAATTACAGGTTTGAACTAAATTATATAAAATATGGTTTCCACACACATTCATTTCTAAAATAAGTAACAGTCCATTTCCCTTTTTAATTTAAGAACAAGTTTAATGTTGAAAGAAACAGGTGCATTTCATTTTAAAATATTTTGCGAACAATTTAGAAATTCAAACTTTAGTTGTTAGTCAAAAGGAAAATCACGCAAAATACACAACACACACTAAGGGCAATGGAAAAAGTGGCACACATGGGTCAGCTACAGAACTCGACCTCTCAGTCGTCCGCCACACAAATAAACACTAAAAGAAACATGGGTCGAACCTAGGAGATCGTGAACAATCCAGAACGTACTATACATGTGACTCATCCTGGAGGCATGCCATAACTCGATGACGTCATAACGCCCATAATACTACCCGGCATAGCCCTGCATGGCCTAACCGAGGGGCCCAATCCCCATAGCAGCAATAACTCAGTATTCCCCTGCTATGGGGCCACTAGCCAGTGCGTGGTATAAACTAGTGCAGCAATCGTTCTCAGAAAATTCACTCAATATGCCAGGTTCCCATGTCATCACAAGCAATAAAAAAGGGGTGCGTCTACAATGTAAATAAGTCAGTCACGATGCACAAACATCACATACAGCTCACGCAAACAACGCACACCAAAGATCACCCCCGAGTGGGATTTCCGAGATAATCCATTTCATTAAAGTGCCAAACGGGAATTCACCAATTTTAAAATAAAAACACATTTCTCAAAAAGTTCAAAACACTGGTTCAGAAGAAATTATTTATCTTTAAAACTAGACGCACATTTGAAGTTCCGTGAATTATGTTTAAAGGCCAAACTGGCATTCTTTCAAAACTGGGTGTCCGCCCGTCAAGAAAATGTCACATGTGTTCAGTATAAAATAAACAGCTCTTTTTGAACTAAATAATAATTTAAAGTTTTATTATCTAATATTATTTCTAATTCATTAAAAATTAATAAAACAACAAGCAATTAATAAATTCTAAATCTAATGGTAAGTGCAATGGGGGACCTACCTCGGCTCGCTGTCCAAACACAATGGCGTGTCGCGCCTCGCACAGACGCACAAACATGCACACGTCAACAACCACAGTATCGCTAGGTTACCTCGCAAACGTGCTGCAACAAAAGCACAATAACTAAAATTACACAAACATAGACTTAAACCAACCCAAAAGATCCAACAACGTGAAAGAACCACCTTGACACATTTTCAAAACACCACTCGCACCATTGACACTATTTACAAAACTACTTCAAAACTTATAAAATGATTTCCAAAAGTAACTCATAGCCCACACACCCAAAATACATCCAAAGAACGCATTTCCGACCAACGCACACCCAAAACACACAGCAAAGCTCAACACACTTGGAACCAAGGCGGAAAAAAAAACACCAACCCGAAACCGATGTGAATCTTCGTTCGCACCTCAACCGCACCTTCGCAAGTCCAGAACAAACTATAATCATGGTAAATTGAATGCAAAGACTCAAAACCAAACTCCAAAACGATATAATAAGATTAAAAAAAGTTGGCACAGAGGTGCGAATAATGTTTGAGAGAAATTTAATGCGTGCAAGTGCCAAAGAATTAATTAGGAAGGGAAAAATTGGATTCGCCTACGTCAAACCAAGCACGGAGGCAGTAACTCTTTAGCGGAAGGAAGGACAACCTCTCACGCACCCATCACACACCTATAACGAGTCAAACGTGCGAATCAACACCCACGGTGTTGGGACTTGGCCAAAATAAATAAAATAAAACACCAAAAGGTAGAAAATAAAATCACCCAAAACTATTTTCACAAAACTACCATTTTCTTTAAAACCACAACCAACCTATAAACCCTTTTAAAAAACGCACCCGTTTGAACACACAAAACATCGCCGCTTTCAATAAAAAAAAATTATATTTGCAACACTTAAACATGATCACCACCTTAAAAAAAAATATTTCACACCCAATAAACAATTGATTAACACTTCTATAAAATAACCAAAAACCAAAATGAAGAACACATCATTTATATTACTTCCTAAAACACTTTAAAATTTATAAAATGACTTTCAAAAGAGAATCCTAAACAACTTGAAAACATCTAACGCACTACAAGTACAAACAAACACAATTGGCAAAAACAAACGAAGACATAAACAAAAACAACTTCAAAAGTCATTTTTTTAGCAAATTCAACTATCGCAAAAACACCAACACATCATGAGATAATTAAAATGCACCTCAAAACAATTTAGGAATCTAATTCAGATTGTGCGAAACTAAGAAAGAAGATTAAAACCTCACCTCGGATAGCAGCGACCAACCGAGACAAATCAAACTGCTCCGCCTTCGGCGGCGGTTGCCCGAACACAGACCCAAGGGTCCAAAGAGGCCAGTCGCACAGCCCTTCCGGTGTCAGAAGAGGGGAGGCCAGCCACACTTTGAGGAGGGACGGCTGCCGGAGGTGTTGTACGCCTAAGAGGAGTCCGACCAGGTAGGTGTGCGCATGGGAGTTTGAGCCGCTGGAACAGGGATGGGGTACGGGAAGAGATGAGGCAGCTGGGGTTCGGAGAGGCGAGGTCGGCCCGCCGGAGCAAGGGAGGAGTAGTGGGGTTCTCTGCGCACAGGCCACCGGAGGGAGGAAAACGCACTGGGGGGGGGGGTGTCCGAGCGCGCCACATGGGAGAGGGATCGGCTTGGATCCATGGGCAGAGGCGAGGCTGGCGGAGATGGCGGCGAACGCGGACGGTGGAAAGATGGAGCAAGGAAGCGAGGGCGGCTGGCACAAGCATCGGCGGCCAGACAAAACGCGATGAGGGTCGGGGTTTGGGCATTGTGCCGCTGCACATAAGGGAAGCGGGGGGGGGGGGGGAAAGGGCGATGGGGTGGATCGGCAGAAGGGGGTAGGGGCCGGGGTTTGGGTGTTGCGCCGCTGCGCAGAAGTGAAGCGGGGGAAAGGGTGCGACGGGATTGGCAGAAAGGGGGGTAGGGTTTGGGTTTTCTAAAAAAAAACATTCCATTATATTAATAATAATAATATTAGTAATATTAATAACATAAATATTAATAATAATAACATAGTAATGTTAATAATAATAATACAAATAATACTAATATTGATAACAATGATAATGATAATAGCAACATCATAATATTATTATTAACAAACATTATTTTTAAAACATAATTTATTTAATTATCCAAAATACGAAAACTAGATACCTGCACGCTCGTCGCATGACTTAATAAACCGCGCACAAGTTGCGCGCCTCGACCCAGACGACATAAACACTCTCACAAGCACCCGGGGCGATCACGCGGCTACCGGCCACGGTGCGGTGACCGCGCACGGGCCTGAAACCCAGTAAAAGCATTAAACGCCAAAAAATTTTAATTCGGGCTCGGCACAGACCTCAGCGCAAACACCCGGAACCAAGAAATAATAAAAAGAAAATAAATAGAAACGGCGGTTGTGACAAGCTTTTTCGTTCAAGGGGGTCGGTTGGTTTTTATGTCAAAACCAACCTGACTATACTCCATATGATTCCAAACCTTGAGAGGAGTAAGACAAAAGGCCCTTCTCACTATGATGAGTCCAAAAAAGTCGATGACACGTCAATCGGACGTCCGAAACTCAAGTTATAAGCGTTTCCGCTCCGAGGGCCCGGTTGGATTTGGGTTTGAACCAACCCTTCAGTACAGAAAGTTCTCATAAACCTTGAGTTTAATATACCGAAATGACTGACTCAATCCAAGCATCACATTGCAACTAACGGTGCGTCGATCTGAGGTCTGTAACCTATGATACAGGCGTTTGAACAGAACTTTCCGAAGATAGGGGGTGTTGGGCTCGGACCGACCCGGCCCAAGACTCCCTGGTTGGCCCGAACCAGTTCGACCTGAAATGGGTCTGGTTCTTTCCCATTAGGGCGCAGCCCGGTCCCGTGGGAATGGCCCAGCCCAACCGGCGCGGCCCAGCCCGGTGCGGCCGGTCCGGCTGGGGCGGCCGGTTGGCCTCGCGTGGGCGCGGCCTGCTGTGGCCAGCACGACACTGGCTGAGCTGAGTAGAAATGGGGGGGGGGGCTGCCCCTTTGATTTAAACCACGCCCCCACGTGGGGCCACTCCTTTTCCATCTGGGGGTTATGACCCCCGGTCTTCCTTCCGAAAAGGCCAGCTCGGTCCGGCCGGCCGGTGCTTCCGCCGCGCGACACCACGGTCCCGCCCCTTCGAGGTGTCGGTGGCCGGCGGTTCCGACCACCCGGCCTTGCACCATTGCGGCCTTTTCCGACTGGCGCGGTGTGACGACTCCATGCCCCTTCGTTGCGGCCTCGCTCCGGCCGCGACCCTTTCTTGATTCTCTAGCGTGGCGCGACGGCGCCACGACTTTTGTCAGCCTCAACGGCGTGGCGTGATGGCTCCGCGCTTCTTCGGGCATTCTTCTTTGTTTCTGCGCTGTGTCGTTGCACTGCGCTACGTTAGTTCATGTCGCGACAAACACATCATCAAAGGGGGAGGAGGGTTGGCCGTGTTCGTGCGGTCCGACCCCCTCTTGTTAATCCGATATCAAGCGGCTAAGAAATTGACGTTTGGACGGTCAAAAAATATTCATGAACCAAAATCAAACCCCTACCTCGATGAAGTGGTCGAACGAGGATTGTCGCGGGAAAGGGATGTCATGGAAGACGGTGTCGCGGAAGGAGGATCGCCGGCGTCGCGGTACACGGTGTCATGGTACACAATGTTGTAGAGAAGAGGACCGTCGGCGTAATGGTACACAGTGTCTCATCGTCGATCTTTGAAAAATCAGCGTTATTCGTCGTCCTTCATCAGAGGCCAGCATTCTTTGTCGGTGACAGTTCGTTCTTCGCGTTCTTCAAGGAGGAAGATGAAGATTCCTAGGATAGATCAATTCCTCTTTAACCTTCTCGCACGACGAAATAATCCTTAAAGAAATAAAAAAATTTCTTATTTAATTAACACACACAATCAAACATTTAATTCAAAATTCAAAATGAATTCAAGAATTGATTACATTAAATAACTTAATTCAATTCATTAATTAAGAGACTTGAATTGGCATTTAAAAGGGGGTTTCGGGTGAGTTACAAAATTAAAATGCCCGTGGAAGGTTAAAAGGAAATAAAGAGGGTGGGGCTCGTGTGGGCCCCACCTGACTAATATCCTACCTAGTGGAGTTAAGATATTAGTGGGTCCCACTATAACCACCATTCCTAGGTTATCACTACTTAGAATAAAAATAAAATTTGTAGCCTAATATTTTATTTTATTCTTTAGTGAACCCATTTAATTAATAACCTCACCCGAACCAACGCAAATTCGGAAAAGGGGTTCATAAGAAGTTACCGGCTCTGTGTTTTCATCAGTGTCCTCGGATTTCGATTCCGAGAACCGGTTCAAATGTTAGGAAAACCTGCTCGTTTGTTCACTGAACATACCTGAGCTAAACATCAGAATATGATTTCGGGAACACCGGGCCTCCGAATTAGGTGCCGTCAGAAACTGCGTACTCATAAAATCCCAAAGAAAATTGGGAAAAAAAATTCCCTTGAAATTTACTGATCTTTATATTTGAAGTGACGTTGAAATAAGAACTTTGGAACTCATATTTCAAAAAGAATTGATGAAATTAGAGGATGCTTTTTTAATTTGTATTTTTCAATCAACATAAGTTTGGAGAAATTGTGGTGCAAGCCATATAAAGGATAAAGAGAGTAAAGAAGTGTTTTTGGAAAAACACAATTTAACATCATATTATCCAAAACAAAGACAAAGGGAAGAAAAAGGCGGCGTGCAAGTGGCAGTGCGCAGGTTGCAGTGCGCATGTGGTGGCATGCAGGTGGAATTATTTTAGAAATATGGAAAAGGAAAGAAAGTGGTGCAATGTTATTGGAGCGTAGGTGGTGGAGTGCATGTGGCAGTACGCAGGTGGCATTATTTCAGAAATATGGAAAATGAATGAAAGTGGGGTGCAGGTGGTGGAGCGCAAGTGGTGGTGCGCTGGTATTGGCGTGCAAGTATTGGCGCACAAGTCTAGGTCGCGCAAGTCATCAAAATGTCTATAAATAGATGACTAGCCACCTAATTTCATATGGCTCAACAATTGAGAATTATATTTTATCTCTAGATGAGTAAGATGAGAGTTGGGTGCACAGGTTGATAGTTGTTAGAAGGCGCGCAGGTTGGGGGCACGCAGGTGGGGGGCGCACAGGTGTTGGCGCGCAGGCTACACAAAGGCAACACTTCTGAAGGGTAGCACGTAGGAACAGGCGCGCAGGTTCCTAGTGTGCAAGTCTTGGTCACGCAGGTCAAAGTGGGTGCGCATGATTCTTTGCTTCTGGGGTTCCTCCAAGCTTCTGTGTAGGAAAGAATAAGAAGAGGTGCACAAGTATAAGGCGCATGGGTATAGGTCGCACATGTCAAGTATAAGGCAGACAGGTCAAAGAGCTCAGTGCAGCTGGTTTTTCATTGATGAAGAAGAACAAGAAGAGTGTGCAACTTATTGGTGTGCTGCATTGAATGAAGAGAAGAAGAATAATAAGAACAAAGTATGACCAATTGAAACAAACAATTATTTAGGGGAGTTCAATTCAGATGATTCTATGTGAGTTGATCTTCAGTGTTTGAATAATCACATTGGTATATGTGATTCTATCCAATAATATAGAATAGGTTTTAGTGCAGTTGGTTGTTTCACTAAGAAGAAGAAAGAAGAATCCTAGTGTAGTTGGTGTTGCACTAGAAAATAAGAGAAGGAAAGAAGGAAGAATTTCGTGCCTACTGTTTTGCAATTCATCAATTGAAGAGCACTAAATAAGACCAAGAGCAGAACCCAAATTATAAAGAAGGAAGAAGACTGTCTCCATAGGTAGTATAAATAACCAGCTCAAGGCTACCAGTTGGACTAGGCTTTCACCATACCATGGAAAAGGATTGTTTCCCACCCCCTCCTTAGTGTATGGACTCACACATGTAAGAGTATTGTTTTCCTAGACACTCCATTGTAACAGAATTTTATATTATAGTGGATAATCCATGCACTAGTCATTCCCATTCATGCAAAGGACATAGCTACTCTTATTGAGTGGTGATCCTTGTAAAAATATCGTGTGAATATTTTTAATACTTTTTATTATTGCATGCGACAGGGAAAAGAGAATAATAGAATCAAGATCTTAACAAGTCAAGAGGTACATGGATAAAAGTTTGAATTGGTATAAAAAGTCCCCAACACTAGTTCACCCTCCCCCCTCTTAGTGTTAGGCATATCCCAAACTGGTCCTCTCAGACCTTGTATATCAAATGATTCAAAAAGTGACTCTTTATCATGGGAACTAAAGTTTTAGCCACGAGATTATGATTTCAACCAATTTTGTAGGGCCTTTAGAGTTTTTGGCTCATGATTTAATCAAGGGTTATATGATTGAACATCCCACATATATGAGAAAAATATACTATGCTTTTTAAATGTCTCAACTCCATAATTATATTAATGAAAACTATCATGTCATAGATTGGATAGAGATAAATATTGATGATGAATAAACCCTCAAAAAGTGTATTATCGAGATCTAGAACCACTCATAGAATGTGTTGTGTGGGATTACAATTCACTTGGTTTGTGTATTGTAAAAGAAAAATGGTTTTTAGGAGATTACCAAGGAACATGATTTGTAGAGGCGAGCCTAGTACCCCAAGCTATTTTATGTTTATATATTCTCTTGTGATGTTGTTCTCTTGTGGATACTGACCTTTATGGTTTATTTTATGGTTCCCTATTGTTTCTTGTTGGTAACCATGCTCTATTTGGGTGGTTTCTCCTATGAGAGATTGTTTAGTAGTTTCTTAATATTCTTATGTGGTTTTATGCTTGTTTCCAGTATTGTGGTGGTTGATCATATATAATGAAGTGTTCCTAGAGAGGTATCTCATGAGGAGGTTGTTTGGAAGACCCCATTTTCATTCATTAATGGGTTTCGTTTTATATTTTCTAGGATGAGAATTATTATGGAGGTATTTAATATAATGTCACAGATACATCTATTTTGTCACTTTTCATTATAAAATAGTCTTTAGTGCTCATAAAGGAATATAATGGCTCTGGAGGTGATTGGATACATAATGTTGGGAGTAAAGAGAATACAAATCATTTTGAGGGTTTTCCATAATGAATAAGTGGTCTGTAAAATGTCTAATCAACTATGTTGAATAATAAGTTATGTGGATCCATCTGTTAAGTGGTTGTATCAGTTACATGGGTGGATTAGCTATGTGTCTGGATCAACTAGGTGGGTAGATCAACTATGATGAGTAATCATCTACATGGATGGATCCTATACATGAGTGATTAGCCATGTGAGTATACTGCATGGATGGATCAACTATGTGATTCGACTATGTGGTTGAATTGACTTCATGAATCAGCTATGTGAGTGATCATCTATGTTAGTGATCGACTACATGAAACTAATATTTAGATATATCATCTATGTGGGACTTCTGGATATGTGGGGGGATTAGTTATATGAGTCTTAGTATTCATTGGGAATTCTTCTACATGGCATTTACCACGTGGAGTTTTCCCTAGGTTTTAGGAAAATAGTTGTGCATACCTTTTAGGAGTTAAAGACAAGGTCTTTAAAATGATGATTCTCTAGGGATAATTATTTCATTGATTTTATATGATGAAAAAGGATGAAAATTTTCCTTACTCATTGAATTTAATATTTTTTATAGTAGTTGGAAATAAATATTTGGCATTAGGGAAATCCTAATATTCAGATACCTATCAAATCAATAAATAAATATCGTTCCCATAGGTCCATCTAGGTTTCACTCTCTCAAGACTGGATGCAATTTAACCCTTCGCTTGGAGTTGTGTTCTCTTTTTTCCATTGGCACATGCTTCCTTCAGTGGGTATTACATGTTGTGTGTGCCATTTATTTATGTTCGTCAAGTCATGTGAAACTTTTTTCTTCTAGGTAGGGGATTCATTTCTTCTCCTATTTATTTACAAGAAAACATAAAATTATCATGGATCATCCCTTTAAATGGAAATAGAATGTATATAATAGTAATTGAACCATATTAATATAGAATTTTATTGTGATCATGTTTTTGTTCATTCTACCTTTATTATGGACTACCTACTGATTTTCATGATAGTGTTAGATCAATTATATGCTTATGTAGTGTGCTATTATGTTCATTTTAGTATGTTTTTATAAATAAAAAATGGTAAATTATGTAATGTAGAAATTAATTTATAATTTATAGGATAGATAATAAAGAGGAATGTTTATGGAATATGGTGTTTGATGTTTTTTGATATTGATGAAATGGATGATGATCACATGTATAATTTAATATGTAAATCCATGTGTAGTTGTGATATGATAAATAATGTGATGCATGTTGATGCATATTCATGAATGTTAATAAATTAAAATTATAAATGTTTTTTGAAACAAGAATTTATGCTAATAATACTTTTTAAAATAAATATTTAATAAACATTTAATCTTTTTATAGCATGATTACTTAGGTTAATCAATGTTGTATAGTATGAAAAATGTATCCATTAATTAAATATGAATAAAAATCGGTATTATGATAATGATAATTGGTTGACTCTTAGTTAACCATCTGCTTGTGGAGGCCACGTGCCTTGAGTTTGGATCTATGAGTGATTATTTTTGTGTGATGGATTAATTCATGGTTTTTGGGTTTAAGTTGTATTTTTAGATGTTATTTTTTGTTTTATGGTGTTTTTGTGATGTTCTTTGGATGTGAGAATTTCTATGTGATGTGATATGTGGAAAAAAGTTCTAGTTATGATGTGAGCCTGGGATGGATAGTGTGAAGTCGGTGGGCAGGTCCAGATTATGTACTAGCTATTGAAGCCTGTGATCGAGTGATGCATTGGGATACAAATGTGGGTGTCAAGATAACACTACAGATAATGAGAAAAGATTAATATGGGATTTCATTTGGATGTGATAAAGTTGGAATCATTCATAAAATGAATCTCTTTAATAAACTTTGAATGGATTTATTTTTTTATCTTCATTCCTTTTCCAACATATTGAGGTACTTATATGTGATTGGTTACATGCTTCCTCATAGTGGTATAATAGAATTGTTTTCCAAGAGTACCAAGATTATGGAATGATGCTAATAATAGTTATGTAACACTTAACTTGTAAGGATGGTGTTGATGGGATCTATATTCTAAAATGATTTTAAACATGGGAAACCATGGACATGGTTTTGATTATGCTTCAATTGAAAGAACATTACTCTGATGATTAATGTCATGTAATATGTAATAATGTTAATGGTTAATTAAATGGATAATTAATTCCTTAATACAAGTAAAATGATAAAAAGGAATGAAGTAATTATTGTATCTCTTTTAAATCCTTGTGTACTTATAGTTGATTATAATAATAGGTTATTCCCCAATTGTTGTTGTGAGATATATTATATCTTTTATATTATCTGATTTAATATGCTTCACCATCTATTTAGGCATGGGATAATGACCCCTGGTGGACTTTGGTAGTTTTTTTTCCTCAATTTATAGGGGTGTTTGGATGGTTGAATACCCCCTCTAGCCCTACTCTCTTCTCATGGGAGTTAACTATGTGGGTATAAACAATGGTTTTTTAGCTTTATATGTGTGTAGATGGTTGTGATGGACTGTGGTGATATCACAGTCATGAATGTCTTGATATATTATGCAGATTATTATTAGAGGTATGATGTGTATATATTTTGATGGCTTGAGGTACATACATGGTGTGTGGAATGTAATGTCCTGAGATATAATACATGATGTATGATACATGTCATAAGAGTTGTGGTGGATATAGAAAAATACATGGATTCTATATATTGTGATGTGATATGGTATAATGTGATAATTTGATTCCTATGGTGGATGTTATGATGCCGTATGAAGTTACATCGGGCTAGCTAATTTCTGTGAGAGATAACTCAAGACCTGTGATGTTTTGGAAAAGAATCAAAGTTGTGGGGAAAACATGATTTTTAATTACAAAATTTTATCCGATTATTTATGAGAAACAGGGTGAGCATTATCGATGGAGAGGATGAGAACATATTATACCTATTTCAGTGACAAGTTACTATCATGATCGTTAAATGTGATTATCAATCTTTCATTATCTTTTACATGATAGGATTTAGGGATGATCCTTATTAGTATACTATTATTATCACCCAATATTTATATACACTATTTTTCAGTTAGTTTTCCAGGTTTGCAATTGGGAAAGCTATTACAAGCACTTGGTTTTTCCAGATGTATTTGGGAATTGTGGTCACTACCGTATTTACCGATTAGGTACTCGTACATTCTTTTCCAACTTGTTTAGTACTAAATGATACTTCTTTTTTGAACTTAATATTTCCTTATATATATATAGGATAATATTTTTTATTAATGTATATTTTTTATCACTCACTTCAGAATGATCTCTTTGAGTTTAATTCCCCCGATTGTGAGATTATTATATCCTCCATGCTAGTAATCAACCTGGGGATTCATTAAGGATAGAATCGGGTAGTCACCATATCCCATATCTCATTTTCAATATAATTGGGGTACAATTATGGGGGAGATTTTCATAAGAACAAGTCACATTATAGTATTCATGTGATCATAAACTCTACATACAAGGGAAAATTTTAATTGTAATGGAAATAAAATAAACACATGTAAAAATTAATTGGTTTTGCAATAACATCCAAAATAATATAAAAATAAATAAATAATTGATGTTCCTCAAATTTTAAAGAATAATTATCTTTTTTAGGTATTAAATGGTTTCATTAATATGATTATAATTAGGTTTGTTTAGAATGAGAAGAAAAAATGTTTGAATGATCAAGGATGGCCACCAAGCATAAATACAGTATAATTAATCAAGAAAGTGTTTTGGAAACCTCACTATGAAGTACAAACATTAATATCCATAAAACAAAAATGTATCATAAATGTGAAAAACCATTTTGAAAGGTTTTATAAATATCATGATGAAAAAAATATAATTAAGTAATTAACCAAAAAGGAATGAGTTAGGTTAATGATTCCCCTTATCTTAGGTCCCAATATATTTTTCTGTTTTTGTGCATCCTAAATAATATAATTATATATTATTATTTATTTCATTCTTGATCACTTATAATTAATGTAATTTGTTTATAACTACATATTTTCAATAGAAATGGGCTTGAATAATTTTTTAAATTATGTAATTATTCATCAATATATAGATTTTGATTAATTTGAATTTATTATTCTGTAAAAATATTTATAGAAGAAAATAATACATAAAAATAAATTCATAGTATATAATTTAATAAATAAATAAATGTAGGTTTTTGTAATTTAATCACTGAGGATTTCCTCATCTTGGGATGAAATAGATCATTAATGGGATTTTTAAAAATTTAGGGGAGAGAGTATATGTTATGAATTGATTAAATATTTATGCAAGTTAAGAAAACATTAATATATTATACTTTTATATATAAAATATATTAGGAAGATAAATATTGGAAGTATATTTGGTGCATCTGAATAAGTAGAGAGAAACAAAATGAATGAGATTTAGGGTTACCTCTTCATTGAAGAACTTATCTTTTGATAAATCCTTAATATCGTATGGTTGTGTGACTCCATAACATACCTAACTAAGAAATGAAGATAAAAACATGTATATTTAGTAGATATTTATATTTTATAAGTGGATATAATGTTACTTTGAAAATTAATAAAGTTAAGTTATTTATATAGAATGAGAATAGTATTTTCTGTTTAAAATGTCGATTATTTTATCATTTGAGATAATGAATTTGAATTTTATAAATTCCCTTGATAATTAAAATTTTATGATAAAAGATGAGATTTATTTGACATTCAATCCAATTCAAGATCAACTTGAATATTCTGCATTTTAATTATAGGATAATATCCGAAAATATTTTTTTATGAGATTAAAATATAACATGGGTTCAAAAATTAATTTTTTTTTCGATATTCCTGATATTTTTTTTATATGAAAATTTTTTCTCCCAAAATTAATTTTTTTTTGATAAAACTGTTTCATATGTTTTCATTTCATTGTTATGTGATGAATGTTTCATAGAATTTATTGGATTTGTAAAAACTATTATTTTTTAATATTCTCAAAAAATAAACATTATAGAGAAATACAAAATATTCACCAAATAATAATTCATAAATGATGACTTGAAAAAGAAATACCATTTTAAAAAATTGAAATAATAAATATTATATATTAAAATTTAAATGAAAAACCATAAATATATAGAATATTCATTGGTTTACAAGAATATCTACTAATCAACACGAAAAATAATTTATCATTTATAGTTGATTATATTTATATTTTTATTAGTTCATAATTTGTATATTGCTGATAATTAAATACTTATACATGTATATATTACATATTTAATTTTTTTTTCTAAATAATTTTCATTTACCATTTAAATACATAATTGAGAAAACTGTTTTAGTAAAACAAACATTATACACTGATTATAAGGTAATTTCAATGACCATTTTAATTTTATAAAAACTACTATACTTATAAGTCATAATTTTTTTGGATACTAATAAACTATTAACATTAGAAATTTTATTTTAAAATAAAAATATTAAATATATCTTAAAATCAATTCTTCTAAAACATGTTACATAACATTTTAAATGGAAAAATTTTGAGTAATAAAACATTTACATAATATCTTACACAAATATTGTATAAATTCAATAAAAAATGTTTTTTTAGAAATACATGACAAATTATTATTTTATAATATTATTTATATTTAAAAGTAATTTTTCACTTGGATGAAAATGAAATTTAATTTGATATTACATTCAATGATTATATGTTATAATTTTTTGACTTTGAAAATATTGATCATTATTTGTCAACCATAGGATTAAAATCACTATATTTCTGGAATGATATAAAATTATAACTAAATGTTATGTATTTATCATATAAAATTATATGTGTAAATCATTACATGGATACATAATAATATAATTTAATAAAAAAAATTTTATTCATAAAATTGCATCCTAGTGGAATTACAATACTGAAGTAGAAGATATGAAATAATTAACTTTGGTGATATATATGTGTAAATACTCTTTTTTAATATCATTTAAAACTAAATAAAATAATTAAATTTAACATTGAAGAATTTAATTTTAGAAAAAAAATTATAAGCGATATTTTTAATTAGAAAATTTTCATATTACATTCCACCCATTATAGAATATATTCCTTAAAAAAAGTACACATTAATACACACTTATTAATATTTTCCCTCATTTCCATGAACCATGATACTACTCACTAATTTTTATCCAATATATATTATTGATTTTTTAAAATATGGATCAAAATAAATGTGTGGAAAATTTTAAACCTCTATCATTGAATGTGTTATATTTGAAAAAGTAATCTATGTTTAAATGATATAAATCTAATGTTTCTTACATAATTATATCCCTGTTATAATTATATAAAATAATGAAACACTAAATTAATATAAAATACGATTCCCCTAGACACACAATTTCATATTCGGTGAAATAATTACATACTTTACATATTTGAATTTAATATTTATTATAATAACTAATGCTAGAATTATATGTTTGTTGATTTTGGGAAATAAGAAAATATTTCAACATCATGTAATATGAAAATATATACTAAAAACTAAATCATAAATATATACCTCTTATATGATCACAAAATCCTCTTTAATTATTTTGATCACTAAAGGGTATATATCAAAGAATGTGGGAGAAGATTATAGTAAAGAGAAAGAAATTGAAACATGGGAAACATAATCAATGTGAAATACCAATATATGAATAACTAATAGTATAATTAGATAATGGGGACAGATTAAAGGAATTATGTTGAATATTAATTAGGAATACTATGTGTTCATAATTTGAATCATTATACCGTAATATAAATATTAGTCCTAATATATGGGTGAGCATAAAAATAATTTTCATATCATAAGAAACATTTTATCATAAAAATTATAACTGAAGTATTTTATAATGACATGAAATGTTGAATATTAATAATAATTAAACACCATAATATCGTGTCAACATCCTACACATATGTCGTGAACAGATCAAGAATTATGTTCACAAAAAACATGACTAAAAATTAATATTTAATTAATATTGAACAAGGATAAAAACATATTAACACATAATAAACACAATCTCATAAGATATATCACATTATATATAGAGTTTATAGGATATATAATTTATATTCCTCCAATAAAAACATTATAGGATAATAATCATGCATTATAAATAGAATGGAAATAATCGTCTATAAAGGACAAAAAATATATCAATGAAAAAAGAATGGGAGTCAAAAAAACATTATAGGGAATATGAACTTGAATAAACTATGTAACGACCATAAAATTTAATGGTTTATTAGCATTTTAGGTATGAATGGGTGTTACTAATTACTAAAATCTCTTTTTTCATAGGAAAAAAACATTAATAGTTTCATGGAGGGCTATCTAGAATAAACATAGTATCATTAATCATGAAGGTGGAATGGAAATAAACACAATGATGTAGGAACATATATATACCCATGTAAGAATATATTAAAATATATGAAAAACTATATAGAATTAATTGGTCAGTGGAGGATACTCATGAGGGGGCGAATTGAATACCTATAAAAATTTTCGGCTAAAGAACTTTTTTTTATGTTCCCTAATTTGAAATAAAAAACTACCCAATTAACCAATATAGAATATTTATAAATTTTTTGATCTCTTAACATATTTCTCAATGAGTTATTAGTTCATAGTGAATGTAATATAGATTATTTTTTTGACTTTTGAAATAAATCTACTAAGTCAAACTATAATATAAACACTATCTAATATTAACTATCAATGTGAAAGAAATGTTTTCTTATTTGAGTAAATAAAGTAGTAAAAACAAAAACATGAAAAGAACAACAGATTTAATTAAGTGGTTCAGTCTCAAGTAGAGACTTGATATTCTCTTCTAGGTGATTAATGGCCACTATGAAATCTATATAAACAAACATTGAATCACACCCAGGATTGGGGTAAAAAATAGTATCCAAACTATCCAAGACAATAAGACCTCTTCCATGGCTTTCTTTGGACCACTAAGATAACCAGGACAAGTATGGACATCTTATAATTCTATCCATGGGATTTTAAGGTTAAAGATGATAGTTTTGGAAAATATCATTATATCTTCTAGTTTATAATTGTATTTAGTGTTTGTTCATATAGTAGAGATAGACACACTTCTTATAAAGACAAAATAGTACACAATCAGAGCATGAACTAAAGAGTGTAGAGTTAGAAGGCTCTGTGTGATTGGAAGTAGACATTGTGACTCCTCTATGATTTATTGAAATGTATCTCAATCCGAATTATGGAAATAGATAATAATATAAATTTTCATGAGATCTTTTGTCTATTGTTTCTAGTGAGGTTGTAGTCTGATCAAGTAGCGCTTCTACTTTTATTAGGTAGTTACTACACGATGTTCCCTAGTTTAATCTCCCAATAGTATCTTTGTGTTTCTATAATTCTTCATTATGTAGTTTTTCAAATGGGCATGAGTATATCACAATATTTCCCAGGTCGCACTTCTGCATTTTTCATATGGTATTCACTTTATACACTACTTCATGAAAGAACCTTGATCTCTAGTACCTCATACCTCATAATAATCTCTAAAATCCATATTAAGGTTTTATACAATATATAGAAAATATTGATAAAATAAATAATAGAATTAAGAATGAAAAATATGATGATAGGAAATAAATTTGAATTTTAATGACAAAGGAAATACTGATGTTGTCTCAAAACAGTGACTAGGTCTACCGATGTCTATGAAACTGTAATCCAAAAACGATGTCTCATACTTAATGCATTCAATAATTTGGAATTGTGAGTGGAGTAATGGTTCCTCAATAATCGTTAGTCAATCTGATGGTAGGTCCTCTTGATTGTAACTCAAGCTATCATTATCTAATACATATAACTCATACTTAACAAAAATTATGATGCCATAAGTAATTCATTCTGTCGGTAGGTTGATACAACGGTGACTTAGTTATTAGTAGCTTAATATAACAGTGTCTCATCCATTATTATAATTAAGTGTTTGTTCTAATAGTGAGATAGATGACAATGAGATATTTCATTGGCAGGTCCATGGAAATGGAAGCTCATACTTATACATTTTTATGCCATTTGTAGGATGTCCAATATTGATTCCACCTTAATAGTGACTCATACATAGTCAAATATTGAAAACCAATCATATGATATGGAAGAGTAGAAGAATTGGTCAGGATTATAAGTGAACATGAGTAAACATAATAAAAAAAATGAAACATGATATAACATAATTATGTATGATTTGTGAGGATTAAAAGTATAGGAGTCTGAAAAAAAATTATTTTTAATAATCAAATTGAAAATAATCCAGAAAAAGTGATGGAAATAAATACAATTAGTTGATTTTGATGTTCCATTTAATTTAGGTCCCTTAATATTTCATAGTGTTTCACTGTATATTTAATAATTTAGTGATGGTTAAAAATTCATTCATGAAGTGAATTATATTCAATTGTTCATTAATTTTATATTATATTCATTTTAATTTACTTATTTCATTTTCATTTTAAGAAAGAATGTCTTGAAGCCATTTTTTCATTTATATTATAAATGTTTACTAAAATTATCTCACTTTTATTATTTTAAATTTATAATTTCATAAAATTATTTATAGAAGCATAAAATTCATTATGTATATTTATATTACATAACCTACACTGACCATCTGTACTATATTGAAAATACCAACAATTCACCCTATTCTAACATTAAAAAACAAAATTAAAAAATATAAATCTATTTTACCAAAATAAATTAATATATGTTATATATTATACTTTTAAAAAAAATAAACTAACCTATTAGAATAAATTTATTAAGGAAAAAAGTATATCTATAATTATGAAGTATTTAATTTTTTAATCAATTAATAATTATATATTAGAAAACAATTTTTATACCTATATAAAATAAATATTTTATGAAATTATACTTCTCATTATGTTTTACATGCTTTTAAATATGCATTTGAGAGAACAATTTCACATCTAAAAACATTTAACAATTCAATTATTAGGTTCTATCAATTTCTATTTTAGTTTTCTGAAAACAAAAATATCATAATTATATAACCATTTTTTATTATAAGTAAATATACATATGGGGAAATACTTGACTTGACAGGACCATCCTGAAGAAAATATTTTTAACATTTATTAAAAATAAAAGAAAAATTACAAGTAAGAGACATGAATGGTCAAACAGAGGAACATTCCCCCATCGATCATAAAAAACATTTAAATATCATAATTATAAACGTCATTTACACACACAAAATAATCTGTATTTTCCAACTCAGATTGATATTTACATTGAAAAAAAATCATGAGGATGTATTCATTGACCATGTTTAACACCATAGAAGAAGATCTGGTGGACACAATCTGTGTACGGATAGAATAGTCCTCCCATGGATTTCTCTTTGAAGGTGTATTAGTGAAGCCCTATCTATCAATAACCTTCCTCTATCAATATAGTCAATCTTCTTTAAAAGTAGCATGACCATCGTTTCCTGATGACTTATGGGGTTTTTTAGTTTCTTGAGGATACTTAACCTAATATTGTGAAACAATTTTATTGAAACCATTATCTTATAGGGTTGGGGGGTTATAAGCAACCAACTTCATGTATCATTGACCCAAATGAGACAATGTAGAGATATCTTCTGAAAAATACAATTGAGACTAAACAGTCTCAACCACTATCATGTCCTGTTACATACCATCATCACAACATTAAGGGGCGTATACATCCACCTATTTTTTCCAATCTAATATAGGACTAATACAGGTATGATGCACCAACCTATATCGATTGGAGATTCACAGAGGACAATACTTCATGATAAATTTTTTAATTCACATACAATTAATAAACTCCGGACCATACACCATCACTATGGAAAAGCCATATCCCTTCGAATCATTAGCCACAACCTCATATATTTTTTTCTCAGAATCATGTTTTCCACAAACATGAGGATTTTTTTTCACCATTAATTTATTCCTGCATGATGTCTCACGGTGCCCTTTTACATAGAAATAGGTAAAAAAACACATTATTATGGAATGTGTCTTTGGCATGGCCAATTGTTTGACAGTCGGTAAAACAAATAATAATCCTTTTTTATAATCCACTTTAAGAAGCATGTGAAAATCCAATGTTCAAGACACAATGTTTTTAGTTTACAAAGTGCATATGTTCAACTCTACTATGTCCCTACAAATGTTCCCAACACTAGCTACCTTAGTGTATCTATAAGTTTTAATTAGAATACCATCAACATAGGAAAAATCAAAAAAATATTAACATTACATAAATCTTATTAAGACAAATAATGTTATCCCAAACATGAGAAACATTATATTTAAAGAAAATAAGTTAATTCCAAAATCCCATTCTGGAAATAAGATCATACGAAGAATTAAACTAATAGATCTAATCCCCCATTCCCATTATTTTAGTTCCACTAAGGAGAAAATAATGTGGAAGAATCCCCTACACATGGGTATAAAACTCCAATTTGAGGAGTTCCATGCATAGGTTATGTTTTGAATCAAATCATCATATTTCTAATGTTTTCTACCAGTATGAAAAAAAATCCTAGAAATAATGGATAACACAAAAATATTAAATCTGTAAATTATTGACTTATTTCAACCCATCACATGAGATGTTTCACCCATATTAAAAATCTATTTTGAGATAATATCATTTATCTGGTTAAATATTATTTAACTGGGATCCCTTACATTGATCACATCAGAATATGGGTTAAAAGAACCCACCCCTATCCATATTGGCACAACACCGAAAAGTGAATTTAGTTGGTCTAATTGATAGACACATGAGAATGTCGAGCAATAGGCGAGGCATCAAACCAATATCATCTGAATGAAATTTGGTGTCCTTTAACCATAACCTTACTAGTTAGGCTCGGTGCACTCTAGACTCATATATCAACCCTACCGCAACATGTGGAGCTCTATCAACATTATCTATCCCGGTCATGGCTCACCAGGTTCCATTTGAGTCAAACTCGACTATAGATATATCCATGATGATCTTCATAGTCTCTTCCACTGTAGTTATAAGAACTCCTTCGACACCAGGTTTCATTGTGAGATGGCATGATCTTTTGCTCTCAGTAGGTCCGACCAACCTAGTTCAATAGACACGCACAACATCCAATCACAAACAATGAGTATTCACAGTGACCTCTTTTATTTATCGCATGGAATAACCATTTTGAGTCATTGGTGGAGGATAGACTCTAAAAAACAACATGATCCTAATGAGGTGTGTTAGTGGAATGAAGGAATTAAACCGTAATTTCCATCTTCACTACCACAAAGCAGGCTCCATAGACCACACTTCATCTCTCACATTAGAAAATATATTTCAATAAAAATAGTAAACATATTATAATTTTATTGTTTTATAAAACATTATAATCAATGTTTATTAAGTAAATTTTATGAATAATGAAACAATTTGACAATATATGATAACAAAAATATAAAAATAAAATATACTAGAAAATAAAATAAAAATTCATGTCAATGAATTATTTTTTTAAATAATATATAACATGTGATTTTAAAATATATTTCACTTATAATGTTATTTTATTATACTTTCAAAGTAAATATGTTAAATTTTTATGACTATGAAAAAATTATTCATTTATTATTAATCATTATATTAAAATCACTAGATTAAAAAATATATATATAAATCTATTAGTAAAAAAAATGTATTTATCAAATAAAATTTTATGTGTAAAAAAATCATGATTATAGTAAAAAGAATTTATTTAACCCATTTAATTATTTCTTAAAATCCATTATAGTTTAATTAATATTTCACTGAAAAAATATAGAGGAAGGAAATACTATTAAAATAAATTTATATATATTCTTATATAAATTCATCAAAAACAAAAACCAAAAATTTTATTTAATATTTATGTGTTTAATTTATTAATTAGAATTCCTAAAAATTTCATTGGGAATTTCGATTGGTACATCCAACCTATAAGTCCACATCCTTATACATTACTTAATCTTGAGTTATTACAAGAATACACATTGTGGATCTTTTCAGGTTTATGGTTTTAGAAAATTATATCATAAATCATGCATTACATTCCACATTTCAACAAGGTGGTTACATAAAAGACAATATTTTTTTCCATCAAAGGAGACATATGTAAAATAAATCATGGATTCATTATTGACACATCCTTGACACTATAATCACATCATGTACCATTCCCTTGACCTGTGAAAAACATTTCAAAAACATGCGATGAGCATAATAAGCTCAGTAAGGGATATAAAATTACGGAAAAAAACACAAGTCCATGTATACATAAGAACCAATGAAATCATACATTACTCATAAAACATAAGCACTTCATAATACCTCATGAAATCATAATATTTATGAATAACTCATAGAATACATAAGACATAACGGTAACTTGAGGCATTCATAACATTCTTACGTAGGGAGCAACCCTCATGGTTACGTTTTGAATACCCACCACAATATATGCCCTAAATATCTTCAGAGAAACAATAGAGTTTAACTCTTTCGTGTTATGCAATGCATTAGAGAGCTATATTGGGCTCACCCCCCCCCCCTTTGTTTATCATGTAACAACCCATCTTCAGAAATAATTCCCATGAACCATAACATAATTGTATCACACAAAACATGCATAAAGGAAACATTACATTTCCACATTTCAATAAAAAGGTATCAATACAACACATTGATATAATAAAAATATTATCAAAACCATTTTCAATACCAAAATAAAAGAAATCTAAGACATGTTATTTATTTTTCATTTAAAAAATGTTATGGCTTGTAGAGGAAGCCGAAACTCAAATAATGGTCATGGCGGCGGAGAAGTCGTTGTCGCCGCATACATACGACAAAAACATTACCTTTTGAAGTGTAGTAAAAATCATTGTATAAAAAATATTCCTTTTGAATAAAAGTAAAAGTAAAAGGGGTTATACACTGTATAAAATAAAGTTGTGTATAAAAAAAATATGCCCCAATGAAAGGAGATTTAGACGAAGTCCCATACCTCATGTCCAACTTGACTCGATCGTTCTTTAATCTCCTAAATAATAAAATAGAGTTAATTTCTACTTCATTAAAAACCTTTTTCAAGTTCATTATTCCTTTTATATCACTTATTACCATTTTATGAACATTATGTAATTATTATGTTAATAACGGTCGTTTTTTTTGATCTTTGGTACTTGATCCAAAAATAAACTTCTTATAATTACAAGTTGTTCATGTGGTAAAATATCCATTATATCCAGAATTTTATTCATTATATATATATATCATATATATCATATATATCCAGTATATACATTCATTTATAATATTACATAATCTTTAGAGGTAAAAAATGAAATGCACCGTTTGTGGAGACGGTAAGCCGTACGTACGCATGAACGCTACTTTCATTTCTATTTCATATTTAATGGAGTGAAATCATAATTATATAAAGGTATATTATAATTCCAGTATAATATCAAATATAATATCATTAACTCTATCCTTTATATGTCCCAAATATGTCATTAACGAATCAAATCACTTTGAGGGGGCGGTAGTCTGCACTTACTAAAATGAATATATCGCGTTTACCCATAACGGAAACCATAAAGGTAGGCCATAAATGAAAAAATAAATAATAATAAGTAAAACATAAACATAATAATTTCATATATAAATATAGTGACATCTTAATAGACACCATGAAAGGTGTGAAAAATGATTGAACAATCATCGTTTCGTGAGGCATAAATTCTCCAACCACAGAAACAGCACATTCATTAACCATTAGACAGAGTTGTGTGTAAGTGTAAATCAAATCCTTCTCATAAAATCATAATAGTATATTTAATATACTGGTTATTTTACAAAATAATGTAATAAAAATAGTTTAGGGGGTTGGAGAAGCAAAATAAAACAAAAAAACATTAGAGAAGACTTTACCATTAAATCAGGTAACTCCTATTGGTTTCAACCAAAAAGGTTTTTTGAAGAGATTTCTGCTTAAGGTAAGGATATTATGTTTAAGGGAGGTATGTGGAGAGATTAAATAATATGAATTTGGATGATCCAATGTCTTGAGAGGTGTTTGTAAGGTGGTAGAGTTGGGGGCCTTTTATAAGAGGGAGGAGGGGCACTCTTGGAAAGTCAAGAAATGAAACTTTATTATATAATGAGTTTCAGATTTTAAAGGTCCCAAAATTATATATTTCTAAGATAAGGTGATAAGGGTTCAAAATTCACCCATACAATAGGTCTTTGACAAGTTTAAGTATTATATTTTATATTATCTTTTCATTTTATTTAAATCGTTCATTAATGAGGTAATCGTTCCATCATCATGGTGTCATAAAAAATTTAATTTATTTAATGTCTAAAAATTATAAAAAAATAACATTATGTAGGAAATATTTTTATATTTAGAATTAATATTTATATGATAAGATATCATTTACATAGACAAAACTAATTATTTTTTACTTGGGTGATACATACATTGGTTATACTTTCCCTTTTCAAGAAATAATATAATAAAAAGTCACTATCACCCAAAAGTGCTTCCATGGGGTCCCAAAGATTAGCACAAGGAATACCATGGTCGGCCATGACACAACCAGTAGCATTAGGACACATGTTGGGGTAAGTTTTAATTAATATGATATTATTTTATTGCACTTAACTACCCGATTACTAATTAATCACGATAATTAATGATAATTACCGTCGTTACTATTCATAATGTCCATGAACAAAAGAGTTTTAATTACATAATTTGTAACATCTGATTCCAAATATGGAATCCATTTTTTCAAATTCCAAACACATAAATTGTATAAATTAATTTAAAAATAATTCCCATTGTCAAAAGAAATAGCGGTTTTTTAAAACAATATCTATCAAAAGATTGACAATTGTTTATGTCCAATTTCAAAGTGAAATTAATTGAAATTACCACCATTGTATTAAATGGTAAAAATATATTCTATTTACACTTTAAAACCATTTCAAAAGATAATCTATCCATATAATTAAATTAGATGAAAAAACAGTTTTGTAGTATTTTTCACTATTCATTAAAAAATGACCATTGTCAAAAAAATACCAAAAATTTATCCAAATTACATTTCAATGTCAAAATAATAAAGAAGAAGTTTATTTTGGAAAATAGAGCTTATAAAATTTTCAAATGATATATTTAAAAATGGTTCACCATCAAAAGGAAGTAAAACAATCATTTAAAAATATTATAGAATTCAATGCTTAAGATTGGATTTATTCTCATTTTAAGATTTTAAAACACTGACTAATTCATAAATAGAAATAGATATGAAAATACATAATTATTTACTTACTTGGGATGTTACATCCTTTCCCCCTTTATAAAATTGTGTCCCCACGATTTATTTACATATCAAATAAGTGAGGGTATTTATCCCTCATTGCATTTCCAGATTCCCATGTTGCCTCTTCAATCATGTGGTTTTTTCACAAAACCTTTACATGATGAGTCACCTTATTCCGAAATACGTGATCCCTGTGGTGAATAATTTGGACTGGTTTTTCCTCATATGGTAGTTTCTCTTCCAACAGAACTACCTCTGGAATCAAAACATGAGATGGATCTGGCATGTACTTCCTTAAAATTGAAACATGAAAAAAAATTTGTACCTAAGATAAGCTCGGAGGTAAATCAACTCAGTATGCAACCGATCCAACTCTCTCCAGAATTTCATACAGTTCAGTGAAACTTGGACTCAACTTTCCTTTCTTACCAAATCGCATCACACTTTTCCAGGGTGGAACTTTGAGGAAGACATGATCACCTACGTCAAAAGAGAGATCCTTCCTCCTGTTGTCAGCATAACTTTTCTTCCTGCTCTGAGGTATTTTCATGTGTTTCTATATCAGCTGAACATTCTCGGCCAACTCCCATACCAATTCTGGTCCCATCAACTTCCTTTCACCCACTTCATCCCAAAAAGATGGAGTTCGACACCGCTTCCCATATAATGCCTCCAATGGTGCCACTTGTATACTTGAATGAAAACTGTTATTATAAGAAAACTCATCCAAAGAAATATGTTGGTCCCAACTTCCCAAATAATCCATCGAACAAGCACATACTATATCCTCCAATGTATGAATTATTCATTATGACTGCCCATCTGATTGAGGATGAAAAGATTTACAAAAATTTAATTAAGTACCCAACAACTTCTAAAGGCATTTCCAAAAGTTAGAAGTAAACCTGGGATCATGATCAGATACAATGGAGAGGGGAACTCCATGTAACCTGAATACCTCTTTAAGATACAGACAAGAAAGTTGATCTAGGGATAAAGTATCTCGTATAACAAGGAAATGAGAAGATTTAATCAAGCGATCAACAATAACCCAGATTGCATTATTACCTCGTGGTGTCTTCGGCAATCCCACAACGAAGTCCATGGATATATTCTCCAATTTCCACTCTGGAACTGGTAAATGATGAAGCATACCTTTCAGTAACTGTCGCTCTTCTTTAACCTGTTGACAAGTCAAACACTTAATAGTAAAATCATCAATATCTCTTTTCATTCCATCCCACTAGTAATACTCTCAAAAATCTCTATACATCTTAGTACTGCCTCGATGAACTGAAAACGGAGAAATATGAGCTTCACATAAAAACTCTCTCTTCAACTGTGAATCGCAAGGCACAGAAAACCTATTCCCAAATCTCAAAACACAATCATTATAAATGTTGAATTCAAGAAACATACCATTCTGAAGCAGCTCTACCTTTTTCTGCAACTCACTGTCTTGCTTCTCTGCTTGCTTAATTCTGTATGATAGAGAAGATTTCACTGATACCCGAAACAAAACAGAAGAACATCCTGCACCAACAATATCTATTCCAAAGTTCATCAAATCATTAACCAAAGGATCACGTTCCAAATTTAACATGGTTAATGAAGAATTACTTTTTCGACTCAAAGCATCATCGACTTTATTTGCATTTACCGGATAGTAATGAATTGTACAATCATAATTCTTGATTTATTCTAGCCATCTCCTCTATCTCATGTTCAATTATTTCTGAGTGAATATATACTTTAAAATTTTGTTATCAATATATATTTCACACTTTACACCATCCAAATGATGTCTCCAAATTTTTTAAGCGAAAACAACAGTAGCTAATTCCAAATCATGTGTAGGGTAATTTACCTCATGAGTTTTAAACTATTTTGAAGAATACGAAATTACCTGATCATTCTGCATTAGGACGCAACCAAGTCCTTTCAATGAAGCATCACTGTAGATAACAAACTCACCATTCTTGGAAGGTAGTGCCAAAACTGGAGCATTCACCAATCTTATTTTCAATTACTGAAAACAATCATCAAATTCTTTTGTCTAGAAAAACTTTAAACCCTTCCGAGTTAGCTTAGTCATTGAACTAGATAACCGTGGAAATTTTTTAACAAACCTTCGGTAATAGCCAGCCAAACCACGAAAACTACGAATCTCTGTTTCATTTTTGGGTCTTGGACATTCTTTAATAACCTTTGGTTTTGCAGGATCAACATTTTTTCCATCTTTAGAAACAATGTGACCAAGGAAATAAATTTTTTGAAACAAAAACTCACACTTGCGGAATTTCCCATAAAAATTATTTTCTTTTATGGTTTATAAAACAACCCTTAAATGACTTTCATGGTCCTCTTTACTTATAGAAAACACCAAAATATCATCAATTAATACAACCACAAACTTATCCAAGAACTCATGGAAAATTATATTCATAAGGTCCATGATTACAGTAAGTGCATTGGTTTGCCCAAAAGGCATTAATAAAAATTCATAATGGCCATATCATGTATGAAACACGGTCTTCGTAACATCTACTTCCTTTACCTTCAACTGATGGTACCCTGATCTCAGGTCAATCTTTGAAAAATTCTGAGCTCCCTAGAGCTGATCAATCAAATCATCGATACGAGGCAAAAGACATTTGTTCGTAGCAGTGATGTTATTCAAGGATCCATAATCAATGAAAAGTCGCATATAACCATCTTTCTTTTTAACAAATAAGATAGAAGCACCCAATGGTGATGTGTTAGGTCAAATGAATCCTTTCTCTAATAAATCTTGCAATTCCTTCTTCAACTCTAAAAGTTCAATTTGAGCCATTCGATAAGGGGGTTTTGAAATTGGCTTAGCATCAGGAACTAACTCAACTATAAATTCAACTTCCTGATCTGGCATTATTCTATGAAACTCATTAGGTAAAACATCAGGATACTCATTTAGCACTAGCACATCATTAATCTGAACAGTTCCTTTGTTTTCAACAATGTGTGCAAGGTAACATTCATTTCTGTCTTTTACATGTTTCTCAGCCTCTTGATATGTTATCAATAGAAAGGGTTAATTATTATTCACAAACTAAAAGTATTTTTGAAAATAAACATCTTTAGGTCTACAATCAAACTTACCATGGTAAATAGAGATCTAATCCATACCCAAGATAACATCAAAATCTACTAAAGGTAAAACAATAAGGTTTTCAAGTAGGTTCCTTCCACGGATAAGGATAGGATGATTCTTATAAATTATTTTTTGCCTCAACATTTCCCCCATGTGTTTTTACCACAATTTCAGGAGTTATTTATTGAGATGAAATTCCTAATTTACTAGAATTTTTTTTAGAGATGAAATAATGTATAGAACCCGAACCAAACAACACATTGGCATAATCTAAGAAAACAATCAAAGTACCTGATACCACTTAATTTGATGGCACAACATCTACCGAAGTAGTTAAAAAGGATTTCACCGCACCATTCTGGTTGTAATCTGACTGCTTCCCATCATTTAATCTCTCTGTAGAACACTTATTTTCAAAATTACCCATCTCATTTCCCTCGAAACATTTCACTAACTTTAAATCAAATTTGGTCTTACCATCACCGTGATATTTTTCGGTGCAACCACGAGCCTTATGTCACATCTTACAACTTCGGTAGATCTTTCTAGAATTCAGAAGACATTCCCACGCATGCCTTTTACAACATTTATCACAAAATAAAAACTTTGTTTTCTTATCATCAGACTTCTTTGAAGAATTCTTCCCTTTCTCCTGCCACATAGGTCTCTTCTCTTGTTGGTTTTTATAGAACACTTGATCATTGGAAAACTCCATTTTCAACTTCTCAGCACATCGAACAAGATTTTCATAACTTTTGACCTCATGAGAAGATAAATACCTTCTATATTTTTGAGTTAATGTTTAGTAAAAACTATTGATTTTATTATCAAGGTATCGAATAAAATTTGAACCATACCTTGCCAATCGTGTGAACCATTCTTTATAAGATGCCACTGAGTCATCCTCTTGCCTCAATTCAAAGAATTGTTTTTCCATCTTATGTCAAATAGCCTTATGAAAATATATCTCCAGAAACATACCTTTGAATTCATCCCAATCCAGAGCATCAATCTCATCTGCATCCCTGATATTTTTAACCATCGACCACCACTGTTCTGCTTCACCCTCAAAATGGTAAATAGCAAGACTTAACAATTGATTGTCTAAATAACCCATTACATCGAAAATATTTTCCAGTTCTTTAATCCACCCTTCAAATAGAATAGGGTCAGATAATCCTCTGAATGATGGGGGATGTTGCCTCATGAAATGTTCAACCACTAACATGTTCCTCTGAGGTTGATCTGGATGATCGCGTGCATGGATACCACCACAATTAATCACTTGAGTCAACTACACCATTACTGCAACAAAATGTTCAGTTCCTGCTCCGACTATCTCAGGATGCTGATTCGGAAGGTCATTTCCTTCTGTATACCTTCCTATCAATGCTTGCCTGTTTCCTATGTGGAAAACCATTTAGAACAAACATGACTTAGCTGAAGCAACATGGTAATATTCTAATGCAATATCATTTCAATTTGAAAATAAATTTTTTTTTTGGATAATCATTTAATAGAATTCTAATTCCTAAAGTTATCTAAACCGACCTCTGATACCAACTATAAGGCCCAGCCATAAACATTACTTAATATTGAGTCATTACAAGAATACACATTGAGGATCTTTTCAGGTTTAGAGTTTTAGAGAATTAGATCATAAATCATGACTTACATTCCACATTTTAACAAGGTGGTTACGTAAAAGACAATATTCTTTTTTCCATAAAAGGAGACATATTTAAAATAAAACATGGATTCATTCTTGATAGTTCCTCGACACTATCATCACATCATGTACCTTTCCCTTGACCCGTGAAAAACATTTCAAAAACATGGTATGAGCTTAAAAATCTCAGTAAGGGATATAAAAGTATGGAATAAAAACATTAGTCCATGTATACATAAGAACCAAAGAGATCATACTTTACTTATAAAACATTTGCACTTAATAATACCTCATGAAATCATTATATTTATGAAAAACACATAGAAAACATAAGACATAAAGGTAACTTGAGGCATTCATAACATTCTTACATAATGAGTAACCCTCATTGTTACATTTGGAGTACCCACCACAGTATATTCCCTAAATCTATTTGGAGAATCCTTATCATTTAACTCTTTTGCATTACCCAATTAATTGGAGAGCTATTTCCGGATCACCCACCCTTAGTTTATCACGGATCTACCGGTCTTCATAAACAATTCCCAAGAACCATAACATAATTGTATCACATAAAACATGCATAAAGAAAACATAACATTTCCACATTTCAATGACAAGATATCAATACAACAAATTGATATAATCAAAAAATTATCAAAAGCCTTTTCAATACCAAAATAAAATAACGGTAAAACATGGTATTTATTTTTCATTTTAAAATACTTTATGTCTTGTAGTGGAAGCCAAAACTCAAATAATGGTCATGGCGGCAGAGAAGTCGTTGTCGCCGCATAGGTACGAAAAAATCATTCCCTTTTGTCATTTAGTAAAAAAATTCGTATAAAAAATATTCTTTTTGAATAAAATTAAAATTAAAAGGGGTTTATACATCGTATAAAAAAAATTTATTTAAAAAACAAAATATTCCTTAATTAAATGAGATTTAGAAGAAGTTCCATAGCTCGTGTCCGACTTGACTCAATCGTTCTTTAATCTCCTGAATAATAAACTAGAGTTAATTTATATTTTATTAAGATCCTTTTTCAAGTTAATTATTAATTTTACATTTCTTATTACCGTGTTATGAACATTATGTAATTATTTATGTTAATAACATTCGTTTTGTCGATCTTTGGTACTTGAGCCAAAAATAAATTTCTTATAATTACAAGTTGTTCATGTGGTAAAATATCCATTATATCCATAATCATATTCATGATATATATATCATATATATCATATATATCCAGTATATACATGCATTTATAATATTTCATAACATTTCGTGGTATGAAATGAAATGCACCGTTCATGGAGATGGTAAGCCGTACGTACACATGAACACTACTTTCATTTCTATATCATATTTAATGGATTGAAATGATAATGATATAAAGTTATATTATAATTCTAGTATATTATCATATATAATATCATTAACTCCATCATTTATACTTCCCACATATGTAATTAACGAATCAAATCACTTTGAGGGGGCGGTAGTCTACACTTCCTAAAATGAAGATATCAAGTTTACCCATAATGGAAACCATAAAGGCATGCCATAAATGAAAAAATATAGAAGAATAAGAAAAACATAAAAATAATATATATCATATATAAATATAGTGACATCTTAATGGCCACCATGAAAGGTGTTAAAAGTAGATTGAAAAATCATCGTTTTATGAGGTAGAAATTCACCAACCACAGAAACGTAATGTTTTTTAACCATTAGACAGAGTTGTGTGTAAGTGTATATCAAATATGTCTCATAAAAACATCCTACTATATTTAATATACTGGTTTTGTTACAAAATAAAGGAATAATAAGAGGTTAGGGGGTTGGAGAATCAAAATAAAACAAAAGAACATTAGATAAGACTTTACCTTTAAATCGGGTAACTCCTCTTGGTTTGAACCAAAATGGTTTCTTGAAGAGAATTATACCTAAGGTAAGGATTATATGTTGATGGGAGGGATGAGGAGAGATACAAAGAGAATATTTTGGCTGAGACAAAGGCTTAAGAAGTGTGGGTATGGTGGTAGAGGTGATGGCCTTTTATAAGAGGGAGGAGAGGCACTCTTGGAAAGTCAAGAAATGCTACTTTAGTAGATAATGAGTTTCAGATTTTAAATGTCCCAAAATTATATATTTTGAGGATAAGGTGATAAGGGTTCTAAATCCACACATCCAATAGGTCTTTGAAAATTGTAATTATTATATTTTACATTATCGTTTCAATTTATTTAAATCGTTCATTAATCAGGTAATCGTTGCATCATCATGGTGTCATAAAAAATTTATATTATTTAATGTATAAAAGTTATAAAAAAATATAAAGATGTAGGAAATATTTGTAGCTTTCCAATGAATATTTATTTTCTAAGATATCATTTGCATAGACAAAACTATGTTTTTTTTAATTGGGTGATACATACTTTGGTTATACTTTCCCTTCAAAAAAATAATATAATAAAAAGTCACTATCACCAAAACATGATTCCATGGGGTCCCAAAGTTTGGCAAAAGGAATCCCATGGTCGTCCACGACATAACCAGTATCATTAGGACACATTTTGTGGTAATTTATTATTATTATGATTTTATTTTATTACCCTTAACTACCAGATTACTAATTAATCACGATAATTAAAGATAATTACCGTCATTACAATTCATAATGTTCAAAATAAAAAGAGTCATAATTACATAATTTGGACCTTCTATTTCAAAATATGGAATCCATTTTACCAAATTCAAAACATAAAAATTTTTGTAATTAATTTAAAAATAATTCTTGTTTTCAAAACTAATAGTGGGTTTTTTTTGAAACAATATCTATCAAATGTTTGACATTTTTTATGTCCAATTTCAAAATGAAATTAATTCCAATGACCACAATTGGATTAAATGGTAAAAATATATTATATTTACACCTTAAACTCAATTAAAATGATAATATATCCATATAATTAAATTAGATAAAAAAGCTGTTTTGCTGTATTTTTTACTATTCATTAAAAATTAAACATTGTCAGAAAAATACCAAAAATTTATCCAAATTAAAATTCAATGTCCGAATAATAAAGAATAAGTCTATTTTGAAAAATAGAGCTTATAAAATTGTCAAAATATAGATTTAAAAATGGTTCACCATCAAAAGGCGGTAAAACAATCTTATAAAAATATTATAAAATTCAATGCTTAATATTGGATTTATTCTCATTTAAATCTTTTAAAACACTATCTAATTCAGAAATAGACATAGATATGAAAATACACAATTCTTTACTTACTTGGGATATTACATCACCCCTAAAAATAATTGTGTCCACATAATTGTACCCACATACAGACACTTACTAATGTTTTGTATAATTTTTATGAGTAAAAAATTCACTAAAAATATTACTTTTAACATCAACTTGTTACGGGATATAGTATAACTCAACAAAAAATTATCTAATATTTTAATCCTATATGGTCTAACTAGTTATGAAAAACCCCATAATCAAAGTCTTAAGGATATCAATATAAGATTCATTCCCAAACTCAACATTATGATAATTTCTGTAAATAATAAAAATCATGTTTAAAACTATCTATGTTTTACCGAGACTCTCAGTTCATGATCTAGTACAATTCATGTAAACATTAAAAATATCCATTGATAATTTCCCATGAAAACTAATTCTACAATTATTTGGTTGATTTATTTTTAAATGAGGAACATATTTTAGAATAAAATTTCATGGAACCATAAAAATATATTTTTAATGTAGACAAACTATAAGTTCAATGAAAACGTCATAATTATATAAACCTCTAAAAGAAAAACATAAGATAAAGATTGTACTAAATTCCATGTAAATTAAAATAATTTGAAACATGTGAAAATTTATCAATGTTAAATATCAATAAATTATTAACTATGAATGTAATTATATAATGTAGTAATCATAATTCATTAAACGGAATATGAATGAGGAATACTATGTAGTTGTCAAGTGAATCATATGATTACCTGATAAATATAAATCATAGTACATTGGTGAGGAATATCAAATTATTCATATCATAAGTAAGAGATCATCTTAAAGAGAATCTGAGAATCAATTGATAATCACAAGGGTTTTTAGTGTGAATAAAACCGAAACATCAAAACATCATGGTCAAATCTGACAGAAGATGTGAACAAAGCTATCATTTTTTTCAGACATATCATCTTTATGAAAAATCATAATTTTAAATTTTTTTAAAAACATATATCATATTTTACATTCATAAAATGTGTAATATCAGTAGATATATCCCATTACAAAATGCATTGAATGAATATACAACTTTAGTCCCATATGTAACATCATTATGTGTCCAAAACCATGATTTCCAATTTAAAGGATAAAATTATAAACAATTGAAACCATATAAATCTATCAAAAAAATATTAGTTTTCATGATAAAATCATATAGAATATAAATAAAAATGGATGTTCCCAAAAATAGAAAATTAAAATATTATTTTACGTCGTATGGATTTTCATTATTAAACATAAAATAAATATTATTTAAAACTACAAAGAAAATTTTTTCAAGGATCACAGAGGGTCATTGATAATAAACACAGTATCATTAATCTCTATGGTAGATTACAAATAAAAATATGGATTTAGGAACATGTATATCCCCATAAGTACAAATTGAAATTAATTTATAATGAATTGAAAATGGATTTATTTGATTCATGTTGAATATAATGTTAAATATTTATGGACCCAAAAATAAATGGATTGTTTTAAGACTCCCCCAACCTTAGATTCCATTATATTTTGTCTCATTTGAACACCTTTTTTTAAATATTATTATCAAAAAATAATTCGATAATTAAAATATATTCCTATTTTTAATAATTAATCAACCATAATCATTTTACAGTATTTATTATTTTTATTGTAGAGAGCATGTCTTAATTATAACATTTCATTTGAAATATCTAATTTTATCAATTTAATGATTTATTTTCTTGAAATTCATAATTTTTTTAATTTATTTAATGAACCTGAGAATACATTGAAATATAATTAAATTATAAAATATGTATTAATAAACAATGTATGTTTTTGGGTATAAATAAATGATATCATCTCCAAGGTAATGTGAAACAATTTATTAATGAGGCATGAAAAAGTATGGGGGAGTGTACAAAATATAAATAGATTAAAATAGTATTTTTATTATCCTAATAAAATTATTTTTTATTTACTTAAATATGAAATATATTTTGTGGAATTTAGAAAAAGGAAAATAGATTAAGATTATGTGATTAGTATTTGACAAATATCAATGAAATTAAATCAAGGTAACCTCTTCATTAGAGTTATAATCCTTTCTCAATTCATTGAACACATTGGGATGTGTGTCCCCATTATTGTTCAACAGAAATGGTGTATATATAATTCTAGGATGATGAATGTGGATGTGGTTAGTGGTGTTTCCAAAGGGATTGACTTGTAATAAAATCTAGCTATCTATCCGTGCTTGGTTTCCTTTAATTATTTCCCTTAATTATCCATGGATGATCCTTTCACTATGTTCTCATTACATTTTCTCTTTTATCATGAAACCTGTATGTTAGAAACCAAATATAGTCATGAAATATGGTCTTACTATTTCATGTGAATTTGAAATTGAATAAGTTATAAAAAGGATGTTTTTAGATTATCTCTAATGTTTTGTTCTTATATGTCCCTACATTTCATTGGGTTTTTGGAGGGTTTTTATTATTAAGATAAATTTATAGGACATCATTTATCAAAGATGATGTGTTTAGAAATTATAAGGATTCAAATCCTACTATTTTTATGATAATTGTATTATATTTCTTGTCTGGTTTTGTTTTATCGGTGACCCAATCATTTTAAATATATCACTACATGATTTGTAACTTAAATATACAATAAATTATACTCAAAGATAGAGATGCATAGTATATTTTGAATAATTTTTATATAAACCATAAAGATAAAACTAAATTAATTAATTTATTTTAATATCATTAATGATCTCCTGAATCTATTTGAGATCCTAAAACTATATATAATAACATGTGGAATACATATACAAAATAGGTGTGCTAAAAATCCTACTAACAGTATAAAAACGAAAACGAAGCATTGTATGTGAGTCAAGTAGAATAAAATGATATCATAAAATACATGGTTCATGAATAATCATATGAGAGAATAAAATAAAAACATGCAATACCAATACCATGGTACTATTAAAATATGAAAATAACTTAAAACACAACATAAGAATAAGTTATTGATAATATCCAAGACAACTTCATATGGTGGAAATTGTTCCCTAGTGGATTTGGTTTACTCCAAAATCTTATAGATATCACAACATGAGACATAAATGTTACCCAATTAATTGGATCACTATATTGGAAGACAAAAAATAAAATTTATATGATTATTCATACCACAAATGTAAGTTCAAATGTATGGAATAAAAAAATAATTACCCATGGAAATAAGTGGGATGTATAATCTAGACTCACATCACAATCGAAACAAATTTCACTACTATTTCAAAGAAATAAATTAACTAAATATTATGTATGTTATTATAAATATATACTAAAAATGGTCTCAAATTGTGTGTTATATAAAAAAAATTACATGAGAAAGAATAGATAATTTGGTATATATATGGACTTTCAAAATGGTGTTTTAGGGAATTAGTTAATGATGTTCGATGAAAGAATGAGAACTGTGTTTTGTTGAAAAAATAGGTAAACTATAAGGGTCTTACATAACATATTACATTAAAAATGTAATAATTAGTTGTAATAATTTATTTAAAATAGTGTTATATAAAATTAATAAGGGTTAAAAAAGAACCCCTTAATCAGGATTCCTTTTAAAACTGGTAATTGAGAAAAGATCAGAAGGCATATATAACCCCATCAAATGAAGTGATGGTAAGATAGTTATATATGAATGTGACATACATATAGAATTTATAATATTTCTATAAAATAAATGTTATAATGAATGTGTGTTATATAATGAATGGTCATATTCCAAAAAATAAGGTCGTTTGGAGAGGTCCATTACCTAAGGAGCATAACCATTATACAATTCACACATCACCTGGAATAATAAATTTAGATTCTTTAAATAGTTAATTTAGAACATTTAATATATATATATATTAAATTTACAATAATTATATTATTTTAATTTTTAACCATTTCACTGGGATATAATGTTTAATATCCTTTCTTGGATGGTATTTCGTTCATTGATCCCTGGCTGGATCACTTGTAGATAATTAGTGAAGCTGTTTTAAAATGTGACTAATACACCAAGAGATAAATGAAATGATATTAATATCCTTCATGAAAAAAATTTGGTACTAAATATCGAAAATTATTTTCACATTGTTAATATTCACTTATTAAATTCATGATCATTATAATGTTAGTTCATTTAGGTAGTTTTATCAACTATCACGAACTAGGTCTGTTTTATTTTAAATAAATTATTATTAATTCATTATAAAATAGTAAAAAATTTATAATATTCCTATTGTAAACGTATTTAACCCTAATAATAATTTTATGACCATAATTCAAGGAAGTGGAGAATAATAATGGTGTTTCTCGTGGAGGTATTGAACCAAAAAAATTGGGAATAATATTTGTGTTTAAGAATAAATTGATGAGAAGGTATAAGATTGAAATTAGACAATAATAATAACATATAAGTATGTAAATTGCATTTATTTATCTTTATTTATTTGGGGAAGAATATATGGTGATGGTAAAAGTGGAGAAATTTTAAAGGGTCTTATTTTATAATTTTATCTAGTCCCTTGGTTTTCTCCTTTTTAGATACCCCTTAAGGATCCCTCAAATTGTCTATAGTTAGACTAGAGCAATATGAAATGGTAGAGTGTAATGGGTAAGAAATGCTTATTAATTTGGAATGCTCAGAGGGTAATATACTGTGGGGAAAGGTTGTGGTGGAGGGTGATATTTATAAGGGGATGAGAGGGGTGTTTTTAATATTATATTCATTATTTTATTATTTTGCCTTAATACTAGATATGTGATGAATATTGTGATGTTATTATGTAAATAGTGCACATGAGTTCAAAAAAATGGGTTCTGACATGAACCCTTATAAAATTACACATTTATTTACCAAAAACATTCACTACTATATTTTTTCATATTTCACTATACACCAAAAATTTGAATCTTTTGTAAAAATAAAAAAATTATTCCACTAACCATTTTTTCATCATATATATTATAAAAATTAAACTATTTTATAATTTTTTTTCTAAATATGATAAATTTTATATTTAAATTAAAGCATTATTATATGATAAATTAATTTTTTATTATCATGATCATTTTTTGACCCTATTAAAAATTAACTATAGCCTCATTAAGTTATTTTTTATTTATGACAAAAAAAAGAAAAATTTATAAAAATAGTATACAAAAATAAAATTTCTTTTAAATAGATATATTTTTCATAAAAATAAAAATAAATGATATATGATTCTCACAGATAGAGAGAATTAATTTATCATTTTGAAAAAATAATTTACTTGTATAGTGATATAAACATGTCATATTTTCATTTTATTAGATATCAATTTTTTATATTACCCTTATATAGGTGTGTATACTATCATATCAATTATATTACTATTCAAAATGGACATACTACTATTCTAATGGTTAGATTTGAAATAGTTATATTGGTTGCCTACCTTCCATAAGTACCTCATATTTAACTCATTCATAATTTAATAATATTTTTCTAATCTATATATATAGTCATGATGAATATTTAATTACCAATATTCCACTTTATTTCTGTAGTGTTTTTCATTAGTATAGACGATATAGAGGATTGAGTGATTCTAATTTTTTATATTTTAGTTATCTTAGTTTCTATACTTTATCCATGAAAATATTTTGAATAATTATGGAAATAATTTTTCTCTAAATATATTATTCATGTTAATGAAATAAAATCTTACTATTTTTCATCATGTATTGCATGTTCCATATATAATACTACAATTCTAAATATTTCACACTAATATAAGAGGTGATGATACATTGATAAATACTCTAGATCATTATATTATTCCCCCATTAAGAAATGTTATCCTAAAAACATTACTAAATAATAAGGTTAGGGAGATTGAAGTAACATCTTTTTCATTTGTTCCTTGATTTCTCATGTCAAATGATCATACTTATTGGTTCTCTATCATATTTTGACTAGGTTAGTCTCTTTGTTATGTAGAACTATATCTCTATGGTCTGAAATTTTTAATCAATTTTACCTTAAAAGAAAGATAATTTTAATTTTCTTCCACCTTTGAATTTATTATATGTGATTGATTAGGTATAAACATTTATAAGAGATATATAGGGAACAAATAATATGATTGATATAGGGTTGGTTGGAGTGATAGATGATAAGTCACAACTCTGATGAAATCGAGAATCCAAAAGGTTATGATGTACCTAAGAGATATCATTCCTTCCATACCAAATCTCATAACTCTACAACATATAGATATTTAGAATAATACTTTATGTCAATGTATTCTACCTACATTGAGTATCTTTGAAGTTCTATAAAATGGACATTATTGTCTCAACCATTTCTTCAACCAATTCTATTCTCAGCAGCATGTGTTCACCAAATTAATCCCTTCGCATAAATCTTATATATAAATTCCCATAAAATGGCTATATATAGAGAAATTTTGATGATTGAGAATTTTCTATTATTGTAAAATAAATTGACCAGAGGATGTTTTTGGTCATATCCCTTTATTAATTCCATAAGAACAGAATAATAAAATATTTTAGAGTTCCTAGATAGTCATATTATATTGTATATCATTTTTAGGGTGTTAATCCTTTGTGATTTTTAATTAATTGTTTATATAATGTTGGATATTATTCTATAACATAAAGTTAAATCTCATATCTCAATAAGATAAAAATTATAGGGGTGGTCTATACACCATTACTACATCTCATATGTATATCCTTGCAATTTTATTAATAGATAATTCATCTCAAATAGCTATAAAATTAATAGTTTTTGTATGTTGATCCATAAAAACCCAAATACAATTATTTCTTATTTATGTATGTGGAATATGAGTAACAATTTCCATTATTATTTTTTCTAATTTACATATTGGTATGATTAATAGTTAGATCATTCTTGAGGAATTTTTCTATTTAGTGTTTACCTAATTACATACCATAAAATTTATTTTATATTCTACAATATCCTTCATAATATTGTCCCACTAATAGTTATCTCAGTGATCTCGATAAATCATCATTATACATAGGATTACATAGAGGCTCGAGCTATATTCATCATTCAAAAGAAAATTCTTTTTCTTAGTATTTTATTGAATAAATTATCATGAATAAAATCCACCAATGTATTCTTCTTCAATTTTGAGATATGAGAAGATTTTTCTTCATATACATTCCACCTTCTTCTGTATATCCACACCATCCCTCTTAACATCCTCTAGCTTCCCCAAAACGGTTATTTGGGAAATATTTTTAGAAAATTAGTATACTTTTCCCTTAATTATGACTTCTATATCCATCCATAGAATGTTTTATAAGATCACCTCATTGGAAATTCTCATCATAGATAAGGATACAATATCCATTCTACTTGAAGAATATATAACTTTATTTTCATTTACTAAATTGTAATTGATTGAGTAGTCATGATCCTTTATCAGCTCCAACAATATTCACTAGCAGAAATTAAATCCATCAATGTGAATATAAATTAGAGACATATATGACCCGTATATATTTCACACATCAATATGTAGAGATAATTCCACCAATTATTCTTTTTCAATTTCACGATATCCAAATCTAGATAATTTGTTTGGTAGTTTTATTGATGAAAATTCAACTACCATAAATTGTGGGATATCACTTTTTCATTCTAAATTCTTACACAAGAAAATCCAATATTTTAAGAATCACTTTATACCCAAAAAAACATCCCCTTTATTGGTAGTGTGAGTAATTGTGTTGTGATTAGAAACTTTTTTAATTCATTCATTCTCTCTAAATATTAATTTTTCAGGAAGAAAATGTTCACCCTTAATAAAAATTATGGTATATAGGTTTTAAAATAACAATATATTTCATAGAAATAATAATTAGTAACTATTAATTATATGGAATCTATATATTTTCATTATAGATGTCAGTATACTCAAAAATCTAATCAATATTCTCTTAGAAGTGTCTACAAGTATCCCTTTACTGGTGATAACAGGCCCTATGAATAATATATCCTCCAAATAGAACTCACATTTACCCTACATTGAAAAGATAATCGATTTTAATATATTATTTCACATAGTATTCAAATTCTCCTCCATCCCCTTGGATTATATTTGGATATCATCTAAAAAGGATACAAAAATTTTTTAGGTAATATTAAAAGACTGTATTCATTGATTTGTAACAACCCAATATTCTTTTAAAGTACTCATTTTTTCTATCTTTGTTTATCATCTTTGTTTATGTGTGTTTGCAAGATTTTTTGTGATAGTGAGACTTTTTTTGGTGAAAATGAACTAGTGTTTAGGGTTATATGTTTTTTTATTTAATGGATTTTAGGTATAAATGTGTTGTTAGGATTTAATGGGTTTTCCCTATGTTTAGAGAAGATATTGTGTTCAATGATGTTTTTCTGCTAAAATTTAATTTTCCACTCTTATGTTGGGAATTTAAACGCTATGTAATGGGATAAAATTTTATGTAGTGGTACCTGGAAAGATGATGTGAAATAGGTTCAGGGTCTGAAAGGATTAGACTCATTGTGAGGGGTTCAAAATGTGTAATGAAAATATTATGTTTTTAATAAATAGAGACATATTTTTTTTGTTAATTTCATCCATTTTCAAGTACCCAATGTGAAATGGGATTAAACTCCATGTAATTCATGTGGTTTGGGGTTTTAAGGTTCTATATAGAAATTTTTCATTAATTTATTCTTACAAACTTCCCTCTATCAACAAATAAATCACACTATGTGATTTTGGGATTGTAACCATTTATTTTTTAATAAATTCCCTGGGGGAATGGATTGGGAAACCAATTCATGTCATCACCTTCCTTTAAAAAACACTATGTAATTTTGGGTTATTCACTCCCTTCTGAATCATTTCAGTTGACAATTGATCGTCAGGGTTATTGTGGTGTGATTATTTGTGTATGAGTTCCTTATAGTTCCAATTTATTTTGTTCAAGCGTATTTTGTTGACTACGGTTATGTTTTAGATTCAAGATCAGATAGTTATTTCTATTTATCCTTTGTAGCTTCATTTCATTCATTGACTCTTGAAGGCTAGTCTATTTTATTCCAATCATCCTTGTTGATGGTGGATAGGTTTATAGAATTTTAAAGTTTGTTTTTCTATACAATGGGTTAATTATTTGAATTTATTTTCATTCTTGTAAATTTTAAATGCATTGTTAATTAATTTTAAGTGATATGTGGTTTTATAGGTTTTCTTGGAATGTAAAATGTTTTAAAATGGGATTTATTTGAAAACAATATTTCATAATTTGAAAATGGGATTTCAAGAACCAACACTGATTTTTTTTATTTTAAAATGTTTTATAAAATCCATTCCTTGCTTTCTAAATGTATTGTGATGATTAGCTAATTTGTAACCTTGGGTGTGATGGAAAAAATACACAGGTATACTTTGTGTGTGTTGGATGACTAAGAGGTGACCTTTTGGGATATTGATGGACTATTCCTAGAATTGATAATGGTTTGTACTACTGTTATTCTTGTTTAGGTTTTCTGTCTTGTATACATTGTCCCACGGGATGGGGGCTATTAGAAGTTTTTTTATCATTTATTTTTATTTATTTCAAGATTTTCTTTATCATGGATTGTTTCTCACATTTTTTTAATATGAATTGGTGTCAAATGGAATAACATAATATTATTTAATGGTTACTTGATTACCTTATTAATGTGTGATACATGGATATGATTTCCTCATCTATCACATCTACTTTTCATATTTTATATCATTGAGAATATAAAATGATTATATGAAAACCGAAAATAAAATGATTTTTATATCGATATTAAATTTATAAAAATAATTTCAAAATCTATTTTGATTGAAATTATATAACTATTTCATTCTTGATATTAGAATTTATATAGGATATGTTGTCGCCTCCTACTAGGCATTCTTCTATGATCCTACATTTCTTCATTGAGTGGTTATAGATGTTGTATTATAGTATAGCTGTAATGGAAATGGAATCTTGTAGCATGTCAGCATCTCCTTTGGTCATCAAATTCAGAGTATGGTGTTTTGTAGATGATTGTTTGTCACATGGGGTATTATCAAGCTTTCTAGCTTATCTTGATTGGATTGGATTGTATGGTTATTAGTTTTATTGATTGTCCTCAACATTGTAATTGGGTTGTATGTTTAGTTTCTCAATATCAGATACTTTTCTTAATTATTTTTTTTATACTTCACCATGTGACGTATGGCTCAGGTGTTTGATTCAGTTAACCAGGGTGGGTCTATTAAAATTTTTATTAGATAAGTTCTCAACCCAATGTTCATTAAATAATTCTTGATCTTGATTCTCTTTCTTTTGTATAAAAGAGTTAGTACTATTATAATTCAAATAATAAGTTCGAAAAAAGGGGAACAACCAGATCGCTTTTGTGATTGAATTTGAGTTACTCTGGGTGGCCAGGAACTTTAATCAGGTTTTAGAATAGGAGAATGAGGAAAATTGATTGAAAATTACGTAATGTCTACATAAATTTACATATTCCATTATATGTTCTATCTTTCATTGGTGGATTTTATTATTACTATAAATTATCATTATTTTAAAGAAGTAGTTTGAATTATGAAAGTGATCCTATGATTTCAGAATGTTATTTGGAACTAACTAGTTATTGTCTTATTTTTATTATACAATACCTTTGAGAATATATAATCCAAATCCTATATTAGAAGGTGAGAGAGAGGTTCTACAGGAAAATATTTTAGGGGGACCTTCTTTGGTTGATGTAGTTATCCTCACAATGTAGACTATGGATCAAGTGGGTATCAAAAACCTAGGACATGTGGTGGGTCACTTATATGACATTACAATGTAGCATCTTCCCATATTCCATAGTGACCAAGTATCTTAAGAATATAAGGTATGGATTGAGAAGATTGAGAGGATCTTCAATTTATTAAAGAACATTGAAGAATCTGATGTGGGTTTTCCATGTATAAGCTTTAAGGACTAGGAATGAGATACTGGGACTCTATTTTGAAAAATAAGTTTCATAGGGTCTTTACCTAGGATTATATCTCAAAGATCATTAACAATAAATATTAACCAACAATGTTATGTATAGTAAGGAATTGGGAGATTCTGTCCATGGAGAAAGGGACATTCAATTTTGGAGTATTCTACCCATTTTTATGAGTTGGTGTATATGGCACCAAATTATATAACAAATGAGTAACTAAAGGATAAATGGGTTGATTTGGGTTTCATTGAGGCTATTCAGTTGAGGTTGATTATCATGCGCCTTCCAACCATTGTATAGGTAGTGGAAAAGGTAACATTTCATATTCCAGACATAGCTTGGAAGACTTATTTGGGTGGATTTTTAGAAGGTTCAGTTGCTAGTCAGGGTGTACCTTTTGGCCAGATTACGAAGCACAAATATGATCAGTATTCCTCAAGACAATTTTCAGGGGATTCGTGAGGACCACAACAAGTATTATGCTATTATAGTTGGATGTGTGGATATAATATTCCTAAATGTATAGTGGATTCAAATTCATTTCAATTTTTTTTGTTAAATTAAGGCACATAATGTGTTTTCAGAAAAATCTATCTCAAATAAGTATGGAAGATTTCACACCCACCAAGGGTTTACTGGAATTATTGATGATTCAATGGGTGGTTAGTATTATCCTTACACCATGGGGAGTGTTTACGTGGCTATGAACAGATGGAGTTATGTAGAATTGTATGTTCTATTAGAATATGAAGTAGGGTTACCTAATATTAGATGATTGGTGTTTAGTTTCTCTTTTATATTGTAATCGCTGTCTGATTTAGGTTCAAATTATTCATTCATTTCTTTAACGTTATTTTACATGTTCATAACAAATATGGTGATCATTCTATTACTATTAGAACAATCCACACTGTTGGTAATGTGGTCTCAATATGGTTTCAATTTTCCCTTCTGTTAGGCGATGATAACAACTTTTTGGTAATGAGGGACTTCATGGTGGTCGATCCTAACATATTTTAATTCATTATAATCATGTATTAGATAATAAATGTAAATAATAATATTAAATTTTATCTCTATTAGGTACAATTCTTATCTGTCGATGGGGGCACTCACGTTTTTTAAGATGAGTGAAACACTTGATCAGGAACGATTGGGTCTATTATTCCTTATGCTGGGAAAATATCATGATAGTGGTTGGAGATGTTTAATTATTTAGTTGACCCTTATTTGGGTTTTCAACTTTTTATAGAGGTGTTCATATACATCTAAGCCGTTATGTATTATTTTTATAATTTTATTTTATAGATCAAGGTCTAATTGTAAATTGACTTTCTCCTTGGTATGATATCCATTCCAATGACATAATATCAAATAGATCCTACTAAGTTAGTGAATCTTAAGGTATAACTTAAGGACCTAGTGGGTAAAGGGTTTATTAGTCCAATAATGTCACCACGGGATTAATCTGTGCTATTTAATATGAAAGAAGATGTGATCCTTGATCTTTGTATTGAGTATCAGAAGTTGAATCATGTGACTCTTAAGAACAAATATATTTTTAAAAGTATTGGTGACCCTTTTGACAAGATAAGAGGGGCATGTTGATTTTCAAATATCTACTTCTAGTTAGGGTACCACCAGTTGATAATATAATATCGGAATATACCTATTACAAAGTTTATGAGTAAATATGCGAATTTGAAGTTTTTAGTTAATCCATTCAGATTGACTGAATCTATTGGGTGTTTATAGAATTGATGAACCAAATATTTCACCGGTTTTTAGACTCTTCTTATTTCATGTTTATGGATGATATATTGGTGTATAAAAATATATAGGAGGATCATCATGACCATATGGATTTCAGTCTTCAAACATTTAAAGAACATTATCTACATATTAAGCTTTCTAAATGAGTGTTTTCAATCCAGAAAGTGAGATTTATAGGGATTTTGATATCTGATATGGGTATATAAGTGGATCCTGAAAAGATAAATGCAATTATGTATTGTGAGTATCCTAGAAATGTGTTTTATAAATAGGGAAGATGGGGATTGGGTTTCTACTAACAGTTAGGTGCTTAAGATTTACCCTATTATTATCCCTATTGATAGCTTTTCTCATATAAGAGTGTAATGTTTTACTAGAATGGATAATTTTAAAGATATTTTGAGGAGTTGAATGTGAGGTTTAATTCAGCACTTTTTTTATTATTCCAAATTCGGGATCATGTTTTGATGTTTTTTAGGCTTTTTAGAAAGGGTTTGGAATGTGTCTCAATGGAAGGGAAATAGTTAGTGGTCTATTGACCACACAAGTTACACCCTCAGGAGATGAACTACCCAACCTAAGATCTTGCATTATAAGATGTTTAGAATACACTAATAATGTGGTGTAAACATCTCATTGGATAGATATTTATTGTGTAATTAGATGATATGATTCATAAATATATTTTTCCTTAGAGGGATCTGTGCTTGTGATAAACACTCTAGGTTAAATACCTTTAAAATTTTGATTTTGATATTGTGTGCACCCATGGGAAGGTTCTTGTGGATGTTGATGCATTCAGAAAGAAATTACTAGCACATGATATGAAGGAATATGTATAGGCGTGGTATGTGATGATTTATAAAGCTAAGAAGACATTTAGAGTGGATGTGGTTGGCCATTAGTGTTCTTAGTTTTGATAAAATATGAATAATCTTCTAATGAGTGATTTCAGATCGAATAAATGATATTAAAGAAGTTATAATGAATGGGTAAAATTTTTCGTGGCGGGTAGACCTCGAGTGTGTGGTCTCAGTCTCCCAGGGGTGCTTTGGGGTTTCGTACCTGGTTGTTTGTTCATTTTTTATAGAGGTGGGAGTTGATAGACTGCAAGAACATGTCATTTTGGTCAACGTATCAAATTAATACCATGATCTATCAACGAATAATTTGTTTTTATTGGTGTAAGGAGAAGAGATGATCAATTGTTGATTTGTGTCATAGTGCCTTAAATATTTTATTATTATGGTGGAAACAAGAAAACTATATATTTTTTTCAACCATTACACATTACGTTATGGAATTGAGATGGGATTCCCATAGATTGGATCATTGGATTACCAAAGAATATTATTTGTAAGGATTTGATTGGGGTGATTGTTGATAATCTCACAAAATTGGCACACTTCCTACCTATTAAGGATATGGTGAATGTGAAATAGTTAGGGGACTTGTATATTTGATACATTATTTTACATCATGGGGTTCTATCTACAATTGTTTTTGAAAGGGAACTGAGGTTTATGTCTAATTTTATTAATGGTTTACTAGATTTGACGGGTTCTGAGATTATATTGAGCACAATATATTATACACAAATGGATGGAAGGATAGATAAGGCTCTCTTGGTTCTTGTGGATATGCATTGGTCTTGTGCGCTTGATTTTTTCGGATCTTGGGAAATGAATTTTTCTCTAGTTGAGTTATCCAATAAATATTTATATCGTATTTGTTAAAGATGGCTCCCTTAAAGGATTCGTATAAGTGGATATGTATATATACCTTGTACTAGAAAGAGTTCTTGGAGAAGTCCTTGGATCAGATGAGTTTTGTTTAGGATATGGTAGATTTGTTCAACTGATCTAGAGGACAATGAGCATGAAATATGTTTATTATAAATTTTATACATATCATTTTTAGTGGACGAGAGAATTTATGGATGGTGATCATTTTTTCATAGTGTTTCACCTCGCTAGGTATATCACTTGTTGGGTAACCAATTTTTGTTGACACTAAGGTTTGTATACTCCTTTGAGATTGTCGAGAGATAGGTAAATGTGGAATATCAGTGAAATTTATATCTTGTATGACATCTATCGAAAACGTTTTTGATGTTTTCTAGTTGGAGTGGTATATAATTGATCATTACTGTGTTATTGTGTGAGAGGATGTCGATACTGAGATTGAAACCCCATTGGTTGAGTAGCTAGTTTAGATTATGGATCACTGAGAGAAGTTTCTCTTTGGTAAAATGATTTATATATTCTAGGTAATGTGGATGTTTTGATGGGATAACCATGATATGTGGGAGAGGTAATTGTTAGAGAGGTACTGGTTTCATCCACTTTTTCTGAGTCTATAAATCTGAATGCTATATCGTTTAAGAAATTATTTATTTAGAGAAGATTATAATACCCCATTATGTCTTTTAGGTACTCCATTTTTCATGCATTATTAATCATCATTGTTTAGGTATGTCTGCAGGATTCTCAGGGATAGAGATCCTTTACATGAAAAAATGAAATAATGTTATGTGTATTAATTTTTTATTAATTAATGAATTATAGGTAAAAATATGCTGATTGGTTTTTAGTGATTCTCTATATACTCAATGATCATCCATTGTGCCTAGGAGTTTTTTTGATGAAATTTGGGATTTCTACAATCTTCTTTGAATTTACATGTCGTGTAAAAAGATTACACATTTTTAATGGTCCATGGGAAGGATCTATGAAAATGGATCAGAGTGTGAATTTATTACACATAGTGTGAATATTTCATGATGTGGAATGTCAAAATTCATGTTTTTAATAAAAAGGTGACATGTTTTCCATCTATTCTAGCCTTCATAAAATAAATGAAATGTATTGGGATTACATGCAAGGTAATTGATATAGTTTTGGTTTTTAGGTTTTTGTGTGGGAATTTATTCTTTCATTTCCTCCTCCAGACTTCCCTCAATTAGCCAGGATCTGACAATATGAAATTTCTTGTGATTCCATCACTTTTGGATTACTTTATTTGGTATCTGATCAATAGGGTTGTTGTGGAACCCCTCTATTGGTAAGATTTCTCTTTGGTACTCATTTCCATTAGTTATGGATTCTACATTGGCTGTGCTTTAGTTTCAAATTCATAACCTGTTAGTAATTTCTATTGATCATTTTTAGTTTCTTTTTGTGCCTTCTCTTTCTATGACTAGTCTCTTGGTTTCCAAGATGCATTGTCAAAGGAACATATCTTTATTCCCTTTATAATGATTTTTTTTCGATACAAAGAGTTAGTTATTATAATTTATTATCATTAATGAAAATTTCCTTCATATTTTTCAATTTTTTGAAGTTATATGTGGTTTCATTATTTTTCATTGAATGGGAAATGTTTATAATGTTTTTTTTATTTGAGAATAGATTTTCTTGATCTGGAAATGGGTTTTCAAACACCAAAGATAATTACCATGTCTTTGACAATGTTCTATAAATTTTTTTGAATGTTTTTGAAATATATTTTGACAACTGACACAATAGGAACCACATTATGTCTTGAAATAGAGACAAGAATCCTTAGTGTGTGTGGCACTACTAAGAGGAAACAATTTATTATATCGATGGACAATGGTAAGACTCAATATTGGTTGTTACCAACATTATTCATGTTTAATATTTTTAATGTTAAGTATGAATATTTCCTTAGGATAGGGCCCAATATGAGGTCATTTTTGATTTATAGTTATATATAAAAAGATTTTTTTATCATGGATTATTTCTCACAGGTTTTTAAATAAGGGTCTATAAAATAAAATCCCATATTTGTATTTCAGGGATATGTGTTTACCTGATTATATTATAATGTATGGATATGAATTCTTGTTTTATTTCTTATAAATTTTATATTTTATGTATTCGATAATATTAAACTCTTTTTTTACTAATTGGAATATGATTTGCAGGTGGATTTGATAATTACAAAAAAAATTCATGTTTTTAAAGATAGACATATTTCATTCTGGATGTTAGACCTAGTATAGACTCAATGGTAGTATACTATTCTGAATTGTGTAAAAAACCTATCTATTCCTTGGGGAAGTTTTAGAAGTTTTATTATAGAATATATGTTTAGAAAAAGGAATTTTGTAATAGGTCAGATTCTATTTCGGTCTCTACCTTTGTTGTGTGGTGTTTTGGAGGAGAGTTTTTGTCACATGTGTTTTTTTTCATTCTTTATAGTTTATCTTGTGTTTGTTGGAATATATGATTCTTGGTTTTATTTATTTTCTTCTTCATTTTAATCTGATTGTATGTATTGTTTTAGTTATATTTGAGACTTGTTTTTGTCGTTTCGATTATACCAGACCATGCGATGATTGTCTTGGGTGTATGGTTTAGTTGACCAAGGTAGGTATGTCATAAGTGATTCCAATGGGAATCACTGGGATATCAGTTTCCATACCATAATCTAATGGTGATCATAATAATACCCCCTAAATTCCACATTATTTGCTGATATGTCAACCGATGGTGAACCATTGATAAATATTGGGTCCCGTTTTGTTGAAAATACAAGTTATAAATCTATGGTAGGGGATAAAATTTCATGATAATGATTTTTTAATTCCCAATAACCAATGTAGTGTCATGTTGGATGATCAATATTCCTAAATAACTAGATGGTTTCACCCAATGGTGAAGCACCAGGGTATATAAATCCATTATCAATATTTATTGACAACTACATCTTGAGTTCTTCCAACTAAATGGAGTTCATTTATTCTAGTGTCATTTATATGCATATGGATCTTAGTATATGTTAATTTTGGATCAAAACATATCAGTTTGGATGAAGGACATGAAACACATCAATGAATATATTGATAGGGTCCCTCATAATGGGCATTATATTAAGAATTATTATCTTCAATTTCTAAAAAATATGATATATATATATATATGATTTTTATAATATAATAATATACATTCTTGATAAAAATATTGTAATATAGATTAATTCGTCACCATAAAACTATATAGAATTAGCGGATGACTCAAGATGTGGTGATTGATCTCCCTATATCTATTTATAGTTAACATTTTCTTTATATAAGGAAAACCAATCCAAGAAAACAATAAGATAATATTATCGCGAATGAAGTGTGACAAAAATTTCATGGAGGTGAAGTACCAAAAAATTAATCGATGTAGAGTTACATTATTAAGATGCAATAATTGACCTGTTTGTTTTTCTCATTAAAATCTCTTCCACCATGTTTTGAAGAAGTGTATTAAAAGTTATATTATAAATTTAGGATAAAAAATTGTGTTCCAAACTAAAATAAAATAGTATTTTTTATTTTCTTGAATAAACAACAAAAATATCTACAAAAACATAATTTTTTGGATCTATCTCATCAGTATTAAGTGAAAATTTCATTCCATGATCAGTAGGATTTGGAGGCTATTGGAATTTATTTTTTCCAAACAACCATGGTCATTGGGAATTGTCTTTCATAATTCTAATTTTCTTACAGTTGAAACATTATACCACAAGGTGAGTGTTGATCCAATCATTCTTTTCTTAAATTTTATTAGTGGGTATCATCATCTTTTTCTTTGACTGATTAAACTAGTGACCCTTTTCCACTCTTAAAATATTCCATAGTTCCCTTGAGAATGTTTATATGATTCTTCTTCCCATACTTTTTACATGTGGTTGTTTTAGTTTTCTCTCCTCTATGGGATTTATCCATTTATCTATATGAATTAAACTCCATTTTATAAACATTATCTCAACCACAAAAGAGAACATAGGGTCACTAATATACATTTGGACCTTGAGAGAGAAATAAAGAATATGTGGACATCTAAAAACTTCTCAATTCCTCCAATCATTTTAATATACTATGACTTCATCTAATAGTTAATAATTCTACCATACATTCAGTTTTGATGAATAATATAGAGTTATACCATGCTTGAACGGTATGATAATCCTTATACGTCATGATAAATGCATATTAATTTTTATTAATTCAAAGGAACTCCCTATACATTTAATGAATAAAATTTTGGGGAAAATATTTATTGGAAAATATTTTCATGAATACCTAACATTCAATGGAATAAATTTCCACGTTATAATTTCTATCTTAATGGATGTTCAAAACTAATTAGTTTCCCCCAATATTAAATAAATTGGTAGTAAGACCATCTTTTTATTTTAGCATTAGATGAAATATAATATCTTCTCATAAGAGATAATACAATGACTAAAATGTGGGAATCATGATATTCACTATATATATGGGAACTGTGATGCATAAAGGACTCCTCCATAACATTCTATTTTACTGGAGAATGAGGTAATTCCACACGATTTATATTACATATCATATTTTTTGTCAGTTAAGCTTGTTAATCTATAAAATTCTAACCCACCACTCCAAAAATATTTGTTATATAATTATAGTAGTAACCACATTTAATATAATAATGGTTATTGGTATATATACTCTAATTTATCCCCATTAACAAATTTTAATAAAAAAATTTGGATTATAATAATCACAATAAATATCATATAAAAAGACAAATTATTAACATATAATAAATAATTTATAAATTAAATGTATATCATTACTTTGGAGTATCTGTGTTTCAATCTAAGTTATTTATCAAAATTTCCATATGGATTTTTCTAACCTAACTATCCAGCCATGTTCTTCATAATAGTTTATAACAATGTTTTAGGATTTACAAAATCATATCCTCCAATAGTTTTAACCCAGTTTTCTATATAATAATATTTTTCATAAACATGGTGAAGATTGATTTTATACCAAATCGGCCATTTTCATTTATATTATACCCATGAACAACTTTCCAGATCCACACCCACTTATAGTATCCATTCTAGAATACAATTTCAAAAAACCACTCACAATATACCTCAAAAAATGATGTTTTCTTATACATAGAAATATCCAAATGGTTTTTATTAATCCTTTAGTTTCTTAATCCCCAAAAAATACTAGAAGTTTTTTTGATAATATATATATATATCCTTGATTGTGTCACGTATTATCTCATGATTGTTTACATAAATATTTAATAAATACAACCAAATGATAGAGAGGCCTAGTGTCTTTGGATGGTTAGGTGGATAAAAATTCAAGATAAAACAAATAAATACTTTATTTTAATCACTATTATGATATACTTTATCTCATTGAGCTAGTAAGAAGGTGAAGTATGACCATTGGAATACATAAATAGATGGGGTGATCTAAACATCCTAGTGATGGGGTAAAATATATAACAATGTGTATCATGTGAGATATAAGTCATAATATGAAATTTTAAAATCAAACATATAAATAATAATATGGGAGCATAACATAATGATAATTGAATAATTATATCCTAAAAATATCGGAATGTAGAAACAATATGAAACCTGACATAAGCATATGTTTATAATAACTGCCAAGACACATCACATGGTGGATAGTGTTCTATTATGGTTTCAATTTATGCTCCAATACCATAAATATCATATCAAGAGACATAAAAATTAACTAATGAATTAGAGTTTTATCTGGGACACCCATAATAATATGTACATGTATATTTTTTCAAATATTGTAATCAATTGTAAGGCATAACCTTAATAATTACCCATAGAGAGAAATTGGATTTAAAATCTTACCTCATATCAGAATCTATTTTAATTTCATAATGATACAAAAGAGAACATGGACTATAATATTTTAGATATTATAATCTGAATAAAATATTATGCATATCATATTTTTTGTTCGTTTAAAAGAACTCCCTAAGAATGTGAAAAGAATATTGTATAGAAATAAACATTCAAAACATTTTTTTAAGGAATTGGTTAATGAATTTTGAACAATGAATGAACATGGTTTATTCATTTATACCTAGATATAAAAATTAACTGATATACATAAAATATAAATTTAATTAATGAAATCATTAATGGTAATAATAAGATTAATATTTTTTAAAATGTTAAATGGATTGGAAAATGCAACTTAATTAGGTTTTATTTTAGAGAATGTTTTTATGAATTAAACTTAAGGAATATATGACCATATTAGATAATGGTAGAATAAGATAAGTATACCTTAAAGAGATATATAAACATATTATATAATCATTCTATAACATCAAATAGTTGAAATTGTGATCTATAGATTGAAAGTCATAACTGAATAAAAATGTGGTTGTTTGGAGAGATCCCTAGCCTTATATTCCAATTTATTATACACCTATACTTAACATATAGAATAATTAAATCACATTCTTTAATTACTTAATAAATAAATTTTCACATATATATTTAATTTAATTTAATTATCTTATATATGTTTATAACAATTTTAATGATACAGAATGTTTAATTTCATCGTTTTGAGGGTGTTAGTTGCAATGTTCCATGGTTAGATAACTAGTTTTAATTATTAAATATCTTTTTTAACTAAGAATATGTTTCTTTAATTTAAATTAAATGATATTAATTACCACATATAAATTTTAATTTTTTCAAATATCCACAAGTTTTGTTTCGTAGGGATGATTAATGTAGTACAGTTTTTGATGTTATATGGTATGTTCATTTGGGTGGTTTTAAAAACCATGATGAACATGATTCATTTTATTTTAATTAAATGATTATTTATTCATTCAATAATATGAAATAAGTTATAATGTACTAATTACCATCTTATCAATCCATAAAAATATTTTTATGATCATCATTAAAGGCCTTTGAGAAAAATGAATTGTTTTGTTCATGGAGGGGGTGCACTAACCATATTTTAAACAACATTTTATTTTAAAAAAATTGAGGTGACAATATAATTTATATAATACTATATAATAATAAAATAATATTATATTTACGATCATTATGTTACTATTTTTATGTTGTCAGAGAACATATGGTGTTCGTTGAAAAAGAAAAAAAATTAAAATAGGTTTAGTTGAAATTTCTTTACCTATTATTTTTGTTTTTATCCTATTGGGATACCCCTTGAGGCTCTTTGAAATGTTAAATTGGGAATAATGATGCACAATGATACAAATTATAGAAATTGAATAATAATTCAGAAGAAATTTTACTAGAAAAAAGGATAATATTATGTGTGGAGAATGGGTAGTGAGGGGTGAAAATTTATATCAGGTAAAGAGGGGTGTTTTTTGAATATTATATTCATTAGTTAATTATTTTGGATGAGATATAAAAATAGTTATGAATATTGTGACTATATATAGTATGTGTTTAATATGAAGTTGAACTAATCTATTCTTAAATATTATGATATTAAATTAATCATGTATTTTTCTGACAATGTGAGATGTTATATTTTACAGTATTTCAAAATTAACTAAAAATATACTATTTGAGAAAAATAAAACAATTAACCTAACCAATTTCTCATATTAAGATTCCATAAAAAAAATTTAATATTAAGAAAATAATTTTCTAATTATTAGAAATTTATTTTTTAAATAAAATCATGAGTTAGTTGAATATTTTTAATTTTAATATTGTGATATATTTTCTCACCATTTGAATAATTTATTATGGGAGAGTAAAATAATATTACCATTATAAAACAACAGAATAATAATTTTTTAACTCATTTTATTAAAATATATATTTACATAAATATTTATTTATATTCTAAAAATTGAAATAAAGCATATTTTTTAAAAAAATACAAACATTTATTTTATCATTTTAAATCATTTATTAAGTGTACATGATAGAAATCTGTAATATTTCACTTTATATGATAAATAAATATTATTTTACATATCTGTAAGCGAGTATAGTATTATAATAGTTAGTTTACAATTCCTAACATTTATATAACTATTCAAAATGTCAGATTAACTATTCTAATGGTTAGATTTGGAATGTTCATATGGATTACGTATCATCAATAAAAAACCAATTTTTTATTACATTAAAATTTACTTATATCATATATCAATTATTTATATCTTTTAAATTTCAAGAAGAATATTGTGATACTAGTATTATGCTTCACTTTTAAAATGATGTTCAAGAGTGTAGTTGTTTTGGTTGATAAAGCATATCAAAAATTTCATATTCTAGTTATCTTATTTTTTATTTTTTCCCTTGTAAGATTTTCAATTCATATGGCCATATTTATTCTCTAAATTAAATTTATAAGTTAATATAATAAAATTAATATATTTTTTAATATGTGTTTCAGTATCTTTTTATACAAATGAATTGATAAATATTACATGTTTATATAAGAAGAAAAATTCAAGTGCTAAAAAATGAGCATAATTACATTCGATTTGATCTTTTCCAAACTCATGGTGAGATCAGGGGATGATGTTTATAGTAGTGTCCTCCATCTATTTTCTAATATAAGGAATATTCTCATTATTCTATTCAATTCTCCCAAAATTATTAATACTAGGTGCACTATTTACTAGATGGTGTTGGTTATTCACAATAATGATGTAATGAGGATGGTGGTTATAATAGTGATGGAGAGTGCGGATTCATGTTCTTCAACATTGGTGGTGGTAACGGGGATAGAAAAACTATCGATGCTAGGGTATTTCATGAACATTTTAGTCAATTTTATTGAGTTTATGACATTCCCATTCATCGAAAAAATTCTGCATTTTAATTTTGTTTTATATGTGGTTTTTGTATTTTTGTTTTTTAGGATAGCGTGTGTGTTTCCACAGAAACCTATTAAATTTATGTTTTTAGAAAACAAAAAAATTGATTGGGAGAAGAGTTCAATCCCAATAGGAACTAGGTTACCATGATAAAACGTCTAAAATGATTATTACATAATTTAATCCTTTATGGGAATGTTCATTTCAAATAATAACTAAATAAATATGAATTAAAATATGTTAGTAAGTTGATTAGTTAACTGTTGATGATGCAAAAGAAGATTGGAAAATTGATATTCAATGTTTTTTTTAATTTTCATGTAAATCTCTTCTCCACTAATGTGATTAATTAAATTAAATGTGGTGATAATTCATGAGTTAATCTCTCCCACTATGTTTGTAACTTTTAATTATATTTAATTACATTGAAAATTCAAAGCATAATTGATATAACAAATCGTAGATAAAATATGTTCTATTTACAAATAAAAAAGTTATGTTAAGATATGATAATCTCATCCTCCTCAATCACATTGGTGTTCATACACAAATTTATTTCACCATCACTAGATCACTGGAGGATGCGAAGTTGAATAATTATAATGTAATAATAATTAATAATTCAAACTCATGATTTAAGATGATTTTAGTACATTATTTTTTATCCTATTCAATATATACCATTATATTCTATTTATTTATCAACTCATAGTTGATAATTCATTGGTCGCAAGTGATATAGAAATGAAATAAAAGAAAATATAATGAAAATTTCTAATAAATATATTAATAAAAATAGAATACAAACATCAATTTCAATTCAATATCATATGGTAAAATCATAAAATTACCAATAAAAAAACAAGATGAAAAATAAGAAGATTAACTAAGAATATCCCAGTGGTTTATATTAATACCTCTCCACAATCCACCACTATCTGATCAATTTCCAAGAATCCAGTTGTAGATTTTATCTATCTCAATTTTATAGTGAATTTCTATCATGTTAAGCCATAAAAATCTAGTCAAAGTCTATCATGAAAAATCATGTTGTATTATAAAATATAGGAGATTTAATATATAATACCCTTACAAAATTAATTTTTTACACTATATAAAATATCATCTTGGCATAACAACATCACCCTTTAACTAATAAAACATGATAAAATATTCCATAGGTAATATTATGTATTTGTAAATCTGGCTAAGGCATGAAACCCTAGTCAACCATAGATCAAAAAAAATACATGGATACAAAATTCTTATAGAAATCCTAAAATATTTTTACCTAATACTTTAATTCACTATAATTTTTAGATATGGTTTACATAATTTTATCCCCTTATCTTGGTACAAATGTGGAGAATGTGTTGTAGTATAATGTTCTTAAACCAAAATCTAATGCTACCAATATTTCCTGAAAATAACAGGAGTATTGCTAAATATTACTCAATAGAAATTTTTTTATCTAAACCAATATCTTCTACATCATTCACCCATTGTATAATAATAGTGTTCATGTAATGGAATAACAACCACATAACAGTAAAACACTAACCCAATGAATCATAATTTCATATCTCTTGAAAATAATTCTTCTTTATCATGTAATACCGGGTTTTAATGATAGTTGATATTTTACCACAATTTTTCATCATCATTTCATAACATGGAAATTCATGGAATAGACTGGTTATCTCTATATTTTTATAAATTTAAAGACTTATATTTTCTCAATTTTGACCAATGTATCTGATAAAACACTATTTTATTGAATATTTTATTGATAATAAATGAAATAATTTCCTCACATTGTAACGCCCCGACCCCAGCTACCCAGAGTCGGTGCATTACTTCGTAACATTGGCATGATCACAAGAAAGATCAAATCTCGAAAGACCGATTGGTTTAGTAGCTTTGGAAACACTAGATATATTCATAAGTTTTACATTACATCATAAAATCAAAAACTACTACAATAACATAATGTTTCCACAGTCCACACTACAATCCCCTCATAATATCCCTGCAGGTCATTCATAACTTACATCTTCACTTCCTGGGAAAAATAAAACATAGAAAAGGGGTGAGCTCAAATGCCCAGTAAGGATAACAATATAGCGGAAACTTTCATCAATAAGAATAAACATTTAAGGCAATATATAACTAAAACAAAAGCCTTTTAAACATGAAATTTCAACATGGTATGGCATAAATAAAATGAAATAATGCCATTTACTTATTCACATGGATATTCCACTAATCGAATAATCGCATGCAAAAATAAATAACCACTTTCATAATGTTGGAATGCATAATGCCAGACTATCATAACCACATAGCCAAGGCCTCGTGCCAAGACTACAAATAAGATTTTTTCAAGGCCTTGTGCCAAGACACTAGTTTGTCTCATGAGACCTACCGATTCATCGAGGAGCTATAGCGGGCTCCACCCGTCACTTATTAAGTCCAATGCATTCCCATATGAAAAGGTTTAAACATAACATAAACATTCGTATTAAAACTAGCATACGAAATGTCAATACTTTCACAATAAACTATGAATGGTATAAAAATAGCACATCCACAGTCAAACATATCACAAAACCTTCAATACAATATAGAAGTTTTGTATCATAATAAATTAACTTCAAATAATCTTAAAATCCATCAAAGGATGTTGACATAGATGAAATCAAAATTCTTTTTAAAGAAATATCTCCTTTTATTTTGAAATCATTTAAGATCCATATAAAATAAAACATTTTCTTTGAAAATATTCTTATAAGCTTGTAAGGAAAGCTTTGAAGATTTTATAACGGCGTAAAATAACCGCACCCGCCGTATAAGTTAAAAAAAACATTCTTACCTCAATTTTGTCGAAAAGGTTAAAAAGGACCTTGTTTTGAAAACGACGGAAAGATTCCTTTATAAACCTCTTATAAAAGTCAAAAAGGGTATAAATGACTTTAACCCATATTCTTGTAAATAGTAAAAATGTTTTGAAATACATTTTTAAGAAACATGGATGTGGATGATAAAGAGATCCCAGTAGATTATTACGTATATACAACCTCGGATAATGAAGAGATTGTGAAATAACCCTTACCTTGTACTTTTCCTTGGTTGGGGTAGGTTAACCTCCTGTATAATGGTGAAATAATTGTTATTAAATTATACAAGAATCATATATATTAATATGATATCATATATGATCTTTTAACATTGATTTATTAATAATATCTTAGAATTATCATCGTTTCGGGTGTTAACTTACTCATTTTCTTTTATATGTTTTGTTACATAAGCCATGTTTGTTGTATCTTATTCATATCCAGAATGATATCAAGTCCTTAAACATCATTTTTAAATCATAAAATGATAATTATACTTGAATGGATACGATGGAGAATGAATCTCATCGCGTTCGTGGAGACGGTAGTCCGTACGTACGCACGAGCGACAATATCATTCTTTTGATATTAAAATAATATATAAATGAATGGTATATCATATATACAGAATCATTAACATGTTATATTTATTATTTACATGAGTTACACATCATTATTATACCCATCCAAATAATATTATATTGAATAACAATTACACCACGACGTGGAGACGGTAAGCCGTACGTACGCACGTATGGTGACATGTTATTCAAAGGGTGGATAGAATACTGAATATGGTTGTACCATACTTATAATAACATCACAGTATATGTGAGATACTGGAGTTATTATTTTAGAATGGTAAGAACAAAGGAATAAGAAGTGGAAGAAGAAATGAACTTAGAAAAGGGTGGTGAAATCATTACCTCTTCTTCGGGTTCTTCCTTTTGATTTGATCAAAAGGGCTCCTTAGGTTGGCTTTCTGATCAAACTAAGGCATCTAGGTTGTAGTGAGGGATGTTGGGAGCTTAGTTGGGAAGAGTTTGGACGAGCCAAGTGGCTTGAGAGGTGTGAGGAAAAGAGAAGGAGGAGTGCCCTTTTATAAGAAGGGTGAGGGGCACCTTTGGAAAAGCTAGAAATATTAATTTATAATAAATTCATATTCGGTTTCTAAAGGCTCCAAAGTTGACTATTCAAAGGATGAGGTGGGGATAGGTCGAAAACAACTCATCAAATAGAATTTAGACAGGTTTGGGTACTTATATTAACCTTATCTTTAAGTATTAACTCTAAGTTAATTAGTTTCACTTTTACAATGTCTCTTTGTATTTTTATATATTATGGTTAATAAACTTACTATATACATCCAAGCGACCCCCAAGTGGTCCATTAATGATTAACCTATCATAATATAAGTCTCTTGGCCGAACCTTAGATTTTTAGGAATTTAATATCAATTAATAATATAATATTTGTTTTAAGAACTCTTTTATGTCAATTTTGACACTATTCAATAGTTGATTTTTGTAAACTCATAACAGATTGATTACTTCGAAAAAAGTCCATTAAATCAATCCTAATATATCATATTAGCCTAGAAAATTAGTTTAATTCATTAAAAGTTTCATATTATATTTATTTGGGTATTTATAATATCAATTATTTTAATTTTTCACTATTATAGTAATTACTGCATCATCATTGTGTCATAAATAAAATAACATATTTAATGTCTAAAAATTATAAATAAAATATCATTATGTAGGAAATCTTTTTATCTTTCTAATGAATATTTATAATCGAAAATCCAACATGTATAACCCTATGTAAAAATTGTTCTTCTAAAAGATGTAATCTTATGCCATTTTTATTTTTATTTTAACTTTATTAATATAATGTGTCATTATCACTTACAAGTGGCTCCAAGGGGTCCCCAAATTGACCCAAGGATTCCCATGGTCGGGTATGTGTACACCAATAAGGTTAGGACACGTTTTAGGGTAATTTTGTATTATTATAATATTATTTTTTTAACCCTTATTTACCGGATTTACCCTTAACCATGGTAAATAAAATATTTACCGCAGTAATTATTCAAAATGTCTAAAAATAAAAGTTACCTATTTACATAATTTGGACATCCTGATTCCAAATATGGAATCCATTTTCCTAAATTCAAAACACAGAAGTGGCAGAAATTAATTTAAAATTAATTCCCGCTGTTAAAACAAAAAGCGTGTTTTTAAGAGATAATAACTATCAAAAGATTGACACTTGTTTATGTTCGGTTTAATTGTAAAATTATGTCCAATGACCAACATTATATTAAATGGTAAAAATATATTCTAAATATACTTTAAAACCACTCAAATTCATAATTTATCACTATTACTTATTTTGATTAAAAAAGTTGTTTTTAATTAAAATTTAGTAATTTTTACTATTCATCAAAATATAAAAGTTATCCGAAAGGTACCAAAATTTCACCCTAGGATAATTTCGATATTCCGAATCCAAAAATGAAGTCCATTTTGAAATATAAAATATATATGATTTCAAAAAGTAGGTATCACTATTTACAACGGCTAGTTTAATTAGTTGTGGTGTGTGTTAGAACTCGAGGTTGCGTACAACACACGCTATCGCATTATTCGAAGGGAAACGTACCGTAGAAGCTTGGGGTGTTACATTCTCCCCTCCTTCAAATAATTGCGTCCTCACAATTTCTAGGGTATTACTGCAAAAAAAGACTCGGGTGGTTCTTCATCATAAGTTCCTCGGGTTCCCACGTTGCCTCTTCCATCTTATGATTTTTCCACAAAACTTTTACCAGACGCGTCGTCCGGTTTCTCAGTACTTGTTCTCTTGTATCAAGAATCCTGACGGGCTCTTCACAATAGGAAAGATCGGGTTCCAGTTCTAATTCCTCATAGGTGAGTACATGCGTTGGGTCAGGCATGTATTTCCTCAACAGAGATACGTGGAACACATCGTGAACTTTGGAGAGACTTGGCGGCATTGCCAATCGGTAAGCTACAGCCCCAATTCGTTCTAGAATTTCGAAAGGTCCGATGTACCTGGGACTCAATTTACCTTTCTTACCAAAACGTATGACTCACTTCCACGGAGATACCTTCAGGAAAACATGATCACCGACTTGAAATTCCAAATCCTTCCTTCGATTATCGGCATAGCTCTTCTGCCTACTTTGAGCTACTTTAATGTGATTTTGGATTACCTTCACCTTTTCCACCGTTTCCTCCACCAGTTCTGGGCCTACAAGTTTTCTTTCACCAACGTCATCCCAACAGGTTGGTGTACGACATCTCTTTCCGTATAACGCTTCATATGGTGCCATCTGAATACTCGAATGGAAGCTATTGTTATAGGAAAATTCTACTAGTGGTAAATATTGATCCCACATACCCTGAAAATCAAGTGAGCAAGATCTCAACATGTCTTCTAAGGTCTGAATAGTCCGTTCTGATTGTCCGTCTGTCTGAGGGTGGTAAGCAGTGCTCAAATGAAGTTCAGTATCCAGGGATTTCTGAAGACTTTTCCAAAATCTTGAAGTAAAACGGGGATCACGATCAGAAACAATCGATAGGGGTACTCCATGAAGTCTCACAACTTCATTAATGTATAGTCTTGCTAGACGTTCCAGGGGTAGATCTTCTCTTATAGCATGAAAATGTGCTGACTTGGTAAGACGATCAACAATAACCCATATTGCATCGTTCCTTCTAGGAGTCTTTGGTAGCCCCATGACAAAGTCCATCGTAATATTGTCCCATTTCCACTCCGGTATGGGAAGAGGTTGCATGACTCCTCCAGGCTGTTGCCTTCCAGCTTTCACTTGTTGACAAACCATACATCTTGACACAAAATCAGCAATCTCCCTCTTCATGTTGTCCCACCAAAAATGTTCCATCAAATCTCTATACATTTTGGTGCTCCCAGGGTGTATAGAGAAATTGGAACTATGAGCATCATCCAGCAATTCCCTTTTTAGATCAGGTATATTGGGAACACAAAGTCTCTTCCCGAATTTCAAAATTCCACCTTCATACGCAAAGTCTCTCAATCTCCCATCATTCACAGCTTTAATCTTCTTTTGGAATTCTTCATCATCAGTCTGAGAACTCTTAATCCTTTCTAGTAAAGATGGTTTGGCAACCATTTGAAAAAGCATTGATGTTTCACCTTCCCTGGTTATTCCCATGTCCATCTTCACTAGATCCATGAAAATTGGATCCCTTTCAATTCTCATCATGTTCAGAACTCCATGGTCTTTTCTGCTCAAAGCATCTGCTACTTTGTTTGCCTTCCCCGGGTGGTAGTGTATCGTGCAATCATAATCCTTGAGTAATTCAAGCCATCTCCTTTGCCTCATGTTGAGTTCTTTTTGTGAGAAAATATACTTCAAACTCTTGTGATCAGTATAAATCTCACATTTTTCACCATAGAGGTAGTGCCTCCATATCTTCAAAGCAAAGATCACAGCTGCTAACTCAAGATCATGAGTAGGATAGTTTTGTTCATGAATTTTCAACTGTCGTGATGCATAGGCAATAACTCTATCATTCTGCATAAGGACACAGCCAAGTTCTTTCTTCGATGCATCACTATAAATAACGAACCCATCATTCCCCGAAGGTAGAGTCAATATAGGAGCATTGACTAATCTTCTCTTCAGTTCTTCGAAACATTCTTCACACTCTTTTGTCCAAACAAATTTAACCCCTTTACGTGTGAGCTTCGTTAATGGGTTAGCCAATCGGGCAAAATTCTGGACGAAACGTCGAAAATAACCTGCCAAACCAATAAAACTACGTACCTCAGTTATACTCGTAGGTGCTGGCCATTCTTGGATTGCTTTGGTATTAGAAGGATCAACAGAGATTCCATCTTTAGAGACAATATGGCCAAGAAAAGAAATCTCCTGAAGCCAGAATTCACACTTGCTAAACTTTCCATATAATTCATGCCTTCTCAGAGTCTTCAAGATAATGCGCAAGTGATTTTCATGATCTTCGTAGGTTTTGGAGTATACCAAGATATCATCAATAAATACCACCACAAATTCATCTAGATACTCCTTGAAAACTCTATTCATCAGATCCATGAATACAGAGGGTGCATTAGTCAATCCAAACGGCATTACAGTAAACTCGTAATGCCCGTACCTGGTTCGAAATGCAGTTTTCGGAATGTCTTCCTTATTCACACACAACTGATGGTATCCAGATCGAAGGTCAATCTTTGAAAAGTATTGAGCTCCATGCAGTTGGTCAAATAAATCATCAATACGAGGTAGGGGATACTTGTTCTTTATCGTTATAGCATTGATCTCCCTGTACTCGATACATAACCTCATAGATCCATCTTTCTTTTTAACAAAAAGAACAGGGTCTCCCCATGGAGAAACACTAGGGCGAATAAATCCCTTATTACTCAATTCCTCTAGTTGTTTCTTTAGTTCGACTAGCTCTACAGTGGCCATTCTATAAGGGGTCTTCGATATAGGCCTTGATCCAGGAATTAAATCAATGGAAAACTCTACTTCTCGTTCTGGAGGATGTCCAGGTAAATCTTCCGGAAATACATCTACAAATTCTTTCACAACAGGTACATCCTCTATTTGAACATTTCTTTCCTCATCGACAGTTATTTCATTCTCTTCCTCCCCGATAATTGAATTAAGTTGAGCTACAGGGGGTGGATCTAAATAAGAATTAGGTGGTGACGATTCTGCTCTAAAAATAAGGTGCTCCTTATCATTATCATCAAGAATCGTAACCTCTTTCTTCTTACAATAAATCTTCGCATCATAGTCCGAAAGCCAGTCCATACCGAGGATTATATCAAACTCAATCATAGGTATGACGATGAAATCAGCAGATAAAGAAAATTTATGTGCTCTAATGGGGACTGATTCACAAAACTTTGTTGCAACGATACATCCCTTAGGAGTTTTAACTGACAACTCCCTTATTAAATCAAATTGGAAATATCTAATTTTCTTAGCAAACTGGGAAGATATGAAACAATGCGATGATCCAGAATCAAATAATGCATTTGCTAAACTTGAGGAAACCATTAAATTACCTGCCACCACGTCTTTTGGAGCTTCTACCTCTGCAGTAGTGATAGCATAAGCCTGGCCTTGATCCCTTGGCCTTTTCTGAGGTAAGTTCTCCTGACGCTTAGGACATGCATTTGCATAATGCCCCATCTCCCTGCAATTGTAGCACTGAACGTTGGTAGCTTCCTTCTTCCCCTTGCAATCATGAGCTTGGTGGCCTTTTTCACCACACTTGTAACAGACTCCCATTCCCTTCAGGCAAGCACCGGGGTGTTTCTTCCCGCACTTACCACAAGATGGATATTCAACCTTTCCCTTCTTACCCTTATTTCCATTCCCAGATTGATCAGCAGGTCTCTTCTTCTCTTGCTTTGCTTTAAAGTCATAAGATTTAGAGAATTCCTTTTCGGTCTTGATAGCACATGAGACAATGTCTTCGTACGATGAAAAGGATTGTGAGACTAATGCTCGACGGAGAAATGGTTTTAACCCATCAAAGAAACGATCAATCTTACTTCTTGGGTTGCGAATATAATCTCCAGCATACCTCGCTAACCTTGTAAAGTTAGCCTCATACTTTGTGACATTATCATCCTCCTTTTGTCTCAGACTCAGAAATTGCCTTTCCATATCTGCTCGATGGTCGCGAGGAAAGTATTTTTCTAAAAACAGATCTTTGAACTCCCTCCATTCCATGTTTGATACTTCATCATCTTCCTTCATGTTTTGAATCAATGACCACCATTGATCAGCATCTCCAGTGAGGCGGTAAACTGCCATGGTAACTTTTTCCCTTTCACTACTCCCCAAAGCCTGAAATATTTTCTCTAGGGAAAATATCCATTGCTCAGCTACTAAGGGATTTGTACTCCCATTGAACGTTGGTGGTTGTTGTCTCATGAATCGATCTAACATTGATCCTCCACGCTGCGGATCAGGGTGCTCCATACGGGTAAGGTTATTATTCATAACCTGAGTAAGTTGTCCCAGTATGGTGATTAGCTGATCAGCACCAGTTGCATCACTAGCCCCACTATAATTATCTTGAGTAGGAGGGAAATCCCTACATGGAGTGCGTGCATTGATACGGTTTCCATTTCTTCCACTAGGCGCCATTTCTAAACAATGGCATAAACTAGATCAGTTTATGAGTCAAAATACATAATCCCATACTTATAAAACACTTAACATAAATTGAACTATTTATGGATATAATCCATAATCATAAAAATGTTTTCTTTGAGGAAGTATATACTCATAAACCCTTCATAATGATTTGTAAAGATAATGAGAGTTATCCTAAGCATATCCCCCGGGAGTGTCGTAACCAAGAGTGCAGCAAGGCCCGTTGTCGTGCACCAGTTCCCGTTCGAGTCTAGCTCAAAGCGGTGTTTTCGGGTTTTACCCCTAGGTACATCTGTGCCAGAGCCGCCTCTACCTGCTCGTATCCAGACAGGGATGTATTGCTCGAAAAACTCACAAAATCTCTACAATACCAAAATTCTAGGAAGTTCTTCTATACTAATCCTCAAAGTTCATCTTAGGTCTACGTGCTCTAATCAGAGTTTATCTAAATCTAGCTTCCAAGGTTTGTACTAAACTTCCTCTGATACCAACTGTAACGCCCCGACCCCAGCTACCCAGAGTCGGTGCATTACTTCGTAACATTGGCATGATCACAAGAAAGATCAAATCTCGAAAGACCGATTGGTTTAGTAGCCTTGGAAACACTAGATATATTCATAAGTTTTACATTACATCATAAAATCAAAAACTACTACAACAACATAATGTTTCCACAGTCCACACTACAATCCCCTCATAATATCCCTGCAGGTCATTCATAACTTACATCTTCACTTCCTGGGAAAAATAAAACATAGAAAAGGGGTGAGCTCAAATGCCCAGTAAGGATTACAATATAGCGGAAACTTTCATCAATAAGAATAAACATTTAAGGCAATGTATAACTAAAACAAAAGCCTTTTAAACATGAAATTTGAACATGGTATGGCATAAATAAAATGAAATAATGCCATTTACTTATTCACATGGATATTCCACTAATCGAATAATCGCATGCAAAAATAAATAACCACTTTCATAATGTTGGAATGCATAATGCCAGACTATCATAACCACATAGCCAAGGCCTCGTGCCAAGACTACAAATAAGATTTTGTCAAGGCCTTGTGCCAAGAAACTAGTTTGTCTCATGAGACCTACCGATGCATCGAGGAGCTATAGCGGGCTCCACCCGTCACTTATTAAGTCCAATGCATTCCCATATGAAAAGGTTTAAACATAACATAAACATTCGTATTAAAACTAGCATACGAAATGTCAATACTTTCACAATAAACTATGAATGGTATAAAAATAGCACATCCACAGTCAAACATATCACAAAACCTTCAATACAGTATAGAAGTTTTGTATCATAATAAATTAACTTCAAATAATCTTAAAATCCATCAAAGGATGTTGACATAGATGAAATCAAAATTCTTTTTAAAGAAATATCTCCTTTTATTTTGAAATCATTTAAGATCCATATAAAATAAAACATTTTCTTTGAAAATATTCTTATAAGCTTGTAAGGAAAGCTTTGAAGATTTTATAATGGCGTAAAATAACCGCACCCGCCGTATAAGTTAAAAAAACATTCTTACCTCAATTTTGTCGAAAAGGTTAAAAAGGACCTTGTTTTGAAAACGACGGAAAGATTCCTTTATAAACCTCTTATAAAAGTCAAAAAGGGTATAAATGACTTTAACCCATATTCTTGTAAATAGTAAAAATGTTTTGAAATACATTTTTAAGAAACATGGATGTGGATGATAAAGAGATCCCAGTAGATTATTACGTATATACAACCTCGGATAATGAATAGATTGTGAAATAACCCTTACCTTGTACTTTTCCTTGGTTGGGGTAGGTTAACCTCCTGTATAATGGTGAAATAATTGTTATTAAATTATACAAGAATCATATATATTAATATGATATCATATATGATCTTTTAACATTGATTTATTAATAATATCTTAGAATTATCATCGTTTCGGGTGTTAACTTACTCATTTTCTTTTATATGTTTTGTTACATAAGCCATGTTTGTTGTATCTTATTCATATCTAGAATGATATCAAGTCCTTAAACATCATTTTTAAATCATAAAATGATAATTATACTTGAATGGATACGATGGAGAATGAATCTCATCGCGTTCGTGGAGACGGTAGTCCGTACGTACGCACGAGCGACAATATCATTCTTTTGATATTAAAATAATATATAAATGAATGGTATATCATATATACAGAATCATTTACATGTTATATTTATTATTTACATGAGTTACACATCATTATTATACCCATCCAAATAATATTATATTGAATAACAATTACACCACGACGTGGAGACGGTAAGCCGTACGTACGCACGTATGGTGACATGTTATTCAAAGGGTGGATAGAATACTGAATATGGTTGTACCATACTTATAATAACATCACAGTATATGTGAGATACTGGAGTTATTATTTTAGAATGGTAAGAACAAAGGAAGAAGAAGTGGAAGAAGAAATGAACTTAGAAAAGGGTGGTGAAATCATTACCTCTTCTTCGGGTTCTTCCTTTTGATTTGATCAAAAGGGCTCCATAGGTTGGCTTTCTGATCAAACTAAGGCCTCTAGGTTGTAGTGAGGGATGTTGGGAGCTTAGTTGGGCAGAGTTTGGACGAGCCAAGTGGCTTGAGAGGTGTGAGGAAAAGAGAAGGAGGAGTGCCCTTTTATAAGAGGGGTGAGGGGCACCTTTGGAAAAGCTAGAAATATTAATTTATAATAAATTCATATTCGGTTTCTAAAGGCTCCAAAGTTGACTATTCAAAGGATGAGGTGGGGATAGGTCGAAAACAACTCATCCAATAGAATTTAGACAGGTTTGGGTACTTATATTAACCTTATCTTTAAGTATTAACTCTAAGTTAATTAGTTTCACTTTTACAATGTCTCTTTGTATTTTTATATATTATGGTTAATAAACTTACTATATACATCCAAGCGACCCCCAAGTGGTCCATTAATGATTAACCTATCATAATATAAGTCTCTTGGCCGAACCATAGATTTTTAGGAATTTAATATCAATTAATAATATAATATTTGTTTTAAGAACTCTTTTATGTCAATTTTGACACTATTCAATAGTTGATTTTTGTGAAACTCATAACAGATTGATTACTTCGAACAAAGTCCATTAAATCAATCCTAATATATCATATTAGCCTAGAAAATTAGTTTAATTCATTAAAAGTTTCATATTATATTTATTTGGGTATTTATAATATCAATTATTTTAATTTTTCACTATTATAGTAATTACTGCATCATCATTGTGTCATAAATAAAATAACTTATTTAATGTCTAAAAATTATAAATAAAATATCATTATGTAGGAAATCTTTTTATCTTTCTAATGAATATTTATAATCGAAAATCCAACATGTATAACCCTATGTAAAAATTGTTCTTCTAAAAGATGTAATCTTATGACATTTTTATTTTTATTTTAACTTTATTAATATAATGTGTCATTATCACTTACAAGTGGCTCCAAGGGGTCCCCAAATTGACCCAAGGATGCCCATGGTCGGGTATGTGTACACCAATAAGGTTAGGACACGTTTTAGGGTAATTTTGTATTATTATAATATTATTTGTTTAACCCTTATTTACCGGATTTACCCTTAACCATGGTAAATAAAATATTTACCGCAGTAATTATTCAAAATGTCTAAAAATAAAAGTTACCTATTTACATAATTTGGACATCCTGATTCCAAATATGGAATCCATTTTCCTAAATTCAAAACACAGAAGTGGAAGAAATTAATTTAAAATTAATTCCCGCTGTTAAAACAAAAAGCGTGTTTTTAAGAGATAATAACTATCAAAAGATTGACACTTGTTTATGTTCGGTTTAATTGTAAAATTATGTCCAATGACCAACATTATATTAAATGGTAAAAATATATTCTAAATATACTTTAAAACCACTCAAATTCATAATTTATCACTATTACTTATTTTGATTAAAAAAGTTGTTTTTAATTAAAATTTAGTAATTTTTACTATTCATCAAAATATAAAAGTTATCCGAAAAGTACCAAAATTTCACCCTAGGATAATTTCGATATTCCGAATCCAAAAATGAAGTCCATTTTGAAATATAAAATATATATGATTTCAAAAAGTAGGTATCACTATTTACAACGGCTAGTTTAATTAGTTGTGGTGTGTGTTAGAACTCGAGGTTGCGTACAACACACGCTATCGCATTATTCGAAGGGAAACGTACCGTAGAAGCTTGGGGTGTTACACACATTGTGTTAAATATGTTTATTTATAAAATATTTGGGATTTGATCATTCATTTGAAAATTTGGTGAAAATTCCAGTTTTACCCTTAATAGTGCATTGTAGTATTTCGAAGATAAATATTTTTATATTTATTATTTAAATTTGAAACTTTGTAACAGTGTTCCTAACTTCATTTTATACAACTTGAATTCAGGACACTAGAGCTAAAGAGTAATTCGGATGGAGTAAATGATCAATTAATCCAATGGTGGGCTGGACTCGGCAGAATAGACATAGGTTCTGTATTGGGGCCATATCGTCTACATACGGGCTTGGATTGAGCCCAAAATTTGAGGCAAGCTCGGGGATATGATTTGGCACAAATCATCCTTCTGGAAGGCCTGTCAATTCACGCGTTTTAGAGGTCAAATGGACGGTGCAATTTGGAATAAAATATTTGGCCGAGTTTTTCATTTCACACTTAAAAAGTTATGTATCCCTAGCCCTCACAAACTCTATTTAAAGGGGGTTTTAACTCTTTGAGAGGTCTGGTCGAGGCTTTAGGAAGGTGTGGCCGAAAGGGTGTCTCTTGGGAGCCCCTCACAACTCTTGGAGGAAGTAAGCCTTTGTGCAAACCTCTCTTCCAAAAAGGCTCTCCTCTCTCACCTCTTCTTTGTATTTCTTTTCTTTCATGTTTGTTTCTTGAATTTTTCTTCAAATAATATTCTGTGTTCATCCCTCTTCTTCTTATCTTAATCTTATTAATTGGGTTGGAATCAAGAGTGGAGACAAGATTGGGTTCTACCCTTTCAATCCATTGCTTATGCAAAACGTCTCCACGATGACTACACCACCCATGGAAGAGTAGTTCTTTTTAGTAATCGATCGACCTCTATCCTTCTTCATTCATTTATTTTGAATAAATGAGATACTGTAATTCACATATTATGATCTATTAATTGAGTTTTTAATTTAAATGAAACTAAGAAAGCAATTGAATAGTTAACACAAAACACGCGAGGTCGGGAATTGTGTGAACTTTGAGAGCGCAACCTTAACCGGTAATTCAAAACCACATGGGATCAATTTGTAGATTTCAAATATAATCCCTAAACTCAATTAATCCTCATTTACAGAGTGGTTATGTGCCTTAATTTATCACTGACCATAAGCTAATTTTAGAACATCAATCAAAGCAGGGTGTTGCGATTGCATGTTCTGAAGTTATCCTAAGGTTAAAATTAACTTCAATCTTCGTGGTAAAGTTAATTCTCGTAGGGTTCGGGATTTAACAAATTAAGGGATCATAATTATGTGAATATTAATTTAAATGATAATTATTAATAAATGATTGAAGAGGTAGAGTTAGATCGATTACATCTTTTAAATATTTTCTAAACAAACATCTTTTTGTTGTGTCATTCTAATCGAAACTTCATTTCAAAATTAAAAACAAAAAAAATGCAATCTTCTTCCAGCAAAATTCTTCTAGATTCATAAACTATAAACAACCACCCCCATCCTTTCAAGTATTGTTTTTATTATCTTTTATTTTACTTCTATAATACCTCTAATAATTGTTTTAATTCACTTCCTCCTTTGAGAGACGACCTTGGTCAGCCACTCTACTGCACCTAAGTACCCCAAATTACACTAATCATTTGAGGGCGCCCACGACAGCGCTCTTTAAAATTGGCGCCGTTTCCGGGGAGGCAAGTAATTATTTCAACCAATTAGAGGTATTTATTTTATTTTACATTTTAATTCTCTTCCTCTCTTCTTTCATCCGTCTTTACCCAATCTGATTTTTTTTTCTTCTTCTTTTATCTCTTTCTACTTCTTTTTGGACCATCAACTCAAACTTCTAATTTTTATTTTACTATGGTCCACATTCCTTCTTTTCATCTTTCATTGATTGATGACACGAACTAATCCCGAAGATCTCTTAGATCTTGACCCTGAGATTGAACGTAGCCTTAGGGCACGAATCAGACATTCTCAATCTACGGGAAGTTTCAACATTCAACCAGTTGGAGAATTACTCCAATATCAGAACATTGAAATTGGAATCAATTCAAATTCAACCATAAAACAAGAACCAATGGCTGGAAACAATTGAAATGAACTTAATAGAACCATTCGAGAATTAGCTGCACCTGATATTAACTATCAACCAAATTGTATTGCATACCCAAATCTCGAATCGGACTTTGAATTGAAATCTGGATTAATTCACCTTCTTCCAAAGTTTCATGGCTTATCTGGTGAGGACCCCAAAAAACACCTTAAGGAATTTAATGTGGTTTGCTCAACTTTAAAACCAAGAAATGTTTCTGAAGATCAAATTAAACTAAGAGCATTCCCATTCTCACTTGATGGAGCTGCGAAAGATTGGATGTATTATTTACAACCCGAAGATGTAACTTGTTGGAACGATTTGAAACGTCTTTTCTTGCAGAGATTTTTTCCAGCATCAAGGACCACATCCATTCGAAAGGAGATATCGGGGATCAAGAAAGCACAAGGGGAGTCAATGTATGAGTACTGGGAGCGATTCAAGAAGTTGTGTGCAAGCTGCCCACATCACCAAATCAGTGAGCAACTCCTCATCCAATACTTCTACGAAGGACTCACACCCATGGAGAGGAGAATGGTGGATGCTGCAGCTGGAGGAGCATTGGTGGACAAGACACCAGTAGCTGCACGTGCGTTGATTGACAAGATGGCCCAAAACTCACAACAATTTGGTGATAGAGGTACACCACATGTCAGGGGAGTGCATCAGGTAAGTCCTTCATCTCTTGAAAGTCATTTGATTGATACTAAGTTGGAAGAATTGACCACTATGGTGAGGCAGATTGCATTGGCACAAAATACATCTCTACCCCCTCATTCAAGGCCTTGTGGTATTTGCACTGAGACAAGCCACCCAACTGACTGTTTCCCACAACTCCAAGAAACAGAAGATTGTGCAGCAGTGTTCCCTGGGAGACCATTTCAGCAGCAACAACAACAACCATATCCCCAAAAGAAGTTTGATCCAACATACAACCAAGGGTGGAAAGATCAGTCAGACATGAGGTATGGCTCTGGACAACAACAAAGGCCACCCTTTCAACAAAACTTCCAGCAGCCTCCACCTTACCAACAGGGTTTCCAACAACCCCAAAGGAGATTCGAAGCTCAAACATCAATGAGTCAGCAACAAGGGAATATCCAACACAAGGTAGACTCAAACACTGATGATCTTTTGAAGCAAATTGTTCTTAATCAACAGAATGAGCTGAAGAGTCAAAGCTCGGAGCTGAGGGAGTTGAAGACTCAAATGAGCCAGATTGCCACCGCCCTCCATGAACTTGTGAGTAAGAATTCTGTAAATCTACCTTCCCAACCCACTCCAAATCCAAAAGGGAATGTTAGTGCCATCACATTAAGAAGTGGGAAGCAAATGAACGATAAATCTGCACCTACCATTCCACAGGGATTCACCTCAACTTCAGAGAAGCCGTATTCCATACCAACTGATGAGCAATCTAAGGAGAAAGATAAAGGTAAGAAAAAGATTGATGATGTACCTCCTAGACCCCTTCCTTTTCCAAATAGGGTTGTTCAAACCAAGAAGATGGCTGAAGAAGCAATGAAAAAGGAGGTTTTGGACACATTCAAGCGTGTGGAGATCAACATTCCTCTACTTGAAGCCATTAAGCAAATCCCAAGGTATGCCAAATTCTTAAAAGAACTCTGCACCAATCGAAGAGGGCTCAAGGGGAATGAGAGGATCAACCTTGGAAGGAATGTCTCGGCACTCATTACACCAACTCTAGCAATGCCAACAAAGTGCAAGGATCCTGGGACATTCACCATCCCATGTACCATAGGGGATTTTCACTTCTCTGATGCTCTTTGTGATTTGGGAGCTTCCATAAATGTGATGCCTCACTCTGTATTCTCTTCCTTGTAGGTTGGTGAGTTGAAGCCAACAAGAGTAGTGGTGCAATTGGCGAATAGAGCTACGGCATATCCAGCAGGAGTCCTTGAGGATGTACTTGTCCGGGTAAGAGACATGAACTTTCCAGCGGATTTCTATGTTCTTAACATGGAGGATGATCAGGTAAGTTCTCATGCCCCCATTATCTTAGGTAGACCCTTCCTCAAAACTGCAAAAACTATCATAAATGTCAATGAGGGTACACTTTCCATGGAATTTGGGGATGAAGTTGTGATATTTAATGTTATGGATTCCATGAAGTCCCCCTCAGAGGACCATTCTGCTTTTGTTATCTCCCATTTTGAACCACCATGTAAAAACATCATGGAATTGGATTGTCCTATGCTTAGGGAGATTATGAGTATTGGTTCTAGTTTTATGTCTAAGAATACTTCTACACCCATTTTTAAGTAACAAGAGTCTCTAAGATTTGATTTTGAAATGGAATCATATTATGATTTTGATCATGTGAACTCTGATTATGACATGGCTATTGAGTATGATGATGGATTTGGTGCTTTATTCTCTGATTGTGATGATTTTTATTCTGATACTGATGTTCATTGTGCAGATATGTCTGTTGCATCAATTTCTCCATCCATACATCACCCACCGACATTGGAACTCAAGCCATTGCCCACAAATCTCAAATATGCATACTTGCTCAGTGGTGATAGATTACCTGTCATAATTGCTAACAATATCTCTTTTGAACATGAAGAAAAACTTTTGAATCTTTTGAGAGATAACATTAGGGCAATTGGTTGGACATTGGCAGACATATCAGGTATTATCCCCTCCATTTGCATGCATAGGATTCTCTTGGAGGATGGGGCTAAACCAGTGAGACAGCCACAAAGGAGACTTAATCCCACCCTCCTAGAAGTTGTTAAAAAAGAAGTTGAAAAATTACTTGAGGCGGGTATCATTTACCCTATTTCTGACTCACAATGGGTTAGCCCTGTTCAGGTTGTACCAAAGAAAACTGGTTTCACTGTTATAAAAAATGAAAATGATGAGTTAGTTCCTGTGAGAGTACAAAACAGTTGGCGAGTGTGTATCGATTATAGGAAACTAAATCAATCCACTCGTAAGGACCATTTCCCACTTCCATTCATTGACCAGATGCTTGAGAGACTAGTTGGGAAGACACACTATTGTTTCTTGGATGTATTTTCTGGCTATTTTCAGGTTCCCATTGTAGCAGAGGACCAGGAGAAGACAACATTCACCTGCCCATTCGGTACCTTTGCTTACCGAAGGATGCCATTTGGACTTTGCAACGCCCCAGGTACCTTCCAGAGATGCATGGTGAGTATTTTCTCAGATTTCATTGAGACCTGCATGGAGGTATTTATGGATGATTTTACAGTTTATGGGTCCTCATTTGATGAATGTCTCTCTAGTTTGGGTGATGTGTTGCATCGTTGTATTGAGAAGAATCTGGTCTTAAATTTTGAAAAATGTCATTTCATGGTCGAAAAGGGAATTGTCTTAGGTCATATAGTCTCACAACATGGAATTGAAGTTGATAAATCTAAGGTAGACATTATTTAATCCCTCCCATATCCTACATGTGTGCGTGATGTTCGATCATTCCTTGGGCATGCCGGATTTTATCGACGCTTCATCAGAGATTTTAGTAAGATCGCTCTACCCTTATCTCGATTGCTTCAAAAAGATATTGACTTCAATTTTGATGATTCATGCAGGGTATCATTTGATGAGCTGAAGAAGTGTCTGACCACTCCACCAATCATACAGCCCCCACGGTGGGACCTTCCATTTGAGCTTATGTGTGACGCCTCCAACTTCGCGGTTGGAGCTGTCTTATCTCAGAGGGTGGAGGGACGTTCACATGTGATCGCCTATGCATCGAGGACACTAGATTCAGCCCAATCAAACTACACTACCACATAAAAGGAGTTTCTTGCTATCATATTTTCTTTAGATAAATTCCGTTCATATTTATTGGGATCTAAAGTAGTTGTTTTTTCTGACCATGCAGCTTTGAGGTACCTTCTAAAGAATCCAGATGCAAAGCCACGACTTATCTGTTGGATGCTCCTTCTTCAAGAGTTTGACCTTGAGATAAAGGACAAGAAGGGGTGAGAGAATTTGGTGGCAGACCACATGAGTTGGCTTACTCACACACTAGAGGGTGACACCTTGGACCAGGTACCACTTTGGGACACTTTCCCCGATGAGAATCTCTATACCATCTCATGTAAGCATCCTTGGTATGCTGATTTAGTTAATTACATTGTTGGCTCTGAAATCCCAGTAAATTTGAAGAAGCATCAAGTCCAAAAATTAAAAAGTGAGTCTAGGTATTATGTGTGGGGTGATCCGTACCTCTTGCGCATGTGTAGTGACCAAGTCATTAGGAGGTGTGTTCCCGATCATGAGTTTGAGTCTGTTTTGCATTTCTGTCATACACTTGCTTGTGGTGGACACTTTGGACCCCAACGGACAGCTAGGAAGGTTTTAGACTCTGGATTATATTGGCCTAGTTTATTCTATGATGCCCATGTTTTTTGTAAGTCATGCTCTCGTTGCCAACACACTGGGAATATTTCTAGGAGACATGAGATGCCCCAACAACCCATACTATTCTATGAGATTTTTGATGTGTGTGGCATTGATTTTATGGGTCCTTTTCCTAGTTCATTTGGATTTTTGTATATTTTGGTTGCTGTTGATTATGTGAGTAAATGGGTGGAGGCCAAGGCCACCAGGACTGACGATTCTCATGTTTTAGTGGATTTTGTCAAGGCTCAAATTTTCTGCAGGTTTGGAGTACCAAAGGCCATCATCAGTGACCAAGGGACACACTTTTGCAATAGGAATTTTGCTTCCCTCCTTCGAAAGTATGGGGTGACACACAAAACATCAACACCATACCACCCCCAAACAAATGGCCAGGCTGAGGTTTCAAATCGTGAGTTGAAACAAATCTTGGAGAAAACCGTGCAGCCAAATAGGAAGGATTGGAGCAAGCGCTTGGATGATGCATTGTGGGCTTATATGACAGCATACAAGACCCCCATTGGTATGTCCCCATTTTGGATTGTTTTTGGGAAAGCGTGTCATCTCCCCGTGGAAGTCGAGCATCGGGCATATTGGGCTATTAAGAAATGTAACATGGATTTGGCCCAAGCTGGAATTCAAATGAAGTTGCAAATTCAAGAGTTTGAGGAGATTCGACTATCATCATATGAGAAGTCAAGGCTCTACAAGGAAAGATCAAAAGCAGCTCATGACAAAATGATCAAACAAAGAGAGTTTCATGTTGGAGAGAAAGTCCTTCTCTATAGTTCACGACTGAAGTTGATGTCTGGTAAGTTGCGTTCCAGATGGTTAGGTCCTTATATTGTGTCTAATATTTTTCCTTATGGTGCAGTGGAGATCACACAAGAGGACACTGGAAGGAGCTTTACAGTCAATGGGCAACGTTTGAAGAGATACATTGAGCGGCATCCTACTGATGCAGTGGATTTTATCACACTGCATGACCCCATCATCACTTGATCACATCAGGCTGTTCCTAACCCTTTCACTTTTATATTATTTGTCCTATTTAAAAATTCTGAATTTCATGTGCATATATCATCTCACGGGTTCACATTGAGGACAATGCAATATTTTAAGTGTGGGGGAGGGAACCTTTTAGTTTAGTAATTTCAATTGTTATCCTGTTTTTTTAAAAAAAAACCAAAAAAAAATTTGTATGTTTTTCAAAATTTGTGTGTTTATTTTACAAATTTCTTTGTGTTTTTTAATCTTTTGAGCTGAAATGATTCTCATCACCATTTTTAAATCCATATCAATAAGTGAAACAATTTACCCCTTGAAACTAAGCTTAAATGAATGCTGAAATGACTTTGTTTCAAGTTCAAATATTTAGTAATTTCATGGAAAGTACACCGAATTTTGAATCCCATGCCACATCTCACTGTCATTAAATTTGAAATCACTTTCCTGTGAGGCTTCTGAACCATTATTTTCATATTCTTTACATTCACGTCACTTCTTGAGAGAACCAAACCATACTTGATTTAACCAGAATTTGATCTATTCCTGTCAAAACTTGAGGGTTTGAGGTACTTGTGTTTAAATGATTGAGGCATTTGTTTGGTGTTAAAACCCCTATTTCAAAGAATCCTTTTTTATAATGGCCTACCTTGAATATTTAATCCTTGTAGCCCTTAGAAGCCATGCACAACCTGTTAGGTTAAGCCACATTACAAGCCAATTTTCCCTATCCAACCAACTCTTGAAGTGAAATTGCATAATCTAGTTGAGCTTAAGTGTGGGGGAAGTTGTCTTGGGTTTTGCCACCATATTCTGTGATACTTTGGGTGGAAAATTAAATTCTGAAGAGATGTGTTTGCTGCTAAAGAAAGTCATTATATTGAAAGCTGTTCCTTTTCTGGAGCTTTCATGACAAGTGTAGCTGTGCCTTTTCTGGAGCTTCTAATTGAGATGGAAGGCTGTGCCCATCTGGAGCTTTCAAGAAAATCATGTTTGAGAAGATTGACATTTTTTATGCTGAAATGATGAATGGTGTAAACATTTCATGACCTTTCATGATGATGGAGATGAATTGATACTATGGGGATTTAAGAGAAGACCATATTTGAGTGAAAATTAGATTAATGCAATTTTTCTTCAAAAGAGTCAAGCCTCCTCATTCAGCCTCAGAGTTTTTCACATCTTAATCCTACCAACTGAAAGCCACAGAACAACCCTGAAAAGTACTCATGATAAACATATGTCCTTGACTCACATCGGGTAGCGATGTAGGAATCTATCAAGCCTATGGTGACCATTGTATGAGTTTGGATGAGAAAGACATTGCAAAAAAAAATATTGATATTTGAGTGATGAGAGAAAATTCAAGCGAGGTAAGTGTTTTGTGCATGGGTGGATAAATGAAGTGTAAATATATTGAATGATATAAATGGAGAACTTGAAATAAGATTTTTTATGAGGCATGATATCTTTTGATTCTTGGTGTGAAATTGGTTGATCTTAAGGATATGTGTTTTAAAATTGGTTTTGATTTGATATTGATGTTTACTTGATATGAGGTTTTGCCCAGGTGTGCAAAAGGGTAAGTGTGGGGGAGTTGATAAAACACTATTTTATTGAATATTTTATTGATAATAAATGAAATAATTTCCTCACATTGTGTTAAATATGTTTATTTATAAAATATTTGGGATTTGATCATTCATTTGAAAATTTGGTGAAAATTCCAGTTTTACCCTTAATAGTGCATTGTAGTATTTCGAAGATAAATATTTTTATATTTATTATTTGAATTTGAAACTTTGTAACAGTGTTACTAACTTCATTTTATACAACTTTAATTCAGGACACTAGAGCTAAAGAGTGCATTTGGATGGAGTAAATGATCAATTAATCCAATGGTGGGCTGGACTCGGAAGAATAGAAATAGGTTCTGTATTGGGGCCATATCGTCTACATACGGGCTTGGATTGAGCCCAACATTTGAGGCAAGCTCGGGGACATGATTTGGCACAAATCATCCTTCTGGAAGTCCGGTCAATTCACGCGTTTTGGAGGTCAAATGGGCGGTGCAATTTGGAATAAAATATTTGGCCGAGTTTTTCATTTCACACTTAAAAAGTTATGTTTCCCTAGCCATCACAAACTCTATTTAAAGGGGGTTTTAACTCTTTGAGAGGCCTGGTGGAGGCTTTGGGAAGGTGTGGCCGAAATGGTGTCTCTTGGGAGCCCCTCACAACTCTTGGAGGAAGTAAGCCTTTGTGGAAACCTCTCTTCCAAAAAGGCTCTCCTCTCTCACCTCTTCTTTGTATTTATTTTCATTCATGTTTGTTTCTTGAATTTTTCTTCAAATAATATTCTGTGTTCATCCCTCTTCTTCTTATCTAAATCTTCTTAATTGGGTTGGAACCAAGAGTGGAGATAAGATTGGGTTCTACCCTTTCAATCCGTTTCTTATGCAAAACGTCTCCACGATGACTACACCACCCATGGAAAAGTAGTTCTTTTTAGTAATCGATCGACCTCTATCCTTCTTCATTCATTTATTTTGAATCAATGAGGTACTGTAATTCACATATTATGATCTATTAATTGAGTTTTTAATTTAAATGAAACTAAGAAAGAAATTGAATAGTTAACACAAAACACGCGAGGTCGGGAATTGTGTGAACTTTGAGAGCGCAACCTTAACCGGTAATTCAAAACCACATGGGATCAATTTGTAGAGTTCAAATATAATCCCTAAACTCAATTAATCCTCATTTCCTGAGTGGTTATGTGCCTTAATTTATCACTGACCATAATCTAATTTTAGAACATCAATCAAAGCAGGGTGTTGCGATTTCATGTTCCGAAGTTAGCCTAAGGTTAAAATTCACTTCAATCTTCGTGGTAAAGTTAATTCTCGTAGGGTTCGGGATTTAACAAATTAAGGGATCATAATTAAGTGAATATTAATTTAAATGATAATGATTAATAAATGATTGAAGAGGTAGAGTTAGATCGATTACGTATTTTAAATATTTTCTAAACAAACAATTTTTTGTTGTGTCATTCTAATCGAAACTTCATTTCAAAATTAAAAACAAAAAAAAAATGCAATATTCTTCCAGCAAACTTCTTCTGGATTCATAAACTATAAACAACCACCCCCATCCTTTCATGTAGTGTTTTTATTATCTTTTATTTTACTTCTATAATACCTCTAATAATTGTTTTAATTCACTTCCTCCTTTGAGAGACGACCTTAGTCAGCCACTCTGCTGCACCTAAGTACCCCAAATTACACTAATCATTTGAGGGCGCCCACGACAGCGTTCTTTCAGTATCATTCCCATGTGTCTTGTTAAAACTATTTATCACTTGTTCATCTTCATTAAAATTCCATTTTACAGAAGGTTCATGTACACTACCGTTTGAAAACACTATGTAGGGATTTCTATAAATTTTTATATAAAACATCATGACACACATATATATTTTTCTATAACTCCTATATATCAAAAAAAAATCACTACAACATTCTGAATGAGGTTTTATCTTCAATTCGAAACTCTCAAATAAAATTAGGTATTATTCCATATTGTGCACATCATGGATCTTTTTCTTTAATTTGGAATCATGAAAATGACCCTTATGCTTCAACTACTTTGTTGGGTAACCCATACAGATGTGTCCCATGTAAGGACTTTTCTAATTATATATTATTCCCAGTATCCATATACATATTATGAAGGGAACTCAATTTTGACTATCTCATATGTAAGGGTTAATCCCATTTCCTAAATATTAGACCAAAATAATTATAATTTATAAAACACATTCAACTTCTCAGATAATCACATTCTACTTATAAAAAATAAATAAAATAAAACTATATAATAATAATAATAATAAAATAATAATTCTTTAATTCAAAATGTATTTATAAATTAAAGTCAAAAATGTTTTCAATAATTGTACATTTCCTTTCCCCAATAATAATCTAAACGTTAAATCAATGAGAATTTTTATATTAGCAAGGATGTCTTTCAATTTAACTTCAACAAAATAGTAATGAAAAAACTTTGAATTCAATAATTATATAAATCATCCAATTAAAATTCTATCAATAATTCCCCATTTATAATCTTAATTTAATACATCTAACACTCTTATTCATTAAATTTTCATTAATATATATTTTATTAATGATTTTCATAATCTGAAAAAACCATTCATTCATCACTCATGATCATTTAGTCATAGCTTTACAAATTTAAGGTATATGAACTCTGTCAATATGTTTACATGAACTCTAAATCTGCAGTGAATAATTTATACAACATAAATATAGGAATTTTTTTTCTTATTAAAATGTATCTATGGTTAATTATTTTGGTTATTTATGTTAAAATTTATTTCGAGGTATAAATTAAGGATATTTTTTATGGTACATTACATAATGTTCAAATAAGCACTACTATTGATGGTATCAATTTTTTCCATTCAAGGATATTTTCTCCCATTACAGTTCCATTTTTAATCTCTAGATCATCCATTGATCATTAAAAATAGTGATGAAATTTTACACTTTATTGTCCCTCAATTAATTTTTCTCTCCCTAATTTTTGAATGGAATTTTACAATAAAAAGGCAAATATCCTTATATATAAAAAAATCTACCACCTCAATCCCCACAATAAATCTCCTACATACACGATATGAATGGGGAAGGTATCTAGTCATAGGCTAAACTATGATATCCAATAATCTTGATTTTAATTTTTTTTCTTTAAAATATTTAGGCTTTTGTATATTATAATAACTAATATATATTAATTATTATACTAACTTAGACCCACACATGAAATCCTAGTTCCTATAGAATAGTCTATACATACTTTTTTCGCTGCTGACTACATATTATAGAAGATAACTATGACCATATTTGAAATATTATATTAGAAAATGAATTAAAATCATTACCAATAAATTTTAGGTTTATATATTTATATAATTAGGAAATAAATAAACTAATAAAATTCATTTCAATCTCAACTGGTGGAAATGTATTTCTCTATAGAAAACTTCTTAATCAATAATATGTGTTAAAATTTTCAAAAATCAATATGGTTAGACATGTAATGTGTAATAATATCCTTCACAACATGAGAAAAGTAAACATAATAATGGATGGAGTAAAATATTCCGTAAGGGAACAAAAAACATATGAACTCATGGAATTGACATGTAAAAATTATTATGTAAATAATAATTAGTCATCATAAATCCATAAACAACTAAAACTAAGATTTTAATACATTCATTCATACAAATGAAAATAAATAAAACATGGTGAAATAAAATTGGCTCCTTAGAGATTATATTTTTTATTAAAAATTTATAATTCATTTCCATAATTCAAGAAATCTTCATAATAGACATCAGGATCATATAATCAAGGAATTATCTTATTCCGTAAAATCATACACTAAAATACCCAAGCTTGTTTGGCTTGTGAGACATACCAATTGATTGAGTTTTTATATAATTTTTGGACACACCCATAAATTTGTTAAGTTTACTAAATTCATCATATGAGATATTGAATAAAAAATAAAAGATCAAAAATTAAAATAAAATAATAAATATTGTATTAAAAATTTATAAAATACAAATGCATTTCCCTATGTAAATATAAAGGATAACATGATAACAACCCCTCTAGAGGAAGAATGTTTTTGGTCAAATAATAGGTAGTCAACCTGCCAATAATCATATGTATTAGAATAAAATCATATATAATGACAATAATTTTTTTTCATTCCAATAGAATAATATTCTTTCTACATGAAAGTAATTCAATCTAAATTATGTAAAATGTTATGTTCACACTATATAGACTAATGAGTAAATAGAAAACTAAATACTATAATAACATGATCGTATTCCATCTAGATAAATAATGTCGATGGTTTTAAAAGAACCTAATATAGGAACTATGAAATATTTTTCAAGGTTTTTCTATGGTTGGAATGTATATCCACATAATATAATGAGAGAATACCATATAATTCAGTCAAAGAAAAAATGTTTTCAACCTATATAAAATAATTTCAAGATAATGTTCACAACTAATTCAATGAAAGTATAGTTACCAGAAAACCATACTAATAAGAAAACAACTTAATAAATTTCCAATTGAATAAGGGAACATGATTTTCCTTGTAATTCACATGAAATTAATTGAGTATCAAATACTATACAAAGGAAACATGGAGAAAAACATAAATATGTCTCAAGGATTTAAAATTTTATTTCAACAACCCTTACACTATCTATATTATTTTAATTAAAGAAATATTGAATGAGAATATTTTAGAAATGAATTATATATTCTGAATAAAAATTATTTGGTGTATAATACCAAACATGTCTCAAATAGTAGAACTTAACATGAAAATCCTTATATATTTAGTGATTTTTTAATAAAACATTACTAAGTTCTTAAATATCATATGGGTATATAAATTACATGAATTAGAAAATGGATTATTCGAAAATTTATTCTGGTATAGTGTATTTAAAATCATAATATGATATTGGTTCATAGAAATTAATTATGTCTCAATGAAGAGAAATTGAGATGAAACCCCCTTTCATGGTATTCTCGGTTACTGAATCATTATCTATCATCATGTTTAATGAACATAGATATCATAATAAATTATTTAATAACCATAATATATACAAAATTCCATTTATAAATTTATTCTCACCATATTATTCAAATATATTAAACAATTATAGTATATTTTAATTTCCTAGAGTTTGAACATTCATTTGTTTTTTTACATACTTAATGATGATTTGATCGATTCTCACTATGTGTTTTAATGTTCATAACTAATATAAAATTAAATATATAATAATTATTATTTTCAATTATTATTTGTGTCCCATGACATTAATATTGATTTTGGAAATGGAAATCTATATGAACAGGTTTTCAATGTTTTTTACAATCAAAATTTTATATATTATTAAATATAAAATATATTAAAGAAACTATTACAAATTAATTATAAAATATAAAATATATCATTATTACAAGATATTTACATTATATGAAATCCAATAATCAATTATGACATAATTATTAAAACTTCATTTACAAAGTCATTTAAATCAAACCAACTGGTAATGTGTTATAAGGTCTTAATGAGTGTGAATATATATTGAAATGGTGACAAAATATATATTTTTCAACATGAAATAATAATAATATATATTTATTAATTCTATTTTGTGAACAATAAATTGTGGTGAGTAATAACAAATGAAATTCACCATTCTTGAAGGTAGTAGTCCTCATGTACACACAAGTAATGGTTCGATTTCTCAATGAATGTAAAAAATTATGGTATATGAATGTTGATCATTTTAGATTTTTTATTGTGACATAGAAAACTTATTTATTCATAAGATCCATACAGAATGCAATCCCTGGGTGATAATGATGATAAATGGATTGCATCACTTTTTGGAGTCAATTGTTGTCATATAGACACTATCAATGCTATTTTGGTTCTCTGAGACAATGGAGAGGATTAAATAATTGTATTAAAATTAATAAATTTTATTTTGGTATAATAATTATATTGATTTAATTATATTAATAATTTTAGATAATACTATGATTTTTTAGAGTAAAAGAAAATAGTAAGATATTGTAATACTCACAATGGAATCTTGTGATTTCTCTTAGAATAACACTTAGAAATGATGGCCTTAAGAAAACACTAGGTGAAAATAATATTCATTACATGGAATAGAGTTACCTGATAGAAATAGTGCTCTAATTTCTATGATAATTTTCTTGTAATGAGAGTTATATGATTTAGATGACATTATTTCCTTTAAAAAGTGAAGATTTGGGCAGTTTATGAAACACCCATTGAATTTCAAAATTTTAATTTCACTATTAAATGGTCAAGTGAATCAAAAATGAAATAATGTAGAAAGGATGTATTTGTTTGGATGAAAACATTAAGCATACATTTTGAGTCATTTTTTATATGTTTTGGTCTTTACACCTTAGTAAAATATTTTTCGTCCTTTTTTTACTTTTTATCAGTGTAACGAATTTTTAACATAGGTAATTTATTTTAATGACAAAAATTAAAATTAAAACTATTTAATAATTTGCAAAATATGATTTAAAATATTAAAATCATATTATTTATTAAATTTATAAATTAGTGAAAATTTAATTTTAAAATTAATGATTGTAATTGTATAAAGATTATTTTTAGAAAAAACATGTTTTCAATCTCAAAAGTTATTTATCAAGATAATTATCCTAGTTAATACCATAAATGAAAGATATTTATTTCAATTAAAAATAATTAAAAATTTTGATGACTTTTTTGTAATCAAAAACTGAATTTCATCTTATGAGTTCTTGATGAAATTAAACAAACAAAAACATTTTTAAAAAATAATGAAATGTTTTACTCTAGTTCTTAAAATATTGGACATAGATTCTTCAAGATTAAAGAATATTATAAAATATATAATATTACTCCTTGAATTCATATATTATCACTTTCATATCTACATTTTTTATAGGACATTCTATCATAATGATAAAATCATTAAAACATTATTTTTTGTGAATAATGTATTTGTTTAATAAAAATCAACAATTTTAAAAAATGATTTAATTTTCATTCTAAGAAAATTTTTATTAATTTTAATTCAATATAATTTTTATTCAATCAAATAAAAATTTAAAAAATAAAAATTTATCTTTTAAAGGGAAAATATAGAATAAAATAAAACCCTCTTTTTTCAAATGTAATTTCACAATAATAAATCATATTATTTTCTCACCTTATAAATACAATTTTTTTTCATTATTTACTGTTATAGATTTTATTATAAATTTATTATCAATTTTCAGACTATATGCTATAGTTTTTTTACATTTGGTGTAGCATTTAACACAATTTATCAAACATGATACCAATTTTACAAATTATATAATTTAATAACATTTCATTCTCCCCATTTAAATAAATTTTATCCTTTAAATTTCAATTATAACATGAAGAAATTATAAAAAATTTCCATATGTATGAAATATCTAGATGTAAAAATATTTCTTATGTAGGGATGACTTGGAAACTCACCAATAGATATATCTCCATAAGGATTTTCTTTATAACCATTTGAGAATAATAACTATCATGGTAGGGTGTTAAGAACAATTTTCAATCCAAATGTGATTATAGTGATACATTTAGTGATTAATTATTCAGGGTTTTTGAAAAAATTTATTCCATATTTTCATAATTACTATGCATAAAGATGTATATACATACCCCAAACATCCATATCTAATTCCCCACACTTCTACAACATAACTGTACTGACAAGAAGTTGTGGTCGAACAATACAGTTGATGACGCATGATCCTACTACACATAAGGATCATTGAGTTAAACATTTAAAACTATTCTGTCCCTTATGATATTCTCATTATCCACTATACCAGCCCATTTCCTATCCAAAATATCCCTCAACTATGTCACCATCTTTGATAGATAACCACATAAATAATCTATAAGATGTTGCATTTTCCATTACACTGCATACTATATAAATTCAACTACAATAATAGTTTAGGGGGTTGATGTTATTCCACATCCACTCCAATTGGATATTTGTGTTTCTAAAAAAGGCCATCTAAAACCCAATTTTTTACCACACATGATGCATAGCCCTTCTCACTCTGGGAAATCAGACCTGATTCTCAGATAGCTCTTATCCTCTAGGTCACATGATGGACTACCCATTTTATATATCAATATAATGTCATGTTTTTCTATAAGTGGTGAAAGGGGTTTTCCTTCTACTACCACGGTTGATATAATGCTTTTTTACATCTCTAACATCATATGGGATTGTTTTCATTTGTGGTGAAATGACAGTTGATGAAGAAGACAGTCCATTGTCGAATTCAATAAATATAGGGATGATAATATTTATATATATAAGCATCCAACAATTGTTTCTTCCGTCACCCATTTATGAAATATTATGATTTTGTTATAGTCTCACCACAGTTTGGTGATTATGGGGTCTACATTGAAAATATCCTCCAATTAGAAGAATCACATCAATTCCATCTGTTGGATGAAAAAAATACTCATATTTCCTTAAAAATAATTTGGGATACAAAAATATTCCTTCTAAATGTTTCCTTCGATAAAGAAAATCATCGAGGTAGTGATTACAAATCTCAATGAAAACATCTAAGTTACAATAGCAAGGCTAGAATATAAATTTAATAAGTAATTCACAACACTTAAGTGGAGGATAATTTTTCCTTCTTCCCATCAACTTCATATCAATCTTCCAGATGTGTAATGTAAAATAATATTTATATTTATTCATTTATCTTATATGATTTTTATGATTAACATACTTGTTGGCCTATAATTATTTTATTTTAAACAATATCACTAACAACTTAACCTTTATCATTATGGGATCAACATAGGTTACTCTTTTGTGTGGTTGTAGCAGATATATAATCCCCAAAATTAACTAGAAATAAATATTTTTTAATGGATCATAAAGAAGATAATATAAACCAAATAAAATACATTTTCAGTTTCAAACATGGTTTATAGATGGGCCTCATTTCCCTACACCAAGTTATGATCAAATTTAAACCCATTCCACCCTTTTTTGGTATATTTCCCATAGGTATATCTATCCTAGTAACTGAATAGACTAGTAGTATCCATATAAGGGTATAATTTCTTGGGGAAACAAAAAATATATTCTTTACCAAAATTTATAAAGTGACCCTATACTTAAAATTCTTTCCTAGACTTATCCTTAAGGATTTCACTAAATTTCTCTTATCACGATTGAGACATATAATGAATATTATGACCTAAAAATTTAATAGAATGCTATACCAAAAGTGTTTTATATACCTTATAAATTACGAATAACGCAAATTTATCCCCCCATGAACTTTCATCATTAAATATGATAATCACCAAAGTTATATAAAACCTCCCTAGTAGTAACTATAATAGAATGAACCGACACTCCTTCACCCGATTCATATAATACATAATTAACATACTATCATTGATGCAAATTATAGATTCTTGGAAAAAAATATTAAATAATTTCTTGTTAATGAAATAATTGAATTATATATATTCCATGGAAATTTATGTTTGTGAATTTGAAATTTTTAATCAAACATAAACATAAAAAATCTATGTCCTTATCAACTGATGAATATTTTCATTAAACAAATAAAACTACTTAATATACAAGAAGTATTCAACATCCACAAAAGGTTATCATGCCAAATTTATCACATGAAACAATTTTCTTTATAACCAGGGTAAAAACACTATAAAATTTTATATCAATCGATTAATAAGGGAATTCATACCAATGAATAAATCATTACGTAAATATTGAAGAATAAATAATTATTTATCATGATGCCCTATACTAGTAAAATTGAGATTGAAATATTTAAAAACAGTCATGATATTACCATCATTAAAATAACTTGTTCTGGAATTTCATACACAAAAATTCCAAATCTTGTTTGATTCTTGAGATCTGCTAATGTATCGAGGGAAATATAATTTCAGGACCAACACATTTTTAGATTAAGTCCAATAAATTCATCGTATGAATTATTGAGTCAAAATTTCATAATAATATTTGTAAATAATCATATATGTTGAAAAAAAATTTAATGAATGCCAATACTTTTACCCATGTCCATAAAGTGGATATAAAAATCAAAACCTATCTAGAGGAGAAAGATAGATGATCGAACAATACCTATTGAATATTCCCATAATAATATATATTGAAATAAAAACATATGGAATTCCAATATTTCTCAAAATATAAATATAATAATAATATTTTAGGTGAACATCATCAAATATAAATTATATACACTATTATGTTCACAAAATATTGATCAATGAGCATATGGTTAAGACGTTACTGGAATAACATGATCAAAAGTCATCCAGCAAATTATGTTGGATTATTAAAGAATAAATAACAAAATATGTGAGAAATAATATTTAATGAGTCCATGATTTAAAAATGTATATAACTAGAAAAAATTAAATAATTCCATATAAAATAATCAATGGGATGAACTTACCCTACTTAAGTGAAATACGTTTAAGATAGAAATCAAAAGTCGATGAATTAAAGTTGAGTCAAAATAAACCCATAATTATAGGGAAAATAACCAAATCAATATCCACCTGACTCAGATAAAATGATTTATCTAGTGAATCCCATGAAATAAAATTATTTTGAAAATGTTTTCAAAGGAATCATGGTTTAAAACATAATCATGTCTCATGGATTAGATTTTTGGGTCAAAAAAGCCATGCAAGTTGAGGTTCATTTTAATAAAAACCATTTCAATGAGATGCCTTTTAATTGAACATTATATACCATAACTAAAATATAATTAATGAAATTACATGCTATACAAGTAGTATATAAACCAAATAAATGAAAATAGGTGCATAATACCAATATTGTCTAAGAAAGAGAAATTTGATATGAAAACCCATTAGTGATAAAGAAATTTTTTAATCAAAATTAATTAAAAGATGAAAAATAATATTTCTCTATAAATCCCTTTATTTAAGTCATGGATTAAGAAAAAATATTTTCTTTACAAATATATACATAATATATATAAAAAACTCTTTCCTAACATTAAAACATGCCCCCGTAAATAGAAATTTAGATGAAAAATACTTACCATATGTTCCCTCTTACTCGATTATGCTCTAACCACATATATAATGAATATAATTTTCTTAAGAAAATATTTTATAATGATAATATAAACATAGAACTAGTTATTTAATTATTTTATAACCATATATGAAAAATATATTAAACCACTATAGATTATTTTCATTATCAGGTGTAAAAAAATTATGTTGTTTATTTCTTACATTCTTCACAATGTTGGGATAGATTCTTACATAGTGTTTTCATTTTTTTCTTTCACATATGATTAAAAATATAAATTTGTTTTTCAATGATTACATATGTCTGATTTAAATTATGAGAATGACATGAATACGGTTTATCAAAATGGAAATCATGATGAACTGGTTTTTATTGTTTTTAATGATAAAAAAGTGAGATAGTAAAAAATAGTTTAACTAATAATAATATAAAAACTTAATTATTTTAAAATATTAAATATATTATTATTTCATGGTATTACTATTCGATGAAATCCCATAAGAATTTATGATATAATCATTATAACATCATTTAAAACACGGGTAAAATAGACCAAAATGAAAATATTTTATAATTATTTAATGCATAAGGGGATGCATTTAGATAATTATAATTATAAATAATTTAATTTTAATAATTTAACTAACATAATTTTCCATTTATAAATCTATTTCTGGAACCATCAATGGGTGTTGGTGATGAAAAATGAAATTCAATATTCATGGAGGTGGTAGACTGCTTGTATGGACAATTAATTATCTAATTACTCAATAAATGGAATGAATAATGATATAACCAAATAGATAATTTAAAAGTATTATTTGGTAGATATTAAACATAATTATTCATTATTTTTCTCCTTGATACCATACATGAGTATAAATTATTAAAAACAAACTACATCGTATTGTGGATGTGGTTGTCTGCACATATACATGATTGAGGTCATTTTGCTTTTATTTGTGGGTAGAGATGATTGAATATTTTTGGTAAAATTAATATAATATCAATTTGAAATACTGATTATACTAATTTAAAATTATTTAAATATTTATATAATATCCATAATGGGTGGTGTGAAACAAAATTATAATAGATTAGAATACTAAAATTGGGATATTGAGTTTCCACCTTGAAACTACAATAAGATGAATACATTAGAAAAAATATAGGCAAAAAAAGATTATGGATGTGGGATAACATTATTTGTGGGAAACAAATAAAATATTCTATATGAAATTATATAGAATCTATTTCATATGAAGGGGTCGATGTGATCTCCTATAATAAGTGAAGATAATGGTAGTTTTGGATATACCCATGGAATCTCAATAATGCTAATTCACTATTAAACGGAAAAGTGATTCAAAAAGGTTAAAATGATGAATTTTATGATTTTTGGTCAATTCAAAACCCACCCATACTTCTTCAATTATTTTTTATCATTTATGCCCTTTTCACATTAGTATAAAACTTTTTAAATTTTTTACTTTTTAACTGGTTAATTGAGTTTTAAATGAAAAAAATTCTTCTTAATGAACAAAAATAAAATTGAAATTGTTTCATAAAATTATAATTATGATTATAAATTTCAAAATAAATTATTCTTATAAAATTTCTTATGGTCTAAAATTTAAATTTTAAAATAAATCAATGTAATCTCTTAAAAAATATTTTTGGATAAAACTTTTTTATGCATACAAATTATTTATATGGTAAAATTATCATGGTTAATAATTATCATGGATATATAAATTTATGATAAATGAAATCGAATTTATTATTCATTAAAATCAATAAGAAAATTAATTTCACTATTTATATTCTCAATTCGAGGAAATGATCGAAAATAATTTTTTCAATTACAGTTATATTTTATATTGGTTCTAATAATAGTTTACATAGGTTTTCCAAAATCAAAGTATATGTTATGATGCATAATTTTATTAATTAAATTAAAAGATTATTAAATAAAATATTGTTTTATTATACTTCATCCTTAATTTTTTTTTGAAAAGATAAAGATGAATACCTTTTATTGAAAGATAAAAACCAAAACCCATAGGTGGATAGGGTCATACATAGCCTCTTTCCTCATCAAATTCAGTCAATACATATTATTTTATAATATTATCCTGATGATCATGTTATGAATACAAAATAGAACTCTTAATGATATATCCTCTCCCAAGACCACTAAATCTACTTCTTGGATAATGGTTTCTCCTTCTAGTCTTTACTTTGTGACAAAGTGCTTCGAGATCAGTTTATTTCACATCAGTATTCCCAATATATTATTGGGCTTACAATATATTAGATAGATAATCATGTAAATATTAAAAATTTTATTTTTCTGCAAATTTTTTCACCTTATCTATTAGATCTCCACCATTAATCAAATTATTAAAAGATTCAAGCACTACATAAGATGATAATGTCCTCCTTCATAAAAAAGATCTTGAAAAGTTAATGGAAGCTATCTCTAATTATTTCCATGATCTTGACAAAAGAAACACCTCATACCCAATCCAACAGTAAGGGCATAGGGACAAGATGACCAAAAGGAATGTTATGAGGTTGACTCCATGTCTGTCAAAATGTTGAATTTACTATACCTAGATACCTATCATGGGTAACCCTACCTATTGATGGAATCTTATAGCTCACCCATTATGGTTGAACTACTCGTGAGTGCATCCTTTCGATAACCCTTTATTTATTCTAAACCTACATATACATTGGAAATATATAAAGAGTAAGTGCCTATTGGATCAAATGGCTGATCACCTACTAAAAGAATATTTCATAAGACTTCACATCCGAAAAGAGATATAGAAAAAAATGAAGGTGGTCCTTGACCTTTATCCTATGATCCCACAAAAACATAATATCCTACTAAAGGGAGAGTAGCTCATGCCTCTTCATAACATCCATGGTTGAAGAAAGTAAATCTTCTCAGTATCCCTTCTATAATTCAACCAATAAAAATACTACTTCCTTCATCTCTCCCAAAAAAAGAATTTTCTATGGACATGAAACTCTTTACATTTGTCTAACTTTCAAAGGAACCCATTACTCTGTCGGGCCCTAAATAAATCTAAATATGATCTCAAAATGCTCGAGCCAACTTTCTGTCTCCATGTCGGAAATAATACACTCGTACATCCACAAATTCCATAGATGTATAATACACTATGTCTTCTTACACTAGTCATCCTCCTCACTTGGATCAACCCTTTATTGATCAACTAAGTCAGCCTGTCGAGCCTCAACTACACAAGCCACCCATGGTCAAATACTTGGAGCTATGGCTATAAAGAAAACAAAGAGTTCTTAATCTAGATTAGTATATAATTTATTATGGTTGAATATAAATTTTTATCATTTGTTCATTATAAACTCCACTGAATAGCCTAATTCAAACAAGAACAGAAGACATTATAATTCATGTACATTTCCTAGGTCTCTACCCTGTAAACATATCTTTCTCTCTTGTCCATTCAATAGGCTCATAGTCCATGCACTCAATCAAAATGGGATCTTAAATAATGATTCATAGATAGTTTCTTTGGACTATTCCATGCACCACGGTCAACTAGAATTGTTTCCAAACAATCCCATGCAATCCATACTATTTCTAACTCTGAAATCCATCATATCTCTCAACCATCACCTCTAATACCATTTTTTCATTACCCCTCCCTCTAAAGATGACCCTCATGGGCTGGAAATGAGGAAAGGGATATAATAACCCCCCCCCCTCGAGTCCCACCTCTAGTTGTCCCTAGTTTGGTGACTAGCACTAATGGTATTCATATCGATGAATATGCATGGAATTAGCCTTTTTATTGAAATAGTATCTGGAGATATAATGGATCATCCATAAAAACTAGAATAAATATATAAAAGAAATCCCAAAACCTTCACACATGCATGAATATTGTAGAACTATTACATGTACAAAAGTCTATAAAGTAAATACCAAAATTAAAGCTAATTAAAAACATAGTAATTGTAATAATCCAAGAGAGTAAGGTCCAACACGTTCCACGAAGCCCTCCTGGAAACCAAAAAATTGTTTTATATATGTCTAGGAAGAATATTATTATACTCATTTGGGAGTCCAAAATATCTCATGAACATGTGAATGAAGCATACTAATCTACCAGTGAGAAAGAATAATTACCAAACAACACATAATAAGTAAAGTAATGATCTTAACATCACCATGGAATGCTCAAAAAATAGGGCAATCCAGGTAAAATAATATAAAGAACATTGATGATATCTACCCCTCACTACATTCCCACTATTTAAATGTTCTTCTTTAATAGAAAACATCCACATGCTCCTTACTCTTTTAAATGTGCTGCATCAAATCCTACCCACACACACCTTGGCCTCACAACAAATCACATCTCACCTATAGAAACCTATACCGCATACCACATTACATCCTTCCCACAAAAACCTGGGACAAAAAACCTCATCACAACCCGCTTGTAGACACCTGGGCCAAAAAACACATCACATGTCAATGAAACATGGGAAAAGATTACCCACAACATTCCAAAGATATCTGGTAAAGAAAAAGTTATCTCATTTCAAAGATACATTATAAGAACAACTCAACCACACACCCCTAGGCCCCACACACCACAACCAGATCGAAGAACCTTGGGTTATCACCACATGGAATATAGAGTAGAGAAGAATAGGTGGCCATCCATATATCCCACAATGATGTTTGGGAAAGAAACTACCCCCCCCCCCACATAATTAGGGGGTGTCTTCCACATATTGCTCAAATAGGGTGGGGTGCATAAATAAATCACAAGGAAAATACAATTATAACCATATATGATACCAAAAACTCTATCCCAACCTATGGTTTCTTAGAAAACCCACTAACTCACAATACTTCTAACTTTTCAACTATCTCTAAATTCAAAACACCACGCAGCAATCCACAAAATCAATTTTACATTACCAACAAATTTAATTAACAATTTTCATTCTTTATTAAACAGGCCATTTATCCATTCCATCACTTATTGAGAAATTAATTAGAACCACATGACCACATGTAAGGTAAATTAAGACAAAACACACTCAAGGCACATCATTCCATGACCTCCACATTTATCACCCATTCATGCTATATCATAAATCAGTATCGAGATATGTGGTGTATCTTTTATCATGTTATCAATGAGTTAACAACCACACCAACCTCCTACATAATTATAAAATTTTATCCCCCAAAATCCATTATCTCAATCACAAAAACCATTGTAACCCCAATCTCACACCCATATCTAGAAACACATTAAACCCCCAATGAATTTTGTAGCCATGATGCATAATAATACCATGAAGAGATTACATAATAAAAAAACCACCCTGTATTATCATACATTCCCAAAATAACATCACTTCAGGATCCATGGATAACATATTTAAAATTTGACAAATAATTCCTATTTTTATTCCACTTGTTAATTCATGGTTTTTCACATCATCAATATACTCTTGGGGAATTCAATTATTAGGTGAATATACATGGATAATAGTTCTCATAATAGTCATTCAATAGGAAACAACAACATGCATTCATATACCATCTTGTTTGAAAACAAGGACACCCAATGGCTGTGCTTTTTAGTGGGTAGTTATCCTATACAATCACAATATAAAAATCAACATAAAGATGTAAAAGAATGTGAATATTATTCCCTCTACCTATTTTCAATTTCATTTATCCAATTCATATCTATGATTAATCTAGAAAACCCAAAATCCACATGTAAAAAAAAGACAACCTATATCACATGATTTAAAATTGAATGGAAATGAAGTAAATCATACCTAGAATAAAAGGAGATCTACACCTCCTAGTTTCAACAATACAAGGGTACACATAGAGCACAAAAAACCTCTAGAAAAATTTGAACCAAATAATGTTACACTATAGTCAACCCCAATGGGTAGAATAAACTTGGGTATCCTTGGGAAAGATGAAACAAGAAGGAATGAAAAAATGGGAATGAATATCTAGTCTTCAGAATGATAGAAAAAGAGTAACATGATTAGATATGTATTTTCGTTTACATTAATGGCGGATATGGTCAAGATAAGACATTTTGAAAAAGTAAAATCGCCTTGGCCCTTATGAAAATTATGCTTGGATTTATGGAAATTTAATCATTCCCAATATTTTAAAAAAGGTTTTAGGATCCTTTTATATCAAATAAAATGTAATAATATAAAAATTAGAGGTAGTTAGAAACATGGTACACAAGTCACCATTTGATGACTCACCACTCAATGAGGAACCACATAGAAAGATACTGTTCAGAGAGTCACCATTTAGAATGTCACAATTTATTGAGTCAATGTTCTGTGAGTCACCATTCGATGAATAACCATTGGATGAGGCATCGCTCATAAGGTACTATTAGGGGAATCACCACTCGACGAGGGATCATCAGGGAGTCACCGATAGTGAGAGATCTCTAGAGAGCCACCACCAGTGAGTAACTACTAGTGGGCCACCACCAGTGGGTCACTGCTACTGAGGCACTACGAGCAATCCACCACTAGTGAGTCCCCTCCAAAAATCAACCACTAGGTTGAGCCACCATTGGAAAACATAAAATACTGGTAAATATTAAGAAGTGTTGAAATGAGCAGCCTTGACCTCCCAATACACTTGAAACACTAGATTTACATAGTGTAATGGATCAGAGTGGTCTGGGACATTTCATTTATTAACCATTTTAAACCACATCTCTATTTAATATGAGTTAGATGTATAACACATGTGTACTTGTTGAATACCACCTCCACATAGTGGTATGATTCATTTTCCATCATCATCACTAATTTTGGATTAATGTATTAAATTTAATGTGTTTGTGTGTCTATATATATATATGATATTAATAATTTTATTTTTGTTATGATTAACTATAATATTCATTTCATTAATTAAACATATCAAAAAATGGAAACATCACTTGTGCATACATACAGACTTTTGTCTCTACGTAGTGATGTAATTCATCTTTTACACCATGTTATATAAATTTTTATATATATATATTATTAATTTATATTATATATATAATAATAATAATTTTAGGGAGAAATTAACCATGATAAAACAAAAAATAATTGTTATCAGTAAACAAAAACAAACATGAAAAATCAAGTAGTTGACACTTAAAGCGATGATGCTAATGAAGGATTGTTAATAATCAATTTATAATATGATATAATTAAAAAATGTATATTATTATAATTATTTTTATGGTTTTGGTTTTTAGTTATATTAAATTTATCATTATTATAAATGAGTATATAAAGCATAATATGAATGACATACTTTCGGTATCGATCTTATGTTACAAACACATTTTTAAATATTTTTTATGATTAAAATTTATTAAGATGAAATTATGTGATATATCTCCCCTAGGTATTACTAATTTTCTTATCCTGTATTTATTTATTAAGTTTTTTTGTTTTGATTTAATTTTTATTTATTTAATTTCACCAGAAATTGAAATAACATTTTGAAGGGAACCTAACATTATTTACCTCATCAGTCGCTAAAAGTATTCTTCAATTTCCACATTTTATTTAATGTGTTGTCATGATGTTTTTTAAAATCCTATAATAATTTTTGAAATTTTATTTTTATTGGTGTTTGTATTTCTATAATATTTTTTAAATGTAAACTTTTTTCCATTTTTAAAATGAGGTACTTTGAAATATTTATAGAATATGTAATTTTTTTTATTTTAATGTACAATGGATGAAATACATTCCACACCAACATGAGAACTACATTAAATAAATATTCAATTATATTTTGTTCCTTATCTATTGTAAATTATTTCATTAATACTTCTTGAAAATTTTATATGAAAAATAAATGGTTAAAAATAAAAATTTTATGTTCTTCAAGAAATGTTCTTTTGATATTTAAAATTTATTTTTATTTAAAAAAACTTCACAAGATATTTCTTATTATTTATTTGGTATATTTTACAAGGATACCATATCAATTATTCCCAAGTATTATTTGTGATTATAATGATCAAATTTTTATACAACATATATCCATTTATCAGATTGTGATTTGATGAAACAATGAATATTTTGTGATCTTATGGCCCACATAAGTTATATTTTATTATGTAGTGGATGGGAATGAAGTTATATACCCCTACAATGAAATGGGCAATGAATGTAATATGATGAGATAGAAAATAATATAATGGGGTATGGACCTATTTTAATAAGGAAATTTATTCATTAATATGGTTTTGATAGTGAACCCTTACTATGGGAATGATGGAATGGGGAGTGAAACCAATACAATATTATATACTTGTTGTTTGAAATGATTTCGTTTTCCTATGAATATGCCAAAAAAATTATATCACATTCTAATGATTTGTTCTCATGGATCTTGTTTCATTATATATGATTTCATAGTATTTTACCGGTTTCTATTTTTTTGATAAAATACAATATTTTGATACATAATAATGATCAATGAGTTGATGGGTATGATATTAAGCTCTTAACCAATATTATCATACCCTTAATATTATATTATTCTCACTTGTAAAAAATGAAATATATCTCTTTTTCATACCTTTATTGAGCATCTAATCTGGACATTTCCAAGGTAATTAGTATCACTTAGTATGTAAAAATTATTCCTTATACTTTTAATTAAACTGTCATTTCCATATTCATCTAATAAATCCATGATAGTTTATGCTCTATCTCAGAATCAAATGGAAAATTATTCTTTACTCTCATGATCCCATTTTTCCCCTTTACATTAGGGTTTATCACCTAATCATTATAAGTATATCTAGCTAACTAAGTGATAAGATGATAATTAATATATATGTAATAGAAATAAATGAATCTCACATGAGTGAATATGAGTATATATCTTGAGTTATTAATCATATTTTATTTATTATGAACACTTCTATGTGATTATCCTCTTGTAATTGAGTAATTTTCAATCATGAGTGAACCACACACCATAGAAGATGAAATTAAACGAAACGAATCCTGAATTGTGATTAATAATACTATTATATAATCTGAAAATTACATACAAAAGTAAACAAAACAGAAAAAGAAACCCAAGTTTTGAAGATCCTAATGGTTGATTTTGATGTAGTTCCTCAACATCGTACTCAGAAAGAACATTCCCTTGTGTATATTCCTCAGTTTTATTCCACCAATTTAATATTGAATTTTTTTTTAATCCTTAAAAATTTATTCATATTCCATAAATAAAATATCCTACCATATTCCTCAAACATAGTAACCTGAATTTAATAAACCCATATGACTAGGATTTATTACATGAAGACAAATATGATTAATATATATCAAAATTAAACAATTAAAACTCTATCAAAATCTTATGTTTCATTTTGTTCCATAATTGTGAAATAAATTTTGATTTTATGTGGAACACTATTCAACCATGAATTTGGAAATCCAAGATTAAAAATGTATGTTGTAATCCAAATAATGAATGAAAAAGTATTCGTTTACACCATAATGTGTGGCTGAGGATGAATTCAGTTATCATTGGTAAAATATGATAAAGTTTAGAGATTGTATTGAGTTATGAATTTTTATCATGAAAATTTTGAACTACAAATGATTCTTGACTCTCCATGGTGTAATAATTTGTTTGAACATTTTCTGGGAAAAATATTATCTTCTTTGTTATTTATCAATAGTGAAATATTAGTTATATTTTCATGCCGCAACAACCATCTCCTAGAAGAAAACTAAAAATATTAATATTATGTTTTTTATCTTTTCCAATATATTCATATCTATCATATAATAATAGTTTTTCAAGGATGTGGATTCATTCCCATGAAATCAAGTACTCTAGAAATAAGATCGATTTGTGATGGGATGCATAATTGAGACCCAAATTCACCCCACCAAAATATTGTCTTTGGGAATTTGGTTGAAATAGTAATCACAATTCTTCTCAGATAGCATGAAGCACAATAGTAACCTAAAACCCTCTTATAAGACATCAAACATAAATATTAAATGACAAAATCCTAGATGGAATAGAACTATAATAAAAACTTAATTATTATATGCGGACGTCAAACTCTTATGTAGTCATAAACATATCTAGATCACATCAAAATCCAATGAAATATGGATCCTTATAGGGTTACATAAATATACCATGTAACGTTAATCCATTCATGAATTCAAAATAATCAACGTTATTTTATTAGATTCCAGTGGATACCGTACTACCTATTGTGCCAATTAATCCTTCATGGATGACAAGAAAGGCTATCATGAAACCATTTTTAGCAATCTCCAGAATAATTAATGACCATAAAAAATTTTAAATGGTGATGATCCACTTTCATGATGTGGTATAGTAAACATGTGATACAATACTGGAAAACCCAAAAATCAAGATGTTTTTTTGATAAAATAAACCATTAATATCTTAGTGGCAAGTCATTTAAATAAATACATGGTGTACCGAAAACAAAAACACATTAAATTATTATATAAGTCAAAAAATATATATTTATTTATTCATGAACTCTTAGAAGGTTTTAGACTCTATAATATATTTTTTACATGGCCTTAATCTATAAATTATCCACATACAACCACATGTTATAATCATGATTTTTTCTATTAATTGAGTGTTGAGTGATTTGAATTTGTATAGTTTTAATAATAATCCATTATTCAATCCAATTTTAATATGTCATCACCATGTGAAGGTTGAATGCCATGTAAATTAATTTAGCATTGTTTCCTTGAAATATTTTATAAACAAAAGATAAATAAATATATGATTCCTATAATAGAAAAAAATTAATTTTTATCATGTGATTAAACCATTCAATCTTCTTAGTTTTATTATTTACAAGCTAATTTCCTATTTATCATCATTTATTTCACTTGATTAAAGGGTCATAAAAATATATGTGGGAGGAAATATCATAAAAAACAGCCTTATAACATTCTATTCAATGTCTTGAATTCTTTACTTCATACACTATCAGAACTTCATTGGAAAAAAATATCCAAAATGGTACATGTCATATAATTATTTCTTTTATTGGTTCATGGGACCCAAGAATATTTCATCCACAATTATTAGTGGAATAAATTTATTTATTTTTATTTTATTTAAATATATGTAATTTATATATATTCTTCATCTCATAATATCCATTATTCAAACTACTTAATTATCAATTTTAATAATTAATATACCACATTAATTTGGATATATATAATGTTATATGAGCTATTCAACATTTTAAATTGATAATATTATTTAACATCATGTTTATTTAGAAAATTAATTTTCACTACATACTTCTTATAGGTGGGGACACTTCATTAATGTTTTTCGGTTATCTTTCTTTTTACTTAATTAGTACCATGAGTGTTTAATTAGTTGGGTTAATTTCCATGACATCCGCAACACACTAGTATATGTCTACATTCATTTCTCAACACTGTTTTAAATATCACACTCCTTGTTCTATAGATAAAAAAATATTAGTAATAGAATTTATGTTTTTTCTCTAAACAGTGAGTTCCTCTATGTTCATTCTAGTGGATTAAACTCATGTTTTGTTGGATAGATAATCCAAGAGATTATATCTAAGATAAATTCCATCGATATGTCTTATTTAAAAAACATTTAGTCATCAAAATTTTCTTATTTTTAGTTTCATATTTCCCTACCTACTTCCACTATGTTATAAATTAGATTCATCATTTTACCTCTCTATTCATAAAATAAATACATATTTATTGAACACTCATTAGTTTCCAAGTCGACATCCCAACCATATAATTTAGCTCCATCTTTCCCAAAATTCATTTGATCAAATGTATATTTATCATAAAAAACAATTTTAATCATTCTCTCCATATTCTAAATATACTAATAATTAATATAAAAATATAATGGTCTCCAAATGATAATATTAAAATCATATTCTTCTACCATCCTAATAATAAAAACAATATCCAAAAATAATATCATCCCCAATATCAAAAAAAATCTAATTATACTTAGAGGTTACTTTAATGAATAATCATTCAATTTAGTTGTTGTTATTTTCGGTGTATATTCATCTAATATAATCTTTTGTAATAAAATTTGGTGCTCTATATGAAAAACTAATATCAATTATAAACACTATGTGGATCCTATTAGTCTTGTGATGGAATAATGTCTAGTATCTCTTATCATTGGGTGAAATTATCCATTTATCAGGATAATATCACACCCAAACAATGAAATGATAAAATATCCCCCCATTTTTAATTTTTTAATGAAACTCTATAAATTTATTATACACCGTCATTTGTTAGAATTTATCGATAAAAGTTTTAAATATATATATATATATAAAATGCTCCATAACGAAAACATGGAAATTTATTTACTTACTTTAAATTACTACTTGTATAATCACATATGGGAATTTTATTGGGATGTCGTAATAATATTTCTTATTATATTCCATTATTCTTTCCACTTGATTTGGTTTTCCAAATTTCTTTTATTTTCCAATATCTTTATTATTATATATTTCTCACCACTCTAATCTTTTTGGTTATCTTTTAAAAATTCATTTCCTTTATCCATGGTTTTAATTTTCTACATATCTCTCACATTTTTTACTTTTCTAGCTTCAAACTATGCCATATATTTTTGTTTATTCTTACCCAAAATTGTATTGATTAATTGTTCTATAAAGAATTATAATAATATTTTATAAAATGATGGTCAAGATTATGTGGATAGAACTCCATGTTATTTTATGAATTATGTTTATTTTTAATAAAATGATATAATTTCTAAATATTTTCAATGGGAATATACCTGTGAGAATATTTCATGGGTTCCTGAAGTAGATATAATAATTATAGATTATGATTGAATTTATTTTTAGGAGGTTGGAATTCTTGTTCAAAATATCTTTTAAATTTTTTTTGGATTTTATTAATCTAAAATTGGTTTATATTAATTTTTATATCCTTTTATAGTAATTTTTTCTTCATTTAGGGAATATATGTTTCTTTATTGGATCTCATTGTACTGAAAAATATATTTTTGGTTATTGGTCTAATTTACACTATTATAATCAAATGACATATTGTATTATGATTTGGACTATAAATCTTCATAAGAATTTTCCCCTCAAGAAATACTATTTTATTTTCAATTAATAGTGAGAGTAGGATATTACAGTTCAATGGGTTTCACCAATTGATACAACTCTAATTTATTAATCATGGTTTCTATATAGAAAACCTTGAGAGTAGTCTCTTATAAATCATGAATTACCATTTTATGTGATCCTATATAACATTACCTAAGATTATCGTTCTGGATGATTATGTAAAGAATGCATCATGAATATTTTTTAGTCTTTTTTTTGAACCCTATATCATTTCAAGTATTTATTACTATAACGATATCATCTATAAACTAAAGTAAAATGTTTTTATTTTAATCTAATGGTCGAGTATTTAGGTTGGATACACTACTAAAAGAACCATAAGTATATCATAAAACATGAAATAAGATTATACATAAAAATAAAAAAATGTAATATTTTTCCTCTACATCAATATAAATGTGGGTTGGAAAAATATATTGAAATTTTTATTACAAACATCTCCCAAATTGTGATAATAATAACATGGAAACTCTAAAAAAATTACTTAATCATAATGTGGAAACAGAAAATAAGTCAATATTTATTCATCCATAAAAATACTATTATTCCTAAATTTATCACAAATATCATTGAAATTATACAATTTTCAGGACTACTTTCATGTTCCACACCTCAAAACCAGCTCATATTTTTTTCATTTTTAGAATTAAAGGTCCGATCATTAATTTTTTTATCAAAATCAGAGTATGAAAATTTATTATTAAAAAAGAAAAAATATTTTATATGTTAAACTCCATAATAAAACTAATACTTGGAAATTAATGTATTCTATATAGAGGTTCTTCAGGTAATAAATCTAAATGTAATTTCTCTATATCACTGGGGAAATTATATATAGCCACAATTTCTCATCATTTGTGAAGAAAGATCCAAAAACATTTCGATTGTATTTTATATTTATTTATGATATTTATTCCTTGTTAGAGTGACTTATAACATTCACAATGAATAATAAAACATTTATGAAAAAAATATAAAGATTTATATAAAAAGTGTAAATAATATGACTGAGATTATAAAAAATTTGGGATAATCAACATGTGATCTTCAGTTTTATGTTCAACCTATTCCCTTTCAATAGAGAGTGGAAGATTATATTAACATGGTCATTCCTATAATGATAGTGAATTAAAAACCCATAATAAGTTATCAATATATTATTAGTTATTAATTTCAAGCATGAATTTGTTATATTTATCTAATAAAAATAATAATTATTTGACAAAAAATGTTACCGAAATGAATATATTATAACAATTCAAAGTATAGGTTTTATAAAAAAAATTATCTCCATCATTCATAAAGGAATTTAATTAATTTTTTATGGATACCAAAAATCAATTAATGTCATTATAGTAATTTCAATTAATATCCTCTAATCCAATTTTAACAATATGATTAAATAAATAATAAAAAAATTCATTTTTGCAAAACATAAAATCATGATGTTGAATCTGAAACAATACTCCAAGATAATTTCTCTCAATTAACTTTAAAAAATCCCTTCAAATTTCATTATAAAATACATGGTATGGAATCAGATAAGAACTAATTTTTAAGAAAATTATAATTTGAAATATTCTAGTATTTTTTTAAATATAAATATTCTTTTTATCAAATCATCAATATATTCTTGATTCATTAAATTAAGAGATTAGACAGAAATGATAAATAAATATTCAATACTCACTCAATTATTCATCATAAGAAATATGTACATGGTTTTGTTTTGTGAATCTTATTTATGAAAGTATAAATTATAATATTTATTAAGTAAAATAAATTGGATGTAAAAAAATTTAATAAATAATTCATCAAATGAATGGTTTTAAAATTAAAATGTGTAATAAAGAACAAAAAATAATCAATGAAATGAAGAACATGGCTATAGTATGGTAGTGGATACCATTGAAAAATATGGAAATCCTATATTTAAAAACCTATGGTGTCTTATATGATGCTCAATGAACAATTTACTGGTATAACAATCTAATTTTAAAATTTGTTATATTTTCATAAAGGGATTGCTAAAAATTGTAAAATATTATCTTGTTATTTAGACCACAATTACGTTACTTTTTATGGTTACAAACAATCTTAATGTTATTATATTTTTCAAATGAAACTTCAATTTATAGAAAAATAAAGTAATATTATCCAACATTAAGATCATTAATTTTCAATTCATCATATAAAAAAATATCTTGATTGAACCTCTACATAGTAGTCTTTAATCAGGGTTCCAAAATTGCATAGGGGATTTAATATATTCTTGTCTATGGTTTTTTATTTCAATTTTCATTGAATTTAAGTTACTATTACTTGAATTATATTATTTTATCTATAATTTCTCAAATATAAAATTATTTCTCACCATCGATAGGTCTTCTAGGACATAATGTTTTTGAAATCCTAATTTTTACTTCACAAAGTTTTACCATGGTATTGTTTTGTAATCCATACATCATGGTTTTATTATTTTCCCTTCCTTGTCCTCTTAATTACATCAACTAATATCCAATTACATAAAATAACTAAAATCATTAGAGTCAAAATTACTCTAGTGTAACAATTTTAATTTAATAATAAAAATATTATGATAATATGAGTTTAAAAATGGTCTTCCATAATTGTTTTACATACATTATTGTAGTGGCTACCTTTTAATATTTATTGAATTTTTCCTTCATATAAATGAGAATATTTTCAACATCAATAGTATTTTATTGGTTGACTCTCTTTTAGTTAAAAATATATTATTACCAATAATGAGTGTACCGTAATATTTATACATGGGTTAATTGTAATGTTGTGGGGATTAGAGAATTAAGATATACTATAAAGGAACAAATGGTGGAAATATATGACCAATAACATCTTAGATAACTAATAACTTTATTTAAAAAAATTTATGGTAAAACATGGTTTATTTATCCTCAATCACAGTCTATTTTCAAAATTTATTTTCAAGAATTTTGGTCAATCTAGAAAGGATGGTTATGTAAATTATACACATGTTTCTTGAATCATGGTCGATATATATTTTCTTACATTTCATGTCTCTATTTATGATACAAGAAATAATGCCTCACATTTATAACCCCATGCATTGAATTTTGTTTTTCATAGTTCCCCAATATTGGGTGCTCATGTTTTATTCACCATATATGGGAACTAACTTTTAACATTTTCTCTACATTACTAAGAAACTAATTAATCATTTTGAATTGTTATCCAAACAACAATACTATTGTTTTATTTTATCATTTAAGAGTTTAATAATGAATCATAAATATTTACCGATGGTCGTGTTATCATTATACTGAGTTTTGAATTCCTGAGATCTCAGAAGTTGATTAGTTACATAAATGTATACATTTTATTTATTAAGAATTGTTTTTGGAAAAAATTCCTTAGAATTATCTATTATCCAAAAAATATGATTTTTTAATTTAAATTGACATATTTAAAATATAATTTTATCGATATAATTACTATTGAATCTCTATCATTAGAAGAGAATGAGACTCATCTTAATATTTTATTTAACATAGTAAATGAGGGCTTTCTTTATGATAATATCTTATTGTGTTATATATATACATTGAATAGAAGTAAATTTTTTTCAAGCATAAAATATCAAAATCTAGGATATCTATATATCATCTAAAGTTAAAAGTGATAATTTCTTTGTGAATCGCTAATAATTTACTGAAGATCCATATTTTATTATTTATTATGGAATATTACAATATTTTAATTTGTTTTTAATTATAAGAATATTTAAAAAAAATATTATGATGACATGGGGGAATTAACCTTGTCATGGTCTATTATAAATTAAATCATATTAAAGATATGTTTTCTATATATTTTTCTAATAAATTTTCTTATAATAATTATATGATAATTCATATTGAATCTATATTATATGAATCATAAGATATCAGGTTCAATTTAAACACCATTGGAGGATGTATGAAGAAGTTTTAATTGAAATTTATAAGATTATTAAAATGAAAAAAAATTCATCAGAAATTTAAAACTATTATAAATATGTTATAATATTCTAATTGGTATAAAATTAATGGGACATTTGGAATGATGAAATCATGAATAAATATTAAACATTCAATGATGTATTTACATCAATAATAATCATAATGCTAATAAGTTTTGTTCAAGATCATGAAATGATGTGTAAGATCCAGTATATTAAATTTCCTTAATAAAAATATCATGATGTATTAGACTATTTAATAAATTTTTTAAGAAGATCATGTCATGTAATCTCTTAGGCATATGGGCTATGTGATCTTTTACCCTATGGGCCTTATAAGGGTTCCCCCTCATCCCTTGAAAAGGAAGTTTTCAAAAATCAATTAAAACGAAGGCCTTCTGGCCAATCGGGTAAATATTAAATATAAAAAAATATTTCAATATCCATTTCACTACATACACAAACATAGTTTATATTTATAAATTTATATCAATTGAGTTAAGTGTTTATCAAACATTTTATTTTTTATATGAAATTTATAAAATTATATCATAATTAAAAAAAATATTTTATTGATTTTTTTAAAAATATATAGAATCACTAAATTGTGAATTTTATATTCTAGTTTTATCTACAAATTGTTTTATATATTAAATTATATTTTATTAATAAAACAATGATATAACTAAAAATATCATGTCATGTTTTAAAAAATAATTCTTTTAAATCCACTTTATAGAATTGAATTTCTGCACAAATTGTCATCGTCAATAGGGTAATAGATTTAATTGGAAAAGAATAATGAAATGATTTCCATTATATTTTCCTTATTAGAATATTTTTTAATTTTGGAAAAAAAATCTCCAATTTTGACCCGATGATGCATCCTAGAATCTAGAGTATAAAAAATAAAAAAATTATAGCGGATTCGATCTATGTTTTAAATTATATTTACGTGGTTTATTTTAGTGTACACTTGTTTCTCTATTTGGCATGTTGAATCCTCCCATAAAATATTATATTTGATAAATTAATTTATATTGAGGTTTAAAATATAATGTTTCTATTGTTCTTATTATTCCCTCATGAAATTAATTCTTTTTTTATAATGATAATATATATATAAAATTCAAATAAACTATGAGATCTTGTGAAATGTGTATGAACTTTTTGAATCAGTTGTCTTTAGATTATTATAGAAGATAGATTTAACATTATGACTAGTAATGATAAAGAACATGAGATAACCATTCATTATGAAAATTTAGTTATCATAGAAATATTGGTTAATTTGTGTCGATCAAAATATGATAAATGGAAAATTTACATTTTATTCTCATATATTTATAGAGGATGATATTTCTACACCTTAACTACAATCTTTAAAATTCATAGTCGGTGATAAAATTATTTTTATTTAAAATAAATTATATTAATAATATATTAGAATCCGTTTATTTTTCATGCTGGTGGGATATGCTAATGAAAAATTCCAAAGAAAATATTTTTACATTTATTTTCAATTTATTCTATTTAACATTATCAATGAGATAGTATACATTTTAGGTTATTATGTCACAATGTTCTGACTAAATAAATATAAAATATCTAATACTTATTTTGTCCAGTATTTTTTGGTGTGAAATTAAGAATAATGTTTTGTTATGTGATGATACATATCTAGAAGTGGTGATGGTTTGTTTCAGTGATGTTTGTTGAGTAGTTGATGAGAAGAAACATTTTATAGTGTAACGTGATTATAATGTAAGCGAGAAACAATTTTATCAAGATGAAAATAGTGAAGGAAAAGATGTTTGGTCGAATATAAGGATTTAATGTGACGATATGATGACTTATGACTAATAAATATTGAGGATAATGGAGGATATGGTTTTCTCAGACCCAATGGAATCAATTGATATTAAAATAATTAATTCAATATTTTTTATTATTATCATTATCTAGAAAATGTTTTCCTCTAGCATCTTTATGAATTATATGGTATTCATGTTTTAATAATTACAAACTCAGATTAATGAAAAGGTTCAAACTATAGAACTATCTAACATAATAATAACTTTTTTAGTTCATTAATTTTATAAATTGTTGATTATTGGTTAAAATAATGGACTTCTATAATATATTATATCAATATAGAAGAACACAACTAACATGAGGATTTTTTGATATCTAAATTAGAGATATTAATCGTCCAATAGGGAAATTTGTTTTGCATCATAATTTAACATATATTCACCTAAAGTTTCCAATATTAGTAAATTAGTCCCTTGAATAGATTTCTCCCAGATGAAATTTATTTCAGCATGTTTCCAATTCTCTTATAGTGTTTGTGGTCGGAACAATAATTGAAATAGTGGAGAAATATTCTAAAATTTATGAATTGTATTTTTATTCATAAATCAATATATCTATAAAGTAGAATTATCATAGGTTTAAAGATATTATAAAGGTTATCAAATAAATTATTTTTGAAGTTTTTTTTTGGTATTAATTTTTCTGATGGAATACATCCAAGAGGTGTCATTTATTTTTTAAAAAACATTCCAATCAATGGATATTTGTTATGGGAAATGATATGATTGGATTTCTCAAATTCCAATTCAAACACATTAGTATATTCCTTATAATTTTTATATAGAATACAAGAAAACATTGTATTTTTATAAATGATAGTCTTAAAAAAAGAAAATATTGGTTGAGAATAATGAATTTATTTCTGTATTTAATCATGTGAAAACTCACTCAACTAATCAATTTCTAAATGGGGTTTTATAATTTAATTATCCTTAACAATTTTCATTAAATGACCCTAATATAACCCATATAGGGTTTTATATAATGTTTACTATAAATCTATTATATGAACGTAAATATATCATGATTTTTCTACTATAAATGAGATAATAATATTTTGATATTGGATGAATTAATCTCATAATCATATAAATAATATGATAAACCGACAATAAACTCAAATAGATAATATAAAATAAAATTTATTTACCATAAAATATAGGTAATGTGAATCATGAACTGTATCTACCAAATAAAGATAATACAATTAATAATATCAAATGCTATCAACTCTAACTATGTTTACTCCATTTCTCAATCTAGTATTCTCAGTCCCAATCACTAAATTCCATATATATACATATAAAAAATATAGTAGGGGTGGTCATATTAGTATAAACCTTTAATTATTTTATAAAAAATATTTTGAAAATATATGAGAATAATGTTAACTCATTAGGGATTAAAGAGATAGGAAGATTTTTACCTACAGTAGTCCAGTATCCAGTCATCCACAGAATGATTTTCTAACAAAAACATACATAGAAGTTGATATGATATTGATTAAAATATATTAATGTAATCTACAAAAAATTTTCCACAAAACTAGTCACCCTCACACCCATAATGAATTATTTCTAAGCACTAACATACCTTTCATTTCAATAAAATAAATTGTATAACTATACCATTACTAAAATCTATATATAACTTCAAAATAACACACTACAATTCAACAAACCATAAACAATATCCACATTTCAAAATCAATACTACATGTCACATAGTTATGTAAATCTGTCTTAGGTGATATAAACCTTTTATCCCCTCTATATCAATGCCTTATTTTTCATAAAATTCCCCTCATCAGTAATATATAATGAAATCTCAATCCATCACAACATATATATTATTTCCATCAGTCATAAAATATTATTCTATATTGCAAAGAAAAATTGATAATGGGGGAGTAGATATTCATTCATATAACCCACATTCAAGATGTTGTAGAAAAATATTAAAACCCACAACATAAAATGGAAAATGTTCATGTCACATAAATTTGGTGGTTTTGATTAAAAATTAACATAATAATATGATGAGTATAATAGATAATAGAAAATATCATCTTAATGTTAAACTACCTATTAAAACATAGCCTTATACATAGTTATATCTCAACATCACTCATATATAAATCCCATGAACACAATTTTTATTATTTAAAATTATTCTTATTATTATTATTATTCGTCATTATTGCTGATATTTTACTTTTTGTGTCATTTATAGTAGGATATAATATTTTTTGAAAATGATAAAAAAATAATATAATATATCAATATTTACATAATAATAGGATTTCTTATTGGTGTTGGATGATAATATGATTTTATGATGAATAGAATGGAAAAGGTTTGAGGGAACAATGTCTGAATTGTTAGAAAAAAAAATTCACATTCTGAATGGACTATTCATTCTATGATAAGGGCAAGAAATCATGTTGGAAATAAAAGATATGAAAAAGTAACCTATATAGACTATTTAAAAATTCACTTCATGAAACAATTTTTCACACCCTAATTCGTGATGGGAAAACCCAAAAAATATCTATCTTTGATGTAAAATAAGTTATACTTTTCATTAAAACCCCGAGGACCCATAGGATAGACTAAATTTTTTATTGATGTAATTATATACACATTAAAGCCTGATCGATAACCTTTGATTCCTATAAATAAATATACAAGGATGAGGCTATAGTTCATTTATTTGGAGGCCAAAGCCTTGGGTGAGGTGTTGTGCTACTACAGATTCCTTCACTAGCTATTTTTTATATTTTATTTTATGCATTATTTTTCTTCTCACATTCCCTATCACTCCATTATGAATAAAAATATGGGGTAACATTAAATATATTACAAGTGATATAAGGAATTTTGTAGTTGTTATAAATTATATTTTATTTATTTATTTTCTTATTATTTTTGGCTGAAATCAAATTCAAACCAAATTTCATTATTTTTTTCCTATGTTATAACCATTGTTATTAGAATATAGAAATATTCATTTTAAATGCGTGGATAATTAACCTAAATTAGGCATGCCCATTAAATAGATATAGTTATTTATTATTCAAAAATTCATCTTGATAAATTTATTCATTAATAATCTAAATAATCGGATCATGGGAATTAGGGAATAATTATATTAAGGATGAAATAAAAAGAAAATGGATCACCATTGTCTTGAATTTGAAAATAATCATGATTAACAAATTTAATTTCAAAATTCATTAGCACTCGAACAAGGAATCTAAAAAACCTGAGCTGGGATTATCAAACAGCTTTCAGATTAAGAAAGTTCTTTCATCACTCCATTTATTTCAATCGAACTAATTAATCATTTTTTAAGAGTCCAAAAATATATTTGTATTGTCCCACGGTATTGAACTCAAACATAACTCATTCTATTTTTTTATTATTTTTTACTTCTTTATCTGTATTTATAAAAATTTAATTTTTTGTAGCCTCACAAGAAATTAAGGATTCATATCATGCTATCAACTTTATGATGAAATTTTTAGAGTTGGTGTCCAAGTAGGATTAATAATATTTTTATAATTTTTTTATACTTTTCCCATTTCATATTCTCCTAGTTTTTAATAGATTCATGATATAAAATACTTTTTCATAAATACCATACATGGTAACAAGTAAATTGATCCTTGATTTTGATCCAAAAAATCAACACCAATAGATAAAGCAAACATTATTTATTAGTTGTGGGTGTGAAACTAAATCTAGATGATAGAGGTGTGAATTAATTAGATCCAAGAATATGAGTACTATTAGATTATGATAGACCATCAAACATAAATTCCCATCCAAGAATACTCATACAACTTGTGGATACTAAACACTTTGATATCAAAATGAAATTTATAAAAATCATCTTCATCATGTTGAATTTCAATGATCTACCTTCTTAATACCCATATATATTTCTGGAGGGTTTTCATGAGCTTTGTGAAACCTTAAAATTTTATAACATTTCAAACAATGATATAAGGCTTCAACTATTACAATTATCATTAAGGGGGAATTGCAAGGAATAGTTCATATGATTCCAATAACATTCTATATAAAAATATGATAGGTTTAAAAGAAACATTCATTCCTTATTTTTTCCTCCAACCAAATATGTGGATATATATCTCAAAATCCTTAATTTCAGTCAAATAGATGATGAAATATTAAATATAACAAGTTTTAATCTTAATTATTTAATTTGAAAATGACCACATCATAGAATTATGTTTTTTAACCTAATCCAAAAATTTTATAAAGGTATTATACAGGGGAATATGTCAATAGTGGAAACTAAAATAGGAATATCATTGATTAAGAAATCACTGGAGGAGTGATACAACTTAATAGACGAAATAGAGAGAAAACACATCAAATGGAGGTTAGAAAGAACACAATAAAGAGGATTCCACATGGTGAATAGAAATGATTTAGTTATAACATAACTCGAATAATTTATGATTAAATTTATACCATGATGGGATAACAAAAACAATTCCATGGAATGATTTTCATGGATTCCAATAATGTTGATTACCATCATGGTAATCAATTTTTTGGTTGGTGTATATAACAACAACAATGTTAGGGGTATCAGTAGAGGCTAGAATGATTCCATGGAAAATCAGGATCATCATTTTGAATAAATTTCCACACACTAGAGGAGGCCTTGGCCACATCAATGATGTCCACCTAAGAAGAAATAATGGAAATGACAACTTAATCAATAGAATATTGTGTAACTTCAAAAGAGATAAAGGATTATTATTGGTATTATAAGAATTAAATACAAAACATGGAGCACTATCTCGACCAAAATGCTCAGATACATGGATAAAGACCATTATGAGTAATTTCAGGCTCCTGATTCATTATCCCACATGATGAAATGAAGGTCATAACGTCAAAAAAACAAGAACCAAACGGTGAGTATCTGAATGAAAATAAAATCCAAAAGGGAATGTTAGATGCAATTAATGACTAAGTAGAATGATAAAATAGTACATGAAACATAACTACCTTGGTATAATATTAGAATACCATTTCAATAGTATGTAGAATTTGGGAAAATAAATTCACAGAAGAATAAATTTATAAAACATTTATTAAAATGGATAAATAAATAATAAATTATAGAATCCCTCAAAAATATTCTAATAGATACCAAATTCATGAAATATATCGAGACCAACATTAATAAAATAGTGGAGATTATAAAAATACTAGTCAAGTGGTAGTTCTTGTATTTTGTTTTAAAATACAAAAAAATTATGTAGAAAGTCTCATGTTTCATTTTAATTTATATAAATAATAGGTTTAAAAAATTTATAAAATAAATTTGTAATCTAGGTGACATCATGAACATTATATCATATAATACATTAAAGATCCATGGATTTGAGAAGGAAATTAACACTAGGGTTTCACTACTAGGGGTATATTCAATGGTGAAATACCTCTGAATAATGATTAATGATATCCTAGTTGATGTTGATAAATTATACTTGTCAATTAATTTATTATTTCTACAAATGGAAGAATAATGGACACCCATTATCAATCGAGTTCCATTCATGGATACTAGATAAGAAATTGTAGATTTATGAAGTTTATATCTATTCTTCGGACTTGGTAGTGAAAAACGAAGTTTCATTATTCAAAGGGTGATGGGGAATTATGACTTGATATATGACAATGAGATCGAAGAGGAAATCAAAATCGATTTTGAAGATGTTGTTAGACCTGAAGAAATTTTTTTTATAGATTCTATCATTCAATTTTAGAGATCTATAAATAATGAATAAAAAATTAAAGACATCATTGAATGATCTTATTTCACCATTTATAAAGGGGTATAAAGTTATGTTTGGTTAATGATATTCTCTTTAGTTCAATAAGATTAATGAAAATTTAGTGGATCTATCTGATGGAAATTGAGTAAGGGTTATTAGTAGGGAGGGGTAATATTGTTTAGAAGAAGGTTTGTCGTTGACCTATATGGATTGGTCACAGATGGGACTATTTATAGGTATAAACATGTTACAATATTTGATATCCCGTATCACCTGATCTAAATTGGTACGTTATAGAAAATGAAATTAAATATAATCTTTTATCAATGGAAATAAAAAAATTTGGGTTTTTTTTATTTTTTTTTGTTTTTAGACATAGAAAACATCCCATGAATCTTTTAAAATTTCATTGAAAAGGTCTACAATTTCATAAAATTATTTTCATTTTTAGTAAAGAAACTGAAATAACTAAAATTAAATTACAATGATGAAAATGATGAAGATTAATATTAATTAACCATGTCATGAGATATAAATTAATGTCATAAAAGTTTATATAAAACCCTCAACAACCAATGATTTAATGTGTCAATGGAAGGGGGTATGAGTATCAATTTTATAATTTTTAACATACAATTTTAAATAGTTTGAATGTTTTTATTTTCCAATTGAGTTCCCTAGATTAGATCATCCATTAAAAACTGATCTAGGAAGAAAATATTATTAGAATTATTTCATATAATGTATTTATTTTTCCTTATTAGTAAAAATTAACGAGAAAATGGTAGAAGTATAATTGGAGATAACATGGGTATATATTGTTGAGAATTAAATATTAGGGGGGGGGGTTTATCATTATAAATAATATTTTATTCATATTACACCTAATTTTACTTTTTTAATATTTTGAATTTATTTTATTATTCACATGCATTGCTATGAGTGATTTCCCCATTCATTTATTCTCATTCTTACGGCCTTTTTTGAGCCTAGTATTTAAATTTTTTTGTAGATTATATTTCATGAGTGGGATAATGGAATGATTAATTCTTGAAAATTATTTTAATATTATAAAATCTATGTTTTTAGAAAGTCATATTTAACGTTATTTAGTTTTTTTAATATCCCATATCAAATAACACACCCATACATTAATTCCTCAGAATCCCATTGTATCCATGAATTGCCTTATTAGGGAATATCCATGATTCATGTTTATTTTTATAATTTCATAAACTAATTTAAATAATTTTTATTGTTATAAAATGTAAGTGAGGTGGAGGAACATATATTCTTGAAGGGATGTGTATTATAAAACAAATAATTATGGGGTTTATTTCACAAAATTATTGTAAAGGATCATCGTTCCAATACATAGTAAACATTTTTCAACATATAAAAAATTAATAATTGAACAATGTGTCATGACTTTGGTAATTCAAAATTCCCAATTTCTAACCTATTTTTCATATTATTACTATTACAAATAGTTCTAGAAGAAGATCATTTTGGGTTGGGTGGTTGACGTGGTATTTTTTCAAAGAATTACTGTCGAATAAATAAAATTATATTATTATATATGTGTGTTTAATTCATATTATTTCACTATTTCATGATACTATGTTGAGTATTTGGTAAAATGGGGAAGAATTTTATAGGGAATATTTCCATTGATATTTTAATATTTTCATGAAAATTACACTATATATTAACCTCCTTTTTAGTTGTACGTATTTTTCATTAGATACCACTTACCCTTAAGTGTGATAGTGATCTAAACAAAATCATATCCCTAAGGGTTATTAATAATTTTTTATACATGAGGTAGATAATGTAGAATCATTGAATTCTTATGTAATGGGGAAAAAATAGAGGTATTTTCAAAAAATCAATTAACATTTGTACCTTGAAGAAGTGTGGGAAATTTAAATTTTTTTACTGAATGTGGAATTTAATATTATTGTGAATCAATTTAATTAAATGGAAGAATTGTGTTGCATGGTTAATATAAAAGGGAATGAGTAAAATACAAGGATCACCTATTTCTTTAAATAGTGATTAATCTGTGAAATTTTCTTATGTGATGATGAAAACATTAATTCAAAATTTTATCAATTTATTTTATTGAAATTGAATTAAAATATTGTTTATGAAATAATCCTTTATTACATGTTTAGATTTTGTTTCGAGGAAATTTGTGAATTCTTTCATTGGGGTATTTGATAAATATATTTCATACATTCATATTTTAGTATTTAAAATTATTATTAGTTTCACTTTAAATGACTATCACTGGTGATAATTCATTATTTGATTCATTTATTGAAAAATAATGTTATTTTTTGAAAATGGCCTTAAATAGAATTGAGGAAAATGATTTGAATCATAATAACAAATACTAATGATGTGTTATTACCATATGATATTTAAAAGGATTGTACTGTAAGATGTACGTGGTAACATAGTTTGAACTCCTAGATGACATAAAATTACAAAATTAGTAGAAAATTCATGATTTCAGAATAAATGAAGAAATATTGTAAGAATACATGCCTTGAAAAAACTCACCTTATAAGAAATAATTTAAAATTCATGGTGTCACAGTATGTTTCATTCCATTAATCTTGATGGTTATACCCAAAATAGATAATTTTGATGTAACTTATGTTGGAATGTGATTTCATGATTTGAGAAACTTTAGTATTGACATGGTATATTGCATAAATTAATTTATTAATGCATTAAAACCAAACTAAGAAAAATTTATTACTATAAATAATGGGACAAGGACGAGGCTTTATATAATTCATTTAGAGGCTAAACCATAGGGTGAAGTGTTGTGATACTATAGAGTCCTTTACCAGTTCTTCTCTCTCTTTTCATTTTTTCATTATTTTTTATTTAAACATGCCTATAACTCTCTCATGGATAACATACAGGGGTAAACACCAATCTACGAGGGGTTATGTAGATAAAAGATGAAGGTTATTTGAATTGGATTTGTTTTATTTTTTTCATGTGTTGGGTTGTAGATATCATATTCAATTTTTAATTATTTACTTTTATTACCTCATTTACATTGTTATAAGAATATAGAAAACGCCTATTTAATTTCTCTACAAATTACACTAATGTATACACGACAATTTTATGGTTTAGGGTATATGTATTTAAAATTTTTATCAGCCAACATATTTCCGTAATACCCTAAATTAGCATATAATGGGAAATATGGACTTTTTGAATTAAGGAGGTGATACTAAAATCTTGTATATCCATTTTGTCTACTCCAAAAAAAAAATTTGATGAACAAATATAATTTCTAAATTCATTGTTGACCAAAAAAATCTATAAAATCAAAGGATGGTTTCAATTGATTTTTTCTGAACTAAAAATTAATTTCATCACTTCTATTCTACTAATAAAATAAATAAATAAAATTTCATAATTCATAAAATCTATTTTCACTATATCATAGGATTGACATTAGTCATGGAAATGGAAATATTTAATAAGTTACTTACACATGTTTTGTGGTTTTATAAATTATTACTTTTTATAGACCTATCTGAAATTAGTGATTCCCATCAAGATATCAATATCCAATTATTAATAACTATTATATTCTCAAACTGAAACTCATTAAGATCCCACCATTACAATATAAATTCTTCACACCAGCTAAAAACATCCAATTTCATAACTTATCTCCACGATCTCATTTTTCTCATCAACCGCAACAAAGATTAATCATAAAATTTATTATAAAAAAATATTTATATAACACAATCAACATCAAAAAATTCTATTTCAATTAGAACATAATAATATATAACTTTTTTACATATTATGATCTCCATCAATACCTCCTTATTCTTTTTCAACACTCCCCTCCCCCAACACAACCGTTTTTCCATTTGATTTCACAACTAATTAAATCAATAGTAATTATTCAATATTTTTCACATTATAAGCAGACAACAACTTGAAAACCATAGAAACATCATCATACCACTACATCAATCATCATTAAAAAACTCATAGCATTACCTCTTAATATTAAAAAAGAAATGTGTCACAATACCCCATTAATCACATCAAACTAGAAAAATAGAATATATCACCATTCCTTTTTCAACAATATAATGAAAACTATACCAATAAAACAAAAAAAAATAATAAGATCATATAAAACAAAAAATATCAAAAATAAAAAAATCATAATTATAAACAATGTGATTTAACATTTTTTTATTATCATAATTAAACAAGTATATATGAAACCAAAAATTTAGATTCTCCATAACTTATCCATTTTTAAACATTTAAATTAAAATAATCTTTTTAACATGGTAAAATATAAAAAAATTAATAATAATCATAACACTATACTAAATTTATAATAAAAAATCATGAATCAATAATAATAGTGAATCCATATAAAAAATCATTGAAACTCTCCCCATTTTATTTAATTAGTTCATGTTTATTAACAACGCTTCTCCAAATCATAATATTCATCTAAATAAAACACTTTTATAAAAATCAAACATTAAAAAATAATAATAATGCATGTGAATGAACCACCCATCATGATTGATTCATTAATTACCACAGAATGGGAATGTGATGGAAATGATGATCAATTTAAGGGCCATGATCCACACACTTAGAATCTTTTCCACTCTCCCCATTTTATTTAATTAGTTCATGTTTATTAACAACGCTTATACAAATCATAATATTCATCTAAATAAAACACTTTTATAAAAATCATACATTAAAAAAATAATAAAAATGAATGTGAATTAACCACCCATCATGATTGATTCATTAATTACCACAGAATGGGAATGTGTTGAAAATGATGATGATTGTAAGGGCCATGATCCACACACATAGAATCTTATGATAATAAACCCATACATTACATTATATTATTTAAAACCAACTGATGCAATTCAGTTTCAGTCATCAATAATTACGATATAATTGATAAAAATTGAGTTATATAAATTCAAAGGAAATTTTATGTTTACAGTTTTATAGAATTTGGAAAAATCCATAATAGGCCAATATCATTCATTTTTCATTAAGTTTTCATTTTCAACAATATATTATATGATTAGTAATCTATAATAGTTTTTTATTATCTATAAAAAAAATCCATGCATGTTATTCTTCTAGACATATCATTTTAAATACATTTGTTTATATCATCGGTTGTTAGATATATAATAGGGGTGGGATCATGTGCCCAGTAATTAAATAATCATATTAAAAAATATAATGGTAGAATAATATGGAAATAATAAATAATTTTCAAATAATTCCATATTACTAAAGACATGAATAAAAAATAAATCCCTGAATGAACAAAGAGTATAATAATCATATATGTAAAATAACAAAAATCAAGTTTATAGAATACATATTATTGGATATCATGATCTTTACTATTAGGTCCATAACCAAGACATTATTTGTTCTACTAAGGACACTTACCAGAAATTAATTTTATATACAAATAACTACCAATACATAATGGTTAAATTTTATATAAATACATAAAAAACCAATTCTATTGTATCATGAAACCATATGATACTTCTAAATTATATATAATATTGAATCCACACATCACTTCTTGAAATACAACATATTCACAATATGAATGATATTAATATTAGGACAACACATAAATACATTTCATTAAGAATAAATTAACATCCCTATTGAAGACCAACATATGGAATGTAAGTACTTTTATACATAATAAATAAGAATTAACCATACATGGAATGAAAGGGGATAATTAAAGAATATCATATCACAAGAGTAAGAAAAAATCATATATTTATACTGACCTAAAAAAGAAAACAAACTTGAAATAAGATTGCATAGAACAATTCCACATAAGAAGGAATAGAGAGAATTGGATTTTTTACTCCATAAATTCATTCCCCCATGCAATATAAAAGGTATAATATTAAATAGAGGGTATATTTCGGAAGACATTCATATAAGGGTAAATACGTATGAATATGAAAAGTACAATGGGAGTTTAATTATAAGAGTTTTTAGCAATCTTTTTTGATGTTATCATAATTTCAACGATATGGGTTACACTTAATTTTTTATTCAAAAATATTATGTGAATCATTAGAAAATAATTATTTTATAAAGAATCTCTAATAATAAATCCTTGGAAAAATACAAAAATATATGAATCCTTAGAAATGTGGTCTTAAAGATAAAACATTTAATCTTGAGAGGAAAAATAATTACACTTTTTATTGACATATGTTAAAAACACTAATTTTAAAATGAGTAAAAAAAGAATAAATTTTAAAACAAAAAACATGAAATAAAGGTGTCATGGGAAATATAACATAATTACGTTTTCACTTATCAATAATAACATTAACTGAGAGGAAAAATGTGTACAAAGAGGGTACAAAACCATGAATATTGATGGGATTTATTCTTAACAATGATATTTATTTTTGATATGAGGTTTATGAAGGATTAATCATGGGATAAAAAATTAATTATACCTAAATAGGAAGAGAAAGTATCATATAATAAAATCATAGGGCTTGTGAACACAAGAATGGAAAATAAAATTTCATTATCAAACCATATAACTCATAGAAAAGATACTTGAGTTATTAATATCTATTTTATACAACATTATACATGAAGGATGAAATATTGGAAAAGGTAATTATGTATTAAAAACGTAAATGATTAAAAAATTCCACAATGTATAAAAAAAGTGTAGAATGTAAATTCATTATATGAAATATTGTTAAAAGAATTGGTATAACTCAATGAATAAAAATTGTGTAATTAAAAACTCATAAGAGTTGGGAACACTTCTATAAAAACCCATATGAAGAAAAGTTATTTTATGTAATTAGTTTACACAATGTATTAAAAAGAAATTTTTTTAAAAAAAAATCAATGGATATTAAATAAGTATAATTCCAAAAGAAGTAATCATGGTGCATAATATGTAAAAAGTCTCAAAGAATTAGATTTCTGACCAAGGAAAACAATACAAAATTATAAGATTTTGGAACAAAACCACCTTCAAGTATAGAGTTTCAAAATAAACATTAAACATCATGAGTAATGATAGATTCAGGATAGTAAGTATTAATTTGTAATTAGATACACTATTAAAAATAATAACTTTTGTAAAACAATAAATTCTCCCAAGGGGCGAAAATTGAGAGAAAACCCCCACACTTTTTTCATAAGGTGTTCTACTGGGGTTCCTAACATCATCAATGCTAAAATTAAATTTATTAGATACCATATTAAGAACATTATATCTCTAAATTACATTTAATACAAATCATTTATTATAATATTATATATATTTAATATATGATTTCTCTTATGTTTGTATGAAATTTGAAATATTGTTTTCTTATTTTATTATTTTTTATAATCAAATATGACATTTAAATAATAAGTTAAATAATATGTATAACCAATATATAACCATTAACAAAAAATGATTTTATAATTAATTTATAAATAAATTATTAGTCACGTTCCCATTATAAACCATGATTTATTTTTATATTATTGTACATATAGGTAGAATAACCAACCTCAATAATTCACTTGTAACATATTGATGGGTTATTATGGTTAAATAAGTGAATAATATAATTATTTCATAATAATAATGATATCTTTTCATCTTTTTATGATGTTAAATAATATTTAATGTGTCTTAGATAAACATAAAATTAATTTGAAAAATGGAAAAAAAAGATATTTTTTGAGGGTTAGAGTCCACACATGAACTATTAGTTTTTTTTTAAATTTGATTAAATGAAATTAATAAGGGTTTTTTATTAAGAGAATGTCAATTTAGTATATTATTTATATAATTTTAATTATATAAGTATTTTTAGGAATGAATTTAAGGGAATGAATAAAACAAAAAAGATAATGATTAAGTGATACTCAATTTGGGACCCTAAACATTATATTTGAACTATCCATGTAAATGTAGGTCTTAGGATAACCAATTAATGACATGGACTATTAAAAATTTGAAATATTTCTTAGAAGAGAAATTTTTTAGATAATTATGAATATTTGAGATAGAATGTGTGTGTCATGGAGGTGTACAACTTTACTCTTTTTTAAATTAGGGAAGGGGAACATTGGTGAACATGTTTTATTATTTAATAACTTAAATACACAATTAAAGGGTAAATAGTCATAAAAATTTTATATAATAGATTATGGGGTGATTTTGGGTCCATAAATTCCTAAAAAATTACTTCAATCCATGTTTTTAAACATGTTGTATGTCATGTTATCTTATTTATTTACATTAATATTTTTTTTTCATTTTACCTGAGTAACTAGTTTTTACCCAACTAAAATATGTTTTACTAAACATATAGAAAACCATACCTATTTTTGTGTTATAATCATTTTTATATCAATTAAATCAAATAAAAAATATAATTATGTGAAAATTAAGAATAAAATTAAAACACATTTTTGGTGACCCATACTTTTCATACATAACTAATACATCTAAGTAAATGAATATTATTTACAAAACATAACAACCCATAGAAGAATCATATAGGTCTAGTATATCTGTAAACATGGAACCATAAACAACTAGATCATAAATATTCGATATCATTTACCCCATCGATATTCATAACTATCACCCTTCATAGACTTATCACACATAAAACCATTCTTCAAAACAATTGAAAGGAAATATAGGAAAGTGTAAGATCTAAGGCTCATTATGTGTGGAAAAGTGATATTTCAATGTTCATATAATCATAAAATGAGAAAACGGGTATGATAACATTATATTCAAATTTTAAAGAAATAAATACGTATCATAGATAATAATATTATGTAATGGAATCAACTGTAGTATTTTATAAGACATGAATCATAATTGAATAAAAGAAGATGTGCGATAAGAGCATAAAATTAACATAAGGAATTGAATAGTGAAATACACATTAGCATATAAAATAATTAAATATGTTTTGAGGGATGATTTTTAAGACTATAATAGTTTTATTAGTTAACTAACAACACCAACACATTAATCAATGTTACTACCATGATAATAATAGTTGAAAAAGTCCCTTACTGAACTTCATTCACACCCCACTTCATTCATGATTATCTCATGAGATATCTATATTTACAAAATTCACTAATGAAAGATATAGATAAGAAACTTCACATAATGAATAACAAACATTTATATTTAAAAAGGTCATAAACCATTCATCTTATCAGACCCCTGAAAAGAAATGGGTTTCATAAAAATTTCCTCACAACAAATCCCATGCAAAAAAGGAACATAATTCAGAAATATTTCGTCATTTCATCATGATATAACCCATGGTAAAGAAATGGGTTTCACAAAAATAATTTTATCTTATTAAAAAAATCATGATAAATACTATGTATAGAATACACGGATCATGTTAAATGTAAATAATAATTTGAATCTATGTTTATATAGTTTGATGAATAGAAATACCATAAAAAGATAATTAAAAGATTCTTCAGTACAATAAAATTTCTATTTCAAAATAATAGTTTTTAAACTCATTGATAATATAATGTAAATTTTTCAAAAAAATAACTATGTAAACATTTAATTGAATTTTCAATGAATAAACTCTTCATGATTGTAGAAAAATTCATTCCTGAAGTATAAGTTAAAAATCATTCCATCCACAATTATGTCAAAAATATCCCCAAGTACCACTTTTGAAAAATTAAAATAAGATTCATTAAAATTTGTTCCAAAACATGAATCACTGGTAAAAATGTCTTTAAAAAACATAGGATAATATTAAATACCATCTTTAATTTATTTAGAAAACACAGTTATGAAAGAAAAAAATGTTTTTGACTGAAGAAATAATTGAACTCAATTTTCCTTATAAATATATTTTTGGTCTCTTAAGAACATAATATGAGTAAAATGGGTAAAAAATATTTTTTTAATGATATAACTATAGGATAATAGAATTAAATTTTTTCTTTGGAGATACATTATCAGATTCAATCATTGTCAAATTAATCATAACAATCCTGAAAAATAATGAGATTGTAACATAAAACCATTACCACTATGGTCAATTTTGAATCATTAGTCTTATAAAGTAAGTATCATTATATGTATTTTGATACCATATATTTTTCATGTTAAAAATCCAAAAATACATTCATAGTAAGTATATACACCACAAATAAAGTGGTGCATAATTCATGTGACACACAAAAATAAATGGAGGCAAAAATATATATCCTTAGGCCCACCATCCTTCGTATATGTTGGATCATCTAGTATAGTAAAAATAGATTTTTTTTATAAATATGTTACATAATAAAACTCATATATATCATAGTATATATGATAATATTATATCCTTTTATCACATGTTTGATAACACTTCTACATTAAAATCATTATTCTGGTGATAACTATTTCATTCCTTATGTGTGTTCTACTTCAGCTTTATTGGTTATTCTATTTTGATCATGGTTATATCAGCTCTAGAATATTAATCTAGATATGAATATCATAAATATTAATTTTATACATATTTGTATTCAATTATAATATCATAGATATAGTGTTACATTAAATCATTCATAACGACAGTACGTTGTACGTACATGTAACAACATGACCCACTAGGGCTCAAATTGCTACATGAATGTTAATCCATCACAACCTCAATCCTACCTCCATAGGATAGAGGATATATAGAATAACTGATAAGGAGAAACTATACCTAGATCACTTTTCATAATGTACTAATACACACCCCCAACCATATCCATGAATTAGTGTAGAGGAATATAAAGTGAAGTCTATTTCATATAGAGATAAACCATGCCTGAAACAAACCCTATCGAAAATATTAGAGTATGACAGAATAAAACCAACATGTAATGGGAAAAACACATTCCCCACTAGAAAATAAGTCCAAACATGACATCAATTGGAATTTATTAAATCTGAGAGATCCCTGGTCCTGATCATTAAGAATGTCCACTGTTCATGGTAAATGTATCCAACTATCACTATGATCATCCTTAATCACTATAGATCTATCCAGTTTCTACATAACACAAGACATGTATTGGAAATTTACATTTGAGGTGATTATAAACATATCTAGTAGGATAACTATAATCCATGATGGAGATAAATAAAGATACCTCAATAGTCATATCAATAGAAAAATTGGGAAATAAAACCCATCAAATACACAAATATAAAGTCATAAAAAACCCCAAAATGAAAGAGAAATGAGTTCTCCATCTCTAAACCATCCAATGTAAACAATTAAGCTTGTAGCTTCTAAATTAAATCATTGATGTCTAGAATTAAATGAATCCTTCCATGAATGTGTGTAATGGGAAGCACACCTTACAACAACTCTCCACAACCATTGGATCAGACATCTCATATAGGGGATGTGGACCACACTATAGAAAAATGATATAGGATTATTACATCGTACTAGAGAACCTTCAACCTATCCCAAGGGGAATATTGAACCTAACTATATAAATAAATTGGGAACCCTTAATATTTTGTTTTAGGAGGTAACCAACCCCTATATCTCTATGATAACATAAGGAACATGTGCCATAGTGTGAAAGGGGTGTATTTACCGAATATTATATGCTAGAATGGGGAAATTCCTCCCAAGTTAAATAGTTGAGTACTGACCACAATGTATCTCTAAAATAATGAAGAACCCACGCCCTAGTGTAATAGAGGTACAATAACACCCACATCCATCTAATTATCCCACTTTATCACTTCCCTTCTAAAGAATCTCTTATGACTATATCACACATGGAACATCTCATGTCATATCTCAAAAATCACTAAAAAGTAAAAAATTACATTCTATGTTGAAGATGCTTGGAATTGGCAACTTGTGGGTCAAAATCTGAGCTATAAAATTGGATACATGAGAGGTAGAAAATTCACATAGTAGCACGTGACGTTTGTGGGGGGGGGGGGTCCACATGGTGTGTGACCCTACACCTGTAGCTTTATGTGTTTTTATTAGAAAATTATTTTGAAGCCTTGTATCTATATATGGTTTTTACATGACGATATATTCCATTTCTTCCCACACGGGGCCCTGTACATGCATCTCAACACCTATCTGTGTATTATTATTTGTTGCAACGAACTATTGTACATGATATTTCTGTCCACAGAGGGCACAAAAATTGTGTAGCGTGAGAATATCTTGTACACATAAGAATGCTCACATGGTGTGTAGAACCACTTAAAAAATTCATGATATTTAATTGCACCTGAAACCATTTCTTAATATCTTGGGATACATGTCTGTGTTTTTTTCAGGTTAAATGGCGTGTAGTCAAGATTTCCATAGACAGTCCACATGGTTTCGAGATATGTGCTCCCTTCCATTAATAACAGCCTTAGAACCCTAAATAATAGAGGGAACCTCGTCTTACAATTATTTTCCATCATTTGGTGGATGGAAAATGGAATTAAATGAACCTCTCGAAGAATTATCCCATATATTGCCTGTAGGACCTCATGAATCCTCTGGTAACCACTCTAGATCTGAGATCCATGAATAAACTCAAAATTTCAAACGTGATATACCCAAAAATCACCAATATAATCATTATGAATACATCCACCCTAAATATGAGTGCCCAATCTCACAAGGATCCACATGAAAATGTTGATCCATGGCCCCGTAGTCCAATGATGAAGAACCTGAAGAATAGGTGGGATACTGGTAGAAGACGAAAGTTATAAACACCATTGGATGAGAGGATTTTTTTAAATATCATATATCAGGGATATATAGGGTTGGAAGATGGGACAAAAAGTCATGAATTCAATAAAACAATTTAATTTTTATATAGGATCATGCGAATTGTGAAAAAAAGATGACTATGAATAATAGATTATTATAAATTCTAAAACATTTTAATCAAAATGATGGAAATTCTCATTTTATATGACCTAACAACTAAAAGGAACTATATTTTGTAAATAAAATTATTTATTGTGATATAGAAGACCCACTGCATCCCCTTCCTTTCAATCCACCCTAATCTGATCAACTTTCATCCTCTGTTATCGATTTTCTAACGGAGAACATCAGATCTCCTCCCACTTATCATTGGGTTTAAGTTTTTACACCTGGAAAATTATTAGAAAAATGTATATATAGAGGATTTAAGGTTGTGCCTATTTAAAATAAAAAACAAAATTATTTATTTTTTGATTAAACACACCTCCCATGACTGTTACAACGGTACATCTGGAACTGACCTACCGTATGTAACGCCTAGGCTAAAACCAACTTTTCAGACTCAACATTAGTCTTATATTTCTTAAATGAGACTCATTTTTTATGTTATTACACTTATTCTAGAAGAATTAACATCTGTGATATTAATATATTTAATTTTTTTATAACATCAATTTTGACATTACTACTCCTTCGAATCTTTCATCATCTCATCGTCTAGTTGATAATATATTTCATTAAATATTTAAATGTTTCTAAATGAAAAAAAGTCACTACATTATTCTATACATAAGGATTTTAATCCCTAAAAAATTAAAAATATAAAAAATGACGGGTAACTGATCCTGCATCTAGTTTTTGTGCTCCATGTATCTCTTATGCATGCTTCCATGCTTCAAAAAAACTTGAACCAATAGAATGGTCAATCATTACAAGATACTCTCCTATTGATCCTAGATTTCCATAGGTACTCCAAAAATTTAGATTCATCATCGATATAAATCTCACTCATGTCAATGATGTGTGTAGGGTTATGTAGTTATATGCTCAACTATGACACATAGAAGGCTTCATGCACCCGATTTAACTATTGGGGTAAGGATAGGTGGATGATACCTCACTAAGCCCCCAATATAACTCAAATATCCCAATAAACCGTGGGGAGATATTGTATTTCAGTTTGAATCACTACAATCCTTGTTTCTAGGAGACTCTTAAGAAACCATAGTATCCAATATTGAACTCCAATTTGCTATGACGACAATATTCTTTAAAAATATGATGTATATTTGATATCATCATAGGCTTGTTAAAGAAATGAACTCTCCTCATCATCACCAATGCCATCTATATAGAAACATGATATGTCTATCCATTTCTAGTCTAGCACAATGGTGACTTGCAAGATCTCACTTATAATGCATTGAATAGTGCAATGTCGATCGAATACTGACATCTTTTATTATACGAAAACTCTACCAATGGAAAATAGTCCAATTAATTCAAGAAAAAGTCCAAAAAATGATCTCTAAATATTTCCTCAAATTCCTAGATAGTACACCCAGTCTGCCTATCGATATGGGGTTAGAATTCCATATACATCAATAACTGTTTCTTGAATGCCTCTTGTAGGCCTCTACATAATCGTGATGTTAAATAGTAATATCTGTAAGAAAAAATTGATGAGGGTACACCATGGAGATGTATGAAATCCCATATATAAAACATCCTTACACTATCCACAAAATTATTCTCTCTAATGGAAATGAAGTGTGTTGACTTCACATGTCGGTCACATATCACCCGTAAGACATTGTAGACATAAATTCTCTGTAGAAGTCCTATAAAAAATTCCCAAGATATAAAATCAATGTTTACTCTATAATCTGAAGTTGGTATTTCAATAATTCTAGAAACTGGTGCTCAGCCTTCACCATCTCACATGGGAGGCATCGAGAGAGGAACTCAGTGACGCTCTGCCTCATGACAACATAAAAACATTCCACTGGAGGTCCATTTACATCATCCCTATGGTGAAATGTATAGACAAAAGAGATGTATGAAACTCCCACATCACCTCATCTAAGGTCATAGTACGAACATAAATCCATCCATGAAAAGTTTTTATGTGTTCCCCCTCCTTTAAAATATTCATCAGGAGAATCTATTAAGGATATATGGTCCCAAAAAACCTCACAGTATTTGTCTCTTAACTAATCCTTCATCATATGAGATAGAATTTTATGATATAACACCGTAGAATGAAGATATTCATCTTCCCTCTTCTCTACTAGGGTCATCTAAAAATAAGAAAACAAATGATATCCCTCATCCACCAAACGAGTATGTGACAATCAGCTATGGGAATCCACCTCCACATTTCCCTTCCCAAGATTATAGACTATATAGAAGTCATAGACCTATATAAACTCCATCATATGTCTCTTTATCAGATTCATATACCTCTATGTGAAGAATTTCATAATGATCTCATGGCATAAATAAAAAATAAAGTACTCTACCTGATGATAGTTTGTCTACATCCTCATAGTGAATACTAGTACTACCAACATCGGGTCATTAGTTAAATAGGTATTCTCATGGTGTATCAAAATCATCACCCCATATTCTCTCACATCAACGTTTTACAATAATACACCACTAATTCATGTTCCAGCGGCATTGAAATACCATACATAGTCCATTCCCTCCTCTGGTAGTCTCAAAATGGGAGCACTAGTCAGCTTCAACCTCAATTCCCCAAAAGCTCTCTAACTCCACTCAGTCTATGTATATGATATCCCCTTCCACTTCAGAGTTTTCTAAGGGTATACAGTCCTAGATATGTCCACCAAAAACCTTATATAGTACCCCTTTAATCAAAAAAACTATACACCTTTGAAACACTACTACGTTGCATCCAAGAAATAACTAGATAAATCATCTCTAGCTCATAGCTAATCCATGTTAAAAAATTAAATTCCACTGGATGTGAATCTCATTGATCAATAACTATATCTTATTTATATTAGTATGAATATAGTGCCCTAGAATAAGTCCAGGACCATTTTCAAGTTCTATTAATTCTCCTTCTTTAATATAGTGTATATGGATGTGTCACCAATGTTGAAAATAATGAATTTGTCCATGTATGGCTAGAGGATTTAGTTCATCAATAAAATAAAAATTTTGTGGGAGTTCATGAAACTGAAAGGAATAAATAGGAACTCAAATTTTCTATAACAACATTGGTTTTCCATCTTCTAACTATCATCCTCATGAACTCCCAACTAGTGGTAGCCCGATCTGTGATTGATCTTTGATAACAAACTCTCTTCAAGTAACTAAACTAGGAGGTTTTCAATACGTGAAAAGTGATACTAATTAATTATTAGATCTTAGTTTAGGTGATGATTATAATAAAAATCCACATGACACTATATGAATTTTCTAAAACAAAACCACTTCTACCGAGGGGGTACACTCTAGGTCTAATAAAACCCTTCTCTCGAGGGTCATCCAACTACGCCGTCAGCTATCGTTTCTCATCATGGGTCATCCGATGTACATATAAATGTATCAGTTTGGTCCTATGTTTAAATTAAATTCATAATCCTATATTTTACCATGGAGGTAATACCAATACATGAATAACGAAGACATATATATATATATATATATTCCTCCCTTAACAAAGGAATCATGACTCTTGATGATCCCGCTACTCTAATGGATAATCACTCTAACTAATGGGTGATGGGATGAAGCTTCCTACATTCAAGACCCACACATTCTACCATGGGATATATCTTTCCCTAAATGGATAATTTCTTCCCATCTATTTGATGTTAAATAAATTATATTTGATGATTTTAAATTTGATCCCAAACTGTCGACAACCATTCTAATCCCATGTTGAAATCATATGGTTTCATCTTGATTGCAAATCGGTACAACATGAAACTCTCTCCATATAATAATATCTCACACTATCATATGATGATTTGTATCAAATAATCACTTTTTATATGGACCCTTATCCATATCTTCTTGGATAAGGTTACAACAGGAAGCTTTCGACTCCTTTACTAGGTATAATGAGAGAAACAATATTACATAAAACTGTGTATACTATAACTGATTCGTCAATAGAATAAACAAATATTGTACCTCATATTATCTCATGTACATCCTTGGTAGATCCCTCGATTCTCTGAAACTACCTATGACCTTGACCACTAGCTCCCCGAGTCTGATGTTGGCCACCTGGTGGTGATGGTGGAAGAATGTAATATCACCTTCCACAAACTCGTCATCCCTATAGAGATTCACATTCTCATCTACTAGGGGTTTCCTTTAAGGGGACACCCTGGACACATCTTGTAGATCCCTTATTATGGAATAGCCTCAAATATTTAGGTAGATCCACAACTTTTTTTATTACTCAGTGTGATAGATTATGGGACCATAAGCCAAGTGATCTAGCCCATCACAAGAATAACATATCCTTTCTCCAGGATGGATTGATCTTTTATGTGATATATAATCCACTAATAAATTCATATAATTTTAAGAATTCCTCCTCTGCTAAGATTTCATCATCTAATTCCTTCTACATAATTTAGATCACTCAACCACATGTTTCCCACATCAAACTATAACCACCCAGTGACACTATATTAAAAATCTATTTGTAACTAGAGGCAACTCATCAATGTGACTAACTCAAATGTGTTTATGGTGACCATGCTCTAACTTCCTCACATGAAATAATCCATCGTAAAAATCTTGGGGGGGGGGGTAATAGGTACAATTAATGAACCTTAAAACATTATCATCTTCTATTCTTCTACCATACTGTATATCATCAAGCCCATGAATTCAAACTTAGTATAGGAACAATGAGTAATACTCCTCAAAACCCCACTTTTGGAACTTATACCATGAGATCATCATATCCTCATGGATTTATGTAACCAAAAATCATTATTTCCTAGAAGTTATATGGAAAATTCTAGAAACTAGTGTAGCTATCTGATTTGTTGGTATCAAAACTAATCTATAGAATCAAATCACTTACTTAGGATAATATTACAAATCTAATAGATCTAGCTCTCCATGGATCATCATCATTCACTAATTCTAGAAAATTCAATGATTGTTAATTCTACATGTATCCTCATTCTACATTATAGATCCAAACATCTTCTTGAAAGGTGATGGTGTTTCTACCTTCCCACCTAGAAGAAACACTTCATGGGATGGCCCTTTAACTAAGACATTATCACTCATAGGAACATCATGATGATCATATATCTATTAACTGTAAGTATATCATTGTGGAGGCATCCTAAAAGTAATCAAGATGTACCAAAACAATATGAGAATATATATATAGAGAATGAGATGAATCAATAATGACAGTCAATGGACTCAATCTTATATGGTTCATATACCATTATTCCATAAAACTAATGCCTTAGTATGTTCCGTCAACAAGATTGTAAACAATGTATATGTGTATGTATACATCATCATTCAGTCCAATAATGAGTTCCTTGTCATAAAACCCACATGAGAAACACTCCTAAATTGTTCTACTAAGTTCCCAAACAATCCTCATAAAGGGATAACTAAAAACACCATCCCATGGAATGAACTTCTCTAATACCACACGGTAACTACCCATCCCACTTCGCCCCCTATGTAGTGAATGGCCAACCCGTCATTACAACAAGCCCACCTCTAAAGGCTATGAGATGATAATAGGAACATAGAATAAATAACTATAATGTGATACCTTTTAATAATTTCACTTTTATTCACACATCCAAACATATCCATTCTGTAGCATAGAGGAATAGAATGTAAATTATGTATCATCTTGAGATAAATCAAACATATAATAAAATCTAGGAAAAAAATTAGAGTATGACCAAATATAAATTTTTTGTGAGGGGAAAAATACACATCCAACCAAAAATTCTATCCAAACCTAGAAAAAACTAGAAATAATGAAATCAGAGAGGGAATTTCTCATATTCTCTAATCCCAACCACCGTACATGGTTAATAAACCTATTAATCACTATGCTCCTCCATAATCATCTATGATTTATCCATCCTCCGCATAAGAAATCCAATGTGAGGGAAAATACAATATAAGGGTGAGTATATACCCAACCATTAGGATGATGCAATACCAAAAGGGATGGATAAAGAGATTCATCAATTTTTGGCTCAACCTAAAGCTACAGAAAATTGAACCCCATTAGATACACATATTTATTCTCATAAAAAAAAGGAAGAGAAGGAGGATCTATATATCATAGCCCAGATGAAGTTAATGAGTAATAAAATCACTCAAAATGTCAATCATTTATGCCAAAAATAATATGAATCACCCCGAGAATATGTGTGGTGGTGTTTGCACAACCTAGCTATGCTCAAAACTGAGGGGTCTCATATATACCATGGAGGTTCCACACCCCTACAGAGCTCTAAGATGAGGGTGTACCACTTCATAGGTAGAGAAACATCCCCCTATAGTATGGGTAGTACTATCCCTATGTATATTGAGAAATAGGGAACCCACACCCTGGTGTGATTGGGGATTACTAACCCTTATATCTAATTAATAGCTTGATAAACCTATGCACAGTTGTGATTTCGGTGTTATCAAGCAAGATTCTTTGATACCATGGGGAACCACTACCATAGTGTAACATGGAAGTACTGAGACCAATATCTCTCTGATTGAATAGTGAACATGTATCGTACTACAATAGGGGAGTACTAATCCCATTTTCTATCTGATTATCCCCCCTAATAACATCCATCATCAAACATCACCTTAATAGGAATCATGTTCTAACCATCAATCATCATATCACAATTGTTGGGTCGGAGAAAAACGCGGAAAAGATGGCAAGAGGGGGGGTGAATTGCCTTTTTAAAAAAGATTAACAATTTAAAAATCAAAGTAAAAGTGCAGCGGAAATAAATAGGCAATCACACAAGAAATTGATAACAGAGTTCGGCCAAAACCCGGCCTACGTCTCCGCTCCCAACTCAACCGTTGAGAGATTCCTACCGCTTTCTTTTCAATGGTTTTAGCAAGAAACCCACTAGGCTTTGAGGTAGCACTAGGACCTATTACAGCTTGCTTTTTGTGGTTTAGCAAGAACCCACTTGCTTTTGATGGTTTAGCAAGAACCCACTAGCCTTTTTAACGGGTGAAGGCTAGCTCACCGAAAACTCAAGCCTTTTAAAAGGAAAGGCTTGAAGAAACCTCTTCACACCTTAATGGTGATGTTAAACCCAAAAGAAAGAGGGGATGAGAAAGAGTATGGGGTTTGTAGGCACAAACCCAATATTAAAGCTCAAAATAAAAAGTAAAACAATAAAACCCTTATTTGGGAAGACTTGGGCTCCAATTGGATGATGGAGTTTATGTAGCGTGCTCTCCCAAGCTTCTTGAGGTGCTCCTTGGATTGGGAATTGGATTGAAGCACTTGAGGATCCTTGAAGGTGAAGCGCCGGAGGTTCGCCAAATGTGCAACAATATGTCCGGGCGCTTCCGTATAGTTCCGGTTATGTTCCTTAGACTTCCGGGGGTTCAAGGTCCTTTATTTATAGAGGGGGAACCCTCATATGGCCGTTGGAGGTCTTCGGAGTCGTTGTAAAGGCTTTCGGAGCCGTTGGGAGGCAAGTGGAGCAGCCTGGTCAAAGCCCCAACGGCTAGTTTGACTGGCTCCACCGGCTGGCCGGTACAGTCCCACCGGTTGGCCGGTGTGTGCAAAAAGGCATAGGATTCCTGTCCAGGGGCCACCGGCTGACCGGTGCCAGAGCCACCGGCTGGCCGGTGGCAAGACAGTAGCTGGCACTGTTGGGAGAGGGTTCCACCGGCTGGCCGGTGCTGAGGCCACCGGTTGGCCGGTGGGTAGGCAGTAGCTTCCCTTTGAGTGCAGGTGCCACCGGCTGGCCGGTGGTCAAGCCACCGGCTGACCGGTGGAGCCTAGTGGGTTTCTTGCTAAAACCATTGAAAAGCAAGCAGTAGGAATCTCTCAACGGTTGAGTTGGGAGCGGAGACGTAGGTCGGGTTTTGGCCGAACTCCGTTATCAATTTCTTGTGTGATTGCCTATTTATTTCCGCTGCACTTTTACTTTGATTTTTAAATTGTTAATCTTTTTAAAAAAGGAAATTCACCCCCCCTCTTGCCATCTTTTCCGCGTTTTTCTCCGACCCAACAATTGGTATCAGAGGACGTATTTGAATAATTCCCTAACCCGGTTTCAAATTAAAGATCCTATTTTTTTTTGATGGCTTCTACCGCTTCTTCCTCTCAATCCCCCGAAGGACATTCTTTGGATCGTGCTCCATTTTTTGATGGAGCCGATTATTCTTTTTGGAAAACCCGCATGACCACTTTTCTTAAAAGCATTGGTTATCCTATTTTTAAAATTGTCATGCATGGTTATTCACTTTCTTCTCCCGATGAGTCTAAATAGACCCCCGTAGACATTGCAAATTTTGAGCTTGATGGCAAAGCCATGAATGCTCTTCATTGTGGCTTAGACCGTAATGTTTTTGATCATATTTCTTCTTGCTCTACTTCACATGATATTTGGAAATGTTTAGAGCTAACCCATGAAGGTACTAGCATGGCTCAAAAGCAAGAACCCGCTCAAAAGCAAGAACCCGGGGCAAAATCCGTACCCGCTTGCCCACGTCACAAGAAAAGGGTCAAGAAAAAGGGGAGGAAGAAGGCTTCAAAGGCAACATGGAGTGATAGCTCCACCTCTTCATTCTCCTCCTTCTCCTCGAGCGACCAAGGTAAAAAATGCCTAATGGAAAAACATGAGGTATCATCTTCCGACTCTTCTTCCTCGTCTTCTAGTTCTTCAAATTCTTTTAATCATTTATCATATGAAGAACTCCAACATGCTAGAGACCAACATGAAAATGGTTTTCATGAACTCTCTTCAAAATTTGTTTCTTTGAAAAAGTCTTTCAAAAAACTCTCCTCCGAAAAAGAACAACTTCTCAAAGAGAAGGAGGAACTCTCCCTAAAAATCCAAAATCTTCCTGATGTTGATTCCATGGAATCAACCATCAAAGACCTAAGGGAGACCCTAGCTAAGTTCACCCAAGGGGAACAAAATTTGAACAATATCCTAGGTTCCCAACGAATTTCTAGAACCACCCAAGGGCTAGGATATTCCAATATAGCTTCCTCCTCCCATGCACCCACTGTTTTTGTAAGGGGGAGCTCTTGTTTTAAATTTTGCAATTATTGTAAAAAACCCGGGCACATGATATATGAGTGTAATTGTAAAAATGCCCGGTATGGAAGGCCCAAATCGATTTTTTATTCGGACGAATTTTATAGGAGAAGACCCGCTATGAGACAAGTTTGGATTGAAAAATCCCTTCTTGCGAGTCTCTCCGGGCCAAAATTTATTTCCTCTCCCCGGTGACTTTTTGTTTTTATTTAGGGGGAGTTGGGTTTGTTTAAGCCTTTTGTTTCAATTCAAACTTTCAATTTCAACACTTGGCATCAAAATTTTCATTTCAAAAATTTCATTTGGTTTCAAATTTCAATTTTCAATTGGCTTTTGATTCAAAACTTTCAATTCAAACTATTATTCAATTTTCATTTCAAAATTTCCAACAATTGGTATTATTTTCAATTGGTTTAAAATCTTGATTTTCAATTTTTTCCCTCAATCAAGTTTTATGCCCCATTCTATTTTGATAATCACAAAGGGGGAGAAATTTCTTGATTGATTGGGGGAGAATCTTTTTTATCATGCTTTGATTTATTTTCAAATTATCCTTTAAGAATTCCTTTCAATTTCAGTATTTTACATTAATTGTTTTGGTGATTGTGATCATCAAAATAGGGGGATATTGTTGTACCTCTCGTTCCCCTCGTTGTTTGATTTTCATGATCACAATCACCTTTTCATGTTTATCTAATTGTGTTTTAAGTTTTGTGGAAGATAGGCAAAAGATTGCCAAAGGAATGGCCCAAGAAAGAATCAAGAAGTGGACTGAATTTCAGTCCACCGGCCAACCGGTGTGATAGCACCGGCCAGCCGGTGGACCTGGCAGAGGCATTGCCCACTGCCAGGCTCCACCGGTTGGCCGGTGCTATCACACCGGTTGGCCGGTGGACTGAAATTCAGTCCACTTCTTGATTCTTTCTTGGGCCATTCCTTTGGCAATCTTTTGCCTATCATCCACAACACTTAAAACACAATTAGATAAACATGAAAAGGTGATTGTGATCATGAAAATCAAACAACGAGGGGAACGAGAGGTACAACAACAATATCCACTATAATGACCACCATTATGTTATAAATGAAAAAAATCATAATAGGATACTTTTAGGTCAAAATCTGAGTTAAAAAGAAAGTGATATTAGAGGTAGAAGATTAACTATGAGTACATGATGTGTATGGCTCTACATAGAATCTGACCCCTATCCTCCTTCTGACTATGTAATCCATTGAAACATCTCTTAAATACTTATCTTTATACAAAAAATTTCTTCTAGGATACATGGCATGTATGACCATCAATGGTCCTTGACGTGTATTGCAACCCATGCACTTGTATTCTTTCAGATGATTATGTAATCTAGTACACGGCGTGTCCATTCACATGGGGCATTGGGCTTGTGTAGCGGGAAAAAATTGTGGGGACCTTAGTAGGGTCACATGGAATGTGGGCCCACCTAAATAGTGTTTTGTATTTAACTCCATCCAAAACCCTAGCACCATAGAAAGTGGGATGCACATCATTTTTCTGCCAAGAAACATAGCGTGTTGTCCGGATTTGCATAGATAGTCGACATGGTTGGAAAATGTGTACTCCTTTATGTGAATTGAAAATTTGAAGACAAAAAAATCATTGGAAACCATCTCCAACCACCACTTCCAAGCATCTAATAGTGTAAAAAATGATATTTGGTGATCCTCTCAAAAAAAATATCGCCTTTATCTCCCATAGATCGCCATGTTTCCTCCCATAACCACTCCATATTCATGATTCATAAATAAAAACAATCAATATATCCTAATCATTCCACAAATCAACAACATGGTCATCATTCCCAAATAAACCATGAATTTGGGGGGTCTAATCATGCTCTTACCCAACCAAAACTGCCAAATAGGGACCCCATAGTCCAACAATGAAGAACCCAAAGAATAGGCAGAGTAATGAACAATAATAAAGATAAAAAATTCATTGGACAACATTCCATCACAAAAAATATAGATCATGGATATCCAAGGAGAGAACATGGCATTAAATGAATTAAATTGAATAAAAAAATAATTCATTAGACCGGGTAATGAAAAGGGTTTGGAAATTTGGATCAATACTAGAATTATTATATTAATTCATGGTATTTTAATCAAAAGGTAGGAAATAAACAATTTAAAAACCTTCTTAAATGGGACCGATCATTACTAAAGAACATGTTCACCAAAATAAGATAAAACCCACTGTGTCTCTAACCTCTCAATCTACCTTGATCAGATAAATCATCATCCTCCATTCTCAATCCTCCAAAAAAGAATGTAATACCTTTCCTCAAAGAACACAAGGTTTAAGTGGGAAAAGTGGGGAATTTTTATATTGAGGTATATATAGAGGATTTTATTCCATGATTGTTTAATATAAAATAAATGAATTTTATTTTATTTTATATTTTAAAGAATATTCCAATGACTTCTGTAACCATAAATCAATATATGGCTAACCTTAGGTTACACTAAGTGTAATCCACACATTCTAAAATCAAAATGGGGTCTCAGATTTCTGATTTGAATCACTATTTTGAAGTTATTCCACTTTTTCATGAAATATTCAAATACATGATATTAATATATTAATATATTGAATATATAAACACCATGCACAATGGGTATAATAATCTCATGTCATCTCAGCAGTTGGCTCCAAAAACGCTCCTTAAAATATTTCAAGCCTAATACGAAAAAATATTGTCATTGTAATACACATGAACATTGTTTCCATGTTTTTATGAATGAAAAAAAAGAAATTTAAATACTAATTAGCCTTTCTAATATATTTATATATCATATATAGTATATATATTCATCAAATACTTCCTTAATACAATCAATGTAAAACAAAATTGAAATATTAATCACATCACTTCATAGGGGTTGTAGTCTAGACGTAAGTATGAATGATATTATCGTTTATCAAAGGATTTAATGATAATTTGGTATATATGATATTATAATCCATAATTATCATTATATAATAAATATAATATGTAAACATTAAACCAAAAAAATACCAATCCATAAAATATGGTGATGAAAATTGAATTATATCACTACATGAATATGGTAAGACGTACGTTCATACGAGTGATAATTAAACATATCGTTCAATGGGAAAAAGGGTGTATAATGGTGATTATATAATCATAATAAAATTTAGTCATATTTAGGATATTGAATTTATTATTTTATAATAAATACAATTGATTTATAAGAGATAAAGAATATTATAAAAGAAAAGTTATCTATTATGGCATAAACCTATTATTTCAAATGACTCCATTAGATATAATTTAAATTGATATAAGGTTGGTATTTTAGAAATACTAAAACCTAAATAATGTTTATAGTGATGTTTATAATATAAATTGGCAGATTTAAGAAGATATATATGTCTCATGGTGGTGTGAATAAGTTATAGAGGTGGTTCCCATTACTATTTGAGGTGAAGGGCACTTTTGGAATTTCTCAAAAGAATAAATTATAATAAACTAATTCTCAAAAAACATGCCACTAAATTTAATGGTATTAAAAGATAAGTTAGAAGTGATTTTTAATACCATAAACCAATTTAATATAGTCATGTTTGTGTTTCATTTTTGACATTATCATTTTGATTATCCCTTAGTTAAACAGTTCTTAATTTGACTATAGACCAAGATTTTCAATAAAAAATTCTTTTAATTTTGAAATAATAAGGATAAAATAGGCCCATAAATTGTAAATTTATGAAATTATAGACCATATAATATCCTAATAAAATTACATCAATATTTTTATTTTTTTCAATAATTTAATAATATATTTTATTGATAAAGTATCATAATATTAAATTTTGACTTTATCCATTTAATTTAATGTTTAATAGATCAATAAAAATTTGTAATTCTAATATGATGATTTATAACCAATATAATATCTCCTATAGATAGTGAAAACTTATTTTTTACTTTTACTTAATTAGTTTTTTAATCTTTTATTATTTTTAAAAAGAATAAATTTTGCATCGGTTTTGTATACAAAATTATGGTAATTATATTATAAATAAAATAGAAAAATAAACTTATATCATGAAAATAATTTCATTAATCTAAAAATATACACTTATATTCATTTATAACATACATTTCTCCTTATGTGTACACATATGACATATTAGGAACAAATAGAGTGATGTTTTTAACTTTCATTGATTTAAATAATATAGAATTCATTTTCGTGGAACAATGTCTATTAAACTAATAATTTATATAATAAGGTGATAAGGGTTGAATTTCATTCATCTATTAGGAATTATAATTAATAATTATGTCCTTATAATATATTTTTAATCATGATTAAACCGATCTAACTGTTACCACAATAATAAATTTTACACAATTACTATTCATATTGATAAAAAATAAGTGTCTTATTAACCTATTTTAATAATATTTGTTTTTCAAAATGTAAATAATTTTATAAATTTAAAAAACTATAAATGGAAATGGTCACGACCCTTCTTTGGGTCCCGTGTCGTGACTACCTCATTATCGCCTTCCAAAGGCCATGGGCTGGCGACTAGCACCAAAGGCGTAAATCCTGATAAAAAGGGAAGGCATTGCGTTTATAAAAGTAAACAAACACAATAGAGTATGAAATATAAGTATGCTGTACGTATTACTGAATACAAAAGTAAGTGCTGAAAGGAAAAGGGGTCGGAAATACAAGCCCAACAGTAAGTACAGTACAACTAAAAAGCTAGTACAACTGCAGTAATGTAAACCAACAACCCCTGAGTCATCCTATGGGAATCACGCATGAAGGATGGGTACAGATGGCCTCCTCAGCACCCCAGGTCTGTCCATCTGCTCAATGTACGTCTCTCTAGGTAGTCAACCTCTAGGTACCATGTAGCTCCACAAGTCTCCTCCTCGATCAGTGTTTTCCATCGTCTGCATCCAACACAATGTAGTGCGGGCATAGCCCGTGCAGGGGTGAGTATACAATATTCAGTAGGGACCCCGAGACCCCCAAAGGTCTCCCAAAATCTATGAAAGATAAAATAAAAAAATATATACAATCATGAAGTATCAACCAACTCTACCAAGGTATATTCCCATACATATACCTAAGTCATCAATCCCAGTTCGGCTCCAACTATCGAGCCCAAGCACAAACCTATCCACACAGGAATGAAGTCAATCACATTGATGATAATGATTGAAAATCAAGACTGAGCCACACTGGTATACACAACTGAAAGAGAGTAATAGATGATTAGTTGTAGCCACTGAATCATCTTTCACTGTCAAATGGCAGATACCCACATAAACCTAAAACAACAGTATGTAGTTTATGTCGAACCCACAGAGGATTCAGTCCAATTTTGCTGCTGTCGAACCCACGAAGTATTCAGTCCAATCTCGTTGCTATCAAACCCACAGAGGATTCAGTCTAGTCTCATTGTTGTCTAACCCACAAAGGATTCATTACAGTCTCGTCGCTGTCAAACCCACGGATGATTTAGTCCAGTCTCGTTACTGTCGAACCCATAAAGGATTCATTCCAGTCTCGTTGTATCGAACCCACAGAGGATTCATTCCAGTGTTGTTGTTGTCGAACCCAGGGAGGATTTAGTCCAGTATCGTTGTTGTCGAACCCATAGAGGATTTATTCCAGTCTCATTACTGTCAAACCCACAGAGGATTCCAGTACAGTTTTTGTCATTGTCGAACCCACTGAGGATTCCAGTACAGTAGTTATCACTATCGCTACTAGCTCTAGGGTTCCCGCACACAGCACACTGGATTCTAGGAGGATTCTCTTCTCGAGCCAATGGTTTGATACATAAACTATCAAGAAGTCCATAGTTGTTATATCCCGAAGATCCGTCTCATCAAAAGGAACCAAACGTGACATACGGCGTGTCAATCGGACGCCAGGTTTGAGAGATATTAGCTTTTCCTTTCCGGGGGCCCGGTTGGAATTACGCTCGTTCCAACCCTAGACATTTTTCGAAGCCTTCCAAAACTCACTTATAATATCGCAAAAGGACCGTATCGTTATGAGGATCCCAGTGCCACAAATGGCTCATTGATCAGACGCGTGACCTTAAATTTATTCGTATTTAAGAAAAACAACCACATCCCGTCTGTAACACACCAGTTAAATATAGAATATGACATTTTCATATTTATCCATATTTTTTAAGAAAATATTAAAATTACTTTAAAGTGAATGCTATGCTCGAGGGCATACCCAATACGCAACAACGAGTTTCTTTGAAATCTTACGTTGCACTCTAATAATAAAATATTATTATTTTAAAAAGTAGTTAACGCCTAGCCATTGTAATGGTGGGAATTAACAGAACTAACTAAAAAATGATTATATATGTTTGTCAAATATTTTTACTTTTATCCAATAAATTTTGGAGTCTTAAAATGAAAATGAATCCAATTTTAAAAATAAATCTTCTAATATTCATTAAATGGTCGATTAACAGAATTTTGATGGAGAACCCTTTTTAAATATACTTTTGAAATTTTATATGTTGTTTCCATCTTTATAATCTGGACATCAAAATTTATTTTGTGTAAAATTTCGATATTTGTTTCTGATAAAGATCATTTTTATTGAAAATGTTGCATTTTAATTCAAAACCTCTTTTTAATATAATTCATTTATATGGATAGATTATATTTTTAATTTATATTAAAGTGTATTTAAAATATATTTTTACCATTTAATCTAATGGTGGTATTTGGAATTAATTTCACATTGAAATTGGACTTAAACTAGTGTCACTCTTTTAACAGATATTGTTTCTTAAAAACACGCTATTTATTTTGACAGAGGGAATTAATTATTAAATTAATTAATACAACATATATGTTTTTAATTTTTTAAAATAGACATCATTTTTGAATTCAAAACATCAAATATTGCTTAGGGTTATTTATTTGTATTTTTCTGAAAAACTTCAATTTTTGATGAATAGTGAAACCACTAAGTGGTAGTTTAAAAACTGATTTTTCGTTTAAATGAAACATTACCACTTCTCTGATTTGAATTTAAAAAATCTGACATACTTGTTTGTCAATAGGATGTAAAATGTGGTTCAATAGGATAAAAATAATTTTTGGTGAATAGTAACTTTTATGCTTTTAATCGCGATTAGAGGTAATTAGTGTAATTTAAGGTAAAAATAATGTTTTAATAATATGAAATGACCTAGAAACATGTCCTAACCTCATTGTATGTGTCATGGACGACCAATTCAATACAGGGGTCAACTTGGGGAGCCCATGGAGCCACTTTGGTTGTAAAATGACATAAATAACTTTTTATTTAAAGTTAAAATAAAAATATCACAAGCATGAGATGTTTCACTAAAACAATTTCTAAATGGGGTTATACAAGTCATATTTTTTACTATAAATATTCATTAGAAAGATAAAAATATTTCCTACATCATGAAATTTTTTTATAATTTTTCGACATTAAATAAATTATATTATTTATGACATCATGATGATGCATCGATCACCGCATTAATAAAGGATTTAAATAAAATGAAAAGATAATGTTAAAACTATAACATAAACTTATAAAATACCAATTGGATGAGTATATTTAGAACCCTTACCACCTTATACTCTAAATAAATCAATTTGGGACCTTTAAAATCCGAAACTCATATGAAAATAAAGTAACATTATGTAACTTTCCATGAGTGCCCCTCCTGTCCTATTATAAAAGGCCCCAACCTCTACCACCTTACCCACACCTCTCAAGCCTTTGTATAGGCCAAAAACTGATCATTTTTCCTCTCCAAATTTCTATATTACTCCTAGAATCCTCACATTGGTCATAAGTCTTACCAAGGAATCCTTTGAACTCAAATCAAAGAGAGATGATCGATTTTAAGGTAATGCCTTCACTTGTGTTCTTTTGTTTTATTTTGCTTCTCCAACCCCTTAAACTCTTTTAATTCACTTATTTTGTAACAAATACAGTATCTTCAATATACTAGGATGTTGTTATAAGAAGGATTTTAGTTACACTTACACACACCTACATCTAATGGTTAAAGAACATACTGTTTCTGTGGATGGTGAATTTCTGCCTCACGAAACGATGATTGTTCAATATTCTTTTAACACTCTCAATGTTGGCCATTAATATTTCACTATATTTATATATGATATATAATATGTTTATTTCTTACTTAATCTTATGTATTTTTCATTTATGGAATACTTTTATGGTTTCCATTATGGTTCAACGTGATATCTTCATTTTAGGAAGTGCGGACTACCGCCTCCTCAAAGTGATTTGATTCGTTAATACCATATGTGATATGTATAAAGGATAGATTTAATGATATTATATATTATAAAATAATGGAATTATAATACTATTTTTTATCATTATGTTTTAATTCCATTAAATAAGAAATAGAAATGGAAGTAGCGTTCATGTATATGTACGACTTACCGTCTCCATGAACGGTGCATTTCATTTCTTACCACTAAATGTTAGGTAAAATTATAAATGAATGTATATAATGGATATATATATATATGTGATATATATGATATCTAAATAATTAATATAATTCTGTATATAATATATATTTTACCACATTAAAAACGTGTAATTATAAGGAGTTTATTTTTAACTCAAGTAGCAATGATCTAAAAAACGACCATTATTAACATAAATAATTACATAGTGTTCATAACATGGTAGTAAGTGATGTAAATGGAATAATGAACATGAAAAATGTTATTAAGAAAGTATAAATTGACTCAAGTTTATTATTCAGGAGGTTAAAGAACGATCGAGTCAAGTCAGACCCGAGGGAAGGGATCCTAACCCTCTCTTTCTTTTTAAGTACACTCTTTTATGTCATTCCTTTTAAGCTCATCTTTATTATGATTGGGATGTTATTTTATATTAATCTTACTGTAATTTTAATTTTCATATGATGAGATACCCTATTTTCTCTCATCAATCCATTTTGGATGTTTTAATTGGTGTCGTTAGGCTGCTGAAATTTCGTAAGGGGCTTTTTATCTGACTTTGTGTTTTCGTGATATTCATGCTCCATTTTCCAATATTTCCTTTTGAGTGGTGTATGTACTGTCCAATATTCTACACTTTTTATAACTTACCATATTTTATGAGTATTTATATTAATGTTGTATAGTCCTTCTTTCATGGGGTGTACGTTTCGAAAGTTACTTAAATCGGTAAGGGAACCTTTCACCCTCCTCTTTTTTTAAGACTTCTTTTTTTATGTCTTTTAATTTTCATCTTATTATGTGGGGATAAGTTATTATATATACTTATTACCAGAAATTTTATGTCCAAGTTATGTGATACCCTTTATCTCTCTCATCAACTCTTTTTCTAAAATTTGATGTGACGTCATTAGGCTATCAAGGGAACTTCTTAACCCAATTTCTATTTCTTTGGGTTCAACATGTTGTTTTTGAATATGTCATACTTTCAGTATGTGTGAATGAACTTTGATTATTTTACACTTAATATCCACTTATATTGGGTGTATTTATATTTGTCGCACATAATTATGAGATTGATTTATCCTCAATTTAAGGATACCATCTTTATAATGAATTTCATCTCAATTTACATTTCCATTGAGACTTCATTGTTGTTATGCACCAATTCACTCTTATATGGTGTATATAATATCATTTTTAATATTATATCATGAATCCCTTTATTCTCATCATATTACAATGTATTTATTAAATGTTATTCCTCAATTATTGTATTCAAGTGTCTCTAATTTTGTTAAAAACCCTTTAACTAAGATATCGTTTTAAATGTTTTAATGATTTAATCTTATAAATATTTCTCATTAATATCCATGTTTTCAAAATGGTTTTAAGGATTTATTTATATTGATATTAATGGTTTCAAATTTTAAAAGATTCAATATGGTATGGGACATTTTGATTCAAAAATATCTTTATTAAATGTTTTAAATTTTTTTGAAAATGGTTTTAGAATGGATTCATTATTTCAATATATTATTATGTTATATTGTTATTGCAATGTTAGAATGTTATTTTTCATTTATTCTTAAGTTATGTGCTATGAGTATGTTATGGTTCATGGTCATGATTTATGAAGATGGGTGGTTCCATGATAAACTAAGGGCGGGTGAGCCCGATATAGCTCTCTAATGCATTGGGTAACATGAAGGAGTTAAACATTAAGGTTTCTCCTAAGAGATTTAGGGAATATACTATGATGGGTATTCCAAACGTAACCAAGAGGGTTACTCCCTATGTAATAATGTTATGAATTCCTCAAGTTACCTTTATGTCTTATGATTTCTATGATTTATTCATGATTTTATGAGGTATGTTAAAGTGCATATGTTTTATGGGCAAAGTATGATTTCATTATTATGTATATATGTACTCATGTTTCCTTTCCATACTTTATATAACCCTTCTTGAGCTTTTTATGCTCATCCCATGTTTTTGAAATGTTTTTCATAGGTCAAGGGAATGGTACATGATATGATGATAGTGTCAAGAAAGTGTCAAGAAAGAATCCATGTTTTATTTTAAATATGATTCCATTGATGGGAAAAATGAATACTATATTTTATGTAACCATTCGATTTAAATGTGGAATGTAATTCATTTTTTATGATCTAATGGTCTAAAAATCTAAACCTAAAAAGATCCTCAATGTGTAATCTTGTAATAACTCAATATTAAGTAAGGTTTAAGGATGGGGCCTTATTGTTGGTATCAGAGGTCGGTTTAGATAAATTTAGAGCTTTGAGTGTTGTTTAAGAAAAAGTGAAAAGTTGTGTATAACCACAATGGTTAGTATATTAGATGGATTCATAATTTTTTTAAAGTTAGAATGAGTTTGAGGTAACATGGATAAGTATATCATGGTGTTTATCTTCCTCTTTTTTTATTTGATGATTTCACTGATATACTCACACTGGACTTTTTGGTTTTAGTAAATGGATGGATCTAATAGGCACCAAAGTAACAGTGGATTTGAAGAAAACTGTGACGGTTTTATGAAAGAACCACTAAATGATATGGGAGCTGCAATGAGAACTCTGGTGGTTATCCTTAACCAACTATCATGAGTCATGATTGACCACCTGAACCTTATTGATTTTTATAAGGCATCGTGTATACGATAAACCAATCCCTACATTAGTTCAGGTAATAATATAAAGGTAAGTATGTACAATAACTTATGTGTCAAATATGTGGAAAGAAACACATAAAAAAATGTTTCAATGGGACAGAAAGTTTCTATAGATGTGGAAATGAAGGTCATAAAGCAAGAACCTGCCATGGAAAAAGTAAGCATCTAGTTGACTCTAGGAAAGGGAAAGAAGTTCTTTCTGAAGGATCAATTGAATGTTTTAAATGTTGTGTGCATGGTCTTTATGCAAACACATGTCCTACGAATACATTTTGAGAATGGGGTCACCAAGATCATACAAATATTCATTTACCAATACCTAATGCCATTCCGATTGAGGATGAAGAAACTGACAATGAAGAATGAAAGGTATTGATTGTTTCTTAACATATGTTTTCCTATTATTGGAATCTTAGGATATGATTCATGATTTTTTTAGGAAAGAAGTATTTCAGAATATGTTTAAAAGGAATGGATAATGGATCATGATGAATTTTGAATGAGTAAGTAGTCATCATATAAGGGATTCAAGGGTTATGGTAGACTTTAAGATGGTGAAATTCTTAGATGTATTAAGTCTCTTTTGATGATGGGGTTACATTGGAATACTTTTTATAGTAACCCTGATGTTTGATATACAAAAATTTTATTCAAGTAATAATTATCCTTTCTTTTGTGGATATAGTTATAAATAACCATTTGGGTTTATATGATCCTTGAATTTGAGGCAATTACTGGTTAATACATTTTGGGTTGCAAAATGGTAGTTATCAGAAAACCTTTGTGGTTAAAATATGTTATGGTTATTTTTGATGAATTTATCTCTTTTTTAGGAATGTTATAAAATTATATAGTTTTTGAAAAGGGACAACACACAGACCATTTGACAACCCGTTGCGTCGGACGAAGCTGCGGGAATCAAACCCACAACCAATGTGAAAATGGTATTTATTACCTACCACTGGACTACGTGAAGTCCCTAGTTAGTTTGAATGATTATTTTTAGTTAGATTATTTTATGAATTAAGAGTAAGTTGATTTTTTTGTTATCAGTGGAAATCATTATCCTATCACAGAGGATATGTGATTGGGTTAATTATTTTTCAGTATGAGACTATAAGAGCAACTGATGTTATTTTGGAGAAAAATGTTAAAATTTATCTTAGGAGACTATGTGATTAAATCCTTCAGAGAATTGGGTTTCAATCTTAGTTTGGTTTACACTGTAGAATTTTATGGATAGATGTTTATTGAATGGTCTTTGTTGAACTTTGGGTATTGTTTGACAATTTTTGGAAATTAAGAATAGATTTTTATCCTTTTTGGGTATTATCTGATCTCATACTAACCTTTTAGGTTTTATTTTTGGTTAAGGTCTAAATAAATGGGAAGTATATAGTTCTCTATTGTGGATTAGGTGATTCTCTAGTAGTGTATTATAGCTCTCTTAATGTAAACAATTCTTCCTAAATACTCATCATTTGGGGAAAGTATGAGTTTGTGTAAGAAATGTAGTAAAATTTGAAATTCAACATGAAAATTAAGTATGCTTCTTAATGTTTAGGTCAAGCTCATAAATAAATTCCACAATGAAATGAAACTTAAAGCAAAAATTTTGTCTATTAACGTTTCCTACGGGGGAATCAAATACCATTTAACCCATCACAAGTATTTTATTTTCTTGTGGTTAACTTTCTCCTAGACATGTTTACTGTCACTCTCTATCAGAACATGACCCTTTGTTTTCTACTCCATATCCAAATTTTCATACTTGGAATACTAGTATGAGTTAACTCGGGTGACATTTCTACTTCTCTCCCATTCTTTTAAAGTGATAGTTTAACTGACTCTTGTTCCGATGTGGGATTTTCAATGAAGCTTCGAAGCCCAATTTTAGAATTGTGAGGATGCAATTCCCAAAAGGGGGAAAGTATGTGACACCCAGGTAAATAAAGAATATGACATTTTCATATTTATCCATATTTTTGAATAAAATATTAATATTACTTTAAAGGGAATGCTATGCTCGAGGGCATACCCAATACGCAAAAATGAGTTTCTTTGAAATCTTACGTTGCACTATAACAATAAAATAATATTATTTTAAAAGATAGTTAACGCCTAGTCGTTGTAATTTCGGGAATGAACGAAACTAAATCCAAAATGATTATATATGTTTGTCAAATATTTTTACTTTTATCCAATAAATTTTGGAGGCTTAAAATGAAAATGAATCAAATTTTAAGAACAAATCTTCTAATATTCATTAAAAGGCCGATTAACCGCATTTTGATAGAGAAACCTTTTTAAATATACTTTTGACAATTTTATATGTTGTATCCGTCTTTATAATCTGGACATCAAAATTTATTTTGTGTAAAATTTCGTTATTTTTTTCCGATAAAGATCATTTTATTGAAAATGTTGCATTTTAATTCAAAACCTCCTTTTAATCTGATTTATTTATATGGATAGATTATATTTTTAATTTAGATAAAAGTGTATTTAGAATATATTTTTACCATTTAATCTAGTGGTGGTCTTTGGAATTAATTTCACAATAAAATTGGACTTAAACTATTGTCAATCTTTTAATAAATATTGTTTCTTAAAAACACGCTATTTATTTTGAAAGCGGGAATTAATTATTAAATTAATTAATGTAACATATATGTTTTGAATTTTTTAAATTAGACATCATTTTTGAATTCAAAACATAAAATATAACTTAGGGTTAATTTTTGGTATTTTTCTGAAAAATTTCAATTTTTGATGAATACTGAAACCACTAAGTGGTAGTTTAAAAACTGATTTTTCATTTAAATGAAACGTTACCACATCTTTGATTTTAATTTCAAAAATCCGACATACATGGTTTTCATTAGGATGTAAAATGTGGTTCAATGGGATTAAAATAATTTTTTGGTGAATAGTAACTTTTATGTTTTTAATCGCGATTAGAGGTAATTAGTGTAATTTAAGGTAAAAATAATGATTTAATAATATGAAATGACCTAGAAACATGTCCTACCCTCATTGGATGTGTCATGGCCGACCAAGAAAATCCATGGGTCAACTTGGGGACCCCATGGAGCCACTTTGTTTGGAAAATGACATAAATAACTTTTTATTTAAAGTTAAAATAAAAATGTCACAAGAATGAGATGTTTCACTAAATTTTTTTTTTAAATGAGGTTATAAAAGTCATATTTTTGACTATAAATATTCATTATAAAGATAAAAATATTTTTCCTACATCATGATATTTTTTTTATATTTTTTAGACATTAAATAAATTAAATTATTTATGACATCATGATGATGCATCAATTACCTCATTAATAAAGGATTTAAATAAAATGAAAAGATAATGTTTAAACTATAACATACACTTGTCAAAGACCTATTTTATTAGTATCTTTCTAACCCTTACCACCTTATCCTAGAAATACATCAATATGGGACCTTTAAAATCCGAAACTCATTTGAAAATAAAGTATCATTTTGTAGCTTTCCAAGAGTTCCCCTCCTCTACTCTTATAAAAGTCCCCCACAACTACCACCATACCCACACCTCTCAAGACTTTGTATCGGCCAACCCCTACTCATTTTGCCTATCCACATCCCTCTCTTACTCCTAGAAGCCTCACATTGGGCAGAAGTCTTCCCAAGTAAGCCTTTGAGCTCAAATCAAAGAGAGATACTCGATTTTAAGGTAATGTCTTCACTTGTGATCTTTTGTTTTATTTTGATTCTCCAACCCCCTAAACTATTTCTATTAATTTCTTTTGTAAAAAATACAGTATCTTCAATATTATAGGATGTTGTTATAATAATAATTCGAGTTACACTTACACACAATTACATGTAATGGTTAAAAAACTTACTGTTTCTATGGATGGTGAATTTCTGCCTCACAGAACGATGGTTGTTCAATATTATTTTAACACCCTCAAATGTGGCCATTAAGATTCCACTATATTTATATATTATATATAATATGTTTATGTTTTACTTAAGATTCTGTATTTTTCATTTATGGCATACCTTCATGGTTTCCATTATGGTTAAACACGATATCTTCACTTTAGGAAGTGGGGACTACCGCCCCCTCAAAGTGATTTGATTCGTTAATACCATATGTGGTACATATAAAGGATATATTTAATGATATTATATATGATAACATACTGGAATTTTAATACAATTATGTATCATTATGTTTTATTTCCATTAAATAAGAAATAGAAATGGAAGTAGTGTTCATGTGTATGTACGACTTACCGTCTCCATGAATGGTGCATTTCATTTCATACCTCTAAATATTATGTAATATTATAAATTCATTTATATAATAGATATATATATATATGATATATATGATCTCTACATAATGAATATTATTCTGGATATAATATATATTTTACCAAATGAACAACTTGTAATTATAAAGAGTTTATTTTTGACTCAAGTAGCAATGATCTACCAAATGACCATTATTAACTTAAATAATTACATAGTGTTCATAGCCTGGTAGTAAGTGACATAAAATAAATAATGAACTTGTAAAAGGTTCTTAAGAAAGTATAAATTAACTCAAGTTTATTATTTAGGAGGTTAAAGAACGATCGAGTCATGTCGGACCCGAGGTAAGGGATCTTACCCCTCTCTTTTTTTAAGTACACTCTTTTATGTCATTCCATTTAAGCTCATATTTCGTATGATTGGGATGTTATTTTATATTACTCTTACTGTAATTTTTATTTTCATATGATTAGATACCCTATTTTCTCTCATCAATCCATTTTGTATGTTTTAATTGGTGCTGTTAGGCTGCCGAAATTTCGTAAGGGGCTTTTTATCTCACTTTGTGTTTTCGTGAGATTCATGCTACATTTTCCAATATTTCCTTTCGATTGGTGTATGTACGGTCCATTATTCTACTCTTTTTAAAACATAATTTCATTTATAAGTATTTACATCAATTTTTTATAGTTCTTATTTCATGGGGTGTAGGTTTCAAAAGTTACCAAAATCGGTAAGGGAACCTTTCACCCACCTCTTTTTAAAAGACTTATTTTGTTATGTCTTTTAATTTTCCTATTATTATGTGAGGATATGTTCTTATATATCCTTAGGCCATAAATTTATTTCCAAGTGATGAGATACACTCTATCTCTCTCATCAACTCATTTTCTAAAATTTGATGTGACTCTGTTAGGCTGTCAAGGGAACTTCTTAACCCATTTTCGATTTCTTTGGGTTCAACATGTAGTTATTGAATATGTCATACTTTGAATATGTGTGAATGAACATTGATTATTTTACACTTAATATCCAATTAAATTGGTTGTATTTAAATTTGTCTCACATAATTATGAGATTGATTTATCCTTAATTTAAGGATTCCATCTTTATAATGGATTTCATCTCAATTTACATTTCCATTGAGACTTCATTTGTTTTATGCACAAATTCACTCTTATGTGGTGTATATACTATCATTTGGAATATTATATCATGAATACCTATATTTTCATGATATTAAAAAGTTTTTATTAAATGTTATTCCTCAATTATTGTATTCAAGTGTCTCTCATTTTGTTAAAAACCCTTTAACTAAGATATCGTTTTAAATGTTTTAATGATTTAATCTTATAAATATTTCTCATTAATATGGATGTTTTCAAAATGGTTTTACGGATTTATTTATATGGATATTAATGGTTTAAAATTTTAAAATCATCAAAGTGGTATGAAACACTATGACTCAAAAATATCTTTATTAAATGTTTTAAATTGTTTTGAAAATGGTTTTAGAATGGATTAATTATTTCAATATATTAATATGTTATATTGTTATTTCAATGTGATAGTGTTATCTTTCCTTTATGATTAAGTTATGTGCTATGATTATGTTATGGTTCTTGGGAATGGTTTATGAATGCGGGTGGTTACGTGATAATCTAAGGGCGGGTGAGCCCGATATAGCTCTCCAATGCATTGGGTAATGCGAAGGAGTTAAAAGTTAAGGTTTCTCCGAAGAGATTTAGGGAATATACTGTGATGGGTATTCCAAACATAACCAAGAGGGTTACTCCCTACGTAAGAATGTTATTAATGTATCAAGTTACCTTTATGTCTTATGATTTCAATGATTTATTCATTATTTTATGAGGTATGTTAAAGTGCATATGTTTTATGGGTAAAGTCTGATTTCATTCTTATGTATATATGTACTCATGTTTCCTTTCCATACTTTTCATAACCCTTAATGAGATTTTTATGCTCATCCCAAGTTTTTGAAATGTTTTTCACAAGTCAAGGGAATGGTACATGATATGATGACAGTGCCAAGTAAGTGTCAAGAAAGGATCCATTTTTTAATTTAAATTTGTTTCTGTTGATGGGAAAAATGAATACTATATTTTATGTAACCACTTTTTTTAAATGTGAAATGTAATGAAATTTTTATGATATAATTATTTAAAACTCTAAACCTAAAAATATCCTCAATGTGTAATCTTGTAATAACTAAATATTAAGTAAGGTTTAAGGCCGGGCCCTTATACCGTCAAGCTCGGTGGGCTGGCGGGTCGGCCCTTCATGACTCGGCGGGTCCAACCCGACTAAGGGGTCGGCCCGGTCTGATGGGGCATGGCCCGGATTGGTGGGGCGTGACCCGGACTGGTGGGTCGTGGCTCGACCCATGGCTAGGCGTGCCCCTACTGGGTGCGGCTCAGCCAGCTGGCTGTGCGGACAGTTGGGTGTGGCCCCTGGTTTTCCGAAACAGCGGTTCTAAGCGGCGCCGCCCTCTTGTCCATCCGATCGAAGTCGGCCGGTCTTCCTGGCATGAGTGACCCGAACTGGCGGGCCGATTTTCCCCCAGCACGGAGCCCTCCAGGAACTGCGGGGTCTTCCTAGCCCTTCCGGCCACCTTCCAGATGGTTCGTCTTTCGAGCGGCCCGTTGGAACATTGGCCTTGGTCCATCGTAGCGCGACGCCCTCATGGAGTTTTGGTTCCTTCGGTTCGGCATGATTTAGCTGTACAGTTCTTCTTCAGCCGAGCGGCACACGATTGTGAGTCGCAGAATTTCCCTCTCCGCGCAGCACCCAGTGCCGCAGTCCTCTTCGGGGCCGGTGCGCGGCCTCCGTTTCCACCGCTGCCTTCGGTCATCACTGCCCCCGATCATCGCCAACTCCGGTCACTGCCACCTCTTCCAAAATGGTATCCATTGAGAATACAAAGAAACTATTGATGGTTGTTGTCTCATGTTCTTTCGGCTTGCGGCCTCCACGTTAGGCGGTATCAATAGGCCATAGAAAATCACATGAATAAAACAAGAACGAAGGTATAATTTTTTCAAATTAAATTATACAAACACCCTACCTAAAATTAAGGTTCCTTCGTATTTGGAGTCGTAGGGTGGCGGCCTCAACTCATTGACATCGGGGAAGAAGGAGCAGAGGATGGTGCATCATTGGTGTTCCTTGTAGATGGATCCTTCTCCTTTGACTTCGCAGAATATCGAAGGAGATGATTGTCATTCTTCGGCGGTTCATCGTTGGAAGGACAACGTTCTTCATTGAGAGAATAACACTATTCTTTTATTTCTCCAGAGCTTTCCCAAGGCTCTCCCAATACAATGAGTGCCAACCAAAAATAATATCTAAGGGTATTATTTTATTCAGACAATAATTTCCAAATTCAAACACATTAATTAATTAATTGAAGAGTTACATTAAATAATTGTAATGTGTTGGAAAATATTTATGGGAGTGAGAAGGAGGTGGAAACTCACATTTAAATAAGGGGAGTTAATGCGGACTTTAAGGGAGTTGAGGGGAGGTGAAAAAGTTTGGGGTCATGTGGGCCCCACCACACTAAATCCTCACATGGGAGGTAATGTGGGGTGTTGGCCCCACTCCTAACTTATTCTTGGAGGAAATAACAGCCTCTTAAAATAAAATTCTGTCTCACCACAATTTTATTTAATTTATGATAAATAACCAAATTATAAATTTCAACCTGCATAGAATGCAGCTACGGTAAAGGTCCCCTTATGTGAATATCGGTGCTACGAATTCATCAGTGTCCTCGGATTTCAATTTTGTGCACCGGTTAAAAAGATAGAAAAACTCTCTTGTACATTTATAGAACGTACCCAAACAAAACATCAAAAATTGATTCCGGGTACTCTGGGCCTCAGAATTAGGTGCTGTAAAAAACCGTAGACTCATAAAAATCCAATGTATTTAAGAAAAAAAAATTCCCTTGAAATTTCATGGGACTTTACATTACCCCCACCTCAGGTATTTACATCCCCGTAAAGCTACAACACACACTAGGGGACCAAATGGGGGGACTGAGCTCGCATCTGAGCCTCCTGCTCCCAAGTTCTCTTCTGGAGGATTACATGCTTCCAGCGAATGCGCACTAGAGGAATCAACCATCCATGTAAGACCCGCTCCTGTCAATCCTTGATCTCCACTGGAACCTCCATGAATGTCACCCCATCATAGATGCCCAACTCCCCATGGCTGATGATGTGGTATGGGTCATGCACGTATCTCCTCAGATGAGATACGTGGAAGACGTCATGCACCCGGTGTAACATAGGTGGAAGGGCCAGGCGATAAGCCACCTCACCTACTCTGTTGAGGACCTAGAAAGGTCTGATGAAACTCATCGATTACTTGATGCCCCAAAAAAATCTTTATAGACGTCATCGAGATGAGACCCGTTGGGAGACGTGGTCTCCATCTTCGAACTAAAATGGTCTCTATCTCCTATCAGCATAGGACTTATGTTTGCTTTGTGCAGTCTTCATCCACTACTTGATGATCTTCACCTTCTCTGTCATAGCTTGAACCATCTCTAGTCCTACAAGTGCTGACTCCCCTGGGCCAGTCCAGCGCAGTGGTGATCCTTAATGTCGGTCGTACAATGCCTCATAAGGGGCCATCCCAATGGTAATTAGTAACAATTGTTGTACACAAAATCCACCAAGGATAAGTGATCCTCCCAGCTACGATAAAATTTGAGGACACATGCACGAAGCATGTCCTCGAGAGTCAGAATTATCCTCTCTGTCTGGCTGTCCATCTAAGAATGGAAGGTGGATCTCAGACATAGCCGCATCCCAAAATCCTCCTTTAACCCATTCTATAGCCGGGAAGTTAATCGAGCATCTCAATCAGAAACGTTAGATGATGGAACACCATTAACTAGTACGATATCCAGAATGTATAGGTGTCCCAAACTCTCTACTGAGCCCTTATCTCTGATCGGTTGGAAGTGGGTCGACTTGGTGAGTCAGTCTACGATTACCCAGATAGGGTCGTGTCCTCTGGATGTAAGTGGAATCCCCGTCATGAAATCCATGTATATCCCGTCCCACATCCACTCAGGGACCTATAAGGGTTTTACCAATCTTACTGGTACTAGGTGATCCGCCTTCACTTGCTGAATAGTGAGGCATCGTGAATCGAACTATACAACAGCCTTATTCATTCCAGGCCACCAGTGTTGTCATTTGATGTCCTGATACATCTTCACCACTCCTAGATATACTGCTAGAGGGGAAGTGTGGAACTCCCTCAGCACATCCTCCAATAGTGTAACTGGTACCATGGTACGTCCCTTGAAGAGGATTATGTGCTCCCCATCTTCAAGAAATCCATGAGAGGCTTTCCTTGTGGGTATGTGAGCACTTGCCATCACTCTGTCAGCGTCCCCATGCTGCGCCTCCCTAACTCGCTGAAGAGGTGGTGGAGTGACTGTACAAGACTGTAGATAGGCTTCTCCATCCCTATACACAAAAGATGTAAGGCAGACATCTACTCTGTCACCTATCCTAGCAGCTTAATGTCAGTCCTCCTGCTGAGTGCATCCGCAACAACGTTCCACTTCCCAAGAGTATATAATATCTCTAAGTCATAGTTTGGGAGGAACTCAATCCATCTTCGTTGTCTAAGGTTCAGGTACTTCTATGAAAAAACACACCAGAGAATTTTGATATTAGAGTAAACGTAAATTGTTTTCTCAATGAACTATGGGTGTGACTAGTCATTTGTAATGAACTCGACTACACCCTTTTCCTCTTATGTCCTATATGAGCTGATAATATTTCTCCTTTTCTGAAAAGATAAATCTGGTCTCATCCCATGGTTGATCCATGTTATTGGCCTAATATAGTCAATCCTGACATGAATGGAGCCATTCTATGCCATGGATGACATCGTAAGGACTCAATGCTACTACCAAGAGATCAAACTGTTACTCTCTCCTATAAGGGTCAAGTCACACTGTCAGCAATAGTGTGTGGTCAATAGGTATCCTCCAGTAGGAATCTCTAATGTGAGGGTCAAGTCAACGGTTTCAAAAGGAACCTCTCAGTATCAACCACAAAAAAAAAACAACACGGAATCAAACGTTAAAAGGACAAGTGTCTTTTATTACTGTAGATCAATTTACAAAGACACAAATAATCCACTAAAAACAACATCAATGAAGATATAATAATCATAACATAGGCCTCCATGTCAAGAGTTAGTCATGCTCATGTCCACTTGCTGCTTGACTAGCTCCTCTGCCATGTCCGCCTATTCATGGTGGACCTACACGATCGAACCTCTGCCTTTCCATGGAAGGTCCCTCTACTTCCTTCTGCTCATCTGCAAGACGGGTCGGGCAGTCTCGAGCTATGTGACCATGCGCGTCGCATGCATAGCACTTCCAGATCCTCGTATGGCTAGCTCTAACTCGTGTTCCCTGCACAACCATACCTGTATCCTAGGGATGCCCACCTATTGGCCTAGTCTGTTTGGACTTCTGTTTCTTCTTTCTATTGCCAGCTCCAGAAGACTCCATTATGGTTGTAAAAACCTATAGAAAGAGCATTATCTCCTGAGCCTGCACATAGCGTAGAGTTGCTGGTAAAAATTTTGCCCTAAAAAGACCGTCAAAGTCTCCCCAGGTGAGAGTCGCCTCATCGTAAAATAGAAGCATCAGGCTCCACCACCTCTCAACTGCTCCCTGATAGAGACTAATAGTTAGGTACACCATCAAGTCTGTGGGTGTCCCAACTGTGTGGAAAACTCGTGCTACAACCTCCAGCCATCACCCGACGGTCTGAAAATATGTCTCTCCTCAAAACCTCGGAGGCCTCTATTGTTGGGCCCCGTGTAATGCACTAAGGCGGCGTGCAGTCTCTAGTGTTAGAGCTGGTGGTATTAGTGGCATAGTGGGTATTGGTACCGTTGGTGCCTCCACTATGATGGGGCCATGCACCGAGGCCTCATCGCTAAGTGGGATACCATCTTGTACGTAACTCGGAACCCTAGATGGATACCTTCATGGGGAAATCCTGAAAAGGAACAGTTGAGCCATGGTTTAAATAGTATACCTGGTGAGCTGACACAATGTAATCATGAAGAAAATATTTTCAAAGTAAACACACACAGAATCATTGTTTTCATTCACTAAGTCAGAATTTAGAGATCATGGTCATAGTGTATGGATACGTCATCCGCCACACCAACAATGGACTCCCTGGACTGAAAACCACACTCAATTCTCTTAACACTATTGCTTCATAGAAAAGAATGATCAGAGTCCTGAGTTATCTAGTATAATTGACTCCTCTGATACCAATTTTTCATGACCGGTTTCAGGGCCCATGCCGTGACTACCCCAAGCCTGCCTTCCATAGGCCAGGGGCAGGCGACTAGCACCAAAGGCGTAAATACCAATAAAAAGGGAAGGCATTGAATTTTTAAAAGTAATCAAACACAATAGAGTACGCAACAAAAGTAATCACTAAGTAATACTGAATACAAAAGTATGTGCTGAAAGGAAAAGGGGTCATAAATACAAGCCCAATAGTAAGTATAGTACAACTGATAATCTAGTACAATTGTAGAAAAGTAACACAGAAACCAATTAGTCATCCTCTAGGAATCCAACATAAAGGGTGAGTACAGATGGCCTCCTCAGCACCACATGTACGTCTCTCAGCTCCATGTACGTCTTTCCAGGTGGTCTACCTCCTGGTACCGTCCAAGTCTACAAGTCTCCTCCTCTATCAGTGTTGTCCAGCGTATGCATCCAACACAATGTAGTGTAGGCATAGCCTGTCCAGGGGTGAGTATATGATACTCATTAGGGACTCCGAGACCACCGAAGGTCTCCCGAAATCTACAAAGGATAAACCAAAAAAGAAATATACAATAACGAAGTATCAGCCAACTCTACTTGGGTATATTCCCATACATATATCTAAGTCATAAATCCCAGTACGACTCCGACTCTCAAGCCCAAGCACAACCAAGTCCACACAAGAAAGAATTCAATCACATATATGATAATGATTGAATGTCAAAACTCAGTTCACACTGGCATACACAACTTAAAGGGAGTAAGATATGATTAGTTGTATCCACTGAATCATCTTTCAATGTTGAACAGAAGATACCCATAGAAACCTAAAACAGTAGTATGTAATTTCTGTCAAATCCATGGAGGAGTCAGTCCAGTGTCATTGTTGTTGAAACCATGAAGGATTCAGTCCAGTTTCGTTGCTATCAAACCCACAGAGGATTCAGTCCAGTCTCGTTGCTGTCGAAACCACGGAGGATTCAGTTCATTCTCGTTGTTGTCGAATCCATGTGGGACTCAGTCTAGTCTCACTGCTGTCGAACCGACGGAGAATTCAGTCCACTCTCGTTGCTGTCAAACCCATGGATGATTCAGTATAGTGTCATTTCTGTTGATCCCAGGTAGGATTCAGTCCAATCTCGTTGCAGTTGAACCCATGGAGGATTCAGTCCAGTCTTGTTCCTATCGAACCAATGGAGGATTCCAGTATAGTTTTCTTCGACGTCGAACCCGCAGATGATTCAAAAATAGTAGTGGTCGTTGTTGCATCCAGCTCTAGGGATCCCGCCACAACATGCTCGATTTTAGGAGGATCCCCTCCTCGAGCCAAGGGGTCGATATATAAACTATCACGAATTCTATATTTTTTGTATCTCAAAGTTACTTCTCGTCAAAAGGATCCCAACCTGATAGATGGAGCGTCAATCAGCCGCTTGGTCTAAGAGATATTGGCCTTTTCTGTTCCTGGGGCCTAGTTGGAATTATGCTCATTCCAAACAAGGAAATTTTTTTGAGGTCTTCCAAAACTCACTAAGAGTATCGCAAATGGACTGTCTCATCATGGGGATCCTAGTGTTGCAGAAGGCGCGTCGATCAGATGCGAGGTCTAAAAGTTATTCCTATTTTAGAGAAACGGACCCGGCCCATCATGCCCGGTGGGCTGGCGGGTCGGCCCGTCTTGGGTCGGCCCAGTCCGATGGAGTGCGACACGGCCAGGTGGGGCGCGGCCCAGCCCGGTCTGGCGGGGCGCGGCCTGGAACACGGCAAGGCGTGGCCTGGCCCGGCCTGGCGGGGGGCGGCCCGGCCCGGCTGGTGCATCCCGGCCTGGATGGGCACTGCTCGGCCAGTAGGCTGAGCGGACAGGGGGGCGCGACCCCCGGTTTTCTGAAAGGGTTGCGCCAATCCGTGCTGCCCTCCTTTCTGGATGGTCTTGTTGGCATGAGTGGCCCTCACGGGTGGGCCTCTATTCCCCCAGTGCGGCTCCCTCTGGGTGTCACGAGGTCTTCCTAGCCCGGCTGGCCGATTGCCGGCCGATTCGTCTGCCGAGCGGCCTGCGGAACGTGGGCCGCTATCATCCATAGCATGGCGCCCTCTTTTCATCACGGTTCCTTAGATCCATCCAAATTTAGCCAGCCAGTTCATTTTCAGCCGAGAAGCTCACGGTTGTGGGTTGTGGTCATTACCTCTCCGCATGGAACCAGGTGCCGCCAACCTCTTCGGGCCAGTGCACGACCGATGTTGATGCTGCCGCCTTCGGTCGACACTGCCCCCGGTCATCGCCAACTCCAGTCACCACCACCTCTTCCAACATGGAATACATCACGAATAAAAATAAAGTATGGAGGGTTGTTGATCCATGTTCATTCAGATCACTCCCTCCGCGTTATGCGCTAACAATTGGCCATAAATGATCACTTTTATCAATGAAGAATGAAGGTATAATTTATTCAAATTAAATTATATAACCACACTATCTTGAATTAAGGTTTCTTCCTAGTTGGAGTCTCGGTGTGCTGGCATCAACTCGTTGACGTCGGGGAAGATGGATCTGAGGACGGTGCATCATCGTTGTTCCTTGCAGGTGGCTCCTTCTCTTTTGGCTAGGCTGAAGATCGAAGGAGGTGATTGTTGTTCTTCGGAGGTTCTTCGTTGGATGGACGGTGTTCTTCATTGAGAGAAGAAAAATATTCATCTATTTCTCTAGAATTTTCCCAAGGTTCTCCCAACACAAAGAGTTCCAACCAAAAATAAAAGCTAAGGATATTATTTTATTCATATAATAATTTTAAAATTCAAACACTTTAGTTAATTAATTGAAGATTTCCATTAATTAATTGAAATGTGTCATTAAAAATTTATGTGGGTGAGAAGGAGGTGAAAAGTCACAATTATAGATGGGGAGTTAATGGAGAGTTTAAGGGAGTTGTGGGTATGTGAAAGGGTTTGGGTTTGTGTGGGCCCCACCATACTAAATCCTGACATGGGAGGTTATGTGGGGTGTGGGCCCCACCCCTAACTTCCTCTGAGTAAATAACCACCTCTTTAAATAAAATAGTGTATCACCACAATATTATTTAATTTAAGATAAATCCCCAAATTATAACTTTCAACCCGTATAAAATGCAACTGCGGTAAAGGTCCCCTTAAGCGAATACCAGCGCTGTGAGTTCATCGGTGTCCTCAGATTTTAATTCTAAGCACTGGATCAGAATATATAAAAACCTACTTGTACGTTTACTCAACATACCCGAAAAAAACTTCAAAAATTGATTATGGTCACTCCGAGCCTCGGAATCAGGTGCTGTCAATAATCGAAGACTCATAAAATTCCAAAGTATTTTAAAAAAAATCCCTTGAAATTTCAGGGTATTTATAGAAACATTACTTTTAATGTAATTTCAAAATGCAACAATAATTTTTTTTATAAAAAATAATTTTTTTAGCTTAAAACAATATTTATTCTGGCCCCAATCCTAGAAAAATATTTATTGAATGATTAAAATAATTTATCAATTAAACAATATAAGATTTAATTAAATTTTCTTTGATTAGTGATTAATTTTCTTTATTAATAGATAAAGGCATTACATTAATAGATTTTTTAGGAAAAACATCACCACTATTTTCAAAAAATATTATTTTAATTCTAATAATTTGATAACTAATGAATTTGTTTTATGAATATTTACACCATATATTTTTCATAATTTTTTTATTATTATTCATAAATGTTAATCTAACCGCTAAGAGATAATTGAAACAAAATAAATTAATAAGGTTAAGTAGTTCATATAAACTCATTATTTCATTTATTACAAGCTATCAATGAAATAAAATAATTTAAATTAAAATATTTCATTATAATGTTAGGGTATAGAATGATTCCCCCTTGAATTAAATTGCACCCTAAAAATCTGTCACTTTGATACAAATAATTGATGTTACTTCTTCCTCATCAAACACTTGGGTTCTCTTATAGCTTCCTCAAATTGGTGGTATCTTCACAAAAAATTGACTAGGTGAGTAGTCTTATTTCATATAATTTTTCCTCTATGATCTTAAATCTAAATTGTTTTTTCTTAATTGGAAATTCCTTTCAGTAGTAGTATTATATCTTCATTTAATACATATTAAAGATAAGGTAATTACTTCCTCTGGAGAGATACATGTAACAAATCATGAAATTGATATAGATTCATTGGAAGCCTCAATCGATAGGCAATCATCTCAAAACAGTCAATAATATAAAAAAGGATTGATATACCTTGGTATTATATTACCATTAATTACATGCCTCATCACTCACTAATAGGGATATATTCTTTTCAATACCTTATCACCATATTTATACTCTGGATAATACTGATGATTGTCTAGAGAACATTTTTTATGTCTATAATAATTACTTATGTGTGGTTAAATGGATGCAACCTTCTTTAATGACCATCAGAATGATGGAGTGAAAGTTTTTTCTGTAATAAAATACAACCAAAGGAATGCATTGATCTCACCTACCATTGAAATACATAGATAAGTCTCTCAAAATGTATTCTTGAGATTCAATGGTCCCCTTAAATTAAAAATATATGAGGGTAATTATTATTCTCAAAACATATCTCAATATCTAGAGTCTTTTAAATACTTCTCTAAAACATCAAAGTGAACCTCATATCTAGATGAAATATAATATATAGCGGTACCCAATGAAAAAAAAAATTCCTAAATTTATAATTGATTAATTTAATAAAGTGAGATATCCTATATACCTGATGTTAAGTATACTACCATTATAATATTTTTGACTAAAAACACATATAATTATTCCCTTTTGACATTTGGGGTAGTCTGATGAAAAAATCCATAAAGATGTTTTAGAATTTCCAAAATGGTATTGATAATGGTTATAACATTACATTTTACTATTGTATATTTGATTTCACTTTCTGACATATCAAGGACTAATATAAAATCACTAAAAATCTAACATCATTCCATCCAACCAGAAATACACTTTTATGTTTCTATATATCTTCAACCTTATAGGATGAATAGAGAATTTAGAACAATGAGATTCTCCAAAAAAAATACTTATTCAAATATGGTACTGAAGGGACACTTTAGTGGTTCTTAAACCTTATTTTTCCATAACCATCAAGTTTGAACTCAAAAACCTTTCACACAATATTTGTTGCTCTAAATCTTCCAAATGATCTCTTTCATATTTAACTAGGATAGATTGTTATATAATATTTTGATAAAGGTAACATGCTTACCCTTCGTTCCGAATTTCTATATCTGACCTTCACATGTCCTTAAATATTCTATATTTTGTTTTCAACATTATAGATAAGCTAGTATGATCCATTATAATTTGAGAACATGCCACCTTATTTTAATTATCAAGGTGGAAATGTATTGATTAATGCTAATCATTAATCTGATCTAATCATCTTCTTTAGGAAAAATTTATCTATTTTTGGGCGAAAATATACATTTGAATTTTGTGATCAATATTTTTCTCACACATTCCTCCATAGAGACAATTCCTCAATATATTTAATGAAAAAATTACTATAGGTAACTCTAAATCAATAGTTGTGTAATTTTACTAATGAACCTTAAATTATCATTAGGTATAACATATAACTATAACTTTCTATATGATTACTCATTCATGTACCGTTTTTCTGCATTCTTATAGACTAAAATCCTTCTCCATTACATGTTTGTGTAAGAATAGGTTCACTCTCTTTAGTTCATTAAAATATTGGTCACAATCATTCCTCAAAAGAAATAAGGCTCACTTTCATGTAAACATTTGAGTGGATGTAATATCGAACAAAAATTGTCTATAATGTTCCAATGATATACAAAAAAAAACTACGACTCCAGAAATTAGTCATAATGGTTGGTTTGGGAAAATTTTCAATATCTTCTATCTTTTAATGAACTACAAATATACCCTCACATGAGATTATTTGATCCCTGAATGAATCTTTGTGAAACCAAAACTCACACTTTGAAAATTTTGAATAAAGGATGACCCCTTTTAGGGTCATCAGTCGAATCCTCTAGTGATCTTCATTCTCGTCCATTTTATTATAAAAAATTATAATATCATCAATAAAGACTGCTAAAAAATTATAAATATTATCTATAAGGAATCTATTCATTAAATCATTGGAGATAGTTGGGTAAATAGTAAGACCAAAAGTAATTTGTATAAATCCATAGTGTCCCTACCATGTATATAAGGGTATCGTGAGTATACCCTCCTTCTTGAAACTTATTAGATGATATATAAAATGTTGATCAATCTGGGAAAATTATTGGGTTTTATAAAATTGTGTGAAAAAGTTATCAATATGGGGTAGAAGATACTTTTTCCTTAAAGTGGTATTGTTATGTTCTTGATAATAAATTTAGAGTATCAATAGTCATTATTTGGTCTTAAAAAATAGAAAAGGTGTAGCCCAAGGTGGCATACATGATTTAATGAATCCCATGTAATGATTTTCCTTGAGTTTTTTGATAAATTCTTAGAACTCAATAAGGACTATTCTATATTGATTCTTGGAAAAGGTGAAGCACTGAGTATGAGTTATATTAAAAATGAAACTCCATGTTTCAGTGGAAGACTAGTAAAATCTTGTAAAAAGATATTGATAATCCCCCAAAAAATAATCATATCATCAATTTTGAGTTTCCCCCCAACTATATAAGATAAATTACACTTTTAAATATTAATCATGACCCATTTGTGGGATTTAATTTCTCAAACAAGTTCGTTTTGTTCATCACACCAATAAGAGATCACCAGTTAGATTAAAATATCAAACCTAATTTCCCTTCCATATAAATTGATGTGGGTATTATATAAATAAATTCAATCCATTTGAAAAATTAAATCGATTTCAACAAGAGGATGGATGATATGATTTATAGGAAATAAGTACCTATAAACATAAACTAGAGAAAAATCATAGTCACAAGATGTGATCATCATAACATTAATAGTTTTTAATACTAATTCGCCATCTAATTTATGAGTTTCTACTGTGATACACTTAGAAAAATCATTAGATATAAAAGATTTATTTGATCTAGAATCAAATAAGGCGTTAATGGTTATAGATTGTATTCTATGTATACCTTTCACCAGGTCATTATCATACACCCTATAAAAAATAATGATTAGATGAGATTACCCTTTCTGTTCTAGCTTAAGAGGTTTTTGATGTAGATAATTTCAATAACCTTTGGATTTAGGAAGTTGTTCTAATACTGCTAGTAAACCATGAATTAAAAGTAACTGAGTGTGGGTGGTTTATTTTGGGTATCATTCTCTCAATTTCCTATATTAGATAACTTCTTCACATCACTTTTTTATTAGATTTAACGATAAAATTTCATACCACACTTGAAATATTTAACAATTTCCTTAATAATGTTTCCCCCTTGTTTCCTCCCACATTTAAATAATAAAGGTGCATTCATCCTCCTCTCTATATGGTCTTGAGAACTTCCTTTAAATAGGATTTTTTATTTTCATATCAAAATAATGTGATTTATAGATAACTCTAATCCTAATCTCCACCTTAATAGAACATTAAACAATTTATTCACAGCTATTAAAGTCTCATTGTTGTTAACACCATTTGAAGACATGGTTTTGAGCCATTGATGATTGAAAATCTTGGATGTTTGGTTTGGCGATAATACAAATAGCATACCTCACTAGTCTTGTGAAAGTTTCCTCATAATTTCGAAAAGATTCATCATCCTTATGATTTTATTCAAGAAACGTTTCTACATCTTCATACCAAGTCTATAATAAATGTACATGTTGAAAATAAGCATTTAAATTTATCCCACAATGTAGATTCCATTTATTTTTGTTGTATCTCATTCTTGGTAAGATTGAACCAGTTAAATGATTGACCTTTATACTGATAAAAATATATAATAACTCTCATAAGATCTGAACACAGAAGAACATAAAATATATTTTCAATGGTTCAGTTCCATTACATAAAAACTATTTGATCAATAAACCCAATAAATGACGGTGGATTTTTTCTTACAATGAAATAAACAGAACATTGTTCGCTTCTTTTTTTGTTAGGAATATCATTGTGATTCATATCTTGATAAAGTCGTTTAATCATATTAACATGATTTTTCATTCTATTTTCCATTACATTTGTTTTCTTAAGAGGATAGTAATTCTATTTTCCATCGTATTTAGCATTAACATGATTCCTTTTTGTTCCATCCATTTACCAATACCAAAATAATAGTGTGATAAATAGAAATCATAATGGTAAACTACATAATACTGAATAATCATTTATTGTATTTGTTAATTTTGTAACCTTCATATGTGAAACCCAAGTTTTAACCTAGTCCATTAATGAATAAAATGAAAAATTAAAAATTTTATACAATACATAGAATTATCCCTAGGGTTGTTACTAAATTTTACTCAACATATTTTCTAAAGGATAGTTAGAAATTTCAATGATACCAACTATATAGACCCATATTTTCCAATTATAGATATTTCATCTATAAAGATGGGTATTCATTACAAAACATAACAATACATTTAATAACCATCTAGTTAAAGTATAATTGATAAAAAGTAATATAAAAAATGTTTCATAATAGTTATAAATCATATATGTCATATATCTTCATAACAATAAACTTTCATAGATATTTAATACATAAAAACCATTCCTCAAAACCTGTTAATTAAAACACAAAAAGGAAAATCTTTGATAATAAATAAGGGTAAATGATGGAGATATCAATGATCATGTAATAATAACACAAGAAAAAGTGTATGAGAACATGAGGATGTCATTTAAAAAATATACCAAAAATATCATTGATCACAATATTGAGTGTTTGAATAATGATTGGTAGTTCATAAGACATTATTCATAATATAATTAAAGAATATGATGTATGAGAGCATAAAATTATCATATGACATAGAATTAGGAAATATAATTATTTGTATAATATCAATTCATTAGGAGTCCAAAATATTTTTCAAGAATATAATAATTGAATATGTTTTCCCCCCAAACTATTTTATTATTCATGGTTTAGACCTAATACTATCATAGTGGAAAAATTCCCTTGATAAACTTGTTTTACTCCCTATTTTAGTCCATCATTTCTCATGAGATATCAATATTTACCCGATGCATTGGGGTGAGATATATCTCCCACAAAACACATAACAAAAATAATAAAAAGGTGTGCTGATATATCATATTCCATTCGTCATATTATAACCCATGAAAAAAATGTTTCATTGACATTTCATTATTATATAATCTACATAAAATTAATGAGTTTTATAATCATTACGTTAAATAATCATATAATAGGCCATGGAGAATAATTGGATTTTATAAATATTGTTTTATAATATTCATAAAGCATCTAAAGAAATACATATTATTGTATCCTATGATCATATTCCTATTATAGAATAATAGAAATCATGTTTTGTTTGTCATTGATGAAAATAAATACCATTAAAAGAACATGAATTTTTTTATGGAAAATAACTTTTCTATTACGAAACTATTAATTAAAAAAATAAGGTAAATATAAAAGAACAAATTTCATTAAAAATAACCATGTGAATTTTTCATGGAATATTTAATTAAGAAACTCTTCTTGATAACAGGAAAAGTCATTCATGTAGAATAATTTCAAAAACATTCCTTATATACTTTGTTTAGAAAAGTCACAAATTAAATATTATGGAAAAAAATAAGAGGATTGAATTAAAATTATTATAAAAAAATTAATCAATTATGAATATTACATTAAAAAACATAATATAATATTCCAAACCTTTATCAAAACATTTTTTGATTACAAAGATGTGAATTAAAAAGGTTTTTTGATTGAAATGAAAAATAAAGATTATTTTCCATAAAAAAATATTTTTTAAATATAAACTACATAAAATGAGGAAAATTAAATGAAAATAATTATATTAAATAAAAAACCATATTATAATAAATATCAGGAATTTATTAAGATATATATCATATTATGTCAACATTGGAATCTTAATCATGACAATAATAATAGAAAGTATGAATGTAATGTAAAACCATTCACACTATTGAAACTTTTGAATCATAATAATAAAGAAGTAAATAACCATATATGAATATTTATATCCCATAATATTTATGAAAATAGTGTAAAAATAAATTCATTGGTTGTATATACTCCACACAGAAGAAATAAGTGGTGTATATGGCATGTTTGACACTCAAATAAAAGTGAGAAGAAAATACCTTACCTTAAGTCTGACTCCATCATATGCATTTGAACCTATTGTAAGATAAATATATATTCAATATATATAATTTTTATATAAATAATCATATATATCATAAATAATATTATTTACTTGTAACCTTTTATCGCCCAATTATTAATACATCTTTGGAAAAATCATTATTCCATGTGTTATTTTCTTCATTTTTCATTTGTATTATCATTAGGTAGTTTTGGTCCTTGTATTTTGATAATGAATCAAAAAAGATAAATATTTATAATAAATATATAAATAGCATACATATTTATTTTATATATTTAGAGAGTATTCATAAATGTATATATAGAAAAATGTTTTACACCGTTCATAGGGACACTATGTTGTACGTACTCATGAACCATATTTTCATATTTAGATGGGTGTAAAGAATGAACCATCAATTCTAAACATCATTTCTAGGATAATTATCATATCATATAAATCATAAATATTCATTAACATCTTCCCTATTACCTCCCAAGTAATCTATAGACGAAAAATGAATCAAATAACTTCATGGAGGTGATAATCCACATGTATGCACAGACGATGTTGCAATTTACCATAATATTGAATGTCATGTATTTTGATATGATACTACAATTAAATGTGTATAATTATTTTATTAATATCATATTTACATATTAACACATCATAATACAGATTCATATATTATGGTGATGATAATTGTTTTGTATCCATATGTGGAAATGACAACTGTATGTGTGAACGAGGGAAATATAAAATTATCATTTGAAGGAAATGAGGTTGTATAATTTTTTATTAACATGATAATAATTTTTTTTTTAATATTTTGGATACTTAATTTATTATTTTATGATAAATACAATGATTTATAGGAGGTAAAGAAAAGTTGAAAACAAAAGTTACCATTTATGGTGATTACCTCTTCCTTGAAATGACTCCATGAGATATCTTCTAAATGGATTTAAGGATGATATTTTGTGAAGACCAGAACCATTATGATGTGGATATATAATTTTATATTAAATTCTGTAGACATTATTGAAGCTATAAGGCTCAACATTGTGATAAAAAGTGAGAGAGTAGGTGACCATTTATAATTGAGGTGAGGGGAACTTTTTGAATTTCTCTAATAATTAAATTATAATAAATTAATTGTCAAAAAATGACTCAAATAGGACATGTATTATAAGATAAGGTCATATAGGGTTATAATCACAAAAAAATATATAATTTATTTAATTTTGGGTTATATTTATACCTTATCAATTTTCTTTACCCTTGGTTAACATATTTAATTTTAACTACGAGAAAAACATTATCAATATTAAAGGTTTTAATTTTTACGTATATTGTGAAAATTGTCCCATTAATGGATATTTTTTGACATTTTTCACCACATAATATCTATATTTTCTTATTTGTCATTTTTTATGAATTTAAATAATTTAATAATATATTTTTTTGATAAAATATTTATTATTGTCTATTTTGACACTATTAATTTAATTTAATTATAAGTACATCAAAAATATGGAAGAATATGAATATAATTATTTCAAACCTCCCTATTATGTCACATACATTTATAAAAATAATGTTTTAAATTAACTCATTAAATTTTTGTCTCTTTTAATATTTTTAGAAGCATTTATTATTATTTTTTTATATGAAAAAATACTACATTAGTGTTAAAAAAAATTATGGTTATTAAACAGTTATAAAAAAATATAATAAATTTCAATATATAAAATAATTTTATTATTATCAAAATATAATCTTTTATTCATTAGTAAATTTATTTTCACTTTTTGGAAAAATTGTAAATTTTAAAAACAAAGAGAGTGAAATTTTGTAACATTATTTGATCAAAATTATATATTCATCATTTTCATAAAAAATTGACCATTAATCGAAAAAAATTAAATACTATGGTGATAAGGATAAAATAACATTCATCCAATAATAATTAAGATGAAATTCTTTTGGACTTATCACTTATTTTTTTTTATCAAGATAAACCCAATCTACCATTTACCGTGGTTATAAATTTTACCACAATAGCAATTCGTTTTGATAGAAAATAAAAGGGGAAAATTTTCCAAAATCCAACCCCTTAAATATAAATATTTAATTCAATTTCTCTATTTGAGTATGTATAAATAGAATACATTATTTTTAATGTATGTGCACAAAATGTTTCAAATGTTCTTTTAAGAAAAAATAAAATTTCAAACATAAAATTAGATTTATTCTCATCCTACTCCTAGAAAAATATTTTTATAATGTTTAAAAAATAATATCATATTAAATAATTTATAAGTTTAATAAAAAAAATTTCCTAATAGTGATTAATTTAATACATTAATATATAAATACATTAAATGGTTAAAAATATATTTTCAAAAAAATAACCTTTATTTTCAAGTAATTTTTTATATTCTAATAATTTGATACCTAATGAATTTATTATATAAATTTTCAAACGATATATTTATCATAATTTTGTAATTAATATTCATACACTCAAATCCAATATCTAAACTATAAAGGGAAAATAATATTTTTATAATTTTATGTGGTTCTTCTAAACTCGTTATTTCATGTAATGTGAGCTATCAAAGAAATTAAATTATTTAAAGAGAAATATATCATAAAATATTTAGGTGTTACAATTTTATATAATATAAATGATTTTTTGTATAAGAAATATGTTTCAAAAATTATATGTTCTTAATAATATTTATCCTAGATGAAAAAATAAATGTGTATTAATATAATTATATAATTTTTTGAATATCATGATAGATACATTATTTCAATTATATCAATTTATTTATTTAGATTATAATTAAAAAACAATAACTATATAATTATTTTAAAATAATAGGTTTACCACTATCATGGTGATTAATATTATTCATAGTAATCATCCTTTTATTCAAAAATATGATATTTACCATGTTACATAATATGATATTGTATATCTAAAAGATAAAATTCATTTTTTTTGATTAAATTTTTATATGTGAAGAAGAGAATTTTTTAATATAAGAAAAAATATTTTTTTTGGATAAGGGAATTACTTAATTCATATATTGTGAGAAATTAATTGATTGAAAAATTGTATGTAGATTATTAATTTCAAGAGGGGTGAATTGTAATTTAAAAAACAATTTTTTAACCTTAAGGAAAACTATGTTTAACAATGTTAAAGTAGGTAAATTCACAAACACTAAAATAATTCTATGTGGAAAACATTAATAGGTTCTGGAAATATGGTTCCAGAATTAAAACATTTGAAAAGTTTATGAAAGATAAGATTCTAACATAAAGCATGTATAATCTTACTTATCGGAGTAAATAATTGTATATGAAGGTACAAGAAATTTGTAAGTTTTTCGATTATTAAATTACAGTGGAAATAAAACATGAAACAAAAGAAAAGTAACATGTAGAAAATATTTTCACCCAAAGAGTTTGGTATCCAAAAACCTTTGATAAAGGTCCCTTGATTTATACATTCAAGAAAGTCTATCTTACCTACTCCAAGGTAAACCCTTGATAAGAATATCAAAATCTGTCTTGTTATCCCCATAAGCCCTCGATCTCTATAGTAGTCGGAACCTCTGTCTTCCGATCCCTAAAAGCCCCCGATTTTACATAGCCAAAATTTGAGACGCATAAATCAGGATGAACATGATATTCAGAATGCACAAAGCATGAGAGACTCTCTCACTATAAATCACAACACAACATGAAATCTTTAGATTGATGGAATAGTTTTGACCTCGTTCAAACAATCTCATATTTATAGGAAAAACTTCAACTGTGAGCTCCCTCCTATAATGGTTATATTATTCATTGAATTTCATAGGGACCTGTACATGTGTTACTCCTCAAACACTTAGATAGAAACAGATTGAATCATATAATTTCATAAATACTAAAGAATGTGTAAGGGAAAATGAAATATCTGGAAAAATTCTTAAAATTATTAGTATAAGGAAAAATAGAATTAATAATCAAATAATATAAAAAATAAACTTCTATAAAACATTTATATTTAGATTCTGTTTTTTAAAGAGTTCAGAATATGAATTCTGTAGATTCTTCAATCTGAATTCCAATGAATTCAGAGTCTGAATTCTAAGGACATCAGATTCTAAATTTTTAGGAATTTAGAGTTGGAATTATGAGGAATAAGAAGTCAGAATTCTAGGTAATTTGATGTCTAAATTATGAGGAATATAGAGTCTAAATTATATGGAATTTAGAGTCTAAATTTTATAGAATTCAGAATAATAATTTTAGAGAATTTGGAATCTGAATTTCATAGAATCTAGATTCAAAATTTTAGAGAATTTGGAAACTAAAATTTAAATAATTCAGAGTATGAATTTCAGAGAATTCAGTGTCTAATATTCAAGGAATTCAGAGTCAAAATTTTAGAAAATTTATATACATAATACATAACACTCTATATCCATGTAACTATAAGATTCCGAGGTTTTATATCTGAATTTGAATTTTTTACTTAGTTATAAAATAATTTTGATTGTGTGAAATTATAAAATGAAACACTAAAAAAAGGTAATGATAAAAATTTCCATAGAGATGGGAAATTTTACTTCATAAAATAGTTCATAGGGAAAGGTAATTTTCTTTAAGATAATGTGTTTGTGATTTTTAAAACATTGATGTATTGAAAATTCATGAGGAAACCTTATTGACTAGACAATCTTCCCCTTTATGGAAATCACTATCAACCTTTTAAAAAAGAATATAAGGACTCAAAATTTTATTTATGAATATTAAAAAGAAAAATATATCTCCATTTTATTATAAATCATGATGAATACGAATAAGTCCCCCTTATGTTTTTAATTCCCTAATGATCATATTCTGGACTTCCTTAAAGAGATAATACATTTTCTTTCCTACAAAAGTCTTTTTTTTGTATGATCCCACTTAGTTAAACTCCCTCTTTACATAGGGAATTCTCTTACTTATACTTACGATTATTTTTATCGTCATTTTCCCCCTTTATTATTTTCAAAATGTAATAGATATAATTATGTAAAATATTGTACATGAATGATTAGAACAATAGACAATAATAAAACAAAGTAAAACATGATTTTTCATTAAGAATTGAAAAATTGATACAAGGTAGTACAAAGAAAGATTGGAATTGATGGAAATATTTATTACTTAATATTTTCATTCAAAATGATCCTATTAACCATATAATTCATATTTTAATCTCCTTAAGCTCTTCCATAAACATTTTGAGTAGTAATTCCTGATCCTAACTTTTCTTTTTTAGAGCCTTGATTTTCTCTTCACAAGACTTAAGGGTTTCTTCATAATACTTCAGTATCTATTATTTCTGATTGAACTTTTCTTCAAACTCTATTATGATATCCCTTTATATCTTCAAATTTAAGGCATCTAAATTCAGCTTCCCATTTAGATCTTTATCTTCTTTCTTTTTGGACACTTTTTCAACATTCATCCTCTTTGAAAAACATGTTGTATGGTTTCTTATTTTCTCATCTGACTGTTTGAAGTCATGTTTCACTGAATCATGGATGTAATAAAGATTCCTAAAGTAATTAATTTTAATTTTAGACCAATTTTAATATCCTTACGTGATATCTTATTAGCATCATAACCGATAAAGAAAGATTGGAAATCTAACTCAAGTATGATGAATTTTTACATGAGCAGGCTTATGGAATATGAATTATGATAGAATGAATGTTGAAGAATCTAACACCTTGAATAAATTCTAGGAATTAAGGGAAGAGTTTTTACTAACTTATCCAGAGACTATACTAAAAAATCATGACCTATGGAATATGATTCGAAATCTAATTCCCTTGCAGATGAAGATTCTTTTTCTAGCTCTACAGCTTTCCTCTTTGATGATCGACCAACTTCCTTCTTAACCTCCACATTTTTCTTAGTGGTCCCAACAATAACCTGTTTTACATTTTCTATATTGAAAATTGTCTCTATAGACTATGGAGATTCATTCTCTTTATTTGAGACTTGAACAATTTTATCTTCATCAACCTTTTCCTTATCAATATCTCCCTTATGATTGTCATGTTGAATGAAGTCTTGATTGTTGCTTTCATCATTAGAAGTTTTATTAACCTCTTCCTAACCGTAATCATATTATCCTTGAGAAATAATTTATGTTGATTCATCCTAGGAAGTCTATATTGAATTTTTATCAGAAGGAAATTCATTCTCATGATATTCTTTGACTTTCTTTATCACATCATCAATATCATCTCCTTCCTTTTATTATTATTCAACATCTTCTTTTTGAACTATCACTTCCTCCACATTAGGTTTAGGAATTATTAATTTATTTCCTAGAGTTTTACTTGTACTTATTCATTGAGAATTGATTATGTTACATGACTCTCATCAGAGGAATTCTTAGTATACTTGAGAAGTGCTTTAATAATATCAACATCAGAAATTTTCGCCTTTTTTTCTTCTCTTGTTCTTCGATATCTTGCTCTTCAAAAATTTTAATATTTAGGTCCTTTTTCTCAGAAGGATCTTGGACAAAAATATGATATATTTCTTTCTTATCCTTCTTCTGTTCCCTTCATTTTGTTTCAACTTTATCAGGGAAATATTTTTTCTTTTTCAGTTTTGGTGGTGATGACTGACTTTCAGAAATTGAAGGCTTCTCTTTGGTTTCTGGTTATTTCTACTCTCTCTTCTTCTATGGTTTCATATAAGTCTCTACTACATCTTTATTCATTGTTAAATATTAAATTTTATTTTCTGATAGATCTTAAAATTATTCGTATTTTCTATTGAAACCAACATTCATCCTCCTCAAAGTGTCTTCACTTAGTAAAAAAATCTTAAATGTTCTCTTCTTAGAGATACCTGGGATTTTGAAAGAATCAAGGAATATAATTTCAATACATATGATGATTTTTGATTTGAGATTTACATTCTTAATTCTGGTAATCTTCAACAAGATATAATTCACCAAGTTTATCTTCCTCAGGTTAACTAGAAAATAATGAACGTAGATGTCAGTTTTCGTTTAGGAGTCCTTGTCTCATTTTCATGGAAATAGAAAACAATGTTCCCATAATTATATAATCATAAAATTTATTGAAATATGGTTGATCATTGGTGTTTTCACTCCATTGAATCCAAGGAACAATTTTCCTTTTAATTCTGAAGGCTTCCTGACTTATCTAGAAACATATGGGTGTAAAATATCAGTTCTCCTTTATATGGTACTCCAATGATACTTGATTACATGTTATAGGGAATGGAATAGTTTTCCCTATAGATCATGAATTAAAACATGTATCTTTTACCTTCATTGTAATATATTACTATCTGGTAGAACTCAACAAGTAACTTTGGGTAAACCAGTTCCTAACTTTTCTGTTTGCCTATGTAAAGAATCTCACATATATTGAGATTGATATTAAGCATAATCAGGGAATTATACTTATTGAAAAATATCAGATCGACTAACATTTCTCTGTACATTTTCCACTCAATGATTTCCTTGTATGAAGACTTTTATTTTTTCAGAGATGATTCTAAAGAAATCTATTGTATGAGAAAACTCTGAAAACCAATGTGGAATGAGAAATAGGGGGCATTTATATAGGTGTTGAAGTGATGGTTTGAATTCCTGATTTGATCCAATGGTTGAAACAAATACTCTATGATTTGAAAATTGAGATGAAATCCGAAGAAGGATTTGGTAGGTTTTGATATTTTGAGGTTTTTAACGATAAAAAGTTGGATTTAACGAAAGCGAATTTGAAAATGTTTTTAAAACAAGATAAACATACCAAAAATTATAATATTCATTTATTAAAATTAAATAGGGAAACATACCTTCCATATTTTTGGAAAATTGTTAGTAAGGAAGAAAATACAATTTGAGAAATTTTAGATTTTGGAATATTTTATTAAGGAAGGAACATTTTGGATTCCATAATTTTGGGTTCTGTGAAACAATGAAGAAAAATACATTATGAAAAATAATTTGGTTACCAAGAAAATTCACATCCCCTGTGAAAAGGAGTTTCTTAATATAAGGAGATAGGTTTGAACCAAAAGTTAATATGGAATATTACCTAATGTTTATCATTATTAACTATTGTTTAATGTATTAAAATCTATTAGAGGGTAATGATTTTGTAAAAATATTAGAAAGTTAATCTTTCATTCTAATAAATTGAAGAATGATATATCCTTTAATGGTGTGATCCCTACGAAAGTGATTCATATTATCTATGTGTATTTAACAAGAGTGATGTGCATGATTTTTACTTAGGTCAATGGAACTAGTGTAATCCCACAATATCAATGTTTTGGTAAAACACATTTCATAGTATGTGAGTGTGTGTTACATCCACAAAACATGAGCACAACAACTTCCCACTACTACATATTTTGATTCTGGAGTTGAAAGTGCTACCGAGTGTTGCTTCTTATATGACCAAGAAATTAATGAATCTACTAAGAAATGACAAGTTCAGATGCACTTGTTCTATATATTATACATCCACCAAAATCAGAATCTAAAAAGATATTTAAAACGAAATCATTTCTTAAGGTATAAAAAACTCCTAAATCCATGGTTCTCTTTATATAGAGAAAATTTATTTTCAATGCTTTTAAATAAGATTTATTAGGATTAGATTACATCAAGTACATAATCATACAGAAAATCTGAATTATGGATGACTAGTTATCAAGTATAATAAACTACTTATCATACCACAAAATGATGATTTATATACTGGTTTCCCATCTTTTTCAAGATCAAGATAGATTGATGTACTGATTGGAGTGCATATACTTCTAGTATTGTCCAATCCATCTTTATTAGGAATATGTATAATAAACATATGTTGTTATATATAAGTTCCATCTGGTTTTTGGAAAATATTAAACCTTAAGAAAAATGTTAACTCACCCATCATAGTCATTTCAAACTCAAATTTCATTAAATTCACAAATTTATTAGTTAAATTTTGCGGAGCTAAACCAAATATAATGTCATCAACATAAATTCTAGCAATAAAAACCATTTTCTTATCATTATTTATGAAAATATTTTGATCATCAGTTCCCCACACATAATTTTTTTGTAACAAAAATCATGTATGTTTACCATACTGGGCTCCAGGGTCTTGTTGAAGTCCTTATAAATCATTGGTAACTTTGAAAACATGTTCAGGATGCTTTGTGTCTTCAAAACCAAGAGTCCCTTAAACATAAACATCCTTTTAAATAGATTAGTTAATGAATGAACATTTCACATCCAATGGGAAAATATTTAAATTAAATAATGCTACAAATGAAAGTAAAATTTGAATAGATTCATGTCTATATACTGGATTATAGGTTTCTTCATAGTTTATTCCCTTTTTTGATAATAATCTTTAGCAAAAAATATATTTTTATTACTTACTATGATTCCATTTTAATCACACATAATTATAAAGGCCCATTTACTCTAATTATATAAGTTTCTTTAGGTATTTAAACTAAGGGATAGACATTATTCTTTTTGAATACTTTTATCTCATATTTCATTTCTTTAATCCAATCATCATCACCTAAATCTTCACTAGTGGTTTTTGGTTCTAATTGGGAAAGAAATGATAGATGTTCTACTTTATTTCATAAGGAACATCTAGTCCTTACAGGTTTATTTACATCACCAATGATACGATCCTGGGGATGATTTTTATGAAACAAATGATTAGTGATTTATAAAACATTTTCATCAATATATTGTGGAAAATCTTCTGGGATAAGTGCTTTAGCAATATTTTCTTGAACATTTTCTTTATAAGAAGAGAATTATATAAAATATTGATAATAAATTTCTTAAAGCACATCTGACGATGAAGGATGGGGATTTTTAATAAAAAGGATCATATTCATCGAATTTGAAATGCATTATTTCTTCCACAGTACATGTATTTTAATTAAAAACTCTATAAGTATTAAAATTTGTGGAATATCCCAGGAAAATTCCATCATAAATTTGTGTGGACATTAATGTAAGTTATCTTTAGTATTCAGGATGAATAATTTAATAAAAATAATTTTTTTAAGAATGTTTTGGTTTTCGACCAATCCAAAATTCATATGGTGTTTTTTAGGAAAGGGTCTGATTAAAACATGATTTATAGTATAACAAGTAGCACTAATAGAATCATCCCAAATATTTTTAGTAATATAATATTCACATAAAATGGTTCTAGTTATCTCTTTAATAATTCAATTTCTTCTTTCAAAAACAGCATTCTGTTGAGGAGTTCCTAGAGATGAGAAGTTACGACTACTACCTTTCTTACTACAAAAAGAATCAAAATCTGTATTTTGAAATTATCCTCCATGATCACTATGAATATTTATCAATGGATGGTTTTTATAATTTTTAACGTGGTCTCTAAAATTTTTGAAATAAAAATATACTGTAGATGTTTTTCATGAAAATAGACCCACGTAAATCTAGTGAAATCATCAACTATGAAAAATAAATAATATTTTCCTCAAATACATCCAGTTTGGGTTGGTCCAATAATATCCATATGCACGATCATTAATGCATCAGATATTGATAATTCACTGATTTATTTAAAACATGATTTATGTTTCTTTCCATATCGAAAAAGATCAAAAACATAAGAATAATCAAATCTTGGATCAAGTAGATATTTAAGAAGAATTTTATTGGAGTGTTTTCCTAGGTTCTTAAGGTTAAAATGTTTAAACTGTAGAGACCTGAAGCTTGACGTACATGGACATTACATTACATTTTCGGAATACTTAGTACATAACAAAAACACACACAAACAAGGACCGTAATAGTTTAGTGTCTTTGGAAATTCAGAATATAATCTTCTAATAATGGTGAAAGATCTTCAACATCTCCCATAAAGATATTCTTTTTTTCTAAACCTAAATCCTTTCTTTATGTCCTGGGGAAAAGAAAAAATAAAAGGGTGAGCTCAAACGCTCAGTAACGGTAAACAAAAGAAATATCAATCACGTCATAATCATAAGAACATATCTTTTGGAAATCGTAACCTGCAAAAGAGATCATAATTTCATAACATTGGATAAATCATATTAGTGAAATGTAATCCCAATAATCATCACATAAAACACGAAACTTTGGGCATACACACATAATCATAGATAATCATTTCTTATTAGTCAAGACTCATTGCCAATACTATCATAGTTGACAATGTCCATTTCTGAACCAAGTCACCCTCGTTTCAGTCCTGTTTCACTGAACCGGTATAACCTACCGTTCCAACCATGTCTATCTCATGAGATATAAAATATTTACCCAATGCATTGGAGGGAGATATAGGTCCCACCCATCTCATAATGATACCATTATTATGTGTTCCACAAAATCATAAACCATACATCATAGAATAACCCATGTAATAAAAATGGGAATCTAAAACATCGCGACATTATAAAACAATTCATATAAGATAAAGGAATTCATAAAAATATAATTCCACCACAACATAATAAAAACAATATAATAATAGTGATAGAAACAAAACCCTTTATTATCTTAGATGGAAAAATAATTTTGATAAAACACTTGAACTCCATTCTTGAGGAAAATATCCTTTCTGCTTCAAAAACACTTTTCCTTTCTTAACATGTCGTAAAATTCTAAAATAAAAGAAGTTGATTAAAAATAAACTTTAAAACATGTAAATTAAGCTTCATGGAAATAATGTTTTAAAAATCCATTCATGCCGTATAATTTAAAAAAACATTCTTCGTACTTTTGTCGGAAAAGTCAAAAAGTACCCCGTACGAAAAACGACAAAAGATTCCTTTCATATCTTTTACTAAAAAACTCACCGAAGGGTAAAATTGGATTTAAATAATTGTAGGTGGATGGAAATAATATTACATATAGAGGAAACATGGATGTGGATGATAAAAACACCCCAGTAAATACCAAAGTATAAACAATCTCGGATAAAAATGAGATTGTGATATTTCCCTTACCTTAGGTCCGATTTCATTCGTAAGTGTCCGAAACTTCTTGTATAATGATTTAAATAATTTCATTGACTTATTACAGAATCATACTCATTGTTATGATATCATATATGGTTAACTTATGACTTTATATTACCCGTTCTTTTGTAAATTCCTTGTTAAAGAGCGTTTCGGATAAAAGTGTTTCATTTGTCGTCCATGTTTTGACTTGTAATTATTAATATGATTACTTAGATCATGATTACTTAATTACAGAATATAAAACATGATTTTTATATAATATATATTCAGAATATACATATATATAACAAATCAGTAAATGGAATGAAATACACCGTTCATGGAGACGGTAGGCCGTACGTACTCATGAATGCTATTTTCGTTTCCTTATTGAGTTGAATGGGATTAAGTAGATGACATAAATATATATACACATAAATCTAGTATCATTATTATGTCATATATTTCATGATTACTTATTATATATACATTATAATCATTCATGAATGGTTAAAGTGGAGAATGAATCTCATCGCGTCGTGGAGACGGTAGTCTGTACGTACCCAAAAGCGATGATATCGTTCTCATGATCGTGGGACTGTATTGGAGTGTATGTATACTATTTCAGAATAAATATCACTTTAAATTATTCATATATAGTTATTATTTACACCATTATACCCATCCAAGTAAGGTGGTGGTGGAAAATAGATTACACTACGGCGTGGAGACGGTATTCCGTACGTACGCACGCGCGGTGATTTCATTTTCCGTAGGATGGATAGATGGTGAAATAGGGTTGTTTGATACTTATAATAACATAAAATTATATTATTGATACTGATTTTATTACTTCATAATGATACAACTAAAGAAGAAGAAGTGGAAGAAGAAATAAAGATGAAAGAATCGGTAATGGACATTACCTCTTCTTTGAAGTTCTTCTTTGAGACCTCCTTTTACGGAACTAAAATAGGTCTTTGAAGAAGACCAGAACCTCTAAGATGTTTCTAGGGAAGTGGAGAGGAGAAGTTGTCAGGGTGTTTCTGAGCTTGAAGGCTCAAAGTGGTGTGAGGAAGAGGGGGAGGAGGTACACTTTTACAAGGGAGGAGAGGGGCACCTTTGGAATAACTGAAAATATTATTTTATTATAAAGTCAAATTCGATTTTTAATATCTCCAAATTGATATATCTCGAAGATAAGGTGGGTAGGGGTCGAAATACTCTCAGAAAATAGAATTTAGACATGTTTAGGTATCAATTTTAACTTTATCATTTAGATTTTCCTGTAAGTTAGATAATTTAACTTTCACTGTGTCTTCTTGTTTTCTTACACTATAAGGTTAATAAACTTACTATATCAAGCCAAACGAACCCAAAGTTGTTTATTATTAATATATATAACCTTATATAAGTCATTTGGCCTAACCTTAGATTTTTAGGAATAAAATAACAATTAATAATATAATATTTGTTTTAAAAACTATGTTATGTTAATTTTGACACCATTTAGTAATTGATTTTTGTGAAAATACTAACAGAATTATTAGCTCAAACCAAGTTAATTTAATCAATACGAACATGTCATATTTACCTATAAAATTAGTGTAATTCATAAAAAGTATCAAATTACATTTATTTGGGTATTTATGACATCAATTATGTCAATATTTCATTAATAAGATAATTACTGCATCATCGTTGTGTCATAAATAAATTAGATTATTTAATGTCTAAAAATTAAAAATAAAATACCATTATGTATGAAATTTTTTTAGATTTATAATTAATATTTATAGTCTAATTTATCTGATGTATAACCCCATATTAAAAATTATTTACTTATTAAACTTTGATTTTAACTATTTTAACCCTTCTTTAAATAAATTAATAATAAATGTCCTAATCTAGTCCAAGGGGGCATAAATGGTTATATTTTATTCCTAAGGTTGTTTTTGGTCGAATTACACTTATCCAATAGAATTAGGACATGTGTTAGGGTAATAATAATAACATTTTTACCCTTAATTACCCTATTTACTTTTAATCTTGGTTAAAAAAGTAAAAAGTTACTATTCACCAAAAATTATTTTCATCTCATTAAACCAAATTTTACTTACTAACATCAATCGTGTCTCTCGGATTTTTGAAATTCCACTCACAGAAGCGGTAAAATTAATTTTTATAAAAAATTCAGTTTTCTTTACTACCACTTAGTGGTTTCACTATTCATCAAAAAATGAAAGTTTCCAGAAAAATACCAAAATTAGACCTAAGCTATATTTGATATTATGAAAGCAAAAATGATGTCTATTTTACCAAATTCAAAACATATTATTTTCATTAATTAATTTAAAAATTAATTCCTATCTTCAAAACAAATGACGTGTTTTTAAGAGATAATAACTATTAAAATATTGGCACTTGTTTATAACTGGTTTAAATGTTAAATTACATCCAATGACCAACATTGTATTAAATTTTAAAAATATATTCTAAATATACTTTAAAACCACTCAAATTAATAATTTATCACTATTTATTATTTCGATTAAATAAGTTGTTTTAAATTAAAATTTAGTAATTTTCACTATTCATCATAATATGAATGTTATCCGAAAAGTACCAAAATTTCAGCTTAGGCTAAATTTGATACTCCGAATCCAGAAATGAAGTCCATTTTGAAAGATAAAATTTCTAAAATTTTAAAAGGTGGTTATTACTATTCATAATGGCTAGTTTTAATAGCATATCATTGTTTAGTGAAACTCGGTATTGCGTACTACACACGCTATCAAGGAAGGTCGCGATTGCGTATAATGAAAAGAATGTAAAGGATGCATGTTGAGCAAGCTCCATTTGGTGTAGAGTACAACAGAAGACATTAATGAAATTAAAAAGAATATTTTTCATAAAATTTCGGGGTGTTACATTCTACCCCCCTTAAAAAGAATTTCTCCCTCGAAATTCGTCAGGTTTATAAATGGTTTACTATTCGAAAGTTTCATTAGTAGAAACCCACATCATAAAAAGGAATACCAAAACCAATCTTTAGAAACAAATGTATGAAATGTAACGGTTACCCAAATAAACTAATCACTGGGTTTCCACATAGGTGAAAATATTGATATGGAAGAGAAATCTAACCATCATGTTCTGATAGAGAGTGGTAGAGAACATGGCTATGGAAAATCCAGTAATCACAAAGCCATAAATTTGTGACGATCTAATGTACCGTCTGATTCATTAGATATAAGAGCACTAGGATAACATTTTTTATTTTCAAGATCATTTTCCTAAAGTTGATGAAATTGGAATTAGAAGAAATACTTTCGTGATTTTGGTATAGTCTCATCGTTTGCCGTTCTTTGGACAATTTCCACTTCATCTCTTAAAGAAATGAAGTTGAATTTTTCATTTGTGATGTGTTAGAATATCATGTGATAGAATGATGGGTCATTCCATCTGTCTCAAACAAAAGGATAGAAAAGTTATCAAAAAATACATAAGTCCATCTTTAGTGAGATTAATTATATATAGTTCCTAAAATGGACTTATACTTCATATATCATACTTCTAAATAAATAAAACTAGTTTCTACTAAACAGGGACTTCCTGTAGGCCAGTGGTAGGCGATAAAGGCCAGTCGCACTTCAGTTGTGGGTTCGATTCCCACAGCCTTGTCTGACACGATGGGTTGTCGCCCGTCATGCAGGTTGTCCTTTTTCTAAAACTATATTACTATAACATCACAAAAATAATATCAAAAAAAGTTCTATCCTTAAATTATGGTTAACATAATCCATTCCAATCTTTAGTCTTGTCTATAATACTTTGGTCCAAGCTCATAGTATAAAGAAAACGATTACTTGAAATATCATCAAACAAGCATGTGAATACCATCATTTATCCCCCATATATCTTGTTGGTCACATTCCAATCATGTGAATACCTTAATGATGTATTCTCTTGAAAAAATGAATACCCATTAAACCTTAGTGAAAACATGAATGCTATCAAAAGTTAACTCTTTCCACATACCAAAATCCAAAAATACTATATACTCAAACCATGATATAACCTTCTCCTTATATCAGTCATGAGCTCATGAATACTACCAAACATTTAATTTTCTCCTTATCCCTTCATTATGCGCATATCATCTACATTCCAAAAATATCTGAATAACCTTTCATGGATATTGGTGACATTAATCATACACTTTCAAAACTCAAGGAAAGACAACAGTGTAACAATCCTTAGATGTCTCTTTATTCCATAGTACCATGAGATTACTTATACAACATTACACATGATAAACATGTAATCATTCCACTACATTCTTAAACCATTGACCGAGCTTCAACAATTCTTTCATCTCACATATCATTTTTAGTCTCTTCATCATCATCCACATAAATACTACCCATACGACCATGCTGATTGTCTTCATAAGACGTTACCTTAGGGAATTGGTTTTCATAATGCCCATACATTCCACATTTTAAACATTTAAACATTGTTGATTTCGTAGCAATACCATTATCCTCATCCCTGGTGTTAACTGAACCTTTTCCTTTGCACTTACTGGCTTTGTGTCCTTCTTTTCCACACCCAAAGCATCTTCCAGTTCCTTTGAAACATTCTCCTTGATGCCTCTTCCCACATGATTTACATAGAGGAAATTGAACATTCTTTCCTCTATGATCATCATGAAACTCCATCTTTCTCTTATTAGTAGAGTCCGGAAACTTACCAAATTTTACTTTATTGATCATATTATGAGATTGCTGATTCGGCATAATAATGATGTTTGGACTTCCAAATCCCATTTCATTTGGTTTCTCATGAAGAATATCATTCCATTTTCCATCATAACCTCCATTATCATGAATTATCTTGTTTCCATCCATTTTCTAAAACCCAAAAAGAATAGTGTGAGAGGAAAAAATCATAATAAAGGGGAATTAGATTCAATATATAACATCTTTGGATTAATCTAATATCGTTACCATAGTTTTAGGACTATATCCTATACGTATACTTATCCTTAGGGACATCCCTAGACATACCTTAGAAATATCTCTAGGGATCTCACTAACGTTTTCGAATCCTAGTTTCCAAAGGTTGACTAAACTTTTCCTCTAATACCAACTGTAGAGACACAAAGCTTGACTTACATGGACATTACATTACTTTTGCGGAATACATAGTACATAACAAAAAAACACACACAAGGACCGTAATAGTTTAGTGTCTTAGGAAACTCGGAATATAATCTTCTAATCGTGGTGAAAGATCTTCAACATCTCCCATAGATATCTTCTTTTTTTCTAAACCTAAATCCATTCTATATGTCCAGGGGAAAAGAAAACATAAAAGGGTGAGCTCAAATGCTCAGTAAGGGTAAACAAAATAAATATCAATCACGTCAAATTCATAAGATCATATCTTTTGGAAATCATAACCTGCAAAAGAGATCATAATTTAATAACATGGGATAAATCATAGTAGTGAAATGTAATCCCAATAATCATAACTTAAAACATGAAACCTTGTGGAATACCAACATAATCATAGAGAATCATTTCTTATTAGTCAAGACTCATTGACAAGTCTATCATAGTGGCCAATGTCCATTTCTGAACCGAGTCACCCTCGTTTCAGTCCTGTTTCACTGAACCGGTATAACCTACCGTTCCAGCCATGTCTATCTCATGAGATATAAAATCATTACCCAATGCATTGGAGGGAGATATAGGTTCCGCCCATCTTATAATGATACCATTCTTATGTGTGCCACAAAATCATAAACCATACATCATAGAATAACCCATGTAATAAAAATGGGAATCTTAAACATCGTGACATCATAAAACAATTCATATAAGATAAAGGAATTCATAAAAATATAAATTCATCACAACATAATAAAATAAATGTAATAATAGAGATAGAAACAGAACCCTTTATTATCTTATATGGAAAAATAATTTTGATAAAACACTTGAACTCCATTCTTGAGGAAAATATCCTTTCGGCTTCAAAAACACTTTTACTTTCTTAACATGTTGTAAAATTCCAAGCTAAAATAAGTTGATTAAAAATAAACTTGAAAAAATTTAAAGGAAGCTTCATGGAAATAATGTTTTAAAAATCCATTCATGCTGTATAAGTTATAAAAAAACATTCTTCGTTTCCTTATTGAGTTGAATGGAATTAAGTAGATGACATACATATATATACAAATAAATCCAGTATCATTATTATGTCATATATTTCATGATTACTTATCATATATACATTATAATCATTCATGAATGGTTAAAGTGGAGAATGAATCTTATCGCGTCGTGGAGACGGTAGTCCGTATGTACGCACAAGCGATGATATCGTTCTCATGATCGTGGGACTTTATTGGAGTATATGTATACTATTTCAGAATCAATATCACTTTAAAGTATTCATATATAGTTATTATTTTCACAATTATACCCATCCAAGTAAGGTGGTGGTGGAAAATAGATTACACCACGGCGTGGAGACGGTATTCCGTACGTACGCACGCACGGTGATTTCGTTTTCCGTAGGATGGATAGATGGTGAAATAGGGTTGTTTCATACTTATAATAACATACCAGTATTTGAGTGATACTAATTTTATTACTTCATAATGAAACAACTAAAGAATAAGAAGTGGAAGAAGAAATAAAGATGAAAGAATCGGTAACAGACATTACCTCTTCTTTGAAGTGCTTCTTTGAGACCTCCTTTTAGGGCACTAAAATAGGTCTTTGAAGAAGACCCGAACCTCTAGGATGTTTCTAGGGAAGTGGAGAGGAGAAATTGGCAGGGGTTGGCTGAGCTGGAAAGCTCAAAGTGGTGTGAGGAAGAGGGGGAGGAGGTGCCCTTTTATGAGGGAGGAGAGGGGCACCTTTGGAATAACTAAAAATATTATTTTATTATAAAGTCAAATTCGGTTTTTAATTGCTCCAAATTGATATATATTGAAAATATGGTGCGTAGGGGTCGAAATACCCTCATCCAATAGAATTTAGACAAGTTTAGTTATCAATTTGAACCTTATCATTTAGATTTAACTTTAAGTTAGATAATTTAACTTTCACTGTGTCTTCTTGTTTTCATACACTATAAGGTTAATAAACATACTATATCAAGCCAAACGAACCCCAAGTTGTTTATTATTAATATATATAACCTTATCTAAGTCATTTGGCCGAACCATAGATTTTTAGGAATAAAATAACAATTAATAATATAATATTTGATTTAAAAACGATTTTATGTCAATTTTGACACTATTTAGTAATTGATTTTTGTGAAAATCTTAACCAAATGATTATCTCAAACCAAGTTAATTAAAGCAATACTAACATGTCATATTAACCTAGAAAATAATTTTAATTCAAAAAAAGTCTCAAATTACATTTATTTGTGTATTTATAACATCAATTATGTCAATATTTCATTAATAAGATAATTACTGCATCATCGTTGTGTCATAAATAAATTAGATTATTTAATGTCTAAAAATTTTAAATAAAATATAATTATGTAGTAAATCTTTTTAGCTTTCTAATTAATATTTATTGTCGAATTTAGCTTATGTATAACCCCATATTAAAAATGATTTACTTATTAAACATTGATTTTAACTATTTTAATCCTTTTTTAAATAAATTAATAATAAATGTCCTAATCTAATCCATGTGGGACTAAATGGTCATATTTTATTCCTATGGTTGTTTTTGGTCGAATTTAACTTATCCAATAGAATTAGGAAATGTCTTAGGGTAATAATAATAATATTTTTACCCTTAATTACCCTATTTACTTTTAACCGTGAAAAAAAGTAAAAAGTTACTATTCACCAAAAATTATTTTCATCTCTTTGAACCAAATTTTACATACTAACATCAACCATGTCTCTCAGATTTTTGAAATTCCACTCATAGAAGCGGTAAAATTATGTTTTATGAAAAAATCATTTTTTAACTACCACTTCGTGGTTTCACTATTCCTCAAAAAAAAGAATGTTTCAAGAAAAATACCAAAATGAGACCTAAGATATATTTGATATTATGAACTCAAAAATGATGTCTATTTTACCAAATTCAAAACATATCAGTTGCATTAATTAATTTAAAAATTAATTCTCGTCATAAAAACAAATGACGTCTTTTTAAGAGATAATAACTATCAAAAGATTGACACTTGTTTATAACTGGTATAAATGTGAAATTACATCCAACGGCCAAAATTGTATTAAATTGTAAAAATATATTGTAAATATACTTTAAAACCACTCAAATTAATTACTTATTACTATTAATTATTTCAATTAAAAAATTTGTTTTTAATTAAAAGTTTGTAATTCTCACTATTCATCAGAATATGAAAGTTATCCGAAAAGTACAAAAATTTCACCTTAGGCTAAATTTGATACTCCAAATCCAGAAATGAAGTCCATTTTGAACGATAAAGTTTCTAAAATTTTAAAAGGTGGTTATTACTATTCATAACGGCTAGTTTTAATAGCATATCGTTGTTTAGTGAAACTCGGTATTGCGTACTACACACGCTATCTAGGAAGGTCGCGATTACGTGTAATGCAAAGAAATTCAAGGATGCGTGTTGAGCAAGCTCCTTTTGGTGTAGCATACAACACAATACATTAATGAAATTAAAAAGAATATTTTTCATAAAATCTCGGGGTGTTACATAAAGATTCTATTCCATAACCAATATTGTCTTCCATAGCACTAAGGCAAGTTATATCTTGGATCCCAATGTCTTATATGTTTACTATGTATAAATTCTCTTGCCTATAAGAAGAAAGATTAAACTCTTCCTTGGAATTGTGTACTAATAATTTATTATTCCAAAAATTCAAAAGGTAACCATCATCACACAATTAGATTATGCTAATGAGGTTGTTCTTAAAACCTTTAACAAATAAATCATTTTAAATTAATGTTTTTCTAAAAAGAACAATGTTACCTATACCAACAATTTATCCCTATGAATTATCTCACAAAGGTAACTTTCCTCCTTTTAAATTGATAATATTTTCAATGAATTTTTTGTTACCAGTCATATTCCAGAAACATCCACTATCCATGTACCATGTATTGTTGTTGGTACATTCTTTATTTTTAGGAAATAATAGAGTTAGATCCAGAATAAGAACATTCCTGCATCTATAATTTTCATAAAGTAAATTTTTAAGAATCCACATTTTCTTAGAAAAATATACTTTATAAATACATTAATATTGGGTTTTATTTAAGGATAAAATTATTTACCAATTTCCACCACACTGATAATTGGTGAAAAAAGTGCACCTTGTGGAACAAAATAATTATTAATAAAAATAGGTTTTGAGTGAGTATAAGAAATTCTTGAACTATTACTTAGAGGATGAATTTAAGAATAAATTTTATCAAATTCACTCCTTATTGAATTAAAATTTGATAATAGTTTATTTAAGAAAAAAATTGGATTTTTTCTAATGACTAAATTCTTATCCTAAAATTCATTAATCATTGGAACTGAGTGATTCTCTAAAACACTTTTCTTAGAAATAACACTTTCAAGATCCTTAGAAAGTTTATCCCTCTTAGAATCAACTTATTTAATTTTTTTAGAAATATTTTCAAAATAAAATGTCTTTTAATCAAAATCCTTGGAATGTTCTGGTAATTATTTGGCTAAAATATAATTTCTAGAATTTTTTCCCTAACTATTATTTTATAATACAGTTTTCATTATAAAGATTTTTAGAAAACCTTGAAACTTCTTTATAAGAAGGTAAACAGTTATCTTTATCAGAAAGAACATTCTTCATCTGAAGACATATAATATTTATCATCAGTATAATTTTCATTCAAAGATACATTATTAATAGATTCATAATTTTCTTCCTAAGCCATTAGATAATGATTTTAAATGGGTAGTTTGTCTAGTAGACCTATATTCTTCTGACTATAATATTCTTACTCTGAGGATTTATCATATCCCTCACCACTACTGGATCTCCATGTATCATTAGCCTGTATGAAATTCTTATACATAGTCTTGTAATACTTCTTTTTTGTTTCCCTTAGAATTATTATCTTCTCTATATTTTCTTTTGATCATGGGACTATATTTCCTGTTGTGTCCAATTATTTTTCATTCATATCACGTTCATTTTGATTCATTCTTGTCTCCTATTTATTTCTTCTAATATTTATACTGAAATTATTCCTTTACCAATTTCATGTTCATCCTTAGAGCAAGATTAGATAACTCATTTTTAGTTTTTTAACTTTCACGAGGCTTAGATAGAGTAGTGACTTTCTCAGTCATAGAGATTGTAACCCTTTCTGAAGACTTGAATTTGGTAGTAGTGAAGGATACAATTCCATTTTTATTATTCTCTTTATTCATTCTATCATCTCTTTTAATATTTATAAGTTGTAAGAGAGTACCAAAAATCACACCAAGAGTAATTTGAGTAGCCTTCCAATTTTCATCAATGGTTATTCTTTTTTATTCCCACTCATTTCGTATAATATAAATTATCATATCCATAACCACTTCATCATTAATACCTTTCTCTCCTATAGATTGAAGGATGATTTCAATGGTCATACATATTTGTTTCACTTTTCAAACTAGTTCTGTATAGGGAAAAACGAATCCATGATATCCAGCTCTCAACATAGCTATTACAGTTTCTATCATTTTTGAAGTCCAAAAATGTGTAACATTATGTTTCTTCCAGATTCAATTGGAAGATTTACAAGTATTTATTTTAATATATATATTCATATTCATAATCATAAAAAAATATTTCCTACCTTATAATTTAGTTGATATTCTTGTTTTTCTTGGATGGTGAAGGTTTTGACATCATTGTCTTAAATTTTGTAGTCACCAGTAAGCAAGAAAAATTTATCCACTCTAGTGCTGAGTGAAAAAATATTCATTCTATCTCTCCAGAACTCATAATCATTACCAACCAAAAAAGATCGTTTATTAGGAATAAGGTTATCAATGGAACAGACATTTATTCTTACCATTCTATAAGAAAATATCATTCCAAAAACCATGTAAGTAGTAAAATATTATAAACAGAGATAAAAATCATTAATCAAAACATGAACACGGAAAGATAAGAAAGATTAATTTTGAATTTGAAAAATTTTGAGGAAGAAAACTTATAGTTGAGTATATGTATTTTATAGACCTGCTCTAATACTAATTGTACAATCGAAATATTGTTTATAGATGCTCAATTACAAGATTGGGGTGGATTAAAATTTTAAAACCATTTGATTTCAACCATAAAGAAAAACACTTTTTAACAATGTTATACAATGTAAATTCACAAAAACTAAAATAATTCTATGAGAGAAACTAGAATAGGTTTCAGAAATAAGGATCCAAAAATGATACTTAAGAAAATATTACTTAGGAAAAGATTCTACCATAATGTTTATAGAATATATCTTATTAGAGTAAATAAAAGTTTTTGAAGGTATAATAAATTTATAATTTTCTGCATTTATCAAAATACAATGGAAATAAAACATGAAACAAAAACTAGTAATAGGAAGTAAATCATTTCACCCAAAGAGTATGGTATCCAACAACCTTGAATAAAGGACCCTTGATTTATAAATTCAAGAAAGTCTATCTTAACCACACTAGGGTAAGCACTTGATAAGAATATCAGAATATTTCTTGATATCCTTACATGCCCTTCATCATTATGCTAGTCCGCAACACTGTCTTCCAATCCCCAGAACCCCTTGATTATACACTGCAATAATTTGGGTCGCATGAAAAAGGCTGAACATGATGTTTAGAACACACAAAGCATGATATTCTCTCTCTAGAAATTAGTTTACAGCATGTAATCGATAGATTGATGGAATAGTTATGAGCTCAATCAAATGAGATCCTATTTATACGAAAAACTCCAATGGTCATCTCCCTCCTCCAACGGTCATATTTTTACTTGAATTTTGGAGGTATTTGTAGATGTGTCACTCATCCAACATTATGTTAGAAATAGATTATATGAAATCTATTCTTACTTAAAAAATCATGTGTAAGGAAAAAATTAATTATCTTAACTAATTTTGAATATTTGTATTCTAAGGAAAAACAGAATTCATAATCTAATCATACAAACAATCGGGTTCCAAAACACATGGATATTCGGATTCTGTTTTCCAAATATTACAAAATTTGAATTATATAGATTCCATATTCTAAATTTCAATGAATTCAGTGTCTAAATTCAAAGGAATTAAAAGTCAGAATTATAAGGAATTCAGTGTCTAAATTCTAAGGAATTCAAACTCTAAATTCTGAAGAATTCAGAATATGAATTATAAAGAATTCAGAGTCTGAATTATGAGGAATTAAGAATCTGAATATTATAGAATTAAGAATTAAAATTTCATAGAATTCAGAATCTTAATTTCATAGAATTCAGATTCTCAATTTAATAGAACTCAGAATCTGTGTTTCAGAGAATTCAATGTATGAATTTCTTAGAATTCGAAGTCCTATTTTCAATGAATTTGGAGACTGAATTTCTGAAAAATTATAGTCTTAAAAGAAAACACTCTATATATAAGGAACTATAGGATTATGAGGTTTTAGATATGAATATGAATTTTTGAGATAATATTAAAATGAGTTTGATTGTGAGAAATTATAAAATGAGACACTAAAAATAAAGGTAAGGATAATAACTTCCTTAGAGAAGGTAAATTTTCCTTATGAAAATATTTCTTAGGGAAAGGTAATTTTCCATATGATAAATTGCTTGTGATTTTCAGAATATATAAGAGGGGGAAATTCATAATAAAACCTTGTTGAATCAAAAAATAGAGCATTTATAATTTAAGAATGGAATTTAAAATTATATAGTATTACTCCTTAAATACATATTTTATAAATTTAAATGTTTAATTAACATTTATTTCGTCACCATAACATCATAAATGTAATATTTTGGGTAAAAAAGTATATTATTCACAATTCACCAAAAAACAAAATATTTCATAATAATAAAAAATCATATTAAACAAATGTTGACATAATGACTAAAAAATGATGTTTATTTTTTAAAATTTGTTTTAAAAAATCATTATTTACTTATAACTATTCATATTTCATTTTATTTACTAAAAAAAAATTTGTTAATATATTATTCAAATTAAGAACATATATTATCCATAAATAATATAGTTTCTTAAAAAGAACACCTAAATAGTGAATTCTCTTGAAAGATATCATTTTAATCACAAATCAATCTTTTTTGTTATTTAGTTATAATAATTTAATTTTTCAATGCCTTACCATTGATAATTATTCTTATTTTTATTTATACATATATATTTCATAATTCTATTAAAACTATTTTTACAAGAAATTTATACTGCTACATTTTAACATGAATGTATTGTTCCTAGGATCATTATTTTTTAGTTTCTCATTTTCCACATGTTGTTGTACACATTAGGTTCTTATGGAAATGAAATATATAATCTTTAATCTTGGGGTTTTACATCCCTCCTCCTAAATTAATTGTTTCATTATAATTTAATTTTTTTTACTATAATGAAAAATAGTTTCGTGCATTGATAAGATAGAATAGATCCTAGGTTTAATTTATAATGAGATATCAAACATTAAATTTTTCATACTAATAATATCATGATTGGGTATCAAAACCAATATTTTACATTTTATTTGTTTAGGAATTTCATTATTCTCATTGATAAATAATCATGGGTAGATATTAGACATGTGGTAAATATTTATAATAGAAAAATTAATATAAACCCTTTTAAATGTATTCTAATACATTCTTAAAAAACATCAATTTTACTGAAAAAACAATATTATTATTGAGTAAATTCTATATCCTATAATAATATTTAATAATAATCATACCATGAGGTACTTTTTAAAAACTCAATATCCAATACTAAATGAAAACATATATTTTATAAGATTTCGGAAATCTAATTAAATTAATCAATATCATACTAAATAGTGGTCATTTAAATGTATTTCCTCATTCCCATTTTCTAGGTGGTCCTTGGTGACTATTTTACATGTTTCCATTAAATTCGTGAATTGACATGCAGAGTTATCAATTTGAATCCAATTGGAATATTGTTTTATATTTCCATCTCTCATTACCCAGAACTCGTGAGTTTGATGACCATTATTTTAAAAATTATAATGAATTCTTATTCCCTTTAACAAATCCTTGAAGTGATTATTCCCATATTCTTGACACGTAGAAAATTGAATATTCATTCCTTCACCATCTTCGTCACTGAATATTCCATGAGACTCCACCATTTTCTGTTATGTTGTATTTGAGGATTCAACTATAATAATGTGTTTAATAATATTTATTGATTAATGGTTTCATGTAATCATAATATTTCTCACAAAATAATTTATCAATATAGGTCTCTCATTAGATCAATATTTACATTATCCATTGATGATTTTGTTAAATAGGGTTACTTAGGTCCAATCCATTATTAAAATAATCCAGATGTAAAATGAGTGAGGAAAACCATAAGAAATTTCATTTTATGATAATTATATAGAGGGTTAAAATTTAAGCCACCTTGAATTAATTATATTATCTCCCATTTCATCTTAAATAACTCTCAGTTTAATATAGTTGTATTTATGTTGGGTTCTCTTAAATTCATTATCCTAATTCTACAACATTGTATATAATTCATAATGGACTCTGAATATAATATTTTGTACCAAATCATATAACAAGGGACTATCTTTCTATCTATGTATTATCAGTCCCACTCATGATGAACTAGAGTGATGATTGAGTTAGTGATTAACCAAACATTTTTGTTGTGATTTTCCCTAGGTGATTTCGAGTCATAGTCATATCCACATTCTAGGTTCCATATATAGTTTTAATTTATATTATAAAAAAATGTTCATACTTTACCAAAACATTATGATGACATATAAAATATATACATCACCCTTAGAACTATCCATATAATTTTAACTAGAGACAACTTATACAAATCTATAACATATTTAGTGTTAGTTAAACAATATTAATCTGTTATCTTTTCATTTGATATTATGAGGAACCATAACTTATCAACCATTATATTACGCCAAAATAACATCTTAAGAACTAGTTTTTAATTAAATCTCATTTGATACGATCTTTTAGTCCTCAGATCTAAACACTTGGGGTTTGGTGAAAATAAAAATGTATTTTACATAATATTATAGAAATCCAACTGAAGCGACAACATTTCAACCATCAATAATCCCACCATCAGTAAAAATTATTGAGACACTTATAATCAAAGGACCATTTAGGTTTAGGGTTTTAGAGAATTTGGATAAAAAATTAACTAACCTTTCATATATCATTCTCATTAAATGAATATTTTTATCCATTATATCAGAAACTACCTAATAAATAATAATTTTAAAAATGTCCCAAAAACTTATGCACACATGCTACTAGTATAAACATGTAATGTGTAATTATTTTCATTATATACTGGGGAAATTGAAACATAAGAAGATTAATATCAAATTATTACCAAGGGAAAAATCATATCAGATTTTGTTAGGGTATGAATAATAATGTAGTGACAAATATGTGTCATATAATTTCTTACAAGTAGGCACATTATCATGAAATAAATTTATTTATCAAATAATAATACAAAATTCTCTATGATACAAATAATTAAATTTGTCGTGATATAATGCCTAATTTTAGACATCCTGAAATTTACCTTGAATTATTAATCTAAGACATTATTCTTTCTTTAATGTCCATGACCATGAAATCACTTTCTATCGAAGTTGTAATAATGACATAATGCATGTATTTGGCAGACCTAAAAAAATACCCAACATTTGGTCTCATTATACTAATATATTCATCAAGGGGATATATAATACTATACGACACCATCCACATTGTTATATCCAATGAATTAGACATATAAATGATATAGATATAAATACAATTCATACTCATCTAAACATGGTAATAGATGAATAATAATACTAAGATAAAATCATAAGGACTAAAAATACATTTATAGTCCATAAATTAAAAAATTTAGACAAGAAATATAATATTTATAGTTTCAAAACTAAATATTCATACAATATTTATAGAAATATATAAGGATACTCGAATATTGGGAAGATATGCTTGATGGAAGAATTTTACGAATTGTACCCCACAAGAATGAATAATGGATTGTATTGCCTGCCACTGAGAGTTCAATCCCCTCCTAAACGTTCTATAGAATAATATAAAATAGAGGGTTTATTGTGAAACATAAGTCACATTTGGGTAAATACATATTAATAAGAAAATTAAAAAGGTAGTCAAATTTTAGTATGGTTTTTAGAAATAATTTTTTATTTATTCATAAATATGAAGTTTCAAGTCAGTTTTAAATTAACAATCACTAAGATGATGTGAAACCTTATATAACACTTAATTTTCGAAATAACTCCTAATAATGGAGTATTGAAAAAAAAATACATATTGAAATTTGAGTAAATTTTATTTAAATGATAAATCTTTTTATCATAAATGAAAAACAATTTTTATATTTTTAAGTACATTTATTTAATACCCACTTTGTAAAATGAGTAAAAACCATTAAAAAAAGAGGAAATATAAAATACCGAGGCCACATGTTATTACAGAAAATTAGTTTTCTATTTATAATGGCTAAAATTTTGTGAATGGATTATATAGAAAAATAGATGATACATTAATTAAATAGAATAAGAAATTTTCTTACCAATAATAAACATTTTTTGGGGAAGATATTCATCAAAGTACAATAATTTTTTTATAATGTAATTCTACCATGTGAGGAATATAATATACCTTATAATAAAAAAATTTAGTGGGATAAATAAATAATTGAAATGGGTTTTTCAATCCTAAAACTTATAATGACTGGGAAGGAGAATTGAGTAATCAATATCCCTTATGGAAAACATACACTATAATGAATGAAAAAAAAAATTAAAAACGGGTTAATGTGGTAAAAGGTAAATAATGAAAGAATAAAAATAAATCAATTACAGAAAATAATGTAACTAAATTATAGTAAATAACATTATAAGAGAGATATTTTATCAATAAAAGAAAATTGAGTTAAAAAAATTCTTTATGACATTGAAACACTTGAATAAAAATTAATTTGAAGAAAATAACATGATTTCAAATAATATACTTTAACAGCCTTGATTCCAAAATCCTAGATCTAGTGATAAAATTAAAATCATTATATTTCTATCCTTAATAATGATAAACATGATGAAAATTTCAACATATAAAACATAAAGCATTAAGAATATATATTTGATAACTCTCACACTAAAGGAACATTCAGGTTCTATTTTTCCGAGAAATAGGACAAACTATTATATAAAAATACCAATATCTTTAACTGATAAGTTTTTTATAATATACTATTCCTTTCATATTCTAAATTATGTATATTGAATCAACAATATGGGTACCTTCTATACATATTTAAAAGAAAAAATTCATTATAACTTATTGTAAAGATACATAAAAAGGGTGAGATAAAATGTTCATTAATGGTAAAAATAGGAATCAATAAATAAATACATTCAGTGGGTAGAATAAGAGAATAATTTTAGGTTAACATACTTAATGTTCATTAGAATGACCTGATAGAATGTATAAACATAAAACTATGGATTATAAAACATGTTACATGGACTAAATCATTAAAAATTTCAATAGTTACAACAACCAATAATCATGAGTCATGTGATGTCAATAATGATTAATGAAACCATTACAAACTCATAAAAATTAAAGAGAGAATAGGTTAGTCCCATGAAACACTATCCTTATCAACCGTGTATACTCATATTAGAAAAAACTAGATAGAAGATAAATCTATATCATAAAAATCCCTAGTTATCTCCCTAATAATTAACTATAAATAGAATGATCACTTCCTAATACATTAGAGATTTATATCTAGAACACCCATAAAATAATCTATATCAGACTCATATGAAATAATTAACTATATCGGCTAAAAAATAATAATCAATCATTTCAACTACCATGTATAAATATAACATATGTAATATTTGATTTTATACATCAAAATTTTAAAAACAAATTTCATTCCATTATATGTTGATTTAGCCAATGCAAAGAAATTGGTTTCATGGATATCTCTTTAAATAAATCAATGTATGATTTCTAAAGAAAGTGGATGAATGGTATTAAAATATTAAATTCTTATTGAAGAAATGTATTCATTAATTTTTTTTAAATAGATAAAAATAGCTTTAATATAACACTTAAATAATTTTACTAACGATAGGGGAAAATGATTTTTAACTTTGGTACATTTAAAAACTAAAAAAAAAATTAGAACATTATTTTCATTAAAAATAATAATGTAATGTTTAAATATATCATCAAATCAAATAATGGTAATTATGGTAGGATAATCTATTTATGTTTAAGTGTTACATGTACACTTTATTTATAATTTATTAAAGAGTATCAAATGTAACCCATATAGAAAACATGAATAAATGTCCTTTTAAAACTATTTAAAGATGGTAAAAGATCTTGAGAAATAAATTTAGTAAATTATTTCTGTTAAAATAATATAATTATTAATAAAGAAAATAGTGAAATAGTTTTTTTAAAATTATTCGAAGACATTAAAACAATGTTTTTTATGAAAAAATATTTGTAGACTTTAAAAAACAAAAAACCTTTAAAATAATGAAAAAAATAAGAAACATAAAATAACCTGAGTAGAAAAATAGTCATTATATAATATGTCAAAATCTACATTATAGACCAAATAAATGAATATATATATGAATAAATCAAATCATGTGTTGATGTGGTTGTCTGAAATGATAAATACTGGTAACATGGGTAATTATTGAATAAAAAATCCATTGAATTAAAGAAGACGACATAATTATTTTGAAACTCATATTTTCCATGAAATAATATTTTAAAATATATTCTTTTGGAATTAGGTACACTATATAAAATAAATCACGGTGCATAACATGAATTCATTCTCACAAAAGTGATGTTGAGACTACGATAACTCCCAACACCTTTCTGAATATTTGAATGAATTTATCATGAAAAATAGAACACTATAAAAATGTAAAATATAATGATCAAAGATTAATTCATGATATAATATATTAATTGGAAGAATATACAGATTATAATATGTAGTAGGTGCATATTACCAGACAATTCTCAATGAAACAATATTTAGATGAGTAACATTTACAAAAATCATATCATTGAATTTTGGAATAATTAATGCACCTATTTTGAATAAAAAAATTTAAAACCAAAAAACAAATAATTGGAAATAAGTGATAACATATTCATAGGTCATTTAACACATAATCATGGTCTAATATATTTAATTATGAATTTTTAGAATCTAATGAATTAAAATTGTTTTAAGAAACCCCCAATATGGAGTCTCAACATGTTATGTTTGTATTTTATCTCATTTATAAAAAACAAATATGAATTATTTACTTGTTGAAGAACTATTTCAATATTTATTCTCTTATTATAAAAATATTTATTTATTTCATAATAATGAACCTTTTTTATGAAATATGTTATGTACACATTGAGTTTTTTTAATACACTTGGTTCAAAATTGTAAAATCACATTGGTATGTTAACTGTGGTCAAAGGGTTATTTATTTCAACATATCAAGAAAAATAATTAAAAAAATTAACAATTTAATATGTAAAATATAAATTTAAAACCACCCATTAACAACATTCATGATAAATGATTCATATTACATTGTAGAGGTTGTAATCCACATGTAAGAATGAGAGACATTATCAATTTCTAGTAAATATATGAGAAATAAAATATATTATATATTTGTAAAAACCTATAATTTGTGTGAATGTGATTTCTATTATTCTATAAACAGTTTATATTTAGTAATTTATTTTTATATAAATCATATTCAACAAATAATGGAAACTACCAACATTTTATTACATTGACATAAATATTATACATATAGAAAATATATGGACATAGTGATTGTAAATATTATAATGGTACAAAATAGAAAATATTAAAACAAAAATATGAAAATTTAGATCCTCTCAATCCACTAGAATAACTACACTCATGAAGAAAATTATTGAAATGATGTACAATATTATTAATGAAATTAGAAATATATATAAGCTGGATAGAAAATATAAATTAATAAATAATTAATGAAATGTGAGATATTTATCGAATGTAGGTAACCCATATAAAAGATATATATTAAACTATTGGAAGTGTGATTTTACTGTTAGGTTGGTAATTTGACCACTATGAATAGTAACCAGACTCTCATACTTGTATTCTCACTATTGGATGTGTAAAATAATATTTAGGTGTCTTATAAATATAAAATATTACAATTTTATATCACGATACAAGTAAATAAAATATTTAAATAATATAAATATGATTTCATATTTTTATTCAATAGATAAGTTTTATTTTCATCTTTATCGAAAATATATTAATATAAAAGATTGATTATTTTCATAAAATGGTTTTATAATTTAATAATATATTATGGTATAATGGTAATATAATTTATTGATATCAAAAGTAAATTTTCAGATGGTTGTATATTTGATAAATAATTTTAAAATGATAAATTTTCATATAAATTAATTATTCATCCAAAAATTAAATTTTTCATATTCAGAAATTTTTTATAAAATTCCTTTAATTTTTGAAATCTAATATTACAAAAAACTAGGGTGATTTTTTTATATATCTAATATAGTTGTTTTTATGGAAAATATCAAAATAAATTAGAATATGGTATTTAGAATTATATGTTATATAAATGAATAATTTCATCATAGGTAATGTAAATAACAATTATTTAAAATTCACATGCATTATTAATTTTATATAGGTACATGATTCATCGGTACAAGTAATCCTGAGAAAAAATAATAATCTAATGAATTGTAATCTGAAAATACAAGTCTCATCCCTTTATAAATACAAGTCATCACTACTGATTTCCCTCACAAATAGTATTCTTTGATCTTTAAAAATGTCTTCCTAATTATCTTTCCAATATTCTCCCCATGTATTAGTGATTTTGGTCTCATAAATTACTATTTTAAGTTTCTTTGAGTAGTATTATAAAAGGATGCATCCCAAATAATATGTAGAGTTATCAAATTAAAATCATTCAATTTTATTCTTTTTCCACACCTATATGTTCTTCGTACACATAATCATTGTAACATTAGTATCCAAGATATATTAATTTATTGTTATTATTATTATCAAATATTGATCTTATCCCCACACCTCAATTGATTCTTGAATGATAATGTTTGTCACAATATGGTTGGTTCACAGGCTCAAAGAAGAATACACATAGATTTTCTCCAACATTTTAAATGATGGTACCAAAAATACTTTTAGTGTTTAATTGGAATAAAATAATTAAATTATAATTTATTTTATTTTTTTATAGTATAAATTGACATTAAATTAAAATAAAAAAAATTTATTTCATGAAGCTCAATAAAACTGCGTAAATAAACTATAATGTTAACATTTTTACTAAATAAATCGTAAATAAATTTCAACACTTACATATATCTCTAACCATTTAAATTTAGGGAATGCTATAATTATAATTTAATATCACTTCTATAATTATATACACATTTGAAAAGAAATTCATTATTTTCCACATGTGATTCGACCATAGAACTCTAAAACAATGTCCCTCGGAACAAGAAAATTAAACTTTATGTCTCACTGAAATTGTTTCAAAATAAGGTAATATAATTTTATTAAATAAATTATATATTATAATATTCATAAATTATTTATTTAGTTAATATAATATTATTATTCATGATTTTGGGTGAAACTGAATAACAATTTTGGACATAAGTTATGGGATATCTCCAAACAACCAAATTTTATTTGTGTTATTAACTTTATCTTTCTAAATCGGTTTCATTTTTTATTTATTATATTAGTTGAAACTAAACTTGTTATATATTTCTTTTATATTTATACCTAGATTATATACCCATCCTTTTATGGTTTTATACATTATTTATGATCATTTATCAAATACCTTCATTAAAATCAATTCTGATTAAGGGTAAATGCAAATTCTATGGTACATTTATGGGAGAATCGTTTAATTTATTGATTCACATTATTGGTTTCATTAATTAATGAAATATTTTATAGATATCCATTTTAATTTACCAATACTTTTTAAATTATACAACATGATCATTCTTTCAACAAAATTCATTAATCAATTTATTAAAACATTGTATTGAAAGGTCAATTCTATATCCAATTCTATAATGTTTATCATGATGTTTTTTAATGAAATTGGAGATTTGGGACCTATGTTTGTTTATTAAGATAAATAAATAATAAATATTAATTTCATTATCTCTTTTGTAATTTTTATTAAATATCCTTTGATAGTGTAAAGAGTTATGATTATGAAACCTATTTACTTCCACATGTAATTATTATTTTTTGGTATTATATTTTATTTCCATTTGTTTCAAACAAAATCATGGAAATGTTATGTTTCATGCACACATATATCACTCTTATACATTTCTTAACATTTATGTTACATGAGATGATGTGTATTAGATTGGGGAGTAACCCAAATCCAAGATGGGACCCATTCCACCATGTGATGTTGGGTTCAGAGTTATCCTTAGCTAAAACTTATTTCATATCTCATATTCATACATATTCCAATATATACCTGATTTTATGATTACATTATATTTTTATTATGAACCCATGTGATTATTTAAGAGCCTCATCTTTTATCATATCATATTACACATTCTAACATGCATGTTATTTTTTGTTATCATGTTTATTCCAAAATGGGATTTTTATATCATCCTTTTTGTTTTTGTATTCCCTAGGTTATTCAATGCAGTTTTAGGATATAAATGGGATTTTAAATATCATTACAAAGAACAAAATATATATGTTTTAATATATATTCATCTTTTTTTATGTACCTTGTCTTAAAAATATGTTTTTCCACTTATTATCAGGTTTTATTTATTGTATATTTCTACCATCATGTAAAAATATATATAAAATGGTTGGGTCACAGAATTTGGTATCAGAAAAAGGTGTAGTTATTTTTTGTGGAATATGAAAATAATGTATTATTAAAAATCCATGTGATAAAAATATATATTATCAAACTTATGTAAATTTTTCTGAGGTATAGAGAAAGTGGTTTCCATAACATTATATCCATGTATGTATACTACAAGTGGATTTTGGTCTACCATAGTTGTATGTAGTGTTAATAACACTAAAAAAGAAAAATTTGGTATTAGTTAAGTCATCATCTAATGCATGAAAAATATTCTACACTCCATTCCTTTTTTGACACTCAATATGAATATGCCTTTTAAAATTAAAAAACACCATATGAACTATAATTTAGTTTGTGAATATAATTTTATGTTGGAAAAAATAATTGGAAAAGAATAATTAAAAAGAAATATTGAAACCTAGAGACAAAATATCTGTGGTTTAATTTTTTTGTGTCATTTAATCATTTTATGTTAATTTTTAACCCTTTTACATGATTTTTAGTTTTTCAATTCTCATGTATTGTTTTATTTTTAAGTTATTTTTGATAATTTTATGAAATATGAGGAACATATCCAAAAAATGTGATAATAAATGCGATAATTTTCCAAATGAGTATCACAACATAATAGGAGTGATAAAAAAGCATCATAGAAGTACTTGATCAACTAACTCAAAATATGAGTAATAACATGAATTATGTGGAACACACTCATTCTTATAAGAAATATAATTTTGTCGTAAATTAATTTATATTATTATGGCCTACTACCTATATATTATCTTCAAATGACCACATTGAAAATCACTGGATTATATCTATTGAGAAGATATTATATATCTTCTAATTATTAGATTGAGATATATTAATAATGGTCATTTTTATTATAAATAATGAAGAAGATCAGTGGTGGGAATTAATCAAGAACATGATATCCAATGGGGAAATTGATTCCATGGATTGGGAATAATTCAAGAAAATTTTCATCAAAAAATATTACCCCCTTTACTATAGGTCTTAAATTGGAGAAGGAGTTCCTCAAAAAGATTTTAAATTTATATGAATCTATTAGTGTGTATGTGGTAATAATTATAAGTCACACACAATACGCCTAGTTATCTTTCACCAACATGGGAAGTAATAAGTACAACATATTCAGTGTACTGAATGTTATTCTACAAAAATAATTAGTGATTTGATAATATTATATCTATTAAGAGATTTTATGTTGTTCTCCTTAGGTAGAAATTGAGATCATTGAATCGTTTTTTTTTCATATGAGGAATGAGATAAGAAGAATAAAAATGAGTTTTACTTAATAATATTAATTGATAAATACAATGGTGGAATGAAAAATCAGTTTAGCACGGGTCAAAAAGTGTGGGATGAATAATCCTAAACAATGTCAAAAGGGAATAATGAGATGTTTCATGTGTGGAAATGAGCAGAATTGGGCTAATAAATGAAAAATAGAGATGAATAGAACAAAAAATGTTACGAAATAATGATGGCTTAGATAGAAACATAAACTTTAGTAAAATTTATAAACATCATGGAACATGGGTGTTATGAAAAATAATTCATTAAACAAGGGGATGTCAATGAAAATCAAAGATAATAATTTCCATTTCTTAGAGATAAAGGGAATGAATATTCTATCACTACTTCTAAGGTGGATATTAAAAAATATGTGTTTAAAGATACTCTTATTATTCATTCTAGAATAGAAAACAGTCTATTTGATTATAATTCTAAAAATTATTTTATATCTTTGTTGTCTATTAAAACTTTTAAAAATCAACCTCAGAATAAGGGGGTTACACTTTTTGTGAGAAAAAAGAGGTAATTATTTCATTCCATGTTTTAAATCCCCTAATCAGTTAATCTGTGTGGACCGAATCTCCCAAAAAAATATTTGCATACTTCTTTTAGTGTAATTTGATGTTATATTCATCATATATTCATTTTTTATACGAATCCAAAAAACAATCTAGAGAGGGAGATCACCATTCACATCCAAAATCACCCTCATATATTATATAATTGTTTGTAGTGGAATTAATTTCCATTTGAATATTCGTCTAATTAATGGATATTAGTTCTTTATAGGAGAGAATATCTAGCTCAAAATATTGATACAAAGGAGAGAATCATACTTGATGAAATGTCTATTTTGATTGAAAATATGGATATATTATATCATGTATCTTCCTTAAGAATGAGGGAATGAGTTATCAATTGACCTTATATATGGATCCATACCCATTTCAAAGACACAATACAAAATAGACTACATTGAGTTAGAGAAACTAAATAAGCAATTACAAGATAATCTAAACAAGGGTTTTATATGCCTTACTGCTTCATAGTGGGGTGTTCTGATCCTCTTCGACCAGATGAAGGCTTACTCAATGTTTTTATAAAATGATTAATGTGAAATTAAAAAAATCGAGATAAAAATAAAGTATCCCCTTCCATATCTTGATGAATTTCTAGATCAATATATGTGAGCCAATATTTCTATAAGGTAGAAAATTAGTCCAGAAATCACTAATTAAAGGTGGATATGGATGATATTTAGAATTCAATAATTAGGATAATTTATAGATTTTATGAGTTCATTGGGATTCCCTTGGGATTTACTAATGATTCAAAAATCATAATGGTCTTAAATACTAATGTATTTAGATATTTCCTTGAATTGTTTTTGTCTTTATAGATGATATTCAAATATACTAAAAAAATGAGATTTTTAGTCAAATTATAATACCACTCTAATGAATTTTTGAAAGGTTAAGATATATGTTTTATATTGTAAATGTGAGTTCAAGATAGAGGAAGTATCATTTTTAGAGAATTTATCACTAGAAAAAGTTATATATATATGTATCATTTAATAAATGGTTTATTAAGGAATAGGTTATAATATTATTTGTAATGAAGATCCAAAGTTTCCTTGGACTAAAGGTTTTACTGATGATTATGAGTAACATACTGGGATTTTCAACCCCATTAACCATGTCGACTTAGTGGGATTTCTAGTTTTCCTATACCAATGATTGTTAAGAGAGCTTTATAGAATTGAAAAGGGGGTTATGGTTTTTCCTGTTCATACATGACTCACATGTGGGGAACCATTTAGTTCATACACTAATGCTTAAAATATGGGCATGAGTTTTATAAAAAATTCATAATAATAAAGTGATAGACGATTCATCATATTTATTAAATGTTATTAATAAATAACCAATTTATTGATTTATAATTGGTTAAATTTATCATACCATTGAATATTTTGTGGAATTATCTCTATGTGAATATGTATGTAATATATATAGACTATAAGAGTCCAAAATATAAATTCACATAGGATAATCTTAATATGATCCATTGAATACGGTTATATATAATCTATGATTATGACTAATTAATTCTATACTCTCCAAGGAAGGTTAATAAATTGGTAGATTTATTAAGTATAAATGATCTTGAAACCTTATCAGTGATGATAATTGAAAAGTATATGATCTTATTAGGCATGTAAATGATTATAATAGTAGTAATAAACAAAGAATCATCATACTACCATTCTCAAATGATTTCTCAATAATCCCTTCTAGGGATGATAAATAATGCTTATACAGAATATGTGAAAATATTGAAGAATATGAAATCTAACTTCAAAGGAAAATATATAGATTTTAATATTTATGAGGAAGATGTTTCTATATTGGGGTGATAACTATGTGTATCATCAAATCCAAATATAGAGAAGGACCATTTGAATGATTCACAAAGATTGACCTTCATGATCCACCCAGGGATAATGATGATGTATTGAGATCACCAAGTGTACTATTGGATGGACTTATGAATAAAGATACCACATTTAAACGTTTATTTTCCTAGTATTTTTAAAAGAGATGGATGAAAGGAAACCATCTAATGGGATGATAGAACCATTACCCATACCCAAATAGAAATGGAAAAACATCACTATGGATTTATTTATAGGTCTTCCAAATTTATACAAATGAAATAATTAAATATAGGTTATGATGGATCTTCATAAAAATAAAACTCATTTTATAACTTTTTATGATGAATTGACACTAAATTTACATTCAAGGATATACATAAGAAAAATTTGGGGACTTTATAGACCACATTATCGATTATTACATATTTAGATATGAGACTAACATCCATGTTCTGAAATATTGCCAAATGTGATCTATACAAAATGTTGAACATCAGCATAGATTATAAAAAGAAAAATGTTGGAAAATATTATAGTACTATCTATAATATCCAATACATATTAAGATAATTCTCGATGTACTTCAAAGGATTATGGGATCAATATCTTCCTTTGTTGAAGTACTCATACAATAATAGGTTCCAATCAAGAATCCAAATGGATGATTATGAATCACTTTATAGGAAGAAATGAATAATTATTATGTGTTGGGATGAATTTTTGGAAAACATTCTAGTATAACATAAAATAATTATAAAAATAGTAGAAAATTTCAAGACCATCCAATATCACATCAGAGCACCACATAGAAAAAATAATAACGATTATAATAATTATCAATGATACATATAGTTTGAAGTTAGAGATAAAGTATTAATCATCATTTATCTACATAATATAGTCATTATATTTTGGAAGAAGGGAAATATTTATCCCATGAACATATTCCCCTTTATGATTCTTCATATCATCAAAGTCATGGACAATAGAGTAGTACTCCCACCAACATTATCTAAAATACATGATATATTCCTTGTATCTCTCTTAAGGATATACATAGTGGATCCCTCATATGTGATATATTCTAACATGGTATAGCTAAAAAATGATCTCTCTTATGGGGATAAAATGAAGAAATTATTTTAAAATACCAATAATGATCTATGTAAAAAGGATAACTCACATGGTCAAATTACTAGAAATAAACAATAACTATGATTAGGAGAAATTGGAACCAAAGGAAGAAATAAGGAAAAACTACCCTTAACTACATAAACCATATTCTATAAAAATAAATTTCAAGGAAAAATTTCTTTATATGGGAAATAATATAACGACTAATAATTTTTATCAATAGAATTTACGTTCAAATATTAAATTTGAATATGTGGAAATTTATTATAATATAATACACAAAAAACATTTTTAAAACTATAAAAAATTATTATTTTGAGTTCGAAATTGTATTTTGAAATTAAATATATCTATATGAATTAAAAATATTACAAATGAATAAAAAATATTACAAATGAATAAAAAATGAAAAATAAGATCTATATAAATTGAATTTTTGGATCTACTCCATCCACCATAATAATTGCATTCACGTACAAAACAATGTAAATAAATTACACCATTATTCTTTAAATTGAAAACAGAAATAATCTTGGGAGAAAATAAAATCTAATGAAGAATTAATTTAATATGAGGCATTTGTCAACGGTAGGGAACCAATGTGACTGGTACAAAAATGACTGTCGGAATAGTAATATGTACATTGGAATGGTAATATGACTATTATAAATAGTAATCTAACCAATATAATAATATTCATATCTATATAAGATTAATATAGTATTCATGATTCTTATAAAATGAAAATATGAAATATTTATATCATGATACAACTAAATAAACTTTCAAAAATTAAAAAATATGTGTTTTAATTTCAATCTAACTTATATTTTTTATTTTGATTTGTAAAAAAATATATTTATTTTAGAGAATTTATTTTTTAATAAAATGGATTTATAATATAATATTATACTTTGTAATAATCATAATATAATATTATGAGACTATAAGTAATCTTTAAAAGGGTATAAATTTGATCATAGTATTGAAATTAGATTTTTATTGAATAAATTATGATTGTATTTAGAAATTAAATTTCCAATAATAAAAAAATTATTTTGTAAAATAGATTTATTTTTTTGAAACAAAATTTATAAAAATGTTATCAATTAATTTTTGGTATTTTATTTTAAAATAGTTGAATTTTTCTTTAATTGGGAAATGCAGTAAAATATGGGATTTTACATTATAAGATAAATATATGAAGTAATAAAATGTTATTAAGAAATAAAATGCACCATTTACTATATATAGTCACAAGATTAATCCCTTTTGGTATTATTGAGTCATAATAGTAATCAAATGAATATAATAGTTTAAAATTTCCTTCCCCTCCCAATATAAATACCACCCATCACAACCAATTATCATCACATTTTCTAAGCCTTTTATATTTAAATATTGCTATAAAATTATAAAACCAATCAAATAACCCATGTCCTAGTGCTTCTGGTCTCACCAAATACCGTTATAATGATCTTTAAGGGGTAGCATATAAGGAGACAACTATAAGAAATGGTAAAATTCACAATAAAACCACATTTCATTTTATTTTTCTTCCACCATGACCATATGTTATCCATACACCTTAACATAGTAAAATCAGTAACATATAGATATTTATATATTATTATTTTATTTTAATAAAAAAATTTAACCTCAACTCAACTAATTCATAAATGAAAACATTTTTCAAAATATGGTCGGATCATTTCCACCAGGAAAAATGAAGTTCTTTTTATCTATTGCCTTCATGGATGGTCATGAAAATATTTGTACAGATTAATAATATTATTATATGTATATAATAAATTAATTTTCGTCTGGTAATTAGTTTATAGTAGTTGAATTAAAAAAAATAAAAATTTAATGATGGATCATAAAACGAACTTAATGGACTACCTAAATAACATTATCATTTTAAAAAAATAAATTATCCCTATATTTTATCATTTAAGGATATTTGGGTCTATTTAAATTTATAGAATAACATTAATATGATTTCATTTAACATAATGAGTTTCTTCTATTTTTAAAAGAACCTTAATAAATATTCAGAACTAATCCAACCTTGGAACCGTGAAATGTACACCATTAGAAAAATGAAAATTTACATTATAACTCATTTAAATGGTTATAAATAAAATTAATATAATTAAAATAAATTAAATAAACATGAAGAAAACTCTCAATTAGGTAAATAAAGAAATTAACTTTTTTTATAATGTTATGTTCAATTGAATAACAATTTTGGATATAAGGTAAGGGGTCTCTCAGGACAACCCATTTTTTGGGTTATATCATTCCTATCTCTCAATCACTTTACTCTCTCAATAATGATACAAATTCATTATAAATTAATTATATATATCTCTAACATATATTTATATCTTATTCTCCCTTTATTCGGTGGGATTATATATTTAATAGTTTAATGTTTTAGAAACCTTCACTAAAATCAAACCCAATTAAGGACAACATTTTTATCAGTTAATAATTGGTGTAAAACTATATTATTGTAATTATTATCATTCATGATTTCATTAATTAATGTAATTATTTAAGAATATCTGTTTTTTTAAAAAAAATTCAATGAAAATTTAATTTTTAAACATTCTTTAAAATTCATTAATTGATTCCTTAAACTCTATTTTCAATGTTCATTTTTATGCCTGATTCACTAAAATTTCTCATTATTTTTTTAAAAGAACGCCAAATTTAAGGAATATTATTTTTTATTCTGATATTAATTTTATAAATATATAATTCCTTTTTATCTTTGGAATATCTATTAAATCTCCTCTCATAGTGATATAAAGAATTATTATGAAACCCATTTCTTTCCATGGGTAATTCTTATTTAAATTCCCTATATTGGATTTCAATGTATCGAACACATAAGCATCCACATATTATGTTGTGTCCATATAGATTGTTCTGTAAATAATTTGGGAAAATTCATATCTCATTAGATGATATTTATGGGATTAGAGAGTAAACATAATCAGTGTTATCAATCTATCCACCGTGGGATGTTTCCATGTTGGTTAGCCTTAACTTATAATTTCTTCATGTTTCATGTCATTTCTTCTTTCAAAATATTCCATGATATTATTATTCCTTATTATTTATATTATTCTGTCACATGTTTATTTTTTAATATTTTAATTTTTCACAACATATTATTCCTTTTAAAAAATAATTTATGTTTAAATGTTATGTTTATTATTTTACTAGGCCTTTTATCTCACCCTGTTTATTTATGTATTCCAAAAGCTATCCTATTTCGTTTTAGTTCTTCAAATGGATTTATTATCTCATTATAGAGATTAAAATTAATATTTTTTAAAATTAATATTTCATTCGTATATACTAATTCATCCAAATAAACTCTACCTCTAATCTTTCATTTAAATCTATATGATATTTATATTAAAAATCATTAATTAATATGTGTGAAATGATTGGGTTGTAATGACAATACCTTTTGAATATTATTATTATGTCATAAATATCATATATATATATATATATATCTCTTAAATTTATAATTATAAAAATCCATGAGTGCTGGTTATGGAAAATGAAATTCATCGCTTCAGATTTATGGTAATCCACAATGATGGAAAAATGATAGTTTCTTTAACTATTTAACGGGAAAATCAGACAAATGGAGTAATTAATGTATTATAATAACATCTCAATATATGGTAGATATTGATTTTTTTATTTATATTGTTAGGATATAATTTTATGAGTTGTTCGAATAGGTAAAATGTAAATTCTTGTTTAAGATAATTACCTCTTTTTTAAGAATCCACTTTTGGATCTATCATTTTTGATCTTTGGGATGGTCTTTTAATAAGAACATATAATCTATAATTTTGATAAGAATCTTCATATGATTTTCTAGAATGGTTATTTCGATCAAAGTGGATCAAGAAGTGTGAGGAATAGATGAGATGTGGCTTATTTATATAAGAGGCGGGAGGGGAAAACTTAGAATTACCTAAAGCATTAAATTAATATAATTTAATTTTCATGTTATAGTGTAGAAAATTTATATATTAAAAATTGTCGATGGATATAAGTCAAAATCACCACATAAAAATACGTAGACAATTCTAAAACACTTATCTGATCCATATATCTTATTTTTTATAACTCGTTAACCATATTAATGATTATAATGAGAACATTTTTTAATATATTTAAGGATTGAGAAAGATACAATAAAACAATATGGGACAAATAAGTTGTACTTTTTTGATATTATAGGTATATATAAAAATTACTTGGATAAGGAAAATAATATTATGTATTTTAGATAATTTAATAAAATATAAGTTGATATAATATACCATTAAATTCAGTTTTGGTACTAATAAAAAAATTTGGTTTAAGAATAAATAAATATAGAAATTTAGCCAATATTTAGTAGATTAAGACATAATTATTAAAATATATATATCCAAAAATTTCAGTGAGCATTATAACTCCCCAAAAAAATATTACTATTTATGTTTCTAAAATCATGGACTTGGTTTGTGATTCATCTCACACAAGAACTATATTTAACGTTTATATACCAATAAAAATCTATTAGTGTTATTAAAACAATGAGAAAAACATTTTTTATTTTATTTTCACATAAATGAGTAAAATTCTATAATCGAGTAAAATATGATAAAAGTGTATGTCTTTTTGAATATAAAATCGGTATGGTCAAACTAAACTAATTCAATAAGAAATAATCATGTGTTGTACAAATTTTTAATGCCATGATATATTATTTCTAACCATAATTACTTGATTTATCCTTACTGAGGGGATGACTATTTTCTATAGTTACGAATCAAAATGACCAAAAAAGTTATAATATTATAAAAATATATAAATTATAATTCCAAATATGAAATTAATTTCATAAAATTAAATATCAATTAGAGAAATAAATTTCTTCTGTATAAAAACATTAAAACACGCAAAAAACAGTTTATCTGAAAAATATATTTTTATGTATATAAATGTTCTTAAACCAAAATTAATAATGACTTATATTGAAATGAAATAATTTTTATTATTAAAAAATTACATTGAACTAATTAAATATGTAAAATAATTTAAAATAAACTCATACATTGTAAATACTAGGATGGAAATCAAAATTTTCTATAAAATCAGTTTTTTATCTATTAACAAAAAAATTAATTATTTATATAATATTAAAAAAATAATTAACATTATCTAATTAAGATATAATTATTTAAAAATTATTTTATTTTTTAAAATAAAATTCCCAATAATTTGACAAATAAATTGTAGTATTATCCCCAAAAAAACATTATGAAGAAAAAATATTTTTGAAGTTTAAAATGAATCAGTAAAATTTTTGGGATTATTTAAAAAGAATTGATAAGTTAATTGGTATTTATTTGTACATAAATATATATATATATATAATAATTGGTTTACTATTATTCAGACACTCCAATTCATTGGCAAGTTTATAACACTAAAATTTAAAATAAATTTTTTCGGGGCCAGTTTAAGAATGGTTTTTTGTTTAATATAAATTATATTACATAGTATTATTTTTAAATAACCAGGTAATTCATTCTTTCCCACAAAATGAAAATTTTCACTAAAATTTTACCTCATGTCCCATTAAACAATTTAAGAAAATTACATCATTTCGAAATAATGAATGATAAAACACGTAACGAGGAAAATAAAATCAATTTTAATATATATTTTTAAAAATAATTTAATAGTTGAAAATTCAAACCATCGAACAAGTTTACGAAAATTTTATTTTAAAATCTGATGTTTTTAAACTAAATTTTAATGAAAATAATAAATAAAAAAAGGTTCCATGATAAGGATATCAATTCTTTATGGAGAGAAAATATGGACACAGATGATAAAATAAATATCTAACTAATGACGGGGATTGGTAGAGATCATTGATCATCCGAAAGTGAATTGTAAAGATAAAATTAGGGAAAAGCCCATAAATAAATAATGGATAAATAATTCTATAAATTCAACATAATTGATGGTAATAAGATATAATTACTATTTTAATATCATTTTCCTAGAGTTAAGGAGTTCCTTTTCCATCTATACTAATAATAATAAGAAATATACTTATTTGATTTTCAATATATCCCTACAAATTATTTCATCCTTTAATTAAGTAATTCAATTATTTTCAACAATTATACAATCAATTATTCTAAATTATTAGCTGCCTTACCGAATCTTTCTAATTCTTAAGACATCAACTTTTAATAGATCATCGAATCTAGGGAAGTAAAAAAATAAAATCCTCATATATTTATTAAATGATAAATAGTTATCATCTAGTTTTATAGTACCCAAAATGAATAATATGTTATATGATGAAATAATATATCTCTGTCCAAAACATTCACAATAACACCAAATGATAGACTTAGATATATCCATAAATAAAAAATATCATATCCCAAATAACCTCAATAACCACTTCATTAATGAATATTCAAGCACTATATTATATCTCATACTATTTAGTTATCTCCCTAAAAATTGTAATAGAATTATTTTGAAATAGTTCTCCATGCAAAAATATATTACCTAAATAAGGGTTTCTTATTCGTCAACCCAAAAAAATTTCTCCTAAAATAAAATTAATCGCCTTAAAATCTGATCAAATTCATCCTCCAAGTGGGGTTACTTTTCATTGATAAAATGACCAATTGAAATATATAAATCCATTATTTTGTTGATCACAAATATGTTAACCTTACACTAAATCATCATAATTTACAAGGTTATCAAAACACTAACCCAATACATCCTATTACAACCATGAACCTACTGTCCCGCATTTGATAATAAAATCATTAAATTTATTCATATATATTTAATACTGATAAACATGACCCAATTTCATCCATATGAAAAAAAAAATTCAAATTTAAATATTGGATAACTTATATGCCCAAGGTTCAATTAGGGTTAGAGTTTTAGAGAAAAAGGAAAAAAAATTACAAAACAATACCCATGTTTTTAATGAAACTTCTTTCCTCTATACCTATATTTTCTTATTTAACATTAGGAATTCATAATCATACACTTTATACCCTTCCAGATATATCATACGTAACATATTTACTTATATAACAAGATAAATAATCAAATTATGGGAGATCTCATATGATCATTAATGGTAAACATATGCTTTGACAATGGAATATCTTTTCTGAGCACAAAACCTGGGTGATTAAATGAGAATATATTCAAAGTACATGAGAATTAATTAGAAGAATTCACACCAATAATGAACTATATCATTAAACATGTGACATTTCATAAAGCATTAAAAATGTATTATTTATAAGAATCAATAATCAAGATCCACTTGATATCAGTCTCGATAAATATAACCATTTAAAATAATAAAAATATTAAGGAAAACATATTCGTAAATTCGAACATAATATTCGTTCAATATGTTCACTTGTGTCCGAAATAAATTTTCCCCAGTTATATCCATTGGAGAAACATACTGTTTTATGTCCTTGATTCTTTCAACTAATGATATGGAACATTACAAAATACATTGGATATCAATATCAGTCTCACCTATTTTATAAGTTATATTAGACTCACCAATCATCATGATCTATATTAACATTATTTTTCAACATCAATAATTTAAAATTATCACACATAAACAAAAAAATGGAATATTTCATTTTCATCATCAAACATTTATAAACTACTTTTATTCATTTAAACAATGATTAACCCATGGAAAAGAAATAAATTGATGTTAATATATTTAAATAGTCATTGTAAGACATTTACAGAAAGAAGATAAATGGTATCTTAAGAGAATATTCTTAGTGATTCATAAGAATAAATAAAGGTTTTTGGTATAGGTGAAAATATATTTAAAATAAAATTTAAAATAAACATTTTAAAACTAATGAAAATAAACTTTTCATTTGATATAATAAAATATGAAAAAATATTGGGAAAATTATTTTCATTGAAAATATTCCTAGAATCCAATAAATTAATCATAATTTAAAAGAATATTTATATTGGTAGAAATAATATTCTATGTAATAAACGTTATTGCTTAAAACCTCTTATAGGAGATTCAAAAGTGACATATGTGGAAAAATTAATAATTTTCCATTTAAAACATTATAATAAACATAAATGATCATGGAATATAGATTTAAAAATAATTAATGTTTGTAAATTAAATTTTTCAATCAAGATAGAGACCATGAAGGAAGAGTATAGTAAAATATCCATATAAACTATAAAATAAAGTTATCAAATAATATATATTTATGACATTTTAAAACCAATAAACATATGAAAGAATTAACATAAAAAGAAACGTAAAATATAATGAGTTTAAAAATATTCATGATATTATATGTAATGTGTTAGTGTATAATCTATATTGATTAAAATATATCCATAAGTCTAAACATGTCTCAATAAGGGATTCTTGAGATTATAAACCCTTATAAATTATGTAATTTACCAGTCAAAATTCTAATGAATAAAGAAACATTCCCTGACAATTTAAAACATTAAATTTTAAGGAAATAATATGTTAGAACACATTCATGGATAAATAAGTACCCCATATAAAATAAATCATGTTATATAATATTAATTATGTAATAATTAATTCATATTTATACCATGAAAGACCTTGTATCCTTTATAACAATTGAATTAATTTCCCATGAAAGCAAGAAAATTAATATAAAATTACATGCCATGATCAATGAGATAATTATGATATAATATCTCAATTGGTAGAATATACACATTATAAAATGATTTAGGTACATATTGAAATAAATGTATCAAATAATCCAAATTGAGATGAATAATCCATAGAAATGTCATTTCATTGAAGATGGAGTTGTTAAATGAAGAGATTTTAGTAAAAAATGTAAATCCAAAAAAACTATTAAAAAGTATTAAATTATTAAGTCATTTCACACATAATATAGGAATTACAATTACAACTAATTATATTTTTAAGCCAATGAATGGTAATTGGGTCAAGAAACCCCGTACCTCGAGTACCAAATTTTAATGTATTTCCTATATATCATATATAATAAAATTTTATTTATTATTAAATGTTTTAGTAAAAATTTATATGTTTTTTACCATATAATTACACCATTGTTTCATTTATTTCAGTGTAATATTTAATTAAATGTTTTTTATGTCCATGTAGAGTGTTTTGGGGATGTCAAATTCGTCATTTAAAAATGTATTTGGAGGGTGATCGTAGATAAAGGGCTCCTTGTTCCATAATCTAATGAATACTAATAATTAAATAGTTTTTATTTTAATATATTAATTTCACATTTTGAACCATCCATGAATTTACTACATGAAAAATTGATCTAAATACTTCTGGTGGTGGTAATCCACATATACTCAGGAACGATGTTATAATTTTTCAATGGATGGAAGGGTAAAAAAATTTATTATATAAAAAAATTAGAATTTTTAATACATAATAAATATTATATATATAAAATCCATCATTATAAACATCCCGGAGTGTATTCGATGGAAAATTAAACACAACTCTTTGTAGAGGTGGTAATCCATACATACATATAAATGATGTTTCTATTTCTCATTTGACAGAAAAAAGGATATGAATGTAGTAACTCGATTAAATTAATAACATTATTGTATATAGAAGAAAATGTTGATATTATATTAAAATAATTATGATGTAATTTAAGGTGGTAAAATAACAATTTAAATGAAAATTATCAGTTAAGAAGATGACATCCACTACATGAACATTCATTGGATCACTCCTTATGGAAAATAGGGATTTTATTACAAGAATATGAGTTACAAGAAAATGTTTATAGTGATGTTAAGAATAATTTTTCTATGTTTATATTGATATAAGTGGCTTAATTAGTGTGAGTAAGAGATGTGAGGAGGTGTACTTATATAAGAGAGTTGAGGGTCTCTCTTTTAATTACTTAATTATTAAGTTAATATAAATTTATTTTCATGATAATTGGGTTAAAATTATAATATTTAGAATATATAATGAGAATAATTTTAAATTGTATAATTTATTAAAATATATACATGTTTAGGCTATGTTTTAACCCTTATCACTTAGTTTTACCTCCCAATATTTCACTTAACGATTACCGCGATTGCAATGTTTTTTAAACATTATGGGTCCTAAAATTAAATATAAAAGGAAAGTGACCCATAATTGGAAAATGGATGATATGATATAAAATAACCCATTTAATATGGGATATATAATAATATTATGTACATTAAATTACCTAATAAAATATTAATTAACATAAAATACAATTATGTGTCATTATCAAAACTATAAAAAAATTATTTCTAAAAAAATACAAAGACATTTGTTTTTTCAGAATATAAAATTTTAAAACATAATAAATAAAGTATATTTTTCTAATAAATTCTTGTAACTCTATAACTCAACCCAAAGAGTATACTTGGTTTGTTTTTAAAATACTTACTTGATTTATACATTGCATGTACAAGCACTGTCTAAGAGTTTTATAAGAATTTAATTTAATAATATCATCACTAATTTAATAAAAAAAATTAAACTGATAACATAAATTAAAATTTTAAATCAAAAATTTTAGGCAAAAATAAAATCTTTATATCTATATGAAAAAAATTATTGTTATTATTTTTAAAACAAAGAGAATGACATTTTTTTTATTCTTTACTAAAAATAATATAAAAGAGTTAATCAAGGAAAATAGGTTCCAAAATTCCATGTTATCAAATATTTGATGGCTATGGATTAAATTAACTTATTAAATATAAATAATATAACTTTAATATAGATTCATAAATTCTTATCATATAATTTGTACCCGTAATTACCATATTTACCCTTACCTAGATGAAAAATATTTACCACAATTAATATTCATATTGAAAAAATATATATTTCAACTATTTAAGAAATTTGACAATTAGTATTATTATTATAGAATAAATTTTATCAAATTCAATACTTAAAAGTTGTTTGAAATATATTTAATATAAACGAAAAAAATTACAAAAAACATATTTTTATAGAAAAATGAATTTTGAAGTAAAATTATTTTTTCTTATCATAAGGATGCACAATATGGATTAAAATAACTATAACTGATTTATATATAATCAAAATTTACTAATTAAATTTAAAAAAAATTAATATAAAATATAGCATTGTAAATTCTAGAACTAAAATTTCATTTTTCAAAAAAATCTATATTATTCACTATTCACTTAAAAGTAATCTTTTAAAATAAATCTAGGAATTTCAAATTAAGATAATTTTCATATAATCATTTAAAAATTATATAATTTTTATAATTTATAATTTTGAAAATTCAAAATAAATTATCATAATAGTTTATCTTAAAAAGTAATACGTTATTTTAAGAAAATGTTTTTTTGAAAAATAAAATGTCTTTATTAATAATTTAGTGCATATTTTCAATGAATTCAAAAATAATTTTTTTAGGGAAATCCTTTTTATATATTTTTTATATGGTTAGTTATATACATGAAAAAAATCAATGGCTATTTTTTAAAGGCCATATTTTAAATAATATTATATAATTTTTTCTTTATGCTTGGTGTTGCATGTCGTATACACTATCAATCATTTAATTATTTTAATATATTCGAGAATTACATTATACTCCCTCAAAGAACCTTAATATTAACAATATTATCTTCCTTTAGGTATAAATGTGTTTAAAAAAATTAACATCAATTCAAAGTTGTGGAAGATATAATATTAAATTATAAATGTAACAACATTTTCTAATACATTTTAATTAAAATATCTTTGTAGAAAACAATCATCCTAAAAAGGTGTAATAAAATAACTTCCAAATATTTTCATAAATAAATATTAAATCTATATAAGCGAAAATTAAATATATAATAAAAATATTCACACCATAATTGTATTTTTTTTGTAGTTTTTTGAGTTTATATATATAATATTCTTATTTTATGAAAGATCTTTAACATCACCCAAAAATATATTCTCCCATATTACTCCAATTAGGTTCACCCCACCCAAATCATTCTTTATGACATGGGGATGGATACACAATAAAGGATGAGATCAGATGATCAGTAAGGATACAAATAGGAGATATGAATCAATGATAATATAATAGAATACAATATGAATATGTTTTTGTGATCATGAAAAAAACATACAATGTTCATTCCCAACCTATAATATCTCATAAACATGATTCATGGTATTAACATTATAATTTCATTAAACATATACCATTATAGTGAGAAAACATCATTTATCAATCGTGATCATTAATACCATGTCAACAAAGTGTGGAACCATTATATATATATAGAAAACCATTTCATATGTCAATATTAAATACTAAGACCATAAAAATATAAGATCAATACATGTTTATTTCCAAAAGTGGACTGAGATGCACCTATTTCAGAGAGTGGATCAGGCCCACCAACTTGTTTGTATTGTTATCTGATGAGATATAAACACTACCCAATGAATTGGAGGGAGATATATTTATAACCCATTAGATAATTAATTCCATACATATATGTGACATAATAACATAAATGATTTGTCATGTCATAACTCATGAAAAGAATTGTTTTCAAAAATCATTTCAACATATCATAACCCATGAAAATGAAATGGGTTTCTTAAACATTTCATCTTTTCATAATGATCATAAACCATCCATAGAATGAGTAGTTATTTTATCCTTTAATCATATCCTCATTAAGGTAAAATAATATCAAATTATGTCATCTTATATGGAAAATTATTTTCAATTATCACTGGAAAAAATTCAAGATGAAAATATCCTTTTAATATTCAAGAAATTATTTTTTAAATGTAACATAATTATAAATGAAAAAATATCATTGAAAAGAAACATGTAATATTATGAAGTATCATTTAAAAAAATAAGGTGACATGATTATGGGAAAATAATCTCATTTAATATAAGTTAAAAAAATTCTTTCAATATTTCATGTTGAAAAAGATACAGAGATGACTATTTAAAAGATGACAAAAATATTTCATTAAAAAAGTTTTTTAAAAAGTCTAATATTGGTAAAAAACATATATTTTTTTAAAATATTGAGAAACATTTTGAAAACATTTTTTAAGACATCATTATGGAATTGAAATATTCCCCAATGGAGACCGAAACATAAATAATCCCAAGTTATAATGATATTGTAAAATAAACCATTTCCACTATGGTAAATTTTTAAAAATAATCCCCGTAGAAAAAATAACCTTACATGGATATGGAAGTACATATAAAATTTATAATAATAATCATAAAAGACAATAAGTGGGTTGTATATACACCACACCAAATAAACAAGTGGTGATTAGGGTATGTGTGCCATAGAAATAAAAGTGAGATGAAAATCAATTACGAAGATCATATCATTGTAGAGAGTGTTAAAAATGAGTTAATTATGTGTCTCAACTATATATCCACATAAAAAATAAAAAATATGACATCAGATAGTAAAATATCATTTCAAACAAAATCTTAGCATGACATAATCAATGAAGTATAAGTTTAACCCATTGAAGGGAAATGGGGTTATGAAAACCCTTACATTGGGTTTGACAACTTTAAAAAATATTAAAACCTCATGTATAATGGTTTTAAATATGTTTTTAAATTGTAAAATAATATTATTTATATTTATTAAATCTTATATGATACTTTTATAACATCATACCACCCATTCATTAGTAATATTTCAATAGTTTCACTAATTTTTCTATTAATTTCTTGGTTTTCTCATGATTTTTTTTGAAATAAATGTTTTCATTATCTTGTATACGATATATATATATAATATAAAGGGTTATATTAATATTATAAGTATTATATTAAATAATTGAATACATTTTTAGGAAAATTTATTATTTTTTAACATAGAATATGAATCACATCACTTCGTGGAGACGGTAAGTCGTACATAAACAATAGTGATGATATCATTTAAAAATAGTTTGAAGGGTAAGGAATGGGATGGTATGTTAATTTTTAGAATCAATAGAATTAGATAATTGTAGCATATATCCATTATTTCTATAATTATAACCATCTGAGTAATGTGGCGATTAGAAAAAAATCTCACTATTATATGGAGTTGTTAATCCATATATACGCAGAAGCGATGATTTTAATTTTAATAGGATTGAGAATATATGTGAAATCGGGGTCCCATAAATAAACCCACATATAAATAAATTTATTTTAAAATATTTATTTATTTTTAATTGGTCAAAACTCTTTAATAGAATGTTAAATAACAATAAAAATTGAATGTTTTAGTAAAGACGTGTAACTTCTCTTAATGAATCCCCCTTTGGATCTTATCTTTTGGACACTAGGGTTGGTGTTTTTGGAAGGCCAGGACCTCCAAAACATAGGAATAGTTTTTTCAAGATAAATGGGTTGGGTTCATTCAACCTAGATGGTGTGGATATCTGAGGAGGAAATGTGGGTATTTAAACATGAGATGGAATTGTTTTAAGTGAATAAATAATGATTATTTTGTGTTTAAAGAAAACAACTTTTGGGTGGAAGTAATTACAAAAAATATGCATGATAATTAATGTTTTAAATAAATATTATAGTCTTAAAATACTTGAACTACACATTTAATGTTGTTTATTTTAGTTATTTTTATCTTTTAACATTTAACAGTAACCAGTTGTATTTATTTATCTATACATGGGTAAATAATTTTTTAGCGTGTAATTTTTTATGCATAAAATGAGAATGAAATTATTTATAAATTTTGGCCTTATATTTCCAAATATTTTATCCATTATCTATAAGTTAATGAAACTTAATTTGTAAAAATATTTTTAAAATTAAATCAGTAAAACAGAATGAAATACAGTTTTTTAGAAAAATTACATTTCAAAATATAAAATGTTTCTATAATAATTATAAGTATAAAAAATATTTAAAATATAATAAATAAATTGTATTAAATCAAAATTAACTAATAAAAATTTAAAAATAATCCTAACCATAATTTGACCTTGTAAATAAAATATAGTTTTCAATAAAAACCTATATTTGTCACTATTCATTGAAAAAGAAACCTTTTAAAAAATTACAAAAAAAATCAACCTAAGAGATTTCTAATATAATGATTTAGAAAAATTATTTTTATTTGAAAAAATAAATTCTATAAAAGTGTAAAAATTAATTATATTTATTTTCTCATATAAAGTAATAAAAATATGTTTTTTTTAACAAAACCTATATTTGAAGAATAAAATTAATTTACTAACAATTATGTTTTTATTTCCTATGAGTAAATAAATTTTTATTAAACATGATATTCATATTTTTCATAATATAGTTAATCCCATTCATACCCCCAAATGAATGCCTATTTATAATTGTTAGGTTAAAAAAATAATATTTTGGAGTTGGTTTAAGAATAATGTTCACTACAATTTAATCTACAATAGAGATAAAATATATTTAAAAACACACATAGAATAAACTATTAGTGTTTATATTCAACCCAATGTAAAATTAATTTTCCATCAAAATTCATCACTCCAATAAAAACAGATGGGGATGCCTCTACCTCATCACACACCCAGGTTCCAACATCGCTTCCTTAAATTGGTGGTTTCACCACAAAACCATAACTAGGTGAGTTTTCTTGTTTTTTTAGAAATTTATCTCTATAATTCAGAATATCTATCGATTGTTATACATAATATAGATCATTATTTAGTGGTATGACCTATGATATGTTTATATGTGAAGGATCATGTATATAATTTATCTAGATAAATTGAACACATAATGAACATGAGATAGATTCAAGAGAAGCGCCAAATGATTTATTACAGTCTTTATATGATCACGTATTTCAAAGGGACCAATATTCCTATGTTTTAGTAAACACTTCTTTCGTTCGTAATGAAATTCATAAAAAGACCTTGTCACAAATATCAAATTATACATTGTATTTACAATTATCAATTTAACATTCCATCAAACATTTTATGGTCCTTATGTGTTATTGAACGAATTTAACCTTCTCTTTCATCTCATCAGCCTGATCTAGACAAAAAAAAATTTCATTATAAAATATATTTCTAGTACGTTGTAGTTCTATACATCTTTTAATAATGGGTTTCATATGGATTCATAGGAATGATTGAGTGAAAGCTATTGTCTAATCAAAACTTATCTTGAATGAGTTATTGATTTTAATCACCATTAATATTTATAGAACAATATATTAGTATATTCTCTATAGTTTAAACTATTATATAAAACTTAACATCTTCCAAAGAATGATATATAGTTATAGAACTAAACTTTAAATAATGATCTGGTTGAGAGTTCATCAAAGCATCAAGGTAAACCTTATAACCAAATAAGATTGAATTTAATACACTAATTTGTGGAACTTTACCAATTCCTTAATATATATATATAAAAGAATAATGAGAGATAAATCTTCTATAAATGAAGTGTGATGACTTTATAAGGTTATTTTATACAACCCATATTTATCTCAATATCAAAAATATGATAAACCCTAAATGTTTACAATAAATTTAATCATATGTCCAAAAAGTTTAAAGGCATTCCTCCTTGATTACATTTTTCAAATATAAAATACCAAAGGCTTGTATTTTCATAAATTTCTTTAAATATTTGTATATTCTAATTATTAAAAAACCCCAGAATGGGTGTCAACACATAAGAACATGATGGTATGCATAAATCTTGTATTAATCTTACATGAAGTCATATACACATCTAAAAGAGAATTAACCCTTTATTCCTGTAACAAGCTCTTATATTTTTCAAAAATAGTTTCATTAGAAGCATAGGTTCATCCTTTTACCAATAAAATATCAAATGTAATTTAATTTGTAAATAATACATGTAAAAGGATATAATCACATGAAATTTCTCTAAATTATGGATAATAATATATTCATTGAAAATAAAATATAAAACTCCCAACAATTGGGGGAGAATAAGTGTTCCATAACTATCATGATTCACATCAACCATTATGAATGCATATGATTTCCCTTTTTATATCCCCTTTAGTGTTTATTGTGCTTTATCATTCACATTTTTCCTTCTATTAGTGAATTTATTCACATAATTTCCAAACTCCTTATACTTGAAATAGTGGAGTGTGGGTGGTTCATCAGTTGGTGTCCTCTCCTCCTCTGTTAAAATAACCTTCCCATTTATCACATTTCGAAATTTACAATCTTTATTACCCACCTATCTATATTTTTAACAGATAATAGTTCTATTAAAACTCATCCATTAATGTCTCATACCACATTTCGTACAAATAGATTACATTAAATTATTTTCACCATTGGATTTATTCAATTTCTCATGATATTCTATCTTTCTAATCATATCAAAACCAACAAGATGTTTGGAATATCCAATATCATTTTCATCAATGAGTCCACATGGAAAGATTTGCTCATATCTACTAAAGTATTTTAAATTCAAATTAATTTAGAGAAATTGTTTTGGGACACAAATGTATTGATCATTTTTACTTTCAAGTATTATAATTAAACCATATTCATTCCTCGTATGCCATGTATAAATTTTCTCATATGTATCAATGGATTAGTCACCCATTTTTATTATAGAAAATTAATAATACATAATTTTATGAATAATTTTTTTAATTTAATTTTTGAGTAATATTCTCTTAACCACGTCAAATTCTATGGATTCAATATCTTCCAATTTTCTTCATATTCTAGTTAAGATTACACCATTGATATGCTTTCCCTTATGGATGATAAATATTAATGGAATTTATTTAATGTTATAATTAGTAAAGAATAGAAAATATGTTATCAATGGTCTTGATTTATCACTTATCAACTTGTGAATCACAACACCTACTATAATAAGGTGGATGTTTCATCATAAAAGATTCAAAAATATGTTTTTCCCTATATTAATAATTCATAAATCTAGAATAATTCATTTCCAGGGAACGTTTTGTGGGAATAACTTCAAGATTATGTATTATATCTCCCAAAACATTTGGTTTCTCTAGAAGAAAATAATATCATTTTACATCAAAGTCAGTATAAACATGATTCTTTTAGGTTCTATCCATTAACTAAAACCTGAAATCATTCATAGATAAAAACTAATCATAGTGGATAACCACACTATTTTGATAAACCAGTTATATTTTTTATAATTTGTGACACTTTCTCTGAACCCATATGTTTAACCTAGGATATTCATGATCATTATCAATTCATTAGGATTTTATCTTATACTTGTGTTTATCACTATGTTTGTCATTATTGTATTATCACCCTAATATCTATAGATTCTCTAAACCATCTCTGATACCCACTATAATGGTCAAATATTATCATAAAAAATTATATCAATTATATGAATGTTCAACACATAAAAATTATATAAATTATATAGTTTTAAAGTATTGTAGTATTATGAAATTATATATACAATATTCAAATTTTACTAAAGATATTTATCAGATCCCATGATGATCTTCTCATGTAGTACTCCTCATAGGCATACCCTACCTAATCATTTCATTATCACCTGGGTAAAGAAATATAAGAAATAATGATATTTGATGATTTATAAGGATAATTATATGCTAAATAAATCCATTATCATATGAAATCATAAGATAATAACAATCTTATGTGATCAATAAAATTACATACAATGTTTATTCCAAACTTTTAATAGATCATATTTAAGATTCACGACCAAAACATTATCATTTTTGAAAACATAGACCATAAGAGTTTGAAATCATCATAAATCAATCATGATGCATAATATAATCAAATAAAAGAGTTTCAACATCATAAATATATATAATCATTTCAGATTTCTAGGTTATTTTAAATTACCATCAACATAGTGGATCCACACACACCTACCTCCCACAATGGATTATAACACACCTATATCCACTGTGGATCAAGACCATTGACTTGTTTATAACTGTTATCTCAAAAGATATGAAGCTTTAACCAATACATTGGAGGGAGATATAGGCCACATCCATGAAATAATGGAATACATATATATTTCCCCCATAATGACAAAAATTATTCATCATAACTAAACCCATTAAAACAAATGGGTTTTATAAACACTTCATCATAAAATAACCCATAAAAAAGAAATGGGTTTCATAAACATTACAACTTTTCATTATAAATATAAATCATCAATATAAGGATTAAGTATGTTATCCATTAATCATATCCCTATTAAATCATAAAAAACATCAAATAATGTTATATTTTTTTGAAAAATATTTTGAAAGATTAGTTGAAATAAATTTTGAGGAAAATATCCTTTCCATTTTGAAATCATTTTATTAAAAGACATGTAATTATAAAGGAAAGAATTTTTGTTTAAAATAAAATTTTAAAGATGTAAACTATCTTTAAAAACATTATAGTGTCATGATGGAAAAAATATTCCTCACCCCATATACGTTAAAAAAATTCCTTTTATATTTTTTGTCAAAAAGTCACAAAGAGGCTTATTTAAAAATTGAAAATAAGTTTTCTTTTAAAATGTATTATAAAAATTCAAATATGGGTAAAGGTAGAATTAATTTTTTTTTAAAAATATTGGATTAATATTTTAAAACATTTTTATAAATAATGGACTTGGAAGAAAAATATTTCCTAAATGTGACTTAAAAATAAACAATGTTGAATAATAGTTATATTGTGAAATAATCACATACCATTTTTGTAACATTTAAATAACAATCCCCATAATGGTTTGAAATTTATTTTTATATATAAATACCCATTAATTTATTAATAATAAGAATAAAATACAATTTATGGGTTTCATATAAACTAAATAAACAAGTGGTGAATATGGTATGTGTCCCACAAAAATAAAATTGAGACAAAAATCCCTTATAAGGATTATCTAGTAGAAGTGATCATTAATTAAATGAATAGATTATGTGTATCTATAGTAAATACAAAGAAACATCATAGAAATAAAACATAACATTATAAAAATTAATTTCATAGATAATATTATCATGTGAAAATCAATGATGTAGAATTTTAACCCAATGAATGGAAATAATGTTAAAAACCCTCACATGTAGTTCGAATTCCTTTATACATGTTAAAAATTCATATTTAATGGTTTTAATAGGTTATTAAATTATAGAAATACCTTATTTATATTTATAATGTCTTATATAATTATATTGTAACATCTCACCACCCATTAAATAATATCATTTCACCATTTTCACTCTTTTAGGTTTTAATTACATTTTTTCTCATGAATGTTTTATAATGAAATTAATGGTTCTCTTACATAGGATATTGATCCATCATTATTGTAACTATATTAGTATTATAAATATAATATTTAATCAGTAATTACATTTTTAGAAACATTCTATACATCTTAAAAAATAAAATTAATCGAATCTCTTTGTGGAGACAGTAAGTCATAAATATTCATGAGGGATGATATCATTTCCAAATGGTTTGAATGGTATGTAAGTGGGTTTTATATTAATATATATATATTCAATATAATTTCATAATTTTCATATATATCTATTATTTCCATATTTATAACTACCCATGTTATGTGGTGAAAAAAGGAATTACACCGTTAGATGGAGACAGTAAGTCATACCTATGCATGAGCGATGTTATTGGTTTTCATGGGATGAAGAAGTGATGTAAATTAGTTCTACCATGAACATAATAAAATATTTTTAAATTTATGGAAATATATTTATTACTATATAATTGGTATAACACGTTAATATGAACTGAAAAAAGAAATAATACTGAAAGAGTTAGTAATGATGATTACATTCTCTAAAAGAACCCTCCATTGGATCTCCTGTTAGGGACACTAGGGTTGGAATTTTTGGATGACCAGGGACAATATAACTTTTTTAAGTATGTTTGTAATTGTAATGGATCAGTTTATGTTGATATATATGGTGTGTATAAGTTATGAGGAAATGGTATTTTTTATACTTAAGAAGTGGTTATTTTATGTGATTAAATAATGATTATTTTTAATATAAATATAATCACATTTTGGTTTCACTAATCCAAAATAAATTTTTTATAATTAATTTTTTAAATAGTTTTTTTAAACATATTAAACAACCATTTAAGGTTTCATTTATTAGGTATTTTATGATTTTACCTTCTAACATTATCACACAAAATTATTTTATATATATTGTAGTAAATGATTTTTTACCAAAATTACATTTTTTATGTTTATAAATGAAAATAAACTTATTAAATAATTTAGACCATATAATTAAATATATTTAATCGAGTTAAAAAATTCAAATCAAAAAATTTTCAAAATTATATATAAAAATAAATTGGAAAAATATAAAAGAAAATTAGTTCTTTTATAAAAACCCCAATTTTAAATATAAAATTTATATGAATGAAATTCAAGTATTAAATATATTAATTGATCAATAATTAGATTATTTTAAATCAAAATCAACTAATAACAATTAAATTGATATCCAAAACTTAATTTTACCTTGTAGATAATTTTTTGTTTCGAACAAAAATCAGTATTTTTAATATTCATTGAAAATTCATCCTTTTCCAAAAATTATAAACAAAACCACTCTAAGATTTTTTTAGTATGATTATTTCAAAATTTACGTTCATTTTTTCAAATAAATATTCACAATTTTTCAAAAAGTAGTTATACATATTTTCTCATATAAAGCAATAAAAAAAGTTTTGATGAAAAAAAATATTTTAATAATAATGAGATATTTCTAAAAATTTATGTGTTTATTTCCAAAGAATAAATAAATTTTTATTGAAAAATAATTTCATATTTTTTATAATATAGTTAATAATATACATATTACCCTATTTAATATCTAGTTTATAATGGTAGTGTTAAAATTATAATATTTTGGAGTTCATTTAAGATCGATGATCCATGCAACATTATCTATCAACGTGATTAAATTTATTTGAAAAGAGACAAACCATAAAATATTGGGGTGTCTAAAATAAAATACACATTGAATAAGTGAGTTATGAAACATAATTAATAACTAAAATAACACATTATTGAGTTAATAGATAAGTAGAAAATCATTTAAAAGTGAAAAAAATGTATATGGAGGAGAAAATTAAGGTCTAAATAATTATGGGATGTGATAGAGAACATTGTTCACACAAAAAATATAATGATAAAGAGATATTTAATGAAAAAAACCATAAATAAATAAGCTATTTAGAAGTCCTTCAATTCAACTAAAATTAAGATATAGGATAACATATTAATTTTAAGATCCTTTTTATAGAGTTGAGTAATTCCCTTACCATCTAGAATAATAACATAAGGAAATATATATACTTGATTTTCATGGAATCCATAAACATAATTTCATATTTTTGTTGAATCATTCAATCCTATTCACCTTTATCTCATCATTTACACCAAATTATGTGTGTCCATAGTGTCTATTTCTTATTATTATTGAATCAACTACTAATATAACATATAATTTAGAAAAGTATTTAATAGAATCATTCAATAATTACTAAATCCTAAATTTTTAGGGAAACGTATGATAATACAAAAAATTAGTAAGCAATCATATACAGAAAAAATGCATTCAACTCCAAAACATCTACAATGAAACCAAATTTTTACATGTATAATTATATAAACCAATATCATTATATCCCAAATAAGCAAAATATCCTCAAAATACAATAATTTTATAACCACAAAGGTTATTTCAAAACATCAAGCTTTCATCCTTAAAATTGTTATATCATTATTCCAAAATAATCCTTAATGTTAAATAAGTTGATACTCAAATGGGCCACTTATACCTCAATATTTTAAAAATTCATCCAAACTATCATTAATTACATTATTATTTTGTACATCAAAAGATTTTTTAGTACTTTGAGAATATTTTCAAACTTAAAATTATTAATCCATGATTTTATCCATGAGTTTTAAGATAATATCACAAGAAAATAATCTAATCTATAATTCTATATCACTACACCAAATTTATAGATTAATGGTAGTTTGATAAACTACTGCTAATAATTTTCAAGAATATAGTGGTGGTTTCTAAATAATAAACACTAAATTTTATCCATTTATAAAAATATAAACTTTTGGACCGGACCCTCCATTCTGCCTTGAGCCCCTAGTTCTGCATGCCCTCTCCATCACATCCTTTCAACCCTCATTGACTCTCCAGTATCCGGCGAGCCCACCGAGCCCTCACAAGTTCTTTGGTTTCCCCCAATCCCCCCCAAGCATGACCCCTCAGCAGTACTCTGGTTTCCACTGAGTCCATGAGCACTCACATTAACAAACCAACTCGGGTAACCCCCAAATCTGGCACCTGAAACGTTCTGTTATAAACCCAAATGGCATTCTCATTCACCACGAACTGGGGACATGAACTTGGGAATAAAACAACACAATAAAGGGAATGATTTTACCCAACCTGATCAAACACATAAATATATATTTATATGAAGAATGAGAAATAAATAAGAGGAATAAATGAATATATATTCCATAATAGTCAAACAATAGAAAAAAACAACTACAAAGGTAGTAAAAGCATTAAAAACAAGTCCAACACCATGGAAAAAAACAAAACAAATTCTCCTTGTGACGGCATGGATTAATTCCACTATCCCACCACCAATTACCCAAAACCATTTGACACGAACTATGCTTCATGACTACGGCGCCTTACCTATCCCTACATTGGAAGACATATAAAGTCTATGCACCACCGACGAGGTGTGAAGGGTATGAGAAAACATGGTATATAGGGTCCCACCCATGCGTTCTATATCTAGTCTCTGTATATAAATTAAATTGTTATTAATTTAATTAATACATGGAATGATAAGCTGTAAAGAAGTTTTATAGAAAACATGGTAAATGATTCCATTTTTCATAATTCTAAAAAAATCAGGTAAAACATGCAAATAAATGGTAACTCAGAAAGCTATTTAGAACAAAATTAAACCAAAAGGACATGAATCAGTACCAAGGAACACAATAGGTCATACTAGTAGACTACTTTTACCACAATAAATCAAGCACACATTCCAGTTTCTAGACCACAAGCCTAGTAAACAAAGGAATAAACCATGAGTAAATCCCCAGAGAAAATTTCAATATTAATCCCATAGAACAATAGGCCATGGAAATAGATAAAATTCCCATGAGAAAACTTCCTGATAATTTTTAAAAACGTGGATGATGGAATAAAGATAAACCTTCCACCTATGTATACAAGGTAACCCATGTACTCAATATCATAAATAAATTTTAATTTTTCAATTCTACCCTTTTAATTTTCATATATCAAAAACTAATGAACAACTATTTCATATAAGAAAAACTATTTAAACACAAACACATAGTCTTGCGAATTTGATAAATAAATTTATAAATTAAATGAAATCATTCTAATTATCATAGGCTATAGATGGAACCACCGACCTCAAATATTGAGTCAAACACACCTATAATGGGATCCTCCAACCACGAAACCCAACAATGAAACAATGGTCCTAGAATCCAATCCACACATCAAGATTGATCCAACCTAGAAAAAAAGGGGTCGGTGGAAAGTGAAGACACCACACACTACAATAAAGGATGTTCTCCACACCACAACAAACCATGAAATGTTCTGTGGAATGATATCTCCCTAAGGATCTATAAGAAGACATGATGAATCAACAACATATGCCCATGGGTCAGATAACACATCCCTAGGGCACCACCATTATCAAGAGCAATGAATAATAAGAATTTTTACAATCTCGGATAAACACACCACAACCACAACGACGATACAACATCGAACATATAGATCTATATAGAGAAGAGTCTCCCAAAATCACCTAGAAGAGTTATATATTGATAGAAAATGGTGTGGAGAAATGAAAAGAATCCAAAACAACCACATACTTGTTTTAAAAACTATACGCTAGTTATTTCATGACATGTAATATAGTTACACGTCATGAAATCTCTGGTGTTAATGTATGATGAAAAATACACTGCCTTGGATTAAAAATATTTTATTTTAAGAATTCATGATTTGAAACCACTTTTCACAATTTTTATACATTCACATCATGAGTCCCATTTCAGGGCTTGCACGCAGAAAGAGTTATATAGTTCGTAACCATATTATATGGCATGAAAGCCTTCTACATCCTACAACAAAATAATGTGAAATTTTAAATTCCAAAAAAATATCATACTTTACTATTATAGGTATCCTCCTAATTCATTCTTGGTCATTTACATAAAACTAGAAAAATGATAACCATGTGGTGTTCAAGAACATACCTGATAGATCAGAAAGTAGATGCCACAAAATCCCCATAATAAATACATTCCATCCATAGGAATTAATTTGGAATATGTATTCCCTGGAAAAATATGAGGCCACTTCTCCATCATCAAAGACTCAAATTCACATGTCTCATGACAATCTGACCCATGTTTCCATAGAAGTATTTTGTAATGGAATAAATTTCTTATGCAAGACATTCACTTGAGAGTCAATGATCTCAAGAAGTATCTCTAAAATATAAACATCTAGATCTAACTCAATTTCATCCCAACATTGAACGTGAGTGGGATTAAGATGGTATTTTTTTAGTTGGGATATGAAAAATAACATCTTGACTACCAATAAACTAAACTAGTAATGATAACTGATAAGAATCCTTTCTGAGCTACTTAGTGACCTATAATGGTCCAACATTCCTCAGATCCAGCTTTCCATACTTTAAAAGTTGATAATGACCCAACAGAGGAGAAACACTCAAGAAAACCCAGTAACCTACAGAAAACTCCAAAGGTAAATGCCACCAATATGCAAATTATTTCATTTAACTTTTAGATATTATTAGACATTGATGTACATCTGGAATCTTCATAGATGTCTCCTGAACCAAACTTGTCCCTACAAAAGATACCTCACGCACCAAAGCCCAATAAATAGTTAATCTTCATGAATGACCTTAGAACACCTCGATGGGATCAATTCTAATTAAATATTAGTAACTATTGTTATAATCAAAATCAACTAGTCCCATATGAGTATCCCATGATCCTATGAAATACAAGACAAAGGTGTCAAACATATGCTCTTTGATCTGAATCACATGATCTTTCTAACAATATTTTTTGGATGGTACATTGTGGAAAACTTGGACTAAGTTCTCATTGCCACAGTCGGTCAACAACCACCCTCGTATAATTTCTCCCAGGTTCCACTCCTCCATCGATTCCAAAATTTCATTTGATGATACTTTCTTGTTAAGAGTATCTGTAATGACATTCCCCTTTCCTAATATGTAGATACTAAGTAATGATATCAGTGTGATATGTCTATGGGGTTTATACCCATTCCTTTGTCCATGATTAAAGTATTTCTAAGAATATATATTTCTCAAACATTTATGATTTGAAAATACCCTGAACTTATCCCAAAAATGATAGTGCATCCATTATTTGAGAGCATGCATGGCTGCATCAAAATATAAATCACGAGTGGTGTAATTATTATCAGGCGTTTGAAGTAGATGAGAGTTATAAGCTACCACATGGTCATCCTGTGTAAGCATGAATCCCAAAACAGAACCCAAAGCATCCCAAAACACCATATATACCTTACATTGCTCAGGTAAGATTAGAATAGATTCTGATGTTATAAGTCATTTCAGTTCATCAAAAGAATATTGACACATTACCTCCCACATGAATTTCACCACTTTTCTAGTAAGATTAGTCAAAGTTGATTCCAACATAGAGAAATCATTGAAAAACCATTGGTTGTACATAGAAACACCATGAATGGTTTATATATCAAATCCATTTTGTGGTTCCTTAAAAGAACAAATAGTCTTGACCTTCTTATGATCAACTGATAAGACATTTTCAGAAATATTATTCCATAATATCATCATATCATCAACCCAAAAAATACACTTCAAAGGCTTTCCATACAAAAAGTGACTTATCAGAATTTCCAAAACGAATCATAGATTGTTCTAGTGCTCACACACTAATTTCAAATTAACCATAATATCATCCATGAAAACTCCCAAAAAATTATAATATTGACGAAATATAGGACTCATCAAAACCATAAAAACTATAATATCATTAATCATTCCAAAAATAATCATAAGATATTCATAGATTCGATACCTAATCCAGAAAAAATACTTTGGAAAATCAATATCTAGAACTCTATGTTGCTGATAACCCCATAGAAGATCAACCCTCTAGAACCAAGTTGCCACCTTTAACTAATCAAACAAATCATCTAAATGCTAAATATGATATTTATTCTTAAATGTCTCCTGGTTAAACTTCTGATAGTCCAAAAATTACCTAATTGAACCATTTTCTTTCATGGAAAAGAGAATAGGGGTGTCCCATGGCCAAATCATAGGGAGAACACAACCTTTTTACAAAATTTCATCTAGCTGATCTTGTGATCTTTTAGTTATGCATGTTCCATACAATAAGAACGTATTGATATTGACATTGTTCATAGCAGCAAGTCAACAATAAATTATACCCCTTTCTCTAGAGGATTACTAGAGAAGACATTTGGGAAAATGTTTGAAAACTCTTGAAGGATGATGGGAAGATCAACAACATGATAGATTTCATAAGACTCAAACACAACAACAGATATCAAAATATTCAGCTATGGGAGGGAAGGTCCTATATGACTAGACCTCCGGTCCCACTCCACATGAACCACACAAGAGACCCCATCAATAGAAATAAATGAATCATGCCAATGATAAAAATAATCCTTATCTTTATGAGTGATAGGAAAATCCATATTGTTGATGATGTCAAATTTATCCTGATCAAGAATGATAAAATACAATAACAACATCATATCATAAATCATTAAATAACTAGAAGGACACCAAAACCCCTTCCCTTTCCTCCAACTAATAGGTGTCTCAAATTCCATTTCATATTATATAAGTTCCATTGTATTTTTAAGAGTATCAACAAAACGTGTAAATACAAAAGAGTGGGAGGGAAAATCATTGAATAATGAAATTGATACTAAAGATGTAATAAAAGGATAGTACCTCTCACTATTTCCATACCAGCATCAACTTATTTTGGTCACTCATCTACTATGTGAACATGATTCACTCTTGAGTCCTATGGATGGAGCCATGTAGTCTTTGAAGCTTCTAAATTCACCTTAATAAATTTTGGAGCTGACGGCCCCTGACCGTAATGAGGCATAGTCGTATCCTGATAGTGGTGCATTAAGTGACAAATGCATCCATAGTTATTTCACGTCATTATGGGAATAAGTCTATAATGTCTTGTATTTACTTCCTTTCCAAACTGATATCATGTTAGAGGCACATTTTTATATTCAATGGATAGTTTAGAGGAGGCTCACTGCAAGGACCCGCCTTCACCACTTATACGATCATCATGACACTGACTTTTCTTCTCATGCACTCCACTGATACAACCACTATATGGAAGAGAAGTGTTTCCAAAAAAAACCTTTCCTTTTATATCCATCCTTCCAACAATGATCATGTCTATTGTCTCCAAATACATAGAAAGATTCAAAGTGGACACTTATTGTCAAATATCATGTCTCAAACCCTGGAGGTACATATGAACCTTATGTTGTCATTCATCATCACATCTAGGGGAAAAAATAAAATATCAGCAAAATGGTTGCTGTATAATAAAACTGAATTCTATTTCTATTGTAAAGGATCAAACTCCATATATTATTCCAACATCAGGGAATCTATAAAAAACTTCTAAAATAATATGGTTATAAAACCCTTCCAATCCAAGTTCACGTGCATGTCCCCCAGGAACATTGTATCCCACCATTATCTACCAGGACCCTTGATCCAGAATGCTGTATACATTACCCAGATATTGTCAAGTGTTCCCAGAATGTCGAAGATCTTATTGATCCTATTCAGAAAGTCCTCTGCCTCTTGATGTTCAGTCATTCCTTTAATGGATGGTGGCTTTTCATGTGAGAATTCACATAATCAATCTCTATCCACTCCATCTCATAGTTATACCTCAAAAATGGAATTCTGAACTCATTGTATATCTTAATCAGTAACATGAACTTCGCATACTATACTCTCAATCTGATTATAATCTATAGGTGTATTTCCTTGAGAGGCATCAGCTATACCCTCCTGAGGAACTCATGGAAGACATCTAAGAGGCATACCATTACACATGAAAACATGAGAATGATAATAAAATAGAAAAAATATAAATTCAAACTAGAAAAATCATATATGGGAAGATATATTTAAAACCAAACCCAAAACTAGAGAAACATGCCCCAAAATCCCATGGAAACTTGAGTGTCGTTACAAAAATAGGTGGGCATGCAGATGTCAAAACATGCATCTCAAGTCCCAATAATACTATATTGAGTATAATAGACATACCTAGACATGTAATTTTGACGAAATAAAACCATTGATACCAAATTATAATGAGCTGTCTCTAGCAACCCTGGAACCCAACACCTGACTCGTTTGGTTACATACCAGAAGGTCATTCCCAATCCCCACGGGAAAGAGATAAGAACCTGTGCATCGAACAAAATAATAGAAGAAACTATTTCTCCCAACCAGATCAAACACATGGAATATATTTATACATAGAAAAAAGGAATTAAAATACTAAAGGAATATATATTACATAATAGAAAAATGAAAATATAAATAAACTACAAATATATTCAACATTACAAAAAAGTACAATTGCATAGAACAAAACCAAAAAACTACTCCATGAGATGGTGTGGATGGACTCCCACCATCTCAACACCAGTTAACCAAAACCATCTGACACGAAACTTGCTTCCTTACAGTGGAACCATTCCAATTATTATATTAGAAAACATACAAAACTTTATACACCACAGTGGAGGTGCATAGAGTGTGAGCTAACAAGATTAGTAGGATTCCACCCAGGTGTTCCATATCAAGTACCTGTATAAAAATTCTAGTATACTTATTTTAAATAAAACATTTAATGATAAGCATGATATAAGTTTTATAGAAAACATGGTAAATATTTCTCTTTCACAAAATTCCAATCAAATATACAAAATAACAAGCACGCCAAGGATATCTCTGAAAGCCAAGAAGTATAGAAAAAGAAAAATAGTACAGAAATCGGTACCAAAGAACACTATAGGTCCGACTGGTAGAATACTCATACAATAACAATTCAAGTGCACAATATTGTTCCCTGAACGTGAGCCTAATAATTAGGGGAATATCCTATGAGTAAACCCGTCGAAATATGTCAGTTTGAATTCCCTAGAACAACTAGCCTAGGAAATAATGGAAATACCCACGAAATAACCACTTAATAATCATTAAAACGTGGATAGTATCCTCAAGATAAATCTTCCACCTAAGTACCCAAGGTAACACGTGTATTCATTTTCAAAAATCAATTTCATTATTTATAAAGAGCCCATTTTCTTATAATTTATAAAAAAACAGGGAAACCCCTTTTCTCTTCGAAAACACATTTTTTAAAACACAAGAACAATAATTCAAATCTATAAAATCAAATTATAAAACAAGAGAAATTATTATCTTTATCAAAGGTTAGATATAGAACCACATACATCAATGCTCAGGTTGCACACACCGGCAATGGGATCCACCATCCAAGAAATCCCAATGATGATAACAAAGGGCCTAAGAAAATTTACACCTCAAGATGGATACAAAATACAAAAAATGGGGTCATCAAAAAGTAAAAACACAAAATACATCAACAATATACACCTACCACACCACATTTACCTAAGGAATGGCCTTCAGAATAAGATCTCCCAAAGGATCTCGAAGAATACATGACAAATCAACAACATCAAACACCGGATCTGGTAAATCAACCCTAGTGCATCACTGTGATCAATATCAAGGGATAATTGGATTGATTACATACCCTGAGAGATGCACTACAACTTCAATGAATATCCAACATCGTACAAATCAATCTTGATGGAGAAGAGTCTCCAAAATGTATTTGGAAGAGTTTTAGGTTATGTGAAAAGGGAATAGAGAAAAGAAACAAATATAAAATATCAACTTTACTATTTTAAAAACTCTATTTTTGTCATTTGACGTTATGTAATACCATTACATGCCATGAAATTCATGGTTTTCAAGTATGAAAAAACATCTGTCACATCATATTAAAAATCTATTATTTAAATAATTCATTACATGAATCCACTCTTCATGATGTGGAAAATTTCACAACGTGAATCCCATTTCATGGATTGTACCCAGCAACAGTTTTAAAATGTGTAACATAGTTACATGCCGTGTAACTTAGTTACAAGGCATGAAATCCTTCTACATTCTGCAGAAAAACTTGGTTAAAGTTGTATGTAAAATAAATCATCGGCTTCACCATTGTATGTTTCCTAGCAATTATTTCATAGTCATTTACAATCCATGGTAAAAAAGGATAACCATGAAAAGGTCATGAATATAGTAGATAGATAGTTAATAGGAGGTTACACTCATCCTCTCCCTCTTCGGTGCCCCAATTTCAATTGATCCCATCAATCCCTCTCTCTTGTCTTCAATATAGTTTTCCTTGAGCCACTTGATCCCTCTATCTCACCCTATACTTGATGCCTTTAGCCCTTTCCCCCATGAACCATCCCCACAATCCCCCTACTACACCCTTCTCCCCATTCTCCCCCTTCTCTCTTTGATTTTAACTATTGGTAATCCCTCTTTCTTACTATGTTGTTATCCTCCCTCCTTCTTGTTCCCCCTCAAATAATTTTTCTTACTCTTACAAACCCCAACGAATTTTAACTTTGGAATAAGGTTTAGGGATGTTATAATGATGTGGATTTTGGTATTCTATTTAGACGAGGTTTTTTATTGGCATAATTGTGAATTCACCATCAGAGTTGGCAGGATTAAGAACTTTCCACTTGATGTACATTATTATTTTCTATGAAATTACCCTATAATGCATGATTTTCTCTTTAAGAAACTATTTGTTTAGTTATATTATTTAAAAAGGAGAGTTTATTGATTATTTTCCATGTTTTTAACTATGTTTGTGAATATAAAATGTTTGGTATATTTAGTTGAAATTTATTTTATCAATAGAAAATAATATTGGGAATTGATGTAATTATATCATGAGAAAACCATTAGGGGTGGTATAATTATTTTTCACCATCATTATCTTCAAATATAGTTCCTTTTACCATTATAAAAATATATTATACATTTAATCGTTCATAATAAATGACATAATATATAAAATTATATAGTTTTTTTAGAATTATCGTTGTTGAATGCGAATTAAAAAAATTATTCATCACTTAAAACATTGTTTTATTTTTGTTATAAAATTATAATGAATACATTGGGTTTTTTATAAATATTTAATCATTACATATGTTTTTATGAAATATAAACTTCTTGTATTTTTATTCTTTATAGAATTTCATAGACAATTTCTTCCATTCTATTAGTATGTATAGTAAATAACCTCTACTATATATCATACTTTTTCTAGGATTCCTATAAGTATAAATATGTTATTTTTTAATCAATATCTTACGATTCATTTGTAATTATATCTGTATGAATGAGAACATTCCTATGAGATCTCTTAATCTTTGTTTATGTTTCTACTAGTAAAATAATTTATCTCGTTTTCCATATCCTATATCCATTTTTCAAAGTACATGTTTGAATTAGTTGCATCATATTACATCAATTATACATTTTTAAATATTATTAATGTGAATTAGTTGTTCTCTATTTGAAATATTGTACTTTAATAGGCTTATTATTATTATGATATAGATGCTGGTTATTCAATTCCATATGAAATTTTTTTATTCCAATTAATATTCCACTGTGGAATGTTATATCATTCCTAGTGCAATGTTTATATTTCTCATAATATCCCATTATTTCTAGTTATTCTATACATTGTATTTATTTTGAACTAAATAACATGAATCAATTCACATTATGGCCTTTAAATAGCTACATATGGCTTAAAGACGTGTCATAAAATAAGGTCACATTCCAAGTGGATGTTATAATTCATTGTGTATTTTCTATGGGTAATTAACTCATTAAAGATATTTTCGAAACAAGTTTTTTCATTGAAATTTTGATGCATTTTTTAAAGGTATTTTTTTTGAATTTAAGGTAGTTTAATATTAATATTTTTTAAAATGGTTGGATACCATATGTTTCATAGTGGCATGAAATGTCATATAAAGGTTAAACTATTGTCTTTAAAATTAGAGATTTACACCATTTAACTTTTTTTAAAGACAGGTGTCCTTCCATCACATTTTATTTTATGGAAATAGTTAGATTAGAATATTTGTATTCAGTGTGTGGGATGATAAATTACTTTCAAGGAACAATTAAAATGATGTTTTCTTATTGATTTTATAAATATCTCTTTATTCTATTTCACAAAATATTATTCAAGATTGATTTCTTTTTTTACTTTGCCAGTTTTACTACTTATATGAATCCTCTTATAACAACCGAGGTTGTGTTTTTTTCCCATCTATTTATCTATTTTCTACATGTTAATAATTTTTTATAATAATTTTTTACCAATGTTTATGAACATTGTAATATATGTTGAGAAAATATGGATAAAATTTCTGAGGAACACACCTCTGTATACTTAGGGTTTGTTGGAGTATTTAGCCTTTTCAATTTCCAATAATTTTTTTGATTGGATAATAAGTTGTAAATCCCTTAAATGTAATTTTTGAAGATGGATGAAGAGACATGAAGTTTATAAACACATGACATTGAAGCAATTCCCTGATCAATATTTGAATTTGATTTAGAAAAGAAAATTGAACAATATTGAAAGTTTTATTGCTGATATCAATCAAAATAACGAGCTCCCATATTCATTGAAAATGAAAAATTAAATGCATAAAATCATAAAAATTATTTTTAATTTCAAATACTAGAACATCAAAATCAAAACATTTTAGAAAAACTATTAGAGGGTGGTATAAATAGTTACATGATAAGTTTAGTTTTTTTAATGTAGGATAACTAATTAAAGATTTTAATATATCATTTGACCCTCCTCTTGATTCTATGAAGACTAATTTAAGAGAGAAATTTACAAAGAAAACCAATGTAGTTTATTATTTAGTTGATGATGGTTATAAAGAGTTGTATGGTTGAAGTTTGAAATATTCAAAACCTTATTTTCTACTGAAGTTTTACTATATCAAATGACTATGTCGAATTACAAGTAAGGTTATGTTCAAGATATTTGAATTGTTTTATGATTAATTCATATGAGATATAATCCATAACCCTTTTCATGATATGAAAAAATTCTTAACAATCTTGGGATGAATTGTACAAGAATACATGCTTGTCCTATTGATTGTATGTTTTATTAGAGAGAGGGTTCAAGTAGATAAAATTGGAAAAAATGTTCTTCTTCTATATTGAATTAAAAAGGTGATGTTGGATTCCTGAATCAATATACTACTATGTTTGAAGACGAAAAAGAACACAACTTCATAGGTTTTCTATTAATTCCATTTAAAACATCGATTGTAACGATTTTTCATCTCAATGAAAACCTCCAAGAACATAAATTAGTATTTTATAGATAATAAAATTGCTGGGATAATTAGATGTAAAAGAGATTAAAAATCATAGTATTCATTTTATTAATTAAATTATAATTTATAATCTGATCATGTTAATGTCAATTTAGGGATGGCATTCGATGATTTCAACCTTTTGGGACTTTGATCACTAGTTAAAACATTTTCTTAGTTCTTTTGATCCATTAAAATATACCTCTATGGATATGTATTCAACAAAAAAATTATCATTTTAATGATTATTATATGTAAAAAATTACTATAAATTATATTTATGTATACTTATTGCCTCTCATTAACGATTTATAAGAGTTAGGAGCAACATTTCTGAGAAATATGATGGATCTTCTGGAAATATTTTGATAATACAAACTACAATAATGTTAACCATTAGTGACTTCCCATGACATGAGATCTTATTTGGTTGGAAAACATATAGAGGTTTTACTTATCCTATTTTTTACATTGATTTTGAGTCCAAATGACTATCTTAAAGTAAAAAATGGTTCTTCTTATTACATCAAATATTTCTTGATGCATATCAAATATTTTGGTTGAACAGGTCAAAATTCATTAGTTGTACTAATCATAGCCGACCTCGAATGTTATTGATAAGTTCTAAAATATTGGGACAACATATAAACGTTTAGATATAATTTTTTATGGTACGCCTTTTGAATGATTATGGTAAAATAGTTCAAAGTGCACCATGATGTGAAATTTTAATGAAACAATGGAAGAAAAAATAATTATTATTCAAAATTATGTATTGAGAATTTAATTTTTTAAGGAATAATATTGATTTCAAGAATATTGAAAAGAATTTTTATAACAAAATTATGATCACATTGATTAATAATCATACAAATTGAAGTACCATCTCAATGATTTCAAGGAAAAGCCAAAAATGAACATAAATCGTTAACATTGACTAGATAAGAATGGAAAGTATGCTCTAGAAATTATTTTCAATGAAAAATATGGATAACAACACAGTCCTTCAAATGTTAAAACATGTGAACGTGTATTCTTAGCATTCAAGTAACATCTCATTGGTTTTCAACATAAATCATCATAAGTTACCTAGATTGATAAGTCATAATTTACATATTTGGTTACAATAGATACTACCATTAGAATCACATACATTTTTACCTAAAAAGGATACTGTGGTTGTAATACAATGTTTCACATTCTTTATATAACTATTTAAGAAAACTCTATAGCCATATGATCTTCAAAACCACCAGGATAGATTGGTATGGATGCTTTTTCAATGTATATGATCTTTCCTCCAACATTCATTACATTCATAATTTATTTAATTGTTCATTTGGTCAAAGAATCTATATTAGGAGGAACTACACGTTATTGATGGATGTATAGAATTGAGAGGTAAAATATTTATATTTTGTCGTCTTATGTAATAAATTATTTACACTTCATCACATACATAATTATGTTTTACTTATTTTATTTCATAGATATCTTGATCATTTAAAATCATACCTGAAAAATAAATTTCAAAATTAATGATCTATTTCTGAAGTCTATTTAGAATAAGAGAGTCTTACATTTTTTTCTAGATACCTAGATGTTATTGAGAAATTATTTAATTAATTTGGACATTTTGATGATTCATAGAATCAATATCAACTAAGTTGGAAATAAAACATCTTTCTTACTAATGGATGATTAGTTGGGAGGATCTCAAATGTCACACTGGAAGAAATAGAATTATTATAGGTACACAGATATGATCATATAAATAGTGATATTTTAGATCAATTTATTGAAGCTTTCAGGATATAAAAAAGAATAATGAGAAGTAGAAAATTAAATGGGAAAGATAAATCAAAATATTTTAAATAAAGAGATTGTATAATTTTTTTTCACATTGTATCAGTTCGTAAATATTTAAATCAATACTAATATTCGGTTTTCACATAAATCATGTAAATATAAGAATGTATATTACTTTTATTAGATCAATAATATTGTTATTTAGGATGATTTTTCATATGAGTGATATTTTTGGATGGAAGTAATTTAAAACGAGCAAAAAATTCGATAATTGTAATCTCAATGGATTTAACTTTCATACATTCGATTGGGGAGATGATTTAAAAACATAAAATATTCATATATTTACCATTTCATAATTGGGTAACTATGAAAAGTATTTATATATATTATCAAACTAATATACCATTATAATTGTGAAGCCATTTTATTCAAATGTACGTGGGATGATATTACTAGGGATATTAAAATAGATTCATTGATATTTAATTCTATGACATTCTCTTTCTTTATTGATGCTAGGGACCATGAATTACATGATCCGTATATCTTCTTCTTATAGGAAGAATTAGTATATCATGTGGTATGTTTTATGGATGAATGGTGGACTATGGTTTTTTACATAAAAAATACTTTTATGATATGGGTGATATAGTGGAAGATTTACCTCTGACATTGAATCCCATCAAGAGTAAGAAATGAACTTATTTTTCAATCGTGATATTAAAAATATTTGTTTTTCAAGGGTAGAATGAAGTTGAAGATGTAATCATAGAGAAATAAAAACACATTATTGAAGGAACAAATAATTATGTGTGCAGTAATCCATTAATTTATCAACCACTTATGTTATGTGTATATTAATTAATTATCATAGCTATGTAAATTTTTTTTGTTAGTACTTTTTATATGTTATCATATATTTTTTCTGCATTAATTTTATGATATATATGATTTGAAGTTAATTTTATTTGATTAAATGATATGAATTACATGGAAGAAGTTTTTCACTAATCATAGTTGAATCCTAGTAGTTGTTCTCTCATCCATATAGACAATTAATGATCCATTGGTCTCCCACATTACATTATCCTAGACACCCTCTTTCTACCACTTTTAGTGTCTCTCACAAACTCCTTTATTCTATTAGGATCTAGGACACCATCCTTATTCATCCCATTATTATCTATTATATTTCCTCCCAAATCAGTAGGTTTAGTAGTGAGGTAAAATTTCGTCACTCCTTTTTCACCATGAAAATAATATAGGGTGATAGTTTTAGGTAAAACATTTATTGTGAGTGTTATTGCAATTTTTATACTCCCAACTATTTTTTCATAAAATATTTAATTAATGTTATTATAAAGATAAATTTGAATATTTTAGATTTTGAAATATGAATTAAGTAAATATATTTTTTCTAATTTTACAGTTATGGGATCCCCATAGATGATGCAGCATGATTATTTGACCCGATTCGTGGACATCTGGTGGAAAAGCAGGTTACCCTTCCAATTACATTTTCTGATTAGAGGTATATTCCTCAATAATTGATGAATGAAGTCTTTGATTCCCAAGTAATGATACTTTGGATATATTATGGGAAATTTGAATATCTTTATGTAATTAAATCCTAATATTTTAGAAAATTAATTTATTTGTATAGATGTTATTCCACATTACCATAGCTGATCATATCGTACAAAAGATAACATAAAAAAATGTGTGTAATAAGTGGAATGATTTTAAATAGATATTGTGGAATTAATTAATTAATAGGTCGTTTACCACTCTGAAAAAATATGATATTGTACCTAAAGGGTTACATAGAGTGAAATCAAAGGGGTTTATTGATAGCCATCATTTTGATCATCACATGGTATTGAAATATATATTATTATATGAATATAATTTTACATATATACATGAATATGAAAAGGATCTGATGGGAGTTATGTGAATGATCCCACCAAAGAAGATGTTGTATGAATTCATTTTTCATTGTAATAACTTATTATAAGTTTTCACTATGTCATATTGAATTTCATTAAATATGAATCATATTTGATTTTTAGTTTAAATTAAATGACCTATGGTATTTCAATCTGATGAAGTTCTTCTTGGTCTCCATGGATTATTCATCCGTTTAATAAATTTGGAAGGAGAATCCTAGTCATGTATGTGGGATGGTTTTAGGACCATTGACATCTATGGTATTGGGCCAAACACAGAAGATTACAACAACATTTAATTATATTTATAGTAACTCCCTGCTTAAACATTCTCATATAGAGATTGTTACAATGAAAAGAAAAATTCAACAACATGGGGATCATATATAAATATACTAAATTCAACGGTCGGTTTTCTACATAAGGTATTGGTTAAATTATGTCATAAGATGAATGGATTTTCCACAGTGATATTGTGTCGATGGATGGTTTTAGTGAGAAGATAAATCCAAAAAACTCATAAACATTTAGTACATAAAATCTGTTGGTATTATTTTAAATTTATATATACATAAATGATTAAGTTTCAAGAAAATTTTAATTCAGGTTCTTGTATATAGAATTTGAGATAGAGATAGAGATGACGTCAATCAAATTTAATGAGTTAGTGATTAGAGTGTAATTTGGATTTGATTATGATGTGTAACTAAATATATGACATCCTAACACTAATATGGTGATTGAGAAACCATGTTGTAGTTTTTTGTATGGTATATCTACATTTCCATTATATTTCATGAAAACATTGATGTATGGTTAATTTTTTATGTTATACTCCAAATTTTACCTTATAATCATCATTTTTAGGTTCTTCTTGTTTTTTTAATACTCCATAAAATTATACCACTATTGGTTCTTTTCAAAATATCTAGTCTCTTTCAACTAATTATGATCATTGTCTAGTTATGAATTACACTTGGAAATTCACCATGTACTACCTATATAACTAAGCATGTTGGTCAGGTTTCATTTGGACATCCCACTATTATTTTTATATTATATGGGACATGTATATTTGTATGTTCACTCTCATCTCAGGGTTGTCTCAATATCAATATATATTGTAATCATGGATATAACAATGATATCATCATCCTTGGGGCCACCATAAATTATTACTTTCTTCCACAAAATTATCATAACATATCAAATATATTCATCTTGTAGAATATCAGACATTGGACCTTAAACTATTTTATTCACAAAGATAAAATACCCATCCACCTATACACTCCAAAAAAACACTTCATTTGTTGTAATATAACCTCAAATCACAGGCAATGAAATAATCAACCACAATAATTCTTCATAATGTGTATCTTTATTGTCTTCTTGTTGCAAGATAAATAATTTACATAATATTTAAAATGATTTCAAAAATAATTATTCTTTATGTAGTAATATTATAGGAAGTAACATATCCCATCATATTATCATTTGTTTAGTTTAGATAAACCATGAGAGAACATACAAATATATTCACATCAACATGCTTGGGAACCCCAAACTAATTCATTTTTTTTTCTCCATAATAAATATTGATTTCATCCAAATTAAATTCATATTTATTGATAAAAAATACAAGAAATAACAAGTGGGTTTAATAATTATACTACGTCACCACCCTTTACTAGGAAAATTTTTTATCATGCCATTAGATCTTATGTAAATGTATTTTGGGGGTTTTAAATTACATTTTATGATTATATAAATATATTAATTTTAATGTAAAAAATTATATTTAAAATATATTGTAACCTTGTCACATAATTGTTTGGGTGATGGAATTTGTGGCCTTTCTTTATCCTTTATATATATTTTAACATTCACTAAAACATTATAATCCTTATAGATTAGGGAATGTGATTTTTTGTAAATTAAAGTCATTATAATCTATAAAAGCGGCCTCCTCTACCTTTTGAAATACATACATTATTTTTTTGTTGTTTATATTTTAATTTTCCATATTCCATTCCTAAAAATTAAATCTCATGTTTGAAATATCCTTTTATTAATATGAAACTATAATTCCACCAAATAAGGAAGTCTTTAAAGTGGGAACTCAAAGTCCTTAATTATATGTAATAAATCATTTTTCTTAATTTTTTTAGATTCACATCCTCTTTAATATTCAATTTAATTTTTCTCTTTTATAACATTTAAATAATATCATGATACCTCTATAAAAATTATACTATAATAAAATAAAACCATATGAATTCACATGCACTATAAAATTTCTTGCTGATATGACATGATATACAACTCACATCCATTATTATCATGCTTTTACTTCTCTTGTATTACAACCCATTCAATCGAAATATTCATGTTCACGGATGTAATGAATTATTAAACCGAAACACATAATATGTTTGATAACATATCACATGTCCATTGTTGATATGAACATGCGATCCACATTTCCATAACCACAACCAACATTGTTGGCATCATCAGCCAACTAAACTAACATAAAAATTATATAAAATCACATTCCAATGGTTATAAAGCTCACCCAACTCATGCCACAAGGTCCCCATATACTATCCAATCATAAATAATATTAATACATAATTAATAACACAAAATTAAAAATGATAATAATAAACATACCATGAACAAACATAAAATTCCAAGGGTTCTCAAAGGTGAGAAAAACATTGGACACTAAATTCTACACAGGATAGGGTTTCTATAGTCTCACACCTAACGTTATTCAAATTCCTATTGATTCATAAATATACCAACACTTTTTCCTTACCTTATCATTCTATAATTTATAATGGTGGGATCTAAGGTTTATAACATTGTCCACTAGTCTATAAATTCTAGAAAACACTCCACATGGGTTCATTTATATCATTTCCATAGAATTAGGGTCAAATGATTAGTAATATGGGACATTAAAATTAAAATAATCTCAAGATGAAAATTAAATAACATTATGCATGTTATTTAATTATTGGTTATTATTCCCATTATGTTAAGGATTTTTTGTATTATAGTTTTTTTAAAAACTAGAAATGTTTTGATTATGTTTTTATTATTATTGAATAGTTTGTTTAATGTTTGTATAATGTAATATCTAATTTTTGGGTGTTCTAGAGATATAGTTTATACATCTATAATTTTTTGGAAGGGTGATATGTAATGGTGGTTTAAACCAAAACTATTTATGTAAAATTATTGTTTAATAGTGGTTTAAACAACCACTATAAAAGACCACAAAAATTTAGAAACACATTAAACTAAAACAATATATTGTGAAGTCTCAAGAGTGTTTAACCCGCCTTTATCACGTTTGTATTTTTGAGATTGAAAACTACGACTAAAAATGATAAAACTATATCTAATAAAACATTTATCCATGGTTTTAGGATATTGCTGCAAAATGGATGGAAGAAATGTGAGTTGGATTCCAACACTACCATTAGTGTCAGTTGTTTTAGAAACCATCACCCTCGTTTATGTCAGTGGTTTTAGCCACTTCCATATAAAAAAATACCACCGTTATTAGCTGATTTATTATAGAGTCCAAACCCTACATTAATACCATCTATAAAAACCCTGACCTCACATTCCAGGATCCAAATCTAAAATATTAATATAAATATTTTTTTATTTCATAATGATAAATGTTACCCAATTTCATCATTTAAAAAAATAAAATTTTAAATATTGGATCACATTAACATCCATGGAACATTTATTATTAATGTTTTATAGAAATTGGACATACTTTTACTTGAAAATACCCATGACTTTATTTGATAATTTTTCTAATATACCTATCTTTTTCTTATTCCATACTAAGTATTATTCATTTCCGACATAAAACTTTTTAATAAATTTCTTACATAAAATCTTTCTTTATAACTTTGGAAAATCAAATCTAAGATGGTTCAATTCAAATTCATTGTAAGCGTGGAAATATGAATAAATTTTTGAACAACATTCATGAAAAAAAATCATGTTAAGGGTATATAGAAATATACAACGTTAATTAAAATTTCAGAATATAATTAATTCCCTCAAAAAATAGTATCATTAAATATGTGACCTGGAATAAATAATTTACGAAGGAAAGATTTATAAAAACAAATAATAATCAGCCATATGATTTCAATCTTGATCAAATGAACCATTAAAAATCCAGATAAATAATGAAGAAGATGTGTTTGTATATTGGGGAATTATTATAATCACCCATGTTAACTCATTTTAAAAATAACTAATAATCAGTTTTACTTATAGGGGAAACTTCTCCGATAAACATCTTGCTTCTTCCCATTAAATACAAAATATATTACCCCATTAATTGGAGAGATAAATTGGGACAATACATTATATAATCTATATCATTCCCACCCTTTATCATGATATATATCAGACTTATCCATTATCTTCAATAATTACCAAGGACCATACATGGATATAATACAAGGAAGCCTGTATTTTTAATAACCATCATTTAAAGACAAATCACATTCTTTTAAAGATATATTTTCTTATCAAAAAGAAATTAGGTTCATGATAATATCAATCAAATAATAATCACGATCCATCAAAAGATAGAATGGGTATAGTATCATAAGATAATATTATTAGTTAAGAAGAAAAAAAATTAGTGGTTTTTGAAATAGATTAAAATACCATTAAAATAGAATATATAAATATTCTCTAAAAATAAGGGAGATCACTTTTTTTAGTTGTTTCCAATAAAAACTTAAAATTCAAAAATATTAATGAATGTATTTTTAATAAATATAATCATGGAATCTAGAAAATGTTTATTAAATCAAAGAGTAGTTATGACAACATGGAAATCAACTTTTTTCTTAAAAGTTATAAATAAATATTCCTTTCAACATTTTAAAAGAGATTCATAAGTGTATCATGTGGAAGAAATTATGAAATTTCATTTCAAAAAATTTTAAATAAGGTCAAATATTATGGAAGATAAATTTATATTCTATTTTATGTTTAAAAAATAATATTATTAAAATAAGATAAATAAAATTGATGAATCATTTTGGTTAAAATCCGTTAAAAAAAATTAAAACAATTTTTTTATTATAGATTGGTCCACATAAGATATATACAAATTAAACTGAACATTATTCAATTATAATGGAACATTACAATAATGGTATATGAAAATATGTGTCACAAACGTTTTATTATTACACATGATAGATGAATACATGCATTGAAATGGAAAAAATTTAAGAGGAATTTTTAACAAAATTTATAATATCTCTAGAACTAGAAACTCTATTGTAATACGATAACCTTTAAGAATCATCGTTAGTATAAACAACCATTAGTGAAAAATAATACAATGAATGAAAAAATCAGGCAATATGGTCTAAAATGAAAACTATGGAAATTAGAAGTGTGAATGGAATATATTTAGTAACTCTATATATAAGAATGAAATCTCATCATTGAAATTGTAGTCAATGAAATTGTATTCATTGATCATATATCATATAAGTATACTAAATTAATGTATTATAAATGTCTAGAATTAAAATAATTTAACTCACAGTAAAATAAAAATATGATATTAAAATTATATAAATTTTTATTTATATATGGTTAAAATTTTATTATTATTATTAAAATATGATATATTCTATATATTAAATTCAAATAAAATTTCATATGTCAACATTAGAGTAACATGTAAAATTTAAATCATAAAAAATTAATTAATGGTATTGGTCGAATCATATTTAGTATATAAGTAATATTTATTTTTAATGAAATGTTTTATTAGTTATTATTTATTTTTTCCAAATAAATTAAATTGACAACATTAATATATTATTATATATGAATTAATATATAAAAATTAAATAAATTAAATATTTATGTGAAATAATATTAAGATGAAATAATTAATAAAAATGAAATTTTTCAATTAAAGTAGATATATTTATATTTTAAATGATATTTTTAAATTTAAAATATATAAATTTTAGAATCTTATTTTTATAAAATAACCATCACTTTTGAATTGATAATATAAATATTATTCTATGATGAATTTCTCTATCTTTTGGGAATGAATCAATTATTAGGTTAATAAAAAAATTCATTCTTTTATTAAAAACTATAACCTTAATAAAAAAATAATGACATAATTATTTAGTAAACCCTTTCTATATAACAAATATATATATTTTTAAAAAAATAAATCATTGATAAATAATATATTAAATTGTTATCACAATTATTTATCAATTTTGACACTCTAGTAACATTCCACAATAATTTTTTATCGGATTATAATAAAACTTAGGCTCCATATCTTTTAAAAATTAAATAGAAAAATGTTATTTAATATTTGAGTTTACAGTTTCTATATTAGATACAATTTTAAATTTTTTCATAATGATAATATTAGAATGATTGGCATCAATTACATCGATAATGGTTATATAGTTTTCGTTAATGTATTATTTTATAAATATTTTTTAATTTATTAATTTAATCAAAAAAATTATCTACCATAAATTATGAATAAAATATTATATCCAAGAATATATATATGTATATTATAACTCATTAAATTTATAATCAATAATTTGTAGGATTAGAGAATATGTATTGTTTATAAGTCACTTTCCTACAAAAAACTATTTTTTATATATTATATATTTGTGCCACAAAATAGAGGTAGGCCAAAGATACATTTAAGTATGCTCAAAACTCCATAGATATAAAGTACCAGAATCAAAACGGTAAAATAGTACCCAAAAAATACATAATAAAGACAGGTAATGTCTTCTAATATATAACTCAAAGTTAAACCCATGTAACAAGTGGACCACATCTCCACTGGAAAATTATGTCACTCTAGATTCCAAGGATCCATAACATCCCCCACCTCCATGTTTTACTTCTCCTTTTCTCAGACTTGGCATAAGGAAACCCATCAAATTCCTAATGGAAAATGTAGTGTGTGAGTTATAAATCGATATAGGTCCAACCAATTTTTTTATAATAAATTATAAAATAATTATACCACTAATCTATTTGATTTTAGTGAAATAAATAATTCCTTAAAATTAAAATATATTCGAAATATAGTCTTTCATAATTAAATAATGGTAGATACATCAAAATATACATAAATTAACATTTTATATAATATAATTATATTAAGAAATAATGATGAATAAAAAATTTGAATAAATAAAATTCATGTAATCATCAAATCATGTATATAAAAAATTATATATCAAGACTTATAGTATATTATTTTATAGAAATAATAACCCCACACTACTCATTAGTGATATAAACTCAATGTGTGCACCCATCACAAGACTCAGGCTATCAGGACTCAACTTCACATTGAAGAAAAAATCATGTTGTTGTATGTTTGATTCAGAATTTTCATCTTCAACAATAATATATGGTATCATATCCTAGTGTTTTTATTCTAATTATACACTAACTATCCAAACGAACATGTGATTAATTCAATCAATAAATCATGTATTGGAAATTTGATAACTTCTGTTCATTTCAATATCTAATCCCATATTTTTAGTTGTCATCCTACCTTTCCCATTTCCAAACCGCATCATAGGTTTTAAAAAAATTCATTCCTCTTCACATCGTCTTTATGTTTAATCCATTTTTCTGAAAATATCAATTTTCAAATCAATCCATCAATTTTCTCAAATCCTCCAATAATTTCAATTTCATTCGAATTCTAGTTATTCACAGTCTCTATGCCTTTTCCAATATCAACCATCAATCCTCAAAATCCATTTTTTCAAATCATTTACCAATAAATTTCAAATAAATCAAGTACATATATGGATTCAATTTTATGGAAAACCCATAAAAAATAACCTACCGTTAATCAGTGATCAAATGAACACAAAAAATGGGAATCACTAATGACTAACAATAGTAGAGGATTCCCACAAGTAAATCCTTCATTAGGAGCAACAACATAAAACTCCAAATCAATAAAAAAAGAGAAAAAAATGGTTTGAAATAGGGGTGTCTTAAAGGAGGATAAACCATGATATGGGAACTCATCATAGATCAATCCACAACCCAATGTGTTGGGAAGAGAGGAAACCACCAATTGAACAAAGTATGAATCTATGGTTTATAGGGAGTATGTATTTTAGATTTCATATATAAATAAAATGTGGATCACAAATAAAACCACTGGTCATGATTCTTTATTTCATAAATAAAGGGTTAGGATCACAATCCCACTTAGATCACATGTGCCGAATAGGCACTTCCTCGAGTTAAAAGTCAATATTGAAAAATTTACAATTTAAGATCATTATATATGGTATAAAATTGTTACCCCTAATTTATCCATACAGTTTATGTCTACTAGAAAAAGATTGTCATAAATTAAGAATTTATGAATAAAATTCATTATCTACCCAGTGCCCAGAAACAAAATCCTTTAGGAAAGCATTAGTCCTAAGAATCACCCAAACACTGAAGGGAACTCACAATCATCCTTCCAATACTAATAACTAGAATATATTAATTCAAACAAACCCACTTTCTTAAAAATTAGCTCATTTCACCTAAACAAATATTCATTTCCTAGAAAGGCATGAAAATCACTCAAAGAACAAGATAATCAATATAATAGTTAATAAGTACTATATAAAATGTAATGGTATTTTATAATATCCCTTCTATAAAAACATTCTACCCCCAATGATATTGTCTTAAAGATTCCACAAAAAATAGATGGGGCCTCTCCTCCCTCATCAGTTCCTCACTCTCTCACATCTCATGTGAATCAGAACTATGATTTAGGAAGCATAAAGAACATAGGCATTTTCTTCCCATGAAGAAAAATGGTCTCATAATTAAAAATCATAACTATTTTATGAATCAAAGATAAAAAAAGGTCAATATCTAGGTTCTTCAACTCATAACATGAGAAGGGTCAGAGACAACCATTCAATGTCGGGATAATGAAACACATTTTGGGTCAAAAAAATTTGTTCAAGAAGTTCAAATTAGTATTAAACTATCCACATTCTCTAAACAGTTTTTAAAGGCCAAGAAAAACCCCAGAACAATATTTCCCTCCTTCCAAAGTCATCTGTTACCCAATCATGTTGATGTTCTCAAAAATACCTATTTACCAATGGAAAACTATAATGGCCATCAACAAAGACTACCACATGATTTCTACAGGATCTATGCCACAACATCATCTTATGAATCAAATGAATACATGTATTATCTCTTTGACAAACCTTTGTCCTACCACGAAAAATTCACCAGTCTCTGACCAACACAATAGATATCTACAAATTTGAACTAATAAGGCCTAAATATGATCCATTCTAATAATGTACTATTAACTATTGTTGTATGAAAACTCAAATATTCCAAAATGGTCATCCCACACTCCAACATATCAAGAATGAATGAATGTAACATTTCTTCTATAATATTTATATATTTTTCTATTTATACATCCTTGTATGGATTATATGTCATGCTCAAACATAGCTAGGATACCATGGAACTTTGGAGTCTTTCCCTATTTGAGAAGTGAAATGAGGATCTATATCTAAGACTATAACTGATGGAACTCCTTTCAATCATACATCCACTTACACAAAGAGATTTCCAAAGACCTCAACATTAGTTTTGTATCAAATAGTTCTAACATGTGCCTATTTGGTCAGACTATTGATTAGAAACCATATCATGTTCCTCCATTGTGGAGGATGTGGAATCCATACCATAAATCCAATATAAATATCATTCCTCTCCCAAGTTATCCTTGGATTTGGACGAAGTAAAACCAATGTTCTATAGTGCTATGATTTGAACATTTAAAACATATAAATATAATAAACAAAGTCATTAGTTCCTCATCTCATACTTGGACACTAGATTTATCACTGCATATCATTTAATATATTGGTACTTTTTGGGAGATTATACTTTTATGAATTATGGTTGTCCCTCCATTAAAATAATTATCTAAGAAAAAAAACAAAAAACAAGTTTCTAAAAATTTGGATACCCTCAAAATAGAGAGGCCACAAACCAACCATCTCTGCATAATAAATAGAGTCCTTAATGATATAAAAATCAATGTCAAACATCTAATCACAAATAATAATAGGGAGAATAGTGGAAGTATAGTTCACACGATACAAAACAATCACATCCAATTTCCTTTTAACTTCTAAATGAAATTGAGAAAAGAGAGCAATCATATTACTCTCTTATGATGATTTTTTTTATATCCTAGGTCATAATTGTACTACTTAATAGATTAAAAATTACATTTCCCCATCCACGAGTGTAATTAATATTGAAATAAACTTACTATAGGGACTATACACAATTCCTCCATTCAAGTTCATATATTTTCGAGATATAATATAACTCACACATTTTAGGTCAAAATATATGGGAAAAATTTACATATTAAGGTAATTTCACCAACTATTAAGAGAATGAATCATAAATGCATGCTCAATATCATTGTTCAAATAATTTAACTCATGTGTACTAGGTTGTTTGGAACCATAAGCTACTTCATGATAACTCTACATAAGGGCACATCCCAAACCTAAACCTGATGCCTTATAGAAGACCACACAGTCTTTCTCGTCCTCTAGAAGAGTCAAAATCAGTTCATAAGTCAAAATATGTTTAATATTTACAAAAAAAAACTAAAAAAATTCATATATAATATGAAATTAAATACATTTAGAGGGACATATATCATTGAAGAAGGAATCATAAAAAATCTATGACTAATCAGGGGTAATATCCTTCCAAACCCAAGAATATCTAAATCATAAAAACAATATGTGGTTTCAACCATACCTTGACAGTTTCACCTTTTCAGGGTCAATTGAAATAACATGTTATAGAACCATGTTTCCCAAGAACATCATTCCCAAATCTATAAATTACATTTCTAATGCTTTGATGGAATTCAATTATTTCTCAAGGTTTTGAGAACTCTACTATAATAAAACCCTTGGTACTTCTTCATTTGAGAGTATACATAGATTTCATTAAAAAATACCACCAGGAAAAAGATGATTTACTCATGAAATATCTTGTTTATCAAACCCATTAATGCGATGAGAACATTAATTAGATCAAACGTTATAATAATACACTCATAATGTCTATACCTACTTGTATAGATAGATTCATGAATGTTAGACTATTATATTATTGATAGATGATAACAATATCAAATAAAAATATTCAAAAACCACTTCTAACATTACTACTAGTTAAAAAATCATCAATATATTGATTCAAATTCTTATTCATCACCAAAAAACGATTTATTTTCTGGTAGTCGACACATAGGTGAAGGGTCCATCTTTTTTCTTCCAAAATACATGAAACTCCACCAATGGTGGAAAACTAATTCATATAAATACTTTTTCAATAAAATCATCTAACTGGAGTTTCCATACTTTCTAATCTGCTAGTCATATAATATAATAATGAACTGAAACTATTTGAATACTAGGTACTAAATTAATAGGGAACTCTAAGTCGCTTACACATGAAAATATAGATGAATTAAAATGGAAAATGGATGGAAACTGAATAAAAATAGAGAGATATCCTCATTAAAGGATTCAAAATCCATGTTGAAAGAATTAACCTATATTAACTGAACAAAATATATAAATGTATGTCCAAATATAATCAACCTTTTGTCCCACTATTCGTAAAATGAATAATACACTCCATTAGTCAATGTAAAAAAGAATCACTAAAGGTAACAGTTAATTTGGTCCTTTTGAGTTGTAATCCAATTCAACCCAATTTTTTGATATTTTTCATTGTGAGAACTATAAAACTCTAATTAAATGCTATCTCTAATAAAGAGAATATAAAATTATTAAAATGAACACCGCTCCATATCTTCATTCCGAGGGGTGTAGTAATGTAAATCATAAAACAAAAAATCACTATAAGAATATTTAGAACATTCACAACCATAATCAATATAAATGACTGATACACACTAGTTTCAAATAAATAGGTCACTAAAAATGAACATATAGTGATGGAGCCTCTCAATGTCATTGGACAGACACCCTCTTCTTCTCAAGACTCTTTCACTAGGTGAAAACACTTCGTCCCATTTTTCTATGGCATGAACCCCTTAGTTAATGATGATTTGAATTACAGCATATTACAATTTAGAGATTGATGATTATATTACATGATGAAGAGTATAAAATAAATGGAATAATTTCTATAGGTTTTTTAAGAGACTTCACAAATTACAGATCCTTGGTGCCATAGTGAAAACTCATCTTGAATTCCCAACATTGATACACTAGAATCAAGTCGAATGCCTCTTCTATGCATGGAAGGAGGTTTGAATGAAAAATTTTATCTAGAACCATATTGAGACTCATTTTTCAATATATTTACTTTAAATAAAATCATAACGCATTTACTGGGAAGAAAATTAAATCATAGTATCCTTGACTTACCATCTAGATCAATCTTAATCATCAACCCTCTATCCAGAAAATTATCATAAGAAGTGGTCTTTAGTAAGAAAAAATGTGATTGGATATTAGACAGAATGTAAATATTTAACTTTCAAGCCCCTCCATCTAATTTTATACAAACTTAGGATAAAACTGAAAAAGAGTAGTAAAATGGTTTTCATACTATTTCATGGTTATATCACCCTATTAGAGGTTGAGAAACTCCAAAGACAATTCCCATAACATCAACTGTTGATTAAGAAATCAGTGAAATGAAATAAAAATTCTTTAAACTCTAGGACATAATGCTTCTTCACAATGACCATATAATCCAAACATATATTTCTAGGACCCATGAAATTAATGGCATCACACTACAATTTAATAGAATTAGGTGTTTCTAAGAACTCAAAATGATGCTCAATATTTTTCGACCAATCATTATCCACTTGAGGATAATTTGATCTTTATAACATTGGTGGTTTCTATTGATGAAAATATTGAGAATGATCTATTGATTTATCCATTCTATAATCTACCACTAGTGACTAGACAAGAATAGGTGATGATTCATATCCAAAATCTTGGAAATCATGGACATCATTCTCTACAAGATTCTACTCAACCAAAGGATTTTCCCATTTTGGTTCACAAAAATCATCCTCCTATAGCTGACCAAAGAGGTTCTCGAAGGAATGATACTACACAACATCAACAAGAAACAATAAATCCAACATTAAGGATATATAGATAAAAAATAAAATAAGAGATACAAGTATATTAAATCCAACAAGTTGGTAAAAGACTAAAATCAAGTCAAACCACCCAAAATGGATCCTTTCCAAAATATTAATTGTAAATTACGAATTGTTTTGATAATATCTAGAATGTAACTCAACCACAACTACGCTATATGTCCCATAAATCATACCTAATGTCTAATAAGATAACCCAACTGTATACTATCATCAAGTAAAGATGCACTACCTATACCTTCGATTCATCTTTTTCATTAACCAAACCAGATACCTGGGTACCGTGATACCCATACAGATAATGATATGTTCCAAAGGGAGTTACAGATCCCCAAAATTTGAATACATTCATATGAAATCATACAAGAATAAAGAGTGAATAATTTTTTCCAAACAATAGAAAAAGGTAAAATTTGAAAGTAAGATTTCTCAACATTCCAAATAGAGAAATAACTGTAAATAAATTTAAAAAGAAATACATAGTGAGTACATCATTATGAGATAAAACATATTCCAAGATTACACACAAAGATAACATTATGTAACAAGTGGATCATTTCTCCACTAGTCACCTCTATAAACTAGTGTCCCAAGGATTAATAACATTAATCCCATATAAGTAGCACATTTCTTATTCTTATACATATATTAAGAAAAATAAAAAAATGATTAATGGAAAAGGGAGTTTATATTTAAAAAATATTAGTAGATTCTTACCATGTGTTCAATATTTAATTCCTTAATAATTAAATCAACATTTTAATTTAATTTAAATAAATGATTCATTCTATGGAATTCACATATTTTGTAAAAAACATGATTTCATAATAAAAAGATTGTAGAAATATAAAAACATTATTAAATGATGATTTTATATAAAACATTATATAATGTAGTTGGAAAGAATAAAATAGTTTCATAAATTAAATACATGTAAAAATTAAATGAGGTTTATCATAACATCATTTATAAGGCTCTATGGTATGTTATTTCTTAACAATATGAACCATAAACTACTCATAAGTGATCTCATCTCAATTTATGCTCATGTAACATGGCTCATGTCATTGGGATTCAACTCCCCATTTGAAAAAAAATCATGTGATGGAATTGTTTTTGTGTTTTCATAATCAATCTAGTTCTAGGAGATCATATCCTAGAGTGATAATCCAAATTACCATATAAATACCTGGGATCTCATGTGTTATAGTCTATGAATAAATTAATTATGGAAAAATCAATCATTTTATATCAGATCAAAATGAAATTTCCCAATTATAATTTTTAACTTGCCTTCCTCATTTCAAAACCAAATAATAGGATTTCAACATATCATGATTTTCTAAATCATCTTCTAATTTAATCCATTTATCTCAAAAATTAATTTTCAAATAAATCCTTTAATTTTCTCAAATACACTAAATTTTTTTAATTCATTTGAAATTGGGGAGATATTGTAAATATCAATGCATTTTTTTCAAGATCATCCATAAATCATCATAAGATCAGTTTTTGAATCATTTAGAAATTCAGTTCAAAGATATAAATAAAATATAAGGTTTCAGTTATACTATAAATCATATGGAACCACCTTAATTTAATCAGAGATCAAATTAATTATTTCAATAGGAAATTCCAATGAAGAATGAATGTTGAGGATAACGATAAAGAAAGACCATATTTGAAACATCATTATCAAACTCTAAATTAATCAATAAAAATGATATCATACTTCTTCTAATGATGGGTACAAGACATGAGGATAAAACCATAAAATGGGAAATAATTAGGGATTCAATGATAAAACAAGAAATCCGGAAGGAAAAAAACATCTCACTGTACATGGGAGGAATACTTTGGTTCTTATGAGGAGTGATTGTAAATTTCCTAATGAAAGCAGAAATATAACAAAAATAAAACCATCTGTCATGAGTCATTTACATAAAAAATAAGTATTTTTACTGTAAATTCCTTAAGCCTTTGATAAATTTAATAAGTCATATTATTGGGTTAAAAATTATGATAAAAAAGTTTACAATGTAAGATTATCTTTCAGAGTAAAATATTATTTTTATATTATCCATTATTATGGTTTGTTTCCCAAATACAATTTAAATTGTTAATAAATTATTTTTGGTGTAAATTATTTCTATAGCATATGCCAATAGCCAAAATCATGAGAAAAACACCCAAAACCACAAACTCCACAAAAATACAAATAAGAACCTTCTTAAATAAATTTCCTAATTTATTATTGTACTTAATTATTTTAATCAAATATATATCCCCTAAACTTATTAAATTTCCCCAACAAAAGTTATAAGGCCCCACCCTTAAAAATTACTTAATATTGAGTAATTTCATGAATACACATCGAGGATCTTTTTAGGTTTAGAGTTATAGAGAATTAGGTCATAACTATTACATCTCAAAAGATTACATAGTAGACACGTCTACTAAGTTTCCATAAAATAAAAAAACACTTAAAAAGAAACATTTCTAGTTCTATGTTTTAGATAGTATGTCCTTCCATGATCCCATACTTGACCCTATTCATCATTAAGTCCTGTGGAAAATGTAACGCCCTGGCCCTAGTTACCCAGAGTTGGTGCATTATTAAATAACATTGGCATGATCAAAAGAAAGATTAAATCTCGAAAGACCGATTGGTTTAGTATCCTTGGAAATACTAGATATATTCATAATTATTACATTACATCATAAAAATGAAAACTAAAACAACATATTTTCTTCATAGTTCACACTCATATCCCCACACACTATCCATGCAGATCAGTCATAAATTTCTTCTTCACATCCTGGGAAAAATAAAACATTGAAAGGGGTGAGATCAAATGCCCAGTAAGGATAAAAATATAGAAAAAACATTCATAAAGAAGAATAAACATTTAAGGCAATGTATAACTAAAAAAGCCTTTTAAACATGAAATTCAACATAGTATGCAAAAAATATAATGAAATAATTCCATTTACTTATTCAAATGGATATTCTACTAATCGAATAATCACATGAAATATAAATAACCACTTTCATAATGATGGAATGAATAATGCCAGACTATCATAACCACATAGCCAAGGCCTCGTGCCAAGATTACAAATAAGATTTTGTTAAGGCCTTTTTCCAAGACACTAGTTTGTCTCATGAGACCTACTGATGCATCGATGAGCTATAGCGGTCTCCACCGGTCTCATATTAAGTCCAATGCATTCTCATATAAAAATGTTTAAACATAACATAAAAATTCGTACAATAACTAGCATAAGAAATGTAAATAATTTCACCATAAACCATGAAGTGTATAAAAATAAAATATTCATAGTTAGACATATCACAAAACCATCAATACAATATGGATGTTTTGTTTCATAATAAATCACCTTCAAATAATCTTAAAATCTATCAAAGGATGTTGACATAGATGAAATCAAAACTCTTTTTAGAGAAATATCTCTTATTATTTTGAAATAATTTAAGAGTCATATAAAATAAAACATTTTCATTTAAAATATTATTATAACCTTTTAAGGTAAGCTTCCACAATTTTATAATAGAGGAAAATAGCCGCACCCACCGTATAAGTTAAAAAAATAATCTTACCTTAATACTGTCGAGAAGATTAAAAAGCACCTTGTTTGGAAAACGACGGAAAGATTCTTTTATAAACCTCTTATAAAAAGTAAAACATGGATATAAATGACTTTAACCCATATTATAGTAAATATTAAAATTGTTTTGAAATACATTTTTATGAAACATGGATGTGGATGATAAAGAAATCCCAGTAGATTATTATGTATATACAACCTCAGATATTGAAGAGATTGCGAAATAAACCCTTACCTTGTACTTTTCCTTGGATGGGGGGTAGGTTAACCTCCTCTATAATGGTGAAATAATTTTTATGAAATTATAAATGAATCATATATATTAATATGATATCATATATGATCTTTTATCATTGATTTGTTAATAATATCTTAGTATTATCGTTGTTTCGGGTGTTAACTTACTCGTTTTATTTTATATGTTTTCTTATGTAACTCATGTTTGTCATGGATAGGTTGTATCTTAATCATATCCAGAATTATATCAAGAACTTAGATACTATTATTAATCATCAAATGAGAATTAAACTTGAATGGATATGATGGAGAAGGAATCTCATCGCGTTCGTGGAGACGATAGTCCGTACGTATGCACGAGCGACAATATCATTCTTTTGATATTAAAATATTATATAATTGGATGGTATATCATATATAGAGAATCATTATCATGTTATATTTATTATTTACATGTATTAAAAATCATTATTATACCCATCCAAATAATAATTTATTGAATAACAATTACACCACGACGTGGAGACGGTAAGCCGTACGTACGCACGTATGGTGACATTTTTTTTCAAAGGATGAATAGAATACTAAAATATGGTTGTAAAATTTTTGTAATAACATAAAAGTATATATAATATACTGGAGTTATTATTTTGGAATGGTAATAACAAATAAATAATAAGTGGAAGATGAAATGAATTTGAAAAAGGGCGGTGAAAACATTACCTCTTCTTCGGGTTCTTCCTTTTGATTTGATCAAAAGGGCTCCTTAAGTTGGATTTATGACTAAAAAAGGCCCCTAGGATGAATTGAGGGAAGTTGAAAGAGTATTTGGGAAGAGTTTGGCCGAAAAAAAGGCTTTGAAGGTGGGATTTAATGAGAAGGGAGATTTCCATTTTATAAGAGGGGTGAGGGGCACCTTTGGAAAAGCTAGAAATATTATTTTATAAAAAATTAATATTCGGGTTCTAATCGCTCCAAAGTGTATTATTTAAAGGTTATGGTGGTGATGGATCTCAAACCACTAAACCAATGGAATTTAGACAGGATTGGGTTACTATATTAACCTTATCTTTATGTATTAACTCTTAGTTAATTAGTTTCACTTTTACAATGTCTCTTTGTATTTTTATATTATATGATTAATAAACTTACTATATAAATCCAAGAGACCCCCAAGTAGTCCATTAATGATACACCAATCATGATATAAGTATCATGGCCGAATCGTAGATTTTTAAGAATTTAATATCAATTAATAATATAATATTTGTTTTAAAAACTCTTTTATGTCAATTTTGACACTATTCAATAATTGATTTTTGAAAAACTCACAACAGAATGATTACTTCGAAATTTTTTTATTAAATCAATCCTATCATGTCATATTAACCGAAAAATTTATTTTAATTCATAAAAATTCTGAAATTATATTTATTTGGGTATATATAATATCAATTATTCTAATTTTTCATTAATTAGGTAATTACTGCATCATCATTGTGTCATAAATAAATTAAATTTTTTAAGGACTAAAAATTATAAATAAAATATAATTATGTAGGAAATCATTTTATATTTCTAATTAATATTTAAAATCTAATTTATATTATGTATAACCATATATTAAAAATGTTTTAGTAAATAAAGTGTCATTTTAACTCTTTTAATTCTTCTTTGAATTAAATAATAATAAATTTCCTAATCTAATCGAAGTGAACCTAAATGATAATAATTTATTACTAAGGTTTTTTTGGTCGAGCTATACTTTTCCAATAGAATTAGGACATGTGTTAGGGTAATATTAATATCATTTTTACCCTTAATTACTCCATTTACTTTTAACCGTGGTAAATAAAAGAAAAAAGTTATTATCCACCAAAAATTATTTTCATCACATTGAACCACATTTTACTACATGATATTAACTGTGTCTCTTGGATTTTCTAAATTCCGTTCACATAAGTTATAAAATTATGTTTTATGAAAAATTCAATTTTTTAACTACAACTTAGTGGTTTCACTGTTCATCAAAAATTGAAGTTTTTCAGAATAATACCAAAATTTCACCCTACACTATAATTGATATTCTGAATTAAAAAATGATTTCTATTTTACAAAATTCCAAACATATAGGTTTCATTGATTAATTTTATAATTATTTCCCGCTATTACAACAAATAGCGTGTTTTTAAGAAACAATATATATCAAATGATTGACAATTGTTTATGTCCAATTTCAAAGTAAAATTAATTCTAATGAACACTATTGGATAAAATGGTAAAAATATATTCTAATTTTAATTTCAAACAACTAAATAATTTAATTTATCACTATAAATTATTTTGATTAAAAAAAAAATTTAAGTATTTTTCACTATTCATAAAAATTGGAAGTTCTCATAAAAATACCAAAAATTCAACTTAGGATAATTTTGATATTCTAAATCCAAAAATGAATTACATTTTGAAATATAAAATATATATATTTTCAAAAAGTAGGTATTACTATTCATAACGGTTAGTTTGATTGGTTGTGGTGTGTTAGAACTTGATGTTGCGTACAACACATGCTATCACATTTCTCAAAGAGAAGCGTACAGTAGAAGCCTGGGGTGTTACATTCTCCCCTCCTTCAAATAATTTCGTCCTCGAAATTTATAGAATACTACCGCATGAAAAGACTTGGGTAGCTCTTCATCATAAGTTCCTCGGGTTCCCACGTTGCCTCTTCCATCTTATGGTTTTTTCAAAAGACTATTACCAGACACGTCGTCCTGTTTCTCAGTACTTATTCTCTCGTATCAAGAATCTTGACGGGCTCTTTGCAATAAGATAGACCAGTTTACGGTTCTAATTCCTCATAGGTGAGTACATGCGTTGGGTCAGGAATGTATTTCCTCAATAGAGACACGTGGAACACACCGTGAACATTGGAGAGACTTGGCGGCATTGCCAATAAGTAAGCTACAGCCCCAATTCGTTCTAGAATTTTGAAAGCTCCGATGTACCCGGTACTCAATTTACCTTTCTTAGAAAAACGTATGACTTCCTTCTATGGAGATACCTTCAGGAAAAAATGATCATCGACTTGAAATTCCAACTCCTTCATTCGATTATTGGCATAGCTCTTCTGCCTACTTTGAGCTGCTTTGATGTGATTTTGGATTACCTTCACCTTTTCCATCGTTTCCTCCAACAGTTCTGGTCCTACAAGTTTTCTTTCACCAACATCATCCCAATAGGTTGGTGTGCGACATCTCTTTCCGTATAACGCTTCATATGGTGCCATCTGAATACTCGAATGAAATCTATTGTTATAGGAATATTCTACCAAAGGTAAATATTGATCCCACATACCCTGAAAGTCAAGTGAACAAGATCTCAACATGTCTTCTAAGGTTTGAATAGTCAGTTCTGATTGTCCGTCTATCTGAGGGTGGTAGGAAGTGCTCAAATGAAGTTCAGTATCCAAGGATTTCTGAAGACTCTTCCAGAATATGGAAGTAAAACGGGGATCATGATCTGGAACAATCGATAGGGGTACTCCAGGATGTCTCACAACTTCATTAATATATAGTCTTTCTAGACGTTCCAGTGGTAGATCTTCTCTTATAGAAAGAAAATGTGCTGACTTGGTAAGACGATCAACAATAACCCATATTGCATCGTTCCTTCTAGGACTATTTGGTAGCCCCATGAGAAAGTCCATCGTAATATTTTCCCATTTCCACTCCGGTATGGGAAGAGGTTGCATGACTCCTCTAGGCTGTTTCCTTCCAGCTCTCACTTGTCGACAAACCATACATCTTGACACAAAATTGGCAATCTCCCTCTTCATGTTGTCCCACCAAAAATGTTCCTTCAAAACTCTATACATTTTGGTTCTCCCATGGTGTATAGAGAAATTGGAACAATGAGCATCATCCAACAATTCCCTTTTTATATTAGGTATATCGGGAACACAAAGTCTCTTCCCGAATTTCAAAATTCATTCTTCAAACACAACGTCTCTCAATCTCCCATCATTCACAGCTTTAATTTTCTTTTGAAATTCTTCATCATCGGTCTGAGAACTTTTAATCCTTTCTATTAAAGATGGTTTGGCAACCATTTGAAAAAGAATTGATGTTTCACCTACCCTGGTTATTCCCATTTCCATCTTCACTAGATCCATGAAAATTAGATCCCTTTCAATTATCATATTGTTCAAAACACCATGATCTATTCTGCTCAAAGCATCCGCCACCTTGTTTGCTTTCCCGGGGTGGTAGTGTATCGTACAATCATAATCCTTGAGTAATTAAATCCATCTCCTCTGCCTCATGGTGAGTTATTTTTGTGAGAAAATATTATTAAAAATCTTGTGATCAGTATAAATGTAACATTTTTCACCATAGAGGTAGTGCCTCCATATCTTCAAAGAAAATATCACAGCTGCTAACTCGAAATCATGTGTAGGATAGTTTGGATCATGAATTTTCAACTGTCATGATGTATAGGCAATAACCCTATCATTATGCATAAGGAAACAACCAAGTCCTTTCTTCGATGCATCACTATAAATAACGAACCAATCATTCCCTGATGGTAGAGTCAATATCGGATCATTGAATAATCTTCTCTTCAGTTCTTCGAAACATTCTTCACACTCTTTTGCCCAAACTAATTTAACCCCTTTACGTGTGAGCTTCGTTAATGGGTTTGCCAATCGGGCAAAATTCTGGGCAAAATGTCGATAATAACCTGCTAAACCAATAAAACTACGTACCTCAGTTATATTTTTATGTGATGTCCATTCTTGGATTGCCTTGGTTTTAGAAGGATCAACAGAGATTCACTCTTTAGAGACAATATGGCCAAGAAAAGAAATCTCTTGAATCCAAAATTCACACTTGCTAAACATCCCATAAAATTCATATCTTCTCAGAGTCCTCAGGATAATGCGCAAGAGATTTTCATGATCTTCGTAGATTTTAGTGTATACAAAGATATCATCAATAAATAACACCACAAATTCATCGATATATTCTTTAAAAACTCTATTCATTAGATCCATGAATACATAGGGTGCATTAGTCAATCCAAAAGGCATTACAGTAAACTCGTAATGCTCGTACCTGGTTCGAAATGCTATCTTCAGAATGTCTTCCTTCTTTACACACAACTGATGGTATCCAAATCGAAGTTCAACCTTTGAAAAGTATTGATCTCCATTCAGTTGGTCAAATAAATCATCAATGTGAGGTAAGGGATACTTGTTCTTTATTGTTATGGAATTGATCTCCTTGTAGTCGATACATAACCTAATAGATCCATCTTTCTTTTTAACAAAGAGAACAGGGGATCCCCATGGAGAAACACTAGGGAAAATAAATCCATTATTACTCAATTACTCTAGCTATTTCTTTAGTTTTACTAATTCTACAGTGGACATTCTTTAAGGGGTCTTCGATATAGGCCTTGATCCAGGAATTAAATCAATGGAAAACTCAACTTCTCGTTCAGGAGGATGTCCAGGTAAATCTTCCAGAAAAACATCTACATATTCTTTCACAATTGGTATATCCTCTATTTTAATAGTCATTTCCTCACCCACACTAATTTCTTTCTCTTCCTCCCCAATAATTTAATTTAGTTGAGCTACTGGGGGTGGATCTAGATAAGAATTAGGTGGTGACGATTATCCTCTAAAGATAAGGTGTTCTTTATCATCATCATCAAAAATCGTAACCTCCTTTTTCTTAGAATAAATCTTTGCATAATAGTCTGAAAGCCAATCCATATCGAGGATTATATCAAACTCTATCATAGGTATGACGATGAGATTATAAGATAAAGAACATTTATGTGCTCTAATGGGGACTGATTCATAAAACATTGTTGCAATGATACTTTGATTAGAAGTTTTAACTAACAACTCCCTTGTTAAATCAAATTGGAAATATCTAATTTTCTTAGCAAACTGGGATGATATGAAACAATGCGATGATCCAGAATCAAATAATGCATTTTCTAAACATGAGGAAACCATTAAATTACCTTCCACCATGTCTTTCGGAGCTTCTACCTCTGTAGTAGTGATAACATAATATTGTCCTTGATCCCTTGGCCTTTTCTGAGGTAAGTTCCCCTGACACTTAGGAAATTCATTTTCATAATGTCCCATCTCCCTGTAATTGTAGCATTGAACATTGGTAGCTTCCTTCTTCCATTTTCAATCACAAGCTTGGTGGCCTTTTTCACCACACTTGTAACAGACACCCATTTCCATTAAGCAAGTACCGGGGTGGTTTTTCCCACATTTACCATAGGATGGATATTCAACCTTTCCCTTCTTCCCCTTATTTCCATTCCCAGATTGATCAGCAGATCTCTTCTTCTCTTTCTTTGCTTTAAAGTCATAAGACTTAGAGATTTCCTTTTTGGTCTTGATAGCACATGAGACAATGTCTTAGTACGATGAAAAGGATTGTGAGACTAATGCTCGGTGGAGAAATGGTTTTAACCCATCAAAGAAATTATCAATCTTACTTCTGGGGTTACATATATAATCTCCAGCATACCTTTCTAACCTTGTAAAGTTATCCTCATACTTTGTGACATTCTCATCCTCCTTTTGTCTCAGACCCAGAAATTGCCTTTCCAAATCTTCTCGGTGGTCGCGAGGAAAGTATTTTTCTAAAAATAGATCTTTGAACTCCCTCCATTACATATTTGATATTTCATCATCTTCCTTCATGTTTTGAATCAATGACCACCATTGATCAGCATCTCTAGTGAGGCGGTAAACTGCCATGATAACTTTTTCCCTTTCACTACTATACAAAGCCTGAAATATTTTCTCAAGGGAATTTATCCATTGCTTAGATACTAGGGGATTTGTACTCCCATTGAATTTTGGTGGTTGTTACCTCATGAATCGATATAACATTGATCCTCCACACTGCAGATCAGGGTGCTCCATATGGGTAAGGTTATTATTCATAACCTGAGTGAGTTGTCCCAGTATGGTGATTAGCTGATCGGCACCAGTTGCATCACCATCTCCACTATAATTATCTTGATCAGGAGGGAAATCCCTATATGGAGTGCGTTCATTGATACAGTTTCCATTTCTTCCACTAGGTGACATTTCTAAACAATGTCGTAAACTAGATCAGTTTATAAATCAAAATACACAATTCCATACATATAAAACAATTAACATAAATTGAAATATTTATGGATATAATCCATAATCATAAAAAAAAAATTCTTTGAGGAAGTATATACTCATAAACCCTTCATAATGATTTATAAAGAAAATGAGAGTTATCCTAAGAATATCCCCCGGGAGTGTCGTAACCAAGAGTAGAGCAAGGCCCGTTGTCGTGCACGAGTTCCCGTTCGAGTCTAGCTCATAGCGGCGTTTTCCGGTTTTACCCCTAGGTACATCTATTCTAGAGCCGCCTCTACCTGCTCGTATCTAGATAGTGATGAATTGCTTGGAAAACTCACAAAGTCTCTATAATACCAAAATTCTAGGAAGTTATTCTATACTAATCCTCAAAGTCCATCTTAAATCTATGTGCTCTAATCAGAGTTTATCTAAATCTAGATTCCATGGTTTGTACTAAACTTCCTATGATACCAACTGCAATGCCCTGACCCCAGTTACCCAGAGTCGGTGCATTATAACATAACATTGGCATGATCACAAGAATGATCAAATCTCAAATGACCGATTGTTTTAGTAGCATCGGAAACACTAGATATATTCATAAGTATTACATTACATCATAAAAATGAAAACTACATCAACATATTTTCTTCATATTCCACACTAATATCTCCACATACTATCCCTGCAGGTCATTAATAAATTACTTCGTCACATCCTGGTAAAAATAAAACATTGAATGGGGTGAGCTCAAATGCCATGTAAGGATATCAATATAGCGGAATCTTTCACAAATAGGAATAAACATTTAAAGCAATGTATAATTAAAAAAAGCCTTTTAAACATGAACTTAAACATAGTATGGAAAAAATAAAATGAAAGAATTCCATTTACTTATTCACATGGATATTCTACTAATAGAATAATCACATGCAATATCAATAACCAGTTTCATAACGATGGAATGCATAATGCCAGGCTATCATAACCACATAGCCAAGGCCTCGTGCCAAGACTACAAATAAGATTTTTTCAAGGACTTGTGCCAAGACCCTAGCTTGTCTCATGAGACATACCAATGAATTGAGGAGCTATAGCGGGATCCACCCGTCACATATTAAGTCCAATGAATTCCCATATGAAAAGGTTTAAACATAACATAAACATTCGTATTAAAAATAAATTACGAAATGTCAATAATTTCACCATAAACCATGAAGGGTGTAAAAATAACATATCCATAGTAAAACATATCACAAAACCTTCAATACAATATGGATGTTTTGTTTCATAATAAATCAGCTTCAAATAAGCTTAAAATCCATCAAAGGATGTTGACATAGATGATATCAAAACACTTTTTAGAGAAATATCTCTTTTTATTTTGAAATCATTTAAGAGTCATATAAAATAAAACATTTTCTTTGAAAATATTTTTATAAGATTGTATGGGAGGCTTCTATGATTTTATAACGGCAAAAAACTACCGCACCCGCCGTATATGTTAGAAAAAACATTCTTACCTTAATTCTGTCGAAAATGTTAAAAAGCACCTAGTTTGGAAAACAACAGAAAGATTCTTTTATAAACCTATTATAAAAAGTCAAACAAGGGTATAAAAGACTTTAACCCATATTATAGTAAATATTAAAAATGTTTTGAAAAACATTTTTAAGAAACCTGGATGTGGATGATAAAGCAATCCCAGTAGATTATTACGTATAAACAACTTTGGATAATGAAGAGATTGTGAAATAAACCCTTACCATGTACTTTTCCTTTGTTGGGGGTAGGTTAACCTCCTGTATAATGGTGAAATAATTGTTATTAAATTATAAAATAATCATATATATTAATATGATATCATATATAATCTTTTAACATTTATTTGTTAATAATATCTTAGTATTATCGTTGTTTCGGGTGTTAACTTACTCATTTTCTTTTATATGTTTTGTTATGTAAGTCGTGTTTGTAATGGATAGGCGATATCTTAATCATATCCAAAACTATATCAAGTTCTTAGATACTATTATTAATAATCAAATGAGAATTAAACTTTAATGGATACGATGGAGAATGAATATCATCGCGTTCGTGGAGACGACAGTCCGTACGTACACACGAGCGACAATATCATTTTTTGATATTAAAATAATATTTAATTTGATGGTATATCATATATACAGAATCATTATCATGTTATATTTATTATTTAAATTAATTACACATCATTATTATACCCATCCAAATAATAATTTATTGAATAAAAATTACACCACGACGTAGAGACGGTAAGCCGTACGTACGCACGTATGGTGACATGTTAGTAAAAGATTGGATAGAATACTGAAATATGATTGTAAAATGTTTATAATAACATCAAATTATATATAATATACTGGAGTTATTATTTTGTAATTCTAATAACAAATAAAGGAGAAGTGGAAGAAGCAATGAATTTGAAAAAGGGTGGTGAAAACATTACCTCTTTTTCGGGTTCTTCCTTTTGATTTGATCAAAAGGGCTCCCTAAAATGGATTTTTGACAAAAGTAATTCCTCTAGGATTAAGTGAGGGATGTGGAGGGAGTTTTTGGTCAGAGGTTGGACGATCCAAAATGCTTTGATGGTGTGAGTTAATGAGAAGGGAGAGTGCCCTTTTATAAGAGGGGTGAGGGGAACCTTTGGAAAAGATAGAAATATTATTTTATAATAAATTCATATTTGGTTTCTAATGTCTCCAAAGTTAGTTATTTATAGGTTAAGTTGGGGATGGGTCGAAAACCACTCAAACAATGGAATTTAGACAGGTTTGGGTTACTATATTAACCTTATCTTTAAGTATTAACTCTTAGTTATTAGTTTCACCTTTGCAATGTCTCTTTGTATTTTTATATTATATGTTTAATAAACATACTATATATATCCAAGAGACCCCCAAGTGGGCCATTAATGATACACGTATCATGATATATGTCTCTTGGCCGATCCTTAGATTTTTATGAATTTAATATCAATTAATAATATAATATTTGATTAAAAAATTCTTTTATGTCAATTTTGACACTATTCAATAATTGAATTTTGTAAAAATCATAAAAGAATTATTACTTCTAAAAAAGTTATTTAAATAAATCCTAACATGTCATATTAACCTATAAAATTAATTTAATTCATAAAAAGTCTAAAATAATATTTATTTGGGTATTTATAATGTCAATTATTCTAATTTTTCATTAATTAGGTAATTACTTCATCATCATTGTGTCATAAATAAATTAAATTATTTAATGGATAAAAAAATTAATAACATATAATTATGTAGTAAATAATTTTATCTTTCTAATTAGTATTTACAATCGAAATTATATTATGTATAACCATATATTAATAATGTTTTATTAAATAAACTTTTATTTTAACTCTTCTAACTCTTCTTTGAATTAAATAATAATAAATGTCCTAATCTAATCCAAGTGGACCTAAATGATAATATTTTATTCCTAAGGTTGTTTTTGGTCGAGATACTCTTGTCCAATAGAATTAGGACATGTGTTAGGTTAATATTAATAACATTGTTACCCTTAATTACCCTATTTACTTTAAACCGTGGTAAATAAAAGTAAAAGTTACTATTCACCAAAAATGATTTTCATCTCATTGAAACAAATTTTACTACTTGATATTAACCATGTCTCCCGGATTTGTCAAATTCCATTCACAGAAGCGGTAAAATTATGTTTTATGAAAATTCAGTTTTTTAACTACCACTTAGTGGTTTCACTATTCATCAAAAATTAATGTTTTTCAGAACAATGCCAAAATTTCACCCAAAGCTATAATTAATATTGAAAATTCAAAAATGATGTCTATTTTACAAAATTACAAACATATAAGTTGAATTAATTAATTTTATAATTAATTCCAGCTGTTACGACAAATAGCGTGTGTTTGAGAAACAATATATATCAAATGATTGAAAATTGTTTATGTCCAATTTTAAAATGAAATTAATTCTAATGAACACCATAGGATAAAATGGTAAAAATATATTCTAATTATACTTTCATACCATTAAATAATATAATTTAACACTATAAATTATTTTGATTAAAAAAGTTGTTTTTAAGTATTTTTCACTATTCATAAAAATTGGAAGTTCTCAGAAAAATACCAAAAATTCAACTTAAGATAATTTCGATATTCTGAATCAAAAAATGAAGTAAATTTAGAAATATAAAATATATATATTTTCAAAATGTATGTATTACTATTATAATGGTTAGTTTGATTGGTTGTGGTGTGTTAGAACTCGATGTTGCGTACAACACACGCTATCACATTATTCAAAGAGAAGCGTACCGTAGAAACTTCGGGTGTTACAGAAAACATTTCCAAAAATTGGGATGAGCATAAAAAGCCCAGTAAAGGATACACAAAGAATGAAAACTGTTAGTTTTTCAAAACAATAAGTAAACCATGAGTACTTTACCAAAGTAAATACTTCTCACCTTTATGAAGTAGTAAAAACTCTTCACTGAATAAAAGACCATTACTTACCCTTTTTAACAAAAATATTACCATAAAACCCCTATAAAGAACAAATAAAATATAAAGGTAACTTGGGACATAAGAATACTTAAATGAAATAACCATACGGTCGACTTCCACACATATTTAATGGAATAGCCATGCGGCCGACTTCCATACCCAATGCATTAGAGGTTATAACGTAAACACCCGTCCTGGTATTCACGGCACCACCCGTCATATGGTTTATCATGTAATCACCTGTAAAATGTCCATGTACCATCATTACACATAAAATAATTAAAATATAAACACTTCAATAACAAAATTTCATTTGCAATCACAATAAGTAATTCTAAGATATTTTATTAATCAATCCATTTCCAAAAATCTTTTAAAAGATATTTTTGAATCAAAGTGTCCCATACTACTTTGAATATTTTAATATAATTATAATTTTAAAACATTAATGTCTATATAAATAGATAATAAAAACCATTTTAAAAACATGGACATTAAATATAAATATTTAGAATAATGAATCTTTAAAACATTTAAAACGATATTTTTGTTGAAGAGTTTTTATCAAAATGAGAGACTCTTGAATACAAATAATTGCGGAATAACATTAAATATGAGATTTATAATATCATGATAATAAATCTATTCATGATATAATATGTCAAAGGACAGTATACACACTATATAAGAGTGAATTGGTGCAAAACAACAATGAAGTCTCAATGGAAATGTAAATTGAGATGAAATCCATTATAAAGATGGTATCCCTAAATTAAGGATAAATCTATCACATAATTATGTGTGAGAAATATAAATACACCCAATATAAGTTGATATTATGTGTGAAACAATAATAGGTCATTCACATATATTCATAGGAAGACATGTTGAAGAAGTACAAGTTGAACCCAAAGAAATCGAAATTGGGTTAAGATGTTCCCTTGTAAAAATTCGACAGCCTAACGGCCTCACTTCGAAAATCAGAAAATTTGTCGATGAGAGAGTGAATGGTATCTCATCACTTGGACATAAAATTTACATCAATAAGTATATATAATAACATATCCCAACATAATAATATTTAAATTAAAAGACATAACAAAATAAGTCTTTAAAAAAGGAGGGTGAAAAGTCCCCTTACCGATTTGGGTAACTTTCGAAACCTACACCCCATTGAAGAAGGGTCATAAAATGAATATGTAAATACCCATAAATTAAATTATATTAGACAAAGAGTAACATAATGTGTATTACATACACCACTCAAAGGTAATTTTGGAAAATGTAACATAAATCTCACGGGAATAAAAGTGAGAAGAAAAATCCCTTACGAAAACTCGGCAGCATAACGCCGCCACTTAAAACTTCCAAAAATGTATTTATGAGATAAAATTGTGTAACTCATAATATGAACATAAAAAGTAAAGTATGAGGAATATAAAATAACATCCCCAAACATAAGAAAGACGATCTTAAAAGAAATGACATAAGAGAGAGTACTTAAAAAGAAAGAGAGAGGTTGGATCCCTTAAGAAAATTAGGCAGCCTAACAGCACCACATAAAAATTATTAAAATGAATTGATGAGAGTAAGAGGGGGTATCTCATCATATTAAAATAAAAATTACATTATGTTTAATATAAAATAACGTCCTACAACATAATAACATGGGGAATAAATGAAATGACATAAAATATGGTACTTGAAAAGAAAGAGAGAGGTCGGATCCCCTACCTCGTGTCCAACATGACTCGATCGTTCTTTAATCTCCTGAATAATAAACTTGAGTTAATTTATACATTATTAAGAACCTTTTTATAGTTCATTATTCATTTTATATCACTTATTACCATTTTATTCACATTATGTAATCATTTAAGTTAATAACGGTCATTTTGTCGATACTTAGTTCTTGAGTCAAAAGTGAACTTCTTATATTTACTAGTTGATCATGTAGTCAAATATAAATTATCTCAAGAATTATATTCATTATTTAGATATCATATATAACATATAAATATATATATCTATTATATACATGCATTTATAATATTACATAATCATTTAGAGGTAAGAAATGAAATGCATCGTTCATGGAGACGGTAAGCCGTACGTACGCATGAATGATACTTTCATTTCTATTTCATACTTTAATGGAATTAAAACATAATGATACATAATAGTATTATAATTCCAATATGGTATCATATATAATATCATTAAATATATCCTTTATACGTACCACATAAGGTATTAACGAATCAAATCACTTTGAGGGGGCGGTAGTCCGCACATCCTAAAATGAAGATATCGCGTTTACACATAATGGAAACCATAAAGGTATTACATAAATGAAAAAAACAAAAGCGTAAGGAAAAAATAAACATATTATGTATCATATATAATTATAGTGACATATTAATTTCCACCTTTCAAAGTGTTAAAATAATATTGAACAATCATCGTTTCGTGAGGCAGAAATTCACCATCCACAGAAACAGTCTGTTCTTTAACCATTAGATGTATGTGTGTGTAAGTGTAGCTCGAATAATTCTTGTAGAAATATCCTAGTATATGGAATATATTGTTTTTGTTACAAAAGAAAAGAATAAAAATAGTTTAGGGGGTTGGAGAAGCAAAATAAAACAAAATAGCACAAGTGAAGACGTTACCTTAAAATCGGGCAACTCCCTTTGCATTGACCAAAAGGGTTTCTTGAAGAGCTTAATTCCTAAGGTAAGGCTTCTAAGATGAGGAGAGGAATGTGGAGAGACAAAATTATCAGATCTTGTCCAAGCCAAATGCTTTATATGTGTGGGTAAGGAGGTAGAGGTGGGGGCCTTTTATAAGAGGAGAGGAGGGGCACTCTTGGAAAGGTATAAAAAGTTACTTTATTTTCAAATGTGTTTCGGATTTTAAAGGACCCAAAATGATGTATTTCCAGGATAAGGAGATAAGAGTTCTAAATCCACACATACAATAGGTTTTTGACATGTGTAGTTCTTATATTTTAAATTATCTTTTCATTTTATTTAAATCGTTAAATAATGAGGTAATCGCTGCATCATCATGATGTCATAAATAATTTAATTTATTTAATGTTTAAAAATTATAAAAAAATATTATGATGTATGAAATCTTTTTAGATTTCCAATTAATATTTATAGTCAAATATATGACTTGTATAACCCCATGTAAAAATTGTTTTAGTAAAACAAAACATGTTTTTGTCATTTTTACTTTTACTTTAAATAAAAGGCATTAATGTCATTATCATACCCAAGTGGATCCATGGGGTCACAAAAAATATACCCATGGGTTGTCTTGGTCGTCCATGACTCATAAAATAGGGTTATCACAAGTGTAAATATATTTTCATTTTATTATAATATCATTTTTACCTTAAATCGCACTAAATACCTTTAATCGCGATTAATAAAACATAAAAGTTACTTTTCATCAAAAATTATTTCCATAAAATTGAACCAAATTTTACTTAATAATGAAAATCATTTATATTGTATTTTTTAAATTCAAATCACATAATTGGTAATGTTCCATTTAAACAAAAAATCAGTTTTTGTAACTACCACTTTGTGGTTTCACTATTCATCAAAAATTAAGGTTTTTCAGAAAAATACTGAAAATTTATCCTACGCTATATTTGATATTCCAAATTCATAAATGATTTATATTTTACCAAATTCATAAAATATAATTTCCATTAATTAATTTCCTAATTAAATCCCACTGTCAAATCAAATAGCGTGTTTTTAAGAAACAATATCTATCAAAAGATTGACACTCATTTATGTCCAATCTCAAAGTGATATTAATTCCAATGACCACCATCGGATTAAATGGTAAATATATATTCTAATTTCACTTTAAAACCACTTAAAAAGATAATATATCTATATAAATAAATTAGATTAAAAAAAGGTTTTGAATTAAAATACAACACTTTTCACTATTCATTAAAAAATAAACATTATCAGAAAAATACTAGAAATTTATCCAAAGAAAATTTCAATGTCCCAATAATAAAGAATAAGTTTATTTTGACAAATATAGCTTATAAAATTGTCAAAATATATATTTAAAAATGGTTCACCATCAAAAGGTGGTAAATCAATCTTTTAAAAATATTAGAGTATTTATTCTTAAAATTGGATTCATTTGGATTTTAAGCCACTAACATTTATTGGATAAATGTAAAAATATTTAACAAAAATATGTAATCATTTTTTAGTTATTTTTTTTCATTCCCTACATTATATTTTCTAGACATTAACTATAATATTATTATTATATTATTAGTGTGCAGCGTAAGATTTCAATGAAACTCGTTATTGCGTATTTGGTACGCCATCGATCATAAAATTCCCTTTAAAGTAGTATTAACATTTTATTCCCAAATATTGATAAAAATTAGAATTTAATATTATTTATTTACCTAGGATGTTACATCCTTCCCCCCTTTTGGGAATTGAGTCCTCGAAATTTCAAAATTGGGCTTGGAAACTCCATTGAATGTCCCACATAGGAACAAAAGTCCGTAAAAATATCACTTAAAAAGAATGGGAGAGAAGTTAAAAGGTCACCCAAGTTAACCCATAATAGGATTCCATGTATGAAAATATGGATATGGAGGAAAAAAGGGTCATGATCTGATGGATAGTGATAGTAAACACGTCTAGGAGAAAGTTAAACAAAAGAAAATCACAAGCTTGTGATGGGTTAAACAGTATTCGATTCCCCGGTAGGAAAAGTTAACAGACAAACTTTTTGTTTTATGTTAATCTTAATTATGTAATTTATTTTTGAGCTTAACTAAATCATAATGATACATACTTACTTGTCACGTAGACTTTCAACTTTTACTAGATTCCTTAATCAAACTCATATTTTCTCCAAAAGATGAGTATTTAGGAAGACTTGTTCGCATTAAGAGTACTATAATCACCTTCTTGAGAATCACCTAATCCACAAAATAGAACTATATATTTCTCATGACTTTAGATATCAACAAAGACCAAACCAAAAATTTTATTATGAGATCAGATAATACCCAAAAAGGATATTTTTCTTACAAAAAGAAAAACTACTCCTAATCTCCAAAATTTGTCCAACAGTACCCAAATTTCAACAAAGACCATTCAATAAACACCTTTCCATAAAATTATTCAATGTAATCCAAACTAATATTGAAACGCAAATCTCTAAAGGATATAATCACATTTTCTTCCAAAGTAAATCTTAACATTTATCTTCAAATAACACTAGTTACTCTTATAGTCTCACATTGAAAAGTAATTAGCCTAATCACATATTCTCCATGATAGGATAATCATTTCCATAGACAACCCAAAATAAACTTATTCTTGATTCATAAAAGCATCTAACTATAAATAATTAGTCAAAATAACCAAGGACTTCACGTAGTCCAGTGGTAGGCGATAAATACCAGTTGCACATTAGTTGTGGGATCGATTCCCACAGCTTTGTCCGACGCGATGTGTTGTCACACGGTCTGTGTGTTGTCCTTTTTCCAAAACTATATAATTTTATAACATTCCTAAAAAGAGATAAATTCATCAAAAATAACGATAACATATTTTAACCTCATGTTCATCTCATGCCTTTCGTATTCCATCATATCACGTAGTAACCCATAATTACCTCAAAGTAAGGATCATATAAAACCTAATGGTTACCTTTATAATTATTACCCGAACATCCTCATCGATTTGGTTCTCTCGTACATGATGTATTTGAGAACTATCCAAAGTTCAAGTGGTTAATCATGAATCCTTGATAGTTGGTTTGGAATAACCATGAGATTCCTCATTGAATCCCCCATTTCATCCAGTCTCTTAATCAGAGAACCACTATAGTTTCCTTTATAACCATTGTCACTTGGGTTCCTGCTAGATCCATCCATTTACTAAAACAAAACAAAAAAGCCAGTGTGAGTATATCAAAAAAATCATCATGTACTAAAGAGGAACATAAACACTACGATATACTTATGCAACTTATCTCAAACTCATGCCAACCTTCAAACAAAACAATGACTCCATCTAATATACTAACTATTGTGGTTAAACACAACATGTCACTTAATCTTAAAGAATACCCTAACCTCTAAAGTTATCTAGACTGACCTCTGATACCAACTATAAGGTCATATCCTTAAACATTACTTAATCTTGAGTTATTTCATGAATACACATTGAGAATCTTTTCAGGTTTAGAGTTTTATAGAATTAGGTCAAAACTATTACATCTCAAAAGATTACATAGTAGACACATCTACTAAGTTTCCATAAAAAAAACACTTAAAAAGAAACATGTCTAGTTTCATTTTTTAGATAGAATGTCTTTCCTTGATCCCATCCTTGACCCTATTCATCTTTAAGTCCTGTGGAAAACATTTCAAATACATGGGATGAGCATAAAAAGCCCAGTAAAGGATACACAAAGAAGGAAAACAGTTATTTTTTCAAAACAACTAGTAAACCATGAGTACTTTACCAAAGTAAACACATTTCACCTTTATGAAGTAGTAAAAACTCTTCACTGAATCAAAGACCATTACATACCATTTTTAACCAAAATATTACCATAAAAACTATATAAAAAACACATAACATATAAAGGAAACTTGGGACAGAAACATACTTAAAAGAAATAACCATATGGTCAACTTCCACACATACTTAATGGAATAGCCATATGGCTGAATTCCATACCCAATGCATTGGAGGTTATAACATAATCACCCGTCATGGTATTCATGGCACCACCCATAATATGGTCTATCACGTAACCACCCCTAAAATTTCCAAGTACCATCTTTAAACAAAAAATATTGAAAATATTAACACTTCAATAACAACATTTCATTTGAAATTACAATAAGTAATTCCATAATATTGAATTAATCAATCCATTTCCAAAAATCATTTAAAAGAGATTTTTGAATCAAAGTGTCCCATACCAATTTGAAGCTTTTAATGGAATTATAATTTTAAAACATTAATGTCCATATAAATAAATACTGAAACCCATTTTGAAAACATGAACATCAAAGATAAATATTTAGAATAATTAATCTTTAAAACATTTAAAACAATATTTTTGTTAAAGAGTTTTTAACAAAATGAGAGACTCTTGAATAAAAATAATTGTGGAATAACATTTAATAAGAGATTTATAATATCATGATAATAAAAGGATTCATGATATAATATGTCAAAGTACAGTATGCACACCATATAAGAGTGAATTGGTGCATAAAACAATGAAGTCTCAATGGAAATATTAATTGAGATGGAATTCATTATAAAAATGGTATCCTTAAATTAATGGAAAAATCTATCACATAATAATGTGTGAGAAATATAAATACACCCAATAGAAGTTGATATTAAGTTTGAAACAATCAGAGGTCATTCACACATATTCATAGGAATACATGTTAAATAAGTACAAGTTAAACCCAAAGAAATCGAAATTGGGATAAGACGTTCCCTTGTAAAAATTCGACAGCCTAACGGCATCACTTCAAAATTCTGAAAATTTGTCGATGAGAGAGTGAATGGTATCTCATCACTTGGACATAAAATATACATCAATAATGATATATAAGAACATATCCCAACATAATAATATGTAAATTAAAATACATAACAAAAGAAGAATTTAAGAAAAAATAGGCTGAAAGGTCCCCTTAAGAATTTGGGTAACTTTTGAAAAGTACACCCCATTGAAGAAGGGCCATACAATGAATATGTAAATACCCATAAATGAAATTATATTACACAAAGAGTATCACAATGGGCATTTCATACACCACTAAATGTAAATGGTGGAAAATGTAGCATAAATCTCATGGGAATAAAAGTGAGAAGAAAAATCCCTTAGGAAAACTCGGTAGCCTAACGACGTCACTTAAAACATCCAAAAATATATTTATCAGATCAAATAGGGTATCGCATAATATTAACAAAAAAAGTACATTATGAGGAATATAAATGAAAATCCCAAAACATAATAAAGATGATCTTAAAAGAAATGACATAAAAGAGAGTACTTAAAAAGAAAGAGAGAGGTTAGATCCCTTATGAAAATTCGGCAGCCTAACGTCGACACATAAAAATTCTTAAAATTAATTGATGAGATTAAGAGGGGGTATCTCATCATATGAAAAAAAATTACATTATGGTAAATATAAAAGAACATCTTCCAACAGATGAACATGCAACATAAATGAAATGACATAGAAGAGGGTACTTGAAAAGAAAGAGAGAGGTCAGATCCCTTACCTCGTGTCCGACATGACTCGATCATTCTTTAATCTCCTAAATAATAAACATGAGTTAATTTATAGTTTATTAAGAACATTTTTCAAGTTCATAATTCCTTTTATATCACTCATTACCATGTTATGCACATTATGTAATCATTGAAGTTAATAACGATCTTTTTGTCGATACTTGGTACTTGAGTCAAAAGTGAACTTCTTATATTTACTAGTTGTTCATGTAGTCAAATATCAATTATCACAATAATGATATTAATGATGTATATATCATATATACCACATATATATCCATTATATACATGAATTTATAATATTACATAATCATTTAGAGGTAAGAAATGAAATGCACCGTTCATGGAGACGGTAAGTTGTACGTATGCATGAACACTACTTTCATTTCTATTTCATACTTTAATGGAATTAAAACATAATTATACATAATAGTATTATAATTACAGTATGGTATCATATATAATATCATTAAATCTATCCTTTATACGTACCACATATGGTATTAACGAATCAAATCACTTTGAGTGGGCAGTAGTTGGCACTTCCTAAAATGAAGATATCGTGTTTACCAATAATGGAAACCATAAAGGTATTCTATAAATGAAAAATACATAAGTTTAAGGAAAACTTAAACATATTATATATCATATATAAATATATTTACATATTAATGGCTACCTTTTAAGGTGATAAAAGAATATTGAACAATCATTGTTTCGTGAGGCATAAATTCACCATCCACGGAAACAATATGTTCTTTAACCATTAGATGTAGGTGTGTGTATGTGTAGCTAGAATAATTCTTATAACAACATTATAGTATATGGAAGATAATTTTTTTTGTTACAAAAGAAAATAATAAAAATAGTTTAGGGGGTTGGAGAAGCAAAATAAAACAAAATAGCACAAGTGAAGACGTTACCTTAAAATCGGGTAACTCCCTTTGGTTTGAACCAAAAGTGTTTCTTGAAGATCGTCCTGACTAAGGTAAGTATTATTGGATGAGTATAAGGATGTGGAGAGGGAAAATGATCAGATAATGGCCGACCCAAATGCTTTAGAGGTGTGGGTATGGAGGTAGAGGTGGGGGCCTTTTATAAGATAAGAGGAAGGGCACTCTTGGAAAGGTATAAAATGTAACTTTATTTTCAAATGTTTTTCAGATTTTAAAGGACCCAAATTGATGTATTTCTAGGATAATGTGATAAGAGTTCAAAACCCACCCATCCAATAGGTGTTTTAAATGTTTAGGTTTTAGATTTTAAATTATCTTTTCATTTTATTTAAATCGTTAAATAATGAGGTAATCGCTGCATCATCATGATGTCATAAATAATTTAAGTTTTTTAATGTTTAAAAATTATAAAAAAATACTATGATGTAGGAAATATTTTTATATTTCCAATGATTATGTATAGTAAAACATCTGACTTGTATAACCCCATGTAAAAATTGTTTTAGTAAAACAATACATGTTTGTGTCATTTTTACTTTTACTTAAAATAAAAGGCATTAATCTCATTATCATACCCAAGTGGATCCATGGGGTCTCAAAAATAGACCCATAGGTTTTCGTGGTTGTCCATTACTCATCCAATAGTGTTAGGACATGTTTCATGATATTTTCATTTTATTATAATATCATTTTTACCTTAAATCAGACTAATTACCTTTAATTGCGATTAATAAAACATAAAAGTTACTTTTCAACAAAAATTATTTTCATCCCATTGAACAAAATTTTACTTAATAAAGAAAATAATTTATATTGGTTTTTTTAAATTCAAATCACATAAGTGGTAAAGTTCTATTTAAACAAAAAATCAGTATTTGTAACTACTACTTTGTAGTATCACTATTCAAAAAAATTAAGGTTTTTCAGAAAAAATTCCAAAAATTTACCCTAACCTATATTTGATATGCTTAATTAAAAAATGATGACTATTTTACCAAATTAATAACATATAAGTTGCATTAATTAATTTTATAATTAAATCCCACTGTCAAATCAAATAGCGTGTTTTTAAGAAACAATATCTATCAAAAGATTGACACTCATTTATGTCCAATCTCAAAGTGATATTAATTACAATGACAACCATTGGATTAAATGGTAAAAATATATTCTAATTTCAATTTAAAACCATTTAAAAATATAATCCAACAATATAAATAAATTATATTAAAAAGTGGTTTTGAATTAAAATATAATACTTTTCACAATTCATTAAAAAATGAAAATTATCAGAAAAATACCAGAAATTTACCCAAAGTAAATTTCAATCTCCCAATCATAAAGAATAAGTTTATTTTGACACATATAGCTTATAAAAGTTTCAAAATATAGATTTAAAAATGGTTCTCCATCAAAAGGCAGTAAATCAGTCTTTTAAAAATATTAGAGTATTTATTCATAAAATTGGATTCATTTGGATTTTAAGCCTCTAATATTTATTGGAAAAATGTAAAAATATTTAACAAACACATGTAATCATTTTTTTCATTATTTCTGTTCATTCCCTCTATTACAACATCTAGGCGTTAACTATTATAATATTATAATATTATTAGTGTGCAACATAAGATTTCTAAGAAACTCGTTGTTGCGTATTCGGTATGCCATCGAGAATATCATTCCCTTTAATGTAGTATTAACATTTTATTCAAAAATATTTATACACATTACAATTTAATATAATTTATTTACCTGGGATGTTACAAAAGGTCTCCATCAACAAATGTATAAAACACACCCAAAAAGTGAATCAAAACAGGATCCAAGAAGTACCATTTAAAAGGTAAAAACTTACATGAAATTGGCTATATAGTATTATGTATAAAATTTATTAATTTTTTTATATTGAAATTCAGTATCTCTCACTTTTAAATGATTTCTATTAGAATATTTCTCAAGAGGTAAGGGATATTATTTACCTCCACTGTTTATTTTCAATTACATGTTCTCTTTCTTTTTCAATATTTTATAAAATATTGAACACATATACTTATATTATTTTATAAATTTCATGTACATATATTACAAGATATGTTCCTTTTTATTTTCATGTTTATACATGATTTTAGTTCCCTTATATATTACCTCTTTTATGTGAACCCAATGTGAGGTAACATTTCTATTTCTTGACTTGTGTAAAGAATCCCCCAAATAAATGTATTAAAATCATTAACTGCTTGATAAAAACCCTAATAATTTTATGGAAAACCCAATTGGTATAACTATGGATTAATGAAAAACACTTTGTTCATTCCCGATTTTAAAAGATCATTTACATATTTCAGAATGTATTATCCAAGTGGTTCATTTTTATTCATTCATCTTAAAGATCCATCCAATGGATTTTCAGAATTAAATCACCATTTTAATGAACTATTTACCTTTATCATTATTATTTTTCAAATGATTTAATTTTATATTATATTGTGAATCCTTATATTTTAGTTACCAGTTATGTTTGGAATTAGAATAATTAAACAAAATTACTCCTTATTAGTTTGATAGTGCTTATGATTTTTTAATGGTTTATCTTATTTATAAAGATTGATTTTTTTTATATTATATTATATTATATGTGGGAAAATTATATAGTTCGAAAATTCATTGGGTAGTGATTTATATCTCATGATATTTTATGTGTCGGATTATGGAGAGAACCTAATCGGCAATTGGAATTTTTTACTATGTATGGGGTAGTGTAAGTTATCCTATGAACACTTTGTTATGTAGTAGGGGGACCTAGAATGATTTTTGTCTCCAATTCAATAGGTAATTCTTTATATCTCATGAGATTCTATGTAAGTTAATAGTGATTGATCTAAATTATAAATTATGAATTTTTTTCAATTAATGATGATGTTGTTGAGAGTGACACCTAACTTAGGTTTATGATATAAATGTTTATTTTTTCCACATATTTATTCTCTAATGAAATTATTTACTTATTTCATATTTCCTTTATATATATTATCCTACTTTTGATATCAAGTTATTCATTTTCACTCTCATATTATTCGTTATTTCAATGTTTATTCCATTTTTTGGATTTCTATGGAACCTTATATGTTATATATTTTCATTATGATATCCTATGTAGTTTTAGAATTTCGTTAGGGGTAATAAAAAATGGCATTTTTAAAAAATATAGATTATTTTTTAATGTTAAAGGTATTGTATTCTCTCTTTAATCGTCCAAATACACATGAACTATATATTATTGGAATATATTTTTGGAATGGTATGTTAATAATTCTATGATGATATATCATTAAGTCATGTTCCAACATTATTTTAATTAATGAAACATCATGTTATTTATAATAATTAAGACTAGGGAAAAATTTTGAAGAAAAGGGAGATATTTTTTAGGGATAATCTTATGCATAAGAGAAAATCATAATATTTTTTAATGTAGATATTGTGTGATTTTCTAATAAATACATACATGTATAGGTGAGGGAATGATTATAAAGTTGTAGAACCAATTCTCCAAGGTCCGATCCCCATGAAACAGGTTGGTTGGTCATTGACTCAATCCTCACTCTAATGTATGATGATTGAAACTAATAAAACACAATTGGATAAACAAACCTAGGAAAAATTATTCGATTAATCATATACTCACTGTGATGAAATATGAAGGATTCATTTACTATTTACTATGAAGTACTAGGTAAAGAAGTGTAAGATATGGAAAAATAATGTAACCTAAGATAAACTAATACTTTTATAGGCAGATTTAATGGAATTATAGGACAATAATATTTTGAATAATAATAAATAAATATTATGTTGAATAATTGTTATATTATTGATTTTAACACCACCCCCCCCCCAATTATGTTAAATTTCCATCACTTCAGTTATCATTTTTTGTTTAGAAATGGTTGGAACCATAATTAATCTTGTTCGAATTGTGTGTAAAAAAATGTGTGGATTAGCCCAATTATCAAACCATAATAATGGAATATGGAAAGTTCAATTTGGTAATTATTCCTAACAATGTATCCTAAAACATAATTAACTATGTATCCATACTTGAGAAACTATGTGTTCCAAAGAAGGGAATGATGGATTTTCAAGAAATTATGTCCATAAATATGAATAAATAATGATACCTAAATTTCCTTCATGTAGAAATTGTGGGATCATTCCCCAATTTAATTTCATTAAGGGTAATAGAGAACTCATTACTTATGGAATCATTTGTCTTTGGGTATCAAAATATTGTAAGAATATAGAGTGTTCAATTAGAACAATGGTAGTGGATATTATGAATCTAGAAACAAAACTAACAGTCTAATACACATTGTGTAGAAAATAGAGAAATTACCCATGTCACTTTTATAAATCCAAGGAGATAATATTGATATGTGTGAAAAATCAGAACAACCATAGGGATAAGGTGTATCTTGTTCAATGACTACCATTGACATGAAATGTGGTAACTATGTTCTCCACTTTATAATTTTTTATATGGGAAATGTATTCATGCCACAATAATTTACCTATATTTTTTAATGAGTATACCATGAAGATGTATCATTTATCAAAAAAAATGAATGATGAATGCATTTTAAAATTGATGATTATATGAATATCAATATTAGTATCTAATTATTAATTTAATTTTATGTGATTATATTTATAGTTTAATTATTTCAATATAGACTACAAATTCAATGATGGTGGTTAGATTAACCAAAACATATAATTATTTGATAAAAAATGGGGGTATAGAAAAAAATTCAACTACATCATAGAGATATTAATGTCACATCAACTGTAGGAAAAAGAAAATGGGTTTTCATCATTATAATATATCAATGATCCACTACTGAGTGCATGAAAAGATGTTTCTAGGGAAATTAGAAGCACTATGCCAGTGGTGGATGTGGAATACAACCCACCTCCACCATCTCTATTATAATTGGATATGGTGGATACTAAAAAAAGGGGAGGCCTTCTTGTGATGTTGGGTTTTGAATTATTTCATTAATCATGATCAATATCTTGTAGAATACAATGATATAGTATGTTAAAAAAATAGGTCAGGTCTTGGAAGGACCACTATAGACACATGATGGGATACTTAGAGTGGATATGATGGAGATTACATCCAATTAAATTATATATCCAATAGGTATTCATGGTGTAGGAAATATAGATATTGGTGTAACAAGAATTCTAGGAAAGGGTTGGTCATCTATTGGGGTTGGAGACATAGGAGAGGGATAAATTGGAGAGGGTGAAGGCGAGTGTGGTGTAAGAGACTACTAAATAAAGGGTTGGTATGGGTCATAACATGGATCTTAATGAACATTATATGGAGGAGAGAAATTATTAAGGGACATCATAATTCAACCTCAGCATTCTATTGGCACCACTTGGTTAAATAAAAATAAAGGATGAGACATAGGTGTGTGTGGTGTATCTATTAAAATATTATTAAATCAGATTTCATACTTCAATGGATTATTATTCACCAAGGATGATTACATCCATTTAAAAAGAAAAAATTAAAACAACATAATATATTGAAAATAATAATATCATTATAAATAGAAACTCCCATGGACTAGTGTTGCCTTTAAGAATCACCATTACCATAAAAAACATAAAATGATAAAGAGTAAAATGAAATGATAATTTTATCTTCCATATCTAAAAAAATAGTAGAAATGATAATTATGAATAGAATATGTTTAATAAGTCTAAATATAAGAATTAAATCAAGTTGTATCAATTATGGTTATTGAAAATGTGATCATTGTAATTATGGGTATTGGTTATATATCTATAAGTATACTAAAGTAGAGTATTGTGAGGTTTTAATATTACAATAATAAAACTAAAAATGAAATAAAAATATTATATTAAATTATTATAAATATATATACAAATATATATATATATATATATATTCTCATTAAAAAACTATTATTATTAAAAAAAATTAATATGTTTTATTTATAAAATAGAAACGATTCTTTAAATATTAGTGGTTTAATAAAAATTATATTTAGGAATATAAATTATTATGGAATTTCATTTTTTAAATCATATATAATATAAATGTATTAATTATTCTCTAGGAATAGTGTCATTCAGTATTTTATTTTTTATACTAATAAATTAATTTGAACTTTATAAAATAATATTATATATGAAAAATATATTTTAATATATCTTATACTATAGGATGATATGAAATAATATTAAGAAAAATAAGGATTAAAAACACAATTTTCCAATAAAAGTATTTTTTTTATATTTTAAATTTTTTTATGAGACAAATATTTAAATATTTGGATTTTATTATTTTAAAATAATATTCATTTTTGAATTTATTATTTCAATATTATCCTATGTTTAATTTTTGAGCCTTCTCTAGTATAATCAATTTTTTGGTGAATGGTAAAAATACAAAATTTTACAGAAACTCGTCACCTTTATAACACAGGAATCACTTAACATTTCCAAGAATAATTTTTATATAAAAATTACATATTTATTATGAAATAAAAAAAATTAAAAAATTATTTATTATTTATAAAACACCTTTTTATCATTTTTTAAACCCACATATTATTTCACACTAAACACAAATTTTTTGTTCTCAAAATAAAAATTATACTTTATCACTTTTATAAATGAAAAATAACATAATTTATTTATCATTTTAGTTAAACATATCAATATTATATAACAATTTCAGTTTCATTTAAATTTATAAAGATAATATCAATAATATTAATGTTAATTATCACGATAATGAAAAACTAGTTTTCATAAAAGATTTTTTTACTATTAATGTGTAATTTTTTATTTGACATGTAAAAAAATATAATTTAAATTTTGAGTCAAAAATAATTTCTAAACACACACAGATATATATATGTATATATATATTAACACTTACTCAATTGTTTTTCAATACTATATAACATTAATGAAGACATATGGTTAAAAGTCATTTTTCAGCAATAATTGTTTTTATGTATAATATATTTTATTTTAAAAGATGATTGTCTAAAACATAAAATTCTACTGTATCAAATAGAGTTTTTATTTTGTTCCATAACACCCAAATTTCATTAGATGTGTTATGTTTTGTAGCATCCCTCTCTGAGATCCACTAAAAGGATCTCTGATACGGCCATCCACACAACCTCATGCACATATCCCCATACATTAGAGGATACTAACTAGTAGTGAAGGCCCAAGGTGTGTCCATGGGGAGAATATTACATAATCAGTCTTAGTGAAACACAAAGTATATAATATTGGTAAGCATAATAAACAATATTAAACATCTAAGTAGGACAAAAATTTGTGGGATCTAAATAATTATTAATAGGTAAAAACAATGTTGATTAGGATGTTATGTGGCTATAAAAATGATGGAAACAATATACAGGGGAAGAGGAATATACCACATAATAAAAAAAATACAAAAATTCCAAAAATATATATCCTACTAGAATCATGAGAATAAGCTTAGTCCTCAGCTCTCGTACACCATCATAATACTTTGAATCAAGAATCTAATGATGGATGCTTCCCATTATCAATACCAGTAATCCTGAAGACTACATGGGTATAGTGGTGGCCCAATAATGTTGTGAGATATAATCAGTATGACACCACCAATGATGTATAGATCTAGTATGTGATTATAAAAAGTGTAGTGTTGCAATAGTTTCAAAATGCAGGGTAATAAATAACTAAGGTAATGGGTTCCTCTTGGGATACCCATCAAATTATACCAACTCCAGCATTAGATGGATGCCTTTCAACCATGGTTTTCATCATCGTAAAATTTTAAGATATAAAGCAATAAGGACTGTCAAAAATAATATAACAAAACTTGGACTTCCCCCAAGCATCTGGTTTTTTCTGGAAGACGCATCCATTAAATCACAATTTCACATTTACATATTTATTTTCAAAATAATTATTTATAATTTATGAATATTCACCCTAATCCCATTATAGGTGATCTAGAAGGGAGTTCAAGTATCACTCAAGGGTAATTGTATATAACCAATTTTGTCGGTGACTATCCAAGGTGACTCATGAATGAGATCCCAAGTGTCACTCAGGGAGTGGTGTGAACGCATCAAGAATAAACATTTGATTCCATCTGTGCTATACCACATATGGTTCTATGTCTAACACAGATAATGATACAAATATTTTTTAACTAAGCCCGTCCAATAGGTCTCCCATAGGGATCATGTATCACTCATATGAGGTTGGAGGATTTTTCATCATGTTCATGTCTCAAGTATAGCCATTTTCACCCCTAGAGTATTTATAATTATATGATAAAACTAACTAATAAGAATGTTGATCCCATCCATGGTGTCCTTAATTAGGAATCCTTATACATCCCTCAAATAAAGATATAAGTTTCTAAAGATCACAAAAATTATCATGGGAAATAATTCATAAAATTATTGACAATTGTACCTTTTATTTAATTCTACAATTCCAATAATGGAATAAGGAAAGTCATAGAGAAATAAATATTAATAATTAAGGATTAAGGGACTAACCAATTGTCCACCCATTACCACTAGGTCAAAATCATTAATTATTGGGCCAAGGAATACACCAAGGGTCTTTCAACCAGCTGTAATGAAAGGGAAACTATGCCATCATTGTATGGAACACCCTAAGGGTGGATGAGATCAAGGAAATCAACCAGTGGTTAATTTTACACTAAAAACAGACATACCTGTGATGGGGAGGGATTCATTTAAATTTATTTATTAATTTGAAGTTTTCACTAGTAAGGCTCAGTGTGTAATGAGCAGATCATTCTCATTGTCTTGAGAGAAAAATGAGTCATTACTCAGCCTTAAACGACAAACCCAAGACACCAAATCCTGTAAATAAATGCCTAAGGGTTTCACGTACAAGTGGTCAATGAGTTTCCATTTAATAAAAATCAAAATAACCAAAAAACCAAAACAAATCCATTTAATAAATAATGTATGAACCAAGTAAATACAACTAAAAACTTTATGTATTTCAAACCCACATCAAAATGTGAAACAGCGAAAGAGCAACCATGTATCAAAGTACACAACAGATAAAAAACTCAAGTCTCTCAATAGACAGAAAGACTGCATGATCTATAATTTCCAATATCTGTAATCACCGAACAACCCAAACATCATGAGGTAGTGCTAAAATTTTGGGATACATTACCCTTGCCCTTGTCCCAGATGATTGCTTCTACAAAAGCACCAATGTTCCAAAGCAGGGGTGAGTAAAAAACATAGTATTTTCCCCCAATGACTTCCTTACTCATTCCACTATGATGGAAATTATAGACACATTATATAAAGTAGTTAAGATATGTCAATTTACTAAAACAGTTTATAACCAATTATAAAAATGTTGCAAAAACTCTTTGCAAACAAGTGAAAACAAAACCAAAAGAAACCAATTTCAATCAAGTTATATTTTCATAAAAATGAATGATTCAAAGCATTTAATCTGATTCTTCTTATCATTTGGAATAGTCATTCCATATTTCACAACACACCCACACATGCATGCTTCGTTTGGAAATTCTATACTCATGAGTTGTCTCGCATTCAATTACCTATTCTGACCACATTGTGAATAATTTTTGCATTTGTTTTCAATGGGGGTTAATGGATGTCAATGATGATCAACATGATGAAAAGATCTCCCCATAGTTAAATGAATAATGGAAATCAGATGTTTGCTGAGCTTTATTATAGTTTCCAAAAATGTGCATCAAAAGTGATACATTATCTACAAAAATTAATGATGTTGGAGTATTCTTTGGATAGAGTAAATGAAAAGGAGAAGAAGAGGCTATGGATGAGATTTGGATTTATAAGGTGGCCAATGCATGAGTTTTGAGATTTGATGTGGCAATTAATTTCAACGAATACTTTGTTTTATACTAGGTATTTTTATAATCCTTACATAAAAATAGGGCCAACCCACTATCCAGACTACCAACCTCAAACCAAGGCTCATGTAGGACCATATGGGTCGGTCACACAAATGTGGAATCCAGCCAATCAATCCAGCAAGAGGTTCATGGGGAAATGTATAATCCCCCAAGTTATGCATAGTCAGTGCTAGATGTGCAGCTGAGGAGGGAGAGTGGATGCTAAGAGTGTGCCCATGGGGAACTGGTGAAGGGCGGCCCTAGAGGGGGGAGAGGAGTAATTTGGGACGATGTTGAGGTGGATTGTTATTTAAAGAGTCTTGAAAATTCACCGCCTTTGGATGTGTGAAAATCTTTTAAAAACATAGAAGCAATCCCTACATTCCATATGTTATCACTAATATCTCTTCCACACATCACATCCCATGTCCGACGATATAATCAAAGTAGTTCATTATCCCCGTACAAAGTATGATTGAATTGGAGTCGTCCAATCTTCATCTGAGGGTCGTCTTCAACCTATGGCCAACCAATGCAAACTAGTGCACTCGAAAAGCTACCAAACAACCATGATCAAACCTCCATCCATTATAGAAGATCAAACCCACTGCATGTGCATCGATTTGGTAATACGATACCATTCATGCAAATACCTTTGCATGCATGCATTAGAATAACAAAGAACGAGCATTGGTCGGGGTAAACGATGTTGTTGGAGGTCGTGCCGTGTTGAGTGGTCAAAGAGAAGAGATATTCATGTATTACCCTTTTCATACACATGAGGATGATTACAATGAGAAATCAAGAATATGTGGGCATAAAATAAAAAGAAAATAACTGAGAATCTCAGTGTATCTCATACCCGTGGTTTAAATATTTCTATAACCATAATTTTCATGCAATATCTCAATGATTTTAGAAATATAAAATATCTGATCATTACTTAAAAAAATATAACCATCGATTTGAGAATGTGATTCTTCTTCCAAGCCTTCTAAGATCTCATGTTCTGAGATGCATAGTTTCTCTGATCTTCAAGTTCAAGAAGGGGCATGCATGATCTGCGAACTGTTGAATGTTCATAAAGAGTGCCCCAAGTACTGATATTGTTTGTGAAGAGGTGCACAATTTACTACTCTGGTTTGCAAAGAATAAGAGCCACAATCTACTTCTAGTTCATGAAGATAAGGAATCACGTACTATTTTAGGTTTGAGAGAAACGTTCCCACATAACAGTCAGTTTGACCGCGTACCACTTTTTTTGGGGTGAAGAGTGTCCTATGAGGGGAAGTCCCGCGTACAACTCAGTTTTTGGAGGAGAACCATGTGAAACTTGGTGCATTAAGAATGTTAAAACATCTTGTGTGAGGGAAGCCTGCACATCCCTTACGCAAGGAGGGGCTGTGATTCATCCTAGTTTGTGAAGGAGATAAGAACATGTGTTCATTAGAGATCTTTATAACCTTGGTGTGTAAAAGGAGAACAAGAACACCATTCCATACCAAAAAAAACACATATATGTTTGAATAATATCATATACTAATAAATATAAATAAATAAATGTTATTAGTGTTTGTTGAGGAAGGTAGAAGGATGATTGTGCATGGTGATGGGATGTGCATGTATATATTCTTATAAAATATTTGATGTAGAACACCTATAAGGTATAATCACATCCAAACCAGATGGTAAAAAAAGAAAAGAAATAGAAATGTAAAGGTGGTCACATTTTTGTTTAACGGAACCATACCCATTTGGGCCTTCACATAAGAATGTAGAAGAGAAAGTGCATGAATTCATACATGCATGTGCATACGTGAATACTTTTAAGAGAAGAATCCTAAACCGAGGGTGCACTTGTGTAATGAAGTGAAGAGGAAGAGCATATATAAATTGTCACATGCATGGTCACATGCATAGATAGAATAAAGAGGGTTGATTCTGATAATGCCTAGTGTACTATTTTTCAATGTTTGAACAATCACAAAAGAATTTGTGATTCTTTCCAAGAATAATAATAATTATTAGTAGATCTGATTGTTTCATTTGATTAGAAGATTGAGTGTTCAATAACATCAATTCTGGATCACAATTCAAGTGAAGTCTCATGTTGAATAGGAGAAAAATACTTCCATGCCTATCCATTGTAGGGACCTTCAAATCCATAAACTGAGTGTGACTTTATCGAGGGCAGTGATCTTGGAGGAGTCAATAGAAGTGATCTGAGTGAAGCAGTGATCTATCCCTGAATTTTTTTAAAGGTAGTGTGCTACGGACAGAGTGACTGTACTCAAACCTTGTAATCCATAGCTAGTGAATATTAGTGTAACTACGTATCACCGAAAACCTATTATCATATTCTCCTTGGATGTATTCCTTAGTGGTGAACAATTTAAACGTGTTATGTTTTCTTCTTATTGTGAAAGTTTTAATTTCTACACGTATCCATTATACATGTTGAATTATGTTACGATCATCATGGGAACAAGAAGCAATAAAAAAGAGATAAATTTGAAACCCTTATTCCCCACCCCCTCAAGGTGACAAAGAGTCCTACAATTAGTATCAGAGGTAAAATAATTACGTATGATGGATACTCTTTAGTAATTATATTCAGAAGAGGATTTGTGTTTTCTTTCATAAGACATCAATAAATACCAGTCATGATGATAGTATGGTTATATCTGAGTAGTAGTCTTTAACAGGTAATACAATTACAAACATGAAAAATGAAAGAGAATAGATTGTGGATGAAGTCCCTCTTATCTAAAGAAGAGTTAGTATCATGTTATCCCTACCATTGAAAAAATGATGATGTATCAGAACTGAAAAAAAAGAGCAAGGAGATCAGAAGGTATGTGTTTTCACCCTTGATCAATCATCAGCCTCAGATGAAATTGATAGGCTACGAAAATACCTTTATGATATCTCCAAATATAGAGTTGTCATTATTTGTAGAATATTACAATCTAAGAAAGAGTAAATCACCCAACTAAGAAAAGAAGTAGATTCTATAGAGGAAGGCTTCGTAAAAAAATATCCGAAAGTTAGAAGCTCTCTAGATAGATTTAATCCCATGAAGAATAAAGGACAAAACATGAAATAAATACATCAAAATGGTACCATGATGTTTAAGTGAAAGATAGAGTCATAAATTCTCCTGAATAAACAATCCATGTTCTTGAAGGGAAATTGAAAAATTACCCTGATGTTGAAGGTATTCAATTGGAAGGGGTATCCCAGAAGATCAGAGAACATGAATCATTAATTCAGAATAAAATGATGCTACATAAGGAATATTTTTTTATAAACAAGAGGGATTGTAAAGAGACGATGACTACGATTAACGATCATAAGATCATTCACAATAGGAAATGTCTAGAACTAGATGCACAGTTGTCCAATCATAAGATGCAACATATTGAGACTTCAAAAAAGATTGAATGAGTTACTGATAGTACTTAATAATCACTGGAGGATTCTACTATCAAAATACCTCCAACATGTGATAATAACATCATGAATTCACTCATTGATCTTTCAAATGTAGCTGAGAATGTAAAGGTACCATCGATACCAATTTTTAGTATTGTTTCTAAACATGGTTCTACAAAAAGTACAGGTTGAAAAAAAATTATAAACCAACATGGATGAAGAAATGTGAGGAGAATAAACATACCAACATGGCTAGGGTGGATAGTAATAAAAATATGGAAGATCGTTGCCTAGATAGATCAGAAAACATTAAGAATAAGGGCCAACAACCTTATATAGAACATATCATGAATACAAGATTTGTGGGTCAATGTTGGTGTTGTAATAGATTTGGGAATTTTTCATTGGACTGCTGGTAAAATCCATTAAATATAAAATTGCCGAGAAATCCTATATCAAAAGGGAGAAAGACAGAGAAGAAGAAGCAACATCAATTGATCCTGAAGAACCTAAATACTTCAAACAAATTTGGAATTGTAGAAAACATATGTGATGTATTCAATGGGATTGGTCACCAAAATATAGATTTCTTATCTCAACATATATCCAGAGTTGATAAGAATAGAAGACCATAGAATCCAACTAGGAAAGAATATTCTACATTTGTAACGCCCCAAGACTCGAACCTCATGTATTGATAGTCTTATTCTTACATTTTTTTAATTTGATAACAATTTAACAAACATGTTTCTCACGAGGAAGTAATTTTGTGGTTTTAATTTATATGAGAATTCAACCGAGAAAAACACACAGGTCGACACAAGGCATTTTATTTAAATAAGAACACTGTAGTGTTTACAATACACCAAGATCAAAGGAGTAAGCATGCGATCCAAATATTCATATTAATAACCTAGTCAGTATTATAGGGAGACAACTTAAAACAAAAAAACACCAAAAAATAATATGGGTCCTTAGAATTTTTTATAATAAGCATGAGAATGGGAAAAGCCACTGCAGCCACACTAAGCACCAATGGTGTGACGTGCACCATCTTCTTCAATCTCCATGAATCTAAGACACCCTAAAGAAAGGTTTTTTAATGAAACAACCTAACTGTTTCCTTAGGTGACTGTTAGATTCCAACGGATATAATTATAGTCGTTGGCCTTGCGGTGAAATAACTAAAAATATTCAATCACAACTTAGTTTTCTTAAATTTATTAATTGGAAATTATAAGATAATTGTGGTTTATTGTGAAGTTTCTTGTTTGAAAATAAGGAATTCAAAACAATTATCAAGTATTCTAAATTGGTTGTTAAGATTTTTCATTTCCTAAAACATTGATTACAATCCCAAAGTTAAACTATGTATTGATTAATCTTACTTTTTGACTACTATAATATAGGTATAAATGTTTTCAAATTTCTATTTATAACCTTGAATGTTAATGATTTAATGTTTATAAATAATTTTTGTAATATTGAAGGTATAATTAGGTATTCATTAAGCTTTTCATTTATTAAATAAAAGTCTATATCAAAAGAATTTTTTTTATATACATTTATTTTCTTTTGAGACCCCTTTTTAGGATGGTTTTATAAAAAAAATTCCCTCAACGGACACCACTTTATGGATGGTCCAAGGGAGGTAGCTCACGCTTGGTGGTTGATCCTAGCCCTCAGCCAATGTTAGGGCCAGCCAGAGTTGGGGAATAGTTTCCCCAAAGGGTTCACGAGAGTAGGATCACATGAGTGCGCAGTGCAGATGAAAGGTCGCGGTAATCAGGTGTCAGCCGAGGCCTATGGGGGAAGCGGGAGCCCGTGTGTAAGGCCCCCTACGAGTGTACAATGTGATTTCTAAATAATGATTCAGAGACCTAGGTTTATAAAGAATTCGTGAACGCCTCCCCGTATCGATGTGTGACACATTTTTTCGGGCGAAACGAGATCTGGGTCATCGGATCACGTATCCAGTGATCTGGGCCATTGACCTCGACCCCAGACTCGAATCTTTGAAGCCGCGGTAAAACATCCACGTTTTTATATGCTTGTCAGAACATTCAAGATCAAATCGCAACTGTTAAAAAATTTTAAATTGTGGAGTCATCCCTAGTCAGTCCTATCAAAATCAGATTTAATCTAAGCCACCTAATCCTTTTTAAAACCCTGAACGCACCCCAGCCCTTGGATTAAGGCCATTCTCGATCCTGGCCACCCAAATTTCTCCCAGTTTATTATGCAGGGCGTTGTCTTCTTCCCCGTGGTGTGCCATGCACCAGTACCCATCCTCCCTCTTTGAACCATTTTTCTACTGCCTTACAGCCTCCATACCCTCTTTTGACACAGTTTCCACAGAAATCACTTTCCCTAGTATTTTTATAATCTAGGTTGGCCTCAGATCCCTTTCATCATGCATTAAATATTTATTATAGGTATAGTTTATAAAACGAACCACACCTAGGAATCTGAATAACCTCCCGGTTTATTGCACACAAGCCTTCAGCAAACCTCAACGAGTGCACCAAGCTTTACAGCATCTCCCGAGCCCCTCTTCCTCCTTAAGCTAAAGTAGATGAATAGCAATTTTCTTGATTTTTGGGTTTTTAGTTGTATTTATTTATATGAACTTGTAAAATAAGTATACATCATCATACGATTTGAACTTAATTCATTATTTTCTCATATTATAGTTTCAAGATCTTGAGTTACAGGGGATAAATAAACCCTATGTATGGACACCCCATGCAAATTTTATTTTCTGCCTTAAATAAATTATCAATTATATATATATATAGTTATGTATATGAAAATATATAAGTGCAATATATATAGTCCTACATTTTTTTATAAAACCCTTATGTCCAAATTTAATATTTCTAAACTAGAGCATCGATGTTAATTTAAGAACCTCAACATGCAGTGAGCCGTATTATGTAAAAAACTTTTACCCAATAATATATGTTCTTATATATATATATATAAGGCTATACATAAATGTTTTTTTGATAACCGAAAATATGGTTTCATAAAACTGAGTTTTGGAGACTAAACAATGCTATGAAGTATTCACTGATTTTTAGGGTTTACTTTTTATGCTTTGTCCATTATGTGTGAAATCAAATATATACGCTTGGAATATACAAACATGTATATGATCCTACACTCATAATTATGTATAGACAAGGTTTTACATCCTAAAACTATTATGTTTTTCTAAATGTGTTTATCAATAAACAACATGAGAAATACTTGTTTTAGTTGTGAAATGAAAATTCGATACACTTAATTATAAATATATATATGGTTCATATCTATATATATCATCTCAAAGCGAATCCAATTTTTTTTCAAAGGATAAAAGTTGTATGTGTGAATTATTAGAAGGTTGATAATTATACTTGGGATTATTTAATATGGGTCTTATTTATAAAAAAGGGATAAACACTTAGTATATAATCGTACATATACACATAATTCAATATAGTACAATTTTATGCTATTAAAAATGATTTACAATAATTAAATAAATACATGTCTGCGAATATAGTTTTGGGTTCAAATGGATTTGTAATATTAAGCAAAACATTAGTTTTTAAATATGTATATCCTACGTCAAACTTGTTTTAGGTAAAAAGCGATTAAAGATATTAGCCTTGTTATAATTTCTTATGTCAATGTCTTTTCATCCATTATTTGATATGATTACATAATTGTCTCATGTGAAAAAATGTATAATTAACCATATATACCTTCGATAAACTGTTAAAGCCATATTTTCAATGTTTTCTATTATATTATGTATATTTAGATTAAATGGTTTCATTTTCAATTTTATTTATAGTTGTACTCAATGACTCATGCTTGTGGCATATCATAATAATAAGATAAGAAATTAGATTAATCAAAGTGGTATGGGACACATTGAGTAATATGAAGTAAAATTTAAATATTCAAAGTTTTATGGGACACCGTGAATATCAAACCTTGCTAGACAAATAAGGAATGTATTGGACTAGTATGTTCAAGGTTGGGGACCGGTGAAGGTAAGACCTCCGGGTTGGGGTCTGGTTACAGCAGACCCTCTGAGTTGGAGTTTGATTACAGAGGCTCTCCAGGATGTAGTCTAGTAACATAGGCTCTTCGTGTTGTGGTCCAATTACAGATATCCCCTAGGTCTTGGCTGAGGCCTTGACTCAGAAATTATTGTTCGACATTATACATTCCCTCATTATGTTGTTGATAATTGATTAACCAAATGAATATTCGACTTGTAGGATAACCATGGTTAAGAGAAATTACTTATCAGAATCAGAAAAGTAAAATCGTGTGCCTTGACATATGTTTAGCACTACGTGACTTAGTATTCAATGTATGGAATTGATGTTATTACCTTTTTGCACTATTATAATTATAAATTACTCTTAGTTGTTTAATTTGTTCTTACATATTATTATGTCACACATGTTTTGAATTTTCTTTTTCCCATTACTCCTATTAAGCATGCCTATTTTGGAATCATGTATCATATTTATTCTATTTTCTTGTTTTTAGTTAATAACATATATTATGACATGTTATATGTGTTAAAACTATTATTTAAGAAGATTGTTTTACAAAATGGTGCATGAATTTTTTCAAAAGTTATTTTGAGTATAGTATGCTATTCTTTTTCTTTTTTTAAACTACTTACTAGGAAATTGTATGATCACCCTACATTTTTTATTAAAAAAATCTAGGTAAAATCTTTTAGAAGATGAAACATTTCAGAAGTAACCGGTCTCCCAGAACCTGAACCGAATAGATCCTCTGTAAGGCACCGGCTCCGGGTACTCGGGAGTTGGGGTGTGACAGTTGGTATCAGAGGGTTCAGTTTATTTAACTCTGGAAAACCAGATCTGACACAAAGAAAAAATCACTTAATCATTACCAAATATGAGTTTTCATAGTTTTAGATGGAAAAAGAGGGCACTAATCTTTTGTCTCTTCTGATAGAATCCCTAGAAAATATAATTTCCATAGTCTGTCAGGAAAATTTTATATACTATTCCCATATCTGAATGACATGTAAACACATCTATGACGTGTCCATATCTCCCCGGTACTTCAGCTCCACCGAAGAGCGGGTCTGGATTACATATTGATGATGCAAGCCCAACTTCCATCATACATACAACGGGGAAGATACTATGAAGGACCTTTGGGATGCATCACCACGGTGCAAGTAATTCAATCTCTCACAGCCTTCCAAGAGGCTGTAGTAGCGGGAGACCTCCACGCATCATATATGTGTCATGTTTTGTCCTTTGGCCATTTTGGGCAGTTAATGGACTTCGACATCCCCAAATATAAAGCCTCTCGTTCTGTCTACAGACAACAAGTACATACGTATGTCTCAAAGTTGTACACCCACATGTCAGACTCTGGAGACAACACAACTACACCCATGATATTATTCCAGATTGCTCAGGTTGCATATGGTTCAGGGAGATCAAAGGTTTTGAACTGGTTTTGGGGATTTATGTATCAGGTGACTGGGGAAACCATTAGTCATTCTCTTTTTAGGAAAAAGTGTGGATATGATAATGAAATTTGTTTTTCCTTCTTTATTTTTGTTTTTTTTAGGTGTTTATCCTTCTGAATAGGTTTCACTAATTGATCCTTAATAATTAATTTTTTGATAGAAGGATAGACTCACATCATATCACTCCCTAATGAGATACTAGAGACCGTCTAGGTAAAAATCTGTAAAGAGGCGTACCTACCTTTTGAAAATTTGCGAAAAACATACAAGAAACTTTACGAAGGGTCAAACAATGCGGAAATTCTCCATTCATGTTAAGAGAATTCCTATATATACAATATAATAGCCATGGTGTATTTTTCAAAGTACAAGAGAAGAGGGAAGTTACACAAAGGACTCTTTCTTTTCCTTACTCTGGGCTAGAACATTGCGGCTAGGGAGAGATTTCAAGAGGCTGCTTTAGAGGGAGACCTTTTTGCAGCTTACATGCACTAACGTCTCAATTTCAGTTTATACAACAATGAATGTGACTTAGATATCTTCAATCAAGTGTCAGTCTGGAAAATTCATCAAGATATTGTCCATTTGTACATCTTCAAACATTCCACAACTCAAGCATCCCTGTAGAGGCCCGAATGAACTATGCAGAGGTTCAGCCCTTTCTGCTCAAACTGTATCTGGGCCAGAGAATCTGAAGAGTTAAACATAAACATGGTAATTCCCTATCCACAATAGTGATCCATTGATCAGGGAGGTTCTAGTAATGTTGGTAAGGATTATTTCTCCTATGCATATGTAGAATGAATTTCAAGGACTCAATTCGTCATTTGGGGAATGATGTAACACCCCAAGATTCGAACATCATGTATTGATAAGCTTATACTTACATTTTTGTTTGAAATTCATAACAATTGAACAAACATGTTTCTCACAAGGATGTAAAAATATGGTTTAAATTTATATGAGAATTAAACCAAGTAAAACACACAAGTGGACACAAGGCATTTTATTTAAATAAGAACACTATATTGTTTACAATACACCAAGATGAAAGGAGTAAGCATTCTATCCAAATTAACCTATTAAAAACCATATCAGAATTATAGGGAGACCACTTAAAACAACAAAAACCCCAAGAAAATACTATGGGTCCTTAGAATTTTTCATAATGAACAAGAGAATTTCCAATGAAACAACGGCCACACTAAGCACCAATAGTATGACATGCACCATCTTCTTCAATCGCCATGAATCTAAGACACCTTAAATAAGTGTTTTATAAGGAAACAACTATACCATTTCCTTATGTGACCATTGGATTCCAACTACTATAATTATAGTCATTGGCCTTGTAGTGAAATAACTAAAAATGTTCAAGCACAACTTAGTTTTCAAAAATTTATGGATTAGAAATTATAATATAACTCTTGTTTATGGTGATGTGTTTTGTTTTTAAATATGGAATTCAAAATTATTTGATAATATTCTAAATATGTTGTAATGATTTTATATTTTCTAAAACTATGTTCAATATCCCATAGTTAAACTATGATTTGATTAAACTTTGTTTTTGACTACAATAATATTAGTATAAAAGATTCCAAATTTCTATTTATAACCTTGACTGTTAAAGAATTAATGTTAATAAATAATTTTAGTAATAGGCAAGGTATAGTTACATATTCTTGAACCTTTTATTATATTAAATAAAAGTCAAGTTTAAAAGGATATTTTTTTATATAGAATTATATTCCCTTAAGACCCTTTTTAGGATGGTTTTATGAAAAATTAGGCCCTCAAGGTCCAGACCATTATGGTTGGGCCATGGGAGGAAGCTCATGAAAGGTGTATGAGCCTAGCCCTCAGCCCAAGTGAGTGAAGGCACAATTTTTGGCATAGTTTCCCAAAAGGGCACGCTGGAGCAGGAGTGCAAGAGTGTGCAGCGCAGACGCAAGGCCGCAATAGGCATGGATAGGCCGATGCATGCAGGGGAATCGTGAGCCCATGTGTGTGGCCCCCTGTGTGTGCTATATGATTTTTGGACAATGCTTCAGAGGACTATACTTATAAGGAAGCTGCACACGCCTCCCCATACTTATGTGGGACATTTTTTTTCTGGAGAAATGAGATATGGGTCTTCAGATCATGTATCACACGATTTGGGTCATTGATATCGACTCCACCCTCAACTTATTAAAGCCATGTTAATATATCTTCCTTTTTATATTCCTTCAGACTAGGAAATATCTAATCGCAACCATTCGAGGGTTTTAAAATGAGGCGCCATCCCTAGACTGTCCGATCAGACTCAGATTTAATCTAAGCCCCCCAATCCTTTTTAAAATCCCATATGTGCCCCAGCCCTTGGTTCAAGGTTAGAATCAATCCTGACCACCCAAATTTCTCCCAGATTTCGATGTGATATGTTGTCTTCTTCCCCGCGGCATTGCATGCACCAGTACCCAACCTCCCTCTCTGCACCATTTTTCTACACCCTTGCAGCTGCCAGACCCTCTTCTCACATTCTTTCCATAGAAATAACATTCCCCTTGTATTTTTAAAATCAATTTTGTCCTCGGATCCCTTTCATACTTCATTAAATAACAATTATTGGTATAGCTTATAAAAAAACCACACTGACACATCCGATGAACCTCCCAGTTTCTTGCACACTAGCCTCCAGAGGACCTTAATGAGTCCACCTTGCATTCCAACATCTCCCGAGCCCCTCTTCCTCCTTCTGAAAAGGCAGGGGAATAGTCTTTTTCATGATTGTTGGGTTTTATATTGTATGTATTTATATACTCTTGTAAAATAAGTATACATCCTCATATGGTTTGAATTTAATTCTTTCTTTTCTCAGATTACAGTTTCAAGATCTTGAGTTATAGATTATTAATAATCCCTTAGCATGGACACCCCAAGAAAATTTTATTTTATGCCTTAAATACATAATCAGTTATATATATATATATAGGTATGTATATGAAAATATATATGTTTAATATATACAATCCTATGTTTTTTTATACAACCCTTATGTCCAAATTTAAGATTTCTAAACATGATCTTCGAAATTAATTTAATAACCTCACCATGTGATGAACCATATTTTGTACAAAATGATTACCCAATAATATATGTTATTGTGTGTGTATATATATATATAAGACTATACTTATAGGTTTTTATAATAAACCGATATAATGTATTATAAAACTGAGTTTTGGTGATTAAACAATGCGTGGAAGTATTCAGTCATTATTATGGTTTACTTTTCATGCTTTTTCCTTAATGTGTGAAATCATATATAAACGGTTGGTATATAGGAACTTGTATATGATCCTCCGCACACTTATATCTATACACATGGTTTTACATCATAAAAATATTCTAGTTTTCTAAATGTGTTTATCAATAACCAACGTGAGCAATACCTGTTTTGGTTGTGAAATGAAAACTCCATAAACATAATTATAATTTTATATAGTTCATGTCTGTATATATATTCTCTAAGTGAATCCAGTTTTTTTAATGCTTAAAATTTTTATGTGTGAATATTTCTAAGGTCGATATTTATACTTGGGTTTGTTTAATGTGAGTCTTAATTATAATGAAATGGATAAAAACATAGTATATATTCGTACATATATTCATAATTCAATCTAGTTATATTTTATGCAATTAAAAATGATTTACAAAAATTAAATAATTACATTGGTGCGAATAAAGATTTGGGTTGAAATGAATTTGTAATATTATGAAATATAATAGTTTTTAAATATGTATGTCCTACATCAAACTTGATTTAGTTATGGAAACGTTAAATATATTAGCCTTGTTATAATTTGTTATGTAAAGCTCTTTTTATCCATTATTTGATATGTTTTAGTAATTGTATCTTGTTCGAGATTTTGTAATTAACCATGTATACCTTCAAAAAGCTGTTATAGCCATATTTTCAATGTTATCTGTTATATTATGTATATTTGGATTAAATGGTTTCATTTTACATTTTATTTATTGTTGTACTCAATGATGCATGCTTGTGGAATATCTTCATAATGAGATAAGAAATTAGATTACTTAATGTGGTATGGGACACCTTGTGTAATTTGAAGTAAAATTTAAATATTCCAAGAGGTATGGGACACCTTGAATATCAGACCTTAGTGGACATATGAAGAATGTATTGGACTAGTATGTTCCGGGTTGGGGAATGGTGAAACTAAGCCATCCGGGTTGAGGTCTGGTTATAGCAGACCCTCCGGGTTGGAGTACAGTTATATAGGCTCTCCAGGATGGAGTCCGTTTATAGAGGCTCTTCGTGTTGGGGTCCGGTTAAAGATACCACTAGGTCTTGGCTGATTCCTTGACACAGAAATTAATGTCTAGCATTATACATTCTTTACTTGTGTACATGTTAATTAATTAACCAAATGGATATTAGACTAGTAGAATAAGAATGGTTAAGATCCATTAATTATGATTATCAAAAAAGTAAAAGCTTATGGCTTGAAATATGTTTAGCACTCTGTGATTTAGTATTCAGTGTATTAAATTGATGTTATTACCTTTTTGCGCAAATCTGATTATTCATTACTCTTAGTTTTTTAATTTGTTCTTACTTATTATTATGTAATACATGTTTTGAATTTTCATTTATTCATTAGTCTTATTAAGCATGACTATTTTTGAGTTGTGTATCATAGTAATTCAGTTATCATGGTTTTAGTTAAGAACTTATATTATGAAATGTTACATTTGTTACAACTTTTCATTAAGAAGATTGTTTTATGAAATTGTGTAAGAATGTTTTCAAAAGTTATTTTGAGTATAGTTTGCTATTTTTTTCTTTTTTTAAACACATTTCTGATATATCATATGCTCACACTATGTTTTTTATTAAAAAATCTCAGGTAAATGATTTTAGTAGATGAAACATTTTAGAAGTAGATGGTTTCCCAGAACCTGAACCGAATCGATCCTCTATAAGGAACTGGCTCTGGGTACTCAATAGATGGCATGTGAAAACCATGGGAAGAAATCAGAATACCATTGCAAAAGAATATTATCCCAAGTAGTCTCCAGGAATAAAAGTTGATAATTCCTTTGATTCAAAATCCCAGAAGTTAAATAGTGGTATATCCAAAAGAGTTCTTAAAAAATGACCCTCGGAAGAGTCCATGTGTAAAATTCAAACATGCTACCACATTTCCTAGAGACATAATGGTTATCTGGACTGAATATTTGAAAATAATGGGAATTAATGGAGATGAACAGGCTTAGACTAGTGCAACATGAAATTAAAATATTCCACATAAAGTTAGAGAAGTCCTTTATGTAAGGTACAACAAGGCTGGTCACACTGTTAGGAATTTCAAGGCATTAATTCCAGCTCAAGAAGAATTCATCAAGAATATGAATGTTTAACCTTGAGATTATAGTGCTTTGAATGCTATTGAAGAAAGAAGACTCACATAAGAGAGATGGAAGAAATATTGAGATGTATACGCACAATTTCAGAACAAGAGATCAAATGTGCAAGTGTGAGGAGTGGAGAAAATGGAGCATCTCGGTTGAGAAAATCATCTCATCATTCCTGCTCAAATTGAAGAAGGATTGAGGATCTATTGTATTACCATAACACTTTGTGTATTTTACTAATTTTATATTTAATTGAAGGTGAATCGAGCACATAGGGGGATTACCCAAGAAGTGTTACCTTAAGGGGAGACACGTAATGAAGCTACCAGAGTTGTTATTTCAATTAGTATCAACATCAGTTGCTATCGAATTCAATTAATCTAAAGATTGTCTGAAGATACGGTCATTGTAAAAGCTATTTCATTTCACATTCTCTCATCCTCAGTTACTTAGAATTAAAATTATTTTAATAAGGTGGATTAACTAAATCAATAAGAGACATAAGAAAATTTGAAAGGCCCTTAAATAAAAGTACATGAGTTCTCATCACATGAGGTATCATGATTAGGGGAAAATGGAATGAATTGTTGTATAGATCAAATCCTCTAGTTTTCTACATGAGCATTTCATCATGTATACAGAGAGTGAAATGGTTAATGGAACAGTTGGTTATTTATGGACTGATACCCTCTCTACCCTAAACATTGTATTTCTTGTCAATAAGGGGGAGAGAAAGTGAATAATTAAATTGAAAACTGAAAGTGAGAGGGAAGATATAAGACATTCATTTTGACATTGATATGCTCATTTTAGATAATGTTGAAGTATTGACAAAAAACACAAGGGGGGGGGGGATTTTGGGACCACATCGTGTATGAAGATTTTATTTTTTGCCAATGGGTGTCAATGGTTGTAATAATGATGAACATGAAGAAAAGAAATCTCCTAAGTTAAATGGATAATGGAAATCAGATGATTGTTGAACTTTATCCTATGTTCGAAATATGTGTGTTAGGAGTGATACATTTTCTATAAAAATTATGCATGGTTGGAGTATTCTTTGGAAATAGTCAAAGAAAAGGGGAAGAAGAGGGTGTGGAGAAGATTTAGAATTCTATGTTGGCCAATGCATGAGTTTTGATATATGATGTGGTCATCAATTACAATGCATAAAGAGTTTTCTATGAAGTAGTTTTATAATAATTTCCTAAATAATAGGCCTATCCCACTAGCCAGCCATCCAACCTCAACCCGAGACTCATGCGGGAGAACACGGATTGGTCGTACCCATTGGGAAACCATCCAGGCCATCCAGTAAGAGGTGCATGACGACCATGAATAAGCCCACAGGGTATGAATAGTGGGCTCTGGATATGAACCCGAGGAGGCACAGTGGGAGCTAAGAGCATTCCCACTAGTGAGGGGTGACAACGAAGCGGGGGGGGGAGGAGTAATCTGTGACGATGCTGAGGTGGATTTTTATTTAATGAATTTGGAAAACATGCCACATTTCTATGTATGAAATCTTTTTAGAAATGCGAATTCAATCTAGACAATTCATATGATCTCACTGAGATCTCAACCGCACATCGCATACCTCATCCAGTGATATAATCTGAGGAGTTCATTATCCTCACCCCATGTGTGATTGAATTATAGTCATTTGATTTGTGAAAGAGGGTTGTCTTCAACCACTGCACACCTGACACGAGCAAGTGAACCAGAGAAGCTACCAAACCTCAATGATAGAGCCTCCGACCATTGAAGAAGAGAAAACCCAATTGTATGCACATTTTCTAAGAAACACGATTCAACACATGAAACTATGTTTGCATGCATGCATCGAAATAATGAATAAACAATGTTGGATAAGGAAAACAATGTTCCTGATGACCATTCTGTGTCGAGTGCTCAAGGAGTAGAGATCTTCTTCCATTTCTCTTCTTATACACATAAGGATGATTACAACATCGAATCAGGAACCTATGTGAATAAATGAAAAAGTAAACAAATAAAACTATCGAGGTATGTCATAACTCTAGTTTTAAAATTTCTATAATTGTGATCATCATGAAATATCTTGAGGAGTTTGGATGAGGAAATGATTTGATAGTTACTTATAAAAATAGACCCACTGATTTGTGAATGGACTGCTGCATCCAAGCCTTCCAAGAGCTGATGTTCTGAGAATTAGGGTTTCTATAATCATCAAGTTTGAGAAGGGGAATGAATGATTTAAGAGCCTTTAAAGGTTCATGAAGATTATCACATGTACTGATCTGGTTCATGAAAATTTGAACCGCATGCCACACTAGTTCGTGAGAAAGAAGAGTTGCAGACCCCTTCTTGGTCTTGAAGAAAAGGAATTGCATACAGTTTTGGGTTCATGGAGCAAAGTTTATGTGTACCACTCTGTTTGACCACACACCACTCTAGTTCGTGGGGATGAGCTTCCCATGAGGGGATGTCCTACGTAACACTCTATACACATAAGAGAATTTCATGTCACTTGGTGCACAAAAGAAGTTCTCACTTCTTATGTGAAATAACCTCATGCATCCCTTGCGCATGGTGGTGAAGTGAATCATCCTGGTTCATGGCAGAGTCAAGAACACTTTTGCATAAGATAGATCTATACCCTTGGTGTGTAAAAGTAGAACAAGAACACGATTCCATACCAAAATAAACACATTTTTGTTGGAATAATATCACATACTTATCAATATAAACAAATCAAAGTGAACAATGTGTGTTGAGGAAGGGAGAAGTTCGATTGTGCATGGTGAAGGGATGTTCATTTATATATTCTTATGCATGTTTTGAAGAAGAAAACACATATGGTGTAAGAACATCTGAACCAAGTGGTAATAATATAAAATAGGGAGAAGGGTAAGAGAGGCTATATGTGTCCTTAACAGAACCATGCCCATTTGGGCCTTCATAGAAGAAAGATGAAGTGTAAGTTTATGAATGTACACATGCATGTTCATACAATAATAATTTTAAGAGAAGAATCATAAAACAATCATTCACATGTGTAATGAAATGAAGAGGAAGAGCACATCTAAATTTTCACATGCATGGTCACATGAACTCATGGAAGAAGAAAGGTTGATTATGATGACTCCTATTGAACGAATTTGTAGTGTTTAAACAATCACAAAAGATTTTCGGATTTTTTCTAAGAAGAATAAAAATTCTTAGTATATATGGTTGTTCAATATGAGAAGACGATTGAAAATTAAATTGAATCAACTCTATACCTCGATGTAAGAAAAGTCTCATCCTGAGTAGGAGACAATGACTTGAATTCCTATCCATGGAAGGGAAATTCACGTCCATAAACTGAGTGGCACTTCACCTAGGGCAGTAAGCTAAGGGGACTCAATGGAAGTGATTCGAGGGAAGAAATGTCTTATCCCTAAGATTTTGTAAAGGAAATTATCCATGGACAGAGTGACTATACCCGATCCTTGTAATCCATATCTTGTGAAGATTAGTGGAATTAAGTACGACTAGTAACTTGTTGGCATATGCTCCTTAGACTTTCCCATAGTGGTAAACTAAGTAACAGTCTTATGTTTTCCTTCGACATGTGAATATTTTAATTTATTCACATATCCATAATATAGGTTTAATTAATTTCCTACCAACATGGGAAAAATATACAATAAAAAAGAGAAAATTTTGACACCCTGATTCACCACCCCCCCCCCCACTCAGGGTGACCTAGGGTCCTTCATTACCTTATGTCTCATTTACAGAATGCCCCAATCCAGGGTCACTTACCCTAGACCCCAATGGTACTTGTCCCTAATTAAGGTCTTGTTAAGCATTAACTGACGACAAAATCATTTATTCCAAATGTTTCCATTACCAAAATATTCTACTTTCATAAACTAAACATTTTTATTGAAATCCAAAGCACACACAATTTCAAGAATTTGTTTTAAACCTTATATTTTATTGAAAAAGTCAAATCCTATTTATGTTTTAATAATCAAGAAAAATCCAATTTTTAATAATCCACATTTTAAAACCAGGAACCAAAGCAGTCATTGAAAATACTTAGTTTTCCATATTTCACAACCATCACTCCAGAAGGTTTCCAACAAGTGTTCAAAAACCCAATCACAATCAATTAAACACTACACATTTAATTTGAAAGTATTCCAATTCGTTCGACTAAGTGGAGTCTAGATAAAAGCCTCTTACCTTGAAGGTTCTGACGAAAACCCCAATGAACGAAGAACGCACAAGACAACCGAGTCGACTCTCTAAGAACCCACATTAGATCACTTATCCTAGAAAGATCAATACCACATAACATCATATTTAGAATCCACACACTTATATCTCCCCATAATAGGAATTTATCGATGAAACCAAGAGAAGAGGAGAATTATATCTATGTAGATATTAGAAACCGATCGATAATGAATAAGAACACTCACAAACCTAAAGAATACAACTTTGATTCGTCAAGGAAATACATCATATTGATTCCAAACAGCATGGGAGAGGTTATCCATCCATAAAGGATGAAAAATTCCATGTTATGGCTGCTTAGACAAAAAAATGATCCAATTAGGTGTAAAACAAGTGAGATCCAATTTTTTAGAATCTCACTTGAACTATATGGATAGTTAGTTCACATGGTTAGACAAACCAATACTTAATTATATGTTAGATAATCCCTAGGAATGTCCTCACATGAAATCCATGCATGGTATCTCTAACTGTGCTCCAGCCGTGATGGAGCTACTACCTTAAGATGACTATGATTCACAGTTTGGCCGCACGGTTAGGCAAACCATGCATCGCCCGTGCGACTTCCAGTTTTTTATCAAAACTGCATCCCAAGTTCACCAAACTCTCCCATACATCAATATTATTCATTAATTCCATAAACATAATCATGTAAGGGTTACCTACCAAAAACTAGGGGTACTACACAAAGTGTGGAACGACAACACATGTTATTATAGAGATAAAAAGATAGGGAAAGAGGCTAGACCACCTACCTTAGGTTCATGGTGCTATAAATGTAAAGAATTTCCATTTAAATTGACCTAAAATGAGAGATATTATAGAACTCATAATAATCATTAAAAAAATGTAAAATAAGATTGAATATAAATATTTAAATAGATGAGAATAGAAGCATAGTATGGAAAAAAATAATTAATGAAAATACCTAAATACTTCTAGTGCATCAGATGACAAATGATTTGGATGACATATGGGGGAGATATCTAATACCCAATCATGGATGGAAGGAGAAGCTTTTGGAGTGATATACTGGTGGAAAATTAATGGGGAAGAAGAATAAAGGATTTTAAAATTTTCATTTTGAAAAAATTCATTTCCCCTTTAGTTTTTGAGCAACATGGTTTGACCACATGATTGGTAAAACCATCTTTAACTGTGTGCCCGAATCTTTTTAAGGGGGGCTCCCCACACAAGTTAGAGGCATGGTTAGCCATGCTATATAGAATCCACTATAAAATGATGATATCACCACACATATAAACATGCACATGGTCTTTCATGGTTATAGACACCTTTGCAGCCTCCATCCCCCACGTTTCACACCTCAAGAGAGTTAGGGAAACTAAAAGGGTTGAGGGGCATGGTTTCTCTTATTAGACTGGCCAAGTTTGTCCCACTAAATACTAGATCTATGGGATGCTAACAAGGCTCAGACACCCTTTTGACCCCCATGAATCTGTTGAGTAACATTATAATGGCCAAATCAAGGAATTATTGATGAAAAACAATGTCTATTACCTTTTATAAAAGTCTGGGTGTTATATTATTCCCTCCTTAAGACAACTAATCCGCAAAATTCAATTTTAAGGGGGGAAAAACCATCTAAGAAAACTTTTGGACACTATGCACATAAATTAGACACCCACCCCTAGGTATCACCATATACATGTTCATCCTTATATAGCACCCTGACAAATAGAATGTACTTTTCTTATAGAAGGATCATACTCCAATCAACAATACTTGTTGGATGATCCTGAAAAGACACATGTGTCTATAGCTAAATATCTGCAGTGTAAAATGAATGGGATGGGTCTAGATTGTACCAATGAAACTACAATAGGTGGATGATGTCATGCATGAAGCAATACCTCTAAGGTAACTAAAAACTGATAGTCTACCAGCATGAAATAAAAATGTGATATCTTTACTTATCCCGAATTTAATTTATGAACCAAGGTAAGAGAAAAATGAAAAATGAAATAATATCCCACCTCCAACTCCAAAGGTCTATGGAAACGATCAGTATAAAACTTTTTCCTAGACTTATCTATATCCCTATCCTTCTAAGTTAGCTAAACATTCTTCGATGTCTCTTAAACGAGATGAGGAAGTAGTGTGGAATCCTCATCTACATCTAACTATCTAAAAGTTTAATGGAATGACATACCATTAAGGGAATAATTTGGAGTCATATGAAATATTTCATAAAACAGGTTTTTATAGTAAAACTCAATAAAACGTAAATATATTTCCTATGAACCTCCCTAATTAATAACACATTCCTATAGCAGGCATTTTTACACCCATATCATAAATTCCCATTTTCTATCAGTCTAAGGTTGATATGATGTATTCAAGAACACATATGATCTCAATTACTTCGAAATCCCATTAATGATCCATCGTATAAAATAGTAATCTTGATCTAATGTGATAGAACAGGGAAAACCCAGACGGACCATAATCTCTCAGATGTAAGACAACTATTCTTATCAACAATGGTCTCTTGGATTAAGAGTATTTATGAGTCCTTGGTCAAGCTGTAGATGATCACACCTAAAACCTCACTACCAAGATGTGACATCGATAATTCCATCTCCAAAAATATGGTGTTATAAATCTATTTCTATGTATTAATAGATAGGGGTTAGAGAATTATAGAAGATCAATGGTGCTCCGCTATCTCATGTTGATAGGTGGAACACCTATAGATGATAATTAAAATATACCTCCAAATACAAAACCACCAATACTGACATCATACATCATAGTACATCACTGTATGACCATTGTAAAATGCATAAATAGAGGTGGGATATACCCTCGTCATATCTATTTATATATCTAATGGAACTCAAACTTTCCCATGGTAGAGTAGGATCATGTTCTCAATAAAACCCAAATAAGAGGTGGGTTCTCACATGAGACTCTCTCCCACTGGAAGTGTCCCTCAAAATAGAATATATTTCTCATCTAGAACCACTCCAAAATGTTGGATGCCACTACCAAAGATTCTTTAAAATAATTCTCATGTTATTCCTGAACCTTTAGTTTTAACTTAGAAAGTGGTTCCATAAACTACCACTCAATTATAGACATTAAGATAGATTATGTCTAAGTCTTACATCTCAAGGTGTCAACCCCAAAATTACCTTTAATAGGTGTCTATAAAAGAACAATGTATAAAGACTATTAGTAGTTAACCCACATAAACTACCTTAGATTCATGTCTCTCATTGTAGAGATGTATTTGAGACTTTTTTGATCCATGTAAAAAAACCACATAACCAATAAGTAATGCCTCCAATAGTATAAATCGTGGATTTTGGATGCCAGTTTGTGGTCGTTTATAGTGTATTTCAATTCATGAGGTCTCGTCTTGTGGGACACGTAATCTATAGCCCGATCACCGTACAACAAACATAGTCCTAGACCAATTTATGAAGAAACACTAGACTATATGACCTTTATTGGACTCTAAAATACTCGGGATTGTAATTAAAGTAAGTCATCCATTTAGTTCCCATAAATTTCTCTCATAAGATTAATCATATATCAATTTCTCCCCATTCATTATTAGGCCAATAAGTTGAAATTCAAAACCTGAAAAATACTATATTAATTTCTTATAATAGATACTGATCCCCAAAGAAACTATGTATTCCAAAAATATTATTTGGATTCTACTAAGAAACAATGACACTCACCTTCTCTAGGTCAGCAACCATGCCCTCCTATGAAATGATATGACCCAAAAACTGAAACTTAATTATCAAAAAGTGAATTTTTTTTGAGATTATCGTATATTTGATGCTCTATTAGTGTATTTACAATGATCCCTTGATAGTTAGAAAGTTCGTGTCTAGAGCATATATACACATAGATATTATCTATGATAACCATCACAAATGAACCTAGGTACATGTGGAGAACCAGATTCATCATATCCAAAAAAGACTACTTTGGTATTTGGTGGTTGAATATCATAACAAAATAGTAAAACAATATGTATCTATGCTAGAAATCTATTAGTGGTATCTCTGATTTCTTCTCATGCACCTGATGATATCCTGAGGGAACCATTTTTCCTTAGAGATGGTAAAAGTTATTATCTATACGAGGTAATGGATATATTTTCTTCATTGTAAGTTATTTTAATTCATTATAATCCATGAATAACATAAGGTTATCAACTTCAATCTCAGGGAAATTATAGTTGAACCCCATGAAATGGTTTTGGGTTAGAAATAATCTTTTGAATAAAGAACTGTATTTAGCTTCTTGAGTTCCAAGAGCTCAGTTGGTGCCATCTTATAGGGAGTAATGGAAACTAGTTCCACACAAGGTACTAGCTAGGTTAATAACTCCACATACCTCTCAAAAGGTAATATAGTGATATCTTAAGGGATTTCATCCCTGAAATAATCCACATCCATAGGGATATCTATAATTTGAATTACCTTATCACTCATAAAGAGAATATGCATCTAGGATATTACCTTACCCATCCCTTAATGCTTGGGTCCATATCAAATAGAATATATTTTCCGTTATCCCTTATGAATATATTTTCTTCTCTCAGGTGATGTGAATGATACATGGTGGTGATTGAAATCCACATAGGATTGATAATGAACTATCCAGTCCATTCCAAGAATGATGTTGAAGTGTTTCATATTGATGATGATGAAATTTTATATAAAAAAGTACCCACCTACCTCAATGGAAACTCCATGAACTTGGATATACCCTCATCATTAACCCCTACAAGCATGTCAAGTGTATAACATAACAAAAGTTCTCTATCCCTACGCCCAACCATCCCATAAATCTGGAAGATATAATGGAGTGTGATCCACCTATATCGAATATGGAAGAAACTAAAGTAGCGGCCACTAGAATAGTTCCTCATATATTATACTTCACATGAATTTACTCCTCAATCAAAGGTTATAATATATATGCCCTGAACCTTAGCCACGATATTCAAATTGACTAGCCTATGTAGTTCAACTCTAATAGAGTTGGGCCACTAAAGCTATACTACCTTAACAACCACCACCCCTTGGCCTAATTTTTCTTTAGAAGACCATCTTTCATCTTTACATTGTATTTTAGACCCTTCAATTGAATTAGATGTCATTACATACCCCCATTCACTATGAGTTTTATGAAGAGAGCAGTTGATGCGGTGAAGGTAACCCATCCTACCACAACCATATAAATCGATCAAAATTCTTCTACAATGGGTCTTTTTATGGCCTATCCTATCACACTAGTGAAACAACACATAGTTTTAAGTGCATGAATCATGGATAGTACTTTAACCACATCCAAAATAAAAACAATTATTCGTACTACCAGACAAACCATCACACTACATCAAAGCTGAACCAACCTATCTCACATTATTGGATTCTCCTTTATTCCACTCAGTTATAATGTCCAGTTTTACTATCATTGAAATGGAAGTCAAATAAAAAACATGGACCTGCAATTATATGGCGTATGAAATATCATCCTCAAATCAATTCTCAATCATCAACTCATCACCTAACAACGTTTATAAAAATGCTATAATTAGGTGAAACATGATGAATATTTCATCAACAAAATGTCACCATGTGGTATGTGCATGAACTGTTGGGTGTTGTCTATATTCAATGACTATAGAATGAAGTAGTTGAAAAAATATGTCTGGAATTACTCCCAAACCATATCATGATGTCAACCAACCTGAGTGATGACGTCCCTAAATTTTTTGGTGAAGTCACATAGAATTTATGTGGAGATCTTGATCCTCCTATCTGGTGGAATATCAATATTCTCAATGACATTCAACATAGTCTCTAATAATGAATAACCATCTTCAAATCCACCATCACCTAAAATGGTGGTCAAATGTTTCTATTGGAAATCCTAAGTCGGTTCTTCCATGGTAGGTGATGTTTAGGGATCACCCTGTACAAACTACTTGAAGTAGAAAAAGTTATCAAGAAACTGAGAATTGGTGCCCAGTGGAATATCAATAGGAGGTTCCTCAGGTGGAACTATTATAGCTATGACTAACAGCTTAGGTCCCACCAACTCTAGAGAGTACATGTTGCCCCATTCCTGGAATATAAATCAAGGAACTCAGGGTTTCATAACTATAGAATTTTCATTAACACCCCTAGGATAATATTTATAATAGACAGGGAAAGAAATAAAGGGAGGAACATGTACTGGGACTTCCTTTAAGGGAGTCACAATTCTCTATATGCTCCTAGATTCATGTATAGGTGAAAAAATTAAGATATAAAGATCACAAGAGACACAACCCATTGCCCAATACTATGGTCAACTCTGGGACAATGTTTTAGGAAATAGTAGGGGTTTTGGGATATAATCTATAAAATGTGACTTATAGGGGAATATACACATTTCTTTTCACTTTAAATCCCCATCTAGCGGTTACCTTTTAATTTAATAACCTAACTTTATTAGAGTTTTTATATATTTATAAGCATAAAAATATCTCAGTCTAGTTAATTTCAATAAAAATTGTAGTTCATAATGTCCCAAACACTTTATAAAAATATTTTTTCTTACCAGGTAACTAAGAACTGTCATATACATCCAAAATCAATATGTGATAGGCAATGCATAGTTATTTTATTGAAGGAAATACAATTTCCAATTTGTTGAAGGGATTGACTCATAAATTTCTATTGGAATTCACCAATCAAACCAAATTATTTGGTGGAATTGGTTAATAAACGTATCATAATCAATCTATGTGGGAAAAACTATTTAGATTGATTTCTTTACTTTAATTAAGCCGATTATGTCATTTCTACAAGAACACTAGCACACTAAAAGATTCAAAAATCAAGGCACCAAACCAACACATGGAACACAGGAAATAAACTCAAAAAAGTAGATTCTGAATATCATAATGCATGAAATTTAGGTCTTAGGGTTCCTAGTATGATTTATCCATTTTATATTCCACCATATCATCAGGCCAGAGTAGAATAAATTACCATAGAATAATGGCAACAATTATTATTCCCCAAAAAAAGTGCATCACCAAATGTTGAAATCTATAAAATAGTAAAATCCCCCAAAAAAATTGAATTATCCAATCCCAATTAATTTGGGATTCCCTTGTATATGGGTTAGCTACTTCTAGGGACAGGCTTATTACGAAATTTCATAATTCCTTATCTCCCGTAAAATACCCAAAGAGAAATTCAAAATAAGAAACTCCCTCTGACACCACATTATAGCATCCCACCCCATGATCCACTGAATGGGCATCCAAGATGGTTATCCAAAAAACCTTGATCATATATCCAATACACCAAAGGTTGTTAATTAGCAGTGAGGGCCTAGGGTGTGTCTGTGGGAAGACTAAGCCCTCATAATTAGAGTATAAAAATTGTTATATGATAATGTTAAGTAGCGAAAACAATGATAAAAATCTAGATAGGATATACTTATGAAGGAGCTAAATAATAATTAATTTATATATAAAATATGTTGATCATGACGTCATGTGGCTATAAAAATGAAGTAAATTGGATATAAGGGAGAATTAATATACCACAAGATACAAAAAAATAAAATATTCCAAAAAGAATATCCTATTAATATCACAATCATAAGCTGAACCCTATGCTCTCGTACACCATCATTGTTCTCAGAATCAGGTACTCGATTTTGGCTGATTCCCTTTATTTATACCTTTAATCATGAAGTCCACATGGGTACCAAGGGTGACCCAAGCATGGTGTGAGATATTATCAGTACACCACCACCAACGGTGTCATGCTCAATATAGTACACGCTAATAAAATGATAATTGTTACAATGGTAATCAATTTTGGGAAATTAATGAATAAGATACTTCAAATCAGGTTCCTCATGGGATACCCATCCAATTCTACTTGCTTCAGCCTAAGATGTATGTATCTAAACCATGGTAGTCTGCATAGTAAATATGTAAGTTATAAATTAATAAGGGATATTAGAACAAAATTAAAAAAATATAGACCAGCCCCAACAGTTTGATTTATCATGAAAGAATTATCCCTGAAATCTCAGTTTCACATTTTCAGTCTTTATTTTTAAAATACATATTTAGAATATAAGTAGATGCACCCTATGGTTTTCCACGATGATCTGGATATATCCCAAGTACCATTCTAGGGGAACTGTATATAACAAATGTTGTGGGGGTTCATCCAATGTGGTCTAGAACTAATTTCCCAAGCTTCACTCTCATAGTGGTGGGAATATAATAATGAAATTCATCTACCTCTATATCTGGTATCAAAGGTAGGGGTCTGAGTCTATCTTGTGGAATGGTAAAAACATGGAAATACTAAGCCTATCCATGATGTCTTCCATATGTAACTAGTATCACTCATCTTGAGGTAAAAAAAGTCACAATGATCCCATCATTGAAACAACTAGTGTCTCCCCCATCGTATTTACAATTCTTTAAAAAAACTAACTAATAAAACAATGAGATCATCCATGTTATCTTTAAGTAGGGACCCTTGTATCGCCCTCGACATATGATACAGATTGCTAAATATTACACCAATTATCATGGAAAAAAATTCATAGATAGAATAAAAAATATCCATTTCAATTAATTTAATAATAATAAATAATGGAATAAGTTATTTCATTATGGAATAGGGAATAAGGAATAAGTATTAAGGGCCTAACCACATGGCCTAACATTTCCATTAGGTCAAAAAAATTATTATTATTAAGAAAGGAATACCTCAACGGTTTTTAAAAAAACTGGGAATAATGTGAATTAGGAAATAAACGTATGAAACACCCATATGGGTGGATTTGATCAATTCCATCAACCAAATGTTTATTTTCTACTAACTGGAGTCATATTGGGCATGGTACAACATTCAATTTGTGTTTTTAACAAATTACATATGTTTTTGAAATTCTCGATGAATGAAATGAGGAAAAATGTTATAAAAGTTAAGAAAATATGAGGTAAATAAGCTTCAACCTACCTTAGGTTCATAGATATCCCCTCATTTAGAGATGGTATTTGAATCAAGGTAAAAAGAGTCATATCAAAGAAATCACCTAAGGCCCTAAAAATGGGGAAAATGATGTCGCATTGAAATAGAATAATAGAGGACAAGTGAACCTGATAATGGAATTAAAAGAATTTAATAAATTACATATTGATTTCCAACACATCTTATGGTGAATGGTTTTGATTATGGATGATGAATATATCAAAAACACTACCAAGGAGGTATAGAGGAGCTTTGAGAATGAGATGATGGATAAAAAGGGGGAAAAATAATTAGTGGTGTGAAAAGATTTCAGGTAAAAAGGAAATTTAAAATTTAATTACTAGGATGTATGTTTTGGACAGATGGGTGGCCAAACCTTGCACCCATTGTCTTCCCAGTTCTTTTTATGGGGGGCAACCCTGAATGGTCTTGGTTCACGGATTGGCGGACCATGCATAATCCATGTAGAATACAAATTCAAAAATTACATCACCCCCCACACGAGCTTTTACCTAGTCTCTCTCAGTTTTATAGAAACATACATACTCTATCCCCCTTTTATAACACTTCTACATAATTAGGGGAACCATACAGGCTAGGTTTAATGTTACTTCTAACTATGTAGCCCAGTGTGTCCCTTAAAAAATGGGGCACCGGGCTTTGAAAAGTCCACTGACACCCTCTTGTTTCCCATGACACCATTAGATTAAATTATAATTTTAACACCACTTGAATTTACAAATATATTTAATTTAGAATTCATGAAAACTTGAGTCCCTAAAAAAACACATTTTATAATCTAGTTGTTAAAAACAACTATGCCTCTACTATGTTTTGAATTTAGAAAAATGGTCATCTAGTGTTCTGATTAGTATGTCATTTGGAGTCTGATAGAACCAACTAGATTTTTTGATGAATAGTAACATAACCTTATGAATATTAATATGACCCATGTGAATATTAAAAAATAATATTATTTTATATTCTTAAGGTAGTATGATGATGATATCTTAATTAAGTTTTCAATGTGATAAAAAACTAATTATACCTTTAACATTGCTATATTCCAAATTAATTATGATTTAAACTAAAATTTAAATTAATAATATTATGAAAATTATTTTTTAAAAATGGAGTTCATTTTTTGTAATGAACATGTCCGAAAATGATTAGGATAATTTTTTGTATTTTTCTGAAATTCTTGTAATTTTGATGAATAATGAAATACTATAAAATAATATATATACAAATTATCAATATAATACACTATTTATGTTATCGTAACAGATGTAATACCACTTGGTTCGAACAAACATGTAATTATTTCTACTTTAGGTCACATGAATTAATATTATTCATAGTATTTAGCAAAAATATTATAATAATGATTATAATAATGAAATATACCTCTTCTCCTCCACTATAAATACCACCCACATTCACCTATTCCTTCCAAACCTCTCAATCCTTGATCCTAATTTATTTCTGCCCAATAATCCTCCCAATAATCTTCCCCACGTACTAGAACTTATGGTTTCACCCAAAGGCCAAAACGAATGGCCTTAAGAAGGATCTCAAGGAGAAGAGATCAAGTGGTAAACATACACTATTATGTTTGGATATGTAATTACATATCCCCCTTACTACCCATATTATTTAATATTGATGAAAACAATAGAGGATGTATAAATGCAAGCACTGTCAGGGATGTGTTAAATTCTCAAACTCATTGAAGAAGGGTTTTCAATTTGCATTAATATCCTCATGACTGTTCATAATACCATATTAATGGTTGAAACATATCTTAATATATTTATTTTGACTTAGGAAACACTCTAGAATACATACACATCCATAATACAAAATAATATTACAAAACAAGTTCATTTTGCACAAAATGGGCAATGTTAATCCAAGCATTTATTAATAAATTTAAACTAATAAAAATACTCAAATATATAACCCAAAATTATCATAATATAATTTATATATATATTTAATTTCACTAATAATATATATTAACAATTATGGATGTTTAAACACTTTTCTAATGAACTTCCATTCATGAATACAAGTAAACAGATCATAAATACCAAGGGAGAAAATTCTTCCAAAATAATAAAATTAAATCTCTTAAAACCCATCAACATGGTCATGAATGAAACTAATAAGGTTATAAAATTTAAATTATATGTTTTTAGGTTATGTAATTATATGTTAATTAAGTTAAATTTAATTATTCAGGTCTTTTAGAACAATCAAGAACACCTTTGAGCTTAAGGTAGGTGATATCTTAAATGAATTTCCATTCATTGAGTTAAACATCAAAGTCATTGGTTTTGTATTTTACCAGAATATTTGTGAATGAAAAATGATTCTTTTATTATGTATATCCATATATATTGTGTAGTTTTACATTTCCCACACATAATTAGGTCATTGATTCGTCCTCAATATAATGATATGTTCTTCATAAGGGGTTTTTTCATCCAACTTCCAACATTGTAAGATATTATGTATTCGCTACAATTACTTATGTATGGTGTATGTATACAAACCATTGATGATTGATAACATGAATCTATTTTTTTCATGTTATTTCATGTATAAGTTAATGATTATTTATTTTGGGTCATAGGGTTCAATTGATTACAAATTAGTAAGTATTTTCTACCCGAACCTCCATTTTCATTCGGGTTGCTCTTATTCTGTATTCCCCTAAATTAAGTTCGTATTTATTATTTTTTACTCTAAATAAATTATGTGTGAATTTCATATATATTTTTTCCAATCATAATCATTATTTATTTTGTGTGAAGATACATGTTTTAAAATAATATTTCAAAAAATTCTTCCGAAATGCATGCTTGATTCAAGGAACTTCTAAAATTCTCTCCTATTTTTTTGATCACTATATAATCTATTTTAAGCCATGTTAATCATTTTAAATTAGACATTTTAAATTCTATTTTGGATCATTTCAGGTTTTTTGAAATAAAAAATGCATTTTTTCATTAATATCTCTTTAATGATTTCCTTGAACCACCCTAAAAATTTTAATTCTAAAGCTTCTTTAAAATCATTTTTACATGATTTCACTTCAGCATGAAATAATTTATGACTAAAATGTAAGAACAATGTACATAACTTTTATTTTTTAGGATATACATGTTTAAAACCATATTTATGAAAAAGAAAAATGATTTACCAAAATAACTCTTATTTCCTAACTAAAATTCATTTTTCTCCTCACGCTTTAACTTTTTAAGATATATGACTTTTTCACAACCTATTTCATTATTGTGGTGTATGTAATGCCATTTGGTATATATTATAGAGAGTCTAATTATTCTCATGATATTCTAAGGGGCTGTGATTGGAATGTGTCAAGGTGGCATGGGATACTTTGTAATGTTTAAAGATTATTTCCAAGAATTTTTTAACAGTCTCATTTAAAAGTATCCTTATTTATGTCAACATCCTTTTCTAAATATGTATCCTCAACTATATACAGATATTGAGAAGGCATATTTTACATTCATTAAATCTATGTATAATGAATTATTTGGACATTCATTGGCGACTAGGTCCCACTATATCCCCTCGATGCATCGACAGGTCTCATGAGAAAAATTACTTGGCGACAAAACATTCGAGTTTGTTTCCAAAAATCATATGGGATTTTACCCATAGACTTAAACCATTTTTATATTATTGTGGTATCATGGTACAAATACATGATTTCCAATTAATAATAATTATTATTATTCATTTTTAGTTATTACTATCCATGAGGTCTTCACTAGGACAAAACCTATGGATGTAGTTTCATTCTCAGTATATTAAAGGTGTGTGTTTTTCATTTATTCACCATGCCGTATTTACTATGCCTTATTTTTTATGATTTAGTTATTATTTATTCCTTCTTATGCTATTTTTAACCCTTACTAAACATTTGACCTCACCCCTTTCAATTGTTTTTCATCAACAAGTTGTGAAGAGGAGACCATTTATTGAGTTCTCATGGGTACTATCTTTTATTTTTTCTTTTGTGTTTTATCAATATAATATGAGATACATGTATGTATCTGGTTTCATCCAGACCATTAAACTACTCGGTATTTTAGTATTTGATTACTTTTAATCATGCCAATGCAATTCGTAACGGACTGGCTCCGATGTAGAGGAGTTGAGGCGTTACAGTTGGTATCAGAGGAAGTTTAGTCGAAAACATGGGAACACGATTTTGAAAACGTAGGTTAGGGAACCAAGACCTAATATGGTCTATGAGGATAAATAAACAAGAATAGCTTATCATTTTGGTAAGTAATAGATTATGTGGATCTTTCTATCCAATATATTCATGTGTGGATATAAAAAGTAGAGGGGGCTCGGGAATAGATGTAACTAGGAGTGAGAAATTCAACAAGGAGTTTCGGGAATGACCCGAGGTATCCTGGTACATGAAAATAGGCCTTGATTCATTATTGGTTTGACAATCTCGAGGGATATGATTAGGATAATTCACATTTGACTTACCCACCATTATGAAGAATTTATTCCACAAAAGTGACAAAAGAATATTGTTCTAGGATTTTCTATGCTAAAATTTATGTTGTGTGTTATACTATGTCTAGAGTTATAGAAATTTCATAATTTTATAATCTAATATATAATATTGAAATTTATTAGAAATGGCGCCTAGTATAAGGAATAAAAACACCACTAATAAATGTGAGGATACATATTTAGAAAAGGATGTTGACATAAATAAGGATGTTGACATAAATAAGGATACATATTTAGAAATTTCATCGTTTGTTAACAAGGTATGTATAGACTTCTATGAATCCAATGGATTTGAAGGGATGAAAAAATGATAGGATGGAATAGAAATACTGGGATAAATGGAATTAAGGGAAAAAGAGTTTTCCCGTATGTGATAATTGTGGAAATAATCGCCATGGTAAATGCTTGATGTGAATGGGTTTTTTCAATAAGTGTAGAGAAAAAGGAGACAAAGTTCCTGATTTCATGTCTATGAATAAAGTTTCTAAAGTAAAATGCTTCAAATACAAGTATATGCGACACTATATGAATCAATGTCTCAATCGTCAATGGAATATACCTTAAATGCTTGTTTTGGATAATGATCAAGTTATGATGCCACCTTAGATGAAATATAATGATTAATATTCCTAGTCAATAATCATGAAATTTCAATATTTTATCGGTAATGTACTAGTTATATGAATCATTAGAAATATAAGGATTGTATTGTAGTACTATTTCATTAAGGATTTGTGGTTCTATGATGAATGGTACAAAGGAAAACTAATTAATAATAAAGTTAAACTTATATATATATATCATTTAGGTAAAGAAACCATTTAATATATATATTGAATATTCAGATAATGGTGCTAAAATGATTGATTTAAATAAATACTGACTACATTGGTGTTGTTTTTTGAATTTTAGAGAAGTGGTTTATGCTATCATTGATGGAGTTTACATGGATTTTGTATTAAAGAAATATATGCAATAAAAAGTATTGTACATAATGAAATTATAATAATTCATGTTTCCAATATGGTTTTTATGAAAATTAAATGTATTTCCATATTTCAAGAGGATACATGGTAAATCTATTCACATGATTGGAATTTGAATTTTAGATCTATTTCTGGTTGATTAAGGGTTAATGATATGTTCATCTTGGAAATTTTTAGACCTTGATTATAATGTACTTAATCATTATATTTTTCAATTTTTTACACTTTACACAATGTTTTAAGTTGATCTTTGTATGGGGTTTTATGATTTTAATGTCACTACATGATGGTTTGATACTTCTTCCATGACCATGTTGTCCCATTATAATTCATTTTTTTGTAGTAATCTATTTATTTCCCCTTCCTCTTATTAATAGTATATTTTAACCATATTCAGGATGTGGGTTTCCCAAAAAAAATTCAAGTAAAAACCATTAACTTTCAAAGTTCAATTTCAAATTTCATGGGCTAAATTGTTTTAAGGAGGGAATAATTTAACACCCCAATAATTTACAAATATATTTAATTTATAAATCATAAATCATTAAGTCCTTAAAAAAACACATTTTATAATATATTCTTTAATCACTACTTTTTCTCTATTATGTGTTGCATTTCGAAAAATGGTGATCTAGAGTTGTGATCTGTAAGTCATTTGGAGTCTGATAGAAGAAATGATAAGATGATGAGAAGTTAATTATGTTTTCAATGTGACGAAAAACTATATATACCTTTAACATTGTTATTTTTTTAATTAACTATGATTTTATTTGAAAATTAAATTAGGAATATTTAGGGAATCCTTTTTGAAAATTATATTTCATTTTTAAATTCTACTCATCGATAAATGGTTAGGGTGAATTTTTGGGAAATTTCTGAAATTCATGAAATATTGATAAATAGTGAAATACGGTAAAACGCCGTCTATAAAAATTATCATTATAATACACAATTTATGACATCATAAGTGATGTAGGACCAATTATTAAAACTCACACTCCATTATTAATAATTTTGGAAACATGAATTAATATTATTCATAGTCATGAGATAAAATATTAAAATAATGATTAAAATATTGAAAAATACATCCTCTCCTCCTCAATAAATACCACTCTCATTCCCCTCTTACTCCCACACCACTAAATGCCTTTACCCTTTCCTATGTACTTCCAAATACTCTTACAAATAATTTTACCTACATCCTAAAGCTTATGGTATCACTAAATGGCCAAAACCAAATGCCTTAAGAAGGATCTAAAGGAAAAGAGAACAAGAGGTTAACATGCCCTTTTGTTTTTTTCTTTTCCTTAATTTTATTTAATTATTTTTAAATTCATTTGGCTTAAGTTGGGATATGTCATTCCATATCCCCATTACTAACTATAATGTTTTTGATTTATGGAATCCACCTTTCAATCATTAAACTATTTTATGAAAATTTTAGTGACACTGTTAGGCTGTCGAATTTTCATTTGAGATTTCTCAATATTCTTATATTTTGAGTCCCTTTTTTCTACTTCTTTACTGATATAACTTCATACGAATGCTATGAAAATTCATTCACATTAAATTAACTTGAATTTTATTATCTTAATGGAATATTTCATCATCACCTTTCATTATCTTCCTTTTGTAATATAAATGAAAACACCTTCCAAGATGTGTCAAATTATCACACTCAAGGAAGACCGGTTTTAAATTTTAATTAATATCCTCAAAACTGGTCATGATACCTTTTTAAATGATTAACTATTTCTTAATATATTTATTTTACATTATCAAATATACTGGAATCCTTACTCACTCATAATACTATATAATAAAACCAAATAAGTTCATTATGCACAAAATGGGAAAAGTTAAGCCAAGCATTTATCAATAACTTTTAGCTAATGAATCATCCTTATGTATATAAAACAAAATCATTATAAGATAATTAATATCAATTTAATTTCACAAATAATATATATTATCAATTTTAGATGTTTAACCACACTTCAAATAAACTTCCATTCATGAATACAGTTAAAAAGGTCATGAAAAACAATGGAAAAAATGGTTCCAAAAAAAGAAAAATGAATCCCTTAAAACTCATCAAAAAGGTCATGAATGAAACTAATAAGGTCATACCATATCTATTATATGTTTATGAGGTTCTGGAATTATTAGTTAATAAAAATAAATTTTAATATTCATGTTGTTAAGAACAATCAAGAACACCATCATGTTTAATGTAAGGGACGTATTAACTCAATTTCCATTTGTTGAGATAAACATCAATTTCATTGGTTTTGTATTGTACAAGAATATTTTTGATTGACCTATAATTTTTCTATTCTGTTTATACACATTTACTTGGTGGTTTAATTTCTATCAAACATAATTAGGGAATTTATTTTTCCTCAATATAATGATATGTTCTTGGTAGGGGTTTCATCAACCCACATCCATCTCTGTGAGATATACCTTATTCACTATTATTACTTGTGTATAGTGTATTTATACAACCCAATGATTTTTGATAGAATTAATATCTTTATTTTCAAGATATTAAATGTAACATTTGATGACTACTAATTTTATGTCATATGGTTCTATTGATTACAATGTAGTAAGTATTTTCTACCCGAACCTCCATTTTCATTTGGATTTATCTTCTTCTCTTCAACTCAATGAAATTCCTATTTTTTCTTATTTACTCATCATAAATTCTGGTTAAATCTCATATATATGTGTACCAATAATATTTTCTCTTTAATTTGTAGGAATATACATGTTTTAGAATAATATTTCAAAAAAAATTCCGAAATGCATGATTGATTCAAGGAACTTTTACAATTGTTACCTATTTTGATGATAAATCTATAATCTGTTTTAATCCATGATTATCTTTTTAAATCACACATTTTAAATTATAATTTTTTTCATTTTTAGTTTTATGAAATATAATATTTCTTTTCTTTTTAAATTCATTTTAATTAATTCCATAATCCACCCTAAAATGTTTTAATTCTCAAGCATCTTTAGAATCACTTTTTACATGGTTTCACTTCAGTAGGACATCATTTATGCCCCAATTGTAATCTCGATGTACATGAATTTTATTTTTAGGGATATAAATGTATAAAACAATCTTTATGGAAAATACAAATAATTTACCAAAAGTGATCTTTATTCCAAAGTAAATTTTATTTTCCTCCACACCCTTTAACTATTTGTGATATATGCCTTGTTCATCAATTATTTCATTCATGTGGTGTATGTAGTTCCATTTGGAATATCATATCGATAGTCCCCTTATTCTCATGATATTCTAAGGGATTATGATTTCAATGTTTCAAGGTGGTATGTGACACTATGGAATGTTTAAGTATTATTTCCTCAATATTTTTTCAATGGTCTCATTTAAATTTATCATTATTTATATCAACATCCTTTAATGAATCTATATACTAATATATATATAATTATTGAGAAGTAATATTTTAATTACATTATATATATGTATAAAAAATGATTTGGACATGAAGTGGTGGGTGGGGATTTCTATAAACCCTCTATGCATCGGTAGGTCTCATGAGACAAATCAGTTGGTGACAAGCCCTTCGTGTCTGTTTCTAAAAATCAAATGGGTTTCTACACACAGACATAAACCATTTAGATTGTATTGTGGTATCTTGTTCTAGATACATGATTTCCAATTAAAAAGTATTATATTTATTCATTTTTAGTTGATAATATCTATGAGGTTTTCATTTTGAAAAAACCTATTGATGTAGTTTCAGTCTCAGTTTATTAAAGGTGAATGTCTTTTATTTATTCAGCATTCCATATTAAAGCTGACTAATTGTTTATGATTTAGTTATTATTGATTCATGCTTCATCAATTTTTGACAATTAATGAGTATTTGATCTCGCCCCTTTTGTTTGTTTACCTTCAATAAGTTATGAAGAGGGGACCATTTATTGAGTTCTCATAGACACAATCTTTTAGTCTTTGTTATGTGTTGTATTTTTTTATCGTTCCCAATGTAATATGAGTTACATATATATATGTAGCTTCTTCATGAATACTAAACTACTCGATAATTTGGGATGTGATTACCTGTAATAATGCCAATGTAATTATTAATGCACTTTCTCAGGTCGAGAGGGGTCAGGGCGTTACCATAAGGGTCAAAAAAAGAATTAATTCTGAAAAAATGGAATATACCTTTGATAGAATCTAGGATTTTAGATGATACATTTTTTAAAAAAAAAACTTACAATCCAACTGGTTTCCTGGTTAAAAAGTAATGAATTAAAATATAAGATAATAATAATACAAAACCATATAATATGTTTAAAACATTTTTGGAAAGCCTTGGTTGAAAATTTATAAATCCATATAAACAACTGACTTTATTATTAATGAAATATTAATTTATTAAACATTGAATTATTTAATGTAATTTTTTATATATAACTATTGTTTCTAAAAGTTCTATTTTCCTATCTTCTAAGGGGGCCACTTACACCATCCAAAAATATACCACCCATTATAAATTAAAATTAAAAATTTCCTAAATATCCTCTCCTGGAATTAACTAAAACATTCTTATGATTATGGTCAAAATGAGTTAAAACAATCCTTTCACTTAAATGGAAATCATTAAGGGAATATCAAGCACCTAATGTGAGTTTTAACTTTTCCATAGCTTTCTCTCCTTAAAAATTTTCCTTATAATTTCTCCTCAAAATATCTTATATACATGAAAATTAAATTACATATTTATATTATTATACTGATATTATATTATATTAATTGATTAACCCTTTTTTAATCTTCTCCATCCACTAAGGAAGAAAAGTCATTTGTTATTTATGTGCATAGACTTCCACCTACTTAGAGAGATGTCTTTAATTTTTTATACAGCATCACATGGGGGGTTTTAATTATGGATGTTGAAGATATATGATATATAAAATATATAAAAAATATTTTAATGTAAAATCATAATGTAATTTATTTCCCCATAATTCATTGGAAAGGGAAATTGTAGTCATGCGAATATGCGAACTATTTCCTCTACGAGTAATGAGTCATATTTGAAATCACCACCCATACTAGTTGAACACAAGAAATTATTATTATAAAAAAATTAAATCTATAAAACTATTAATGTTATGAATATTATGGATCCATTTTTACAATCCTTTAGACTATGATCAACATATATAATGAGTTAAAAAATAATTTAATAGAACAACCTCAAGTAAATGAAATGGGAAATAAAACTATATTTTAAAACAATAAAATATGATATTTATAGAACCTTATATTTTGTAATATAGATAAATAAGGTTCTTGGGTATACATCCAATTAACCAAATTTAATTATTCCTGAATTTATTATTATGTTAATAGTTCTTTAATACACATGTAATGGTTATCATCCCAAATTATCTTATTTTAGACAAGTTTTAATTTTATGCACAAAATTTTTATTTATATAGTTAATATACTACACAATAATGTATTTTGTAATAATAAATGATAAATTTCTGGTGATTTATGGAACCATATGATTTTCTGAATTCCAATAACCTTTGATTAATCATTTATTAATGTTGTAAAGGATCCATCTCAAAAATTTTATCTTTAAGATAAATTTTAATTTATCTAACTAAATTCATTTAGATAGTTTTTATACTGAAAATTATTTATAAAATTTCATGGAATCCATTTATTTATAGTATTAAAACTTAAATTCAGTCACCATATCTTTCAATGGATTTTCATAAGAATGTTTCATATGAACTGATAGATCTTTATTACCATCTTATTGACTTGTAAATTAAATGCTATTATTGTTTTAACCCATTAATGAAATATTATTCTCATGTATCTCTTTATATTATATATATATATATATTTTATATGTATACAGAGATAAAAATTATGACATATTTTTTTGTTAATAATCTTTTTATTTTCCTCTAAAATCACCTCTTCTAAGTGGGATCAATTTATAGAAACATTCATGTTTGTTGACACGTGTCAAGTATAACCATTATCAAATGTTTTTAAACAATGTATAAATTCTAAAAAAACATCATAATTTTTATTGGAAAAAAATCTTTGTAAAATTATAGTTTTATAAAAGGAAATATGGTTCTTACTTATTTCGAATTATCATATACTTATTTCAAAAAGTACCACCCAAGTGGTTCATTTTTATTTATTATTCTCTGAGATCCTATGAATGAATTTTTTACATTGGAAGTCAATGGTCAAAACCTATGTCTATAAATGTGAGGATACATATTTAGAAAAGGATGTTGACATAAATAAGGATGTATATGAGGAAATAATATCGTTTGTTAACAAGGTATGTATAGACTTCTATGAATCCAATGGATTTGAAGGGATGAAAAAATGATAGGATGGAATAGAAATACTGGGATAAATGGAATTAAGGGAAAAAGAGTTTTCCCGTATGTGATAATTGTGGAAATAATCGCCATGGTAAATGCTTGATGTGAATGGGTTTTTTCAATAAGTGTAGAGAAAAAGGAGACAAAGTTCCTGATTTCATGTCTATGAATAAAGTTTCTAAAGTAAAATGCTTCAAATACAAGTATATGCGACACTATATGAATCAATGTCTCAATCGTCAATGGAATATACCTTAAATGCTTGTTTTGGATAATGATCAAGTTATGATGCCACCTTAGATGAAATATAATGATTAATATTCCTAGTCAATAATCATGAAATTTCAATATTTTATCGGTAATGTACTAGTTATATGAATCATTAGAAATATAAGGATTGTATTGTAGTACTATTTCATTAAGGATTTGTGGTTCTATGATGAATGGTACAAAGGAAAACTAATTAATAATAAAGTTAAACTTATATATATATATCATTTAGGTAAAGAAACCATTTAATATATATATTGAATATTCAGATAATGGTGCTAAAATGATTGATTTAAATAAATACTGACTACATTGGTGTTGTTTTTTGAATTTTAGAGAAGTGGTTTATGCTATCATTGATGGAGTTTACATGGATTTTGTATTAAAGAAATATATGCAATAAAAAGTATTGTACATAATGAAATTATAATAATTCATGTTTCCAATATGGTTTTTATGAAAATTAAATGTATTTCCATATTTCAAGAGGATACATGGTAAATCTATTCACATGATTGGAATTTGAATTTTAGATCTATTTCTGGTTGATTAAGGGTTAATGATATGTTCATCTTGGAAATTTTTAGACCTTGATTATAATGTACTTAATCATTATATTTTTCAATTTTTTACACTTTACACAATGTTTTAAGTTGATCTTTGTATGGGGTTTTATGATTTTAATGTCACTACATGATGGTTTGATACTTCTTCCATGACCATGTTGTCCCATTATAATTCATTTTTTTGTAGTAATCTATTTATTTCCCCTTCCTCTTATTAATAGTATATTTTAACCATATTCAGGATGTGGGTTTCCCAAAAAAAATTCAAGTAAAAACCATTAACTTTCAAAGTTCAATTTCAAATTTCATGGGCTAAATTGTTTTAAGGAGGGAATAATTTAACACCCCAATAATTTACAAATATATTTAATTTATAAATCATAAATCATTAAGTCCTTAAAAAAACACATTTTATAATATATTCTTTAATCACTACTTTTTCTCTATTATGTGTTGCATTTCGAAAAATGGTGATCTAGAGTTGTGATCTGTAAGTCATTTGGAGTCTGATAGAAGAAATGATAAGATGATGAGAAGTTAATTATGTTTTCAATGTGACGAAAAACTATATATACCTTTAACATTGTTATTTTTTTAATTAACTATGATTTTATTTGAAAATTAAATTAGGAATATTTAGGGAATCCTTTTTGAAAATTATATTTCATTTTTAAATTCTACTCATCGATAAATGGTTAGGGTGAATTTTTGGGAAATTTCTGAAATTCATGAAATATTGATAAATAGTGAAATACGGTAAAACGCCGTCTATAAAAATTATCATTATAATACACAATTTATGACATCATAAGTGATGTAGGACCAATTATTAAAACTCACACTCCATTATTAATAATTTTGGAAACATGAATTAATATTATTCATAGTCATGAGATAAAATATTAAAATAATGATTAAAATATTGAAAAATACATCCTCTCCTCCTCAATAAATACCACTCTCATTCCCCTCTTACTCCCACACCACTAAATGCCTTTACCCTTTCCTATGTACTTCCAAATACTCTTACAAATAATTTTACCTACATCCTAAAGCTTATGGTATCACTAAATGGCCAAAACCAAATGCCTTAAGAAGGATCTAAAGGAAAAGAGAACAAGAGGTTAACATGCCCTTTTGTTTTTTTCTTTTCCTTAATTTTATTTAATTATTTTTAAATTCATTTGGCTTAAGTTGGGATATGTCATTCCATATCCCCATTACTAACTATAATGTTTTTGATTTATGGAATCCACCTTTCAATCATTAAACTATTTTATGAAAATTTTAGTGACACTGTTAGGCTGTCGAATTTTCATTTGAGATTTCTCAATATTCTTATATTTTGAGTCCCTTTTTTCTACTTCTTTACTGATATAACTTCATACGAATGCTATGAAAATTCATTCACATTAAATTAACTTGAATTTTATTATCTTAATGGAATATTTCATCATCACCTTTCATTATCTTCCTTTTGTAATATAAATGAAAACACCTTCCAAGATGTGTCAAATTATCACACTCAAGGAAGACCGGTTTTAAATTTTAATTAATATCCTCAAAACTGGTCATGATACCTTTTTAAATGATTAACTATTTCTTAATATATTTATTTTACATTATCAAATATACTGGAATCCTTACTCACTCATAATACTATATAATAAAACCAAATAAGTTCATTATGCACAAAATGGGAAAAGTTAAGCCAAGCATTTATCAATAACTTTTAGCTAATGAATCATCCTTATGTATATAAAACAAAATCATTATAAGATAATTAATATCAATTTAATTTCACAAATAATATATATTATCAATTTTAGATGTTTAACCACACTTCAAATAAACTTCCATTCATGAATACAGTTAAAAAGGTCATGAAAAACAATGGAAAAAATGGTTCCAAAAAAAGAAAAATGAATCCCTTAAAACTCATCAAAAAGGTCATGAATGAAACTAATAAGGTCATACCATATCTATTATATGTTTATGAGGTTCTGGAATTATTAGTTAATAAAAATAAATTTTAATATTCATGTTGTTAAGAACAATCAAGAACACCATCATGTTTAATGTAAGGGACGTATTAACTCAATTTCCATTTGTTGAGATAAACATCAATTTCATTGGTTTTGTATTGTACAAGAATATTTTTGATTGACCTATAATTTTTCTATTCTGTTTATACACATTTACTTGGTGGTTTAATTTCTATCAAACATAATTAGGGAATTTATTTTTCCTCAATATAATGATATGTTCTTGGTAGGGGTTTCATCAACCCACATCCATCTCTGTGAGATATACCTTATTCACTATTATTACTTGTGTATAGTGTATTTATACAACCCAATGATTTTTGATAGAATTAATATCTTTATTTTCAAGATATTAAATGTAACATTTGATGACTACTAATTTTATGTCATATGGTTCTATTGATTACAATGTAGTAAGTATTTTCTACCCGAACCTCCATTTTCATTTGGATTTATCTTCTTCTCTTCAACTCAATGAAATTCCTATTTTTTCTTATTTACTCATCATAAATTCTGGTTAAATCTCATATATATGTGTACCAATAATATTTTCTCTTTAATTTGTAGGAATATACATGTTTTAGAATAATATTTCAAAAAAAATTCCGAAATGCATGATTGATTCAAGGAACTTTTACAATTGTTACCTATTTTGATGATAAATCTATAATCTGTTTTAATCCATGATTATCTTTTTAAATCACACATTTTAAATTATAATTTTTTTCATTTTTAGTTTTATGAAATATAATATTTCTTTTCTTTTTAAATTCATTTTAATTAATTCCATAATCCACCCTAAAATGTTTTAATTCTCAAGCATCTTTAGAATCACTTTTTACATGGTTTCACTTCAGTAGGACATCATTTATGCCCCAATTGTAATCTCGATGTACATGAATTTTATTTTTAGGGATATAAATGTATAAAACAATCTTTATGGAAAATACAAATAATTTACCAAAAGTGATCTTTATTCCAAAGTAAATTTTATTTTCCTCCACACCCTTTAACTATTTGTGATATATGCCTTGTTCATCAATTATTTCATTCATGTGGTGTATGTAGTTCCATTTGGAATATCATATCGATAGTCCCCTTATTCTCATGATATTCTAAGGGATTATGATTTCAATGTTTCAAGGTGGTATGTGACACTATGGAATGTTTAAGTATTATTTCCTCAATATTTTTTCAATGGTCTCATTTAAATTTATCATTATTTATATCAACATCCTTTAATGAATCTATATACTAATATATATATAATTATTGAGAAGTAATATTTTAATTACATTATATATATGTATAAAAAATGATTTGGACATGAAGTGGTGGGTGGGGATTTCTATAAACCCTCTATGCATCGGTAGGTCTCATGAGACAAATCAGTTGGTGACAAGCCCTTCGTGTCTGTTTCTAAAAATCAAATGGGTTTCTACACACAGACATAAACCATTTAGATTGTATTGTGGTATCTTGTTCTAGATACATGATTTCCAATTAAAAAGTATTATATTTATTCATTTTTAGTTGATAATATCTATGAGGTTTTCATTTTGAAAAAACCTATTGATGTAGTTTCAGTCTCAGTTTATTAAAGGTGAATGTCTTTTATTTATTCAGCATTCCATATTAAAGCTGACTAATTGTTTATGATTTAGTTATTATTGATTCATGCTTCATCAATTTTTGACAATTAATGAGTATTTGATCTCGCCCCTTTTGTTTGTTTACCTTCAATAAGTTATGAAGAGGGGACCATTTATTGAGTTCTCATAGACACAATCTTTTAGTCTTTGTTATGTGTTGTATTTTTTTATCGTTCCCAATGTAATATGAGTTACATATATATATGTAGCTTCTTCATGAATACTAAACTACTCGATAATTTGGGATGTGATTACCTGTAATAATGCCAATGTAATTATTAATGCACTTTCTCAGGTCGAGAGGGGTCAGGGCGTTACCATAAGGGTCAAAAAAAGAATTAATTCTGAAAAAATGGAATATACCTTTGATAGAATCTAGGATTTTAGATGATACATTTTTTAAAAAAAAAACTTACAATCCAACTGGTTTCCTGGTTAAAAAGTAATGAATTAAAATATAAGATAATAATAATACAAAACCATATAATATGTTTAAAACATTTTTGGAAAGCCTTGGTTGAAAATTTATAAATCCATATAAACAACTGACTTTATTATTAATGAAATATTAATTTATTAAACATTGAATTATTTAATGTAATTTTTTATATATAACTATTGTTTCTAAAAGTTCTATTTTCCTATCTTCTAAGGGGGCCACTTACACCATCCAAAAATATACCACCCATTATAAATTAAAATTAAAAATTTCCTAAATATCCTCTCCTGGAATTAACTAAAACATTCTTATGATTATGGTCAAAATGAGTTAAAACAATCCTTTCACTTAAATGGAAATCATTAAGGGAATATCAAGCACCTAATGTGAGTTTTAACTTTTCCATAGCTTTCTCTCCTTAAAAATTTTCCTTATAATTTCTCCTCAAAATATCTTATATACATGAAAATTAAATTACATATTTATATTATTATACTGATATTATATTATATTAATTGATTAACCCTTTTTTAATCTTCTCCATCCACTAAGGAAGAAAAGTCATTTGTTATTTATGTGCATAGACTTCCACCTACTTAGAGAGATGTCTTTAATTTTTTATACAGCATCACATGGGGGGTTTTAATTATGGATGTTGAAGATATATGATATATAAAATATATAAAAAATATTTTAATGTAAAATCATAATGTAATTTATTTCCCCATAATTCATTGGAAAGGGAAATTGTAGTCATGCGAATATGCGAACTATTTCCTCTACGAGTAATGAGTCATATTTGAAATCACCACCCATACTAGTTGAACACAAGAAATTATTATTATAAAAAAATTAAATCTATAAAACTATTAATGTTATGAATATTATGGATCCATTTTTACAATCCTTTAGACTATGATCAACATATATAATGAGTTAAAAAATAATTTAATAGAACAACCTCAAGTAAATGAAATGGGAAATAAAACTATATTTTAAAACAATAAAATATGATATTTATAGAACCTTATATTTTGTAATATAGATAAATAAGGTTCTTGGGTATACATCCAATTAACCAAATTTAATTATTCCTGAATTTATTATTATGTTAATAGTTCTTTAATACACATGTAATGGTTATCATCCCAAATTATCTTATTTTAGACAAGTTTTAATTTTATGCACAAAATTTTTATTTATATAGTTAATATACTACACAATAATGTATTTTGTAATAATAAATGATAAATTTCTGGTGATTTATGGAACCATATGATTTTCTGAATTCCAATAACCTTTGATTAATCATTTATTAATGTTGTAAAGGATCCATCTCAAAAATTTTATCTTTAAGATAAATTTTAATTTATCTAACTAAATTCATTTAGATAGTTTTTATACTGAAAATTATTTATAAAATTTCATGGAATCCATTTATTTATAGTATTAAAACTTAAATTCAGTCACCATATCTTTCAATGGATTTTCATAAGAATGTTTCATATGAACTGATAGATCTTTATTACCATCTTATTGACTTGTAAATTAAATGCTATTATTGTTTTAACCCATTAATGAAATATTATTCTCATGTATCTCTTTATATTATATATATATATATATTTTATATGTATACAGAGATAAAAATTATGACATATTTTTTTGTTAATAATCTTTTTATTTTCCTCTAAAATCACCTCTTCTAAGTGGGATCAATTTATAGAAACATTCATGTTTGTTGACACGTGTCAAGTATAACCATTATCAAATGTTTTTAAACAATGTATAAATTCTAAAAAAACATCATAATTTTTATTGGAAAAAAATCTTTGTAAAATTATAGTTTTATAAAAGGAAATATGGTTCTTACTTATTTCGAATTATCATATACTTATTTCAAAAAGTACCACCCAAGTGGTTCATTTTTATTTATTATTCTCTGAGATCCTATGAATGAATTTTTTACATTGGAAGTCAATGGTCAAAACCTATGTCTCTTTTCAAATTTTGAATTTTTATGTTATTTAATTCCTTATTCTCTTAAAAATTCCTATTATTTATGCCTTTTCTATGACGTGAATAAGAATTTTGAAACCCACTTCCTTCTCACAGTTTTTTTCATGATTATGATTTATTTATTGTTTATTTTCATCATATAAAAATTATATGTATAATTTTCATTTATTTTATGGGTGGTTCTACAAAAATATCTATCTCAAATGAATTGGTTTTGGTGTTTCTCTCCTTAGATTCCATGTATATGATTAGGTAGTTAACATAATCAATAATGAGACTTTTTCCACTGTATATAGTGCTCAAATAATCATCATAAACACAATATGTTTTTAGATTAGTTGACCTATAATTATATAGACATATAATGTATTGGTAAATGCATTAACCTACATGAGATGTTATGTAATGGATTAGGTAGTGAATGTAAATCCACATTATGACTTTTTTCTCAATATGATAATCTTCTAGAGAGTAATGTTATTCCCACATGTTTTTCATATGTTGATATCATTTCCTTATTCCATTTTTCTATGCTTTTTATCATCCACTTTTCGATATCTTATAATTCGTTTTGGATGTCATGTTATAATTTATTTCCATGTTTTTTCCCTTATTGGTATTCGATGGTCACAATTTTTCTTATGTATTTTCCAAAGGATGCACTATATATTTTTAGAAAATATATTCGAGTCAAAATAACTATTTAGAGATTAACGAAATATGATGATTTTATGTTTAAGATGATTTATCATTATATCTAATATTTTAAAGACACTAATCATATTGATCATTGTGACAAATTATTTTAAATGTCTTTTACGAATAAGTAAATAAATTATTTTTTTAGTTTAGGAAACTATTGTAGATGAATCAATCAAAATCTTTTTTAGAGAAGGAAGTGTGAGATAATAATTCATTATAACATGGGTATTTATTTAATAAAAAATCCATTGAATGATGTAATATAACATGATTCTATAATACACATAATATCCATGAAATAAAATTTTAAAACACATTCATGGTCTAATTTGTACACTATATAAAATAAATCATAATTCATTGAATGAATTATGAATCAATGAATTTAAATTGATAGCATGGAAACCATTACAACTTTTATTAAATCTGAATCCCTATCTCATGATATAAATAACACAATTGTAATTACAAATGTAATTATAAAGAGTCACACATAATATAATATCACAATAAAAACCATATAAACCTTATAAAAAGAATTAGGTTCATATTACAAGATATGTCACAAAGAAACAATATTCAGATGAATAATGCTTCCCAAGATTATATCATTGGTATTATAATTAATAAATATTTTTTTACATGTAGAAAGTGTAAAACCATATAAAAATGGGAAAATAAAACTTATTAATATCATATGTTATTACACACTTAATATTTTATTAACATGGTCAATTAACTAGAACTGTATCATAATTAATGGAAATTGAGTTATGAAACTCCATACCTCGAGTCCCAACAAGACATGTTTTTCCATTATCTCTCATATGATTAAAAAATATCAATTATTTAAAATTATAAGTATAATTTTATTTTTTATATACATATCATTTACCATTTATTTATATTACTTCAATGAAATATTTATTTATATAATCAGTTACATCCACATCAAGTGTTTTGTGGACATTTTGTTCATATCTGTAAAATATAATTGGTAATTTGGTGGTGGTCAAAGAGGCCATTATTACAAAAATAAAATAATCATGAAATAATTATTATTTTAAAAACTTTAATTTAATTTTTGAACCATTCATGAATGTTTTACAAGAAAAAAATCACATCATTACATTAAGGTGGTAATACCCACATATTTATAAACGATGTCATCATTTTCACACGAATTGAAGGTTAAGAAAATAGATGATAACATAAAATTCAAGAATTAAAAATTATATAGTAGTTTAATATATATACTTATAAAATCCATAATTTTATACATCTATGAGTGGAATTGTTGGAAAATAATACTCTTTACTTCTTGGGGGAGGCAATCGACACATACTCACTTATAATGATTCCATTCTATAGTTGATGAATAAAGGAGTTGAACAATATTATTACATATACATAATAAGATCTCATTATATATTGTATAATGATGTCGTTTTATTGAAATGGTGAGGGTATTACTGAAGCATGTAGAAGAATAAATATAAATGAAAATGCTTATTTAAGATGATTTTCTCATATTTAAAGAACCTATTTTGGATCTCTCCTTAATGACACTAGGGATGTTATTTTAGGAAAACCAAAACTACTATAATATATTTAAGGAATTTAAAAATGGTATTTTTTTAAACTATGTGGCTCAAGAATTGTGAGGATAAGTTGATATGTGGTGTCCTTATATAAGATAGGATAGGGGAATTTATAGAATTGAAAAAATTATTGAATTAATATAAATTAGTTTTCATGTTAATGTGGATCCAATTTTATACATTTATAAAATATTTTGTAAAAATTAATAAATAGTAGTAAAATATAAAATCAAACAATTTTATGTTTTTTGTCAATGATTATATCTTAGTTTTAATCTCTCGTTATCACTTTTAATGATTATCGTGATAACACTGATTTTTTATTCGTTTCGGGTAATGAAATTTATAATAAAATGGAACAATCAACCATATGACTGAAATGGTTGATATTATTAACCACATATAATTTTATTGGGTTATGTAATAATTTTATAAATATTAAATGGTTTAATAAATCATCATTAAACATAATATACATTTTAAGTAATTTTTGAGAGTATTCACATAATCCATTTTATCAAAATATCAAAAAAATAATTTAATTGGAATATAAACATGTAAGATATAAATAAAAAATTATTTTTGTATATAAAAGTTATGCAGCACCAAAAATCATCAAAAAAAATTATAATTTGTATGTTTCTAAAATCACTCACTTGATTTTTCTACTACATTCAAAAACATTAAGTCAGTGTTGAATAATAATTTAAGTTAATTATTTCTTTACCAAATATTAGAAATAAATTAACCTGATTAAAAATAATACAGATTTAATATAATAATATATAATGGAACAAAAACTCCTTATATCCCTATGAAAAAATATTATCTGTATTAGAATAAAAAGGGTGACATTTTGTATTTATTTTTTATGTAAAATACTATAAATGTATATTTCAAGGAAAAATGTCACCTAAAGAAACTATTTTTCAAATCTAATATGTATTTAGTCAATATTAACACTTATATTAGAAATAATATAAGTTAAATGTTGTTTTTTAAATCGGTATTATATTATTTGTAACCCTAAATAACTGATTTACCCTTACAGAGGAGACTAATATTTACCATTATTCTTGTTTATAAGGACAAAAAATGATGTCACCATATATAAATTTTTTTGAAATAATGATAAAAATATCAAAATCATTTTACTAATATCAATACTATTGGTTGGTAGAAATTACTTTTTAAAAAAAAACATGAAAATTACGAGAAAAATAGTTCTCTAAAAACAATAAAATTTTAAGTAAAAAAATTCTTTTACTGAGAAATTCAGAATAAGTTTGATTATAAAGAAAATAATTGCAATATACTTTATAAAACATAAATAATTAAAATTTTGCTATAATTCAAAAGCAAATGTTACTTTTTTTGTACTTGAATCAAAATGATATTTTACTAAAAAATTGATATTATCACTATTCACTAAGAAACTAATCTATTCAAATAAATCAAATAAAATTCATTGTAAGAAGTTTTTAATATTATGATATAAAAAATAATAACTTTTTAATTAAATAAAATTCCTAATATTTTCTTACTTTAATTATAACATTTTCTTCTAAAATAAATAAAAAACAATTTTTTAAAGAAAATAAATTTCTGAAGTATAAAATGACTTTATTAAAAATTATGTAAATATTTCTTAAGAATAATTTAATATATTATTATATAGTAGGTAAATTGAATATATATATATATATATATCATAATGTTATGATACATATTAATACTCTCATATTTAATAGATTGGTTATAACTATCAGATTTTAATTAATTTTATTCTATAGTTCTTATATAATTGTTGATGTGTGTCGTGTATGATATAAAACATAGTCATAATTTAAAATATTTGGTTATTAAAATATACCATGAATTAAATGGGAATAAATTATAAAAAATTTATCCGACAATAAATCAACAGCACACCCTAAAAGCGTAACATGGTCTATAACGTATAACATGCATAAAACACATGAGAATGTAGACCAAGAATCCCTTACCGCATTAAAAGCATCCAAATAAAAACCAAAATAAAGGATAAAATTTCAATGGAGACATTAAATTTCATGATTAATGATCATCATGAATAAAATATTAAATGGGAATTATATGCACCATTCTAGTTAAACCACATTATATAATAATAAATATGTCTCAAGGGGTGACAATTGAAAAAAAGAAACCATAACATTATTCCCAATTCATTAAGTGAATGATTATTATATCATGAATAATAAAATTAATTTTATTATATACCTTATTGGGAAACATATTAAGTGATCCCTATCAAGTGTTTTGTTATATATTATTTTCTAACAATTTTAAAAAATTAAATTAGATTCGGCTTATTTATGTAATTAATGCATTTTATTATTATATTTTAATAATAAATTAAATTAATAGTATAGTTTTATATAAAAATAAATAAACAATGGTATAATTATATATTTTTAATATCATTAGAATTTATATTTCAATATTCATCCATGATACATTTTTTTAATATTGATTGTGGAGGTGGTTAAACCAACCCAAACATGAAAACAATATATCTTGATTAGTGACTCATGTCAAGTAAGTGTATAATAAAAAAATAATGATATTATATAAATTTTACTATGTTTTTTAATAAAATTTAAATTTCTATGGATAAATAAATAAAACAAGATGATTGAAAAAAGATGGTACTTCTAAGAGGCGGTGGTCTGCATGACACATGGTTAACATTCATTTTTTTCTAAATACATAGAAAATAATAAATATGTTTTCCCCATTAATATAAAAAACATTCATTATGACATTGATTTCATTATATAGTTTTGTATATGATTGGGTTTTAAGGTAAATACTAAAATGAAGAAGATAATGATTAAACAATAATCACTTTGTGAACCTGAACACTCTATTTGAAGACTCCATGAAATTTAAGGGATTGTGCTAAATAATTGAATGTTGAGACTTATAACATTTTTATAGGTACTTAGGATTTGAAAATGGAAATGATTTAGTGAGAAATTAAAATTAATTGGTGTAGCGTTTAGGGGTAAAATTGTCCCCATTTGAAAGATATGAAAAGGGTACTTTTGGAACAATAATTATTCATTATTAATAGATATAGATAATTCATTAGTCAATGTCTCACAAAGTTTGAGTTAATGTATTATTTAGTGACTTTGGGTTGATATATCCTTAAAAAATAATTTCTTATTTTTTTTAAACATGTTGGCTTTCATTATTTCTTTATTATTACTTTTACATTTTAAATTTTTAAAGGGGTTAATAGTTTTTACCAAAGTAACATTTGTATTATTAAACATAAAAGTAACCTATATTAAAAAATTATGTTATGATAAAACTAAATTAAATCATCCTTTAATATAAATTAATTCCAAATTAAGGGAAAATATTACTTTAAATTAAAAAAATATATGTATAGAGAAACTATTGTTTGTAAAAAAGGTGTTTTAAACTTTTTATGTTCCAAATCCTATTTGGAATTGATTATAAATTAATTTTTTTTAATATAAAAATATACATGTTCCAAAATAATATGGTAGACATTATCTAAAGTATATAAATTTAATTTATTAAATTTAAATTTCACAACAATAATAAAATAATTCATTGAAAAATAATAGTTTTGTTTTTATCCTGGACATAATATTTAATCATAGTAATCATTTATTTATGCTTGAAAATAGAAAAAATAAATATCTTATAATATCATCATTTTGATATAAAATGTGAAATGTATTTTTTCGGATTTGACTTTTATAAATGATGAAAATTAATTTTAATATACAATGTAATAAAAATAATTTTTATGAAAAATATATTAATTTAGTTCATAAAATATTAAACATAGGTTTTTTAAATTTATATTTATATTTAAAAATGTGTAGTAATTAACCACAAATAAATATTTGATCAATTAAAATATTTCATAAACAACATTATGTGGTTTATAATTTCATTAATGTTATAATATTGAAGGAAATTTTATATTTCATAATTCATCAAAGAATAAACAATTTCTAGATAATATAATTAAATTGGATTAAGTATAGACATGATGAATTTAAAAATTAATTTTTCGTTTTCAAATTCAAATTTCAAGGTTTTATAATTATACTATTCTTATTCATATTTTCATTCAATTACTAATCAATTATATGTTAAAAAATTCTTCATATCAATAATATATTTCACCAAGTTGGTATTTATTTTCTTAAATTCTATATATAAAAAAGAAATTTTTTTGAAAGGATAAATTTTAAATCAAAAATATATCGTCTTAGTAATTTTCAATAATATTTTATTTTATCAATTCATTGGCATGGGTAATTAACTTTATTTTGATTATGTATCTATTTATTAATTCAGTTGTATTTATTTTTAGTTGCCCACTCTATAACTATATTTTAACAGTCGTATATTGTTTTTCTCTTTCTTTGGTTGTGGGATACATATGTCATATTCTTTAAAACACATTTTGATATTAGGAAAATAATATTTATAATAATTAATCAATGGGTGTTAAATTATCTCCCCGCAAATCAATTATGTACCCATAATTTTCTGATTATCTTTATATAATGGAATATAATTATGTATAAACAAATTTTAGAAAATATCTTTGATTTAATTCCCAATTATATATCAGAATTATTATTTTAGATACTAAGAAACTATTTATTTCATATCAAGACCTACATGAAAAATATAACTTCCAGAGGATGTATATAGAAAACATCAGTAGATGCTCATGGTGTGATATTCATCATTCACTATTATTTCCCAATTCATAAATTCATAAAAAAAATCTTTTTAAAGAGAACTAATACATCCCTAATACAAAATCAATTTAAGAGAAAAAAACTAGAACTTTAAGAAATAAATTCTAGAAAATCCTAAATAATATTTATTAATAATCTCATACCAACATGTTTTTTATTTATAACTCAATATCAAATTTTTGGTGAATACATAAATATCATAAGACATTGTTAAATCTTATGTGATGAATAACTATCATCTTATAATTTTTTCATTTCATATTCGTTTCATTTTCCCTATGCTAAATGGGGTTTTTTACTATATTCCTAGTTTTCCATTTTATTAGTACTTTAGTTTTCATATATTCCAATTTAATTTATTAGAAAAATGAATTTTTATAGATTCTCACTTTCCAATAAACTCATAAGCTTCAAGACAATAATTTTCACACTTAGAGTGAATTCTCATTCCCTTAACGAAATACCTGAGGTGTTTCTTTATACATTTTTAACATGTAGAAACTTGAATCTCCTTTACTTCATCATAATTATCTCTTGAACCTTAAATAGAATCCCTTATTATATTCATTTTATTTTGGGATTTAACTATGTTCAATATATTAATAATACTTCATCATTTCCAATTTTTCACAATTTCATGATTTTTCAATCCCACTCTTATACTTTTTTGGTTTATCTTTTGGAAAATCTTTGAACTATTTATTGAATCCATTCTGGAACTCATTCATTTACGCATGGACCATTATGAAAATAATAAGAATCTATCCTGATTTATGAAAATAATAATGGAATTATATTAATATAATTAATTAAAAACTCAAACTTGGAACACTATGAAATTTTTACATTGGATTTTAGTTCCCTAAAATCACACACTGTTCAATTTATGTTTATTTTTTCTATATCATATTATATTTTTTAATATAATTCCATAACATAGTAAATCCTTTCAAATGGGATGTATAGGTAATTTGATTATCCATATCAAATCCCTTAAAATTAATTATCTAGGTGTTAAACTATATCCTTACTCTTAGTGCATTAGAGTACATATTTTTTATGTTCCCAACTACACTTTTGTGTTAATTACTGTAACATTCATTTTTTCAATATCCACACCCACCTTCAATAATTTAGTAAGTGATGCAGTTTCTAATACCTAAACATATCCCTTTGACAATCCCAAATTGTTTTTATTATATATCTCTTATCCCAATAACTAATGTTTTCAATATTACATCATGTAACATGATGTGTAATATATACCATCTATATTATTGTTAATCATAACATTTCAACCCTTAAATTATCCTAAAATGGTATCCTAACTTTTAAATATTATAAAAAAAATACTTTTGTTCCAATAGTGTGGTACCAGACCCATACTATAAGAATCTAGTTCTATAAAAAAAATACACACTAGATATGAATACCAGCCAAAGTGACACAATTTTATCCATAAAAAATTAAAATATATCAAACAAATATGGATCAACTTATATTTAAAGGACCTTTTGGTTTTAATGTTTTTGTAAATTTGAAGAACTCATAATCTGACTGAGCCCATATATTCTACACCAAATGAACTTGAGTTTCCAATATATAAAGAACCAATTACTCCATAATAATTCCACAATGTCTCTCATAATTTTTTAACACATGATCATCTTTTAAACATACCATGTGTAATACTTTTCTCTATTACATGAGGAAATGGAATCATATTATGGGTTATCTAAAACACTCTATAAGGTCAAATGTACATCCGAATATGTCACATATTGAAAAATATGGAAGGAATAAATGTGATTTAAATATTTTTAAATAATTTAAACCAGATTTTAAATAAATAAATAGGTGAAATAACTACATAAAAATCACAATGATAATAAAAACTGTGTTCATTGTGAGGAAAATCATAATGTCATACATTTTGACCTTTACCATCAGGGCCACATACAAAACATTATTCATACCATCAAGGCCACAACCAAGGCATCATTCCAATTATTATACTCTCAATATAGACACCATCCACATATTGCGTAGGTATACACTAAATAACTAATAATTTATTCATAATAAAATAAATGGATGAATTAAGGGGATATATAATAAAAGTCCTCACCCATCTATTTATTTATTCTATTTCATTCATTATATAATTTTATGAATATTAATATAATTCATAATCAATATTCCTTATTAATATATAAAAATCTATATTGAGAACTAAAAATACAGAATGTTGATACTTATCTAGATAATAAATATGCATAATATATCCATAAAAATAAGTTTAATTGATCCAAAATATAAAATCCCTAGTTTCATAAAATAAACATAGATAGATGTTGACAATGAAGGAAATCACCCTTAAAAGATGATTTCTTTGAATAGTAGCACAACAAAATGGACAGTGATTTTTAATTTTTGATACTATCAGTTCAAATCCCCCACCCCAAAATAAATAACATATTATAAAATAGATATTATATTATGCATCATATGTCCCATTAGGTAAATCATTATGAGTATGCAAAGAAAAACAGATATGAAAATTTAATAGAGTGTATAGAAAACCTTTTTAGAGTTATCATAAAGAATAAGTTACTATTCAATTTGAAAATTCAATTTCAAATAGGTGAAATGAATATTTTAAAAACCTTAACATAGAAAAGTAATTAACAATAATTAATTTATAAATAAATATGTAATTATATCCATGGATATATGGTTTGGAAGATATAACATTGGATGTTGAATAGAAAAACCCATGTGATATTTTTAATGTTATTTTGTTGAAAACTTACTTGATCAAAAATGAAAAAATATACATTTTAAAAGGGAGGAAAGGAAATATATATGTCATTTGAGAGAAGACATAATTTTTTTTTAAATTGAAAAGGATAAAAGTTCTGGGAAAGGAAAGTATTGACAAATATGGGAGTCATTCATTACCTAGTATGCAAATTAATATTAATAATGGTAGAATTTTCAGTGTAGAGATTCGCGATGGAAAATCATGGGACAAAAAGTTCATTATCAAATGACAGGAATTGATATTATATTATATTAAAATGTTATGGTGGGAGATCAAAATCATGGAAACAGATAGTTCTGTATGACATTTTATATTCAATAAAAATATTCTTTTGTTATCTATATTCATTATGGGAAACATAATCCATTAAGTATGAATTATATAAAAAAAATTATATGGTAAAATTTAAAATATGATTAAATAAAACATAATATAATAATAAGTAAAAATTTTCATTAATTATTTGTAATAAGTTCAATATAATGCTCATAATTCAATGAACTAATAATTAGTTATCCTATAAAATAATGAATGGGGTAAAAAATATGGAAAAATACATTTGACAAAAAGATTTGGATTTGGATTATAATATCTCATTAATTAAAAATAAATAAATTATACCAAAATTAGGGTATGTTTAATAAATAAAACATCATATAATGGAAAAATTTTGTATAATATGTAACATCTCTCTAAGAATCAAAATTAAGACCAATAAAACCCTTACAACAATAAATCATTCGAATATAAACCCCTCGATATTTAAAATTACTTATTTAACATTTAATATAAATAATAATTATATAATAATAATATAGAATAGTTTTTGGTGTTATATACATAGTTATAAAATAAAATGTTTTGTATAATATGAAATATGTCTTAAGGGGTGTGGTTTTGACAATAAACACTTACCAAATTTTGAATTCATTATGTCCATGCACCCAACTTCTTCAATAATCAGATTATGTTTATTATATACTTTTATAAGAACTTTAATCATATGTATTTAATTTAATATATACCATTGAATTTTTTATTATATGTTTTATTATATATTTTATTCAAATTTTCACATGGTAATTGAATATGTGGCTATATATTTCTATTATTTCAGTGATCAAATATGATAATTTAAAAATACTTATGATAAATAATATAAGATTTAAAGAACTATAAATAAAATAATTATTATTTTCTTAACATGTAATATCATTATTATTTAAGTTACCATATTCAACCATGGTAGGGTTGTATAACAATTTTCAAGTAAGTTGTTAAACCAACCCCAATCATAAACATGTTATTTATTTATAAGTGAATATGATAAAGGTAGTGTATAATATCATTAGAAAAATGAATAATGATAGTATTTATATTTTTATGTTGATGAATTTTATTTTAACTGGTATGAATAAAGAATGGAATTCAATGATAATAATGTAAAAGGAAATATTCCATGGAGGTAGAAGCACTACTATAAAAATGGGCAAGGGAAGCGCCATCTTTTGTCAGTGCTAGGGAAAAACTCTGTTAAAGGTAACTCTTTACCAGTGATAATTAAAATCGGAGATAAAACCATTGTCCCATATTATAAAATAGGGTGCATAGTTCCCTCTGTTTATCGCTCCCTTAAGCTCTTGTAAGACTGTACCCCTACAGCAACTCCCCTCCCCCCCACCGATGTTCTCTTTGTCGTCGCTGCTACTCCACCACTACTGCCACATCACCTCCACTGCCACTCTACCACCCCCACCACACTCTGTCGTCAATGTCCATACTCCATCGCTGCTACCCTACTCTTCCACCACTATCCATACTCATTATCCTCACCCTTGAACCCCTTCTACGGATCCTCCTCCATGTGAACCCTACTTCTCCTCCTCCCTACTAGAACCTACTCCTCGCAAAACCTACTTTTAGTGTTTGAGATTCTTTTCAATGAGGTTAGATTCTTGGTTTCTTATCTTTGATCATTGGTGATTTCTCCAGTCATCCTCATCTGTTTCAGTTTTTTCTTTTGCAAATATTCATTGGGGTGTAGTTTTATTTTGTCGGATAGTCATGTTTTAGTTGATAAAATTTTGGGATGTGGTGAGTTTTGTTTGAGAGTATAGGCATGATTATGTCCTGAATTATTGACATTATCCCTTTACTAACCAATACCCTCTTTCAATTGATACTAAAATATTCAGTTGAATTATTTTTTATGGAATTATTTATCTCCCTTTACCTTCAAATTCATGTGAAAATATGAATTTTATTGATTTGGTTAGTGTGTTTGTCCAAATTTAATGATTCATAAGAAAATAAAAGAAGAATATTTCTATTTTACTTAAATGGATGGGAATTTTTAAATTCTAAAGGTCATGTATTTGGAAATGTATAAAATATATTTTTTTCACATTAAATTTATAGCCTTTTATTCTTTTTATTTGATTTTGGTCACTAGTTTTGGGATGTTTAATGTGAGTATTTTATTATGAAAGAGGTGGCTAGTAGGGGTGGTTAAAAGGATGTTTAATGTTTTTCTTCATGGGTGGTGGGTGCTAGAATTATTTGTAAGGGGGATGGAATGTGTGTTTATTTCGATGGGGGTCTATCTGAGTTCTTTTGATTTATAAATATCTAATTGAAATGGTTAGGCTCTATTAATCTCTATTTTTATAAGTGGTTCTCTTATAATGTATTTCGATGTCTTTTTTTGTGTATTTGAATCATAAATAATAATATTTCATATTTAAATAGGATAGAGATGAATAATGATTGGATGGATGCAAATCATTTGACAATAGAGTATGAGAATGGTGTGATAGAGTTCATCATGTTTTCCAAGGACCATGCAAAGGATCCTTCTCTAATCCTTTGTCAATGTTAATGATTTTTTATTCAAGCCTAATTACTCCATAGTATTTGGAAGAACATTTAATATGTCAAGGAATAGATCAGAGATATAAATGTTGGAATAAACACAGAGAAAATGTGAATGTATCTATTTGTTTCGATAAAATTTCATTTTATGTATCATCAATGATTACAAATATGGATTATGAAGAAGACTATAAGGAGGATATGATTACAGATGTCAATGATGATGAAGATTGTATTGAGGAAATGACAAAGACAGATAAAGATGAACTCCGTGATTGCCCAAAATTATTTGATAAGTTAAAGAGTTGTGAAAATATGCCACTGTATGACGGTTGCAATAAATATACAGCATTTTCAGTTGTACTGAAGTTGTATAAATTGAATATAGGAAATGGATGGAGTGATCTCAGCTTTACGGAACTACTTTCTCTCTTGAATGACATGCTCCCAGAAGAATATGATCTCCCAAGCCGGACATATGAAGCTAAACGATTGTGATGCTCGATGAGTATGATTTCAAAAACAATACATGCATGACCATAAGATTGTATATTGTTTCACATGGATAAAAAATCCCTTATAGAACTCCCAATGTGTGGTTCTTCCCGATACAAGAAAGATAAATCCAGTCCTACGAATGTTGTATGGTACATTCCAATCATTATAAGGTTTAGGCATCTATATGGAAGTGTTGAAATTACAAGAAAATTTTTTAGGCTTCCAGAGAAAACAAATAAAGATGGAAAATTACATCACTCGTCCAATTCTCCTCAATGGAAGAGAATTGGTCATGAGTATCCTGATTTTGGAAATGAGCCAAGAAACCTTTTTCTTACATTATCTATAGATGGAGTGAGATCATTTTTTTTTTCAAACCAGCACTCATAGTACAAAGCATGTTATGTTGGTAAATTATAACATGCCACCCTGGTTATTCATTAAATGGAAATTCATCATGTTATCTTTGCTTATATCATGAATAAAAAAACCAGGTAATGATATTGATGTTTATTGGCTCCTTTTATTGAGGATTTAAAGTTATTCTGGGATTGAGGTGTTCTGTTGTATGAGGCTCATAAATGTGAATACTTCACGTTGAGAGCTATGTTTCATGGAACATTAAAGGATTTCCATGCTTATTGAAATTTTTCAAGATATATAATTAATGAAACTCAAGGTTTCTTGAGTGCGAAGAAGATACAAAATAAATTAGGTTGAAAAATTCATCGAAATCTGTGTTTCTAAGGAATTGTAGATTTCTACCTCTTTGACATAAGTACTGATCTTGGACGACATCATTCAATGGATATTAAGAACAATGAACAAAACTGACTCCACTAAAAGGTGATCAGCTATTTGAGAAATTAATATATGTGAAGATTTTTTTTGTTAAACCATTTTCAATGAACCTTACAAAAATCAGTTGGAGAAAGAGATAAGTTTTTTTAATTAACAAACTTGAATTGTATGTATGTCAGTCATTTTCTTGATGTGATGCATGTGGAAATAATGTATGTGATAGTGATATTGAAATTTTTTTAAATGCCCTTGAAAAACAAAGGATGGAATTAAGGCAAGGATGGACATGGTTGAGATGGCAATATGAGAAGAATTGGCTCCCGTGTAGGGTGAGAATTGAATGTTTCTTCCTCTAGATACTTATACATTTTCCAGGAAGGAGAGATATCAGTTTGGAAACTACTTCAAGAATGTAAAGGTTCTAAAGGGGTATTAATCTAATTTCAAGAACATTGGGTCAATGAATGATTTGAAGTTAAAATGTTTTAAATCACGTGACTTCCATGTTTTGATGCAAGATTTAATTGCAATATCGTTATGTTGTATTTTTTCCAAGAATTTCTGCCATACGTTAACTAAACATTATTTCTTATTCAAAGCTATATGATGCAATTTTTTAGACCTGGGGAAATTTATAGCTATGGAAATTGAAATTGGCATCATATTATGTGAATTAAAATTTTTCTTCCCTCTATGATTCATTTATATGATGGTTCATTTGATGGTTCACTAGGTGAGAGAGATTCGACTTTTTGGTCCAATGCATTATAAATGGATATACCCCTTTGATCTGTATATGATGATTTAGAAAGGGTATGTCAGAAATCGATGTCATCCAGAGGGTTGTATTGTAGAGAAATATATTGTTGAGGAAGCCATTGAATCTTGTATCGAATAATTATCTGATATGGAAATCATTGGTCTCCAGAAATCTCATCATACTGGACACATAGAGGGTGAGGGAATTTCAGGAAGAGATGTTGTGACAATCAATATTATAGATCGAGAGCAGGCCCATCATTATGTTTTGAATAAAATTTGGGAGGTTTATCCATATATTGCAACCTAAAAATAAATTCATAGGTAGTTTAATCCATCGTGGGATGAAAATGGATATCAAATACACATAATAACATGTTTCTAGTATAGTTTTGGAAACATTTTTTTAAGGATTTAGCTGAAAATCCTAATGAAATTTTATAATGACTTTGATGGCTAGTTGTCAGACCAAGTGTGTATGTATTATCTTACAATGGTTATTTAATTAATGGTTATACATTCTATACAGATAAACGTGATGACTATAGTACAATTAAAAATAGTTGAGTTACACTTGTGGCTAAAGCGATACATGTTTCTGGTAGTAAGCATAGAAATCCAATTTATATGAATATGTCATACATTGGAATTATCATGAAAATATGCGAGTTGGATTATAGGACATTCCAATTTCCTATTTTTCAATGCAAATGGGTTGATAACAACAGTGGTGTTAAAATAGATGAATTGGGATTTGTGACAGAATAGGGTATTTTTTCTTCATAATATAGATCGTGTTATCTCATGTTATTATCTTATCATTACTGAATTTATGTAATCTAAATTCACTTTTCATCCATTTTGGAAGAAAATGACTTCTGCACGTTCTGGTTCTCCTAACCTCGAGGCTGAACAAGTCTCTCAACCTACTACTCTTGTTGCTGCTCACATTACAGATCAACAACATGTTTCTGAAACATTTGATGCTCTTAGTTTTGAGGTCCAACAACCATCAGAACATTCCACATATTCACAAGACAATATAGATTAGTTCAGAAATGAGTGGGATGCAAACCTGCTGGAAGATTGTACAGAACTAACAAGAATATCTGACTTCGGGATGTGTATAATTGGCGGACAATTGTTGAGAGGGGTTAGGGAGATCACAAGATGAAACATTGTTCTATGTAATGTTCTTAGGAAAATATTAATTGTTATTAAATAAAAAATCCTTTCTCCAATGAGTCATTTTTCCATTTTAACAGATGAAATTCACTAGCAACATGCAAGAATGATGAAACACTTTCCTTTGGGCTTTGGATAAGAAAAACCAGTAAAATCTCCAAAATAACTTTATATCTCACCAAATGAATTTGTATTGTGTTGAAACATTAGTAGAAAGATCCATGGGTCATGTTTGACTAGTATGAGTAAACCTCGCCTCAATCTGATGCACGTTGTGGCCAGTATCACTCAAAGTTTCTCTCTTTTGTTTAAAATGGAAAAAATTTTAAGTGAAAACAAAAACTGACATATGGAAATCTGACCAAAAGAATTAGTATAAAATTGATACTTTAGGATAAATATATATGGTTCATGAGTGAAGTGTACGAGTCAACCTTGCCTCAATCTGAGGCATGGTGTGGCCAGTATCAGTCAAAGTATCTCTCTTTCATTTAAAATTGACAGAATTTAAAGTGAAAACAACAACTAACATATGGGAATCTTTCGAAACGCATTGTTATTATGTTTATGCTTTAGGAGAATGATACATGTGTCATTTAAGAAATGTAGGAGTCACCCTCACCTCAATATGAGGCATAGTGTGACTGGTATCACTCAAAGTGTATCTCTTTTGTATAAAATGGACAAAATTTTAAGTGAAAACAACAACTGACGTATGTAAATCCAACCAAATGAATTCAGATTGTGTTCATACTTTAGGATAACAAAATATAGGTCATGTTTGATGTGTACGAGTCAACCCTGCCCCAATCTAAGGCATTTTGTGGCTAGTATCACTCAATGTGTCTCTCGTTTGATTAAAATGGACAGAATTTTAAGTGAAAACAATAACTGACATACAAAAAACTGACCAAAAACATTCTGATTGTGTTGATACTTCACTTAAATTATCCATGGGTCCTTTTTAACGTGTACGAGTCAGATCCACCTCAATATGAGGCATAGTGTATCCATTATAACTCAAATTGTCTCACTTTTTGTTTAAAATGGACTGAATTTTATGTGAAAACAACAACTAATGTTCAAAAATCCAACCAAAAGCATTAATATTAGGTTAATAATTTAGGATATCTATCCATGGATCATGTGTGACATGTAATAGTCACCCACATCAATATGAGGCATGGTGTGGCCGGTATCACTCAAAGTGTCTCTTTTTGTTTAAAATGGACAAAAGTTTATGTTAAAACAACAAATGACATAGGGAAATATGAAAAAATGCATTGGGATTGTGTTTATACTTTTGAAGAAAAATACATGGGTCAGTTGTGATGTGTACGAGTCAACCCCACCTCAATATAAGGCATAGTGTGGCTGGTGTCACTCAAAGTGTCACTCTTTTGTTTAAAATGGATAGAATTTTAAGTGAAAACAAAAACTAACGTACGTAAATCTGCCCAAACACATTTATATTGTGTTGATACTTTAGGAGAATGATCTATGGGTAATGTGTAAAGTTTGGAAGTAAATATCACCTCAATCAGAGTAATAGTGTGGCCAGAGTCACTCAAAGTGTCTCTCTTTTGTTTAAAATGGACATAATTTTAAGTAAAAACAACAACTGACATACCAAAATCCAAAAGAATGAATTCTGATAGTTTTGAAACATTAGGATAATGATCCATGGGTTATTTGGGATGTGAACGATTCAACCATGCCTCATTCTATGGAATAGTGTGGCTGGTATCAGTCAGAGTGTCTCCCTTTTTTTTAAAATGGACATGATTTTAAGTAAAAAAAACAACTGATGTACGGAAAACCCCCTTCCTACAATAAACACCAAAAGCATTCATTTTTTCCAAAAGAAATACATACTATTGATATAAACACTATTCCTAAATCAATTTTAAAAATACCAATGATCTTATAACACATGAAATTCATTCCATTAAAACCATTAAAGCCCCCCCTCCCCACACCCCTAGACACCACCCCACCCTCCGTCGACACCACCCTGCCCCCTAGAAACCCCCATGGATAGCACCCCCCCACCACCCTGGATATTCCACACCCACCCCACCCCACCAACCTGGATGGCCTCCACCCCCTGGATGGCCCACCCACCACTCCTAGACCCCACCCCACCACCTGGAAACCTCCACCCCTGGACACCCCCACCCCTATGGACAGCCACCCCCACCCACCTAGACACCACCCCACCCCCTTGGACAGACCCCCCAACCTCTTGGACCACTTCCAAACGCCCTATACACCACCCCACCCCCTGGACAATGCCCAACCCCGTTAACACACCACCCTCTAGAAAGTCCCATCAACCCCCTGGACACCACCCCACCCCCTGGACATGACCATTGACATCCCCCACCCTGGACATCACCCCAACCCCTAGACACCCCCATCCCCCCGGACACCCCACCCCTTGGACACCCCTACCACCCTTGGACAGCTACCCCAACCCCTTGTACTGCCCCCATTCCCCTAAATTCAAATATAAATTATTTATATATTTAATTAACTTATGAAAAATGTGTTAATGGTGAATGGGCATACTTGTTTTAAGGGTTTTATGGTTATAATTTTTGAATGTGTATACTTGTTGTAATTATCGTATGAATTATGTTCTAATTCTGTATGGGTATACTTGTTGATATGAATTTTTTTTTCAGGTATTGTTTCGGTGTGCTACTACAGAAGTTTATGTTACAGCAGGCAGGGCATTTATCAGCACTTTTTTAGCAGAGATAAAGGCTTCCTTTATCATTGCTGAGCTTTATAATGCTTTTTAGTGCTGTTAAAGCCTGTTTTGAGAACCGATAAATCCTATTTTTGTAGTAGTGAAGTTTGAAGAACATGAGGTTAATGTTATATTGTTTTCCAAAGTTGATGGAATGGAATAAATGAAGATATATTATTTAATATAATAAAGCTCTAGTATACTATTTATATTTTTTATAATACTATGACTATGTTTGGTAGTACTTTTGGAGGTATATACTGTTAAGAAAATGATAAGGATTTATCACTTCTCACTTTGGGACCTCAAACTTTTTCTTGGATCCCTCACCCTTGATACATTCCCAAACAGCTACCTATCACAAGGCCATTCCCTTATCATTTCCAATAATAACAAATTATGCTCAGGTGCCAATCATGAGGCCTATGTAGTGTGTGAGTATGACTCAGTAGGCCACCACCAATTGTGTCTAAAACATTTCTTGTCCAAAGACAGTGTATCTAATTCTATGAAGGAAAAAATTAAAATCCTTAATTAAATAGTTATCACATTTTCTTTTATTATTTAATCATATCATTAGTCTCAGTTTCAATACATGTCTCCCATTTAAATCATAATTCATTATTTTCATTCATTTGATGTAAAATGCCATATCAAGCACACAATATATCTTTCTATGTTGAATGTCATGTGAAGCAACCCATATCTCATTCGTTGTATATCGCCATGTATAACAACCCACATCACATTCTTGGAAAACATTTTTTTTATAAAATCCATATCCAAGTCCCATTATCTAAATTAGTCTAGAATACCATGTTAAGAACACACATTCTCGATCATTTAAATCATTAATTAATTCACAATAATTAACCACATCAGTGCCTTATTTATCTAATGAATAGTTAAATATATAAAATTCAATTATTTAACCCAACAATTAACAAATCACATAACCCATTAACTAATTTTTCAATTAATTAATCAATCAACACAATTATTTTTCAATAATTAATTCTTCACTATTAATTATCCCAATCAAATCTCAACTTATCATGACTAATTCTCATAATTAATTATCTTTGATCAACATCATGACACGTACTTAATTCACCATTAATAGTCTTATATAACAAAACAACATCTCATAATTAATTCCCCTAATTAATTATCTTAACACAACCAATTCAATATCCCAATTGCAATATCTCAACCCATAAACAAAATATGCAAATCAAAATTCTAATAAGGCAGGACCCTTTGTTCTATGATTAAATCATCAATTAATCATCTATATCTCCAAAGCATAAACATATCAAATTATCATTATAAATGACTCCAATTGAGGAAATAAATTATCAAGGGGATATACTAAATCAATAATATCACATACGCATATCAAATCTAAGACTATGCGAGTTTGATTTAGACAAGATACCTCAGTTTGTAAATAGATTTTAGCCTAAAGAAAATCTCCAAAATCCAAGAAGTACAATGACGTCAATCAATATCTAGTTCTAAATCCCTAAACCAAAAATTATGATCAAAATAATCATGATCCTACAAGTCCAGGTCTAGATCAAGAATCCTGGATTTAGATATGAACCTATGGGTTTAGATCCATGGATAAAGTGTAGATATTCCATGAAAAGATCAAGGAAAGATAAGGGAATGAATTGAATAAGAACTGGGATGAAATCCAATTACCAGGATGATAGATGATCTTTAATCTAGGATTTAGGTTTCAAATAATGGTTTTTTCATTTCCTTGGAATCCCTCAGTAAGTCTCTATGATCACATAGAATTTATCACATCCAATAATAGGTAAAAATAGAGTGGTTTTGAGGGTTCGGGTGATCTAAAAACTAAATTTTGTATAATTAAAAACCACATGAAAGGTTTCTTGGCCAAGGGGGCATAGTTTGGGTATTATGTGTTCCAAAAGTGTAGACCACTCTGTCTTGGATTTCATGGTTACCTAGGAATGGATGCATGGTCAGCATAAACTATGCACCAATCATGTGTACCCCACTATTCAGGTTCTCATGGCTACCTAGGTTTTGGTGCACAGTTTGTCAAATCGTTCTTAAAAAGTAAACATCCCTCTATCCATTAATTTTAATCGAAAAATCACCAAAACATGCCCCACTTCATAACTCCAAGAAAAAGTACTTAAAAATCATAAATGTACCTAAATAATTCACCTGAGATGACTCCAAAAAAGTTTGATATCCGATAATCTCCTCACCTTATAATAGCTCATCCTAAAGATGCACTCTCAAACATGATTACGATTTCGATCCCAAAAGGTTGGGTCATTGAGTCCCCATGTATGCTTCTCTTTCTTGATTTTCCTCTTGAACACTTCCATCTTGAAATAACACATGAACTATCAAAATGAACTTTCTTAGCACAAATTTCTCTCTATGATTCAGCACACGTAATAGATGCTTCTCAAGTGACACATCTATCTCGAGGTCAAACTCATCCACATCAATCACATGATATTGGTCTGAGTGATACTACTGCACTTTTGACACAAGGAAAACTTCTTGCAATGTGAGGAATTTGTGTGGAAGATCTAATCAGTATGACACCCTCCCGATTCTCACTACTACCTCAAACGGTCCAACAAACCTGTGCACCAACATCCCATACCTTTGTATCCTATGGTAACCCAACATAGGTGACATCCAATGAAAAAAATCAACATCTGTAAAATCTATGGGTAATATTTTTCAATCATCATATGTCTTCTACCTACCCTGGTTTATATCCATATGTTTCTAACTCAACTGCAGCAGCTCCATCATCTGATGCACAATACATGTCTGCAACAACTCTGACTCACCAACCTCTATCCAGCATAATAGTGATATAAAAGGTCTACCATAATGTACCTTATATGTTTCCACTTGTATAGTATCAAGAAAACCATTTTCATAAGAAAACTACACTAAATCCAAGTGATTCACCCATGAACCACAAAATTCATGTACACATGACCCCATAATTTCCTCTAACAACTATATAGTACGATCTTACTGCCCATATTTCTATGGCCGGAAAACCGTACATAATAAAACCAATGTTCCAATAACCTTTTTTAATCCCTTACAGGATAGTGATGTAATGCGTGAGTCGCGATATGAAACTATAGTCCATATAAACCCATGAAAATGGACTATCTCTTGAATATAACATTCTCCCAACTATTCAACTATAAATGGTTCCCTTATAGAAACGAAATGTGGTACCTTTTTTAGTTTTTCCACAATAAACCAAATAGAATTATTCTTATTAAGTGTCCTTGGAAGACCTAACACAAAATCTATAGTTACGTCATCCCACTTCCATTCAGTAATAGGTGACGACTGCAATACATCTCCAGGTCCTTGATTCGTTACATTCCCCTACTGATAGGTGAAACATTTTGTAACGAACCCAATGTTTTTTTTTCATGCCTGGCCACCAAACTATCTTTATAGATCATGGTACATATTTTTTAACCCCATGATGTATCACCCACTTCGAGGCATGAAATTCACTCCTGAGTTCATCTCACATACTTGTAGCTACAACAACACGATTGTTCACAAAGATGATCTCAACCTCATATGTCAACTGGTGTGAAGTTTCCTCCTAACCTCCAAGTATTTCATTTAATTCTAAACAATCTAAATCCTTATACATCCTTTTTCTTGATCTGTATTAAGAGTGTAGACTCTACTTCAACTGAAACCAAAGTCATATTATCCCGACTCTACTAAACCAACACATGCATTTTATCCCATAAAGCCATCATCGTCCACACTACACTCAAATCATGTTCAAACTGAAATTGATTTTTCCTACTTAAGGAATCATCCACACTATTCCTTTTTCCAGGTGCATATGATATTTCAATATCAATGGACTACATATAATCTAACCATTTCACTACAAAAGATTCATGTTTCACTATGAAAAGGTATACATGATGTTTTTTTTATCTATAAAAACTATAAAATTTTCACCCAAAAGATAGTGTTTCCAACAGTTAAGAGCACAATCCTCCTCTTCTAAATTGAGGTCATGTGTCGGGTAATTTCTTTAATGTGTTAGGTAATTCCGTTCTTGTTTCCTCAACTTCAGACACTTGTACGCAGTGACATAATCCCCTTGAATCACCAAAACTCTGTTTCTGACCCTAGAATCATCCCAATACACCATGTAATCCTCAACTGGCTCAAATAAGATCAAAATTGGTACCGATGTCAAGTGCTTCTTTAACTCTAGGAATGAATTTTTGAGTTGTTCTATCCACACTAACTGTATCCCTTTCTTTGTCAAAACCGAATGTGGTGCTTCCAGTCTAGAAAATTCCTAGATGAACCACCTGTAATATCTAGGTAATCCAAAAAATATTTAGATATCAAAAAGAATTATTGGGTTACTCCCAAGAAACCAATTCCTAAAAATTCTCTAGGTCCACCGCCACACCTTCTTCTATGATGATGTTCCCCAAAATGTGTACTTTTTCAATCCAAAACTGACACTTATATAGCTTGGCATATAGTCGGTGCTATCATAGTGTACTCATGATGATATCAAGATGTTGAGAATGATCGTCATGAGTCTTAGAGTACACCAAGATGTCATCCACAAACCCCACCACAAAGTGATCCATGTGCAGATAAAATGTCATGTTCATCAATGCCATAAACACTACTGGTAAATTTTTCAAACCATAATGGAATTATTATAAAGTCATAAATGGAATACCTACTTCTGAATGTATTTAATGGTATATCAGAAGACCAAAATCTCACTTGATGATACCCAGATCTCAGATTGTTCATTGAGAATACAAAACACCCTTCAGCTGGTCAATGAGATGACCAATATGCGTAAGAGGATATCAGTCATTAATGATCATTTTTTTAACTTCAAGAAATAGATACAGAAACATAAAACCCCATTGTCCTTATTCTCAAAAATATAGGTGATCACCCAGTAAAAATACTTGGACAGATAAACCCTTTGTCCTCCAACTCCGAGAATTGCGTTTTGAGATATTGAACCTTAGTCGGTGTGATTCTGTAAGGTGGATTAGATAATAGCTCAGCCCCCAGCATGAGATAAATACTGAATTCCACATCTCTTTTATGTGGAAACCCCGAGAAGTATATGAAAAAGAAATCTTGGAGTTGTTCCACAAATCATGGAAGGATGTATTATTTACGACACCCTTCATCCAACAGAAGACTAACAACATGGGTTGTGGGTTCTCCCAATTACTATGTAATTTTTCCATCTCTTCTTGAATTGATATCCCAATATCCACAATGAACATACAAGTATCCCTTATGAGACACAATGGTCATTGTCCTGGGGTAATAATCTATGTGGTCCTAGTACGCAACTATCCAATACATAAACATAATCAGTTCAAAACCAGTTATATCAAGGACATAGATATCCCCTAAAAGTGATACTATATGATGTTTATTGAACATCCATTACACAAATAGATAACTTTAGACCATGTTTCCAATGGTTTATATATATTCAACGCTCTACCTACGGAGTCCACCTCAATGTTGAAACAAATAACAAGCACTGAAGATATAATGGAATTAGAGGCACAATTATCAAACATAGAACTATCTAATGTAGAATCTACTAGGATAGTACATATCACTATCGATAGACCAACCAAAATCTCCATAAGTGTAGGTTCCACTACATATTGTTGTTCTACCACTCATCCATGTGGCATCGTATGACACCCATAAGTAGCACCACTTTCCTAATATGGTAACTCTCACCTTGATTCACCACATACATTGTCTCTGTTTCATTGGATTGTAAAACTCCAGTTTCCAAACCTATAGGTTGTAGAAGACCCCCTTCCCACCCTCTGACTCTGATCAACTACTCCCTCAGTACCTTCATGTTGCTGTTTCTTGCAAAACTTGTTTAGGTGATCTATCGTGCCACAAAACCGACACTCCACATGTGGTGGATGGCAATGTTTTCGATAGTGTCTTGGCCTACTGCTTTTTTGGAAAAGTGCATGTGTAAGATCCTATGAAACGGTCCCTCCTGACTATCCTCCTTTCATTCCACTTTCCCAAATAAGGTTCTCATAATAGTGCCTCATGCTCTCTTAACGAACACTCCATAATCATACATTGATAGCTACATGTCCAGTACTAGAAGACTCCTTCAGATTCCCATTATAAATGAGAGCCTAATTCACCACCTCTGATAACTTCTTTATACAAAGGATATTCACCAGGTACATAATCTCACACATAAGTCTTTCATATTTTTTTTGTCCGAAGAAGCCTCAACATCTTCCCACACCGGTGTAAAACATTTTAAATCAGTGAAACGTGCATAAAAATCCATTATGGGCATGCTTCCTGGGGTGAAATTTATAAACTATGAAACTATATCTTATCTCAGAATCTCTATATAGAAGTGATCTAAGAACATTCCCATGAGCTTGTAACCTAGTGGTACAGGCTCCTGGTTAGCATCTAGAAGACCCAGGATCAAACTTGGGTATGGACTAATTATCCTAGTACTATAGCAGGGGCACTGTAGTAGTACTGTAGCAGTGGCGGAACTATAGTGGCAGCGACACTGTAGTGGGGGCAGTACTGTTGTGGGTACTATATCATCCTGACCACTATAGCAATACTTTTCAATGAGGGGACCTTTAGGCCAAAAAATGGGCTTTCAAGCCTTATATTCAGGCCACTTGGCCTTCGGCCTTTAGGCTATGTAATGAGTCTCCCTCTACCCAGTCTAAATACTTCTTTGCTTTAAATAATAAAATTTGGTTTCGGCAAAATACTTTTAAAAAAATGTTATCCTATAACTTATCTAGAATTCCTTCCATAACATATCATCAGTATGTCAATATTATACCTGTAAATCATAGTAGTGCTTCGCTGAACTCTGTATAAAATAAGAATCCATCTTTACACTCCCCTCATTAGGAGACTCCAAATGGTCATGTATCATCTCTATGGATTCAATCTAGAATTCAGCTCCCTCAAGTCCACCCTCTCTAGTAAAATTCATAGGGTGTCGTAGAAGAAACTCCCTTGGAAACTCAGACATTATTCTCAAAATCTACAAAGGGCATCTCTCTATGAATTTCTTGAAATGAGAAAATTTCACTTGGAACTTCTCCCTTTACACCTTTTCTATCACCAAAGGTGACTCGACATCCATATCTAGAAGTTCTTTCTGAGCCATTCTCGTTGGTCTTACTCACAACAAGCATCCTGGAGACATGTCTCTACAAATCCAAAAACAAGTCTTAGGTCACATAATGCAGAATTATACATTTACATAAGAGGATAAAGAAACACTACAAGGGTAAACATGTTTCCCCCCTTTTCTTACCATACGGTCAACACCAATGTCGTATCACTACCTTAACTATACTACTCCATGTTCTTACTTAAAAATGGTACATACATTCTCATTAATTTATTACCACAATTAAATAATTACATAATTTCAAATTAATCAATTAATCAATTATCTATTCAAATCCATCTCATTATTCATGTCTCTCATTAGAAACTCTTTTATTCTCATTTTTCATAACCTTTTAAGAATCTCACAATAAGGAAAAAATAGTTCATGTTCATTAACTGAACCGTAACACATTTAACTATGAGGGCCATGAATGATGCATGTCACAACAACCCTAAGGTCCTAGAATGATGCTTATAGACTCAACTATCGTGCCTCTTTTGGCCACAAATAAAAAATACCCAATTGTTAAAACAAATATCACATCACACCACAAATGTGTCACCCAAGGTGAAATAATATCAACATGTAACAATAAACAACAATCACAGTAATCCCACCCTGAGAACCCAATTTTTCCCCTGTACATGGGTTTGAAACTCTCATGCATGAGCTCATTACCAAGACCTAACTCTTTTTAGTCTTCTACCTACCATTCCTGAACCATTAATACAAATGAAGAAGAAAAAAAAGAAAACACCTCTGATAAAACATTGTGATGTCCCAACCTAGGTTCCATAAAACGGTGCCCCGTACCAGTTGGTCACATTCCCTCAAGTGTGCCTCCCCATATACTAGAAGGTGATGTCTAGCAACGCTGGTTTTCTAAGTCAGTCATGGGGAGACTATACCATTTTTTATCAAAATAATACATTAAATAAAGAAAACAAAAATAAAAAAGTGAGGAAGCAAATAAATAACTAGAACAATACTATGTCACATGATATTCAAAATAGAAAATACAATACTCAACTAAAAGGGATAACATGATATGAAAATTCATGTGTCAAGTGTCTACAATGAAACTATAATTTAAGACACCACGACTCGAAAGAGGGTCATGAACCACAAATGGATCCCTTACCCATGCTTTATTCCCAAACAAGAACCTATCCCAGATCCTTTCCATTAATATTTCCTTCAATAACAATGTCTACTGAGGTGCCAATCTGGGGGGCATGAGTAGGGTGTGAGTACGACTCAGTGGGCCACCACCAACAGTGCCTAAAACAACTCTAGTCATAAAACATTCTATGCAATTCTATTAAGAAATAAATACAATTCATAATTAAATAGTTATGATATTATCTGTTATTCTTTAGTAGTCACATTAAACCCAGTTTCAATACATGTCTCCCATTTAAATCGTAATTCATTATTGTCATTTATTTGTTGTGGAACACAATGTCATGCACCAAAAATCTCATTTGGTGTTGAACGCCACGTCAAGCACCCTAAATCTCATTCGGTGTAGATAGTCATGTCTAGCACCACACATAAAATGATTGGATAACTATTGGGAATGAACTCCATGTCCAAGTCTCAACTTCTAAATCGGTATAGAACACCATGTCTAGCGATCACATTCTCAATCATTTAAATCATTGATTAATTAAAAATAATTAACCACTTCATTCCTTTAATAATCCAAATATTATTTAAACATATCAATGTCTATTAGTTAACAAAACATTCAACTAAGCACATAACCCCTTAATTAACTCATCAATTAATCAATCAATCAACAAAAATCTTATTCAGTGATTAATTCTTCACAATTAATTATCCATGACAAATACCAACTTATCATAAATAACTCTCACAATTAATTATCATTAATCTACATAATGGAAAATAATTAATTCAGCATTAATTATCTTGCAAAGCCAAACATCATCTCATAATTAATTCCCCCCAATTTGTTATACAAAAACAACCAATTCAATTTACGAATTACAATATCTCAACATATAAACATAATCTCCATACCAAATAACTAATTTTCCATCCCCCTTTATTCCATGAATAAATTATTAATTAATGTCTTATATATCTAATGTCTAAAAAGACATATTAACTTTCCTAATTACAGTAATTCATGAAATAAATTATCCAGGGATGATAGAAAATAAATAATCTCATATACACATATCAAATCCATGACTATGGGAGTTCGATTAACACAACATACCTCAGTTTTTATGGATGTTATCCTAACATAAATCCCTAAAATCCGAGTAGAACAACTATAGAATCAAAATAGAGTATATAGATACTCAATTATAAGTGGTGGGTGAATTGTAATTTTAAAAAAATTCATTCTTAACCTTATGGACAACTATATTTGGAAAAGATAAACAAGGTAAATTCACAATCTCTAAAATAGTTCTATGAGACAAACATTCTTAGGTTCTGGAAATATGGTTCTAGGAATAAAACATAAGAAATGTTTACTTAGGAAAAAAAATTCTACCTTAATGGGTATAGAATATTACTTAACATAATAAATTAATGTATTAGAATGTATAAGAAGGTTATGCTTTCTTCCTTTTTAAAAATAGCAGATGTTAAACATTAAACAAAAACAAGTAACAAGTATGAAATATTTTAACCAAAATATTAGGGAATCCAGAAATCATTGATAAAGGTACGTTGATTTATAATTTTATGAAAGTCTATCTAACCCACACCAGGGTAAACCCTAGATAATAATATTGGAATCTTTCTTGCTATCTTCGCAAGCACTCGATCCTTAAGGCAGTCGGAACTTCTGTTTTCCCATCCCGGGAATCCCTCGATTGTACTCAGTAATAATCGAAGTCACAGAAAGAATGCTGATGAAGATGATCAGAGTGCAGAAATAATTATGGCCTCTCTCTCAAGAAAATACGTGGCAACATCTAAATTTAGATTAATGTAACATACTTGAGATCATTAAAATGAGATCTTATTTATAGGAAAAAATTCAACGGTTGGATCCCTCCTCCAATGATTATATTTTTCTTTCAATCTCAAAAGGACCAGTATACATGTCAGTCAAAAAATGTTTTGTCAGTAATAGATTTTATGAAGTCATTTCATAATAATATCATATGAAAGTAAAATTTTGTTACATAACCAAATACAATTTTTTGGACTCTAAGAAAGGAATAATGTTCGGAGTCAAATCATATAATCAATTGGATATTATAAAACATGGATATTCAAATTTTTTTATAGAGAATCCGAAATCTGAATTCTATAGATTTCGTTGTCTAAATGATAATAAAATTGGGGTCTCAATTATAATTAATTCGAAGTATGAATTCTATGGAATTCAGAGTCTGAATTATGATAAATTCATAGTCTGAATTATGAGGAATTAGTAGTCTAAAATCTATGTAATTGGGAGTTAGGATTCTAAGGAATATGGAGATTGAATTACGATGAATTAAGAGTCGGGATTATGAGGAATTCTAATTCTAAATTATGATGAATTCAGAGCCTGGATTCTAAGGAATTCAGAGTCTATATTCTGAGAAATATGGAGTCTATATTCTATAGAATTCAGAGTCTTAATTATGGGAAATTTTGAGTCTGAATTCTATGGAATTCGGAGTCTAAATTCTGAGGAATTAGTAATCTGAATTTCATCAAATTCAGAGTCTGAATTTCATGGAATTATGATTTTGAATTTCAAATAATAAAAAATCTAAATTTTAAAGAATTTAGAGTTTGAATTTCATAGAATTAATTTTCTGTTTTCTAGTGAATCTAGAGTCTAAATTTCATAGAATTCGGAATCTGAATGTTAAGGAATTGGATATCTGAATATCTCAGAATTTGGAATATAAATACACAAGACTCTATATCCAAGGAACAATAATACTCTGAGGTTTTATAGAATAATTTTAATTTTTTTTACTTAGGAATAAAATCAGTACGATTTTGATAAATTATAAAATGAGATAATGAAAATAAACATAAGGATAAAAATATTCTTAGAGAATGGAAAATTTCCTTATGAAATTAGTTATTTGGGAAAGGTAATTTACCATAATATAAATTGTGTGATTCTAACAACATAGAAGAATGGAAAAGTCATATGTAAAACTTATCGAATTTAAAACAATGATGTCGATCAAGATCCAGATCTAAATCCATAATCCCAAAATTAAGATCAAAATCATCAATATCTTTCAAATCTATATCTAGATTCACAATCCTTGATCTAGATATGAACCTATAGGTATATATCTATGGAAATATAAGATATGTTAAATGAAAATAACAAGGAATGATAGAGGAAAGTATGAATGAAGCAACATGATTATAACAACATACCAGGAAGAGAAAGGATCTTCAATCCAATCTTTATATCTCAAAGAACGGTGTTTGAATCACCTTCGAATCCCTACAGAATGCTAGAGGGTCACCTCGAATTCATAAAGCCCGAGTATAGGTCAAAATAGAGGGATTTCATGGGTTTTGGAGATTTAAAAACAAATTTTTGGATATCTAAAACTCACGCGGATAGTTTCATGGGTAGGAGCGCACAATTAGGGTAAACAGCATGAAAACCATTCAGACCTCTCTGTCCAGGTTCGCATGGTTACCTTGTAAGGGGCGCATGGTTATGGTAATCAATGCATGAATCATACGGAACTCTCTCTCTAGGTTTTCACTGTTACCTAGGTTTAGGAGAATAGTTTTACAAACTATTCCCAAACTGTGCACAACCCTCTTTCTATTGATTTTTCTTAAAAACTCACTCAAACTCACCCTAATCCACAACTCCAAGAAAAAGTAGTTCAAAACCGTGAGAGTACCAGCAAAACATGCCTGAGATGACTCTAATAAAAGGCTGGGATCTTACACACATTCAAATAAACATGATAGAGTATTTTAAGAGGATAAACTGGATTTATTTCAAGAATAAATTTAAAGTAATAGTAGTGTCATTATTATTTTTAGGTTTTCCGTTTTAAAAGTGAACAAAAAAGAACATTTTCTAATATTCATTATTTTTTTAAAAATTAAATGACATTATTCAGGTGTCAATGTTTATAAATTTTATAAATAATGGATTATATTTTGATTTTAGTCCATTAAATTTTCAGCAAAATTATTCCACATAGGTTTTAAACATTTTTGATGTCATTTATTATTACATTTATAACTTTACCCCTTTTTGTTTTTACGTGGGTAAATAGATTATACTAAAGTAACATACATTTTACATAACATATAAAACTACCCATAATAAAAAATTTGGTTGTGGTGAACCTAAATTCAATCTCCAATTAATATAATTCAATTTATAATTAATTTAAAACTATCAAAAAAATAAAAACAATTACATATATAATAACAATATTTTATAAATAAAATTAACCATTATATGTTCATAAAATTTTTTATAATTGATAAAATATAAAATATAAATTTTCATAAGTAAATATTTATTTCAATATCATATAATCTTAATAATTTAAAATTTATCAATATATTTTAGTTAAAAATACTTACATAAAATTGGTAATTAAATTAGTAAAAAAATAACAGTTTTACTGTTATTATTGACAGAAACATTAATTTTAGAAATCATAAGTAAATTTTGAAATAATAAAATTAAACTAATTAAATCCTATGATCACAATGATACAAAATATGACCTTTTTATATTTAATTTTTAAAAGTGCCAAAAATAATTTTTTACATAAAAACCAAAAAATTAGTTATAGAGAAAGATATTATGTATGTTCTTATTATGATAAATTTTTTTTATAAATTTAGAATGTTATTTAATAAATATTAATATTAATCTTTTATAAATTTATTATAAATTAATTTTTTTTATAATTTTATAAGTCTCAATTATAATTTCAAACAAGTAACAATTACTATAAAAACTATTATTTCCCTTGTATACCTAAAAATCAATAGATCTAAAAAAATTCCAGAAATACATCTCAAATAATTTTTGGCATTCTTAATCTTAAAATCATGTTTATTTTTACTAATTAAAATTTCAGAATTATAGAATTTAACTATTTTTATTTGTATTTCTAGTATATTACTCTGGAAATTGGTTTTTATAAATTATTTATGTCAAAAAATTATTTTTTCCATAAATATTTGGTATATTAAAAAGGACAATGTGAAAAGTAAATTTTTAAAGATATTTTAATTTTCAAATAGTAAATATATCTTATTGGGTATTTATCTATACTAATTCAAATTACCAATTACTTAAAATTAATGATGAACTTCATTTTAAATAAATATATATATATCATAGTCCCTTTCCTTCAAATTTTACCATATAATTCTATGGTAAGATATTTAAAATGATATATAGTTCCATGGATTATTTTTTTCCAATGTTTAGTGCATCATAAGATTTTGGAATGATTAGGTTCAAATGGAATATATATATATATATTATTTAATTCATGGTTTTTATAATAAAACAACTCCAATATCCCAATAGAAGCACATAATAACCTATGAAAAAATATTATAAATAAGTCTCTTGATGAAAATAAAAAAATAAATAAATCCAGATCGATTATAATGACACATTTAAAAGAATTATCATAGATAGAATGAATAAAAAAGAGAATAGTAGCCTCAATCATAGAGAAATGATCAATAAAAGTAGAATGATTGAGATACACCACTGATGTAAGATTATTCTAAAAACAATCCTTAAGTCATATAGGGTTTGAGAAAGAGTGAATAAAACAAAAATAGAAGATAAATATATGAATTTTTTTAAAATTTATATTATCACCATAACAAGATAAAGGCCACAAAAGTTTGTAATGATTCCAAATAAAGGAAGAGTCCACGTTTATAATTTTTAAAATGGAAAAAACTCTTATAAATTTTATAACCATTTCGATATAGTAATTTGTATTTGACCTCTTCTATTATATAACATAAACAAATATATATTTTTTCTCTAAACCATGTCCTAATCCAAAAAATATCCATGACATCCATCCTACCACACTAGTAATATCCACTGCCCTCTTTGAATCCTCCAAAGTGTAGAGTCTCCATGAACACATCATAACACACCATGACTACAAAAAAAATTCATCCATTCTCAAAGATCACTGAGATTTCCCATTGTTTTCATGATTACAGAAATCACTATTAATATTCCCTCAAAACCACCAAAACACAAAACATTAAAAAATGGTCAAAAGTAACACCCAATTTCATAAAAACATTAAAATAGTGAAACTAGAGGTCTCACAACAATAAAATAAAAACTTCTAGGTCCACCATTGGAGATTGAATTCCTCCATAACCATGTTGGCTCCAAAAACACATTTTTCTACAATTCTCCACCAAACAACTCCATGATCATCTTCAACACCTCTAACACCCAAACCTAACTTAGTATGTTTCATCAAATGTATAGTAACTTATATTAAATAAAACATAAAGTTTTATCATCCTATAGAATCTAATAAAAACACATGTTGAAAACAAGTTAAATCCAAAAGAACACCAGTTGAGATACCTCTCAAACAATAATATCATAATCCTATGGTAATAAACAATTTATAATGATATGAAAATCATAAAAAACATTAAATCATTAACAATATCTCATTAAGAGTCAAAAAATAAATGAAAATAGGAAACAAATATATCATATATGACTCACATTCTTATGTAAATTATTCTAAACTACCATCCAATGACATTAACATGAATCCCATTATCTCAAATATCTTAAATCTTAACATTTAATATCACAAATTTAATAAAATACTCAATATATAACTTTACAAAATATATTGAATTGGAGTCACTATGTTGATACCATTTATGCTATAACATATAGAATATTTCATTAATCAGATTAATTTATATATGAAAATTAATTAACATGATACCTAACTCAAAAGCTCTAATTCTAAAAAAGGTTTAATTTATTAGGGATAAATCCCACTAAATTAACTAAACCAATTATTCCACATATGAGGATAAAACCAAAAAATAAAAGATCACAAACCTTAAAATTTAGAGATAGCTCTCTAGGTAATAGTGTAATGATATATTCTAAATTGAATTTTGTTTAATTAACATGTTATTTAATTTTATTATGGGTGAATATATGTGGATATGGGTGTAAAATATAAAGTTAAAAGATTCCTTCGTGGTCATTATGTATTGATTATGGTTTTAAAAATGAAATATTTATATTTCATGAAACTATAATTTTATTTTATATGAATTTAATTCCTATGATCTTTCAATGGTAATTATTGTGTCAAAAATATTGTTAATAATCATTAAGATTTGATTTTTTTGTTTCATGAATGTGATCCTCCAATATCTATTTTTTTTGCAAAGAAATATATATAATATTATGTTATATTATGTATCTTTTGGAGATATTCATATGAATAATTTTTTATAAAATAAGTTGAATTCATTCATCATAGATTATTTCTTTTGAGAAACATGATCACTGTTTTATGGAAACATTTTAAAAAAATTATTTTAGTTCAATAGACTAATGGGTTTTATTATTTTTTTTAAAATTATATTATTATTCTAACACCTCACTTTTGAATTATTTTTGAAGGTAATAATTATCCTTTGTAATTTTTAGAAGTTAATTTTTTAGATTGTTAATTTTTTGAATGTGAATGTGAAATGTTCATCAATTAAATAATTCTATTTTAATGGAAAAAATTCACATCTAGTAAAAAAGTTCCCATTTTTATTAGATATTATATTTTTATAATGAAATAAAACTAAAAACCTAAAAGATATAGGAAATTTGTGTGAAATTATGTTTTTAGTAAATCATTTAATCATGGGAATTTTTTCTAAGGATAAGATGTTATAATTTTATGATATTCTGGGAGTTGAAAATTGAAATATGGGTTAACAAGTATATGTGTAATAATAATTCAATGTCATGTAAATTAATTTATCATTTTATTATATTGTAATTTCATGGGGATTATTGATATTTTTGATGATATTTACAATGATTTAAGATGAATAAATGATTGAGGTATATATAACCTTTGGTGTCAGTCTGTTACTTATTGTGAATGTCATATGAGAAGTAGTTCATTATATTTTTTTAAACATCAACTGAATGTTATAACCATTATGTTATGAATGTGATTTAAGAATAATATAATTAATTTTAATTTTGAAACAGGTTTATTAGATTTTACCTATATAATAGTTGTAGTATAGATTACTTTGGTGAAAAACATTATTATTTAAAAGGAAGGAAAATATTATTTTAGAATGATTTCATATTATTTTTTGAAGAATTACTTCATTAAGGAATATGTAGACAATTATTGGTCAATATGTGATGTTATTTCTAAAATATGGATATTGATTTAATTATCTAATGATTTTCTGTCACAATGATTCATTTTATTTTAGGAAAATTTTAGTATATTATAGTTTTCAAGGATAGTAATAAATATATTTTATGATATTTTTTGTTCAATAATTTTTGGGATAAATATTTTGTTTATTATTTTAATAGCTATAAAATAATGGGTATGTATAATTTTAGGTAATATATAGGGTTTATTTTTTGGGAGGATTTCAATGAAACTGTGAATTGTTCTTATTCATAATTTTCTTATATTAAAATTATTACTAAAAAATATTTGTTGTAATATTCGTATTTATTATAATATTGAAGTATTATCAGCCAATGTTGGTAGATTAAAAAGTAATTACACTCATGTATGTTATTTATAAGACATCCAGGAGTGAAAGAGTTGTGATATTTTTTATTATTCTTGATGAGTTAAATTGTGAGGTTGAAATTTTTGTATGTTGGAAAGAATGTGAAAACACATTTTTTGGATTTTAATATGATTTTATATAATTAAATTAACCTATTTTAAATTCAAAAAATATGAAACAAAAAAGTTGATATGACACAAAATATATGGATTATAAATATGAAAATAAAAAATTAATTAAAATGAGTAAAATAACAATGGGGTATTAATAAAAAACATAAAATAGTATATAAATGTTTGAGATTGAAGAATAAAGACTACACATAAATATGGATCTAGAAAAAAGATTCATTAATGTAAGGAAAAAATTAAAAATATGGATATAATTTTTTGGAAAGAGTGAGTTAGTATATGGTGTTTCTATTTGTAGTAAAAAATATGGGTTTTTTATCTATCAATTATATATTATACAAGGTAACAGTTAGATAAAATTTAAATAAGATCCCAAAAATTATGATATAGGTTTATATAACTTATGTTGTATAAATTTTTTTATTTTTTTATTACTCATCATTTTAATATTTATTTATGTTTATTTCATGATATAATTTTATTATATAACCAAGTAGAGACCAAATATGAATTTTAATTTATAATGTTTTACTTTATAAAAAATATTTCTTTTATTTTCATGGAAAAATATTTTATATATTTCGTTCATTAATTTTAGAAGTTAATAAAAAATAATAATGGTTTCTAATTGAAATTGATTCAAATAGTACAATATGAGTTTTTATTTTGTATAATAATTTTAATAAAATATCATTTGAATGTGCTATATTTATAATCTATTTAAGTGATTTTAATTTTTAAAAATAATTGTTTATTATTCATATTTGTTATATATTATTTATCATCATTTTAGTTTTTCATATTTTCTTGATGAAGGGAAAAATATTTGTACAATAATATATACATGAATTTTTTTACAAATATTATGAAGTGAAAAACATTATGTATTAAGGATATACGTTATTATATATGATAATTAAAATGTCAAACATATGTATAAACATTTATGTGTCATTTGAAGAAAAAAAAATATTATGTATGTATATTTGGTAAATTAATAAATAATAAATATATATTTTTGGTAAATAAATTTATATTTTATATAATATGAAATTTATTACCATAGATAAATATTCATTTTGGAATTAATATTATGCTATAGAGTAGGTTAATTTACTTTACTAACATAAAAAAACATTACATAATAAGGTACCAAAACACATATCTCACCAGTTCTACTCTAGTTACCATTAAATATAAAGGATATATTAAAAAAATAATTTTTTTTCTCCATATAAAGTTAATTTAAATAAACTATAAGGATTATTAATTTGATACATTACATTTACTTCCACTCATGATGTGACCCTTTTACTCATGAAATTGTTTTTTTCTATTACTTTGACCATATTCAATATTTATCTTTATTACTTTAATAGTATATAATTCACATAGCTCATATACTCCACCAAATTTTTCCAATCATAAATGCTTCTAAACTACCTCAATTCAAGATTCATCTTGTATTCTTTAAAACGAAATAATGAATTTTCTTATAAAACATCCATTGTGAGTTCAATTCTTGTACTCATCACTTCATCCTCATATGTAATGATTATTTTCTACTCAAAATCTAGATACATTAATTTTTACAACTTATATATTAATATTTCTACCAAAATATATCTTATATATATATATATATATATCAATTTTTGATGTAATTATGTTATAAAAAATATTCATCATTCTAAAATTGTACTCATTATAACTAAGATTTATGTATAATAAAATATGTTGAAAAATAAAGAAATTTATCTTACAAGATTTATATACATATAAATGGTATCGAATGTTTTTAAATTAATGTTAAAATAGATTAATAGTTGGACTATAATAGATTTTGTCTTATAATAAATGTTGATAATTTATTATTTTAGGAACCCAAAAAGATGAAGTTGTTTGTTGTGGATAAATTTTAAATCCATGACATTAGTGGGAAAGTGGTTTAGAACCCCAATAATATATGTCATTAAAAATAAAATAAGCCCTATAAAATCTAATAAAACATTTTTATTGAAACAAATTCATGATAGAGTTGTATGATATCTCAATATCTCCATGATATGGGTTCAGTTAAGAGACATGTGAATTATTCTAAAGCATGAGGTATGAATGGAAAAATAATATAGAATCTATAATAATCATTGTTAAATGTATACCAAATTGAAATAAATGATAAATTATGTAATGGGTATAGAAAATGAAGGAAATTATATTCCTTCATGAAATATGATAATTTTAAATTCTCATGAAATATATATAAATATGAAAAATCCAAAAAAATAATCTATAAATGGGGAAAATGACATCATCATGTTTATAATATATAAATTGTAAAATCCTTATCCTATACTTCAAATTACATTTTCTAGTACCCCACTTTCTGATTATTGTTTCAAATAATAGTTCTTAGGCTTTTTTACTCCAATGTGATTTTAGATATAAATTTTTGGTTTGACACTCTATGTAAGGGTAAATTTTTACTAAAACAAAATTGTTTTTAATATTAAATTTTTTATATTATTTTTTCTAAAATTTATTATTGTGAAAATTATTTCTTTTTTTTATTTGGAATAATGTTCTATACCATATGATGGAATAAAATTTATTTTTTAATAATTAAAAATCAAATTTTTCTAAGAATTATGATGACAAATTAATGATTTTAAATGTTTTATTATAATTATTATATGTGACCATCATAGACTAGGATGTATGGTCTATGGATATATCTCTATAATTTATTAGATAATTACTAATTATCTAGATAACTAATATTTGAATTAACTACTGAATTTATTATATTATTGCATATTACAAGTGAATACATGCGATAAATATAATTCCCTAAGATTCCATCATAGATATTTTTTTTGTTTAAAAGGGGAGATCATTATATTTTATGAAACAATAAGTAACTTTTATGATAAAATGATGGTTTATGATATTTTCCGTAGTAAATATTGTCATTTGAGAGAATATTTATGATATTTTAGGGTCAAAATATTATGTTTCAGAAAAGAGATATTTAATGATTTTCATGATTTATTTCATATAACAATCAATGAATTCAATTTTCATAGGATTTATTATGTGTTTTTTAAAACTCTATTTATAAAAAATAATTTTATTTATTTCATGAAATAATTTTTTGTAGGAGAATTATGTTTTATATATATATATAGAATTATTTTGTTCTTGGGTTTTGAAGTATTTTAATGGATAAATGCGATTGATAAATACTTCACAACTTTTAATAATATTTTTTTGTCCCCCAATGTGTAGAAAATATTTTCACTAGGCTTTCAGATGATTGGTAATGATTTTGATGTAAATTATATATACTATCACTCATTAAACATGTTTAAATAAAGTCTATAATTTATTAAATTTGGTCATAGTTAAATAAATTAGCATCCCATAGAAAATGATACACGGATTTATTTGTGAGATATTTTCTTCATTTTCTAAATCTCTAAACATAAAATATTTTAGAACAATGATTTTTACAGTATTTTCATTATGAAATTTTATTCTGTCAGCTATAATTTCAATTGATGACATGAAATTTTGAAAAAAAAAATAAACATGTTATTTGATCATAGACCACACAACCCAAAGAAAACATTTATTATAATCCCATTATCAAGAGACATAAGTTATCAAGAAGGGTTATTATTCATTTACCTCACAAAATATAGATAATTTGGTGAAATAAAATTATTATAAAATTGAATATCATAAAGAAATTTTTTTTTAGAATAACTATAACCATTGAGTATATTGGTTTTATAAAAACATATTATACAACATCAATAATTATTTAAAATCACATTTAGGATAACAAATTTGAGATCTAAATTAATTTTCTTCGAAAAATTAAAAACATGGGACAATTTTCATTTTATAGGATATACAAATTACCATTCCCATTTATCTAATATTCTAGAAATCCATGAATCATTAATGAATAATAAAGACTCCAGTCTTGAATTTATACTATGTGAGTTACCATTCCTTTTGAAATTTCAGTAAAAGATATGATTTTTGATATTACTGGAATATTTAATTACTATATGGAACATACGAGCACACCCCATCCTAAATGGAAGTAATTATAGTAAATTTGGTGTAAAAAAATTCAATAAGATATAAATATACCATTTATGGACTGAAAAAAGTTTAATGATATGTTAATTATATTTAAAAATCTTGGATTTGATGTTTGGATCTAAATTGATATCTTTTGTTATGGATTATAGTGGATGTAAATTGTTGTGATTGATTACTATATAGATATAGGTTTGATATTGATATCCGTTAAATTCCCAAAAATATTCTTTATGAGTGTTTTCATAATGTTATTGTATGGAAAAGTGATCAAGGGACACTAAAGAGTGTAAGTTTACTTGTGGAATGATGGATTTTATGTCCAACCACACATATTTCTTATCATGTATGCTCAATAACTATCTTATAATAAATTCAACACCTCCTATTGAAACACTCACATTATAGTGTTAATAAATATGTATTACTTCACATTATATTTAAGAGTTTATATAATGTTTAGAATGTAATAAAAAACTAGAAACAAACTATGTGTGTAATAGATGAATCTTTCAAATATTTCAAAATCAATATTATTGACAAAGATCCAAAAATCAATATTTAACAAAGGTCCACCGAAAAACCTACACAAAAATTCAACCAAAATCAATTTATTTTCAAATAAAATCTACGTCAATAAGTCATAATACCCTTTCATTGGGGTTATAAACTATAAAGGATGTAATATAATTATAGATCAGTATACTTTTAACATTGTAAAGTGAAAAAAATACTCACTTTATAATGTAATAACAAAATATATTCAATAATTGAATTAATTTATGAAGAGAAATACTGATTTTATTATAAACCAGTAGTATTTTCATCAAAATATTCTGATTAATTTGTGATAAGATTCACTACATTAACAACATAGATACTTGGTACATGGCCATGTAACAAAAAGAAAAATATAATTAAATAATTTGATGTAATAAAACAGTGTAGAGTTTCAGAGCTATACGAAATAATAAAAAAATGTAATTCCATTATTTGTTAGGAATTATTATTATTTTGAATAAGAAAAATCATATTTGATAGCTTTTGTTACATGAACCACCGAGTTTAGCTTGCATTTTAGGCAAAATTGGGTTTTAACAAACCATGATATGTTATTATTTTTATTTTTTAAGCATGATCGTTACAAATATTCCAATAAAACTAGTGGTGATTATATTAATAACTAATTTGATTATTTTTCTATAGTGGTTTTATATAATTAAAATATATTCATTAAAAGTACATAATTATTTGTAAATTACTAATATGTTTCCAAAATTCTATTTTATTCTCAAGAATGTTTTTATTCTTTTTTAATCCAAATAGAGGTAATTAAATAAAATTTTAAAAACATTATTTAGAAAAAAAAATTATTTTTGTAATTTAATTTAAGAAATATCTTGAGGTGAATTTTTTGAGAATTTTTTGAACACTTAATGTTTTCATTGAATAGTGGAAATACTAGTTTTTATTGAGAGTTGTTTTTTTCATTTACAACATTTAAAAACATAAAAACATTTTTAATTGGATTTAATAATTAAAATTAGAAAAATTAGTTATTTAATAATCCAATTTATGTCATTGTTATTAATTTCGTATTGAATTTTTTTTACTAATGTTGTCACCACTTATGGAACTTTTCTCTTTGAAAACCTACATTCTCAATGCATCTATATGTATAATTTTCAATTAAATTCTATTTATTAAAAATTTTAATAAATAAAATGGATTATATATTTTGATTTATAATTATTTATACTATATAATCTTGTATAATAATTTTTTGTCGATAATTAGTAGTAATAATAGTAAAAATTATTTATCGCGTTTAAGGTAAAAATTTGTTAACTAATGTTAAACTAAAATGATGAGAGTTAAAATGAATCAAAACAAATCCAAAACCCACTATATATCTATATATCTACCTTATATATTATAAGTTTCCATAATTTACAATTTTTTATTGCTTTTTAATATTAAAAATATGGGTGAAAATTAATATTTTTTAAAATACAAAGTGTTTCCACTCCCATGTTATAAAAGTCCACCAACTCTCTTCTCATATCCACACATCCAAAAGAATTTTTAATACATGTATATAAAAAATCACCTCCATTAATACCTAACATAATTCTATAATCAATATTTTAAAAATAATATATTACCTTTGAAGGAATTGTTGAAAAGCTAAGGAGGTCGCCTGAAGAATTGTAAGCGTTCTGCAATGAGTGTTTTTATTTTATTTATTCCTCCACCAAAATTAAATTTTAATACACCATTTTAATATAGTAACCTAATTAAATATCATATAATTATAGGTTATTATAATAACCTTATCAAATAAAACCAATTCTTTCCCCCTTAAATGGGAAACAATAATGTCATTCGTGTGTATGGTTGACTACATTCTCATGAACCGATGATACACATTTTTCTTCAAAACCCCACATAGTTGGGTTTTCTAATGGCTATAATTAAAATATAGGAAATTTTAAACATAAATATTATTCTGGAAATATATTATCACATGTATCAATTTTTATACATTCTATGAGGGACACACTAATGTCAATCGTGTGTGCGGAAGACTACCACCTCGCAAAGTAATGTGATTTTTTCACCTATATTATTCATGGAATGTAATAAGATATAAATCTAATGAATAAATATGGAATATACAAAAGAATAGTTATTATTGATAAATATCTATTGTTTACCTTACTTTGGTTTCATCCTTTCAGAAAAATGGAAACAACTTTTATGTGTATGTATGACCTATCATCTAAATGAACAGTGTAAATCATTTTCTATCTATAACATTAACAGATCTCTCTAAATATACATATAATGAATATAAATGATATTTATATAATTTTAAACATTAAATAATTGTTATAACCTATAATTTCCAAGACCTCTCTAGTCTATTACTCTATGAAAATTTTGTGGTTGAAGTGTTCTCAGAGGTCATGATGACGCATTTCTAGATTTTTCAAAAATCATTGTTTTCTAATGGTAGATTTATAAAGGTAGGTTAAAATGGTGAGTCTAAATACTTAATTTTACTAGAATGTTGTGATGGTGAGTCATGACTAGGGATTCATGATCATTTAGTCGTAATGGTAGCTCGCAACGGTGAGTCGCATCGGTGAGTCACAACGGTGACTCAAATCGGTTGGTCATGATGGAAAGTCATAAAGCTGAATCTGACTAGTGACTCATGTTGGTAGATCACACATGTTACTCACACTAATAACTCTCACTAGTGACTCTCACCGATAGGTCACACTGGTGACTCATCCAATGGTGAGTCATTTCCAACAGTTTTTTAAAATTATTGAATTCATCCAGTTTTTCTAGTTTTTGCCCTTTAACATTTTCATTTACGTAAAATGAATCCAATGGAATAATTAAGTGATTTTAAATCCATTTAGGGATACAATTAATATCTTTAATTATATTAATGTTTTGGATCCTTTTATTTTTTCCACCCACATGGTTTTATTGAGATCCGGCTATAATGGCCATTCAAAATAGTTTCATATCCTATGAGTCTCAGATATAATCCTTTAAAGAATGATCCCTTACCTTCATTAGTTACATCTCCTTTATCTTTGATTGAGGTTCCCCGAAACTTCATTCCATGATTATTCATTCCATTTTTTAACCAATTGGTTCATGCTTTTTGTAGAGTTTCTTATTGTACGCACTCCCATGTCATGGTGAAATAAGGAATTGATGATTATCACTTCTTCCAAGTAGGTTTTCCATTATCTATATTTTATCTTTCCATAATGTGGGGTGGGTGTATCCTTGATTCTTGATAACATATTTGAATTCAGATTAATAAAGGTAATTAACCGATCTAAGATCAATCTATGGGGCTTGGGGGAAGTGGTGTATGATCATACTACTTTATGGATTTTTGATCAATATTTTGAATTTTATGGGCTATATTCATAGTGAAATGCATGGTATTTGGGGGTTATTTTTTCACTAATTAGATTTTGGAATGCATGATTTTCTTTTCTTGTCAAACCATTATTATGAAATTATTTTTCCATATACACTTGGATAATAAATGTATTCCATTGTGATATTACCTTATATGATAACCATAGAAGTAAAAAAGTGGAATTAAATATTTTATACTTGTTAAATATGAATATTCATTCTCTATTTGTTTGGTCATACAATTGTGATCACTGTTATGTTTTGTGGGGTTGTTCGAAAGGTGTAATGGAATCTCAGAATAAGATATTGATCGATAGTGGAATATAGGGGAAATGTTGTGCAGTGGGGCTATGATCAAGTTGTTCTATAGTTATATTGAATTATGTGATGGGTCTGTGTGGTTATGAATAAGATCGTCTATAAATGGTTGTGGTGATATGTGTTGTTGGGTGATGCTATGAGTTGGGGGTTTTCTTTGGTGAGAGGATATATTGGGTAGAATATTTTTTATGAATGATGGTTTTAGTGGTTCAATGGGTGTTAGTCAGAGAGGAATGTGAAGTGGTTTATCTTACCATGGTAATTCTTCCTCTAGGTGACTTTTATGTGTGTATTATTGTTTGTTGTGGCTTGTAGTTCCACAGGAAGTGATGAAATGAAAAAATGAATCATTAATAAACAACGATAATTTTCTAAATGATTTGGGTGGGGTATGAATTGTGTTTGTGGACATCTATGTGGTTGTGCATTTAGAGGTAGCTGTAAAGGTTGTATTTTGAGTTGGTTTTTTTTGTGAGCCCATAGTTTGGGAAGTACTGTTTGGAATTTTATGTATATATATATATATTAATTTTATTTTTCTTATGATTTCTATATGAACCCACCCTAGATTAGATATATATTCCAAAAACCAAAATAATCATGGGGGAGTGTGTCTTTACCATACATTTTGTGTGAGGATGGATAGAGGGCCTCCTGTTCTTTCCTTATCCCTCTTCCTGGCATTAATAGCACAATAGGTATTTCGTGGGTTGTGACGCCCATGTGTGTGCAGGCGATTTGTGTTTCCCAGGTGTCTTTGGGATGAGATGTGTTATGTTTCCCATGTGTCTTTGGGATATGGTGTGGATGTGGACAAGGTGTCTGCAGGGTGAGATGTTGTGTGGTTGTGAGGACTAGGTGTGTGTGGGCGGGGTGTGGTTTGATTTTTTCAGAAGTGGTGGGGGTGTCGGGAAATTTTTTTTAGGATGTGCGAACATCTATTGAGTGAGAAATTGGTGGGGATATACTATCATCAATGTTTTTACTATATTACTTTACAAGACTTGCGTTACTTGGTGATTGTGCCTTTATGAGGTGTGGAAGGTTTGTATACCTTGTTTGGTGCTATTAGTTATGTTCTTTTCTCCCAAAGTCAATACCATGCTTCTCAAACATTTGAATGATAGTCTTTGGGAGTTCAAATGATTATAATTGTATATTAAAAATAAATATATAAATGTGATTTCATGTTTCTCGGAGGATAATGTGGACCATGTGGGTCCCTACTATCTAGGTCTTTTGGGATAGTTTTTGTGTCACTGGTAATCTTTATTTTGTCATTTACATTGATGTTGTCATTATTTCTGTAATATTTCTGTTTTCAACATTCACATGGGATGGATTTTATATTCTTTTATATTTATATTCAATATAGTGGTTTTGAGATTCATATATTATATCTCCTGATATTTTTTTCCATAAAGGGAAATTCCTCCCATTTGTGAGATTTTATACCCTTGGTGTTGGTCACCACCTAAGGGCCTATTGGAGGTTAGAAACAAGGTTCATTATATCTATTCCTCATTTCCAGCCTAGGTGGGGTATCTTTGGATGGAGTAGATCATGATATAATGGTATTACATGTTATGGTTGATAGATATGATAGAGTTTTGAGTTTGTAATAGTGATGATTTCAGGGGTTGTTATGGAAATAGTGTCAGGAAATCTATAGGCATTACATAGGCCAGAGAAGACTGACTAGGACACAAGTTTTTAGGGGCCCCCATGATCTGATCCAAGGACTATAAGACTACAAAATGACCATTTTATTCCACACTATTTGTAAGTTGGATACCCAAGGAATGGTACATGCATCAGAACAAATTTTGTTATTGTTTGAAAGGAGTTTTGGAAAATTTGAAATGAATAATGAGTTAAATTTTTTAATTTTTTTAATAAAATTATATACTATTTGGGAATAGGTATTTCTTGTGTTTCTTTTTCAACTATGGAACCCTATCAATTTTCACATATGGATCGAATAACAAAGGCTTGGCAGGCCAATCTAATTAGTCAATGTATTGTTGATCTAGTAGAGGAGGATGAATAGTGGAAGATAACATTATGTGATTTCTTGTAGCATCCCTTAAAAAAAGTACATGGGAATAGTTCATATGTGGATATGGAGAGATGAATCAAGGAGGATGAGATCACCATCAGTTTGATCCGAGATCTAATGGAGCACTAGGTTCATTTGGAATTGAGGATGAAGTTTGGAGCTTCACATCAGTGGTGGACGTTGTACCTGGGAAAGTGGAAGGGGGCATACGTGTTGTGGGTTTCCTTTATAAAGGAGTTTCGGGTGTAATTATATTCATCAACAATGAAGGCTGAAAAGAGATAGGATTTACTATCCCTTAGGTGATGGAGTATGTCTGTGCAGGAACCTGAGATCAAGTTCAATGACCTTACTTTCTTTCACCCTGACCTTTTTCTGGGTGAGGAGTCTTGTGAGAGATGACTAGAAGATCCACTTCTTCCTTCTATCTAGAAAGAAGTTACTCCCCATACATTGTTGACATACATAGAGGTTAAAAATAGGATGGAATTGATTGATTGGATTCAATTAGGAGGAGGTTCACCCTAAGAGGAGATCCATTAGAGTACTTTGAGATGTAGGGTTACCATCATTAGGTCTTAGGAACTAGGGCCTCTAAGATTTCTACCAGTGGAGAGTCGACCTCTTAAGTTACTGTTTCAACCTTCTTGTCCTCATGCGTTTCATACAGGCATGTGGCCAATTTATTTCTATAATGGGGTTCACGAACATCTTTAGAAACTGTTTCTATTATCAATTCGAGATCAGTATGGTGGAGGTGGACATGTTTTACACCATCCTTAATAAGAATTTTACAGCTATTCCATTTTAGTTTTAGGGACACAAGGTTTATGATCCCCTAAGGGGAGATGGAGATGGTAGCGGCCTAACCTTGGGTGTTCCTCAGGGACCTCAACTCGGGAAAGGTCATGTAGGTGATTACCAGTAGCCTGTTATATGAACTGGGTGTGGTAATTCACATGAAGCGGAGGTAGCAGGTCTAGTGGGAAAAAATATCATTAGAGGTACGATCATCTGGTTCCCTACCCTTTCTTTTTCTCTATTTGATATAGAGGCTTCACACACCTTTTTTTAACCATGTCCATCACATGATCATGGACTATATGAAGAGTGGATTCACAATACCCTGGAGTTAATTATGCTTGTTTGAAGCCATACCAGCTTGTTTGATGTGTTTCTAAGATGTAGTCTAATTATGGAACCACATTAGTCTATTAGGGATATTTTTTTTCCATATATGCAGGAATATGATGTCATTCTCAACATCAACTGGTTATATTCTGTCTAATATTTTATCAAATTCTTTTGGATAAGTGTCATTTTTTTATACATGGATGGCTAGCATGTGGACTTCATTGATGAGGGGAGTCATTTGGTGGGTAGTCGCCTTATAGAGACTCTTCTTTGTTTTTATGTTAATATATCCATGAAATCATTGGATGTTGGGAATGTGGAGTTTCCTAGAGTTTTTGGGGAGTTCTAAGAAGTTTTTCTAGAGGATTTTGTGACTCTACCCCACACGATGTGATGTTGAGTTCAATATATAATTGAATCCAGGTGCTTCTCCAATTTTGATGCATCCTTATCACATGTCACCTTTCGATTAATGGGATTTAAGGATTAATATTGATGATCACATAAAAAAGGGATTTATCAAGCCCAATGTGCAAATTTGGGGTGATCTAGTGTTGTTTGGAAAGAAGTAGGATAGTAGTATTCGTAGACTACTAGAGGTTGAACCAGGTGAAGGTCAAAAACAGATACTATCTCCCAAGGATAGATGATCATTTGAACCAGAAAAGAGGCATAAGTTGTTTTTTTATAATTTAGCTACAATCTGGATATCACTAGTTGAGGGTGAAGGAGGAAGATATCTTGAAGATTGCTTTCATATTCCAGTATAAGAATTTCATGTTCGTATTCTCGCCATTTGGGGTTACGAACACCCCATCCATGTTTTTTGGGATTATGAACTCTATATTTAATGAGCTCTTGGGGCATTTTGTCATCATATTTGTCCATGATATCTTCATATTCTCAAAGTCATAGGAGGATCATAGTGAGAATCTCAGGACTGTCTTGTATGTTTTTTGATGCCACTAACTCTACAGAATGTTATACAGGTAACAGTTCTAGACAAGATAGGTGAATTTCCCTAGGCATGTGAAGTCTCAGCAGGGTTTAGAAGAAGAACCATTTAATGGGGAATTATTTTTTTCTTGGGAATAACTTATGAATGTGTGGGAATTTTGCAGTTTTATTGGTCTCTCGTGCTATTACCAGAGGTTTATACAAATTTTAACATAAGTTCAAGCTCTATTGATATCTTTGATCATAAAATGCCATTCTTTTGTGTGGAAAGAGTAGTTCTAGGTAGAATTCAACTATCTAAAGGGGAAGTTGGTTAGTGCAGTAGTTCTTCAGTTTCCAAATGACGGGGTTTTGTTCAATGTTTTTTGAGGTTCTTCCATTCTGGTATTGGGATGCTTCTTGATATAACAATAGATAATGATATTTTAGGGGTCTAGTAAGTTACATCCCATAGAATTTAACTATTGCACTGATGATATGGATCTAGCAGACGTTGTGTTTGTGTGAATGTTATGGCGACATTACCACATTGGGGAGTGCATTGTGGTATGTATGAACCACACGATCATGAGGAATATCTTCTCCCAGAATGATCTAAATCTGAAAAAGTGGATTTTTATTGAGTATATTTAAGAATAATATTTTTTATACCTCATATACCTCAGGAAAGGGGAATGTAATTGGTAATGAATTAAGAAATAAGTCAAATAAGGAAATTATTTGGGAGTTTATAGATACATGGAAGGAAATGGAGGTGTTGGAAGTATTTCACTTGGATGCCAGAGTCGACATAAATATATATTATTTGTTTCACTTGACGGTGTAGTATTCTCTGATTCAATAGGGGAAGGATCCTCAATGGGGAGACATACTATTAGAGGTGATTCACAATCGCATTGACCATGGTGATTCTCTGGAGGGATGGTAGAATGATGGTTAGAATTATATTATGCATTATGTAATATTTCTTATTCTAATAGTGATGTGAAAGGGAGTACTCCATGAGTTTCATATCTCACCCTCATTGGAAAAACTAGGATTTTCCAATATTTATCAGGGCTTGAGGATGTATTTTTTATGGCTCTGGATGAAATGGTAATTGTGGGTGTTTTTGGAAAAATGCATATTGTACTAGCTAGGAAAATGATGAGCACGATGTTCTTGGTGGTTTATTGAATATCTTATATTTTCCTAAGTTGAAGTGGGATGAAAACTTAATGGATTTCATCATAGGGTTACCCAGGGCTCATAGAGGATACAATGCTATCTAGTTAGTAGTGAATCAGCTGAAGAAATCGGCTCACTTCTTAGTGATCAAAAAGTCAAGCGTAGTGGATGCCTTGGGAAAGAGGAATGTGGATGAGGTTGTGCAGTTTCATGGAGATCTGAGATCTGTTATCTTTGAGTAGGATACAATTTTTACTTCGTGAATCTGGAGGTGATAACAAAATTATTTTCACACACAGTTACAGCTCAACACTACCATCCACCCACAAGAAGATGGGAAGACATAACGGACTATCTAGATTCTAGAAGACATGTTGAAAGCATGTGTCTAAGACTCAAGAAGATCATAGGTTCGATACCGATCTTTAGTAGATTTTTCTTGTAATTACATCTACCACTCATCCATTGGAATGGATCTGTTTGATGGTTTGTATGGAAGATCATTTCTTTCAACTTTGTATTGAACATAGTTTGGGGAGATAGTTGTTCATGGTCCCATTGTAATGCTAAGAATGACATAGAAGGTTCATCTTGTTTTTGATAGAATTAAAGCAACACATGACTGGAATAAGTCATATATTTGTTGTACGATGAGGCCCTTGGAGTTTGATGTTGGGGACCACGTGTTATTAAATGTTTCCCCTTAACGATGGAATTGGAGGTTTGTTAGAGGGAGAAATCTTTCTCCCATGTTAATCGAACCCTTCTAGGTGTTGGTATGAGTGGGTGATGTGGAATTCCAGTTGGCACTACCAAAATAGTTGGATAGGATACATGAAGTATTCAACATCTCCCAAATCCATAAGTATCTTCATGATTCCTCCCATGTAATTGTCTAAGGATAGTAAGGTATTCAAGAGGACACAACATATGTTTAATGGATAGTAGAGATCTAGTACCATTGAGAGAATGTAATTTTTCAGTAGAGAATTCCATTGGGTTGTCTATCGTGGAGGCATGGTGGCATAGAAGGGAATACATGGGAGGGGGAAACATAGATTTGTTCCCAATACCAACTGTTTTTTTTAGTTTTTACATGTTTTCATGCTTTTTAATGTGATTTTTGATCCTTATTTATTATGAGATGAGTTGTTTCTTTATTCTATAATGTGTGATAAAGTCCAGACACATGAATAGGGGAGGACCTTATTTCTTATAGAGATTCATTATTTGAGATTTAATGAAAACCATATGGGAGATTCAGTGTTACATAAGGAAAAAATAGAGGATGGAATTATCTAGTTTTCATGTTTGAATGGTGTGGTGTTGTGATTGTGTGGTGTTTCTTATGGTTGTTTGGAATAATAAATATCATAGGAGGTGTTCTTTCATGAAGAGGTTTCCACTCCATATTTCAAACAATGTCATGTGGTTTATCATTGAACATTGTTTTGTTTGGTTGTTATAAATGTTTCATGTGTAACGTGATTTGAGATATGTATCTCACAGAGTGGTTTTTCAAACCCCTCGTTATTATGGTCTTAGTTCTAGATTATCGATGCTGAGTGACTAATTTAAATAGTTTTCCAAAATTTTACTTTTCCAATGGTAGGTCGCGACAGTGAGTCGCAATGGTGACTCACACTGGTAGTTTGCAATGGTGAGTCAGGAACATTGAGTGGCAATAGTATCTCACAATAGTGAGTTTTAATGGTCTGTCACAATGTTGACCCAAACTAGTACGTCATGATGGTAACTCACAATAGTGACTCAAATCAGTGACTCATGATGGTATCTCTCATCGGTGACTCGCACTGTTATCTCTAACCAGAAACTCATCTAGAAGTGATTCATTTTCAATAGTTTGTAAAAATTATATTATTATCTTAGTTCTTCCAATCCCCCCATTAATGTTTTCATTGACATAAAATAAATTCACTATCATATTTAAGTGGGTTTGAATACATTTCAAGGGCTTAAAATCATATCATTAATTTTCTAAAAGATAGGGAGCCTTTAAATTGGTAATACAACATTATTTTTTAAGATACATGTTTAATGGAATTTCTAATCAGTTTCATATTCCATGTGCCTCAAATATAATCCTTCTAAGATAGAGGTCTTACCTTCATTAATTCTTTCTCTTACATCTAGGAATGAGGTGACCCAAACCTTTCTTCCATGGGGAGTCATTGTATTGTTTTTTACTAGTTAGTAAGTGTTTTTCATAGAGTTCCCTATTGTACACACACCCCTATCTTGGTGAAATATGGAAGTGGTGATCATCTCTTTTTTTTCAGGAAGGTCTCCCTTCATATCTCTTTTTTCAATTCATTATGTGGGGTGGGTGTATTAATGTGTCTTGATAAAATAGTTTAATTTGGATTAATGATGATAATTTAATCGAGTAAGATCAATCCATGGGGACAGGGGAAAGTGGCGTATGATTGTAATATTTTATTAATATTTTGATCAATGTTTTGAATTATATGGTCTATATTCCTATTGAAAATCATTGTTGTTTGGGGTCTTAGTTTTTGAACCAAATAGATTCTAGAATGCATGATGTTTGGATTCCAATCGAACTATTGTTATGAAATCAGTTATCCACAAACACTGATTTAATAAATGGATTCCCCATGATCTTTCCTTCTATGACATCCCTAGAAGTTCACATGTGAAATAAATGAATGGATACTTGTTAAATATGAATATGTTTTTATTTGTTTGTGTTACTATACGGTTCTGAGAATGGTTATGTGTTGTGGGTGTCTCAAAAGGTGTAATGGAATCTCAAGTTGAGAGATTGATTGATTGTTGAATGGAGGGCAGTGTTGTGTAGCGGGGCAATAATCGATTTGTGCTATGATTGTGTTTATGGATGTAATGGGTGTGGTGTGGTTTTGTAAAAGGGCTATTGAGAATTGTTGTAGTGAGATGATTTGTTGGATGCAGGTATGAGTTGGGGTTTTTCTTTGGTGTGATAATTAATTGTGTATAATAACTTTGAATAATGATGATGCTAGTTGTTGAATGGGTGTTAATTAGAGAGGAATGTGAAGTGGGTTTTTTTACTATGGTTCTTCTTCCTCTGTGTGACTTTTTTGGTCTCTTATTGTGTGTTATCACCATTAGTTTTTTGGGTAGTGATGAAATGAATAAATGAATCATTAATAATGAATGAGAATTGGTTAAATTAATTGGATGGGGGTATGAATTGAGTTTGTGGATGGGTGTGTGGTTGTGAATTTAGAGGTAGTAGTAAAGAGAGTATTGCGAGTTTGTTTTGGTTTTATAACACTTAGTTTGGGCCGGATTGATTGGTTTTATATATATTTATTTCTTGTATTTTCCTTGAGATTTATATATGCACCCCATGTTTTCTTATCACTATGTTCCGAACACCCCCATCATCACAGGGGAGGGTTTCATTCCTAATTATATTAGTGATATGATGTATGGATGGACACTTACTCTTCCTTGCTCCCACTTCTATGTGGTTATAGCCGAAGATTCTTCCGGAAGCTTTTTGTTTTTGAAGCCAAGGTGTGTGTAGGCACGGTGTGTTTCTTAGGTGTCTTTGGGATGAGATGTTTTCTGTTTCCTTTGTGACTTTAGGTTGATGTCTTGTTATGGATCAGGTTTATTTGTGTGGGATGTGTTGTGGTTGTGAGTTCCTAGTGTGTGTGGGTGGGATATTGTTTGATTTGTATTAGATTGGTGGGAGTGGCAGGATTCATGTCGTTAGGGGGTGAGAGCTGATAATAATCGGAAAAGTGGCGTGGGTAGCATAGAATTGATATTAATACTATATTACATTACAATAAATTGTGTTACATGGTGAGAATTCCATGGTGAGTTGGGGATGGTTATAAAACCTTATTAGGTGATGTCTGTATTGTTGTTTTCTCATGGGATAATTTGTGTTCTTCTCGTAATTGTACATTAGTGACATTGGTTTACCTAGGAAGTAAACTTGAATGATCACACAACCTGTATAAAATTTCTTTAAGGATATCGGGATGATTACCTAGACCATTCTAGAATTTACTAGCACCGACATTTGGTACAATTTTCATGTCACTTCATATCTTTATTTTGGTATTTACTTGTGAGTGTTCAGTGTATTTATAAAAGATTTGTTTTAAACATTCATGTGGTTGGAGTTTTATTTCATATATAAATATATATGACATGGAGTTTTTTTTGAGTTTGATACATCTTATCTCTTGATTTTTTCTCTAAAAAGGGAAATGCCTCCAATTTTGTGATAATGTATTCCCTTAGGGATGGTTTCCACACTGAGGCCTATTAGAGGTGGGCCTTAGGGGTCATTATATCCCATTATTCATTACTATCCTATGAAGGGTATCATTGGAGGCAGGTTTTGTGACATAACCGTGATCAATGTAAATTGACTGAAAATTCCAAAACCCCAACTTATGTGAAAATATATGCATTTATTACCTGAAATGAAAATTTAGCAAGGAATGTTTTAATAAAGTGTTAATAAAAGGGTATAAATACCTCAAATATGATTTCAGTTATATGTATATGGTCCTATAATATATTTATAATAAATTCAATATTTTTAATGATAAATAAATTTATATATAAGAGGAACCCAAGTTGATGGTTGTTTTCCTCCTTCATCCTTCATTGACACATGTGTTTTGTTATCCACCTATCCTATTTTATGATGTGTATATATAGATTTGTTTACATGTCATATCATAAATTTATTTAATAATATATTAATTTAAATTTTGTTTAATTGTATTCAATCAAGGGTCTTACAATTCAATGTAACCAATGTGATAAGGGTCTTATTATAGAATCTCTTAGTTTATGAGTATTGTTTAGGTTTAATATTCTTAAGATGAATTCTTATGATCCATCTCCCAATTAAGACAAGAAATTTATTATCCAATATTTATTGCATGAAAATACATTTTTTACCTCTAATTTCATCTATTTTGGCACTCAAGAGTATAAAATAATGTTCTTAAGAAAAATCCTCGTTATTTATCTCTTCGGTCGAAACCCCATTTTACATCCAAACCCATTTTTTACAAAAAAGATTTTAAATTTTTTAACAATATAAATATTATTTATTATATATATTTTTACCTATTTTTGAATATTTACAAAAAAAATTAAAGGATTCATTATCTTGTTTTCCAAACAAGGGTCATTTCGATTTTACTTAATATGTGAAAGAATTTTTTGTTTTATTATGCACAAAATTTAGAAAATTTAAAAAATTATGTCCAATTAATTAATTAAAGAGTCCATTAATATTTTTATATTTTATTTTAAATGAAAAGTATTTCCAAAATGGTTTATGAGTTTTTAGTGATTTTCATTGTAGAAAGTGGGCTTTCTTAAAGAAATGTTACATGTGATCTTTCAAAAACATTTTAATTCCATAATAGAATCCTTCGATGATACTTATATTTTACTAGGGATATGTTTTAATGATTCCATATATATTCATTCTATGTATGTTTGATTTTTATTCTGGTGAAAGTTTTGCTAAATCCATTTATTTTTCATGTGTTACGCAATGGTGAATTGATGAAATTTTTAAGAAACATGTTTCTTTTGATGGATCATGATATAATTATATAATTATTTTTTTATGATATTATAGATTACATAATTATGGTTTTCATTATGATATGGGTGTGACCTGTATCTCACTCCAATGCATTGGGTAAATCATTTTATCTCATGAGAAAAAATGGGAAACAATTTGATGGGCTTGATCTACTATGAGAAACATGTGAGTCACTATCCACTATGGGAAACATTCATATCCTAATCCAAATTGGGAAATAAGTGAAAATTCTTGATCCACTATGTTGATGGTATTTTTATTTAACCTTTTCATATTAAATTTTTTTCATTATTAATGATGGTATCACACTTTTATGACATTATCTTATGGTTGGCGGTTGATTTATGATGATTTCTCACTCTTATGGGACATGTTTTATGAAATTATTCCATGATGGGTTTTATAATATATGATGGGTTTGTTGTGAACATTTTATTTTATGTTCATGAAAACTTCCCTATATTATTATTTTAATCTTTCAATGTATATAGATTTCTACCTATTATGTTTACCCGCACAGGGTATCTGAGCTCACCCTTTATTATGGTTCCTTCCCATGGTTATGAAGCAAGGTTTGGGTAGAGTAAAAATAAGGGGAGTACTATATGAAAACATTATTTTGGGATATGGTCAATATCATTCATAAAATAAGAATATTGTGTTCTTAGTATCCAAAGGCACTCAAATTTACAGTCTTGATGCGTATGGTTATGAAATGTATTGATTATTCAGCAAATGAGACATGATATTTATGTATAAATTATGTAATTCCTAATATTTTATAATAGATAAAGGGTTTAATCATTATTTTGATACATGTATTATAAAGACATTAATCCAATACTCTGGGATAAGTCTATGTATAAGATAACATTCTAATTATTTGGTAAAAAAGAGATTTTGTGGTTTTCCAAGAAATTCATCCCTATTTGGATACTATATGTGGATGTGTCCATATAATATGTGTAACTAGGGTTTATAACATTTAAAAGGGTTCATTTATCTAGATTCAATCATTACTTAGTGCATAGAAACAGGCTTAATTCACACGGGTATTGATGCTCCTGGGGGATTGATTTGGATAATACAAATTTTCATTTTAAACCATTATAAAATATTCAAATATATTATGACAATGGATACACTATGATAAATCTAAGGTGTCATATATTGAAAATAATGTGTCATGATTTTTACATCCTATAAAATAATTTTCAAAATTAAGTTGGTTTTCACTATGATTTGTGTATCCTACACTATAATTTTTTGTTTTACTCAATGGTTGGAATCCGAAAGAAATTTTTTAATACTAAATGTGAGGGAAAATTAAATGATTTTCCACCTAACCAACAACAATCTATGGGATCTATAATGAAATCAACCAATTTTATGTTTACACATCATTCTCAATCCCAGAGCCATGTTGATATTCCCAATGATAAAATGAGGGAACAATGTTTTGTTGAAAAATTAATTAATAAACATCCACCTTTTTATTGAGTATTCAAATCCACTAGTAACTAAGTAATGGATGAACATCATTGAGTAGATATTTTATATTCCCAAGTGAATGAATCCTGAAAAGGATTCCTTATCTATTTATCATTTGTAAGGTGAAGCAGATTAATGGTAGAACGTTATTAAAAATATAAGCTAAGTATAATAAATTAACACTATATAATGGGATTAGGTTAGATGTATATTGTTTATAATTAATTCTCTTATATTATATGTACAAGTAGGAATAAAGAATTTTGTTATCTTAATTATAAGTAATATGAATCAATTGGTACCTATTAAGCTAATTCTACAAGGATTGGAAGGTATGATTCATGTTTAATCAACAGACCATAATAAAAAATTGATAGATTCTTTAATGGTTTATAAAAATGTATCTAGAAGTAATTCCCTATAAAAAACTTTAGTAGCTATGAAGAAATCATTCGTTGAGTACTCAAGGTAGAAATTGAAATTGGACATTCCCATCATTCATAAGAAACTGATGATCAAGTCTCATGAAAATTTGAATAAATCACATAGTGGAATGAAATTCCATCCATGTGCATACTAGAAATGTGAAAATAATCAGCTAGGTAATTTCATTAATTGAAATAGGAAGTACCAGAAATGTGTAAAAGTGAGTCATAAATACCATTAATATATAAAATGGGATTAATAGACCAGTTAATGAAATAGAGGAGAAGAGGACACTAACTAATGCACCATCTATTCCCCATTACTAAAAATTCATGGTGTTTTAGGATTATGTTTACTAGTTCCTAAATCTAAATGTATTTTATGATCATTAATAACGACCTCATAAATCAAATGAAAAACAAAAATCTAATATGACCATGATTATAGAATTTGTGTAAAATAATTATGTGGTGAAAGGTACGCTTATCATCCACTATAGAAAAAATAATATCTTATATAATTTGGGCTCTACCCCACTCTTTTATATATGAGGAATTGGGAAAGGGTATTGAATTAATAGATCAAAAATTAAATGATTAATTATCTTTGAAAACGTGTAATGGTATGATTGTTTCATCATTAGTTTGTAGTTACTCTTTGATTAATGTTTTTGGGAATTTACTTCTTGAAAATTCTATGATTTTCCCATGATATTAATTTTATATGATTTCGGGAATTTATTGACATTTTTTATATGAACCATACATTAATTTTATAGAAATAGAATTCAAATTTAGTATTATTAGAGAACCTATAATAATTTATCATTGTGATGATGAGTAAAAACATCCATTTGATATTACATCAACCCTAACGGTTTTTATTCCTATCTATGAAGGATATTTGTCTCATAAGGTTGGGGAGATTCTCAATATCGAAGACATGCCTATTTTTAAGATTAATTTGGTGGTATTACTCAAATCCATGAATTTGAGTTCAAAATAGGACTTATACCTAGTGTTTCACCAATGATGGAGACTCTCTATAAGATGGACCCTATTGAGTTGCAAGAATTGATAAAGAAAATACCAAATAATGATGATGAGGGATATAGAGACCCTAGTGCATCACCATGGTGTCCACATTTTCTCTTTATTAAAATGAAATAAAGGTCCAAGATCATTTATATTGACTATAAGTAACTGTAGAAGATAAGTATCATGATCTAGTATCCTCTTCCTATTATTGATGTCTTGTTTGATCAATTAATAGGATCTCAAAACTTATCCATGATTGATCGTTGATATGTGCACTATTAGTTGAGAGTAGAAAGGGAGAACATATCTAGTACAACCTTACATATAAGTTATAGACACAAATAATATATAGTTATTCCATTTGGTCATACTGATTCATTTATAATTTTTTTGAATTAAAAAAATATAGTCACTATAGATTAACTAGATCATTTATTGTTGTCTTTATAAATTATATTCTTATATAATAAAAGAGTAATAAAGTGATATAATATCATTTGAGGACTATTATATGGACCCAAAGGAATGAATGTCTATATGAAAATTTTACCAAGTGTGGATTTTGGTCCTAAATGGTTCCATTAAAGGGATGTACAATCCCATGCAAAGTTACTTTTTTGATCCATATATTAAATTTGTTATTGAATGTTGGCACAAAACGATTATAGTGAATGGGATATGTATATTTTATGGTTAATATGTATACTATATAAGATTTGTGTATAGTGATTCACAACTCTCTAATATACTGACCATGTTAAGTCAGAAAGGAGTCATTTTCCTTTGGATAGATGAATGTGAAGACAAAATCAAGTTGTTGTGGAGAAATATGGCCAGTAAACATGTATTCATGCATCCTTATAGAGGAGAAACATTTCTAATATACATTGACACATCCAAAAATAGACTATGATTTGATATAAAATATAATTATAATGTGATAGCATATTCCTTTTTCAAATTTATGTTTCATGACAAAAATGACCCAAGTCATTATTTAGAGTTAGTTTTGGAAATATTTTCATTGAAAATATAAGGGCATTATATTTATGGACAAAAGTTTGATATGCTTACTAATCAGAAAATTTTAAAGTATAAACTCGAAAAGAATGTTTTTAACATGAACAAAAGAATATTATTGTAACATGTTAAATATTATTACAACTCGATACATTGCCACCTTGGGAAGGTAATCATAATGGAATATGCATAATGTTGAAAAGATCAAGATTTTTTATCTATAAAGAGTATAAAAAAGTTATAATATTTCATGATTTGAATGTGATGGATCTAAAAATCTTCAAGGAAAGAAAAGATATTATCTTTATCAAATGAGTTTTCAACCATCTATCCATGTGTGGTTTAAGGAGGAGTAGACGAAAGATGTGGAGGTAAAAAAGATTGTGAGAATTATTCCTAAGTTAAAACTTGATAATGATGAAATAACAAGGTTTAGAAAATTAATATGTGTTCAATTCATATCTGATTTTAAGAAAGTTATATTAGTGTAATTTCAAAGTTCTTCATTATCTATTCAGCATAAAAGTGCAAAGTTTTCTATAGATTTTAAATAGTACTTCTAGTGTTATGTAATTAAGACAGATACTGTAGTGTTTTTATCTCAATGGTTGGTATGTCTACATGTTATGGCTAAGATTAAAATGTATATAGGGATACTGGAAACATTGAATATTCCAAAATTTGAATGGGTTAACATCACCATTGATTTTGTTTTCAGCCTTCCCAGAACATATAAATGGAACAACACACTTTTGGATATAGTCAATAAGCTTACAAATTCAAAACACTTATTATACATTAGAGTAGAATTATATCTTGGTTTTATTCTATAATATATACTAATAATGTGATAATATTACATAGACTAACATATTCTATTGTATTTAATCTGGATATGAGTTTTACCTTAATGTCCGGGTGAAGTCTTCAATTTGATATGGATAAGGAGTTACATTTTGACACTGTATATCATCCTCAAACATATCAGAAGTATGATAGAATAATTCTAACCATGTATGATATATATACATATTTTAATATGCATTTAAAAGGTGTTTTGGTTAAACATTGTCCTCTTGTAGATTTTGGTTAAAACAGTAGCTTTCACTCGAGCTTTCAGATGGATCCTTTTGAATGCATCTATTTAAAGAAGTATAAATCTCCAAAAAGATTGAATGAAGTAAGAAATCAAAAAATATTGGGGTATGAACATGTAGATGAAATGGAAAATAAGTTTAGAATCATTCAACAACACTTCAAGGTATCTTAGAGTCAGTATAAATATTATACTGACAATCATCGGCCTGATCATGAATATGAAGTTGGTGAAAATATGTTCCTACAAATATCAACATGGATGATTATTAAAGGTCATGTAATGAAGGTAAGGTTAAACCATAGATATATTATAATAATTTATATTGTTGACCATTCTTGGAAAATCACTTATCATGTGGTGTTGGAACTAAATATCTCTCATATTCTTGTTCTGTTTTATGTATCTCTGCTTAAGAAGTATATACCTAATCCTCTATATGTACTAAACTCGAAGGTCATACATGTGGGGTTAGATATTTATTATGTGGAACAGAATGTTTTGGTTATGTATTATAGAGATAAAGTTATTTGAAAAATGGAAACTCCCCCTATTAAAATATTTTTTAAGAACCACCAGTTTGAAGAAACTATGAGGAAACTAAGGAAATGATCTGGAAAAAGTATCCTCATTTGTTTGTATCAGAGTGCAGATTTTTTTGGGTGATAATCATTTTAATGATGGTAGAGTAGTACACCATGAATTTTTTATGAATTTTTATTTCACGAATAAATTAAATTTTTTTGAAAGCATTCATAGAAGACAACATTTAGTTTAGCATTTATTACATGTGACAATGTGTTTTAACAGACCATGATATATTATTAATATTATTATTCAAACAGGACCATGAAAAAAAACACTAAATTTGGTAGTATGAATAATAATAACGACATTTTAAATGTTATTTATAAAAGTTTCTTATAATGAAAACATATTGGAATAATGAAATTAATTTTAAAAAATTCGTTATGTGGTTTGAAAATACTATTTTTTCTCAAGAAAATTGTTTTAATGAATTTTATGAAAAAAATAAATGAATTTTAATCCACATTTAGAATATTAATTTGAAAATATAAAAAATATATCTACATCCCCAAATTATTGTGGATTGATTTTTTGTTAATGTTCAAATAATTTAATTTTTTCAGGGAATAATTAAAAATACTGATTTTCATTGACAATTTTCATTTCATTTAAAAAATTAAAAAACATAAATATTGTTTTATGGTTGTATTAAAATTAAAATTAATTTTATAACATATTTATTAATAAAATTTTTGTGATTGGAATCAATTTCATGTTGAATTATGATATTAAATTGTTTCTTACGTATTTAAACATTTTTATTTCAAAACATTTCTTCTCATCACATATGAGGGTTTAATTTTAAATTGAAAGTTTTCACTTATAAGAGTTCAATTTGGAAAAATAGATTCCATATTTCTAAAAATATTATTTTATATTATATAAAAATGTAAAATTATTTGTTGTCTGTAATGAATAATAAAAAGTATATAAACTATTTATCGTGGTTAATTTAAAAAAAGGGTTACCGATAGTTAAACTAAAAAAATAGCAGTTAAAAATGAACCAAAACTTTTCTAACACTAATTTATAGCCTATTTACAGCCATATCACCTATAAGGATCTATAATTATCCTTTTTGGAGCATTTATGTCTTAAAATAATATGGGTACACATTATTCATTTCAAAATTACCACATGTGTCCTCCCCCACTTATAAACAGACACCCAAACTCTTCTCATATACACATGTACAAAACCATTTTTTCACTAATACCTTCATAAATACATTCCATACATTCTTTATGTAATCTTAGAAGCCTTATATGGATCATAAATCCATCCAGATAATTCTTTTGGTGAAAATCTATTGATGTTATCTGAAGAATTGGAAACGTTATTCAATAAGAGTTTTTAATTTAATTCATCCTACATATCATTAAAATATTATTAAAACAATATAATATAATTCCCTAATTATATTAATTATAATGAGGTTTTATTATACTATGATCATGACCTTCACCCATATCCACTTCCCTCAAATGTGATATGATAATGTCGCTCATGTGTTCAGTGGACTATCACTGTGAAAACCAATATGACATGTTTTCCATCAACACGTTTAATGGTTAGGTAAGGATATTTTTTAATTTATATCTATTTATATGATATTTCTAACATATTTATACTTCTATAATTATATTATCTAATATCAATTTTTACATTCAATTTCATGGCTGATAATGTAATTGTGTGCATGTGTACGACGGACTGCCGCCTCGAGAAGTGATGTGAATAAATTTTCACATATGTTTTACATGTAAAGAAAAAAAAGAAAAAATTTAATGAATATATCTGATTTATTATAAATAATTATTAATCTGGAGGAATAATTATTATTTATCTTCTTTTAGATTTTCCCTTAGATAAAATTGAAACATTATTCATGTGTATGTATTACCAACCATATCCATGAGTAGTGTTATTCATTTTATTTATCTAACATGAAAGGATTACTATAAGTGCATATATAATGAGAATATTTGATATTTATATCATGTAAAAATCTATTTATGCGATAATACAATGATCAATTTAAGAGGACCAAAAATTCCAAAGAAAAATATACGTGAAAATAAAGAATTTATTACATGTAACGTAATTGTATTAAGAAATTATTAAAAAATGGATAATAAATTGGTATAAGTAAATCATATATTTTGTTATTTTAACATCTGAAGCTTCCACAATACACTTCCCTTTCAATAATGCAATAGCTTGCATTGTACGCAAGTTCGAGATTCTAACACACCGCGACCAATCAATGTAGCTGTTATGAATAGTAATACTCGCATATTGAAATTTTATAAATTTTATTATTCAAATTGGACTTCATTTTTGGATTTGGAATATCAAAATTAGCCTATGTTGAATTTTTGGTATTTTTCTGAGAACGTCCAATTTTCGATGAATAGTTAAAAATAATTAAAAACAACTTTTTTATTCAAAATAACTTATAGTGATAAATTATATTATTAAGTGGTTTTAAAATATAATTAGAATTTATTTTACCCGTTTTAGCCAATTGTGTAAATTAGAATTAATTTCACTTTGAAATTGGACATAAACAATTGTCAATATTTTGATATATATTGTTTCCTAAAAACACGATATTTGATGTGACAGCAGGAATTAGTTATTAAATTCATTAATTCAACATATATATATTTTTAATTTCATAAATAGAAATCATTTTTGAATTAGGAATATCAAATGTATCTTTGGGTTATTGTTTGGTATTTTTCTGAAAAACTTCAATTTTTGATGAATAGTGAAACCACTAAGTGGTCGTTAAAAAACTAATTTTTCGTTTAAATAAAACTCTACCACTCCTGTGATGTGAATTTCAAAAATTATACATTCATGGTTTTCTTTATTAAGTGAAATGTGGTTCAATGGAATGAATTTTGTTAGGTGAATAGTAACTTTTATGTTTTATTAATCACGATTAAAGGTCATTACTGTAATTTAAGGTAAATATAATGTTATAATAAAATTAAATTACCCATAAACTTGTCCTACACTTATTGGATGAGTCATGGCCAACCAATAAAATCCATGGGTCAACTTGGGAACCCCATGGAGCCACTTGGGTAAGAAAATGACATTAATTACGTTTTATTTAAAGTAAAAAAAAAATTGTCACAAACATGTTTTGGTTTACTAAAACAATTATTACATGGGGCTATATAAGGTAAACATTCTACTATAAATATTATTTTGAAAGGTAAAAATATTTCCTAAATGATGGTAGTTTTTTTATAATTTTTAGACATTATATAAATATATTTATATATGACACCATGATGATACATTGATCACCTCATTGATTAACAATTTAAATAAAATAAAAATATAAGGTACAATCTAAGACATACACTTGTCTAAAACCTATTGGATGGGTATATTTCAAACCATTATCACCTTATCCTCAAAATATATCATTTTGGTACCTTTAATATCCAAAAAACATTTCATTAATAAAGTAACATTTCATGACTTTCCAAGAGTTCCCCTCCTCTCATCTTATAAAAGGCCCCCACCTCTACCACCTTATTCACACAATCAATGCCATTTGGCTCAGACAAACTCTACCCCAATACACTCTAAACTTACCTCTCTTACTCCTAGAAGCCTCACTTTGGGCATAAGTCTTCCCAAGGAAGTCTTTGGCTCAAATCAGAAAGAGTTACCCGATTTTAAGGAGATTAAAAAATGATCAAGTCAAGTCGGAAACGAGGTAAGGGACTTCGTCTCAATCTTATTTCATTGAGGCATAATTTGTTTTAATACAAGAATTTATTTTATACGGTGTATAAACCCCTTTTACTTTTACTCTTAATCAAAAATAAATATTATTTATACGAAGCGTTTTACTAAATGACAAAAGGGAATGTCTTTTCTATTGTACATACGCGGCGACAATGACTTCTCCGCCACTGTGACCATTATTTGAGTTTTGGCTTCCTCTACAAGCCATAAACATCTTTTAAATGACAAATAAATACCAAGTTTTACTTTTCATTTATTTTGGTATTGAAAATTGTTTTTTTATATCAATGTGTTGTGTTGATATCTTGTGGCTAAAATGTGGAAATGTTATGTTTCCTTTATGCATGTTTTATGTGATACAATTATGTTATGGATTATGATATGTTTAAACCTATTCATATGAGGAATTCATTGGACATAATAAGTGATGGGTAGAGCCCGCTATATCTCCACGATGCATCGGTAGGTCTCATTAGACAAACTAGTGTCTTGGAACAAGGAATTGACAAAATATTTTTTGTAATCTTGGCATGAGGCCTTGGCTACGTGGTTATGATAGTCTGGAATTATGCATTCCATCATTATGAAAGTGTTTATTGATATTGCATGTTATTATTCGACTAGTAAAATATCCACGTGAATAAGTAAATGGAATTCTTTCATTTTATTTTTTACATATTATGATGAAGTTCACGTTTAGAAAGCTTTTTTGTAGTTATATATTGCCTTAAATGCTTATGTTTATTTATGAAAGTATTATCTATATTGTTATCCTTAATGAGCATCTGAGCTCAACCCAATCAATGTTTTCTTTTTCCCAGGATTTGAAGAAATATTTTATGATTGACATGCGTGGACAGTCTAGAGGGGATATGAGTTTGGACTATGGACACTATGTTATTTTAGTTTTTTACTTTATGATGTAATGCAACATTTATGAATGTATCTAGTGTTTACAAGTCCACTAAACTAATCGGTCTTTTAGGACATGATCATTTGTGATCATGCTAATGTTACGTAATAATGAAACGACTCTAGGTAACTAGGGTCGAAGTGTTAATTTTGGTATCAGATGCAGTATAGTATTTACCTTGAAAGATAGATTTAGAAAAACTCTAATTAGAGCACATTACCCTAAGATAGAATTCGAGGATTAGTATGGAAGAACTTCCTAGAATTTTGGTATTATTGAGATTTTGTGAGTTTTCTAAGAAATACATCCTTGTCTGGATACGAGCAGGTAGAGGAGACTCTGGAACAGATGTATCTAGGGGTAAATCGCGAAAACACCTCTTTGAGCAAGACTCGAACAGGAACTGGTGGACGACAATAAGCCTTACTGTACTCTTGGTTACGACACTCCCTGGGGATATTCGTAGGATAATTCTCATAACTAAAAAACATTATGAAGGGTTTATGAGTATATACATAATAAAATAAAACATCTTTATTATTATGGATTATATCCCTAAACAGTTCAATTAACGTTAAGTATTTTACAAGTTTGTAATTATTCATTTCAATTAATTAACTTACATAGTTTATGCAATTGTATAGAAATGGCGCCCAGTAGAAGGATTGTGAACTCCAGCAATACATATGATACAATGTGTAAGAAGGATCATATCTTTCACGGTATTAAGCCAACATTTAGAAGGAAAATAGTCACCCATGTATTATCAACATATGAAGAAATAGTATCATGTGTTAATAAGATAAGTAAATAATTCCTTGAGTCTTATGGATTTGAAGGGAAGCAAGAGAAGAAAAGGATAGAAGAGAGAAATATGGATAATGGGAAGAGGGAAGTGATGAATTTTACAATATGTAATAACTATGGGAAGAAACACCTTGGAAATTTCCTAAAGAAAATGGGAGTTTTTTATAATTGTGGAGAAAAAGGACAACAAGTGCGTGACTGTAAGGGCAAGAAAAAATTTTCAAATTTACAATGCTTCATCTGCAAGGAGTGGGGACACTATGCAAACCAATGTCCAAATCATCAGAGTATGCCCCATGTGATGCTATTGGATAATAAACAAGTTATGATACTACCACAGAAGAGGAGCAATGATTATAGTTCTAATGTTGTTATTAAAGAATTATGTCATTTGATTGTTGTATCAACGATGTACTGGCAATAATAATTATAGAGTAAATAAGGATTGTATTGTAGTACTATTTCATTACAGACTTGAGATTTTGTGGAGCCAAGAAAAGTGACTCAACAGCAGGTTAATTTTTTAAAAAATATAAGGTTCAGAGAAAGATAAACCATAATATGGTTCTGATAATGAGATAGTTATTTTGGAATAATACATGATTGATTTGGATAAATTATATTGGATATTCTTGACTTCTTTGATGATGATTAATGATTTGTATACATATTTGGATAGAAGAAGTATATGTAGTATTCTATAAGGAATAAGGGATCATTAATGTAATCAATAATGATTTATGGTAATTAAGGATGTTGAATTGTTTTAAAATAATACATGATGAAGTTATTCACATGTTATTACACGACAAAAAGGATTTTCATTGTTTTTACCTTCATTATAAAACTTGGACAGTGAGTTTGGACAGAGGTATTTTGGATAACGATAATTTTTGGAATATATTAAGTTGAACTTTTAATAGTATTATTTAATGTTAAAACATTTCTTATGATTATTTTTCAAATATTATAATACTATAGTTTTAGGAAAAGGACAACTTTCAGGTCGGGAGATAACCTGTCGCGTCGGATAAAGCTATAGGAATCGAACCGACAACCATAGTGCGACATGCCTTTATGAACTACCACTAGCCTATAGGAAGTCCCTGGTTATTACAAAATATTTTTCCAAATATAAATGGTATGTGTTAATATTTGGAACCTTGTACGATTAGGATAAATATAATATTTTGGAGTTCTATTATCTTTTTGAGTGAAAGATGGGTTTGGTGTAATAAATTATTACAGAATGAAATTCTACAGGACACGTATGTATATTTCCTTATGTTCTTCGTAAATATCCTAAATAAGTTCCCTATCATTATGAATGGTAACTTAAAACAAAAACGTTATCGGTAAAATTTTCCTACTGGGGAATCAATGATCGTTTAACCAATCATAAGTTTGTGACTTTCTTGTAGTTAACATTCTATTAATACTGTTTTATACAACTCTACATCAGACCTTGATGATTTGTTTCTCCTCCATATCCATGTTTTCATATAATCTTAGTATGGGGTATCTCGGGTGACCTTTGTACTTCTATTTCTTTCTTTTAAAGTTTTATTTTTATTAACCCTATTTATGATATGGGTTTTGCACAAATGTATTTTCTACTTTGACACTTTTATTTTAGAATAAAAATTTCAAATTGCAAGGACACAATTTATTAAATGTGGGGAGAATGTAACACCCCATGCTTCCATGATACGCTTCTCTTTTAATAATGCAATAGCTTGCAATGTACGCAAGTTCGAGATTCTAACACACACGACCAATAAAAGTAGCCATTATGAATACTAATACCCAATTTTTTAAATTTTATAAATTTTATTATTCAAATTGGACATCATTTTTGGATTCGGAATATTGATATTACCCTATGTTGAATTTTTGGTATTTTTCTGAGAACTTCCAATTTTTGATGAATAGTGAAAGATACTTAAAAACAACTTTTTTAATAAAAATAATTTCTAGTGATAAATTATATGATTAAGTTGTTTTAAAGTATAATTATAATATATTTTAACAGTTTTATCCAATTGTGTTATTATAATAAATTTTACTTTGAAATTTGACATAAAAAATTGTCAATCTTTTGATATATATTCTTTCTTAAAAACATGCTATTTGTTGTGATAGCGGGAATTAATTATTAATTTAATTAATTAAACTTATATGATTTGAATTTTTTAAATAGACATCATTTTTGAATTAGGAATATCAAATATATATTAGGGTTAATTTCTGGTATTTTTCTGAAAAACTTCAATTTTTCATCAATAGTGAAACCACTATGTTGTAGTTAAAAAACTAATTTTTCGTTTAAATAAAACATTACCACTTATGTAAATTTAATTCTAAAAATCATATATACATGGTTGTCATTATTAAGTAAAATTTGGTTCAATGGGATGAAAATAATTTTTGTTGAATACTAACCTTTAAGTTTTATTAATCGCGATTAATGGTAATTTGTGTAATTTAAGGTTAATATAATGTTATGATAATATGAAATTTCCTTTACACTTGTCCTACCATTATTGGATGAGTCATGGCCGACCAATAAAATCCATGGGTCAACTTGGGGACCCCATGGAGCCACATGGGTAAGAAAATGTCATTAATAACTTTTTATTTAAAGTAAAAATAAAATTGTCAGAAACATGTGTTGTTTTTCTAAAAAAATTATTACATGGGGTTATATAAGTTAAATTTTCGACTATAAATATTAATTGGAATGATAAAAATATTTCATACATCATGGTAATTTTTTAAATAATTTTTATACTTTAAATAAATAAATTTATTTATGACACAATGATGATGTCGTGATTCCCTCATTAATGAACAATTTAAATAAAATAAACAGATAAGGTAAAATCTAGTGCCTACACATTTATAAAACCTATTGTATGGATATATTTAGAACCCTTATCACCTTATCCTCTAAATATATCATTTTTTTACCTTTAAAATCCGAAATTCATTTCATAAATAAAGTAACATTTCATGACTTTCCAAGAGTGACCCTCCTCTCCTCTTATAAAAGGCCCCCACCTCTACCACCTTTTTCACACCATCAAAGCCATTTGGAATTGCCAACCTCAGCCCAAATAATCTCTAGAATTCCTTCTATTACTCCTAGAAGCCTCACTTGGGGAAGAAGTCCTTCCAAGAAATACTTTGGCTCAAATCAAAAATAGTTACCCGATTTTAAGGAGATTGAAGAACGATCAAGTCAAGTCGGACATGGCGTAAGGGACTTCATCTCAATCTTATTTCATTGAGGCATATTTTGTTTTAATACAAGACTTTATTTTATATGGTGTATAAACCCATTTGACTTTTACATTTATTCAAATGGAATATTTTTTTACGTAGCATTTTACTAAATGACAAAAGGGAATGTCTTTTTTGTCGTATGAACGGGGCGAAAACAACTTCTCCACCGCTATGACCATTATTTGAGTTTTGAATTTCTCTAAAATTTATAACATTTTTTTAAATGAAAAACAAATACCACGTTTTACTTTTCATTTATTTTTATATTGAAAATAGTTTTATTATATCAATGTGTTGTATAGATATCTTGTGATTGAAATGTGGAAATGTTATGTTTCCTTTATGCATGTTTTATGTGATACGATTATGTTATGGTTTATGATATGTTTACAACTTTTCATATAAGGAATTAATTGGACTTAATAAGTGACGGGTGGAGCCTGCTATAGCTCCTCGATGCATCGGTAGATCTCATGAGACAAAGTAGTGTCTTGGCACGAGGCCTTGACAAAACCTTATTTGTAGTCTTGGCACGAGGCATTGGCTATGTGGTTATGGTAGTATGACATTATGCATTCTGTCATTATGAAAGTGGTTATTGATATTACATGTGACTATTCGTCTAGTATAATATCCATGTGAATATGTAAATGACATTATTTTATTTTATTTTTTCCATATTATGATGATGTTCAAGTTTAAAAGGATTTTTTTAGTTATGCATTGCCTTAAATGTTTATGTTTATTTATGAAAGTTTCCGCTATATTGTTATCCTTACTGAGCATCTGAGCTCACCCATTTATATGTTTTATTTTTTCCAGGATGTGAAGAACCATTTTATAACTAACCTGCAGGGATAGTCTGAATGGGATATGAGTGTAGACTATGGAGACCATGTTATTTTATTTTTTCACATTATGATATAATGTAACATTTACGAATGTATCTAGTGTTTCCAAGGATACTAAACTATTAGGTCTTTTGAGACTTTATCTTTTACAATCATGCCATTGTTATTTAATAATGCACCGACTCTGGGTAACAGGGGTTGGGGAATTACAGTTATATATATTTTTATTGTGATATAATGGATTCAGAATAAATTTATGTTTATTTTACAATAATATATATCTCATTAAATGCAGTAGGGACTCAATGTCACTAATTTGTATCAGTATTTTCTATCTTTGAGATATATGTTGTGTTATGCACCAATAATATTTTATATTGGGAAAATATATCCCCTTTAACATGTAAAAAATGAATTTACTTCAACTCATGATATTTCATACTTTATCCAATGATATTATTTCATGGGGATTAATATTCATTGTTACTAAAGTGAAAACAGTTTTTTGATAAAATCTAATCGTTTATCAGGATTTTTTATGTTTACACTTATGATGAAGAAGTATAATGATACATATCACAAGTAAAAAATGACATCAATTATCATTAGGTTATATCATGAGAATACATTTTCCCTCATTTTTCTCTCTTTATTAACAAATATGTGAAAAATAATGTTTTTATGAAAACTTATCATTATTTATCTCTTCCACTGAAAACCAATTTTTATTCCAAAATCATGTTTTACATAAGTATTTTCAGTTTATTATACATTATTAAAATGATTTATTAAATAATTTTTTCCTAGGTTTGAATTTATAGTATTTTTTTAAATGAATATTTTTTTTTACAAAAATCATTGGGGTTTTTTTCAGAAATCGGAAGGAAAATTTTTAAATATGTACGCCATGTAAAAAATTTCTACATTCATGAAAACACAATGTTTTAAATATTAAATTATATGTTTGAAAGTTTATTTTTAGAGATAAGTATTTTTAAAAAATATTATTAATTGTTAGTGATTTTCAAAGTGGAAAGTATATATTCTTCAAAATATGTTCCAAGTGATCATTCAAAATAAGTTTTAATCAAAGAAGACATATTTTGATGTTACATACAATTTATTTGGGAAATATTTAATGATACCATCCATATTATTTATGTATATGGTCAATGTTTATTTTGAAAAAAAAAATTATGAAACCTATTTATATTTCCAAGGTTATGTTATGGTTACTCAAGTTATGATGTTATGATATGATCAATGATATATGATATTGTTTCACCCAAAAGTATGGGTTTCATTATGAGATGGGTTGAATATATATATATATATATATATATCCCAACAATAAATTAGGTAAATCATTATATCTAATGAGATAATAATGGGAAGAATGCCAATGGTATTGACCCACTATGTGACACATGTGAGTATAGGTAAACTATGGGAAATAAATGCATCCAAATCCACAATGGGAAATAAGTGAAAAGTAATAATAAACCTAATTTATGTTCTTGGGAGTTAAGCATGACATATAAAATGGTTTTCTATATTTTTGATGGTATCACACTTTTATGACATGATCATGGGGTTCATGATTGATTTTGGACGATTTAACACTCTTATGGGAAATGTTTTATGAACTAATTCCTCGAATTATGATTATGATCTATGATAGGTTGGGTATGAACATCATCATTTATGTTGATTATCACATAATATTATGATTCTATTATTATTTCATAAGATAATATATTTATATCTCCTATGTTTACCCTTACTAAGAACCAAATCTCACCCTTTCTTATGTTTCCTTCCCCAATTAGTAAAGAAAGTATTATGCAAAGTAGGCCTTATAGTACTACTATAAGAGAAGATATTTGTGGGATATTTTAAACATATTTTATTACATAATAATATTTTTTTCTAGTCTCTAGACACATCAATCTAATAAAGTCCCCATGATTGGGGTTATGAAATGTATTAATTATTCTTTTAAAATGATGTGATTTTAATGTAATATAATCCTCCTTCCTTAGTAAATTGTGTTTACAAAGAAGAAGAATTTGATAATAAAGTCTAAAGAAATAAATAGAATAGATAAAAGTAAACAAACTAAAAAATAGATTATATATGGATCAAGTAGCATACATTATTTTGTATTAGTAAAAGGTTTTTCACCAATATAAGATGACTTTGAGGAAATGAAAAATTTTACAACTATTTTTTTTATAGATATCATCTAGAGGATATATGATCACATACCCTATACCAGCATGGTTTCTCAAATGTCTCCATTTTTAATAATTTTAGAAGATGTATTATTAAAAATGAATAAGATGGACGGTCTCAAACTATACTCTCTAAGAGAAGATTGTTTTAATATTGTTACATAGAAAATACATCTATTTTAATTAGATCAAGAATGATTCTCAATCTTGTAAACTATAGTATCATACACATTTCAGATGAAACATTACGAATTTGGATTAAATTTTTTCTCGATCACCTAATGTTTATGTGAAAATATAAAGTTATAATAACTAAATAAAATAAAAGACACACCAAAATTAACTAACCAATATGTAAACAGTTTTTCATAAATTATTGAAAATATTATTTTCAAAGAAGTTAAATAATATGTTTAATTAATTTTTTGATACTAAAAATTGGAGATGAAAAATTACTCCACATTATTCACGGGTGACCATTCCATTCCATGGGAATGATATTGAATGTCCTCAGGAAATGATGTTTTATATATTATATTGGTTTGAATAAGTAAATTTCAATTTCATGAAATTCTCAATATATAGATATCAATTTAGGTAATTCCTCACAATACATGCTACTATAAATTACTCATCCTCCATAAATAAATACAAAATCGAAATAAAATATTATTGTAACTTTTTACAACATGGTAGGTAAAAAAGATAATTGAAATAGCTAAACATATGAATAAAAATATGAAAAATTTAAACAATAGTTATTAGGGGAAACCTACATAGATTTAATCCATTATATTATTTCACAACATAGATTATTGAATTGGATAATGATGGTTAATAGAAGAGACTGTTGAATCATGATAAAAATAATTTTTTCTTTTCATAAATATGTATTATTCAATGAATTATATCAGTTTTTCAGATTATATGGCCTTTTATGATTAATGGTCATTCGAAAATAATTTACTGTGGAGGGAAAAAATTAATGCAATAATTATTTTTCGCATGTGGTAATAATTCATGGAAAATTTAAATAAATATTTAAATTAATAGATAACTATGAATTTAATTAAAAATTTCATACTCAAGTTGAAGGTTAAATAATTAACGTATCATTAGACACAATGTCCTAGAAAATATAAGGTAGAAGGTTTTTATTTTAGGTAGAAATTACATTGCAGTGATACCCAATGAGTTAATTGAGATAGATATTTTCATGAAGATGGTTGTAAATGTCTTATAACTAAAGAATAATGATTGAATTAAGGGTTTGTTTTATTTAGAATGAAGTATTATAGTTGCTACTGTGGAGGTGAATTTTTGAGGGTACAATAGAAGTACTACAGCAGTACCGCAACATTTACTGTAGAACGTACTATTTGGTACTTTAGCAGTCGTAATAATTTATCTGATTTGGTCCTTTGGGACACCAGTTTGGGCTTACAAGCCTTAAGGGCCTTAGAGGAATCAAAGGCCTTTAGAACTTTGGGCCTCATAGACAATGGAGTAGCCCTGATCATATAGAGCAGGTCCTAAAAGAGGATTAGAGAAACAAGAGTAGAAGAACTAGAGGAAGGGATAACCGAATTGGAAGAATGAGAGGGTATTGAAACCGCCTTCGAGACCAAGCACCATGCTTCTTTGTATGGGGAAATGCTAGTCGATCAACATTGTAAGGTGGGGAGAATGGCGATCAATGATGCAAAAGCTAGGGAGGGGCAGTTCTAGTGGGTTGGGCCTAGGGGTCATCTTTTCGTCATGGTATGCCTCTTGACCTTCAGGTCATGTATTGCAGGTCATCGGGGCTTGTGCATTGGGTCTACGGGTCATGTACGGTTCCCCTTCATCCCATAAAAAAGGAGGATTATTCATATTAAAATAAAAAAGAAGGAATTCTGGCCATTCAAGATAAAGGATTACATCATAATATAATATATTGTGGTCTGATTATTTTTTTATGGTAAATGTATTAATTATCATAACATTTTATTCCTTTAGTTAAAAATCATCTCCCATTAGAAAATTTTTTTTAAACTAATATTGAAAATACATTATTCTATAATAGTTCCCAATATTACTTGATTTATATAAAAATAATAAAATCTATATGGTTCAATATTTTATAATTAAGGGATGACTATGTTAGATGATATGAAATTTAATTTGATTTTATGGATGTTTTTTAATATAAATTATATTATGAAATAGGGAAGATGAATATATAATAATTTTATTTAAAGAATAAAATAAATTAAAAAACAATTATGGAGAAACATAATAGAACATAGAATATTAGGGTTGAAAATTTTCATTTCTAGATATTTTATGATTTTCTTCTAAAATAATATAATTAAAATTTTCCGTTATAAATTTGGGAAAATAATCATTTGACAATGAAACATGAATCACTCTAATTAAACCCCTCTTATAACACATAAGGTGGTCTCATCCCTATGGTGGAAAGAAGATCTATCAGATAAAAAATTATTTAATTTTAGATTATATCTCAAGAATTTCATTGATATTGGTGTGGCTATAAATAATATTTAAATTTAAATTTTATATGTCACTAATTATCAAATACAGATTAATCCTTAGAGATTTCATATTCGATCTCATATGATTTATTTTTAGTTAATTTAAATACATGGAATTTATGTCTCTTTTCATTTAGAAATTCATGTCTTAAATACTCTAATGATGCCAAAATCACATGAACAAATCACCTCATGGGAACCTTCTAGATGAAAAATGTTAGTTTAAATGGTAGTTGTTTAATAAAAACTAAGTGGGATGAGATTTTATATATAATAATAAAATAACTAAACAATCATAAATAAATTATTAACAAAATCATGGAGCAAGGGGTTTTTATACAATACGGAAAACAATTTCCTCTATCATTATTGTATACGTTATTCAAAAAATAAGGAAATACAAGACCGAGGCACCACTTCTTCTAAAAAAATAAGGAAAATACAAAAATGAAACAATTTTATGATACACACACATATCTTAATATATCTTAACATCTTAAATAAGGTATAAAAATGAGAGAAATAGACTATAATTCACTATTCACAACTAATACAAGAGAAAATTTGTGTTAGGGTTTATAAAGATGAGTTTCCATGTTTTTAAACCATATAAATTCAATAGTGGAGAGATGATTCCATCCACTCTAAACATCCATTCAAAACACTAAAATATTATAGTTGGGCATTGAAATCAATAAGGGGTATACTCATTTGATACCCTAAGCTTTAAGAGCCACATGCACTCCACTTCTTTTGAGGTACCCAAAAAGATACACATAATGTAGATTGTATCCACACAAAAATTCCCAATAGGGTGTGAACATTTTAATAATCAATAAGCCACCACCAATTTAGCTCAACATAATAAAGAATATTTGGGTGATTAGATGAATATTTTATCACATTTAGATCAATATATAATAAAATATATTTACAAGTAATAATCATTCAAGGAATATAAAACATATATTGTAAGTAATTAAATGTTATAATAAGTAAACCCATATTTTGAGTGGGATATATATATATATATATATATATATATTTCTTACAACAGGTAAACACATATTTTCTAGATACTATCTTTCTCATGTAAAAACAAGAAATCAAAAATATGTATATATGATATTATATTATATCATTATATATGTTCTTATTCCATGAAACTCAGACCATGGTTATCAGGGGGAACCCTTATCCCATATAATGGGGTATTTTTATAAAAAATTAGATACATAGGCCATATATTTAGGATTATGAGAAAGTGTATATAGTAATAAAGGTACAATACTAGTCCCCATCCACTTTATACATCATTAGACTGAATACGTTCCCAAATATTATATGGATAGAATGATATTTTTATAAAACTTCTTTGATATAGTCCATCTATTTATGATTATAGGAAAGAGTATATGTATAGTAATCAATGTATAAATCCAGTCCCCATCCACCTTATACATCATTAGAATGAATATCTTCATAAATATTCAAAGGATAAAATACAAGTATAAATACATTTCCCTGGTTGTTGGTATATAAACATCCAAATATAGTAGTAATGCTCATGAACATGTGATCATAAAAACTATTAGGCTCATTGAGAAAATGAATTAAAACATTCATGAATATTAACAATTTTGATTTGACTATAATCAAGATATTTCAATTTAATATAATAACAACATAGATCTAATATACCCTCATAGTAATGAAATAATTTTTATACTCATATTACAAAACCTAATTAAAAAATAAGCACATGTCAGTGTTAGAAGATCTATGTTATATATTATTATGCTTCATAACATAAAAATGATAATAGAGTAAGTGGAAACATGGAACTTTCTATGATTTCATGAACTAATTTCATAACCATTATATTGATACCATCTACTCAAAATGTGGTATTTGAATAAGAATATCATTAGTCATAATGAATGCCAACTAGTCATTAAATATGACAATATTTTTTAGGAAATAATACAAATCATTGATCAGAATATTCTTATAAAATATAAGCGGCTTTATTATCTAAGACACATTTTGGAAATCTATTTCTTTGAAAGAGTAAAATTTTACCATTTAGAAAAATGTTATGTACAGAACATTATTTCAGCAGACTAAACCATTAAAACATTTTAAAAATATATATTTGAGGTTTTTCATTGAGCTGTAACATTTATTTTTATCTCACAGTATGAAAATGAAAAAATTTTAAGAATAATATTATATTATTATTCAGATTAAGTTAGATGGTGAACAATTTATATTTTTTTAAACAAAACGGAAAATGCATAAATTCATGATGTGGTAGCATATAGATTAAGTGGGTCACACTTGGAGTTGTATAATATTATTTCACACCTATATTTCATTAGGATCAGACTATCATGGGTGGAATTAATTAATTAAATTAAAGGATAAATTAAATCCACTAATACTAGAAATCCTCCATGATTGATCCCTAACCCATTTTTTTGGTATATTTAAAAAAATTATTTTCTTAGTAGAGATAATTATAGGGGATCATGGGATATTTTCATATCCCAAAAACAAAATATAGAAAATTTTCCTTATAAATTACTATATGAGGTAGTGCGTATGAAGTCATCATGAATGACTAATCCAAAAATCATGGTATGGAAAATTATATTCAAATTAATGCTCTATAATTATGCTTTTGAACCTTGATAATTATATTTTAATTGATAGTAATTAATTTCAATTAAAGATGTATCAATTTTTATTATTTGATTCTGATTATTTTCTATGAATTTTTCATCATTAGAAAATTCTATGCCCGTAATTTGATAGACTAGTTTTTTTATAGCCAAATTTATTTTGTTATTTGATTCCCATTTGATTTATCTTCCTCTTTATTTAAAAATTAATCATAATCCTTCACTATGTTTATTGATTCTATTAATCTAGTTACAGATTAATAAATGTTTGATAAATAAGAGTTCAAGAAATTGTCTTTGGTTCACGAGATATGATATGGGTGTAGAGGTTGGTCATCGAGCTAAAAATATTTAAGCAGGAATATAAGTGAGTTATCTTATAAGATAACAGAAACTATGGAGTTTGGGTTATAGGAAAAGTAATTTTGAACACTATTTTCACTAGTACAGAATGTATTTACCACATCAGCATTTTTTATGTTGGTTATGAATAACTAACTAGAAAATCCAAAAAAATCAATTTATCAAGTCAGTTATACTATAACGAATACAAAAAATGAATTAGCGTGATTTATCACATTGGTTATAAAATAAATGACATGATAAATCAATAATCTGGGTTTTTCTTATTGGTTATAAAATATCCTATGTGATAAGTCCAATTTATTAGGCTGGTTATAAACAAACTAACATGATAATGAAAAATTCATTTCTTTATAATGGTAGTTATTATATAACTGATGTTTAAAATAATTTTATCATGTTGGTTATTTTATAACCTATGTGATAAATGTAATAAAAAAATTATCATGTCGGTTATTAAATTACCTACGTGATAAATATTTTAATTTTTTTATAAAGTCATGTTTCATGTTATTCCAATAATTTTTTTGGGAAACAGTGACTCTGTCACTCATTCACACAAACCCTACAATCTACTTTTCAATATCATGGCCTCTAAACTATATTTTAAAAATTTATTCATCTTTCTTCATTCGTTCATCTATCTGATTGACTTGAAACTCACAAGTATGCTACACACAATTCAATTACAGACATTCTCATATTCCCTAAATCTCGTTTTGCGATTCCATCATGTATTTCACTATTTCTTATTGAAAGTGGTTTTGTTTATTGATATCATTTTTTCACTGGTCATTATATGATTCCCTAAATCTACAGATGCCCTAAATCTCATTTTTTGACTTCATTTTCACTATTTTTTGTTGATTAGATTAACATATAGATGGAAATGTTTTTTGTTTATTAATTTTTTCAAATTGTAATCCACTAGATAATAAATTATGGATTTTCAGTTTTTCCAATCATAAAGGTGGAGTCACTTTGTTTGGGTGGTTATAGAGACGTTTGAGGTGAATAGAGGGGTTAATGTGGCATCATTTTGATTAAAATTATCAATTTTAGTTCGCAAAATAAGAGATGTTATTGAGGATTATTATAATATTTTCAAGTTAGGATAAATGGTGGTTTTATGTAAATATATATCTATATTTATGAGGTATGTTACTTGAGAATATTATAATTTTTAAAAATTTTAATATAATTCATTTATTGTCCCCAACCCAGTGCTCTATCATGTGACCTGGTCGATTGACTTTGTGACCTCATGTAAACCTCCACATATGCTAACTGTTGTTGGATAATATTGAGTTTTTAAGGAATATAGTGTGAAGGTAACAAATTATTGTAATGTGTTGAAATAAGAGCGTAAATATTATAGAATAGTTTAGTAAATAAAAAAATAGTATGAATAATTTAATAATAATCCAATGATGAGATAGGAAAAGGGAAATAAATACAAATAAAAATCATATAATGGTATAAAAATATGAAGGTAACTAAATTATATGCTGAAATTAATATAGGTAAAACACAAGAAGACTCAAATAAAGACTCCATTGGCTAAAGTGTTTAACCATTTGTATGTGCCATGTCCTAGATCCATCCCATACATCATGTTATAAATCATTGGTCATTCATAGATGCCCTAAATCTATATTTTTTTGGTTTCATTCATCGTGTCTTTCAGTAGTAATTGTTCACGATGGTTTTCTTTACTGAAATTTTTTTATTATTAGTTTCTTGGGTTTTTTATTCAATGATCTTTTCCCTTTAGTTACTTACCTTATTACCAAGGAGTATTTTAGGGAGATAAAATTAAATTTTGATTATCATTTGATATGCATACCATGTCACTAAATCTATATTTTTATGTATCCAGATGTTCAATAAATAGATGAGACGATTATTAGGTTAGTAGATGACGCTTGTACATATTGATAATGAATTCATTATAACATGTTATGCATCACAGATATTTGTACCACATTCCCAAAAAATCTAGGTTTCTCTCAAGGCCTGTACACAAGTCATTTTTTCAAAGTACAATTTTCCATTAAAAAAACTAAATAAGAATGTTAAGACCCATAAATGTGAACATAAAATTTAAATGAAAAAAATAAAATATTTAAATAAAATATAATCCAAATACCTTTTTGGATAGTATTTTAGATAATTTTAGTAATAATTTAATAAAAAATCTCATTTTGTGAGGGGTTTATAATACATCACAGTAGTGGATGGTGATTTTTTTATTTAGGGTCTTTCTATCTTATTGCTTAAAAAATATAATTATAATTTCAAAATAAGCATATTTTTATTTTATATTTCAAAATTGTGTTACTTTCAATTTATGTAATATTTAAAATAAATAGAAAACTAGATTATATAACTTTATTTTCATTTTAAAATTATTTCCACGAAGATAGTTTTATTAATTATCATTTATATTTAATCATATCATTCATTATTGCGTAGAATTTGTAGTTATATTTTTCAAATATGTATATATATGTTTGGTATTTCAAAATTTGGTTACATTTAAAGGATAAATTTTTTCATATAAATATAAAATTTGATTTTCATAACAAGATGTATAATTTTGATATTTTTATAGGTAATAATGAGTCAAAGATGAGTTACGGCACATCGAATGAGTGATGATTATGAGGAATGTGTTGAATCATTTTTTTTAATTTTTTAAATGAAATGTTCCATCCAAAGACATTTTTTATGTCCATTCATGAAATTTTTAAATATAAAGATTTTGAAATGTATAGAGATAAAATATAGTCTAATTTGTCATGGTATTAATATGAGTTACATCCCTTGGATTTGGAATGGTGGAACTGGGTATAATATAAAATCTACTAATGTTGAAGCTTGGAATGATGCTACCTCTCATGAAATTGATGAAATGATTCATGATATTGTTGAAGAAAAAGTTGAGAATGAATTGAAAATTGAGCATATATATGGTGATGCTGAAAAAACTATAATATCCTTGTGGTACAGATTTTATAGTTTGATGGTCAATGTTATGATAGATTAAACAAAAGGTGATGCATGGATGGGGTGACAAGATTTTTATAGAGGTGATTTAATTATACAAACAAATTCTTCTTAAAGACAATGATCTTCTATATTAACATTATAAGGCTATGAAAAATATTATGCCTGAGGGGATTGGGATACAAGATAATACATTCTTGTCCAAATGACTATGAGATATTTAGGAAGGAATATGGATTTCTGTTAGAGTGTCCAGATGTGGGACATCAAGGTATATGTTGAAATAAAAATCACAGAACCATGTAAATATTACAGAGACTCAGCCACGGTATTTTTCATATCATTCTATAATTTTCCATTTTAAATGATTAGTTTCTCATTCACATGATGAAAAAGGGTTAATATAGCATGTTTATGAGTAGATACGTGATAGAAAAATATGCCATCCAACAGATTGTCCATAGTGGAAGAAAATTGATGGAAAATATAATACATTCAGAAATAAAGTTAGAAATATCAAAAATGGGTTGTGTAGGGATGGAATGAATCTATATCTAAGTCCCCTTAGCACACAATGTTTCTGTTCTGATTTATTGGTAATTTACTACCTATATTCTGAATTTTTTATGAATTATTAATATGTCATGTGGTGTTTAATGATCTCTAAGCCAGAGCAACCCAAAAATGATATTGCTGTTTTATTTCCAACATTTATTGATGATTTTAAACTCTTATGGGAGGTTGGTTTTAGGGTGTATTATTCCTATAAAAATGAATATTTTCAGTACATGCAGTCATTATGTTCACTATAAATGACCTCCCAGTGTATGGAAATTTTTTGGGATATAGTTTTAAGGGGCATAATGTGTTTCCATTTTGCGAAAAAAAGACTTAATATTTTCAATTTCATCATGGGAGTAAAATAGTATACAAAGGTCATTGAATGTTTTTGTCTGTGGATCATTATTATAGATGATTAAAACAGGAATTCAATGGCTCACAATAATTTGATATTGCTCCAAAACTATTATCCAATGATTAGTATTTTGAGAGGTAGAAAAACCATGATGTGGAATTGGGAAAGTCACATAAATCTAGTAATTATAGATATATTTAGAATAAAAGGTCAATATTGTTTCAGCTACCATATTAGAGATTCCATAAAGTGAAACATAACATTGGTGTCATGCATGTGAAGAAGAATATTTCGGATGGTATGATTGGGACATTGTTTGATATCATAGGAAAGACTAATGATGGGTTGAAATTTTGATTAGACATAATATCAATGGGAATACCCTTGGAGTCATCTCCCACTCTTAATTGAAGATGAAAATTTCTTTCCCCGAGTCATCATACATTATCTAAGAGGGAGATAATTTTCTTTTGTCAGTGTCATCAAGATATAAATGTCCCAAAGGTTTATTCTTCAAATGTAAAAAAAACTCTCTTTGAAGGATTTGAAGTAGAGAGGTATGAAATCTCATTATAGTCATGTTATGATGCAACAACTTCTTCCAGTTTCTTTTGATAAAATATCTGTTTTTCGTTCATGAAAGATTCATCTACTGACAGGAGGCGGGGGTGGGGGTGTACTATCATGCGTTCGGTGTGGAACCGCTACACGCAGGTTATTGTGGATTACAATGAAGACAACCAAATGTTTTAGAAAACAGGGCATCAATGTCGGAGTTTTTTGGAGATGATTTCCAAATACTCCGACATCATTCCAGTCATCCCGTTATCGTGGAGGTATTTTCCACATGAGGAAAATGACAGATCTTTGGTAGAGATATGGGTAAAAAATCTGTTGTATTTAATGACATGAATTATTTTTTTATTTATAATAATTAATATTTTGATTTCAACTTCTTTTTAATTTTCCCGATGGTGAGGCTGCACTACCGTAATTTCTAAAAATGTTAGGAAAGCTTTAGAGATCCTTCAAGCATTAGTTTTATATTGGCTGGAATTCTAGAGTTGGTACTCAGTTAGAGGTTGTACCAGTCAGGGATGATTGTCCTATTGAGCAGTATCTTCAGATGATTACTCATTGGACGAGTACCCAGTTTAAGCTATGAATTACATTTTAGGTATTTAAATAATAACTTTTATTTTTTTCATTAATATTATCCTTTTCATTATAGAATTTTATTTAGGAATCATCGGGAAAAAATAAAGAAACATTGATGCAAAAAAATACCTCCACACACTAGGACGTACTTCGATGTCGGATCATGAGAGGAAGCAGGTAAGACAATTGTTTATAAGTTTTTCTTATGACTTAAATTTTCTTTTGATTCCTCAATTATTTAATCATTTTCTAGTGTTTTCATATAACTTTAGTTTTTAATGTCATTGTAGAGGAAAATACAGAATATTGAAGGACACATGCCTCGAGCAAAACTGTTTTGCTCGAGTAGATGGAAAAAGCATGGAAGTGTTGTCAACGAAGCGACTCAGCAGTAGATTGTAAGTTTTAATCTGTTGATTTTATATTTTAATATCTATTTTGTAACTTAATAATATATTTATATTTGTAATATGCTACTTTAGAGGCCCTCAATGCCCAAGAACCAGACAATTTTGAGCCAACTGATCACTTACATCAGGTGTTGGGAGAGGAGCATCCTGGAAGAGTACATTGCCGACCTAGGATAGACCTAATGAGGTATTGGCCCACCTCAGGTACGAGTTTTAGTGCCACCGAGATGTATAAAGTTTGGGAACATGAAGAATAGGTTGATAAAAGAGCCACAGAGATGGCAGAACAGTCTGATAGGGAAAATAATGCATTTATGAAATTTATTAAAGTTCTATGTCCAACTCTTCCAGTAGAGGCTAGCCTATCTTTTGATGAATATATGTCTTTGATACGTTCTATATATTCTGAACCAAGTGTCATTTCTAGGGGTGGTCACGACGATGTCCAGATTGACGATGATGACATTGAGGAGTCTGATGGGGAAGAGGAGGGAGAGGGGGAGGTCGAGGCGGATGGCGAGGGCGAGGAGGAGAGCGAGGGTGAAGAGGAGGGCGCTGAGGAGGGCGAGGACGATGATGGAAACGAGGACGAGGGGGATGATGGTGGTGATGTGGTAAAAATTGATCCATTACATTTTTTACTAATATTACTATGAATTTATGTTTAATCTATTCCAGTTGTTGGTTTTATCTAGACATGTAGTATAGTATTGGTGTTGAGTTATTTATATATATTGTCTGTTTTTATGGATGTTGTTGTGTTTTAGTGGTTGTGTGATTGGGAAATCACTGGATAGCCCCCTCTTTCCTAGACCCTGTACAACCCCCCCCCCCCCCCCACCATCCTCCTTAGACCCTGGAAAGCCCCCTAGACAGCCCCCTAGAACCCCCCCCCCCCCCCACAACATCCTCCTTGGTCCCCGGACAGCCCCCCGGACACCCCCTGGACTACCCCACGGACAGCCCCCCACCCTCCTCCTTGAACCCTGGACATCCCCCCAGACATCCCCCTAGACATTCCCTGGAGAGCCCGCCCCCCACCCTCATTCATCGACCCCATACAACCCCCCAAATACCCCCGGATAGCCCCCCTGCACCCCCACCCTCCTCCGTGGTCGCCAAACAGCCCCCCGGACACCCACCGAGCAACCCTACGGGCATCCCCCACCCTCCATGATTTCATTTACTACTAGAAGATCTATAATATATATTTTATTTATTTTCATCATGATAATCAATGTAAATCACATTCACACATCTAATCAATAACATTGATTCTTGGTATGTTATAAAAGAGATGTATTCATTGGGCATGACATTGTTAGCTCTGAAATGTTTTAAATAGTGTATTTGAATAATTTGAATAAACAACTAACATAATTTATCATAACTATCCATGGGTCATATGTGACATGTACAAGTCATCCTCGCCTCAATCTGAGGCGCTGTGTGGCCGGGATCACTCTATGTGTCTCTCTTTTGTTTAAAATGGACAACATTTTAAGTACAAATGGAAAACTAACCAAACAGATTCTGATTATGTTTTTACTTTAGAACAATGATCCATGTGTCTTATGTGACGTTTACGAATCAACCCTGCCTCAATATGAGACGAGGTGTGGCCGGAACCACTCAAAGTGTATGTCTTTTATTTCAAGAGGACTTCATTTTAAGTGAAAACATCAACTGGAATACGGAAAACCAACCAAATGCATTCAGATTGTGTTGATACTTTTGGAAAATGATCCAAGGGTCATTTGAGACATGTATGAGTCAACCCCGTTTAAATCTGAGAAGTGGTGTGGCTGGTACAACTCTAACTTTCTCTCTTTTGTTTAAAATCGGCAGGATTATATGTGAAAAGAACAACTGGCATACGGAAAACTGACCAAACACATTCATATTATGTTTATAATTTATCACAACGATCCATGTTTCGTATGTGATGTGTATGAGCCAACCTGGGCTCAATCTGAGTCGCAGTGTGGTCGGGATCACATTTAGTGTCTCTCTTTTGTTTAAAATGATCAACATTTTAAGTACATACAGAAAACTGACCAAACACATTCGGTTTCCATTGAAACATTAGGAGAAATATCCATGTGTCATATGTGATGTGTACGAGTCAACCTTGCCTCAATCCGAGTCGCGGGGTGGCCAACACCACTCAAAGTGTCTCTCTTTTGTTTAAAATGGACTTTATTTTTAGTGAAAACAACAACTAGCATAAGGAAAATCGACCAAATAGATTCTGATTGTGTTGATACTTTAGCACAACGATCCATGGGTCATATGTGACACGTACAAGTCAAACACACCTCTATATGAGGTGCAGTGTCACCGACACCATTCATAGTGTCTCTCTTTTGTTTAAAATGGACAACATTTTAAGTGAAAACAACATCTGATAAATGATAACCTGACCAAACGCATTCAAAATGTGATGATGATTTAGGGGAACGATCCATGGGTCATATGTGAGGTCTACGAGTCATCCCCCACTCAATACGAGGCACAGTGTGGTCGGGATCACTATAAGTGTCTCTCTTTTGTTTAAAATGTACAACATTTTAAGTAGATATGGAAAAATGGCCAAACACATTCTAATTGTGTTGATAATTTAGCACAATGATCCATGGGTCATATGTGACATGTAAGAATCAACCCCGTCTCAATCTGAGACACGGTGTGGCCGGAACCACTCTAAGTGTCTGTCTTTTGTTTCAAAAGGACATCATTTTAAGTGAATACATCAACTGGCATACAGAAAACTGAACAAACACATTTGGATTGTGTTGATACAATAAGAAAATGATCCATGGGTCATTTGAGACATTAACGAGTCAACCCCATCTAAATCCGAGAAGCGGTGTGGCCGGTACCACTCTAATTGTGTCTCTTTGGATTAAAATGGAGAGGATTATAAGTGAAAAGAACAACTAGAATATGGAAAACCAACCAAATGCATTCGGATTATGTTGATAATTTATCACAAGAATCCATGGGTCATATGTGACGTGTATGAGCCACACCGGACTCAATCTGAGTCGCAGTGTTGCCGGGATCACTCTAAGTGTCTCTCTTTTGATTAAAATGGGCAACATTATAAGTATACACGGAAAACCAACCGAACGCATATTTTTTCCATTAAAACATTAGGAGAACGATCCAAGGGTCATATGTGACGTGTACGAGTCAACATCACCTCAATCTGAGGTGTGGTGTGGGAGAAACGACTCGAAGTGCCTCTCTTTTGATTAAAATGGACTTCATTTTAAGTGAAAACAACAACTAGCATACGAAAAACCAACCCAACGGATTTTGATTGTGTCGATACTTTAGAACAATGATCCATGGGTCTTATGTGACTTGTAAGAGTCAACCCCTCCTCAATCTGAGGTGCGTTGAGGCCGAAACTATTCATAGTCTCTCTCTTTAGTTTAAAATGAACATCATTTTAAGTGAAAACAACAACTGACATACAAAAAACTGACCAAAAGCATTTTAAATGTGTTGATGATTTATGAGAATGATACATGGGTCATATGTGAGTTATACGAGTCAACCCCGACTAAATCAGAGGCATGTTGCGGCCAGGATCACTCTATGTGTCTCTCTTTTGTTTAAAATGGACAACAATTTATGTACATATGGAAAACTAACCAAACGGATTCTAATTGTGTTGATACTTTATAACAATGATCCATGGGTCATATGTGACGTGTAATAATCAACCACGCCCCAATCTGAGACACGGTGTAGCCGGAACCACTCAAAGTGCATGTCTTTTGTTTCAGAAGGACATCATTTAAAGTGAAAACATTAACTGGCATACAGAAAACCGAGTAAATGCATTCGGATTGTGTTGATAGTTTAGGAAAATGATACATGGGTCATTTGAGACATGTACGAGTCAATCCCGTCTAAATACGAGATGTAGTGTGGCTGGTACCACTCTAATTGTGTCTCTTTTGTTTAAAATGGACATGATTATAAGTGAAAAAAACAACTGACATACAGAAAACTAACCAAACACATTTGTAATCTGTTGATAATTTATCACAACGATACATGGGTTATATGTGATGTGTACGATCCATCCCAGGATCAATCTGAGTCGCGGTGTGGCCTCGATCACTCTAAGTGTCTCTATTTTGTTTAAAATTGACAAAATTTTCAGTACATACAGAAAACTGACCAAATGGATTCTGATTGTGTTGATACATTATCAAAAAAATCCATGGATCATATTTGATGTGTAAGAATCAACCTCGCCTCAATCTGAGATGTGGTGTGGTAGCACCACACAAAGTGTCTGTGTTTTGTTTCAAAAGCACATCATTTTATGTGAAAATATCAACTGGCATATGAAAAACCAACCCAACTTATTCAGATTGTGTTGATACTTTAAGGAAATGATCGATGGGTCATTTGAGATGTGTACAAGTTAACTCCATCTAAATCCGAGATGCATTGTGGCCGGTTCCACTCTAACTGTGTCTCTTTTGTTTAAAATGGACAGGATTATAAGTATAAAGAACAACTGGTATACAAAAAACTGACCAAATGCATTTGGAATATTTTAAATATTTTATCAAAACGATCCATGGGTCATATGTGATGTGTACGAGCCAACATGGGCTCAATCTGAGTCGCGGTGTGGTCGAGATCACTCAAAGTGTCTCTATTATGTTTAAAATGGACAACATTTTATGTAGGTACAGAAAACTAACAAAACAGATTCTGATTGTGTTGATACATTAGCACAACAATCGATGAGTGATATGTGATGTGTACGAATCAACCCTGCCTCAATCTGAGATGCGGTGTGGCCGTCACCACACAAAGTGTCTGTCTTTTTTTTCAAAAGGACATCATTTTAAGTGAAAACATCAGATGGAATACGGAAAACTGACCAAACATATTATGATTCTGTTGATACATTATGAAAATTATCCATGGGTCATCTGAGATGTGTACGAGTCAACCCCATCAAAATCCATGACGCGGTGTGTCCGGTACCACTCTAACTGTGTCTCTTTTGTTTATAATGGACAGGATTATAAGTGAAAAGAAAAACGGGTATACAAAAAACTGACCAAATGCATTCAAAATCTGTTGAAATTTTAGGACAACGATCCATGGGTCATATGTTACGTGTAAAACTCAATCGCGCCTCAATCCAAGTCGTGGTGTGGCTGGGACCACCCAAAGTGTCTCTCATATGTTTAAATTGGACAACATTTTAAGTAAATATGGAAAACCAACCAAAAGGATTCTGAATGTGTTTATATTTTAGCACAATAATCAATGGGTCATTTGTGACATGTATGAGTCAACCCCACCTCAATCTGTTGCACGGTGTGGCAGGCATCACTCAAAGTGTCTCTCTTTTATTTAAAATGAACTTTATTTTAAGTGAAAACAGAAACTGACATAAAGAAACCCAACCAAACACTTCAGGAATAGTTTGATACATTAGTAAAACGATCCATGGGTCACTTGTGATGTGTACGAGTTAACCTCTCCTCAATCAGAGGCACGGTTTGGTTGGTATCACTCCCGGTGTATGTATTTTGTTTATAATGGACATCAATTCTAGTAAAAACATATGGTATACGAAAAAACAATCAATTTATGAATTGAATTCTGAATTCTGTTGAAACTTTAGGAAAATGATCCATTGGTCATATGTGATGTGTACCTTTCAACTACGCCTCAATCCGAGTTGCAGTGTATCCAAGATCACTCTAAGTGCCTCACTTATGTTTCAAAAAGACAACATTTTAAGTACATACGGAAAACCAGAAAAACGGATTTTGATTGTGTTGATACATTAGAACAATGATCCATGGATAATATATGACATTCACGAGGAAACTCAGCCTCAATATGAGGTGTGTTGTGGCTGTCTCCACTTAAAGTGTCTCTCATTAGTTTAAAATGGACTTCATTTTATGTGAAAACAACAACTGACATACGAAAAACTTACCAAACGCGTTAGGATTATGTTGAACCTTTAGGACAATGATCCATGTGTCATTTTTGATGTGTACGAGTCAACCCTGCCTCAATCTGAGGAGCGGTGAGGTCTACACCATTCGAAGTGTCTCACTTTTGTTTGAAATTAATAACATTTTAAGTGAAAAGTACAACTTACATATAGAAAAAAGACCAAACGCATTCGGTTTGTGTTGATACTTTAGGAAAATGATATTTGGGTCATTTTTGAAATGTAAGATTCATCCCAGCCTCAATCCGAGGTGCGGAGTAGCCGACACCACTTGAAGTGTCTCTCTATAGTTTAAAATGGACTTCATTTTAATTGAAAACAACAACTGACATACGGAAAACCAACCAAACATATTCTGATTCTATTTAAACTTTAAGAAAAAATTCCATGAGTTATGTTTTACATGTACAATTCAACCCCACCTCAATACGAGTATAGGTGTGGCCAGAACCACTCATAGTGTCTCAGGTTTATTTGAAATAGACAACATTTTAAATGAAAACAATAACTGACATACGGAAAACAAACTAAACGCATTTGGATTCTGTTGAAACATTAGGTAAATGATCCATGGGTTATATGTGATGTGAAAATGTCAACCAATCCTCAATATGAGGCGTGGAGTGGCCGAAACCACTTGAAGTGTCTCTCTATAATTTAAAATGGACTTCATTTAAATTGAATACAACAACTTACATATGATAAACTGACCAAACGCATTTTTATTATGTTGAAAAATTTGTACCACAATCTATGGTTCATATATGACGTGTAATTGTCATATGCGCCTCAATCGGAGTCATAGTGCATCCGGTATCACTCTAATTGTCTCTCTTTTGTTTAAAATGGACAACATTTTAAGTACATACGGAAAACCGATCAAACAGATTCTGATTGTGTTGATACTTGAGCACAACGATACATGGGTAATATAAGACGTTCATGAGTCAACCTCACCTCAATCCGAGGTGCAGTGTGGCCGTCCCCCCTCAATGTGTCTCTCTTTAGTTTAAAATAGACTTCATTTTAAGTGAAAACAACAACTGACATACAGAAAACCAACCAAACACATTCGGATTCTGTTGAAACATTAGCACAACGATCCATGGGTAATTTTTGATGTCTACGAGTCAACCTCACCTCAATCCTAGGCACGATGTGGCCGTAATCACTCAAATTTTCTATCTTTCGTTTAAAATAGACTTCATTTTATGTGAAGACAATAAATGACTTATGGAAAACTGACCAAATGCATACCAGTTCCGTTGAAAATTTAGGACAATGATTGTTGGGTCATATGTGATGTGTACATGTCAACCCTACCTTAATACAAGGCCTGGTGTGGGTGGCACCAGTCAAAGTGTCTCATTTTTTTTAAATGAACAAAGTGAAATCAATATCTGGAATACAGAAAACTAACCAAATGCTTTATGAAATTTTTTATACTTTAATACAATGATCCATGGGTCATATGTAATGTGTATGAGTCAACCCCACCTCAATTAGAGCCACGATGTGGCCAGTATCACTCCAAATGTATGTATTTTGTTTAAAATGGACATCATTTTTATTAAAAACAACTGGTATATGAAAATATGAACAAAAATATTCAGATTATATTGATAATTATTAATTTTTTATGTATTTTATTTATAATTGATAATTAAATTATGTTGGTATTTAATTATGAATTGAATTCTGGATTCCACATTCAATTGTCATCTATATTTTAAATTGAATTTTAAATCAATTATGAAAGTTTATAATTACGTTATGGATTTTGATTTAATTTTGGATGTGTATAGTTCAATAATTAATTATATGTTAAATGTTTATGAATTTTTTCTCTATATGTATGTATTAGTTTGTTATTGTAGGTATCAGAATTGAATGGAGGTTGCGGTGAAAAATTAGAGGCTACTATGCCAATTGCAGGATACTATGCAATTTGCACAATAGAGCCTTTTCCAAAGGTTTCAAACCATTGTCATTGGTTTATAATAACCCTTTCCCAAGGGTTTAGAAACCGTTGGCAAAGGTTTCTATGGATTTTCATTACCAACGGTTCAAAGGGATCCCTTGGTAAAATCCTTTCCCAACGGTTTAGAAATGTTGGGGAAGACTGAATTTTCATTATCTTTACGAACAGTTTGGTGTAAACCGTAGGTAAAACATACTCCAACGGTTTAACCAAACCCTTGGCATAGGTTATTTTTACTAACATATACCAATGGTTCTTTGTAAACCGTTGGGATATGTTTTCCCAATGGCTTACATCCCCACAGTTTGCAGAACTATTGGTATATGTTATACCAATAGTTCTGAAGCCTTTCCCAACGGTTCAAAAACATTGGGAATATTTCCATTTCCAGTAGTGATTTCTAATGAAAAAAACCCAAATTCCACATCATGTTCATATTATGGAGTCCTTGAAGAAATATAGGAGGTTGATTACATGATATTTAATGTTCTTTTGTTTAACTGCAAGTGGTTTTTTGGTAACAAATGTGTCTAAAACGATGAATTTGTGATGATGCAAGTTAATATGATGATATTGGAAGACATAGATGAATCTTTTATAAAGGAAACACATGAAAAAAATTCCATGTACTTGATCAATTTGATGTGTCGTGGCCTATTTTTTTACAAGGAAAAAACTATATGTTAGTGACTATAAACTTGATGAAGATGCTGATTTATATGACATCATTACTTCCATGGAATGAAGAATAGATAATAATGATGAGCATGTTGTAGATGTGGTTTGTTACATATGGAACGATCGTGATAAATGAATTTGGGAAACCAATCCATTAGTACATTTGTAATATTATAGGTATCATATTTTTATTTCTCATTTTCTTTTAATAATTTCATTAAATGTTAGATATTGTGTTTTTTAATTATTAAATATTTTATTAAACCTAATAAGAAGAAATATGTGTTTATTTACTTCAGTTTTGTTTGATTTACCATGTTTTACATTATGTAACTTATATATTTATTTATTTTGATTAATGGAAATTATTTTAAATCTATATGTTAAAAATAATAGTTTTTTTTGTGTAAAAAATTTAATTATTATGATGAACCATTTTTTATATTCCTACACCAATTTTTTATTTTATCTATTCATTTTCATGAATGTTTCTATATCATTATTATATTTGGACATTTAGTTAACTATAAAAATTACGAATAATAATTTGTTCTGTTTTAGTTTACTTTTTTATTTCATAATTTTTTGTTTTTTGTTTACATTAGTATTGTAAAATGTGTATATGTATATTTTGTGTAGGAATGTTTATTTATTTTATTTGATGGATAATGACAGATCAATCAATTTATCAACAACAATCTTCTAGAGATTAGTTTCATGATCATGCCTATGGGGAAAAACATCCACATGCTTCTCTTGATGTTACCCAAAATTCTTCATGTTCTCCCACAACAGAAAATTAGAGTTTTAGGGTTGGTAAAAGTGGAATCACACATTTTCCAAAATTATCACTGGCTCATAGCCAGGATGATAGGATTTTTGTAGAAATTTATGACAATGATATTCCGTGAGATCCTAATAAAAAACATTTCACGATTTTTGTATTAACTCTACTAATATGTAAATTCACTATTTTCTAATAATTGGAGAGGTGTTGAAAAAATGACACTTTCTCGATTGTGGGAGACAATTTTGGAAATCTATTTTTTTATTTGACTAATCTTGATATTTTTATTGTATAATATATTTTCTCTCTTATTTATTAGATGACATTTTATATACCTAACATTGGAGGAGTCAAGAGGAAATGTTTATCGACTCCTTCTTGGAGATAGAGGGATTTCTAATCAACCCTCACATCTGATTTAATTTTTGAGGGAATGAAACATGACATTCAATGTCATATATATCATTTTATAGATAAATACACATTGAAAAAATTTGTAAAAAATTGAATACAATAAGATGTTTTTAATAGAAATGTCATCTTTTTGAATTTTTCTTATATTAATGATATTATTAATGACTTCTTAAAGATTTATTATTCTTAATTTATAGAAATCAATGAGATATCATCCAGAGTTCTAAAAAATAAATGTATACCATAAAAGTTTATCTTAGGATGGGTATGCATTATTGGAACAACAAATGATCGCTGAAAAATTACAAAAACATATAACTGAATCTTCAATTTTGGGAGAGGATTCCCCTCCATCCCCATTGTTTAGATATGGAAAATGGAAGAGGTCTCAGATGAGAAAAAAGGGTAAATATCTTACATAATAATCGAGGGTCATAGCCAAGAGGATTTTAAGTTTATTTAATTTGTTTAAGACAATTCAATTATTTATGTACTTTGAATCATTACATAATTTTTCAAATAATTCATAAAAAATTCTCTTGGGAAGCAGTGAACACAGGGGTATTTAATGATGATGGGATGCATGATATTTTATATACATTATTGGGAAAGACCGATCACCTGGGTCATGAATAAGGATTTCCGGTGGGTGTATCGATATGATAAGGATTATCACATTCTTCAGATTCTTCCATGGAGGGTTTATATAAAAAAAAATTAAATCTTTGGATGATGATGTTCACAATAATAATTCAAATATGGAGGAAAATATTAAAGCATTAGTACAATCTATGTATACAGACATGATAGATAATTTTAGACTGTAGATCCCACTCCACCTCCACCAGCAGCTCCCACTCCCCCACCTCCAACTACAGACCCCATTATTTATCCTCCACCTCCACCTGAAGACCCCATTTTTATCATACTCCTATAACCCATCCTCTACAACATTCTAGTTATTTTGAGTTGAATGTTGATGTTTTTCACTATAATATAGTTTCATATGGGATGTTATATTGTATAAAAGATACAATTAATCATCAATAGTTAGAGGTAGATAAGAATAGGGTAACCATATATTATATTATAGATATATCAACTAGAGTACCATGACCTAAACATGATGTGACGACTGTTGGAAAAAGTATCAACCACTTTTTACTTTGGCTATCTAGACTTATGCGACCCATTACCATAGAGTCATGTGTATGTTATATCTATTATTTTATTTTTTTATTATATTTGTTTTAACATGTGAAATTTAAATTATTTATCTATTTTTTTACAATAATTCTTTAAGGGTAAATATATTTTGTGTAGCCAACAACAAAGACAGAGGCCTATGACATCATATTCATATTCTAATAATTTCTCCTTATTTTTAAGATAATAAAATTTTTTGTTGGTTTTTTATATATTTCAAATGGAATACCATGTTTTTTGATGTGAAATTGATGTGTGGATTCTAAAACATGACTTCATGGAGCTGGTAACTAGATATAATTTGGGCATCAATGCAGTGAATTTTTTTCATGTAATTCATAACAGAAATCGTTCCCTCTGTTAATTTTTTTATGAATTTATACTTATGTATGTTTTTATTAGGTATATATATATAAAATGTGTGAGATGAATGATTATATTGATTTATATGGGTGGATGGTCCCATAATTAATTTCACTTGGAGTTCCTGAATTGGATGAGGAACAGAAACTAGTTTCTATTGCAAAAATGTTTCGACATAATACAATTACGGAGTGTTGGATGTTTCTTTATATTTAGAGGTATGAAACATATATCTCAAAAGATTTTATTTATATTTTAACATAATAACCACTGACATTAAATTTTCATTTATATCAATGACCATTTCATGTTTGCTGTTTTTTTAAATGGAGAAGGCACTTTATTGGATATGTAGTATCCATATCGATGTGATAGGAAATTTTGAGAACATGTTGTGAAAATATGTTTTAATTTTTTTATTAGTTTTTTATATTATAACGAACAATAAATTTATTTCATTAATATTATTTTCTAACATGTGATGGTTTTTATTAAAAAACACCATAAATTAAAAGAATTTCTAGATCATATATGTAAAATTTATGTTGAATATCTATTTGTAATTATTACATTTCGGATGTATTAAATAAAAAATATATTTTCAACTAACAAAATCATTTAAACATAAGTGTCATAAAAAAGGCATCATCAAATGTGAATATTATGTGTCAAAATATATGTATGAAATAATTACAACTGAAATGGTTACGAAGTTCGACGAGGTTATATTTCCTTATAAATTATTCCTTATTATTTTATTTATTTTATTCATTATAAATGATAGCTAATTTGTTTTTAATTTTTAGCTATTTAATGACCCTCAACATTATACTACAAAAGGTGTTAAATGCGTACATGTTAAATGGTCAAATTATTTTACAGGTCTGGTTGGATTTTAGTTTTTTTAGTGATTATTGTTGTTTTGAATTTTGTAATTGTATATGTGTATTTTTTTAGTTTTTTTTGTTGGATTTATGTTTTTATTTAGTTAATATTTCAATTTTTTAATGTTTTAAATGCTAATGTATATCTTTTGGTAGTTTTTCTTGTTTCTTGTCGGTTTCTTCTTGTTTGTGGTCCGGATTTTGGTTTGGTGTGTTTTCTAGTTTCTTGTCTAGTTTTGGTTTTTTATGTTTTTTTTCTACAGTGGAGAATTAGTGATTCATAAATTATTTAAAATAACATAATTTTTAACATCAATTATTTTATAACTGAGGATAAAAATACATTTTCGTTTGTTCTTTAAGTAATTTATTTTATTACCAACGTAAATATGCTTCATATTGTGGTTTTCTACATCAATTTTTTATAAACAATGTAGTATAAATTTTTGATGTTGTTTATATAATAACTGATGCGAAAATAATTCATCCCGAAGAATTTTTCATGTTTCTTATTGAATTAATGATGAAAAAAACTCATCAGGATCAGGGTTTTCCACATAATTTTCATAAAAACCAATGTGGTAGATTATTTTTTAAGTCGGTTATTAAATAAACATCATAAATAATTCATCAGGATCAGATTTCCTGAGTCTATTATATGAAAACCGGTGTGGTATACTATTTTTCACATCCGTTATTTAATAATTGAGGAGAAAACCCTTTATCTGAAAGCATCTTTAACATCGTTTATTAAATAACCGATGTAAAAAAATCTCTGGAATAATTTTTTTACATCGCTTATATTAACCGATGTCAAAAAATATGATTTCATACATTTCCTGCAACAACATCACCATAAAACAATATAAAAACCCTAAAAAAACATAAAAATATTTATTCACTGGTGATTTTGGAAATATATGATTGTTATGTAACCACATGATATATGGAGTTGACAGACGTAGCCTTTAATTGATATTTGGGTTTATGAATAGGTAAGAAGAGTTATAATGATATGATTCTATATTGGATTTTTTTTCTATGACTTTCATCCCCAATAGAATGATATTAAATAATTAGAACACTTTATATATACATTCCTCTAGGAAACTAGAGGTATGTAAGAATAATAGACATAGCCATGAGACTCTGTGTCACATGATATACTGTTTATGCATGAATAATTCTGAGTTAATATTTCTTATGTGTGATTAATTCATGTATTCATGTAATTCACATGATATATACCATAATCAATACCCCCATTTAAAAAAAATCTCAGTCATGTGTATCGTGGATACATGTTGTGTAAGTCAGATGGGCCTAAATGATTTGGACCATATCAGAACACATTTTGTTCCAAGATCTTACATAACTCAAGCTATGGGGGTACACTATAGGTATACTCTATAGTCCTACACATCATGTATAAAATCCCACACACCATTTTTTTCTTCCAATACCATACTTTAATGTTCTATTAAATTATAAAAGAATATCTTATTGGATGAAAACCATGTACTTCTATAGAACATTCCATGTACATTTCAAGCATTAATTTACCTTCATTTTTTCATTTCAATATTCTACTTTTTGGATACACAAGTAGTCTATCAGGATTATTTATCATGTATAATGTGACTTTGAACTTCTATTCAACATCATAGGTGAAATTTAATGGTATTTGGGTATTTTATTCTCTTTATCTATGTAGATATGTTGAATAGGATTAGGCATAATGATCACAGAATACATCTGTTTAGGAACTCCCATGCTGAAGTGTTTACGATAGGGGGAGGGAATCTCCCATGATTTATAATTTGTTAAACTTAATCATTCATGTAGTTTGAGTCCTTTATCAATGTAGTCAAATAATCACTTAATTAACTAGTGATAGGTTTTTGGGTGTGGGTCCTCCACTAAGGCTGGTTACCTCTGTTGAAAATTTTCCTCCACATATTCACCATAAATTATTTCTCCAGAATATATGAGCCTAGTAGAACAATTTATAAAATTCACAAAAAACGGATTAATCCTCCATATATAGGCTCTATCCTTTTACACATAACATTACATGATTTTAATCGTAATTATACATTAGAGTACAAACCAAGGATCGTGATGTATAGTGTCTTTGAAGACTAGGTAAATAAAACTGATAACCTAGAACTAAATATAACACTTAATTATTTAGTCATCATAAAGATCCCCTCATTTCCATTGTGCTCATACATAATCATAGGATTACTTGGGGATGACATAAACAAATGGATGAGCTAAAAAGTTTAGTAAGGGAATGAAAATAAGAATAAAGCTTAATCATAGGAGTTTGGAGGCCTTATATAATGACATCAATGAATGGAACATATGAAATCAGAACATATAAACATGGGATCATATAAACATGGAATCATATAAAATGGGATCACATGAACAAGGGATCATATTAACATGGAATCATAAAAATGTGGCTTAAAAATAACAAGTTACTTTTGTACGATTCAAGGATAACCACCAAGATCGTTTCCCATAGTAGCACAAGGGAATGCAAACGGCCAAGACTATTGATCATAATTTCTCATTAGACTTATCATTACCCAATTCATTGGAGAACTATCTGGTCACACCCATATTATAATTTTCAACAATATTCTTTCCACATAAATAATCATACACAATCAACCATTCATTAACATAAGAGTTACCATGGAATGAAATGGGTATCACAATCATGTCAAAAAAATATAATAAAACGGTGTATCATCAATGTTTTCATGAAATAAAAGAATTAAATTATACGTGGACATGAATATTCTGAAAATTAATACATCATGATAAGTGATTTAAAAAATAATTAAAAAACATGTAGAATAGTATTTAAGAAACTATAGAATTAAAACATTTTTGTGCAGTTTTAAGGAAAACACTATAGAGGATTTAAAATAGAGAAGAGGAAAATATTTTATGTAAAATCATAAGTGAACCAAGAATGTTTTCATACCAAACTAATGATTTTATAAATACAATTTTGGCATAAAACATAATATAGAGTTCAGATTAAATTATCTAGAAATTCGAGAAGTTCCCTTAAAATAGATTTTCCTATCAGAAGGTACTAAGGAGATAATCTTTTAAAAACATGTATATCCATAAAAGAGAGTGTTGAAAGGGTCATTATAAAATAATTTTCTTTAAACAACACATAATGTATAATAATTCTATAAATAGATAAGATAACTCTGTTTTGATATAAAGAATGATGAGTCAACCCAACTGAATAAAGGCGGTTCTTGTAGAATTTGTTACGAATTACTAGCAAGGTATGTAGTGTACCTAAGAAGGCATGATGAGAGAGAAAAGGGGTTCCTCATCAATTATACATCATATGTGAAGTATGGGGGAGGATTGAAATTATACCCCACCAATTGGGATTAAACACAAAAAAGGAATATCATAGAGGACAATCATGATTAAGAGTGAAATGGAGAGGACCCCTTTCCTTAAGTCTGATGGTGTTCTACACTTGATATTAATGAGAATAATAAAAAAAAATATGTTTATTAATATTTCGTGAACCTCTTTTACATGTAATTATTGATTATATCCTTTTTTAGTACATTAAATACCTTTTTATCTGTTTTAATGTTCAATTTCATTGTTTGGGTCTATTTTCTTCCTTGGTTTTAATGATCGGTTCATGTTCAGATAAACATTTACGATGAAGGTGGTTGTCCAGAATTGAAATTTTATTTTTTATGAACATATATGAGATTAAATAGTTATAAAAATTCATTTGTTTATTGTGATTGAAGTTGAATTATTAAGTAAATCCTTAGTGACAACCATTTTGGTTAATCGGTGGGTTTTGATTGTGAAGAACATGTCTTTCTTTATAACGTAATACCATTTTAACAAAAGTATTGCAGAACCATAGCAATGATATATTACATATATAATAAACTGGTTCAACCATAATACATATGGTTTCATGACAATAATTAAATATGATAATAGACATTTTCAAATCATTTTCCATTAATGTGATAAATTAACACATCTCAAACTGTGTTTTCATTTATTTAAAATAAAAGGTTGGGAAAGGATAAAAGATAAAGAATAATCCTTTTATCATTATACATATCTTGTACATGTATGTTACTAGATTTATCATACCATTTGGGTGAATGTAGGTGAGTAAAAAAACAAGAAAACAGAAAAAACTAAAGGAAATTAAATAATTGGAAAGAGGAATTTACCTATTGATTTAAACTCCTTTGAGAGCCTCTTAAGAGGGGAGGATATGGTATTTTGGAAATACTAGGGGATTTTGGACGTGGGGAAGTAACTTGGAAAGATAATTTGGTAGAATATTATCAAGGCACAAGGCATGAGAGGAGTGAATAGAAGTGGAAGTTAGGGGGGGTTTTTTATAGTGGAGGAGATAAGGTTTTTCATATATTTTAATCATTAGTTTATTAATTTTCCTCATGAGTTGAAATAGTGATGATTCCATAACCAATAATATTAAATGGGGTATGTGAATTTGAAAAAAGGGTGGTTATATCAACTATTATGCGAGGAATAGTCTATTTATCTTATAATGTATATATACAGTGAATTACCATATTTTACTATTCATAAAAAACTGTATTTTAGAAAAAATATGAAAAAATCACCCAAACCATTTTTCAATGTGTAGAATCAAAATATTAAATTAAATTTTCAGAATCAATTTTCTAAATATTATTAAATTAATATTTAATTAAAATCATACTTTATTCTAAAAAATATTTTTGAAACATTTAGTTACTCATTCCAAAATACAGGTACCTCATACTTTCACTTAAATCATAATTATATACTATCTTAGGTAAGGTTACTATTCATTAAGGTATATCACTATTCATAAGGGTATTTTACTATTCAAAAAAAATTATGTTGGTTATATTAGACTCTAAATAATATACTGATCATAACTGTCTATGTAAGATTTTTGAAATTCAAATCACAGAAGTGACAAGCATTTGTTTAATGGTCACATAACACCTAGAAGTTCATTATGTTGCGGTTTCATATGATTATATGGAATATTTATAAGAAATAAATTTCAATGTAAAAACATCGGGTCGTTATATTTCCCACCCCCCCTTATGAAATTTCTCCCACCAAATTTCGTTTTACCATCTATGCCATGAACAAGTGCAGGTACTTTTCCTTCATTGTTGCCTCTAGTTACCTTGTAGCCTATTCTTACCTGTGGTTCTGCCACATTACATTGACTGGTTGAGTTGTCTTGTTATTTGGAACTTTATACCTATGATCCAAGATGTTTACTGGATGCTCATCGTAAGAAAGATCATCCTCCAATTGTACCACCTCTGAAGAGAGTACATGTGAAGGATCTGGTATGTACTTCCTTAAGAGGGATTCATTAAAGACGTCGTGTACTTTGGCCATGGTAGTTGGAAGTTAAAGTTTATAGTCCACAACTCTGACTTGATCAAGGATATCGATGGATCCGATGTACATGGGACATAGCTTTCCTTTCTTCCCAAAACACATGACCTTCTTCCATGGAGATATGAGTTCAAATACCATGTCTCCATCTTTAAACTCAATGTCTCGTTGGTGATTGTCTGCATTACTTTTCTGTCGACTTTGGGTTTCCTTGATAGTCTTCTGAATGGTTTTCACCTTCTCCAGCATTTACTTTACCATTTCAAGACCTATATGATTATTTTCACCAACTTTATCCGAACACGATGGTGTTCTGTGCCTTTTCCAATAAAGGGACTCATATGGTGTCATTCAGATGCTCGAATGGAAATTATGGTTGTAGGATAATTCCACCAGTGGAAGATATTGGTCCCATCCTCCTTTAAATTCCATAGAACATGCTCTTAAAATATCTTCTATTTTCTGAATAGTTCTCTCAGATTTGCCATTAGTTTGAGGATGATAGGCTATGCTGATGTTCATTTTAGTGATTAGAGCATGTTAGAGACTTTTCCAAAACATCAAGGTGAATCTGGGATCATGATGGGATATAATAGATAATGGATCTACATGTATTCTTACCACTTCTTTGATGTATATCCATGAATGTTGATCAAATGAGATGTCCTATCGAATTGAGATAAAGTAAGATGTCTTCGAAAGATGATCCATAATGACCCATATAGCATTGTTCCCTCTAGGTATCCTTGGAAGTCCAACGACAATGTCCATGGAATTTTTTTTCCACATCCATGTTGGTATGGGTAGTGGTTGGATCATCCCCTTAGACTTATTCCTCTTAGTATTAACTTTTTGAAATACAAGGCACTTTGATGTATATTCAAAAATATCCCTTTTCATATTGTCACCCAAAAGATTTCTCTGAAATCTCGATACATCTTTTTTCTCCCTAGGTGGATATAGATGGTTGATCTATGTGCGTCATTCAAAATCTCATTCATTATCTCTGGATCGGATGACACACATAATTAAGACCCAGATCTTACAACTCCTTCCTCATCAATATTAAACTCTAAGGACTTCCCATTTCTAATAGCTTCCACCTTTTTCAGAATTTCCACATCTGTTCTTAAAGCATCCATTATTTTCTCCATGAGATATGGTTGAGAAATAATTTTAGAAAGGATTGATGATTTTACTCCATTAATTATTCCCATGTTCATCCTCAAAAAGTCTATGAATATGGAATCTTTTTCAATTATTATAATTTATGAAGATTCATGATCCTTTCTATTTGGATAATTTGCTACCTTGTTCGCCTTACCGGGATGTTAGTGGATTGAGTTGTCAAAATAGATATTGAGCACTATCTATCTTTGTGGGTGAATATTAATATTTTTATTTTGTGAATATATATTTGAGACTCTTGTGATCATTATATTTCTCAAATTTCTCCCGATAAAGATAATTCTTCCATATTTTCAACACAAAGAACATAGAGGCCAACTCCAGATCATTCATGGGATTGTTTTGCTCATGTATTTTTAACTTCCATGAGGTGTATGCTATCAGTTTATCATTTTCCATTATCACATAGCCTAAGACCTTATTTGATGAATCACTGTACACCACAAAGAGCTCTCCACATGCTGGGAGTGCAAGTAGTAGCGTAATGCTAAGAATCTTCATTAACTCCATGAAATAGTATTCACATTCTATAGCACATAAAAACATTACTAGATTTTTTTTAAGCTTTATTATTGGGTTTTACAATCATGAAATGTTATTCGTAAATCATCGGTATAACCTAGCTAGACCCTGAAATCTGAAGATCTCTATTATAGAAGTTGGCCTAGGCCACTCTTCATTTTGTTTCTTAGAAGGGTCCATATATATCCCTTTTCTGGTGATAACATTCCCCAAGAATGATACTTCCTCCATCCAAAATTCACATTTACTATGTATTTCATAAAACATATCCCTTCGCAATGTTTTTAACGTGGTAAAATGCTCCTCGTGTTTCTGCTTGATATTGGAGTATATTAGAATTTTATCAAGAAAGACTACCATAAATTGTTTGAAGTAATCACTATGGAATATATTAATTAAATACATTATAGTTGCTGGAGTATTAGTGATTTGGAAGGGCACCACTATGAAATCATAGTGTCCATACATCCTTTGAAAGGCAGTATTTGGAATATATTTCATCCTCACCTGTAATTAGCTATATCCCGACCGAAGGTCCACCTTAGAGAAATAACTGGCCCACGAAGCTGATTGAACAAGACATCTATCCATAGAAGGGGATACTTTTTATTTATTTTGATTTTTTGGATCTCATGATAATCAATGCAGAGGTGCAATGATCTGTCCTTATTCTATGAAAAAGTGGACACGTGTAGCGCATGGTGAAGCCCTCAGGCATATAAAAACCTTCAAAAAATTCTCTTAAAATTTATTTTTCATATCTTCCAGCTCTATGGTGGCCGTTATATAAAGTTTCTTGTATATTTTTAGATATCTAGCAATAAGTTAAATTGAGTACTCAACATCTCAATTTGGAGGAAGACCATGAATCATTTCAAGGAATACATTAGTGTAATACCTCAAGATGGGCATGTCTTCAAGCTTGATTATACCCCTTTCCTTAATAATTCGGCCTAGATACACTTTCTTATAAGGAAGAAATATCTACACATTAGGTGATTATTATAAGGAGATCCATCTTCCTCCTTACACATGTAATGAATTAGAGAATGCTTTAGGATGTGAAGAGTGCTTTCCCTTTCTGGATAGTTGATATTGGCTTTTCATACAGATTGAAAATCCATTCCCAAGATAGCATTGAAATCCACTAAAGTATGTATGAAAAGATATGATGGGAGGTTCAATCCAAAAAACCTTAACTGGGGAGGAGTTATAAAACATCGATTTAATAATTTCCCCGTTCATTTTTCTCATAGAACAAATATCCTACAAATTTTGAGGTGGATTGGGAATAGTTTAAATAAACTTTCAAGATATGAAAGATTTCACAGAACAAGAATCAAATAGTAAATTAACTATTATTGAATGATTGACTTGCATACTAGTCACCAAATCATTTTCTTGCTCCACCTCTATAGTAGTGATATAATAATATCATTTATTTTTCCTTGGTGGTTTTTGATAATTTCCTATGACGATCCTTGTCTTAGGTAATTTTTTTCCTAATCCTCATATTCCTTGCAGTTGTAACACAGCACCACTGGTTGAGTGTTGATCGGAAAATTCCTTTCTTCTTCCAATTAGTGGGATTTTTCATATCCATTCAGCAGTTCTTGTCTATATGACCAAACATTCCGAATTTGAAGTAATTATTGGTTCCCTTCAAAAAGTTCTCAAGATGCTTCTTCCGACAAATTTTACAAGGGGAAAAGTTAGGCTTCATTCCATAATTATATTTTTTTTGAACAACCCATGTTATTCTCCATTTTCTTCTTCTTGTCAATATTCCAACGAGACCACTGAGAGTCTCCAATCTCAATTTCATCCATGAGGGCACAACAAACAATCTCTTCATAACTTTTGAAGTCTCAGATCCGAAACACCATTTGTAGACTCAGCATTATCCCACTAATTAAGTGATCCACATTGATTTTGGAGTTCATGACAAAGGCAGAGGTGTACCTTGCAAGCCTTATAAAGTTTTCTTCGATCTTTTGGATGGAATCATCTTCATTCTTTTTGAGTCTGAGGATCTCTCTTTCTATATTGAGATGGAGGGTTCATGGAAAATATTTATTAAAAAACATACTCTTGAATTAATCCAAATCTATTGAATCAATTAACTCTTGGGACATGTAATTCTTGATCACTGTCCACCACTGATTAGCTTCCCTATATAAATGATAAACCGCCAATATGACTTTCTATTCTTCTGAGAACTAGAGGACAGAGAAAATATTTTCAATCGAGTTAATCCACTATTCAACAAGGAGGGGATTATAAGATCTTCTAAACAAGGGATTCATTTTCTGCATGAAGTATTCTACAGAAAAATTGAACATTCCTTGTAAGATGTGGTTGTTTTACATGATTCGTGTTATTATTCATAACATGAGCAATCTGAGTAAGTATTGTTATGATGTTTTGAGCACTCGTTCGTATCATATTATCCAAATCATTGGTTAAATATTCACATTTCCTATCACATTGGTTGTTGGAACGTATTCTTATATTTCTAACCATTAACTAAGAAAATAAAGTACAATTAGGGGGCTTTAATACTTAATTATTGAACATAAAAAGGAATCTTTTGAACAGAAAAGGATAAAATTATAAAAGATAATTATATCCTAACTTGTGATTCTATATGTTTAAATCTAGATTATCCTCAATCTATTTATTATCCTATATTCTTATCAGATTTTTTGTATTCCCTTGAAATTTTGTTTACTAAGCTGATGAATTTTCCAAAGCATATCCCGCCGGGAGTTTCAAAACCAAGAGTGCAGTAGTGACCGTTGTCTTGTACCAGGAAACCCAGGGTCAAGCCCAAAACTCATTTTCAGAGTTTTCAATCCAATGTAAATATGTTCCGAAGACGCCTCAACCTATTTTTATCTAGATAGGGATATATTTTCATGATAAACAACTTAATCTACACCTAACAAATCATAGGCATGTATTCTTATACTTCGTCTCATCCATAAGGTTCTCACTAAGCTTCTCTATTCCTAATCTCCAAAAATAACTAGACCATCCTATAATACCAAATATAATGACCATATCCTTAAACACATAACATTACATTATTTTATGCCAAATTATACATCAGAGTAAAAGCCATGGATCATGAAGCCTAGTGTCTTTGAAGACAAGGTACATAAAACTGAAAACATGGAACTAAATATAACACTTAATTGTTTTTTTTCATAAAAATACCCTGAAATCCATTGTGATCATACATATTTATATTATAACCTATGGATAACATGAACAAAGGGATGATCTAAAAAACCTATAATGGGAAAGAACATAAGAATAAATCATAAGCGTGTGAGTTAAGAGGCATTGCATAATGATATCAAACCATGAAACATATGGAATCATAACATATAAACATGAGATCATAAAAACATGAAATAATATAATAATGGGATCATATGAAAATGGGACAATATTAATGTGGCACAATCATAACACCTGATTTTAGTCTATGTCAAGGTTAAATTCCAAGATCATTTCCCATAGTAGCACAAGTAGAGGCTAGTCACCAAGACTGTTGCACATAAAATCTCATGAGGACTAACTTACCCAATTCAATGGAGCTCTATCTTTTCATACCCATATTAACATTTTCATGAATATTAATTCCACATAAATAATCATACACAATCAACCATAGATTAACATAAGGGTACCCATGGAAAGAAATGGGTATCACAATCATGTCAAAAAACATAATAAATGGGTTTATCATAAAAGTGCCCACAAAATAAAGGAAATAAATTATACATGGACATGAATAAGGTTAAAAGGAATACATAATGTTAAGTGATGTAAAAAATAAATGAAAAACATTTAAAAAAATTATTTATAAATCCTTGGAATTATAACATTTTATTGTGATTAAGGAAAACACTAAAAATCGTTTAAAATAGAAATTGGGAAGATATTTTATATTAACCCAGAAGTGAAACAAATTGGTTTTCATAATAAAAATAATTATTTTATAAAGAAAATGATGGATTAAAATAGAAGATACAGTGCACTTGAAAATAGGATAGAATTCGGGAAGTTTCCTTAAAACATATTTTCTTATTAGAAAGTACTAAGGAGTGAATCTTCAAAAAAACATGTATATCCCTGAAAGATAGTGTTGAATGTGTCTTGATAAATTAATTTTTTAAAAGTAAATATAATTTATAATATGTACATAAATAGATAAGATAACTTCATTTTGATATAAATAATGATAAGTCAACTAGAAAGATCAAAGGAGGTTCAGGTAGAAATCATTACAGATTATTAGCATGGCATTAGGTGTACCTAATAGGGATTGATGAGAGATAAAAGGGGTTTATATTCACTAATAAATCATAATGTAAATATGGTTGAGGATCGAAATCACACCCCATCATTTGGTATTACACATAAAAAGGCATTGAATAGAGGAAAATCTTGACTAAGAGTGAAATGTAGAGGATCCCTTACATTGGGTCTAATGGTTTTCTCGACTTGATATTAATGACCTGAATAAATAAAATTAGGTTTATTAATAATTAAATAACCTCTAATATAAGAAATTGATTTATTATAACCTGTTTTACTTCATTCAATACCATTTTATTGGTTTTGTTGTTCAATTTCATTGTTTGGGTCTATTTGCTTCTTTGGTTTTAATAAATGGTTCATGTTCGGATAAACATGTATGATAAAGGTGGCTGTCCAAAATTGACATTTCATGTTATTAGTGAACATCTCGGAGATTACCTGGTTATAAAAATTCATTTGGTTATTGTGAGTGAAGATGAATTATTATATAAAACCATAGTGGCAACCGTTTTGGTTAATCAGTAGGTCTTGATTATAACGAACATATTTTTCTATATAACTTAAAACCATTTTTACAAAAGGATTATATAACCTTAACTAAGATATATTATATATATAATAATTTTTTCAACCATTACACAAATGGTTTCATTACTATATTTAATTATTATAATAAAATTTGATAAATCATTTTCCTTAAATGTGATAAATTAACACATCTCAAACAGTGTATTCATTTATTTAAAATAAAAGGTGGGGAAAGGAGATAAGATAATTAATTATCCTATTATCATAATATAATTCTTGTAAATATATGATAATAAATTTATAATACCATTTGGGTGAATGGAGTTGACAAAGTAAACAAGAAAATAATAGAGCTTAAATGAAATAAAAGAATTGGATAGATGAATTCACCCTTTGAGTTAAAATCCTAAAAGAACCTTTTAAGAGGAGAGTCTTTAGTATTTTTAAGACACTAGGGGCTGTTAGATCTGGGGAAGGATCTTATTAATAGAATTTGGAAGAATATTGGTTTGTCACAAGGCTTTAGAGGAGTGAGGAGAAGAGGGAGTGAGGGGGTTATAGTGGAGGAGAGGACGTTTTTCATAATTTTTTAATCATTAGATTATTAATTTCACTCCAAAAAGAAATACTGATGATAACATGACCAATAAATATTAAATGTGTCATGTGAATTTAAACCAAGGGTGGTGAAATTATCCATGATTTTTATGAACAATTTATTTATCTTATAGTGTTTATATATCGTAAATTACTGTATTTTACTATTCATAAAAAAACAAGTATTTCAGAAAAAATATCAAAAATTCACCCTAACCATTTTTGAATGTGTATAATCCAAACATTGAATCCATTTTTTCAAAAATAATTTACTAAATATTATTAATTTAATATTTAATTACAATCATACTTTATTCTAAAAAGCAGTTTTAAAACATTTAGTTACTTATTCAAAAATATTTGTACATCATAATTTCACCTAAATATAAATTATATACTATTATAGGTAATGTTAATATTAATTAGTTTATATCACTATTCATGAGGGTAATATTACTATTCGTAATGGCAAGTTAGTATTCACCTAAAATTATGTTTTTCATATTAGACTTCAAATAACTTACTGATCGCAACCGTGTATGTCATATATTTGAAATTCAAATCAGAGAAGTGAAAAACATATTTTTAAATGTCACATAGAACTCAGTAGTTAATTATGTTGTGATTTCATGTGATTATAAGGAATATTTATATGAAATAAATTTCCATTGAAAAACATTGGTTCGTTACACTCCAAACATAATTTTACTATAATATATGAATTTTATCACATCCTACACCCACAAAAAGTCATAATTATCAATCACAATCACTCTTAGACCCACAAACATTTAGATATGTTATTTTAAAAAAGAAAATTAAAATTTAACAATTTGGGTTTATGTGTATTGGAAATGTACACTCTATCTACGAGATAACAAAGCTATAATTTTTTATTCAATAAAATTTTCGATGATATACACTCATAATTTATAACACCCATTAATAATAGTGTACATTTGATTCAACATTATAGTACACTACATACATCTGGTCCCACCCCACCTCTAAAGTGGTCCCTATCTCTCATCTAGCTTCACTTATATAAAATATTTGTATATGTTCCACCATTGATCAATGGAGACTAACAATCACTATAGAAACACTAAAAATTACATCTAACATTCATAGAGTAGTGAAATTTAAACAAATCTTTTCTAATAAACTGTTAAAAACCATTTCATAGATTTCAAAAAAAATCTCTGTAAAATTCCCACTACACACCACCAAATTATTTAATCTTTTAATAACATTCCTTAGTCATTGGGTATTTTCTCTACTTCTCTACTGCAAATAAATCTCGAGTTACCTTTTTTAGCTTCACATTCTAGTGCAACTATATTGGAAACATATAAAAATTAAAATTTATTAATATTATCTCAATTAAATACAATTTCAAGGAAATCATTAAATCTATTAAAAATATAAGAAAAAATACATATCTTCTATGTTTTCTGCATACAGTGTCTCCACTATTAAACATATATTTACCCAAGTCAAAATGAGGTACTGTATCGACTCATATTTTATAAGATAAATATCCTATTAAACATAACCAAGGGATTTTTCTTATTAGTTATCTCCCATAACTGCAACACTCTTTCCATATTCATGTTCAATATGAAATGGTTTTTTTGGTTGATATGTTTTTTATTTATATGAAAAATTGTATTCCAATATAGGAAAGGTACACTTTGACTATCACATTATAAAAAACCCTCTCAATACATTTTATGTTCCTTCAATAAGAACATATAAATTCAAGATTCCTTCCTTATAACTATTTTAAAAATTGAATCGTCTTATATTATGGAAAACTGAAAACCATTTTCAGTAATGATATCCAATTAAAATTCATTCATTCATAGGTGAACAGAGGCATGTGGTTCTTGATTGAGTGTCTATATCCCTATAAATTTCATCATCAATATAACCATTCAGTGGATAATTTAACATAATGAAAATAATCTATGTCTTGTAATAATACATATACTATATGATCTAGTTCATGGTTTCCTTGGGTTGTTTTCTCATGATTTACATGAGATGTCTCACTACACCCACTAAAAAGAAAATGCAGGGTTGAGTACATATCAAGGAATACATTAGTATTAGTAACATTAATTAAAACAAATATATTTAACTATAAAAAGCCTAAATTTATATTTTAGGCATACTATACTTAAACAATTCGAATTGTACGAAAAAAATGTTGAGATCAAATTACATTCAAGCATCCCAAACATCACAATGATCTTGTAGAAGTTATCTATTTGAGATAGAACAAACATATTGAATCCATTTTCTCTCAAAATCATTATTGATTTTTTATCATTCTCATGGTCCTCATATAATCATTCAATTATGTCCAACATAAACGTCTAAATCCTATTATTCTTCAGAACATCCAAAATCAATCCATACATGATGGAATTTTTTTGATGAATTGTCCATCCTTCCACCCATTCATGAGAAAATGTTACATTTTCTCACATACTATAACATTATTCCTACATAAAAGCTTGTAATTTCCAATTCCACTACCTTGGAACATGTTCTGATCTATAGAGAATCCCATTTAATTTACAAATCTAGTATATATTCTAAGTATCCTTGAAATACACATGTTTATTCTAGTAAATCCCTTCCTCCAAGTAAACATTGTGAAATAATATGTTTACATCCATTCATTAAATGTGTAGATCATATGTTGTAACCATGCATAGAATTTTGAGTATTTTTTCTTTTTTAACTAAAAATGATAATATTTCACTGAATTAAATGATTTCCTTCTTTTTAAATCCCTTAACCACTAGTCATGACTTTTACATTGACCTGCGAATTGACTCCTCTATTATGTGAAACACCAACATATTATCAGGTTATATCTTACCTAGTGGTAAAATTGTTTGCTTCAAAGTTTCATTGGAATCCAATAAATAAATTTATTCTCCCACCCCTATATCCCATATTTTGGATCCAACGAGAGTGTCCATATTAGTCTTTCTTGTTACCCTTTATCATGTAGTTTTAAAAATATCATGTTATGTCAAAACCATTAAAATGGTTTCATAAATCATGCAAATAACACAAAATTGACTCCATAATTTTAGCTTCAATATTCATATAGAATTTATCAACATATTTCACCATTAAATCTATTATACTTTCATTGATTGCTTCTAACCAATTCAGAACATATGTTCTACTATTATACCTTCTCAAATAAAAAAATATTTGTAATTGGGTCTTTTGTCTAATATTCCTTCTCATAAATGATATAGTATTTACTTAAGTCCATCTCAACAAATAGAATATCCCATATCTTCATTATCTTATAACTATCATCATATAAAATCCAGAATTCCAGAAGCATCATAAACATAACCCACAAATAATATATCTTGTGATTTTACATATGTTTTTTCATCTCATTTTCATCAACATGGATATAGGTGATAGTTCAAAAATTTTGAGCTGTAAAACATAATGATGGTTTACTAGACCATTTCTATAGGGTAATATACTATAATAAAGGGTTGGGTTGACTTTTTTTTAATCACCTATGATGTTTTTTTCATAGATTTACCAAATTACATAGGATATTCCTAAGTGTATCCTCATTCTCTAAGATTTATCTTCTAATGTCAAAATCATTCACTATATTACACCATTATTTTAAGATATAAAATGAATTTTTTTCTAAATATTAATCCCTTTATTATAAATATTCATTAATTCCATAATGATTTATTCACTTCCACGGGTAGATATTATTATTTTTAACTACTAAACTATTTCCATTCCAATGATGGCCAACCATTCAAAATAATTTCCACATATATGAGTCTTATATTTTATCTAGAAAACTTAATTTGTTTCTATTTCACTATTAATGAATTATATAATTTAATGTGAACTACTATATGATTGGACTTGATCTGATCTTGAAACATCTGACTAAAAAATTTATAACATAAAGGATTACAGATTCATTCCATTTATGTTAAAAAAAACCCACTATAACTTTCTAATAAAAAACCCTTTACTTCTAAATTATTGATGATCAAAATATCTATATTGAACTTTATATTATCATTGAAATTTTTTCTTACTGAGATGATCAATATGACAATACCAAAACTCTAGAAATTTTGAAGATTTTCTCCATCATTGATTATTTCATCCGACTGTTAGATCAATGATTGGTTCTTATAAATTACTTATCATGAAAATATAAAGGATCCTTGATTATTATTCATGACCCTATTTTCCATTATTTTTAAAACCCTTACCCCCAAATATACCTAATAGAAATTAATTTCATTCATATCCCTATGATGTGTCTCAATTATTTTAACTCCATGATGCTTATGTTCAATATCCAAAAGATTAGATTTACATTCACTGTAACATAAAGTGAATTATCATCCTTTAAATATATTTTTCAAAACAAATGGATACATAATTGAACATCAACACTTATTCTTCAATTTTTTTGTAATGATACAATTAAGTCAATTACCAAACACATTATAGAATCATTGACAGTTAGTAGTATGATTCTACTGCACTCAACTAAATTAAAAAAAATATGATTTTATAGAATCCTACATTGATAAATATTCCAAAAATCATAGGAAATATTTTATGATATGATTCATCTTCCAACAATGAAATCACATATATCTAGGACGAATTAATTTATTTCAACTTCTTTCTATTGAAATATATTACAATTATATCTAACTATCCTTTAATGAGTTGACTGTCTTTACCTTTTGTATTTAATTTATTTTTATATGTTTGTATATTGAACTCTTTATAAGATCATTACTAAGTATTATTTTATAAAAAAACATCATAATATAACATAGTTTTCTACTAGAGGTCCTTATGGGAGTTACTAATAAGTCCTAACATTCTAATAGTTGAACTAGTATTAAAATATTTGTATATCATATTTAAACATTTTCGTGACTGAATCGAGCTTCCCTAATATAATATTTAATTTATTCACATCATATTACACAAGTATTACGTCTGATAGACATATATAGAACAACCTCATCATAATGAACACATTATAATGTTTTTTCATATTCTCATATATTTTTGATTGGGCCATTATTAATGCTACTATGATATTCAATTCCTGGATATTAAAGACTAGATTCCATAAAAATGAAATCCCGTCAAAACAAAGATATCTATATTTTTACAGTTATAATACAAAATCTTCCAACCTCTATATTATGACAATAGTAAGTGGAATATAAATTACCTTTTAAATAAGATAATATATCATCTCGACTTTCAATAATGAAAAAATCATTTCTATATAACTTATCATTTAGCCATTAACTTATTTCAACAAGATACCTTATTTAAAAATTAAACAACTATAGAATCTAAAATTAATGTTAAGGAAATAAATTTTTATATTTCACTTCCATGTGTGCATTGTAGATTCCTAACCCAAGATTTCATAGCACTTTTTAGAAATATTACACTAATAGTAAAATAAATATTATTTAATTAAAAAAAGTATGGAAGTAGAAAATTTTATAATAATAATATCAACCCTAATGATACCCTTAAAATAAATATACTAGGTTCAAAGAGTTTTATCACTCCTTTTTAAACATACTGAGTTTACCACCGCACATACAGACCCACTATGAACCAACAACATTCTAACAATAGAAATTAATCAATTAAAGGAGAAAATTAACCCTACTTTTTTATGTGGCTCATATGTAAGAATTATATACATCAGAAAACACCACATCTATTTTCATTAAAATAATTATTTAACATTATTTAAAATAAGAATTATTAATTACCAACAATATTTTTCAAAATTTTAATCCTTGTCATAGAATGTTTTGGACTTGTGAACAAACCTCGCCTTAGTATTGGGTCCTTGTTGATCAAAATATTACACTAAATTAAGATTTCTAAAGTCATAACCATATTACAAAATGTAAAAATTTTATTTCCTATATAAATCTAGACTTCAACCTCCAAATTCCTATAAAAAATTAAATTTTAGCAAGAACTTTTCATTAAACCATGAAGACTCACTATGTACCTTTAATTTAATATCTATTAATTATAGGAACACTACATATCATCAGAATATAACATCTTATAACCAAGTTTCAATTTATGATTGTGATTTTTACTACCAATGAAATTTCTCCTAAGGTCAATCTATCTTCAAGATCATCTCCTTCTGAAAAAACTGAATAAAGACACACAGATTAATCAACATTATAAATAACTCCCTTGAAAAAAAATTATCTTCTGATAAGGTTTAGGTCCCAAACTACAATTTTTAATATATGACTTAGGTAATAATGTTTTTTTATTCAAACAAATGAGATTCCTTTTGGGATGATTCTTTCATATTGGGGATATGACAATAAGGATTCTCTCATATGTCACATGTTCTATCTCTTCTATAGATATGGGTTTTATAAATCTTCTACCCTCATAACATTGTGTTTTTCAGTTGAATGTACTTCTTATATTTTATTTATTATTTTCGTAGAGTCCTACTAGGCATGTATACACTCTATAGTACATAGAAATTTTCTTTACACATGTATTTTCTTATAAAAATGTTAAATTTTTAGTGAATTTAGTGGATTGGAAGTTGGTATATCTTTGTAGAACTTCATGGTTATATTAGAAAATTATTCCAAAGTTTGGAGATAGGTCATTTTAGAGATATTATCCCATCAATTTTATTATGGAGGTTTCCAATGGGTTTGTTTGGAATGTATTTCTCAACATTATATTTTTCATTATAAACATTTTATTCTTTAGGGGATCAAATATCATATCACAAGAATTATATATGTAAGTTGGGTTTTTATTTATATCATTAACTTGTTTTTCATAAATATATTCATTTTTTATTGTTTTATTAGTATAAAGCCTACCATAATGCATTGTATGACTTCATGGTTCCAGTCACTATCCCCGGTAATATTAGAAGTAGGCTTGATGTGACATTCTTTGATTACTGCCATACCAAAAGGGTCCCAATGTGTCTATTCATGTAAAAGTTTTATATAGTGTATATATATTAGGAACTGTTATTGGAGTTTTATATAATGATATTTTTGTTTGGTGATATATGGAAATGGACTAAATGGTTTTTTAGTTTTTCTTTCAGAACAAGGAATTGATTATTGGTGTTGTGTATTGTATATTCAATCACAAGAAATCTGATAAACAACTTATTGACATGGAGAACTGAGGTATTATTTAAAGGGTAAAATAAATAGTAAATATACATTATAATAATGGTTTATTAATTTATATATACATGTAGAGACATTTCCATTTATATGATTTAGTTTTTTTGTTTGTTTTGTTTAATTCATGATTCAACTATAAAGATAGAAAAATAGTTATTTATGGATGTTCATGGAAAGTATATGCATTAAATCAAGCCTCCCATCATTGAATAGCTAATAAACAAGTCTTTTATTCATGGACTAGATCATATGACTCCCCCAATGGGTGTTTAGGGTAAAGTACATTAGATCATTATATTGTGAGTAAACCCAAATCCTTCACTACTAATATATATTAATGTACTAGATATGTAATAATATTCTAGTGGTTTATAATAATAATTATCCTAGACTATTTAAAATTATTTGTTATAAAATATTGATAACCCATGTTCTCAAAAAACCCTTACCCTCAACTGAATGAGTATTAACATGAGGAATTAGTTCTCATTATTTCTAGTTTATATAAGGACCGGTCAAATTTTGTACTTATCTTCTAAAATTATCCATGGAAAAATGATCTACTACTAGAACATTATCATCCATACACATTAATGAAGTTTCAATTCCATGGTTAGACGTTAAGGAACTTTTCCATAAATAGTACTAACCAACTATATTGAGGTATCTATACATCAATGTACCATTGAATTTAAAGAATTGTAGTATTTATCATAAATTATATGAGTTGTGGTTTAGTGATAACTTGACGAAAAATTTGAAAATTAGTATTTATGGGTTATTTCATGCATGGAAGTTCAATCATATCCTTCAATAAAAAACTAATGTTGTATTTTTCCCTTATAAATCTCCATCTAGGAAATGATTTTGTGGTAAGACATATTGACTGAGAGTTTCAATGTAGAGAAAACAAATTAATAGGTGTTGGTGATAAAATTTTAATAGTATAAGAATAATCCAATGTCATTAGATGATTGGTATGTAGATGATGACAATGCACGTATACACGTGTGTGGTTCCAAACATAATGATCAATAAAAGTGGTGTTTCATAAAGAATCTAGTCATCCAGTATAAAATCCTCTTCTACACATCATGTGGATAAAATAATGTTGATTCTGATAGCCTAAAATTAAGTGTAGTAGAGACTATTCAAACAATAGATGATCCACCATTCTATATATTGTAGTATGTCAAAGGACCACCATGATATTGAATGTTTGTTTCTAATGAAAGAGATAATGATAGAGGAGATTTTGGTGAACTAGAATGAGAAGCTAGTGGTTGAAACTGCTATAATCCCTTCCAATAACATCCGAACATAAGAATTATACTATAGCATTAGGATGATATTGTATAAAGAGGAAACTTGATGAAGGAATTATAGGGATATAACTATGATATTTGGTGCATAGTTTGATGTATGATCTATATATTATATAAAATAGAGTATTGTTGGTAACAAATTCCTTAATGCATCTTGTTGGTGTATTTTGGTGTGATTGTTTTTGTTAACAAAGTTATATGGTCACAAATAAGTATGGATGGTGTTTTTCAAAGGAGGTGTTTCAGGTGGTGTAGTTTCGCAGTGTATTACAAATTTATGGGCCCCAAAATCAAGAGTTCATTTTGGAAAATGGAATATTTTCCACGTAGGAGTACAAAGATCATGGACCACAATGATTAGTTTTTGGATCACATAAGAAATATGAGAAAAATTATGAAAATAAGCATGGGCATAGACTGTGTAGGGAAATGGTTTGTGGGGAGGCTTGCAGTTCGCGATAGAAATATGGTTCATGGAAGTCTTACGGTATGTGAGATGGGTCATTTTTTTTCCCGAAATGTGGTGATGATTTGAGGAGATGTGAAGGGTTTTTTTATATAATTGATCAGTAGTCATGAAGGAAGAGAGGTGGTAAGCGGACCATGGAGGGAAAAAATTATTTATGGGAGAAGAAGTTTGTGATGAAGGTATTACTACATTGAATGTTTGAGTGACATGGATTAGTGATATTTGTGGATCTAATTGCCTATATAAGGAAAAATAATACCATCATTAAGAATAGTGTTTTTATTATAAACATCATTCCTTCGAATAGAAATTATGCTATGTCTGAAAGAGTTCGTGGGGAGTTCGCGAAGGAGATGAGGTTCACAAGAACAGTTCATGAAGGGGTTTTATGGGGCATTATTGCCCCAAAAAGAATACTCATCCTGGAAGAATAGGTGGTCCACATGGAATAAAATTGTCTATGGAAGATAGACAGTCCATGGAAGAATAACTCACTCATGAGTTATGTACAGATTGCAAAAGAAGGGTTGGTTCGTGGAGGAAGAATCAGTCTGTGAAGGGGATACAACCCATTGAAGTGAATAGAGGTCATTAGGGGAGAGGTGTTATGGGAATCATACATGCTATGTGGTGAAACGATGATCTTGTAAGAAGTAGTTTGTTCATGAAGAGACATTAAAAGTTCATGAAATCAATTTACGCTAACTAATAGTATGCCTTAATGTATATTTCATCTATGAGTGAAAAGGGGACTTCATCAGAGAATCTACAAACTGTTTAGGATGTATTATTTAATAAAAATGAAGGTACCTACAAGCCCATAAACCATCAGTGGATCCCTTATAAAAATAGTGAGAAAATTAAGAGGAAGACAGTGATTCTTTCCACAGGTATTGATCTACAGAAAGAGGCCCAGGGAGTGGCTCGTTGGAATGCAATGAGGAGACCCTGAATCTTTTAATAGCTATGATCCAATGAATATATGTGATCTTTCATTAAACATTTCATTTAGCAGTGAGCCTTAGGTGATTTAGTACATCTTCTCATTGTCATTGTATTCCCCCTAGAGGTATCCCAGTAAGGCTAAACCAAGTAAAAATCATTGTGTCCCATGCATGATTTTATTTCATTTCATATATTTCTATAGGAAGAAGATAGTATAGTGTTTTTTTAATGAAAAAACAAGATCTGAAGGTAGAGTTGTTTTAATCTAATATTCCCTAATTCCAACCCCCCCTTAGGGTATTTAAAAATATTGGGCTAACAATTCATATCAGTGTAAAAGGATGAAAGTTAGTGGATCTCTCATAGTTGAAGAAATGGAGGATGTCAATCATAATTGGATTCTGATATTCAATGGTAAAAATTTTCAATTATGGAATAATTTAATGTAGAACTACTTCCAATAGTTAGTAATCGATGTCATTGTATCTAATATTCATGTAATATCAGCCAATATCGATAGTGGTGCTTTATCAGAAGATAATAGACCGGAATTGGATACATATACAAAAAATTTCTATGATTTTGCGGGAGCCTTGTAAAATGAAATTTATATAAAATTTATGTCTTGTAATTAATCACATGATATGTTGGAAAAGATTCAAAAAATATTTATAATGGTGAATTAAAATTCAAAGAAGCAATGCTTCATTTTTTATTGAACAAATACATGGATCATATAATTCAACATAATGAGATTATTGATATATTATTTTACAGGGTAAATTTTGTTATGGAATACATTGATGGTCTTCAAGAAATTATTGAAGATATAAAGATCATAAAGCATATTTCAAGAAGAAGTACACCTCGTTTCAATAAAAATGTTTATGTATTAAAAGATAAAGATCTTAAGGTGCTGAAATTAGATAGATTTCATAGTAATATTGTTTTATATGATATGTGAAATTATTATAATAAGTTTATGGAAAAAGGGAAATCCAATGATTTTCCCTTCAAAGCAAAAAATATTCCTAGAATAGATTATGGCTATGAAGAAGAAGAGGTAGATGATGTGATGTCATTTTTTCCCTCAAATCTGCAAAGAGGAAAAGGAATTTTCAAGGAGAAAATCTCAATTTCATGATTTTGATATGGGAAGATTGTATATGTAACAACATTCTTCCCCATGATGTTTCATGGATATGAAAAATATGAAGTGGAAATTCCCATGAAAAAACCTTCAACCTACATGAACGGAATGAAAAGTTTTTAGAGAAATTCTTCAAAAATATAAATCTACTTTCAAAAGAAGATAATAGATTAGAGGAATATGAGGCATAATATTTGGAAAACTGTACGGATCATGAAGTAGATGTTATAGTGGTAGTTGTGGGACATCTAAAATTTATTGAAGAATGTGAGAGTGGTGAAGGATAAATAGTAGGAAGAGTTTACCCTCAAGTTCAATTAGAAGCTTCTCTAGAAGATATAGATATTTGGAGATAAAAAACTATGAAATCCAACAAAGTGGTACATGATGCCAATCTTGATATTCAGAATTAAAAAAAAATTATATGTCTAAACTGAATGAATAAATTAAAAAACTGAATTCATCCATGCTAGAAAGCTCAAAAAAGGAGATTTTGGGAAAAATCAAAATTGAAGAACATAGAAAAGATATCGATAAGTTAACTAATACTGGAAAATATCAAATCATAAACATTCATGATCTTGATGCGAAAAGTGTTAGTATGTGATGAAAAGGTATAGATCAAGAGAAACTCTTGATTTTATCAAATCAAGACAAATAAAAAAATGAAACGTATATTTAAGATTTCTAGTGATGTAAACAATGTAGAATGAGGAAAGGAAAATGATTGATCCGAATGATATAGCTAGTATAGGGCTCGATCAAAAAAATTATGTTGTAATGGTTTAAGTTATACCACAAGCTCGAAATCTGATATTGAAGATTGACTAGGGATCAAATCAAGAATAAAAAATTTCATAGAACCCTATGGAGAACAAGTGGTGCAGTATTTCCATATGAGAATGCACCTCGTATGATATTTTATTAAGGTGGAAAGAAGGGTCACTCAAAAAATGTTTTTTCCATATCCATGAGTTATTGATGGAAATATGATCAATAGAGGTATCCATACAAAACATAGTTTTCTAGAAGATGATTTGATGGATACTATTTCATGTATGGAGGATTAGGGAACATAGAAAGATATTGATATTCAAAAATGCTGATAAATATGCCTAAATAGAATAAATGTGATCATAAGAAGAATTTAAATTTATCATCAAATGATCTAAAAATGAAATATCATTTTTTAGTTTAGTAATATAAATTTGGTCCATCATACTTCGAGGAAGATCATGTTTATCAATTAGTAGCAGGTATGAAATAAAAAAAATGATGAAAGAAAAATAATATAGTTGAACTAGCAGTGATAGCTGAAATTTTTTTTTAAGCATTATATCTAACTAAAATGTGGACTAATAATAGTGGTTGCACCTCTAATATGATAGTTAATAATGATCTGGAGATAATAATTAGGTATAATACGGAAGTTATCATAAGAGTTGGAAATAGTGAAGGATTGAAGATTGTTGGCTCAGGAAAAGCCAAATTTGGGGTAAATGACATGACACATGCTGATGTCTATATTATTGAAGTTCATAGTCACAACTTGCTTAGTGTTAGTCAAATGTGTGTCTCGGGTCATTTCATAAGATTTTCAATGAAATTATATGTCATCAAAGAAAAATATGGTGCAATTATTCTATAAGGAAATCATAAGAAATAAAATATTTATCCTGTGAGTAGAGTAGAAGAGAAGTGATTTCTATCCAAGGAATAAGAAATCATGTTTTCAAATAAATTTTTTTCCCACTTAATCCAAACATCCTAGGAAAATCTGGTGGAATGTGATGCTACTCGTGACATAACTAGATTATTATGTGATCGTAACCAGACGTGTGATTCTTGTTTATAGGGGATGATCATTTTAAATACATGTAAATAAAATGAGAAAAGGTCAAAAATGTTTCCGGATTTGGTGAATATTGATGTGTAAAGACCAATTTCACAAAGAGATATTAATTTAAGGAGATATTATGTTCTCTTCATTGATGAATATAGTAGAATTAAATGGGTTTCAATCATCACTCTCAAATCTATGGTTTTTAGTTACATAAAAAATTATCAAATGGTAGTTGCAAAGATTATAGGTCAGACAATTAAAAATACCTTAATTTTTAATAGAGGAGAGTTCATGAATAGTGAAGTAGAGGGTTATAATTAGATACATGGTTTAAAGAACCATGTTTTAGTAGTAATTACTATATTGTAGAATGGACTATTTTAGAGAAGAAATTGGATTATCAATAGCATGGCTAGAAAAAAGCTCCTTAAGAAATTCTGAGAAGGGAAGTTTTGGAAAAAAGAAGTGATGACCTCATTAACACATCAAATAGAGCATTGTTATGTCCAAAAGCAGAGAAAAATCCATATGAGATATCTAATGTAAAGAATACAGTGTTTAAGTACTTTGGATTCTTCATAAGTAAGTGTTACATTCTCAATAAAAAAACACAATAAGTTTTAATCCCCTGGAGATGAATGGATGTTTCATAGCTACTCAACGAAAAGTAAATCACATAAATGAATCAATGGGAATCTAGAAAAGTTTATTTGAAATAAATAATGTGACTATAGTATAGATTGAGAAAATTATTCATCAAATACATGATCAGTTTGGGGGGGATAGTGATGAAGAGATTAGAAGATCAGGGAATGTTCCAGTTCCATAGGTTGATTCAAAAAAAGATTCAAACAATGAAAAGGATGAGAATAATTTAGTATACACACAAAGACAAATTAAAAGTGATTAAATTGATAGGAAGAACATAATTGGTGACTGAACAACACCAGTGTAGACAAGGTTGATGAAGACTCTAATCCAAGCATCATACTTATCACAGGTATAGCCAAAATGTTTTGATGAAGTATCTAGTGAAAATAATTAGGTTCAAGATATGAAGGAATATCTTTACCAAATTGAAAAGAATCCTACATTAGAGACTATTTTGTGGCCAAAATATATGTTTATCATTGGTACTAAATGAGTATTTCATAATAAAATGATTTAATATTGTGTGGTAATTCCAAAAAAATAATGAAAACTGTAAAAAGGCTACTCCTATATAGAGTGTATTGATGTTGATGAAACAATTTCACATGTTGAAAGCTATGAAAAATCATATTATTCCTAACCATAGTAAGGAAAATAATGTTCAATATTTTCTATATGGATTTCAACTTAGCATTTCTGAATGGAGTTCTAGATGAATAATATTACATTGAACAGCCAGGTGGTTTTCTCATTCATGAAGACGCAAAAAAGAGTTTGTCTCCTGAAGAAATATTTATATGGGTTAAAGTAAGAACCAATATCATGGTCTTCAAGACAAGATTTGTTTCATAAAATCCTCAGTATTCAATGTGGTGGATTTGATTACAATCTATATGTCAATCATGACAACAATCAAAACATTATGGTGTTGGTATATGTTGATGACATAATATATGGTGGATCAAATGAAGCTCAATTCAAGAAATTCACTTAATTAATGAAAAGTGAATTTTAAATGTCAATTATTACTGAATTAATGGTTTCCCTCAACTTATAGGTAACATAATGAATGAATGGAACAATAATTTCTCAATCCAAATATTCCAAGTTGGATCAAAAAAGATTTGGAAGGGATAATTCAAGGATATAAAGTATCTGGTAGGTACCCGGATGATATTTTCCTATGATGAAAAAGGTAGTAAATTCAATATCATATAATATAGGTGAATCATTGGAAATCTATTAGACATGACAGTGATTAGATGTGATATTGTTTTTTGCCACATGCTAAGTCATAAGATGTCAATGCAATCCAAAGGAAACCCACTTGTTTGAAGTGAAAAATAATGCATCAGTATATCAACGGAATGGTGGATTTTTCTTGATGTATAATGAAAAATATAATCAACCGTTATTGGGATATACAAATATAGATTGTCTTTGTTGTTTCAGATGATTGAAAATTAATATCAGGTGGTTCATTCACTCTTATAATACTGTGTATTTTTTGGATATTTTATAAAGATGTGTTTGTTTCATTGAGCATCGTGGAAGCAGAATATATTGTGGCTACATAAGCTTGAACAAAATTATTGTCGATGAAGCAGTATATTGGGGATATGGGAGGTGAAGTTAGGTCCCATATAATAATCCATTATGATAATTCATGTTCTATAAATATTAGAAAAAATTCAACCCATCACACAAATAAAAATGCATTGAAATAATGTATCATTTCATCAAGGAAAAGGTTGAACGTGAGCTTATGAAATTGGAGTATGTGCCTAAAGTTCTATAAGTTGAAGATATTATGAAAAATGCCTTATCAAAATAATTATTTGAATGCTATCGACTGGCTCATGGAGTTTAGTCAACTCCCCACACTTGAAAATTGTGTGTGTAATACCCCCTTTCCATGAGGGATGGTGTGATTTACCTAATGTGGTAATATTTTTTCTTTACCCTATGGAAGAACATGAAGAAGATACTGTTAGGTTTATTGAAAAAGGGGGTGAATTTTTGTTAATTAAATGGGAGAAAATCTATTAATCAATACATGGGGATAATATACAATGTGGAGAAAAGAGATAGGGATATTTGAAGCTGTTATGGGGGTAGTGGTGTAGGGTGAGTATTAAATATTTTCATGCTAAAAGTGATCAATGAAAGGATATATATCATGTTAGTTAAGGATCAAGATGATGGAATATGAGTTTTCATGGAATGGAATTAATTATTTTTTTGATCAGATTTTTATTGTAATATTTTTTCTCAAACCGATTATTTCTCATGTGGCCATAAAGTGTGTGTTATGTACATCCTTTATTAATATCTTAATTTATAGAAGTGAATGTCGATAGCTGATAGAAGAAGAATTAACGATGAATCAAATTATGAAAGAATTTTTAACACACAAAAATGGTATAATTTTGGGAAAATATACTTCAAGAAGTTCTCTTGGTTTATTTTGGGGTGATATTATTTGTTGGCAAAGACAGATGACCACAAATTAATATGGTTTTTGTTTTCCAAAGCAAGTGTTTAAGGGGGTGTATTTTCCTAGTGTTAGATAAATTTTTGGGCCTAAAAAAATATTTTGTTTTTGTTAATGTTTGATTTTCCATATAATAGTACATCGTTCATGGACCATGAAGAATTTTTCACAAACCACATAGGATGTACGTGGAACAACAATGAAAATCGGCAAAGTGGTGAACTTCATAGGGAAAATAGTTCACGTGGAGGCTTTCTGTTTGTGGGTGGGGAATGGTTTATGGAAGTATTGAGTTATATGGGATGGATTTTGATTTGTAGAAATGAGGTGATGATTTGAGGAGCTGTGATGTTTTTTTTCACAGAAGTGATCGACCACCTCGAAAGAAGAGATGTGGTATGCAGACTGTGGAGGGAAAAATTGCTCATATGAGAAGAAACCTGGGGTGAATAATATATCTCTTCGAATGCTTGATATAAATAGATTAGAGAGAATTTTTGACCTAATTTAACATATATGTGCCACTAATAATATTATTAAAACGATTATTTTTTATTAGAAAACATCTTTTCTCAGGGAAGAAATTCAGAAAAGTCCGAAATATTTTACATGGAGTCGGTGAAGGAGAAGAGGTTCATGGGAATGGTTTAAAAAAGAGTTTTTAGGGCATTATATCCCACAATGTAATAAGGATACTTAGATAAGATTAAGTCTATAGGACACCTAATAGTTTATAGAGGAGATGAATTCCATTGAAGAAGAACTCATCCACTAAGAAGGGTAGGTTCTTGGAAGAAGGGTTGGTTCACGGTGGAAGAAGAATCCCATGAAGGATATACATTCCATGGACGCAAAGGTTGTCCACAGAGAAGAGGTGTTCTATAAAGCATATTAAATACATGGTTCCGTATAGTTCATGGAAGAAATAGGTTGACTGTGAAGGGAATTAAATAGTTTTTGAAAGTAATTTCCACTAACTAATAGTATGTGGAAAAGTGGATTTCATATACATATTGAAAAGGTACTTCAAAGGAAAATATACCTTTAGATTAGGATATGTTATTTCATGAAAATTAAGGGACCTAAAAGTCCATAAACTATGTGTTGATCTTTTTCAAGAGTAGTGAGAAAATGTAGAGGATGATGGTGATCCTTTCCAATCGTAGTGAGCTATAGAAAGTGACATAGGAAGGGAACATTGGAATGGAGTAGGAAAACCCTAAATCTTGTTAAGGAAATTTGCCTATTCATATAAGTGATCTATAAAAAACCTTGTCATTTTGTAGTAAGCCTTATTGGATTGGGTATATCATCAAATTTCCATTGTATGCTCCTTGGATGTTTCCCGGTGATGGTGAAACAAGAAAAAATCACCATGTCTCATGCATGATTTCATTTCTATCTATATATTACTATGGGAAGAAGGGAGAATACTGTTTTGTTCAATTAAGAAACAAGATCCAAATATGTATTTGATAAAATCTGTCATACACTAATTCCCCCTAGATATTTCAATTAAATATTCTATCAAGTATAAACTCATATATAACAACATGATCTAAGAAATTATAATTTCATATTTAGTTTAAGTGAAATATATTATTTAATATAGCCTATACTGACCAATATGGTTAGAGACTCCTACAAAAGAATATAAAAATATATTTCACATAATCTGATGACGCTAATTTTCCCTAAGTGGAGATGGATTTTTATGGGACCTCGCAATGGTTAAGCTGGAGTGTTATTATTTCATACATTGGATGGGAAAACTTTCCTCAATTCATTCTTGGATATATTGCTTCAATAAATGAGTTATGTCACCTATATGGTATGGATAATGATTTTCATTTTTTGAGGAGTGGGACCTTCAGTGTAGAAATTCATAGACTATTTGAATAATATTAATGTCCATAAATTATCAATTAGTGTGATTCATTTTATAATTGGAAGACACATCTTTTAGTCATAGTTATTCTATTTGGGAGGAGTACACCAACATCACTCTTGAGGTTTACAAATGATTTCCACCTCATTGAGAGACTAGATTTAGGGAAGGAAATTCATAATTATTAGACACCTTGATTCCTAGGTACATGATACCTTCATCATCAATACCATACATAATATGGTATAGTATTATGTTGTCAAGACCTTTAATAAGATGGTTTTAAAAATACTGGTTACAAACATATATGGTTTCAAAAATTTATTCCGTCTTATGAGACTGTTGGTGCACCGAGGGGAATGAATTAACCAATCCATAGAATATATCATACTTTTCCTAATCATTCCTCATATATCAAATAATAAATTTAATTTTTAAGGAATATTTCTTATCATTATGTATCTTCATTGAGTAAAGGATAAAGAATTATTTATATTTAGCTAGTTAATCAAATAACTTTTAATGTAAATACCATATGTAAAAATTGTATATAGTTTAGGAAATAAATGTATCTAGGATAAATAATAATTTAATTTATCATAGCATTAATGTCTATATGAATCTAAATAATTTAATTTAATGACAATAAAATGAATCAAGGATATGAGTGTTAAAACTTTCCTTCGTCAAAATGATCATATATAATAAAGAGAAAGATTAATGATGGTATCCATAATATATATACTTATTAGAGTAATAATAAAGTGATTTTTTCATTTATGAATATAAATATTAAAAAAATATCCTTATAAACAATCTTGATGAAAATATCAAAATCATGTGGAAAGATATTTTGAAAATACTTATCATGGGAAATAAATTTTAAAAACTAGAAAATTAAAAAAAATGGAAAATTATTTTCATTGAAAATAACATTTAAAAGTTATCAAATAATATTGAAACCATTTTAGTGGTATGGATCTCTGGGAATTTTTTTCATGCCATGCTTGTTAAAATAATGTTTTCATTCACTTTTTCAATAAAATCGAAAGAAAAATTATTTTTATGATCATATAAATATTACATTCAAAACATTTTGTAAAGTGTAAAATGGGTAAAATATTATTTAATAAATCATTTCTAAATGATCGAAAATATTTTTGAAAATATTTTTAGAAAATAATGTGATGTTTGAAAATAGATTTTCAACTAAAGAGATAGATGAAGGTAGATTTTATTAAAAACATGTTATCACTTATTTTAAGTACCAAAGAGAGGGAAACTGGTAATATTACTCAACAATATCATTATTTACTAGAGTATAAAAGGTTAAATTTTTTATTAAACAATTATCAAATAATTTAATTTAGTTTAAATTATAGAATAAACAATCTCCATTAGAATGTGATTGAGAAATAACCCCTTTAAATAATTGTAACATTGAAATAAAAATTAATAAATGAATATATTATGTGTATTAATTAAAATGACAACTAAAATAAGTTAAAATACAATAACATATGGTCCAAAGTCATTACACAAATATTCCTAGATTATCAAAAATAACAAATGAGTCATGTAACCCAATGAAATGAAATTGATTTATGGAATTATTTACAAATTGGTAACCTTTATTTAAATTATATTTGATGAAATAATTAAATTTAAAATTTAAAATTCCATTAATAATTAATTATTAATTATATTACATGTCATGGGTCAGTACCTACACCATATAAAAGAAACTATGTTCATAAAACCTCAATATTCTTCAATGAAATTAAATTGAGACGAAATTCATTACCACTCACTTAATTTGGATTGAATGTTATTTAGCCTCCATTATAATGGTTTTAAAAATGTTATTAAATTATTATATAACAATATTAATAATTATTAAGTCATATATTATCCTTTTATAACATATTATAACATGTTCATTAATAATCATTCATTACATTCATTATTTAAAATGTTATTTTCTTTTGATCTCATGCATGTTGTGCATATTATATAGTTATATCATTTATATAATAATAAAAATAAAATAATTATATCATTTTGAAATAAATTATATTTTTTAAACCAATCATGGATGATGGTTATGAAAAATTAATGATATTAAGATCATGGTGATGGTATGTTATACATGCACATGAGTAACATTTCTATTTTCCAATGATCACTATGAATAGAATATCAGTAATATTTTTCCTATAAAAAATAATAATAATATAATAAATGGAATATTATTTTAATAAATATAATTAAATATTTTATCCATGTTATTTGGTGATTCAAAGAGAGCCCCATCATGTTGTGGGGGTGGCATTTCACACAAACAAGAATGAGAATATCTTATTTAATTTAGTGAATAGGTAAGAAAGAAAATTATATATATTATTTTTTCATAATGATAAATATTTCATTAATTTCATTATAATTTCATGTATTTCCAATATAATCAATAACCTTATCTTTATCACCTTCCATGTGAAGTGTTTGTGATAGACGAATCATGTCACTTTATGAGGCGGTATTCCACCACACACATGAGCGACATTATCATATCTCCTTTGGAATGGATGGAAGAATGATAAATATGAAATACTGACTCCATATGTATAAAGTTTTTATAAATATAATATATAGATTTTATATTGATCATCATACCCAACCTTGAGATGTGTAAATAGAGTGGCGAACAACACCAGTTCATGAGGTAGTAGTCCCCCAAAGACATGAATTATGCTTTCATAACAGATTTATGTAAGTGGAGAAGGATTTATTTCCTTACCTAATTTTAAAAAAGTTTTAGTTTATATAATATACTAATGTTATTATATCAACGTGATTAAATAATAATTGATGGTGGTGGAAGAATAAATAAAATAAAGAAGCATGTTGAAGAACATTACCGCTTATTTTGGAATCCTCCTTGGTTTTACCCTAAAGACTTCCTAAATTAGATTTTTTTAAAACCACGGTTTATATAATGAGGGGAAGGATTATCGGAATTTATTTGGTCTTGTATTTTATATGAAAAATTGTATTAAATGTGTTAATAAGGTTGGAGTGGGTTTCCTTGTAAATATGATGATGAGTGTTGTTCTTGTAAATACTCAATATAAATAAATATTGGGAGGTCTCCCTTATCTCATATGGATCCAAAATTGAAAAATAATGTAGGGAAGTGTTTTATTTTACGTAAACTCCTCCCCCACAAAAAATAAATATATTTTATCATTTTCTTCACAACTCTTTAGGTTTTCTCAATTTTACCCTTTTAATTTTTTCCACGATAACTTGTATATTTTTATTTACATAGTTAATTTATCCTGTAAGAATAAAATTAAAATTAATTTTATTTGATAATTTATACAGAAATATTCTAAATATTAAATATAGTTAAATAAATATCCTAAGTGTCCATAAAATTTATATTATTACAATGCATGTAAAGTGTGAAACCTTATTTTAACATTAATCACAGTAATTAATTTTAAATGCTTTGAATGATAATTATGGTAAAAAATAGTTGAACTTAAATAAAATTATATATTATTATTATTAAAAATATTTAATTAATTTTTAAAATTTCAATTCAAAAAATTTGTATAATTAAATTTATAATTGCTCTCGGAGGATCGATGAGAAAGTGAGTTTGTAAAGTGAAAATTTTCATAAACCATAATGTTAATATATTAAATTTCATTAAACAATTATTCCAATTATGTAAATTGGATTAATAGATATACAATTTAACTAATTTTAGTATAATCCCATTTTAAAATATATTTTAATATTATAAATTATTTAAATGAAAATGTACTTTTCAATTCAAATTCAGTATTTTTCACTATTCATCTAAAAATTAAACTTCTTAAAAGTATCCAAATAATTCAACATATGATAATTAAAACATTATAAATTATAAAATTATGTTTATTTTACCAAATTAATATTATAAAATTTTTATAAATTAATATCATTTTATGTGTGCAATGAGTGACTGATCCAACTTTTAGAAAAAAAATAGTTTTCAAGAAAACAATTCATTTTCATATAAATGAATATTATTTTATTAATAATAAATATATTATCTTATTTTACTTATTTTATTAAGTAATATTAATACCCTAAAAATTTAATATCTAGTTTATAACAATACTATTGAATAAAACCATAAATGCCATATTTTATTTAATAAAACTCATTCTTACGTGAAACACAAGATATCAGAGAAATTATTTATTACATGTAATGAAAAATAAAATTAATATTGAGTGTAATGAAAGATACTTAATGTATTTATATAAAATTAAGTTAAATTATTGTGGTGTTATATTCCCTTCAATTCATGCTGTTGTTCAAAAAACATTGTATAAAATATAATGTCCTTATTTTAGAATATCAAGGTATTACATCTATTTATCATATCATTATGAATAAAAAAATCCAAAATGGTTTTCACATGATGAGATGATTACAAAAATGAATAGAAATTCATATGAAAAAAAATAAAATTTAAATCTCAAATATTCAACAATATCAACCAAATTTAAACATTGATCATTCATAAATAATATATCCTTAATATTCCACATAACTATTCAAGTCTAATATTAATAACAATGAACTAGATTGATTTTATCACATAGTGTTCCAAGATAAATTTATTATTTATGTCAAAAATGTCTATGACATAAAAAATAATATCTAAGATATGACAGCCATTCCCATAAATATCTTGAAACACCATAAATCCACAATAAACTCATAGAGTACTCAAAAATATAATTCAAAAACTATTCATTAAATAAAATTCCATAATATTATTTTTAACTTAATCATGTAAGGTTCCTAAAATTTTGAGCATATTCATATATAAAATTAATCACTTATCACCAAATCAATTTTTAATCATGTGGTAATCAATAAGATAAAACATATGTATCCAAAATTAACATAAATTTTATATGTCAGATAGTTTAAATATAGTAAAAAAAATTATATTAACCTAGACATCACCTAGGACAGTGGTAGGCATTTCACCTTTGTCTCCCTTTGGTTGTGGGTTCAATACCCAAGGCCTTTCCTCTCATAACAGGTTGTCATCCATCATACAAGAAATATTTTTTCAAAATTTATTTGAATATAGTCCTTATTAAATTAATGAAATTTGACAAAAATAAAAAAATAACCAAAATATATTCAATATTAAATAAATGGTTTGACCTCAATGTTTATCTCATACCTTTTGTTTCTCGTCCAAAAATATAATAACCAATAATTACCAAAAAAATTAATGATCCTTAAACACTTATTTCCATAAATACCTATAAATAAATATCATTGAAATGAATTGTTCCTTATTCCCCAAATAACCTTTTTAATAAGATAAACTTAAGGGTTACATGCACCGTCAAAATAAATTTCTCCCAGAATATCATTAGTCTCAATGAAATTATATAAATAAAAACCACAAAATGAGTTCCTAATACTCTGTACTTATGGTCAACCTAAAACTAATATACTCATGGTGCTATCTATAACTATTAATATAAATTATAATAAAAACATTATTATTCCAATGTTTTCTAAATCGACCTTTGACACTGACTATAACAGCTCGAGAACTTCACTCCTATCAAGTGTTCAAAAAAATATATATATATTTGGATTTTATACTAATAAACATGAAACAATATCAAAAATAAAAAACCTAAAAAATAAAACAAAAAATTGGATCGCTTTCATAATGAAAGTCCTTTTTCTGTTTATAATTTCCGGTAATTATGAAAAACTATTTTATATCATGGAAAAATAAACAACTGGATCATAAAAATTAATATCACCTCACAAAATTTCACCACACATATAAACCTTCTTAAACATACCATACATAAAACCTTTATTCAAATACTATGTAAAAGAAACATAAGACATCAGTGAGATCATATGCTCTGTAAGGTTAAGAAATAAAGATAAAAATGATTATATAAGCACAACATGAGCATATGGGAATATAAACATGACCATAACATTTGAAAAGTATTCCCCACATATCCAAGATCATAATATTTATTCATAGAATAAATATTGAATGTTTAAAGGATATAAATGATTATATAAGAATAACATGAGCATATGGGAATTTTGGAATACACATAATCATTGAAAACCACTTACTTATTAGGAAAGGATCAATTCTAGGACTATCATGGTGGAATGAGTTTCCTACCAAAGACTTTTATAGTAGAAAATGTTCAATCCCAATACTATCATATTATTAATTTTTTACTCTAAATACAATCATAGTAGTCAAGGATTACTCCCTAGACTATCATAGTGGACAAGTTCCCTTAATGAACAAGGTTCACTCTAAATTCCAGCCCGTTTTATCTATTGAGATATCATCCTTTACCAAATTTGTGGGAGGGAGATATAGGTCCTGTCCATATTCAATTATAATATAATTACCATCAAATAATTAAAACAATAAATATTTATTTCACTAGATTGTGAAACATTCAAAATATAAGACTCCCAGAAAATAATTTGGTTTCATAAATAATTCTACATAAAATAACCCATTGAAAAAAATTAGCTTCATAAACATTTCATCATTTAATCATATAAATGAAACAAATAAAATGTAATATGAATTGTATTCTTGGATCATATCCCCAATAAATGTTATGTAATATCAATGTGGGTCAATATAGATGGAAATTTGTACTGAAAGCTCACCTGGAATTACTGTTGATGGGGATGAATTTTCTATTTTCAAATCACATTTCTTTTTAAAATTATGCACACTTATAAATGAACAAATTTTCATTGAAATTAAACATTCCATTTGTAAAGGGAAATTCAAAACATATTGTTGTTATGATGGTGGGAAAATATTCTCATTCAATATAAGTTTTAAGGACATTCCTTCAATATTTTAGTCAAAAATGTTACATGGTACATCATTTGGGAAGACGCAAAAATATTCCATCAAAATAGTTTTTAAAATGTCATGTACGTGTAAAATGACCCTAAAAATTGTAGGATAATATTAAGAAAAAATTGAAACATTTTTAAAAAACATGGAAATATGATAGAAACATTCCATAACATGTACAAAAATTGAAACAATCCTAAATAATGGCATGATTGATAAGTAAACCCTCACCGAATTGGTAAACATTATAATATAACAAAAATAAGGAAATATAAATAAAGGATATGTAAATCCCCATAAATATCATTATATTTATTAGAAAATGAATTCATGGGCAGTATATATACCAATCAAAATTAACAAGTGGTGAATATGGAATGTGTCCCATACAAATAAAAATCAAATGAAAATATCTTACCTTTGGTTTGAAATTCATTGAACGTTATTTAACATCATGTATAATAAATATAATTTTACTGTATATATATAATATAATAATATAAATAATTTTTATATCATATATATTAATTATATATTTCTAATTTCATTAATAATGATATAGATATAAAATTAATTACATCGTTCTTGGAAAAGATACGTCGTACATAAGTATGAACGTTATATTCAATTTTTAGAAGGATGAATGAAAGAAAGGTAAATAATAACTAACCATTACATAATCATTATTATATAATATATACCAACTATATTCATAATATAGAACCTCTTTAAAGACCATTTAAAATATAAAGGAAAAACAAATCACATCGCTTTGTAGAGGTGATAGTCCATAAGTACACACAAGAAACATTATTGCATTCCAATGGTTTTGAAGTTAAGATGATATGTATTATATTTATATTAAAGAATAATAATTATCTCATAATTATCATATATAAACATTAAAAACTTATTTTTAATTATCTATGAAATATGGTGATTGAAAATGAATTATATCGTTGTGTGGAGATGGTAACACATCTGTATGCACGAGGAATACATTCACTTCATGTTTGAATGTGAAAAGGGTGTATAGTTTTTTTGGGTAATCATAATAACATTTAAAAATATTTATAATAATTAAATAATTGTTTTTTGGAAAATGTCAGAGATATCTATGTGATAAATAATCACTGAAAAAGAAAGTGATCGGTTTGGGTGATTAACTCTTTTTCAAAATGAATCATTTTGATCTCCTCTAAATGGATATATGAATGATCTTTTGGAAAGAACATAAGTTCAAAAACATGATTAATAAATTTGAGAATAGAATATTTTAGGGTATTTTTTGACTAAATAGATAAAATATGTGTATATAAGTTAGTTATGAGGGCCCATTTTATAATTAATTTGAGGGTCACTTTTATAATTTTGCATAAGGTTAAATTATAATAAGACTACTGTAGATCCAAATATTTTAAAATATACTATAATTATTAGTGTAAGAAATTTTAGAACGCATATTATTTTATTTTATATTATTTAGTTATTTTATGATATTAAAATAATTTAATAATATATTATTTTCATAAAATATCATAATTTTCAATTTTAATACTATTCACTAGTATCACTTTAATAAAATAATCACAATATATAAAAATTCAAACCAAATCATTTAATAAATCCCTAAATTTTCATTATAATCTGTTTGATGTGTGGATAAAATAAATTATCTATAATCATAATAAATTTGTTATTTTAAATATCATTTATTTTATTTATTCTTTTAATTTTAAAATTACATTGTCAGCGATGTGTAAGTATTGAATGTAATAATTTAATAAATAAAAACAAAAAATTAAAATCTCATATTTAAGAGAAATAAATTAGGTTTTAAAATACTATTTATAGTTGATCATACCCTCTGGTTTACCCCATAATAAAAATATTATACCTATTAAAAAAAGTGTGATATATTTTCTTTTCTTGATAAAAAACTATATGGGTCATAATCAATCTCTAAATGGGAACTAAATGTCATATACCAAAAAATAATATGATTCTGAATGAAATATACACACCCAGTAAAATTCCTTCACGTTTTGGGGTAATTTAATAGTCTTTATCACTTTACATTAATGGTAAATTATTAGACTTACCCTTATAGTGGTTATTAAAATTTCTAATTTTACTATTCAGATTCACCAAAAATATAATGGAACTATTTGATATATTCATACTCACTCATACCAAATATGGAATCCATTTTTTCAATATTAAACACAAAAAGGTATAATTTAATTTAAAATTCTATAAAAAATAGTTTTTCTGAAATTTCATATATTTAAATATAAAATATTATAATAATAAATTTAGGTATAAAATATATTTCAATAACCATAATTTATTTATATTAAATAATAATTAAATAATGAAATTTTAATACTAACCTAAATATAATTATACTTTGTAAATAGTAAAAAATTAAAAATAAGTTTTTAGTAAAATTTTGTATTTTTCACTATTCATTGAAAAATCATTCTTTTCAGAGGAATATCAAAAAAACATCTCAAGAAAATTAAGACATTATAAGCTAAAATTAAATTAATTATTTCAAATAAATTTTCTAAAAACTATGTAAAATATTTTTAATAATTAATGACATTAGAAACCATTTTTGGGGATTGTTTTTTAAAGAGTAAAATTGCTTTTATAAAAATTGAATGATTATTTCCAAGGAATTTATCAATGTATTTATATTTAGTAGAATATATATATATATATAATTATTTTATCATATTCAAACCCAGTAAATAAACATATAGTTTATAAAAATAAAAATAAATAATAATATTTTATTATTGTATCGTGTTTTGTTTATACTCGATGTTGCGGGTAACACAAGCCTTTGAAAGAATAAAATTATTTAAAAAACAAAAAATTTCAAAATTATTATTGTGTTAAAAATTTATTCTCCCAATTTTTCACCATGGGGATCACATATTCTATTATTTAAAACTAACAATGGATCCATAAAGTTATGCATTGATTATAGCTAAATCATTGCAATTATGATAAAGATCGAGTATCATATGCCTCAAATTGAGTAATTATTCAATCAACATTAAATATAACAAAATTTCCCAATGATTGATGGTCATTTACAGTGTTATCAATTTAGTATAAACATGGAATAAAATCCTAACACAAAATTCATAATGAGTTATGGACATGATGAGTTTATGGTAATGCCATTTGGATTAGGTAATGCACCATATGTTTTTCTATATCAAATGAAATTAGTATTAAAAGAATATTTGGTGAATATTTTTTTATTCATTGATTATATCTTTTTGTGCTGTAAATTCTCTCAGGACCATGAGAATCACTTTCGGGTCAATATTGACACTCTTATATTAAAGTAGTTATAGGGTAAATTTAGTAAGAGTGAAATATATCTTCAATAATTTTCCTTTCATGGTCATATTTTCACCATGGAGGGAATCATGAATGAACATGGGAAGATAAAGGAGTTATGAGAATTTCTTATTCCAAAGAACATAACTGGGCTACCTGGTTTAATTTGTTTAGAAGGTTACTATTAGCGATTCATCCAAAATCGTGACTGATTGGATAAACATTAACTAGTCTTAATCATAAAGGTAATATATTTATATAGATTAAGAAATGAGAAGAATGTTTTGATAAATTGAGGATGGATTTGTTCAACACTCAAATTATGACTTTTCTATTTTGAAATGATGGTGTTTTTGTTATATATTATTTCATTGAAGATGGTAATTAGTTGTTTCCTAAGGAAAAATGATAATGTTATTATATATGCCTTAAAGAAATTGATGACACATGAATTGAACTATCCAAAACATGATCTTGAGTTAGCATTTATAATCTGTTATTTGAAGCTAAAGAGACATTATCACTATGGTGAAATATGTGAGATATACATAGGCTATATAAGCCTAAAATATATATTTTCAAATAAATATCTACAAAATATGTAATGTATATGGCTCTAGATAATCAAGTATTATGATTTCCAAATATAATGAAACATATGGAAGGAAAATAAGGCATCGGATACATTTTGTAGTAAATATCATGTTGTTCAGACACAAATAAGGATTGAGAGAGATCTCATGTTCATGGATCTAATAAATATTGATATGTTTATTTTTAAGTAATGGGTTAAATTACTATTTTTAAAATTAATAAAAATAATCATTAATAGTAATGATAAAATGTTACAATATGATAATGAGAGAAGTCAAAATCAATTTAAAGATTTGATTGATGGAAAATTAAATGACTTTTTTGTGAATGAGTGTTTTGATTTTCGGAAAAAGATTATGTGTTCCACCTATACCTGATATAAAAATAGAAGTTAAAAATTATTATCATAGATAGAGTTTCTCTATACACTCTGGTAGAATGAAGATGTATTTTTATATGAGGGAATATTTTTTTGGTGGTAGAACATGAAATGGTAAATTGTAGACTATGTGTCAATTTTATTGGTTTCTCAATAGGTCAACGTTTAGAGATAGAATCCTATAGGATTCATGTCACCACTTCTTATTACTCTATTTAAATGGGAGGGAATTATAATATAATTTCTCACATGACATCTAATGAATCCAACGAAGAAGGATATACTATCAGTTATTATTTATTACATAATAAATTTCTAAATTTTTCTATTATAAGAGATTATTTACATATTGAGAACCATTCTATTCCTTATATTAGTGATGTTTTAAGTCTTCATGGTGCACCTCTTTTAATCAGGTCTTGTTATAAAGCCCGATTTACATAAACATTTTGGATAAGTCTTCCTAATGATTTTGATAATAATATTCATTTCAGCAAATCCTCTCATCCTAGAGTTTATGTAAATTATAAAAGGAATACTAAATAATGGAAGACATATTGACATAATTCTCACGTGAAATTTCAAGTTTTGGGGGTCATTATTTAACATTGTTTGATTTTTCCTATGACAATAGTTCCCCTTTATGTAATCATATGGAATCATATAAAACAATATATGGAATGATAAATCATATAGAAAATTTTGGAGATGAAGTTGGTTAAAGAAAACTTAAAGGCTAATAGATTTTTTATGAGATAACAAAAAAGGATTGGATTACTCCATCTAATTTAAAAACAATTCAATATAAGAAAAAGTGTAATGTAGAAAATCAGAGGAAGGAATTAGAATTCCATGTTGTTGATCTTGTATTATATAATGTATCTACTTGGAAGGTTTTCAAATGTTTTGGTAATAAGGGGAGTCTAATCACTAGGTACATTAGTACTTTTGAAATTTTGGAATGGATTGGATATATTTATTTCTAATTGTAAATACCTCCATAGAAATCTAAAGTACCGGATGTGTTCCGTATATATTTGTTTGGAAAGTACAATATAGATCCAACATATGTGATTAAAAATGATGAAGTATAACAAGATCATAATGAATCTTATTTTCAAGAGGACATCCGAATCCTTAAAACAAGAGAGTAGGTATTGTGGAATCTGATGACTTGATTGGTTAAGGTAATTTAATGAAATTTAAAAATGGAGGATGCAATTTGGGAACCTGAGGATGTTATGAAGAACAACTAACCTCAAATTTTTATAATTTAATATCTATGAAATATCATGGATGATATTTATTTTTGTTGAATATTGTGAAACCTCAAGACTATATGATGTATTTTATTTTAGATGAATATAATCTCATTGATAGCTTGTGATACATGCAACCCTGAGTTTATGGGATCCTTAAAACATAATACCATTATAACCCAGCCAATAAATTGGTAGGTATGAATATTGTTAAAAAATTATAAAAATATATATGGCTTACAAACATTTTTTTAAAATCTATTGATTGTAAATAAATAATAATCATCATTTGAAAGTAATAATTTTTTTTAAACTCTATTTTTCAAAGAAAACGATTTCTTCAACCCTCTCACAATTAAAATATAAATAATTTTTGAATACTAATAATATTTATTTGAGAAAATAAAATACATTTTTTAATCACCATATCCAATCTATATTAGGTTATTTTATTTGAAATTTCATGAAATGTTCATTTTTCAATAAATAGTGAAAAATAATAATTTTTATTGAAAATTGCATATTCTTTTAAATTAATTACTTATTTATTTTTTATTTTAAATTTTATTTAATGTAAAATTAGTAATATAAAATTATAAATAATATAATTTAGTTTAGTGGAATCAATTTCATATTGAATTTTTTTATTAAAACATTTTATACTTAAGAGAATTCTATGTTTGGAAGCCAGTTTTTCATCGCTTCTACAGGTATAATTTTATATTAAATTCTTTGGTGTCTATGATTTGAATTTTATAAAAAGGATTTTATAATTGTAAATATATTAATTTTTAGAGTCTAATAATTTCAACATAATTTTTTACCATTATAAATAGTGAAAATGTAAAAAACTATTAATACCAGTAAAGGTAAAATTGGGTTTATCAGGGGTTAAACATGGTATAAAAGTGTTTAGAATGACCAAAAAATTGTCCAAAATCCATTCATGGAAGTATTAATACTTTATAAACTATATATATATAATTAACCATTTTGGAGGCTTTTTACATGACATAAATAATAGTATCACTTTATAATTTAAAAAATGTCATGTCCCCCCCCCCACTTATAAAAGGTAACCCCCTCTAGTAGCCTATAAACACATACAAGGACAATTGGAATAGAAAATACCTACCCAAAAAAACTTATATAATCCCACCCTGACATCTTATAACCCTTATTTTGATCATAAATTCATATTAGTAAATGTGTAAGTGCAAACCTACAGAGGGGGTCCAAATAGGACATAACGTTCTTAAATATTAATTTATATTTTATTTCTTCTTCAACCACCTTGTAATCTTATTAAATAATATTAGTATAATATAAAAATTATCTAAGATATAAAATTATGTGATTATCTTATTTTAATAAAATATATCAATATTCGTTTCCAAGAAATGGGTAGCAAAATCATCAATTTTGTGCATGGAAGATTAACGCATTGTGAACCAATGTAACTCATTTTTCATCAAAACCTCTAATGGTTATATATAATTATGGATTAAATTATTATAAAAATTATTTATGATAAAATTATACTAATCTAATTAAAATATCACATACCCATTCTTACTTCCTATTCCATTTGATATATGATAATGTCATTCAATTGTATGGTGGAGTTCTTCATCGTGTAATAATGTGAATTATTCTTCACTTTTGAATTAAATGTAAGTGAATAATGATAAATATAATGAATATATATGATATATATGATATTATATAATTTTTTTAAATTTAATATTCTATAAAATCTCTTAAACATCCACCCATTAAGGGAATGATATCATTGATTGTGTAATCGTATGACCTTTCGTCTTCACAAAGAAACAAAACTGATTTTCACTGAACAACATTCAAAAATGGATAAAATAATGTATATAATGAAAAATTATTATATTTACAAAAATATTATTATTTGGTATAAGATTTATTTTTTCCTATACAAAAGAACTGGAACATTTTTTACATTACATACATGAGAAAATAGGGCAATTAACAACCAAATCAATAAAAATAATGATACATTATTGACAAATGGGTGGTAAAATGTTATAATAATATATTATATAAAATTTTAAATATGATTATGGATATTTTATAAATTAGTTTCTTGGTTAAAACCGTTATGTATGAGGATAAATAATATCTAACTAAATGAAACCATGGGGCAAGGGATTTCTACTCAATTTCAATTTTGATGAGACATTTGTCAATATGTGTGTATTAAAATTTTTATTTTATATAGATCCCCATTTATGTGATTAAAATTAAAAAATATTTATTAACGATGATGATGTTTATGTTTCAAATTTATTTATAATGGGGTTGGAATTTAAAAGATTCTAATGAGGTAAAAAATATTATACAATCTAATTTTATTTTATGATTGTTTGCATTATATTGAATCGATAGAATTATTTTGAATCTTTTTTATAAGAAAATAAATTTATATTAAATATAAATATTATTTTATGTTCTATATTATTATTTCATAAATGATATATAATTTATATATACAGTATTTTACTTTAAAATTTATGTAATTGATGGGGGAAAATATTGATAATATGTATTCCTTACTCGAAATAAAAAATTTTATGGGGATAAATATTAAAGAATTAAATAGATCAATCTATATATGATGAATAATTTATATATATATATGTATGTGGATACTTGTTATATATATCCCCTCTAAGCATCAGAAGTACCTAGGAGACAAATCAATTTTCCAAATCAGATGGGGTTTAACCCATAATTTTAAACTCTCTTGTGAATATTTATAACAGTAGATGTATCAGGTTTCATGAGATCATTATGTACAATAATTAAAATTTTCTATAACTGAGAATGAAGTTATTATTATTCCACCATGATTTGTTTACATTAATTTTATCTATATATGCATTTCATTATCAGTTTATGTATTATATGGTAGTGGTGTTCATCTAGTTATTATGTCATATTGATTATTCCATATCAAATGAAATGTTTTATTATTTATTTAACTTCCCATATTGATTATATTTTATTTTCAAATGATGTATTCCATTAAAACTTACCCCAAAAGAGTATTTTAGATAAATCTTATTTTTCCGCTAGGATAGGATAAAAAATTCATAGAATGAGTTCAAGGATGAATTTTTTTTCAATATTATGATATTTATATAATTTTGATATGTAAAATGGGTTTCATATATGTATATGTTTTACCAAGACTGATAAAATTATTATCCATTTAGTTTTTTACCCTATGTATATATCCATATATAAAAAATTAGATGTTTGATCTGGGTTACTGGACTCAAGTTCACTACATGATAACAGAGAATAATATATAGAATTATAAAATCACACTCATATTAAGGGGATAAATTAACACTTGAATAGTTTTTGGAATAATAATCATGGTTATATTATGTCAAAAAAATAATTTTAATATAATAAATAGATACGTGGAAATTTATTTTAGATTAAGTGGTTGGAAAAGTTGATGTTGTAAGGTAGTCATTAAGGCCATTATATGACATGAGTATTAAATAAATGGAATAAAACACATTTGAATAGAGTAATATTTATTCATTTTATTACAAATTTAATTATCTAGAATATAATTAATCTTTAATTTGTCTTGGAATTTTGTAAAAACCTAAAGGGGTGAATTTAAGAACCCATTTTATTCAAGAGAAAACAGATACATCAAATGAGGGTATCATAAATGTATGACCAAAGTTATTTTGGTTATTTAGAAATATTTATTATTGAAATAAGTATATCAAGTTGATTATTAGTAAAACAATTTTGAATTTTTTTGGCAGTATAAATATAATTCTGGGAATAAAGAATATATTCTGACAAGATTATTATGGTCTAAACATAATTTTTTTATAATTTTATATAAATAATGTAATTAACCCAAATCATATAAGAAAATAATTATGTAAATATGATATTAATGTGTGAAGATTTTATAAAACATGTGACATGATAGCTTGACTTATCAATTTATAATTAGAAGTCACAAAAGAGAATAAGTTTTAGATGAAGAATAATCACACTCGAATAAAATAATATTACCCCATTATTTTTGGAGAGCTACGAAGTTTGAGAAGAACTGTTCATTATTCGTTAACACTCAAAATAAAATGTGAATATGTATTTTGTAATAACAATGTTTTTGTTAGTGATTTCATCACAATGAGACCTCATGATTAATAGAGATAAATATTTTCAATTAAAATATATCATTGAAGAATCATTTAAAAGGGGTATGAAGATTCAATTGATGTTTTATGAGTTATTTAATAATTAATGATTATACCCCAAAAAGAAATATTACTCAATAAAGTTATATTATGGTTAATATAGAATATAATGGGTCTCATGTTTTTTAAAATATAAAATATTATAAATTTTTAATTTTAAGTCAGATATTGAAATTAAATGTCATTATGTTGTAATTACAACTAAAATCCCTTTCCTATTTTTATAATAGAAAAATTTTAAATTTTTCTAATTTATAAAATTATGTAATCTTTTATAAATAGAAGTCTACTTCCACCATAATGGTTCTTTTGAAATCTAATTAGATTTTCAAATAAAGAATAAAAACAAAATTATTTTAATGAAATTAGTAATACTTATTAAAAATATAAATTGAAGAACTTTGATGGAAGAATAATAAAATAGATGAAGACATAATTTAATGTTATGATAACTTAATATAGTTAAAATAATGGAATTATTTAAGAAATGTTTCGTATAATGGGCATAATATATATATATTATAAAAAAAATTAAGAATTCAAGTATAATGACATGATTTTTTGGTCATTGTAGTTTAAAAAATTTTAATGTCACTTGAGTTATAGAAAAAAACATCTCAAGTACTTTAATAAACTCATTTTTAAGAGAAAATTATACCTTTAAGTCCATTATGAATATATAATTATAATCATATAAAGAGGAAAAACAACTCAATGTATTTAATATTGATAATAAATTAATTTTTTGGAGAATTATTTAAATCGTTAACATTAAATTTAATGAAATAAAAAGTACACCAAAATAATGCATAAGCAAAATCCTCAAGAACCAAAATAGAATTTCCAAATCTCATGAGGCTAGTGAATATTTTTTTATTTCTTGATGTTTTTCTGGGTATTTTTTTACCTATTTTAAATAACATCCTTATTGATATTGGAATATATGAAAAATCAATCATAACTTTTTAATAGTTATTATTTTTCATAAAATAAAATAATGAAATGGGATTAAGAGATATTGGTGAAATAAAATAAATATATACATATAAAAGAATACAAAAAACGTTTTAGTCAAAAAAATGAAGAACTATGTCACACAAAAAATATAATCCCCAAACCAAATGCGAGATATAAAGGTTGTTTTCATAAGATAAAGTTTTACCTCTTCTAGTAATGTATCATATACTCTATTCAAATATCATTCACATTAAGAATAATCTTTTATATAAAATCATCAAGCATATGAATAAACCTTACAAACACACACCTCTTCATTACTAAAAGGAAACATCTATATAACAATATTCACTGATAATTATATATTGAGTGTGTGTAAAAAAGTCAACATTACACCACCAACAATGTCCATAGAAATATACTTTACATATAGAAATAAAAACACGACACGAAAATTATTGATGTTGCAAAGTGAAATACTATAAAATCCATTGAAACTCATACAATATGATCATATATTTCCATTAGGAAATAAAATCACTTATATCACCCTTAAAACCAATTTCTATAAGCTCACCTAGACATAATGATAAATCAATGTAACTAATTTATGAATTTATCAGGATCGAAATACATATATTAAACAATTCTTAAAAATCTAAAATAGTTACTAAATTTTCTTAGTCATACTAAATTGGGAAAATAAAAATTATTTTTCTCATTATCCTCCAAATATATGTAATCTAATAAATTAAAAATTTGTATATCCTCTCAAGTGAGGAGCCATCCCAAGGACCATGGGGATTAAAGACTATATCCTCCAAGAAAATGGATAATCCCATGGTCAAAACTTATAATAATAGAAATATCCAACTATATGTTTCACTATTACATGTATCAACTATCAAAACTCTCATAGGCCAGATCAAAAACATTAAGGGACTTGCATATATTTAGATATACATTGAAATATATATACCATAGTGAGCTAAAAAATTATATGATACAATTATAACATCATACAATGTCATCATATAGGTTTCCCTCATATTTTTAGGTCAACACATATATATATCTTGAAATAGAAATGTATCCAAAAGAAAATCTAAAAAACCCATAAAGTATTAAAAATCCATCTTGTTATCTATAGTATAAAAAACCTATATTCATGATAAATATACATATAAGGAAAACATATATTACATTATTATCTCAGATAATAAATTACATGGAATATAAAAATATATAATTAATTAAAAACCCTCTATCATTGATTCAATTATAAATAAAATTATTTTTAAATATACATGTTTTGAAAAAAAAATGTCATCATGAAATACCCCACAATATCTCACATAAATTCCGAATATCTTTTAATGATTACGAGGGCAGAGATGGGGTCACAATTTTTCAATAATATACTCCTCAAATTTACCCATAGTATGTACTAGGTTTTTTGTAGATACTACTTACCATAATAAATTTCAATTTTTCAAGATAAAAAATCTACCACTTCTCAAATATATCACTTATAAAAAAAACTCAAAGAAACTACTCATTGACCACCTTTTTCATCGTGACTAAGGTGATATACTCAATCCCACTCCATCACGTAGTGACAAACTCATCTTGAATCACATTCCAAAACATTACAATTCTAAATATTCCTTACATAGATTTATATCATTATATTCATGGTCAAAAAATAGATCTCCTCATTCTTAAATCTCAATGGGAGAAAAATGTACCTATATTGAATTCATTTTGATCTACATATATTATAGAATAAAAATAATCCAAATTAGTGTTTTAAGAACTACTCCAAAAAACTATATAATATGATATAAGGTTAATTTTAAGGGTAATAACTTCTAAAAACCTATATCAATTATAAATATGTGATATCACATTAAGAGAGTCAAAGATAAGTATTTAGATCAATATGAAAAAAATTGAATAAAGGACACTACATAAGTTTTATGTATATAAAGGCACCATGGTCTATTATATATATCTATAATAAAAACATTTGGTGAAAAAATATTCTACATTATTGATTCCATTTATATATATCTCTTACAAGCATAACATTTTATAGTAATAGACCTAAATTATAAAATTCCTTAAGTGGCACATCTATATTTTTTGAAACCAATCTAGCTTTCCCCTAATAAAATATTACACACTATGATCAAAGTCTCATATCACATGCTTGTCATGACTAGAGCACGTCATCATGTCAGAGATAATGATTTCGTCAATGTAAATTAATATAAAATCCTAGTGTAGGGTTATAAGATCAATATTTCCCATCATTTCCAATTTATTGGCAATAAAATGCCTGAAATAGTGAAATTAGGTAAAACTACAAAATTATAGATTTAGTTAAATTTAGTGAAAGATGAAATGAGTAAAAAATAGAAAAATGGGTAAGGTAGAGACTCTCTTAGGGGATTGAATTTCCACTTTGTGGTCATTTATTAATTAAAAAATAATAGAAATTGTAGTAGGAGATAGAGAGAGGAAGGGCATCAAGATCTCCTAAGTTTGGTGATATATGATAGTCAATATGGGGTAATTGTCTAATTAATAACATAATTATTCATTTTAATAACTAAAGAAATTACCCTACTGGGTACCTAGAACAAGTCATACTAGTACCTTATAGACCTACCAATCCACCCACACTCTTGGATCACTTCCTAGGTACCCATTACTGCATTATTGGGCATTAGGTGGACTTTTTAGAATAGAACAACATACCCCCTCCACTCAAACTTCAACTAAACCTCTAAACCACTAATGAAACCCCATACTTTATATAAATTCCTCTGATATAAAATGATACTCAATGGTTATGTTATTTGTATGAATCAAAATAAAATAACATTATTGTTTTCTAATAGACACAATCATATGACACACATGAATTTCAGAAATATTACCCACTCTGTAACCCAACATCCTAATCAATAAAACACATAAATCATATTCTAAATGGTAATTCAGATTCTAAATAAAGTATATTATGGCTTAAAACATGTCATAAGAGTAAATAAAAACCTAATTGGACTTATTTTACTTCTATTTTTTAATATATAAGTCACTAAATATCCATTACATAATAGCCTACCTTCACAATAATTCATGAAGTCCAAATTCATTCATAAAAATCTCAAGACGGATGTAATAAATAATGAAGTTAATTTCATCGATCAAACATAGAATATATCATATTGGGACTATACCCATGACTTTTGTGACTATCAAAACATGGTTCATAATTATATCTTGATTTATAGTTCATTGTATAGCGCATTAATTTAGTACTATAACACTTATATTTCCCCAAATTGCATGAAAAATTATTATTTCAGGCTTAACACCCACTTGACTCCAAAACTAAACACTCATAAAGGTCTTAATTACTTTATTTAATTTATATTTATAGATAAAATGTATCACCCTAAGATTTTAGAATATCCTTTTCTTTAAATAAAATGTATTTTTTCAATATCTGTCCTTTCAAACAAACATGATACTATAGGAACTGTGATCTAATAAAACATTAAAAGAATGATGTTTAATTATTAGATATAAATTTTCATAAAAAAATTATAAAATAATATGTATAAATGTATTAAATAATAAATATTTTTCATTTAATGAATAAAATATAAGTATTCAATTCTATGTAAAATCATTTTATGTTTCAACAAATTGTTCTCTTAAAAATAGTTTTTATTTAATTTTATGTACATAAATATTATAATTTATTACAAACATTTATTTGTTTTTTTGGAAATTAATATCATTTTTAACTCAAAAGGTTCATATTGTCTTAAGGTTTATTCTTTGTAATTTTCTAAAAATGTTTATTTTCTTAGTGAATAATATCAATTTTTTTACAAAATTATAACTTATTTTTAAAAAAAGTCCAATTAATTTATTATTATTATATTATAGTAACATAAGGATAATTTATTTATAAATAATCATATTAATTACTTAATAACCATTTTTATACATTATTTATGAATAATATTATTTTTGGCCTTCCAAACTGATTTAAATATTACACACACAATATGTTTCTATCATAATAAGTTAAATTCATCTAAATTAATTAGTGTTTTTAGATATATATATCTGTATATATATATTCAATCCTATATTTTATCATTTAGTTGATTACTTTTAGAGGTAAATTAGTTGATGTAAATGTTATGTTATGTTTAAAATTTTATTTTTCTAAAATGGTTTTTCATTGCAGTTTGTATACTTATTTAAAATTATATTTTACTAGGTATATAAATTAAATATAATAATATGTATTATGTATTTCTATAAAAAGTTATTAATAAAATATTGTATAGTGAACTTCATTTATTGTGATACTGAATTGTAGAAATTGTAAAAAAAATTACAATGTTTATAGTTTAAAAGTGTTTGTTAGATGTTAAACCAAGTTATAAGGGTAGGATTTGCACGCAAAAATATCTAATAAAATGTTTGGGAATAAATTTCAACCATAAAATATCTTAAATTTTAATATTTGGTGATTGGGAGGCACTATACCATAAAAGATACCTTATATCATTGTAATTTTTTTGAAATTCCATTTGTGTCCGTCCCCTCACATATAAATAAGCACTTATTCTCTTCTGTCATTCTCACCAAATGATATTTTTAGATTGCAAAATCCCTACAAAAAAATCATTACATGATTTTATCAATTCACCTATGATCTTATCGTCATCTATTTTGTCCAATCATTAATTGTATAATGTGTAAGACAAAAGAGGTATTGGAAATAATATTTGAAAATCTTAACCAAGCTATTTGAATTTAATATCCTCTTATACATTATCTAAAATTATAATACCCATCAAAGAATGACTAATAGTGTATCATAAATGTACATATATTTTATTATGATGATTTCACGACCATTTATGAAGGCTTCTATATTAAAAAGGATATGAAATTATAACTCATGCATATTTGTGGACTATCTCCTCCATGTGGCAATATGATTCATTATCCATCACCATCATAAATTGTTAGTTATAATGATTTATTTAATGCTTATATAATATAATTATATCATTACTATTCTTTTGTAATTATAATATCTTTTCTACCATCATACCTTTTGGTCCATTTTTAAATGATAAAGTCACTCTTGCGTAAATGTTAACTTCCACCTCCCTGGAGAGATGTTATTCATTAATCATTCCCACGTTATATTATCAAAAAAGGATATATTTAATGAAAATGTATTATATTTATGATATAAAAATGAGTATATAAATTTTAAATATCATATTCATTCTTTTATGTCTATCCATAGAAAATGGAAACATCACTTTTGTGTATATAAAAATTATTACCTCAATGAAGTGATGTAATTAAATATTCATCAAAAATTAATAAGTATGGATATAAATATGTATATAATGAATATATATGATATTTCTATCATCATTAATATTATTTATATGGATGAATGATGATCAATGTGAATTTACTTTCAATTCCAAACTAAAAATCCGACAAAAAAAGAAGTAGTTAACACCATAAATAACAGCTTTAATATGGAAATTGTTAATAAATAGATGTTATAATTGTATATGTTAATAATATGTGATATTATATGTATTAATATTTTTTGGGTACAAAATTATAAAAAATATAAATTTATTATATTGGATTTTATAGACCTTTCAAATGAAGGTGGATAGAAAGTAAGGGTTTCATCTAAATTTTTCATCATGGATACATTTTTATTGTTTTGAATTAATTTCTTATTTTAATGGTGTATATACTACCCAATAATTTATTTTTAAATAAAACATAAATAAATTAAATGGATCTATAAAACCATATGAATTCCATGTATCCTATAAATATCATTAAAAATTTTAAAAAAGACATAAGGGTCCATCATCTCAATGTTGTTTCATTAAGACATGTTTGATGCTTTACACCAATATTAGTTTATAATTTGTATCTACTACCATGTTGATATGTTGTATCATGAATATCTATATTTTCTTTTTATTTTATATATAATTTTTATTTATTTATTTAATGGGCATAATAATTGAAAATATACCAAAAATAAAATCGTTTTATGTTACAATATCAGCTTTACTGGGCATATTTATAATTAAAATTTTTAGGATAAAATAATATAATATGTCTCCCCGAAATATTAATTTTGTTCTTCCACTATATATATTTATAGTTATTAAATGTTTTCATTTATTTTTATTCTATTTATGTAATCTGAATACTAAAAGATATTTTTATGGAAATCTGACTTAAATTATCTATTCAATCAGGAATGTTTTCTTCCGTGACCATATTTTCCTAAAAATGTTTTCTATAATTATTATATTATTCCCCATGAACTATGTAATTTATTTTTTAAATGTATTTTTATTTCATTTTGATGGTTTTAAAAGGAATCTTACTATTGTTTTCCGAACATTGAACATTTTACTTTTTTACATAAAATATGAAATGAATTATTATTTTTATGCGCACCACAAGAATAAATTTACATAAAATCATGAAAAATATTTTATAAGAGTTTTTATTTATATTTTTAATTTTTAATTTTAAAAAAAAATTCTATCCACACACATTTGTAAAATTTTAGATATTGAATAATTTGTTTCAAAATAATAGTGTATTGTATATATGAAATGTTTCCATAATCATTTAAAGGTATTTTAATCTATTACCAAATTCATTGATATTTAACATGGTTTAATATATATATAATCTATTGATAATTTCATTGTGAATTCTCTAGATAGATTATGATTTTGTTGATGAATGTTTTAGGAAAATTGTATCCTTTCAAAAGGATATGATATGATGATATGATCATTTTTACATGATCTTATGAAACACAAATATATGGTTTTCATTATGTGATGGGTGGATATGAAATTATATATTCATCCAATGTGTTTGGTAAAGATGTATACCTCAAAACATAATAAGGACTAGAATGGGGAGTGATCCTAGTTCTATAAGGGACTTTTTCAATCAATATGCACTATGGAAAACAACATCATTTGTGATGGGAAAGGGTCCCTTCACAAAAAGTCCATACGGAAGGACTATTTGCGACGGGGCCCAGTTCCTATCACAAATAGTATGTTATTTGTGATGGCTGAAAAAAACCAATCGAAAATGGTTTGGCACGCACTGCGCACTCAACCTCGGGAAGGTTATTTATGACGGGTGGTTTTCACCCATCCTAAATAACCTTCAGATCGGTTTTACTATTTACGACGGGCCCTATCATAAATATCATTCGCTGGTTTTAGCATTTGTAATGGGAACCATCAAAAATACCATTTTTAACCACCTATATGTAATTAATAGGGGTCTAGCATTTGTGACGAGGCCTATCAAAAATAATAGTATTTGTGACGGTATTTATCGCTCATGGTAAATGCTATGTCAGTAGGTAAGTATTTGAGATGGGACCCGTTGCAAATACTTATTGACCCATTGCACCCTAATTAATAGGGGTTTAGTATTTGAGATGGGTCCCATGAAAAATAATATAACATATATATATACCCCCCATCAGTTTTTTTATTCATAACTCTCTCAACTCCTCTCTCTCTCTAGGAACTCTAATATTTCTCTCAAAAAAATTTCAAAGTTTAAAATTTCATATTGTAGCATTTTTTAAGCCTTATAGTGTACAGAAGATCATGTTTTATGGTATTTATCTATTTCATTTATTTTTAAGTTAATTCAGTTAATTTTATGTTAGTTGTAATTATTTTTAATTAGAAAAATTTAAATTAAATTAGAATTAGATAGTTTTATTTTTCATTTTTTGACTTTTACAATTATGTTGTTTCATTAGTAATAAATAATAAAATTGAAATAATTAATAATAATTTTTAATAAATTGTAATAAATTTTAATAATTATTAATAATTACTAAAAATAGTAATAATTAGTAATAATTAGTAGCAACTAGTAATGATTTTTAATAATTTTTTATAATTTCTAATAATTAGTAAAAATTATAAAAAATTGGGATAATTGGAAATAAATAGTAATAAATGGGAATAATTAGGAATAAATATGAATAATTGCAAATAATATGGAATAACTCATAATAAATAGGTATAATTAGTAATACTTAGTAATAATTATAAATAATTAGAAATAATTAGTCCTAAATGGGTATAATAAGTGATAAATACCAATAAATAGGTATTATTAGTGATAAATAGTAATGGTAGGTATAATTAGTGACAATTGGTAATAATTATGTATAATTAGTAGTAGTTAGTAATATATAGGTATGATTAGTAATAATTTGTCATAATCTGGTATAATTAGTCAGAATTAATAATAAATATGTATAATTAGTAATAAATAGTGATAATTACTAATAAATAGTAATAAATACTTATAATTACACATAAATAGTAATAATTTGTAATAATTAATAATAATTAGTAATAATTAGAAATAATTAATAATACATTGTAAAAATAGTAAAAAATATTACTAAATAGTCAAAAATGGTAATAATTTGAAATAATTAGTAATAAATAGTAATGATTACTAATAATTAGTAAAATTTAATAACAATTAGTAATAATTAGTATTAGTTGATAATAATTAGTAATAATTAGTAATAATTAATAATAATTAATAATAATTACTAATAACAACTAATAATAACTTATAATGGGTAATAATTAGTAAAATTTATAAATAATTAGAAATAATTAGTAATAAATAGTACTAAATAATAATAAATAGTGACAAATAATAATATTTAGTAACAATTAGTAGGAACTAATAATCAGTATTAATAATTCATAATATTTTTTAATAATTTCTAATTAAAAATTTGACACCAAGACCACTCCACCTTCTATTTGTGAAGGGAGGCATATTTTCTAGCAAATTGAAAGTAACTCTTTTCCCCGACAACTCATCTCCTTGAAACATTCTCCAACTAAAATAACTATGAAAAAATATGCTCTGATTTACAGAAATCTATTTTTGTATGCATGAGAATAGAGAGAAGTGTGGTGAGACCTCCCTACTCTCCATTCTCATGCATAAGAAAACAGATATCTATTAGTCGAAGTAGATTTTTATAGTGATTTCAGTCGGAGAATGTAAGTAGCAGATGAGTTGTCGGGAAAAGTTGTTGCCGCTAATCCAATGGAAATTGTGTCGCCTATCGCAAATAGAACATGGAGCAGGAATGGTTTCTTCCTATTTAATTATATTTATTTTTATAATTAGTATTGATTATAAAAAATAGTAATAAAAGGTAATAAATAAGAATAAATTGGAATAAATAGGAATAATGGGTTATAATTAGGAATAAATAGTGGAAATATGAAGAAATAGTTATAATTAGGAACAATTACTGATAATTAGAAATAATTAGTTATAATAAGAAATAATTTGTGATAATTAGTAATAATTAGTGATAATTAATAATAATTACTGATGATTAGGAATAAATAGACCGAATTATGGATAATTAGTGATAATTTATAATAATTAGTGGTAATTAGTGACAATTTCTCATTATTAGTGATAATTACTAATAATTAGTGATAATATCTCAAAATTAGTCGTAAATAGAAAAACTAGTCATAAATAAAAATAAATAGTCATATATAGAAATAAATAAAAACAAATGGTAATAAAAAGTAATATATTAAAATAATTAGTAATAATTAGTAATAACTAGTAATAATTCCATATAATTAGTTATAAATGCTAATAATTACCAATAAATGGTAACGATTACAAATAAATGGTAATAATTACTAATAAATTGTTGTCATAATTAGTAATCATTAGTTCTAATAATTTGTAATTAGTTATAAATAGAATTAAATATTAATAATTAGTAATAATTAGTACTAATTTTTAATAATTTGTACTTATTAGTAATAATTAGTAAATTATATGTCATTAGAAATAATTATCAATTATTACTAATAGTTAGTAATTAATAGTAATTATGAAATTGGGGGTAATTAGGAATTATATACAATTTTTTTCTTTTTTTTTGAATCATGTTTTTCTTATATCAAATTGTTCTTAAAAAATAATTATTTTATATTTTTTTAGAGAAATACGGAACAAGGAAGTAGAAAACATTCATTATTAAATGATTGTGCTTGTATAAATCAATACAAGGATCTAAACACTTTTTGTATAAATCATGTATATATTAAATGTGTTAAAATTTTCTTATCATTTGCATCATAAATACTAGAATTTCTTTCATAAGGGATAATTAAGTGTCCATATAAAAAATGTGGTCTGAGGATGTTTGAAATATTTGACAAGGTTTAAGGTTATCTATTGTGTTTTACTTTTCAAATAGATTAGGTTTTTTGGTATCAACATAGTGAATTCAATTCTAGATATGATACTAATAATTTTTTTACAAATCCATCATGGTTTCAAATTTTAGAACATAATGTAGATGGTCCATATTTTCCACCAACAGAAACATAGGATGGTATTGATTTGACACCTGAGTTAGAAGTATCCCAATTTTATGAGTTGTTATGGTCCATTGAGAATGATTTATAACATAGTTTCAAGATTATATATTTTGAAGAGGTTGACAAGTTTATGGCTATAAATTCAGATAATGTAACGTAAAATATATATTGTGATCATATAATCTCTTAGGTTAATTCATTGTTACCTGAAATAAATGTGTTGCCTAAAACATTCTAGGACATTAAGAGGTTCATTTGTAATCTAGATCTTGGTTATCAAAAGATTCATGCACGTTCAAATGATTTCCTCTTAAATTGTATCGAAAATGAGTCATTGTATAGTTCTCCCACATGTGGAGAATCAATGTATAAAGAGGCACAACACGAGATGTCTTGATTGATTATCGTAAAATAGTTGGTGCATTTCCCACTTACACCTAGATTGCAACATTTATTTATGTCTTAGAACATGGAGACATTAATTTCATGGCACAAAACCATTATTTCAATTGGTAAAAGCTTAAATCATCCCTCTTATTGTGATTTAGGGAATAATTATAGCCATGTACATCCATCTTTTGCTTTAAAAGCCAGAAATGTGTGCTTGGGCATTTCAATTGATGGTTTTTATCTGTATGGTTCTTACGGTAGTGGGTATGAAGGCCATTGTGTCTTTATAAATATGTAAAATTTACCTCCTTGTATGTTGATAAAGGATCCATTAATAATTTTGACCTTATTAATTATAGTTCATCTGAAAAATAATATTGATGTTTATTGGAATCCATTGATTGAGGAGTTAAATTCATTATGTAGTAATGGTTTTTGTACATATGATATTACTGTGTAACAATATTTCCTACTGAAACATACATTCAAGTGGACAATTAGTGACATCCCAATATATAGAATGTAATCTGGTAAGAATACACATAGTCTAAAATCATATTTGTACTATATGAGAGCTAGAAAAACATTTCTGATCATCAATGGAAGAAATTTTTTTTTTCAACTTTCATCATATATTCCTTTCAACTGATCATCCTTTTCAGAGGAAAAAATATCATTTTCAAAAAGTCATAATTGATATGGATCGACCTCCAATAGTAATCTCAAGTATGGAGCTAAAATCATTTTTTTCTTCATTACCTCCCATTACATTTGGACCAACTATAAACCAATAAAAAATTGACGAATTTGGGAAATAACTCAATTGGATAGAACATAGAACTTTTGGGATCATATATATATTTCTAATTTTTTGGTCGATCGCATGTCAGATGAAATACATAGTTTGATGAATTTTTTTTGATAATATATTTCATATATTTTGGATACACAATGTAATAGAAAAGATAATGTAAAGGCACGACTAGATCATTCCCAAATTTGCAGGTGACAGGAACCCAAACTTTTTAAAAATGTCAGATCACAAAAGTTAATGATGCCAAAATTAGCTTATACACTACCCATAGAAAATCAATTATTGTTTTTTAGTGGATTGTAAATTTGAGATGTAGAGATAGTTATGCTTAAAATTTTGGCAGATGTATCAAAAATGTTCATATTACTAGATGAAAATGTAATGACTATTAAGTTATAATTGAAATAATTATGCTTATTTAATTAAGAGGATTATTGAAAAATTTGATTTGGAATGTAATAAAATACATATCATATTTGTTTCTTGAAATTTTTGTGGAGACAACAGACTAATAACCAATAAGAATACTATAAGAAAATATTGTTTTAATTTTATGTAATTTAGAAAAAAAATCTTCTCACAATATTTATTTGAATCAATAGAACATGTTATATTACATTATTCTAATAAATAAAATGGAGGTATGGAATATTTCTGATGGGGGTACCCATTTGATAGATACATGCAGAAATTGAAAAAAAAAATGTAATATACCATTGATTGAATACTCAATTGTCGAATCTGATTCACTGGAGGAAATTTATTTTTTATAATCTCATTATTTATTATCTAAATATCCCCAAAAAATCCATGGTCTATGAGATGGGTAATTTCTATGATGAAATTATCAATCAATTATCATTTTCTAGTTATCCCGAATATATATTCGGTGGAGTTCATGAATGATGGATTTTAAATGATGAACATCATGGAGCTCATACATATTTTTTCTTTATTGGGATGAAATAACACCATTTTTAATGTGAGTTCTCCTATTATATATTATATAGTATTTTATATTGTTAATTAAGATTATTTTATTTTTTGTTATATAACAATCATATCATGAAACAACTTCCACAAATTGTTACAGCTGCTCTTAAAGAACATCGGTAGATTAATTTTTCCTACATGTTTCAAAAACATGTATCATAAATTATTTATTGTATAACATAAAAAAAAATTATTACTGGTTATATTGATAATTGTTTTACATATTTTCAGGTTTCATTACATGCTGATAAAATTCACATTTGATTTCTTGTATTAGGTAACCAACTATAAAAAATGTTAAAATCATATAATACATATGTGGTGAATGGTTTTCGATTTCATAATTATGCATATAAAGAGTAAAAAACAATGAATAGTGGTGTTTTCTTTAGAGGATCTCATCACAGAGAAATTGAAGTTGAATTTTATGGCATGGTGGAAGAAATTATTGAACCGTGTTATCGGGGACAGAATTACATAAGAATGTTTAAATGTCAGTGGTTGGATATTTATAGAGGCTTGAATGTATATCCAAGCCATGGAATCATTGTTATTAAACATAAAATACGTTTTTCATTTAAATAATAATGTTTATTGGATAATAAAGAACTTAAAATATATAATGATAATTAATTTACTACTTTATTCTTGTTGGGTGATTGGTGGAATATAATAAAACTGAAATATCTGGAAAATCAGTTTTCTCAATGTGAATGTGGTTTCATAGAAGTTCAAGGAATTGAAATTTTTCAATAGACTGCTTTAAATCCATATTTTTCATAAAGTGATATGAATATCAATGTTGACACCCCAAAATTAATGGGTGATGATGAAAATGATGTTAATGATGTAACAAATGATTTTGAAATGAAAAGATATGATGAAACTGAAACTCATATGAAGATTGATGGTGCTGAGGATGAATATAAAGATATTGACTATGATAGATATGAATATGAGGATCATGATTAATATTGAAATAGTTAATTTTCAGTTATAATCATATAAAATATATATTTATATATTATTGTTATTCTCATCTATTTTCTATTAAAATTCATTTCATGTTTCAGATGGAATTGGATCTGTTTCGTCAATTGTTGAAGGCTGATCTACCTGATGACCAGCAAGAGGTTGGATCATCTGACCCTCAGACTGCTCGCAGTTTAGATAGTACTCATAGGGGGTGTGGTCTTTCATGATTAATGATTCATGGCCCTATACCCGAGTGACGTCCACATATTGGTTTTGATCCATGTATGTAGACGTATGATTACCTCTATAAGTTAGTTAGTTTTCATTAATTATAACTAATTTATTTGTGTATTTTTTTTTCTTTTTTATAATAGATTTATGCATATAGATATTCGAAAATGGTGTTCTATATTGCGAAATGATTTTTCTGAGGCATGGTTTACATGGAATCAGATTCCCATAGATGTTCAGCACCACATGTTCGATCATTGGTTGGTATGTAAATAAATAATATTTATTTTGAAATTTATTTAATTAATAAATTGTTATTACAAATTGTTTATAGGTTTTATTTTATCTCATAAATGAGATCATGTACAACTCTATTTGGAAGTAATTGCAAGGTTTTAAGCTTGATCATTTTCTTCAGTTTTTGCAAAATTTAAGGAGGAAAGTATTGAAGAAATAAGCAGTCACAGAGTTTGATCAGTCCTATTGCGGCCACTGATCTGATTACATTTCATCTTAGGTTTGGAATGGATTATGTTCACACAATATGGGTTGTCATTTTTAGGGAAGAGCATTATTATGTTGACATAATTGGGAGAGACATGATGTGAAACATCAATCTGCTAGTCGTACGTTATGTACTTATAATGATCATATGCTAAGTACCTTTTTAAAATTTATTTACATAACATTAAACTATTTATTTTATATTCTTATAGAAAGTGTAACAACCCTTTATAATATATTTCGACATTCATATGAGGATGAAAAATTATATTTTCACTGCAGAGATTAGAGGTGATCTCAAGCATCAGATTGTGGATTGTATAATTTCTTTTTGAGTTTTAAAATTAACTAAAAATAATATTTTAACTATTTAAATTATAAATATCAATTGAAGGAGTCACATGAGGTCACGACGTCTGAGACACAGACTGAGAATCAGGATGAGACTAATGATCAGACCTGTGTAGTAATATTTCATGTGGTGAAATAGATGTGTTCATCCTAGTATGCCTTCATGAAACATTGAGTTGTTGGTATCGACTGTCGATTTTCATTTAGGTGTTATTATTTTACAACTACGATGTCTATGAGTAGCTTGACATAAGCTCACCAAGAGTCATCAACATCTTCTATACATTATTAGAAGCAGCTATGAGCTCAGGGTGAAATTAATGAGAGAATTTATTGAGAAAAGGAAGAGGTCCATCGACATCAATATTAGCAGTAGGAGGAGATGCATCGGTGGTAGAAGCAGCCACATGAGCAGACACTAGAGTACATGGGACATCCGACTCATGGTTTAGGGATGGATTTACCTTCATCATCACCTCCACCTCCTCCAAATGACCCTCCCCTATAGTGAGGTATTGACTTTTTATGATAAAACATTTGACTGTAATTTATTTTGTATAACAAATTAACATTTCTATATACTGTGTTTTTTAAATTATAATGAATATTTCATTTTGTATTATTATATTATTTATTTGATTGTTTAAATTTTTTTAATTACTTTATTATTTATTTAGTTTTTTTATTTTATTATTTATTTATTATTCTATGAAAATTATTAATTCTTTATTAATTATTTATATATTTTTTTAAATAATGATGTTTTTATTATTTTATAATAATAATATTATTATGAATTTTTTTAATATTAATTTTATTATTATTATGGTTATATTATTAATATTATTTTATTATTAATATATATATGAATATTATAATTATTTTTTAATATTATATATTGAAATAATGTTATTATTAATATTTTTTTAATATTAATCTTTTTTTATTTTTTTTACTTTATTTGTGAGGGGCCTACCACAAAAGGGTTTTTAAAAACTGAAATATACTATTTGGAGTGGGATAATTTATCGTTATTGATAATATTTTGTGTGATGTCATTTACTAAATTGGGTTATTTACGAAGGGATCCCGTCACATATAACCCATCACAAGTTGTGATAGTCTTGGGTATGAGCCATGGTTGATGAAAATATGGAATAAGGTATAAAATAATTCAAAACTGTTATTATTTGAACTAGTCCTAGACTAATGAAATGGTTTTCTATGATTATGTGTTTTATATAAACTTATGAATTATTTTTTTTGATGGGATCATGATTGATTTTTGAGGACTTCACACTCTCTTGAATTTTTTATTTTGATTAATAAAACATTATTTCATGTTTAATTATTATTATATATGAATTGAAGTGTATGATATTCTAATGTTAAGCTCGTGTTATCATACCATTATTATTATCTTATTATTAGTTATGATCATTTATTGATATCTCTTATATTTTCCTTTAACAAGCATCTGATATCACCCATTCTTTTGTTTTCCCTTCCCTAGGTTATGAAGACTAATTTTTATGTGTGATATGACTTAGAAGGATTATAGTTATGGAAAAACTAATGGGAAATGATATATATAATTTATATAATAGTATTCTATGAATTTAGAATTACAAAGAATCTAAATATATATGCTTATAGTATAGATAAAATTGTTATGAAATAGATACATTTAAAATAAGGTGTATTATTTACATATAAAACAATTGAGGTCATTAGAGTTAGTATTATATAAATTTTTACTTATTATTAAAAACTAGGATTTGAAAAATTTACTGGGAACCCTTAGGATGAGGCTATATATAAGAGAACATCCTATGTTATGGTAAATAATGGATTTTGATTAATTTAAACCAATTAATCCATGTATGGATATGTAAGTAGACATGTTATTTTAGTAAATGGATATAGGGATTTTAACCCAAAAAAGAGTTGATCAAGACTATCACGACTCTCGTTATAATTCATTGTTAATGGGCCCCTATTAGCACCATGGTTGACACCCTCGGTGCATATTCTTTGGTTGATCCATATTTTCATTATGAACTGTTATGAAGGATTTGAATATATAAAGGCCATGGATTCACTAGGTTAAACCAAAGGATTCATAGGTTGAAAATAGCATGTCATAGTTTATACATCCTGTGAATGATTCTTGATGACTAGATGATTACTCATTATTATTCATCATACTGTTTTTTTTAATTTTTTTAATGTCTAGTACTATAGTAAATCACATTAATATTGAGTACGATTGATGATTCAATGATTATTCCAAAGAGAAGCCATATTATAAAGGATATAGATTAAAATTATTATGATTAATCCTAGTAGTAAATCTCATTAAATGGAAAATAACCTGAACATATGTGAGAATTTGAGTTAAGTATATATTATAAAATTGGATATTTGTTATTATCATATATAAATTAAGATTCAACTTCATACATGTCGATAATTTGGTGAAAATCACATTGGGTAATTTCACATATGAATAGTGAGATTTTTTAAATGTGGAAAATAAGAACACATATCAAGTAATTTCTTGGAAAAATTATGATTTAAATAAAAGGAAAAAAACTATATCCCAAGCTACAAAATATAGTTAAATGTATTATATATTTTAAAATTGGGAATTATCTAAACAGAATCAGTAATATAAGGGCTTACTTCTAGGCCTAGTAATGAAATACACTTTCTCAATCATTGAAGTAGAATAATTGAGGAGTTTATATACTTGGATTTAAGTATTATGTCATAAAAGTTTTTTTAATATCAGTATTTGGTTATAATAATCATTAAACATATAAGGATTGTTCGACATTATCTTTTCATTAAGGATTTTCAAGAATATAATTATTTTTTTAAAACACAGAAAAGAGATCTAGTGGTAATGTTATATTTTAGAAAAACAAATTATTGAGTGGTAAATATCCCTTAATACGAGCCTAAGGATTGTATAATAATGTTTACTTGGGATAAAATGTTGATTTACACTAATAACATAAATTTGATAGAATACTGGAACATGAAATTTATTAATAATTTGATGAAAAAGTAGTTATTTTTATCTGGGATGAAGTATATTATATTTTTTATTTTATGAAAAATAATATATTATATGTGGTTCCATATTAGGAAAAACAATAATGTCATTTTTTTGGAAGCATATGTGTTTTCATTTAGGTTTTTTGATGATCATTTTATTTTGAGAAAGGATTGTCAGGTATTAGGAGAATATATGATCACAATATTCATATGTTTGGTATGTTACATTAAGAGATAGTTTATGTTATTTGGGGAGTGAAGTTAAATTGATATTGGAAATTTAGTGAAAATTTTCTAAATTCATAGTTTTTGAATTTGGTTAAAAATATTTTGGATTATTTAAAGGTTTAACCTTTATAAAATGGATGGTGTTGAACGTTGGGTGTTATTGATGAGGTTTTAGATATTATAATATCATTTCAACATATGATGATTTTTTTATATTGTATAACCTATGATAATCAGTTTTGTTTTGGTAGATATGTTTACATTGAAGTAATAAATTTTCATTATTATATGGGACGTATGATTCCTTTATAGTTAATAATATTCCTTTATGTCTAAAAAATTCATCTTGAAAATTATTTTCTTCCCAAAACAAATGGGATTGAAGTTGAAATTGATTTAAGCACAACCAATGGTTCAAATTTTTTTTATGAGATATAAAAAAATAAGTTATGTGTATTTTTTTATATTCAACGATGAAATAAATAATAAACTATAGGATAAAGGATCTTGAAAATGAAAATATTTTAATTTTTACATATACTTATGAGGATTTGATGCTTGTTTCTCACTCAAACCATATTTGTGGTTTTGTGTTCAATAAATTTCTCATGACCATATTCTGTATCACTATATTTTTTCAATGGTAAATTATAAATCTTATCAAAGTTCATATTTCACTTTACACTAACGTTCTCCATATTTGGGATCTCAATTAAATGTTATATCATGTAAACTTTATGTTACCCACTTCCTCGTTTCAATGGACATTTTACTGTATATTTATATATTGTGGGTTTTCAACAAATGTGTTTTGAAATTTAATCATTTAATTATCAACATAAGAAAATTATGGTATAATATATTTAATAAAGGTATAATGTAACACACTAATATTTTAGAATATATTTTTATTTTAATAAAATGTATGTATTTAATATCTTGCATCACATGAAACCCCGATTCTAAATAAATTATGATATAGTAAACAATTATATGCTAGTTATTATGTTGGTTGGTATTAATACTAATACAAACATTATTCAAAATATGTATAATAGTTTTAAATAATCCAAATGTAATTATTAATTCATATGAAACAAGTACTCTATTTTTAGTAAAATCATATAATACGTAAACTTTGATTTTACTTTAAAAATAATTTTTTTCTCAATTTATGACATCATAAATTTTAATTAATTTATAATATATTTCTAAATTTTATTTTTGTAAATTATTATCATTATTAAAATCATATATTCTATATAATTGTTGGATGAATTTTTAGTATTTTTCTAAAAACATTTATTTTTCAATGAATATTGAAAATATAATCTCTAATAGAAATAAAATTTATTTATAGATAAAATCCCCAATATGATTTTAATAGAATATAAAATTTCTATAATAAATATATAATTTTAAATAATATAATTATTTTCATAATAATAATCATTATACATTATTTTCAATATTTTTATTTGTGGCCTTAAAAACACATTTTCTTGAGAACTATATTTATATGAGAATTATTTTTTGTATTAATAAAATAAATTTAGTAATGGTTATTAATAATTATTATAATATTTTGATATTATATATTGAATAAAAAAAATTTAATTCAATTTTGTTTTTTATAAGAAAATGAATGTTTGTAAATTTTATTTTATGCTTCAAATGTACTTTTCAAAAATGGGTTTTAATAGTGGTTTGAGCTCTAATTGAAAATTAAATTTTATCACATGTAAAAATTTAATATTTCAAAAAGGATTCCATATTTTTAATAATCACTATTAATATAATATAATAGGTATTCATTATTTTTTTACTTAGTTAATAGTAATTGAATTAAATTTGGATTACTATGGTTTGGTTTAAAATGTGTTTAATGGGAATTAAAGCAAGATATATGATTAGGATTACAACCTAATACTCTCTAATTATTATTTTTTGAAGAAATTAAAATAGTATATTATCCTAAATCTGAATATTTTTAAATTTGGAGCCACTTTTTGATGAATTTAACTTATATACTAGAAATATTTCTTGAAATATCAAGTGTATCCCTCCCCTCACTTATAAAAGGGCACATATTATCATCAATTAATCACATCATTTGGCCTTATTTACTTTTAAATAGCTACTAAAAAACTATCCTAAAATGTTTACCTTCATCCTAGATATTCTTTTCTTCTCTTAGGACCAATCCTTCAAGGATTGAGAGGTAATCCAAAATTGGTATTTCAAATAAGATGCTTAAATTTTAACCATTCAATTTCAATTTTACATCTGATTATATTTCATATAAAATCATAATATCCTCAAAAAATGATTAAATTAGTATAAATATGTATAGATATGTTATTATGATGATTTATCAATCATTTCCCACCAAATCTCCCTCAAATTGGATATGAAAGTATTTCGCATGTGTATGTGTGGACTACCGCCTCCAAATAGTGATATTATTCTTTTTCCAACACTATAACTAGTGTATTGTTATAATTATGGATTTATTTTTTATATATATAATTTATGAAATCATTATTCTTCATTAATTAAAATATCATATATACCATCTTACCATATGGGCCATTGGTAAATGATAATGTGACCTATGTGTATGTGTGGACTACAATATCTATAATGAAAAGATATTTTTCATCATTTACACTTTTCATATATAGTGAAAAGTATACATTTAATGAAAATATATTGGATTTTTAATATAATAATGATTACTTAAAGGTGAATTATCAATTAATGTTCTCTCATTTCATCAATCGTATTGTGGAAATATCACTCGTGTGAATGTACATTTTAGCATCTATAATAAGAGATGTAATTAATTTATCATCATTACATAATATGAATGGTTATAAATCTTTATATAAAAATTATAAGTGATATTTCTTTCATGATTGAAATTTTATATTGGGATAACCATTATCAAATTAGAAGGACCCCTACTTTCGAAATAAAACATACATGAAAAATTGAATCATTTAACACCCAAATTAAAGACTTTAATAGAAAATTGTTAATAAACATGAGTTAAAATGATATAAGTGCATAATATATGATATTTACTATATTAATATGGTTTTATAATAGAATTATAATAAATCTAAATATATCTTATACGTGGTTTGAGAACTTGTGAATCATGTATGATATAAGGTAAGGGGTTCACCTAAATTTCTCTTAATTGGGACATGGTTTAATGTTATGAAATAATTTATTATTTTTATGGAGTATATAATTTTCAAGAATATTATTTTTTAATAATCTATGATTTACTTAAAATTATTAACATAACCATAATATTTTCATATTTCTAATTAATTTTGTTTCAAAAATTACTAGTTTCACAAGGGTTCTTCATCTAAATTTGGTTTCATTGAGACATTTTTTATATTATATTAATATCATATTTTATATTTTGTATCTACTAACCCAATGATTTTTTATATAGTGAATATAACTATTCAGTTAGAATTTAGTAATTCATTTGACATTATTTCTTTTATGTGGGGTGTTATATAAAAGGGAAAAAAGTGATAATAGTTTTATTTTAAAATCCTTTTTAAAAAAATATTATTTTTTATTAAATTATATGATATATGTGTCCAAAATATTATATATGTTCTTAATTTTATTTTATTAAATGGTTTGTATTAATTTTCCTAACTTTATGTACTCGAGATACTAAAGGAATGTTTTTAAGGTAATCCTACTTAATTTATATCTCTAACCATGAATTGTTACTTACAAATCCATATTTTCTTCAAAATATTGTCATTAATATATTTTTTATTATAAAAAAGAATTATTTACAGTTGATGTATTCTTTATTTTATTTTGATTACAATGTTTTGAAAACTAATATTCTTATATTTTATAAATGTGGTACATTTGATTTTTTTAGGAAAATATGAACCAAGTTTTTGTTTTATTATGCACCCATAAACGCCTTTACCAGCAATCATGAATACTCTTTTCCATGAATATTATTTTATAAATTTTCTTTGTTTTATTCAAAGAAAATTTTTTACAATATATTTATGAATATTATTTGATTTCAAATATGTGATTTAAAAATTAGTATTTTCATTAATAAATATTCCATTAATATTTTAACCATATTATAATATATAATATCATCATTAATATATATCATGATTTTATAGGTATATTATGTAATGTTACTATCATTATTTATTCCCTAAAATTTTTATTTCTATGATGCTAAATTGATTATGAAGCCTATATCACTTTCAAAGATTATAATGTGATGGTATGATGATTATTTTATGATATTATGAAACAAATATGTTTGGTATTAATTTTTTTATTGGTTTCCCCCTAATTATATAAACCTCCAACATTTTGGTTAATAATGGATAACTCATGAGATAATAATGACTAAAATATATAGTAAACAAATTTTAGTAACAGAATTTTTCAAATACGATAGTCTTGAAAGTGAACCTCGATTAAGAAAATGATGTAATAGAGATTGAACCAAATACACTATGATATAATAGATATAAATACATTACTATTAAAATTATTTTTATTCTTATGTGTATTTTAATAACATATTTCTAATTCTGATGAAATTTACTACTAGATCATTATTGATTTTTGATGATGTTGCACTATTATGTGTTATTTCATTTGATAAATAAAACATTATGTCATGTTTCATGATCATGATCTATGAATTTATGTGTATTATTTTCTATTTTTAGTAACATTTTTTCATAAATTTATTCTTTGGTTATGTTCTCATATGATCATTGGTTTATATCTCTTGTATTTTCCCTTAATGCGCAACTAGGGTCAACAGTTTTTATGTCTTCCCATCAACCAATTACGATGAAACATTTTTAAATAAGATATGTCTAATACGGGTGAAAATTAAAAAAAAACATGTGAAACATCATCGATATTTATGTACCAATTTTTTACATATCATAGTTTCAAATTACACTAATACTTTATGGTTATCTCATGGATAGTATTGTTATGTAATTAATATTTTGATACTATGATATAATATGTATTCATGAAATAATATCTATTTTTGTAAAAATACATATATTTATATATATATATATATATATATATATATATATGAATTTTAGTTGAGTAGAATTTTCCTCAATTTTTATATCAATGAGTATCGTATATTCAACTTTTATTTAGAAGATACCAAAAAAATACAACCCAAAATAATAATAATAATGTCCATAATACCTAGTTTATAACATTTAAATCACTTTAATTATAATAATATTAAATCCCAACAATCAATTACTCTATGCTCACTATAGGATTATCCTTATTTCAACATCTTAATTATTTATGAACCTAACATCCACTATTTATTAGTCGCTATAAATCATGAAACATACATGTGAGAACTAAATTAACCCAGAGACATTTATTTTATATATGTTTGGCAGTTTTATGTATTTCCCACTGTAATTTTCAAATTAGTAAATAATTAACTACAAATATCATTACCCAAGAATCCTTTCAATATAGATACATTAATTTTCCTATTGTTTTATTATGGGAAATTATTGTTACATGTCCAACTCATTGCTATAGGTTAAATATGTAGAAACACATACACTAGGTTAAATATATTGTTCATACTTTAGTGTATAGTACATCAATATTCATTCGTCTCAATATTATCAGAGAATTATGGTGGCCTATATTTATTAAAAAATATATATCTTAATCACCTCATAATTGTTATTATTGGTAAGGAACACTTAATACACATAAAAAACATTAATCAACCTTTGATTTACTAAGACTCATATGTTCATTTCTCATTAAGACTATGACGATGTTGAATATTCAATGAAATTAAATCATATAAAAATTTATTGTTCATCGATATTGTGGAAGTTAAATTTATTTATAACACCTTAATGAATGTACTAATAATAGTTGTCACATTTTAAGGAAGAAAAATAGTGTAAAATTTTAAAATATGACATTTCACCATCATATTCTAACTCTAAGTCATCTATTAATAAAATATTTCCCTAACTGGTTTATAATATACAAATTTCACACATACATATTTTCCCTTATGAATTCATTTCAAGATGAACTGGATGAAAATAATTTTTATATTTTTAAATAAAATATGATATTAATCCCAATGTGAAAATTTTATATTGGGTAATTCATTAATATTAAAGGTAATCTAAATAAATATAATGAAAATAACTATGATATCCATTACAACCAATCCTAAAGATTAATTATCACATAAATAATATCAAAATCGCTCTTAAAACTCTCATAAAACTCTCAAGAGGAAAATTAATTTATTGATAGATATAAAAGATAAATAAAACAACTAATGTAAACACTTGTATAAGAAAGATACCAAGTCAACTAATATTCTAATATTTATAATAATATAGTCCCTTGGAATATATTTTTCTTCTTTTGTGAAAATATATTAAATTCCCAACTCAAATTCTCTAACCAAGACTCATAATAAATATCTCCACAGTTGATCATTACACCCACATTCCATATAAAACTCACCGAAACGATCTCATCATACACATATTACAACATTAATACTAATATTTAAACTCTTTAATCACATCCTAACACTCAACTTAATAATCTTCAGATATGTCTCATGGAAAATGGAACTTACTTTTAAACTATAATAACATCATATTTTGATAAAACTTTCCATTACATACTATGAATTTAGTCTATTTAAAATTAATGTTCTAAAATTTTATTTTTGTTTCATTAGAATATTCTTAAATCATTATCCTATATTTTGTTACTAATATTTAAAAAATATGAAAAAATACATAATAAAAATATTATCTATTACTTTTGAATAAATATTAATTCACACATAACTTCTTTAAATCATATGGTAAAACTTTACCAAGAATATGGAAATTTAAAATATTTAAATACTCAGAGGAATGGACTCATAAATGAATTTTATTTATAGAATTTAATAGATCATCAGTCAAAGAACATAAATAGTCATTAATAATAAAAATATATTCTTAACTGACTATAATTAATTACACTACCCTTAATATGTTATTCAAGAAAATAGTTATAATTTTTTTTATTATAGTGAATTAATTTCTTTTAGAAATAACAATGTATAATATGCATATTTTATATGTACCACTATACTGATGATGTATGCTCAAATGTATCAAACTGGAACATAGATTTTCACAATAACACATTCTAATCTCCTTTATATCATAATCAAGACACGTAAATGTAATCCTAAATCATTTTTATAGTGCATACTGAAAACCTAGATATCCCATGGTAAAAATATATTACCCAATAAAATGGTTGATCTGGCCTTTTATGGGATACAACTCATGTCCGAACAGTCCAAACTCTTATTTATAAAATAAAATCCCATAAAACCAAATTTTATAATTAAAACCTCTTCTAATGACCCAGATTTAATACCAATATAGTACCTTAATAGGGCCATTAATGACCTTAAGGATAGTAATTACTATTCGTTGTCTAGAAATAAGTGTCAGGGGATATTTTTTGGGAATGATATACCCTCTTTGATTGGAAATCTATGTCTATATATGATTCTAAAAACAAATCTCGTTTGATCGATGCATATATAAAACATTTCCAAAAATAAAATAGCAACATATAAGCCAAATAATACAAAAACTAAAATAAATTTTCTAAATATGTGAAAACAATATAAAATAACAAATAAATTAAAAAAAAATGTGATATAATAGTATATAAAATTACCAACTGAGTATGAAAGTGATAATGGTTGGGATGAGCCAAAATCCATAAGATATTATTCTCTTTTATTATGATTTAAAATAATTTCTATTTTTTAATAAATTTTATTTATAGTATAACCTCACACATTTACACAAAATTCCATACATGTGCTACCTCATACCTGAAATACAACTGGTAATGGTATATATGTTCCATGATGCCTATATAGGTTGTTATTAAAAATGACATAAGATACCATCATTGGTTTCCATATGAAAAGTCTTAATATATGAAATTTTATGCATGATTTTACATGTTATTAGGTGATATTTTCAATTAGCAGGAAATATATACACAATTAAGAAACAAGATCATATATTACCACCAGCCAATAAAAGTAAATATACAACTCTTAAGAGTAGTTTATCTTTTCGTAATTAAAAAATAGAAAAAAATTACACTTTTGATCCATTATTAATAATTAAATACACACATAGATTAATTTCTCTAACACCCATATATTTGGAAAAAATGAAGCTATTTTTAAGAGCATATAAGACATGCAAGGCAGATCTTAAATTAATAATAAAGTAATATTATTTTAAATAAGATTTTAACAAAATAGCCATTAAATTAGAGAAAACAAATCATATTTTCTTCTTTAATATATATATATATATATATATATTTACAAACTTAATATAAATTTATTGGTAAATTCTTAGTAAATATTAAATCAACTTTTAGAAATATGGTTTATTTATTGAAAATATGTTTTCTTGAATAAAATATCTTTTTATTTTATTGTTAGAGAATATTATAATTTATTTTTATAACCTATATAAAATTTATTTCTAAAAATTAAATTAATTTTTATAATCATCATGTCAAAATTATGTTTATGAGAAATTTTGGGATATTTCATAATATATCGACTTTTCAGTTATTAATGAAAAATGCATAATTTTGTAAAATAGTTATTTACTTCCTATTAATTATGTAATTATAGAGAAATATTATATTTTTAATTTTATTTGAAGTGAAATAATTATTCAACGGTTATATAATTCTTATACTAGATTTTATTATAAATTTATCTTTGAGTTTAAAACTGGTTTTTTAAACTATTTTAAAGTGCTTAATGCTTCTCCATTTTAATTAAATTAAATAACCTGATGGGTAATTATTTAAATGAAATTTATAATTTAAATATAAAAAAAATTACTTTAAATTCATACATTGATATTTACTGGTCATATATTTGATATAAAATCATCTTATGATTGAAAAATAAATTTATTGAAAACTCAATTTTTGGCCACCTGCATCGGATTTATATTTAAATTAATTTATGCCTACTAAATTAATTGAATTTTCTAAAAGGGATTCCAAATTTGGAATATTAATAATTTATATAATATAATATGTTCAACTTAATTTTGGGACAAAATTAATATTTAAAATAGTAAAAATATCTTTTACTAAATTTAAGATGAGAGAAGGTTTACCAAGGGATTAAAATAATAAAATAATGATAAAAATGACCTAAAACGTTTTATAATATATATTTTTATAACAATATAGAGCTTATTATGAATATTTATTGATGTTGTTCAATTTTGGATACTTCTAGAATATGAAAAACATGGGTACACAGTTTTATTTTTAAAAATTCTAAGCGTTCCACACACCTCATTTATAAAAATCCACCACCTCCCATCTCTGATTCACACCATTAAATTCATTTATATCATCCAATACCTACTAAAATACCTTAAATTATTCCCTCCACAGTACCTTAATCTACCAGTTTGATTATAAATATATCTTAATAAGTCTTTTGATTCTAACCAATCGAGGTTGTTTGAAAAATAGGTATCACTCTTAACCGAGCATTGTTATTTTATTTATTATTCCACCACCATAAATATTTTAAATTATATTAATATAATAAAAAAATTATCTCACAAAATATATTACATTACTAATTAAATTTAACAAAATAAATCCATATCGTCTTCCATAAAACTAGAAATGAAACTATCATTCATGTGAATGGTGGAATATCGCCTCATGAACTGATGTAATTCATTTTCCATCACCTTCTCTTATATATTATTATAATTATGGATTAAATGTATTTATATGATGTTTCTAACATAATTATTTATCTATAATTTTTATGTCACATATACCTTCTTAATTTTCAATCGATGGGTAATATGATAACTTCATTGATTTATATGACACACTACCCCATCGTGAAGCAATTTGATTCATTTTTCAGAAACAGGTTATATGGAAGTTAATAGTATAATATTAATTAATTTATGTGATATATATGAAATAATTTTGGTATTAATGACTTTTTTATTATTCTAATAATATAATATATCATTCTATTTATTATGTTTCCACTCAAAAAAAAATTATTATGTTATTTATGTATACAAGTTTACTACCGCCTCCACGAAGTGATATGGTTTTTTTAATCACCACATCACATTGATGATATATATGTAAATTTATTTAAAGAAAATGAATTATTTTTGTTATATTATTATATTTTTATAAACATAATCTAATACTCACCTCCTTTCTATAATGATCGTTGAGAATTTGAAGTGTTTCTCATGTGAACGTATGTACAACCATCTTCATGACAGTAACATCATTCATTTTCATAAAAAAATTTCATGAATTATTTTAAAATTTTAATTTATTTTTAAAATTTATAAAAATTTCATCTCAAATATTCTAAATGTCACGTAATAGTAACCTCTTTGACCCCATTCAACATAGTGAATAGATTTTGATGAAATGAAAAAAATTCCTTCAAAACACAAGACCAAGAATTAACTGATGATGTTTTCAATTTTTCATAATGATAAATATTATAAATTATTTAAATATAATTTATTAAACATAAAAAAATTTAGAATGAAATAAAATAATTGATATACGTTTAATGTACATGAGTTAAAGGGCATACATGTAAAGTTTGGACTTGATGTATGTGAATTAATCTCACCATTCCTTTATTGAGGCATATTTTATTATTATTCACCAAATTTACTTTATATTATTTATATACTTCCATTTTACATTTTATAAAATAAACAATTCTTTAATAATGTTAATTTTAGTTTCAATTTGAATTATTTCATACAAGGGTATTTGACTTGAAAGTTACCATGTGGGTAAAATTACACAATATAATTTTGTTTCATAGGGTGATATTACTTACTCATTTTCTTTGATATTATAATATTATGAATATAATTATATTTGTGTATATTATGGTTTATTTAAAAAATTTATATGTGTATTTACATTTGAAACACATAACTAATTCATTGATTTATTCTAACATCAATATTATGATAATTGTATGGGTTTATTATCTATAATTGCATTCTTTGGGACATATGTTATTCCATACAACTATCTACTTTTAGGAGTTGATTCTACTTACCTTTTGATATGTTATAAAATTAAATTTTTTATTTTTTTGACGTATAATGTTTAATCATAGGTTAATATTTCATGTTTCTTGTGATAGATGTGCTACCAAGGTGGAAAATGTAATATATTAAAATGTCCTTTCTTTTTTGGGAGTTTTTAAGTTAAAGGTCATTTTAAAGGAAAATAATGTTCTTATTTTCTTGATATACATCTATTTTTCCCCTCTTGTTATTAATTTCATTCACATATTTAAATTTTATTTCCTATATTTTTTCATGAAAAATGTATCATGAATTTATTATTGTAAGTGATACTGATCATGTATCAATATTTTAGATGGTAAATATCTATCTTCCTTATCATTAGTTTATAAAAATATATTGAAAATTTTATTGTATAACTCTTTAAAGTCATTTATACCCATAATAGGATCTTTAGAAAATAAAAAAATCTTCCTATAATTTTCTAAACAAGTGACTTTTAGAACTTTCTATAAAATTGTGAAAAAATATTTGATTTTATGGTATTTTTTAGAAACATAACATTCCTCATCATGAAAACTAAATGTTGAAATAATTATTTTTTATGTTTAAAATTTTATTTTTAATGATAATTTCTTATTTAGTGGTAGAGAAATAATAATATTTTATGAAATTTTATTAAAACTAGAAGGACCAACCCATCAAGAAATTTTGCAATTAATTTCTCAAAAGCATTTTCCAATTAATATGAAATACATTAATGTTACATAAATATAAAATTTTGTATCCATATGGAAAATTTTTAATGATCATTTAATGGTATTTAAATTCATCAAAATTAGCAACCATTAATGTTACATAAAATCATTAAGAATATTATGTATTTGTACCATACTTATTCATTATTTGGGTATATTATGAGTATAAGGACACAACCTTAAAACAGTAAATAATATTGAGTTATAGTCAAGAATTTCCTTTCTTTCACTTTGAGGACTTTTTACGTTTTGAGTATTAGAGAATTAGTCCATAAATAAACCATTAAAAACCACATAATACAAAGTGAAAACTTCCTATTAGTATCCATTTTTCTATAATATAATACTTTTAAAATAATCCATGATTTATTTCTTGTAAAATATTATTCACATTCAACTATACTCCTTGAAATTCCTTACACAGCCCTAAATTCTATGAAAAACATTTAAATAAATTAGTGGGAACATGAAACTTAGTATGGGATATATAATAAAGGAAATAATTAGTACTGTAAAAATTGAAAATCCATTAAAAATTATCAAAAAGTTATACATTTCTCCCTTAGTAATTGTTAAATACATTACTTTTAAAATAACCTCTTTGCTTACCCATTTTGTGATCACAATATTACCATAAAATCCATTACAATACTAGATAACGCGTATAGATATCTTAGGACATAATTATACTTGTAGTTCTTATAAATGGAATAACTATGTGGTTAAACTCCATAAATTTCACTCTTAAAATGAAATAACCATGTGATCGACTTTCATACCCAATTCATTACAGAGATATCACAGACCCACCCATCATTGATTTGTCACGAAACCACCCATCATCAGTTTATAAAATAAACACCCATAAAATGTACATATACCATTATATAATAATAATAATGAAAATATTTTTATTTTCAACACTTCTCTCATGATATTTAATCTTTACTCATAATAAAAGATTTAATGTTATTGAAATGATAAATTCATTTTCAAAACCCATTTTCAAAAACAAGATAATCTGAAAAGTGAAATATAGGTTTAAATTTATTTTATAAATGTTAATTATTGTAGACAGATCCATATATAAAATAATAGTCATAAAGGTAGAGAATTTTATATCACTATATACATTAAAAAAACATTCCTTTTGTTATTTGTCAGGAAAGATAAACATTCCATATAGAAAATGTGAAAAGATTCATTTTTGAAAAGATTTGAATAAAATTAAATATAAACATAAAATATCCTTTATAATAATTTTATATAAATAAAAAATAAAAATAATATCCATAATATTGATATGGAGGAAAATATTTTGAAATTAAATATCTAAAAATTTTATAATATATTTTAAGAACAAAGTGCTTTATACAACTTTGAAACAATTGAATCATAAGGCCCATCAAGTAATAAAATTTAACAAAACATTAGATAACATGAGGGTATATAAATTCATGATATGATATTTTTATTGGATTGTATATATACCACATAAATTAAGGTGGGTGTGAAACGTCAAAATATGCCTCAATGAAAGGAGATTGAGTTGAAGTCCCTTAGCTTGAGTCTGAATTGTCAAATGTGTCTTTATATTCCTGGATATTAAATTTATGATAATTATTTAAATTCTCAATAAAAGTTTTAAAGTTTAATATTAATTTTATCTCACTTATTAATTTTTTTTATACAACTACTTAATTAAATAATTTTATGTTTGGTTTTTTGACCATATTCGGTTTATGTGTCAAAAATGACTTTGGTATGTTGACTATAGTCAAAAGAGTCATTATTTAAACATTTATAGAATAAAAATAATTACATAATTATTATATTAATTGTTTAATAACACTTATATATATAATTATAGTTTATTTACTTATGAGAAAAATAATAATTGCATCATTTGTAGGAGGCAGTAGTCCACACGTCTACAAATGACATTATCGTTATTTCAGTGTGTGAAAAGGCATGAAATAAAGTGGTAAATTATATTTATATAAATATTTTCTTTCATAAATATCATATATATTAAATTTATACCACATTTTTGTTATTAAATCTATCCTTAATAAATTCCATGTAAAGTTTTAAAGAATCACATCACATTGAGAAGGTGATAGTCCAGACATCTAAAAACAATGTTATTATATTCTCACAAAATTGAAATCATGAAGTTTTGAGTTATATAACAATTCAATAAGAATTTATATATCATGAATATAACACATATCATATAAAATAGTTTTCCTTCAGTAATCCCAACCTTGAGTGGTGGCAATGGAAGAAAAACCGACATTGTCTTGGAAGGAGGTAGTGTGTCGTACACATGAATGATGATTGCATAGCGCATTTGATGGAAGTGTGTAAATTAGTTGGTAATAACCAAAAAATAAAAAAAAATTAATATTTAGGATACTAATTTTATAATACAATGATCATATATCAATAATTGAACTGGTCGAGAATAAAATAAAACAAAAATACTCATTGAAGAGCTTTACTACTTCTTCAGGTAACTTCTTTTGGTTTTCCCCAATGGATTTCCATGGTCTTCTATATAACCAAAGTGAGGATAATAGGATGATTAGAATTATTTTTGTAGTTTATTGGGTATGTTATTATCTGATAAATGTTTTTTTATAGATGTGAATATAGGTGGATAAATGGTGTTCTTTTATAAGTGATAGAGATGACACACTTGGTATTTTTGAAAAGAAAGTAATGTGTATGGGTGTTTTTACAAAAAAATATGATCCAATAATAAAAAATAAAAAATATAGGTTTAATAGTATAAATAAGGCCATTTGATGAGTATTTTACTTGTTTAATGGTAATTTCCCCCCATAGGTCTAATTTTACACACTAAGTAAACTCGTTTTTACATTAATCGCAATAATTAATTTTAGATGCATTCACTAGTATTTTTGGTAAAAAAATAAGTTTAACTTACTATAAACTAACAATTATTATGATTCCAAACATGGAATAAATTTTTTGAAATTCAAATATCATATGCGGATGAATTTAATTTAAAATTCATCCCATAGATAGGATAAGATAACAGGTTGTTAAAGTAAAAAAGGTCAAATGTTTAAAATGTTTTTATATCCATTTTCATTTTAACATTTATTACAATTAACTCAATTTGATTTATTTAATTTTAATTGAAATATTTAGTCTTTAAAAACAATTTATTACAAAATTTTCCAATACAAATATATTATATGAACATGTAGTGTTCAATTAAAATTCCGTGTTTTTCTCTATTCACGAAAAAATGAAACCTCTCATAAAAATAACAAAAACTCGCCCAAGGTAAGTTGTGATATTAAAATTTCAAAAATTTATTTTATTTTATCAAATAATGTTTATAAAATTTTTAAAAATTAAATTTAAAACAAGTGCATCATTAAAATGTGGAAAAACTAATTTTTATTATAATACAGTTTTTTAGTGTAAAACTATATGTATTCATATCATAAGCTTATAAAATATATTGGATGAATAAAAAATATATATATAAATGTGTAAAAAATATATTTTTATTCTTATTCATACATTCAAATATAATTCCTAGGTGATTACTAATATATTAAATACCAAAACTATAAGTATGTTATTATTCGGTATAACTCAGTCTCAAGATCAATGAGATTTTGAAGAAATTCATTATTGGGTGTCATATACGCTATTGAAAAAAATCATCACTAGTCATTAAAAATTCATATATATTTCATATATAGTAATAAATATAAAAAATTCACATTCTATCAATACCTAGTCTGTTATAGTCTTCCCCACTTTTGGAAATTAGATCCTTTTCATTTTATTAGCTTATTAAACAAGTTGGGATATCATTCCATTATAAAATTTTATGATTCCCAGGATTATTCTTAAAATATATGGTGTTTCATAAATAATTATCCTATTAAATTACCATTTTTATAAAAAACATCATCTCTATGGTTAATAATATGAACCGGTTCTTCTATATAAGAAAGATTCTCTTTCAACTGAACTACCTCAGGGCTGAAAATATGAGATGAATCTCGTACATACATCCTAAACATTGAAACATGAAATATGTTTTGAGAACATGAGAAACATAGATAGGTAATACCAATCAGTAAGAAAATAGTCCAACCTTATCTATGAATTCATATGGTCCACGGAACCATGGACTCGGTTTCCCCGTATTAACAAAATGCATCACACTTTTCTAGGGAGAAACTTTGAGAAATGAAAGATCACCTACCTCAAAAAAACTATTTTCTCTAATTATCCCCATAACATTCCTTCCTAATCTAATATGTTCTCATGTTAATATTAATCAAATAATATTTAATATCCATTTCTTCTACCAAATCTGGTCCCCTAAACTTACTTTATCCTATAGTACCCCCCAAAATACTGGTTTCAGACACCTCTTTCTATAAAATGCCTTAAATAGTTCCATTTTTATACTGAATCAAAATTGTTATTGTAATAAAATTAAACCAGAGAAATATGTCAATCCCAACTTCCATGGAAATCATTTGTGCATTAATGAATCAAATTTTCCAATATCGTAATCATCCACTCATAAATTTCATCATATGGAGCTTGAAAATATATACTAAAATTTAATTTAGAACCCAAAGACTTATGAAGTCCTTTCACAAAATTAAAAAAGAACTTGGGATCATGGTTTGATATAATAGAGAGAGAAACTCCATATAAAACAACTATCTTTTTTAGATATAGTCTGGAAATCAAATCTAATAATATTTTATATTGAATTGGATGTTAATGTGAAAATATAGTTAATCGATCAACTATAACCCAAATGTAATAACTAAAAACTCATAATTCCAATATCTCATCTTAAATGATGTATTTGAAATTTGATCCTCTTTCACCTTCACATGATGGAACTCAAACCCCAGACCAATATTTAAAAAATACTAATCTCCCTTGATCTGGTTAAACAGAGCATCAATATGAGGAATATGATATTTTTTCTTAATGATGATTGTTTAATGCACTATAATCTTTGTAAACAATCATTTAATCATATTTCTTTTTAACAAAGAAAATAATATCACCCTAAGATAATGTTTTACGATAAATTAAAACATTATTAAACAATTCATGAAAATAGTTTTTAAATTCTACAAGTTCAAATTGATTTATTAGATACAGGATTTTAGAAATAGGATTAGAATTTGTAACTAAATCAATAGTAAACTCAATATTCCAATCAGGAACGACACTAGGAAACTCATCATGAAAAACATCCATAAATTCATTCACTAATGGGATGTAACTGATCATACATATTTTTTTTATTTTAAACAACATTATCTAGATAAATTTTAGTACTATATTTAATCAATTTATAAATTTCATAGTATATTATCAAAGGTATATAACGATTGAAAAAAATTTCTTGGATATGAAATCTATTTTATCATGATAAACTGAAGTCCAATCTATACACAAAAGGATATTATACTCTACTAAGGTAAATTCACAAGATTTGTAGGAAATATAATGCAATAAATGAATATAGTAATATTATTTTAAATATAGGATGGATTAATAGCACCACCAATATTTTTTACCAAAATTATTATATCACATTCATTAGCCGAAATTCCTAACTTACTTGAAAATTTCATATCAATGATTTAATGTGAAGACCCAGAGTCAAATAGAGTATAGGAATAATTTGAACAACCTAGTAATGTACCTATCCTAACTTCATTTGATGGCCCAACATTGACTGAAGTTGTAGAGAAAAAATATTTCATACCGCTTTTCATTCAATATTGCTGGTTTCCACCATGGGTAATCAATTATGGACACACATTGAAATAATACCATACATAATTGAATCTAAAATATCTTACAAATATTACCACATTGTAAGAACTTCCCAGACAATGAAATTCATTCTCCTGGATTCTTTTTACTATAATTATTAATATATTGGAATTTGGGTTTTATACCTCAAAAAATCTTTGACGAATGATTTATTATTCCATCAAACTAGAACTATTTTTTTCTTAATTTCATGGGGCACATGATCATTAGAAAACTCCATTTATCCTATATCATCACATCAAACAAGTTTATCATGGACATTGAACTCACGAGAAGCCAATTCACAACAATACCATGGTTTCAATCCGGATTAAAACATATTTCTAATATGTTCAAGATCCTAGATAAAATTTGGTATGTACCGTACCAAATATGTTATGTTTTTTTTCATATTAATCCACTAAATATTCCGTTTTTTCTCATTTCAATCAATTTTTTTTCCAACCTATGTTTAACATCATTAAAAAATAGTTCTCAAGTAAAATATTCATAAATTTATCTCATTACAAGGAATAAATCATTTAAATTTCTATAATAATCTTACCCATTGACAACGACTGATCTACTTCACCATCAAAATGATAAATTGAAAGAGTTAAATTTTTGTGATCCAAACAATACATTACATAAAATTTTATTTCTAGGGGATTTAAACCATCCTTCATCAAGAAAGGGTTCTAATGATCCTCTAAATTATCGGGGTTGTTGTCTTATAAAATGATCCACTACCATCTTGTTTCTCTATGGTACATCACGTTTCATTCTTTCATAGACACCACCATATCTTAAAACATTTGTCTACTGATCCATAATTTTTTCGAATTGCGGAATTCCAATTCTAAACATATTGGGATGTTGATCCAAATGTATATTTTCTTCACAGTGCCTTCCCACTCTAGATTATCTTTTTATGCTATGTAAAACCATTATATAAAATCATACTTTATGTAAATTAGCATGGTAGTATTGAAATTATATATAAATTCAAATTAACCATAAGGTGGAACATTTCAGCAACATAGTGCTAATAAAAACCAAAAATATAATGTTATATAATCCTTTCCTCTTACACCAAATATAAGGACCAAACCATAAAACATTAAACTTTATTAATCTTTAGTCATGAATTAACATTATTTCACTTTGAGTATCCTTTTAGGTTTAGTGTTTTATAGAATTATACCATTACTCAGAAATTACAAAACCACATAATAAAAATTGGAATCTTTCTATTTGTATCTATTTTTATATAATATAATACTATTAAAAAAATAATATTTATTTCATGGATAATATTCTTGAAACTCAAATTTACTCATTCCCTTCCCATACCCACCCGTAAATCCTGTGAAAAAATAATTGAACACTTTGGATGAGCATAAATTGCTAATTAAGGGATACCTAAAGAACGTAAGAATTTGTTACTTAAAAAAAATTACAACCCCTGATAACATTATCATTAATTATAACTTTTCACTATTAAGACTTATTAAATAAATTCCATTGTAAATAAGATCATTTCATACCCTTTTGAAATCACAAGTTTACCATAAAACCCAAAAAAACATAGATAACACATAAAAGTATCTTAGGACATAATTATAGATATAATAATTATAAATGAAATAATCATGTGGTCGACATCAATACGTGCCACTCTTATAAATTGAAAACCCATATGGTCTACTTACATACCTAATGTATTGGAGAGATATTATGGATCCACCCGTCATTGGTTAATCGTTGAACCAACTTTCATTGGTATATAATTGGACCACTCTTCATTGGTTTATAACATAACGACCCATTAAATATCCAAGATCCAATATATAATCATAACACATTAAATCATTCTATTTTAAATATGTCACCCATAAAACTTCATTTTCACTCATGAGAAAATACTATAACTTTGTTAAGTAATAAATCAATTTTCCAAACCTGTTTTCAATAAAAAAAATACCATGAAAATGGAAATAGGGTTTTGTTATTCTTTTCTAAAAATGATGTAATAAATAGAAATCCTAATAAAAAATAATGGATAGAGTAGTGAAGAATTTTTGGTTCCTGTATACATTGAAAATAATATTCATTTTTCATTTGTAAACAATGTATAACATTATGTACAACAAAACGTAAAAAAATTATTTTTTATAATCATTTGAATGAAATAAAAATTAGATATAAAATTTTATTTATAATACTTTTCAATTAAAAAACATTTAGAATAATATCAATAATATTGAAATGCATCAAAAAAATTTAAATTAAATATTTAAACATTTAAAAATGATATTTTTTAATCAAATTATCACATAAAACATTGAAAAATTTGAATCATAATCCCCATGAAGTAATAAAATTTGAAAAATTATTAATAACATGAGAATATATAAATAAATTATATTATATGTCAATGTGAATGTGACACCTTGATATTTTGTAAAACATTTTTCAGATTAATATTTTTTTTAAATTTTTGAATTTCGCGCAACTCGGAATATAGATGGTGTTATATGAAAGGAATAATTTGGATTGTGTTTCATATTTTTCCAAGTTGATATTATTCTACATGAAACACATTGGTTAGAATTTGATACATGAAATGATATTTTTGGCTTATGTTCTACACTATTCTGAGGTCCCATGATAACTTGTGTTATATGCAAGATCGAGGTTTACCAAACCGCAATATACTTTTGATATTATTATTAATATATAACTATAGATATCACATATACATTGGAATATATTTTAATTATAATAATAATAGTATTTTTAAAATAATGTTTATAGATATTTATGAATGGAATCCATTGGTTATTATAGTGTTATAAATGAAATTATGAACAATTTGAAAATAAATAAATTCTTTTTCTAATAAAACTATTTTTCTATGTACACCCACATTTTATCTCAATAAATTAAACAAATAACTTTTGATGAATTTTTTAATAAAATTTATTTATATGAATTGAAAAAATATTTTTACATTCATACAAATTTTTTAATATTCATTAAATAAGATCAAATATAGTTTTAGGCATAAAAACCGTGTTATTCTAAAAATTAGTTTTACAGGATTTTAATGGAATAATTATTTTAAAAATAACTTTCGAAACTTTTATAATTTTTATTTAAAAAAAATTAATTTTTAAAATACTAATATCAAATTTTATTTTGAGTATTTTTTTCAGAAGAGTTTCATTTTTTGATGAATAGTGCCAAAATAGAAAATTTTAATTGAAAACTGCATTGTTGTCTAATTTATTAATATAATAAAAATATACTTTATATTGTTTTTAAAGTATATTTCGATCCATTTTACATATATTAGTACAATTTAAGTCATTGGAATCAATTTCACATTGATATTTGATATAAAAACACTTCAAACATCTAAACTTTCTACTTTAAAAACATGCTGTTACATCCCCTCTGTGGGATTAATTTTAAATTATTTTCTTCCACCTATGTGAGTAGAATTTTGAATAATATATTAATTATTTCTTATTAATCAATATTTATAATTTATAGTAAAGTAAAATTTGTTTTTTTTTAAGAATATTCTTTAAATTAATTAAAACTTAGTATAGAGATTTTTGTAAAAATGAGTTTACTTGGTGGTTAAACATTGACTTACGGAGCCAAACACCCCCAAAAACACGTAAAAACCCATTTTATGGTCATTTTTAGACCATTTAATATCTTTTTTATAAATTTTAAAATCCTTTGAGGCAAATGATATAATGTATATCTCTTAATAGTGTTTACCTTTTAATATTTACAAGAATGCTACTCCTCCATAGTGAAAGGGAAATCACCCCATCACTTATTCGCACCTCTCAATCCATTTATATCATCCAAAAACTATGTTCAAAAGCTCAAAAATTATATCCTATAGACTTATAATAATCGCATTAGAAATAAATCTAAACAAGTAATCCCTTTGGTGTTAATAAAAAAGAGTTACCCGAAGTAGAGGTAACATTTATCAATGTGCATTTTTTTGTTTCCTTCCCCAAACCACTCATTACATAATATACCATTCTTATATAATAACTCTACTATCAAAAATATAATTATATTATATTACTTTATCGTTATTCCCTATAATAACACACAAATCCATCAAAGGGGATACATAATCATCATTCGTGTGTATGACTGACTGCCGCCTCATGAACTGATGTTGTTCGTTCTTCCATTACCACCTGTTAAGGTTGAAAATAATTATGTAAAAAAAAATTTAATATTATTTATAAGATATTTATTATTTATTTATTATTATTTAATTTTTATATAACAAATACCATCAAGATTTCCATTTTTGTGGGAAGATGATAACTTCATTTGTGGATGTGTGGACTACCACCTCCTCAAAAAGATGTGATTCGTTCACACTTTACATAGAATGAATTAAGGATTGAATTGATAAAAATATGGGATATATTTTAAAAAATAATTATACTTTAATGATAATTTATGTATATATATATCATTTAATGTTCTTTTTTAATAATATGACAATAAAATGTCAGCATCGTTCTTACATATGTACGGCCTAAAGTCTCCATGAAATGTGTATTTCATTTAATATTTATACATATTATATATTATTATAAATAATTTTATAATGAAAATATATGATATTTATATCTTGTTATACATTATATAAATAATAAAATCACGACTTGAGTAAGATAATCAAGAATAATAAGTTAAAACATATATGAAAAACAAAACGATTATTACATGAAACATAAAATTAACGTGAAATTGTAAATAAATGGGTAATATAAATTAATAACCAAATAATACACGGTTTGATATATAATAATATGGTTCTATTATATATTTATGGTAAATTTATATTTATAATTCAATAGCTTTTGTGTATGAATAAATTCATTTTAAGGTAAGGGTTTTCTCATCTCATTTTTATTTCTCTGTTATATGTGTTAAATTAACAACTTATTCTATTTTGTATTGCATATACTGACCATGAATGTATTATATGATTATTATCCTTATATATATCAGTATTTATATATCTATTTTATGATATCTTTCTTTTATGGGGTTAATGATTCAAAATTCAATAAATTGGTAAAGTAATTTTTTTTAAATTAGCCTTTATTAAGACATGTATTATGTTGTGAACTTATATTATTTTATGTGATTTATATAACTCCCTTTTACAAGTTGTATCATGAATATCCTTATTTTAATTACATTTTATGCTTCATTAAATTTTATTCTCTTATGGGGATTATTATACAATGTTGACAAAAATGTAAGACATTAATGCTAAAATCCCATCATTTATCGATATTATTTACATTTATGATTCAATTGATAAAATATTATGAACGATATCACAAGGAATATCATGAATTTTTTTATCCTCTTATTATAAATGATATATTATTCAAATGGTAAAAAAATTCACTATTTTTCTCTAAATATAACTATGAAAATATTTTTAATAAAAAGACAATGTTTTATAAAAGTGTTTTTGAATAATGTTTTAAGATAACTTTTAGTGTAAAATATTTTAGAAAAATTATGTTTTAAAAAGTGTATAATTATTTTCGAAGCATCCTTAAATGATTTAAAGGTAATTTTCAAAGAAATAGTTTTTCCACAAAAATTATCTTCAAGAAGTGTTTTAAATTATTTTCAAAGCATACATTATATATTATCATGTATGTTTTAAAATAAAATGTTTTTCAAAAATGTATGTTGAAAAATTGTTTTAAATGATTTTCAACTCTTCCGTTATATGTGTCCAAAATATTATTTTCAATGAAAATGATTTCAATTATTTTAAAGCTCCATTTCATGTTTTCATGGTTATTTTCAGGAAAAATGGTTTTCAAAATTCTTCCACGATTCATTTATAACTTTTCATGGAAAATAGTTTCCAAAATTATTTAAATATTACTTTATATGTTTTAATGGTTATTTTAAAAGAAAATGTTTTTATAACTGTTTTACATTTTATAAATAATTTTTTCAAAGATGAAAGAATATTTTTCTGAAGAAATGTTTAAAAAAATTAATTATTTATTTATAACAAAATCATTTTGATAAATATTTTATAAAATGGATTTATACATAAATTCTATTCTCTTTAATAAATTTTCCATGTGGTCTTTAAATATCCTTCTCCATCTATGATGATGTACTTTGATATAATTTATGATTTTCTGAGGATATGATCCAAAGAAAATATCCTTATTATTTCTTTGAATTTTTTATGTTTAGGATAACAAGTTTTTATGAAACCCATTCTTATTAAATGGATTATACCATGATAAAATGATTGTGTAACCCACTTCTTTTCAATGGTTATCTAGGGGTGAAATGATTATGAAACCTGTACATTTTTCGAAAGGTTGTGATAAGATTAAATTTTTATATTACCAATTTTATTTCATGGGTTACAATATGATTAATGTTTATGATATTATGGAACACATATGTATGTTTTTATTTTTGTGAAATTTGAGACCTATATCTCCCTCTAATGAATTGTGTGAAGATTTATATCTTTTCAAATAACAATTGGAAACAAGTATACTGAATTCATCCACAATGTGAAATAGGTGTGTCCTGATCCATAAGGGGAAATAGGTGTGTCCTGATCCACCATGGGTAACAAGTGCATCCTAATACAATATCTGAAATAGGTGGGTCCCGATTCACTATGTTGATGGTCTTAGTAGTTAATATTTTCACATGAAATTATTTTATATTTTTCGGATTTTTTTAATCTTATATAATATGATATTATTGTTCATGATTGATTTGTACTGATTTATCATCCTGATGATTCATGTCATATAAACTCAAAATATTTATGTCATGAATCTTCTATATAATCATTGATATGTGGGGTATGATCTTAAATGATATTCTCATACTCTCTTACATAATAATTTATTCATAATTCATATTCTATTACATGGGTATTATGAAATTATATGATGAAGCCCAAGTAATGGTTTACGAAAAAATATGGATGATAGAAGTATATATGTATTGAAATAAATTAATTATGTTATATAGGTCAAGTAGTACATGTTTTAATTAGGTTTTTCAAGGGATATTTTTAACAGTTCTGATGAGATATAAAATTTATTTAATATAATGGTGATATTTTTTTAATGAATTTTAATGATTAATGAGTTCCTAATGTTGAGAAAATTTTGTTTAGCCTGGATAAAGAGATTATTGATATGGATAATGTAAATTGAATTGTATTGATTACCATGACTGATTTATTGAAAAGTGGTATATGTTTTCTTGGATGAAGTTTGAAACCTATTTTGAATTAAGGACGATATCCATTATTCTTTGGAATAAGAAATCATGTATGTTTTAAATGTGTATTTATGGTAATTCAGGTTCTTACCATGTTTCAAGAGAATCTCTAAAAATGGTCTTCAATTAATTTTTATGTGAAAACAAGATTTAATTTACGATATATGGGGTATCATTGTTAAGATGATTTTCAAAAATTTAGTGACCTTCTTTCTAAAGTTTATTATTTTTATCTTTCATAAGGGTTACAATGTTACCCATTTATGGAATGGATTATGTTAATCATGGGACTATATTTATGATATTAAAGTATAATATCATCATGTGAGGATTTATTCATATTGAATAACATATTCTAACCACATTTTTTTATTTCAATAGAAGACAGATTTAATGAATTATCATTCTATTTATATATCAAATGATATGTGTTTTCTTTACGGATAAAAAATTTCCTTCATTTCTTAGAGTACGAGGTGAAGTGGAAATTTGTCATGGAATAACCAAATGTTATGATTGTGCAAATTAAATGGAATGAAATCAAATATGTTTACATTCTTGGAAAAAATTAGTAATATTTATTAAATTGATCTTGAATCCCAAAATGTAATCTTTAAACCTTCATTTATGATGAATTAAATAGTCCAATAGATCATAACAGACTTCTCGGTTTTTCAATGTTAATATTATCCTCATCATGTTATATATCACTCTATATCATAAAAAATAGTTATATTTCTCTAATATGCACATTTTTTCACATCCCACCAATTCTATCATATGTGGAAACCTAGTTATGTGTTACTTTGTGTAAGAGTTATGTTTCTAACATTATCTTAAAGTAGTTTTGGTATTTATTTTTATAATGTGTCTTTCTATAAAATAAACCATAAAGTATTAAACCATTAATTACCAAGAAGAATTTATATGGGTAAATTAATTTTAACGGTGTTATAATGTAACACCATTATATTTTATTGAAAAAAATTTTTGAATTAATTTAAATTTTTTGATACTTTACATTTCACAAAAAATGGAATATATGTTGTGTTATTTGAAATCACTATGTTTGGTATTGTTTCACACAAAACCAAGTAAATCTTGTGATAAAATAAACACATATACTAGATATCGATACAAAACACAATATTTTTTCCTTGTGTTACAAGAAAAACCAAGTAAATCTTGTTATTTTAATGGAATGACCAATACTCAAACACACTTCCATCAAATTGGATACAAAATCATCGTTCGTGTGTACGACTGACTACCACCTCACAAACTGATATTGTTCGCTCTTATATTACCACCTCACAAGGATGGGAATAATGTTTGATATACTATTTTTAAATGATATATATAATAATTTTTATTTATTTATAATTATTTAATTATTATAGAACATATAAATTCATTCTTTCTATTTATTGGGAATATGATAACTTCATTTTTGGATGCGTGGACTATATCCACCTCAAAGTGATGTGATTCATTCACACTTCACATGTAATGTATGAAAGATGGGTGTTAAAAAAATATGTGATATATATGAAATAATAATTATAATGGAAATAATATATATATATATACCATCTACTTTTCTTTCATTAAAAATATGATAATAAAATGGATGTAGCGTTCATGCGTTTGTACATCCAACCTACTTCATCAACAGTGTATCTCATTTTATATGTCAATATTTGGTGGATCATTATAAATAATTATATAATGAATATATATTATTTTTCCATAATTTTTTACATTCTTTAAATAATTAAGTAATGATCTATGTAAGGGGATCAATAATAACAACTGGAAACATATATAAAAAATAAGGGATTATTACCCAAATATAACATTAACGTGAAATTGTTAATAAAAGCGTAATATAATGTGATAATAAAATAATATATTGTATGATATATCATAATATGGTTCTTTATTATATTTTTAATATAGTTATATGTATTATACAAGATCTTTGAATGTGTATGAGGAAATTCAATAATTAAGGTAATAGTTTTCTCATCTCACATTTATTTCAATGAGAAATATGATATATTCACCACATATTCAATTTTTTTGTATACTATCCATAAATTTATTATATGAATAATATAATATAATTTATTTTTATTTTTGTATCCATTTTATGATCTCTCTCTTTAATGGGGTTTACGATTCAAAATTTACCAAATTCATAAGGTAATTTTGTCTCAATTTTCATTATTTGAGACACATGTCAGGTTATTGACCTATATTCTTTTATAAGATATATATAATACCCTTTGATATGTTTTACGATGAATCTCCTTATTTTCATGATATTTTTTTCTTCATTTAACATTATTGTCCCATGGTTATTAGGATTCAAAGTAACCAAAAAATTAAGATTTTATTGCTACAATCTCATCATTTATAAGAATTATTTAAAATTATATTTCAATTGATGAAATATTATGATCCATCTCTCATGGAATATCATTAATTTTCTTATACTATGTTTATTCATGATATATTCAATTAATGGTACCATTTTTCTAATCATTATCACTTAATAGAGTTATGAAATTGTTTATAATAAAATATATATTTATCTATTTCTTATTTTAGAAATATTTATTCATTCAAAACCATTGTTTTCCTAAAAATTTATAATTTTTTTTAATTTATAACTTAATACTACTTTAATGGAAACTTATTTTAAAAAAAAATTAAAATGTTTTTAAAATTGACTCTAAATATTCTTTTATAAGTTTTCTAGGTTATTTTCAAAGAAAAATGTTTTCATAAAAAAATTTATTTTTTAGGGATCATTTCAAATGATTTTATAATCCTCTTTTAAATTTTTTAAAATTATATTTTCAAATAAAATGGTTTCTAAAAAAATTATGTTCAAAAAGTATTAAAAATTATTTTAAAGGATTCTATTATATATTTACAAAAGGTTATTTTCAAATAAAATGATTTAAATTATTTTAAAGATCCCTTCTTAAATATTCATGGTTATTTTTTAAAAAAAAGTTTTTAAAATGCATTCCAAATTGCTTGATCTGTTTTCATGGAAAATGTTTTTTGAAATTTCTCAAGCTACTTTAATAACCTTTCATGGTTATTTTCATTGAATAATGTTTTAAAAAAAATTTATGTTTTAAAAAGGTTTTTTTTAAACAAAAAGATTATTTTCCTCAATAAATGTTTTAAATGAAATGTAGATGATTTATTTATAAGAGAATGATTATTTAAAATGTTTTCTGAAATGGATTTTCAAATAAAACATTATTCACCTAAAGAGATATACCATGTGATATTTCAGAATCCTTCTTCATATAAGATGAGATCATTATATATAGTTTATGAATTAATAGAGATATTATCCAAGGAAACCATTCTTTTTATTTATTTGAACGGTTTATTTTTAGGATAACTTATTGTTTATGAAACCCATTTCTCTTCCATATCTTATACCATGATAAAATTCTTATAAAACCCACTTATATTCACAGGTTATCTAATGATAAAATAATTATAATACATATCTTTTAACATAAGTTATTATATGATTAAATGTGTGTGTTAGCTATTTTATTTCATGGGTTATGATATTATTAATATTCATGATCTTGTGGAACACATATGTATGTTTTTTTATGTGATTGGTGTGACCTATATATCCCTCTAATTTATTGGGTAAGAATTTATATATCATGAAAATATTATAAGAATCAGGTTCATGGGATTGATCCAAAATGGAAAACATGTTTAATATGATCCAAAATCAGAAATATGTGTGTCATGATCCACATTGGGAAACAGTTTTTTCTTGATATAAAATGGGAAATTGGTGAGTTCTGATCCACTGTGGGAAATAGTTATTTCATGATCCACTATATTGATGGTCTTGGTACTTATCCTTGACACATTTAGTGGTTTTATTTTTTTCTGAAGGTGCCACACTTATATTATATGAGCTTATGGTTAATGATTTATTTACGATTACTTACCACCCTGGTGATTCATGTCTTATTGATTTACAATCTTTATGTCTTGGCTCAAGTATATGATATTTGATATATTGGTTATGATCTTCAAATGTTATTTTCCTGTTCTATTTCCCTTATTCTCTTGATATACTTACATATATCCCTTTTTACACTTATTGAGCATTTAATCAAACCTATTTCGTAGTTTTTCATTTCCCCTAGTTATGAAGAATGATATTAAGTAAGAATATTAAGGGCGGTTAAATTCAAGGGAGATTTGAGGATATTTCACCAATATAGAAAATCATCTTTCTATGGTTATAAAGTCACTAATCTTTATAGTAATGAAATTTTGTATTGTGCTTAATATTTATAGAAAATTATTTAATGTCAATGTATGTTAAGCATGGATTTCTTTTGGAACTATATATACACCTCATAAAAATCATGGGTGTATAACATCAAAATATTCCTTCATGAAAAGAGATTGAGATGAAGTCCTTTAACATGAGTCTAACGTTTCATGTGTGTTCTTATCTTCCTAAATAATAAACATATTGTAATTATTGACATTATTGAGAACATTTTTAATTTTTTTAACTTTTATTTCACTTATTACGATTTTTTTCACAACTATTTAATCAATTAAACTTATTTCAGGTGTTTTGACTATATATGGTTTATGTATCAAAAAAGACTTTTGTAGGCTGAACATATTCAAAGTGGAAGTTATTTAAACATTTCAAAAATAATAATCATGACATAACAATCATACTAATTCTCTAATAATGCTTACATATATCATTATTTTGTTGTTGTGGTGAAAAAAAATAAGAATCACATCACTTGGAAAAAGTGGTAGTCCACACGTCCACAAACTATGTTCCCACTTTTTCAATGAGTGAAATGGTATGAATATATAGTGACCCTAGCCTTTTACACAAAACATTACATTATTTTAGTCATAATTATACATCAGAATACACGCCAAAGATCGTGAAGTCTAGTGTCTTTAAATATAAGGTATATAAAATTAAAAACATAAAACGTTTCTTTATTTGATCATCATATTGAGCTCCTAACATCCATTGTGATCATACATTTTCATAGTATAACCTAGGGATAACATGAACAAAGGGGTGATATAAAAGTCCCAGTAGTGGAATAATCATACCAATAATGATTTATCACATTGGTTGGGAATCAGGACATAATGATATAAAAAGGAATATACCATAATTGAATATATATAACCATAACATATAAAACATGGGATCATAGTAGTGTGGTATCAACATAAAACATGATTTTATCACAATTCAAGGCTCATTTCACATAGAGGAGAACATGTCAAGTTTAACCACCATGATTGTTGGACATGGTAACATGAGTTTAGGCAGACTACCAAGATCATTTCACATAACGTCTCATGAGACTCACCTTTACCTAAATCATTGGAGCGCTATATAGGTTCACCCATTAGAACATGATCATGAATATTCATTCCACATAAGTAATCATACATAATTACTCTTACAAAAATATAATGGAACCCATGGACTGAAATGGGTATCATAATCATGTCACAATGCCTAATAAATAGGTATATAATACAAGCGTTCACTAAAGAAAATAATTAAGAAATAAAAATACATTAATAAGGTAATGTAGTCATATATCCTGGTAAGTTACGTCGCACATAATTGACTATATGTAAGAATATTATTTAAAAAAATTTAGTATTAAAACATTTTAGTGTGGTTTTAAGGAAAATACTAAAGAGCATTTAAAATAAAAAGGGAAATAATCCTTTATATAGAACTAGATGTGAACCAAGAAATTTTTCATAATAAAAAAATTTATTTTATAACAACAATGGTGTCTTAAAATAGATGATATAATGAACTTTAAATTGGGTAATAATTCGGATGTTCCCTTCAAACAGGTTTTCATGTCATGATGTATTGATGAGGGAATCACATACAAGATTGTTTATCTAGAAAAGATAATGTTTAATGGATCATGATACATGAATTTGGAATTATAAAAATAAATTATAAAATATACAAAAATATAATATATGATTTTATTTGGGTAAAAAGCGTGTAAGAATAACATGAAAGAATAATGGAGGTTTGGGAGGAATCCCTTAAATTTTGTCTGATAGTGATATCCAATTTATATTAATGAAACGAATAATAAAATTAGGATTATTAATGAAAAATTATATTACATATTTTACATGATATTTATTGAGTATAAACTTTTTGAGTTCACTTATAACAAATTTGATTGGTAATGAGGTTCAATTTCATTATTCTGGTTTGTTTGTTTCATGATCGGTTTACTTATATACATGAATGGATAATCATGTTAAATGATGATGGTTCTCCAGAATTGGAGTTATATTTTATTATTTAACATCCATAATATTACATGGTTTTAAATTTAATTTGTTTACTTAGTGTGAAGGTGAATCATTATATAAAATTTTAGTGACAACCTTTTGGGTTAATTGGTGATTAATTGATCATAACAAACACATTTTGTTTTAAAAATAAAATCCAAGTGTACAAAAAGAGTCCCGAACCATATATAATAAATAATACATATATGATATTCTGGTGAAACTATAAGAATGGTTTTATGAACATAATTGAATACAGTAATAGAAATTGATAACCCATCATCCTCGAATGTAGACAATTAACAGATCTCGGACAATGTTTTTACAACTATTACACAGAAGGTTAAATGGGAGATGATAATAAATTTATTTCATAAAAATAAAAATATTATATTAAATTTATATTTATTGAGTTTTCTAACATTTGGATGAGTAGGGGCATTGATAGAAAAGAAAACAAACAAACTTGAAAAGAATGTAAAAGAGTTGAAAAGTATAATTTAGCACTTAATTTGATCCTCCTTGAGAGCCTCTTTACAGGAGAGGATTTGGTCTTTTGAGGATACCAATGGATAATGGATATGGGGGAGGATATTGAGAGGGTATTGTAGCATAATTTTGATAATAATCACGGCTTGAGAGGAGTGAAGAGAAGAGGTAAGGAGATGTGGTATTTGTAGTGGAGGGTTTTCTTAATATTTTAATCATTAGATTAATAATTTCACTCATGATAAGAAATAGTGATAATTATTTCATATAAAAATAGAAAAAAAGGTAATTTTAATTCGAACCAAGGGTGATTGTATAATCAATGATGTTATGAATAGTGAATTTAACTCAATATGTAAATATATGGTAAATTCCTGTATTTTACTATTCTTAAAAATTTCATGTATTTTAGAAAATTTCCTAAAACTAACCCTAAACATTTTTCAACATTTATAATACAAAAAGAAACACCATTTTGAAAAAAAATAATTACTAAATATGAAAATTATAATTTTTATTTAAAATCATATTTTACTTGAATAGTAAAAATTTTAAAATTAAAACATCTTTTATAACACTTTGAAAAATTAGATAATGTATAATAAAATTATATTACAATGATAATAAATAAAAACATTAATTTAAGAATACATTTTATGAAAATAAATTTTCATTTAAACTATTAAAATAATTATAAAATTGTAATAAAAAATTTATGACATACAAAAATACCAAAACATAATCTACAATTTCTAAAATATTTATTTTCTTATACTATGATATAATTGTTCCACATTGAAACTTATTAGATGGATATATTTTATTAATACTTTTATTGGTCACATTACTATTAAATTTGTTGGTTTACTATTCATAAGGGTCACATTACTATTCCAAAGGTCAAGCTATAATTTCCTCAGTATATGTTCCTAACCATCTAGATATACATTTTATTTCACTCATTATTTATTTATATGGTTTTTTTCTTTATTTAATATTATGTGATTATAATCTAATGAATAATTTGAATAATAAAATTCCATTAATAAAACATAGGGTCATTACGTTCTACCCCCTTATGAAATTTCCCCATCAAAAGATTGTTTTACATTCTACGATGAAAATAGGTGTGGCTAAATCTATTTCATTGATTCCTCCAGTTCGCTTGTTTCCACTTCGTTCTTATGTTTCTATCATTGTAATTTTAAAAGGTGAGTAGTCTTGTTGTTTAGAACTTTATCTCTAAGATCCAAGATAATCACTAGCTACTCCTCATAAGAAAGATCATTATCCAACTGTACCACCTCTAAAGAGACAACATGTGAAGGATCTCGTATGTACTTCCTTAAGCGGGATACATGGAATAAATAATTTACTTTATAAATGGTTAGGGGAAGTGCTAGTCAATAGGCCACATCACCAATATGATCAAGGATCTCAAAAGGACTGATGTACCTAGGGCATGGCTTTCCTTTCTTCTGAAATCTCCTAAACATCTTCCATGGAGATGTGCAGAGAAATACTGTGTCTCTAACTTTGAACTCAAGGTCTTGTCGATGATTGTCAGCATAACACTTTTTTCTACTTTTGGTTTCCATGAAGTGATGGTGAATAGTTTTCACCTTATAAACCATTTCTTCAGCTATTTCAAGTCTTATAAGCTTATGCTCACTAACATCATCCCAACACACCGGTGTTCTTCCCCTTTTCCATAAATGGCTTCGAATGGTGCCATTCAGATTCTTGGGTAGAAACTGTTATTATAAGATAATTTTAAAAGTGGAAGATGTTAGTCTTATCCTCCTTTGATTTCCATAGAACATTCTCTTAATATATCTTACAATTCCTGAATAGTTTTTTCATATTGGCCATCAACTTGAAGATGATAGGCCATATTGAGGTTCAACTAAGTGCTTAGAGCATGTTGGATACTTTTCTAGAACATTCAGGTGAATCTTTGATCTTGATAGAATACAATAGATTTTGGTAGTATATGTAGCCTTACCACCTATTTGATATATATCAGTGTAATTTGATCTAATGAGAAGTCCTCTCGAATTGCGATTTAGTGAGATGTATTTGTAAGACGCTCCACAATGACCCATATAGAATTGTTTCCTATAGATTTCCTTGGAATTACAGTGAAAAAATCCATAGTATTTATCTCCCACATCCATGTTGGTATGGGCCACTCTTCAATCCATGCACAAGATATCATTAAAAATCACTAAAGTAAGTATGACAAGATTTTCTGGGAGGTTCTATCCAAAAACATTTACCAGGTAGGAGTTATAAACCTTGCATTCAATAATTTCCCCCATTATCTTTTCTTACATAAAACTTAACCTCAAAATTTTTAGGTGTTGTTTGAATAGTTCTACTAAACATGCAAGATATAAAAAAATAGTATAACTTGAATCAAATAGTTCATTCATTATTATTATATGAATAACTAGCGTACATGTCACTACATTATTGTATGGCTACACCTCATTAGTAGTTATAACATAAGACTTTTGTGTTGCCTTGGACGTTTTTGTTGATTTCTTCTCACAACCCTTGGCGTAGAGAAATTGTTCTCATAATAAAAATCCTTCTTGAATTTGAAAAACTACACCACTAGCTGATCATTTATTTGAACTTTCCTTTATTCAACTAGAATAGTGATAATTTTCATATCCATTTGGAGTTCTTATCTATATGTCCCATTCATCCACACTTGAAGAAATTCTTGGATCCATTTAGAGACTTCTCGGGGTGAATCTTCCCACAATCTTATCATGTGGGATGTTTGATCTTCTTCCCATCATGGGATTTATTTGAGGAACCACCCATATTAGACTCCATTTTCCGCTTCTTTTCACCAGGACCATGATTCCATTATGAGTCTTTAATATCTATTTCAACCATAACTGTACAACTAAGGATCTCCTCATAACTATCAAAGTCTTGAATCACCAATGGTTTTTAAAGACTCGTCTTTAGTCCGTGAAATAAGAGACCTAAATTTCTTTCATTGTTATTGGTAAATCATGAGATTTACCTTTCAAGCCTTGTAAACATTTCTTCATATGCCCTAATTGACCCATTTTACTTCTTCTTGAGTCTGAGGAACTCCTTTTACATCATGAGTCCGAGGGTTTAGGGAAAATGTTTATTGAAAAATATTCTCTTGAATTTGTCCCAATCCATGGAATGAATTTCCTCCATGGACCTCATATTTTTTTCATTTCGCAACACTAATCAGCTTCCCCATCAAAATTATAGGCTGAAATAACAAATTTCTCATATTCTGATAACTGGAGGACGGAAAATATCTTTTCAATGGAGTTAATAGACTATTTCTCGAGGATATGATCATAAGATCCACTAAACATGGGAGAACATTTTCACGTGAAGGATTCAATGGAAAATTCCACTTTCCTTGGAGGAAATAATTCCATGCTATTCAAGTTATTATTCATAACTTGATCCAGCTGAGAAAGTACTATCATGATGTTTTGAGAACCCATTCCCATCATATTTGGCATATCATTAGGGAAATCTTCACATTTCCTATCACATTGATTTTGAGCACATATTCTTCTATTTACCACCATTATCTATTAAAAACATACAATTAGGGGTCTTTAATAATTAGATAATAAGTATAAAAATGAAACTTTAAACATAAAATAATAAACTATTAAAGGAAAATTATATCCTAACTCTTGATTCCCAATGATTCAATATAGGTTATCCATGATATATTTCATAACATATATTATTATGGGATTTTTTTCCTTAATAATGGATCATACTAATCTCATTATGTTTCAAATGAATTTTCCCCTGGAGTGTCAAACCATGAGTGAAACAAGGCCATTGTGGTCTACTAGTTCATATTCGAGTCTAGCAAAAAATGGTGTTTTCGGGTTTTGCAACTCACTACTGGAAATAAAAAATATATCAATGGTTTCAAGACTTTAGTATAGGAGTCAAAACCATTGGTATACTATATACCAATAGTATTGAAAACCATTAGTTAGTAAGGCATTAGGAAAGGCCTATACCAATGGTTATTCTCAAACCGTTGGTATATAGAAGTGTAAGATTTAGTATTCCAGTGGTTTTACAGTAACCATTGATATATATTTATACAAATGATTAGTAAACCATTAGGATATATAGTTTACATAATGTTTACCAATTTTATAGAAACCATTGGTATATAGTATTACCAACAGTTCTTTAAAACTGTTGGTAAACCTATTCTGAAAAAACACTTTACCAATGGTTTTGAACTGTTGGTGTAGTATATTACCAAAGGTTTATTCAAATAGTTGGTAATACTATTTTCAAAATACAATCTACCAATGGTTTTAATGTGTTGTAATAGTTTATATACATAAAACAGCATATCATCCACCCATAACCTCTATTGAATACACTTGAAAATAGACCTGAAAACAACACTTAAAACAAAAAAAAACAAACACTTGCAAACAACACATAAAAAAGAAAACAAAACACCTGCAGTAGCACATAAAAATAGCAGAATCTTCAAAAAATGACATGTACCACAACAGTGTTTCCCAAATTTCAATATTCACATGAAAACCAATCTTCCAACTAACCCATTTCAATTTATTTGGTGCATAAATTTCATAATGGTGAGAGGAAATCACATTTCATAGAGCCTATAATAGTTAGAGTTACAATATGAGCATCTGAAAATGGGGTTGGGGTGTCCACGTGGTGGGGTGGTGTCCAGGGGGTGGGGGTCGTCCAAGGGGGTGGGGGAGCCCAGGGGGTGGGGGTGTCTAGGTTGTGGGGTGGTGTCCAGGGGGTGAGGTTGTCCAGGGGTTTGGGGGGTTTCCTATGGGGGTAGATTGGATTTCCATGGGGATGGTGGTGTCTTGGGGTGGGGGAGTACAGGGGTGGGAGGTCTATCCATGGGCGTGGGGGCTATCTAGGGGGGTAGAGGGTGTTAGGGGGTGGTCGGGTTGTCAACTGGGTGGCGGGGCTATATAGGGGGGGGGGTAGGGTGTCCAGGGGTGGGAGAGTTTCCATGGGGGAGGGAGATGTCCAGGGGATAGGGGGTGTCTAGGGGGGTGGAAGGGCTTTTTAGGGGAGGGGGTTTCCACAGGGGTGGGTTTCCATGGGGGTAGGGGTCCATGGGGGTGGGGTGGTTTTCAGGGGGTTGGGGATGTCCAATAGGGTCGGGGGTGTCCAGTGGATGGGGGTGTCTGGGGGGATGGGGGTGTCAAGGGGTGGTTGGGGTGTCCAAAGGGTGGGTGGGTTGTCCATGGTGGTGGGGGATTTCCAATGGTTATGGGGAGTCTAGTGGTGGGTGGGATGTCCGTGGTGGTGGTGGGGATGTCCAGGGGTATGGTTGTCCAGGGGGTGGGTGGGTTGTCCACGGGGGTGGTGGGGCTGTCCAGGGGGTTGGGATTGTCCAGGGATGGACAAGCTATCCATGGGGGTGAGGGATATCTAGGGGTTTGGGGTGTCCAGGGGGTGGGCGGGATATGTCCATGGGGGTGGCAGACCTGTCTAGGGGAGAAGGGGAGTCCACGGGGGTGGGCGGGCTGTCCATAGGGGTGGGGGCTGTGTAGGGAGAAGCAGTGTTTAGGGGGTGGGCAGACTGTCCACGGGGTGGTTGGGTTGTCCAGTTTGGTACGAGGTATCCAGGGGTGGGTGGGCTGTCCACGGCGATGGTGCGGCTTTCCACAGTGGTGGCGGGGATATACTGCGGGGTAGGGGTGTGTAGGGGGTGGGCAGGCTGTCTACGGTGGTGGCAGGGCATTCCAGGGGGTACGAGGTGTCTAGGGGTGGGCGTGATGTCCAAAATAGTGGTGGGGTTTTGTAGGGGGTATGGTGTTTCCAGGGGGTGGGCAGGTTGTCCATGGGGGTGGTGGGGCTGTCCAAGGGGTTGGGGGTGTCCATGGGGTGGGCGGGCTGTCCACGGGGTTGGGGGATTCCACAGGGGTGGTGTCTAGGGGTGTGGGGGGTTTTCTACTGGACTAGGGGCTCTCCAAGGGGGTCAGGGTATCCTGGTGGTCGGGGGTGTCTAGGGTGTGGGGGTTTCCGAAGAGATGGTGGTTTCCGGGGGTGGTGGTGGTGTCCAGGGGTTGGGCGTGCTGTCCACGGGGGTGGGGGATATCCGGGGGTATGGGGTGTCCAGGGGGTGGGCAGGCTATCCATGGGGGTGGGGGGATGTCCAGGGGGTACGGTGTGTCTAGGGTGGTGGTCCAGCAATCTAGGTGGGTATGCGGTGTCCAGTGGGTGGGTGGGCTGTCCAATAGGGTGGTCGGGCTATTTAGGGGGTACGGGGTGTCCAGGGGGTGGGTGGGTTGTCCACGGGGGCAGTGGATATCCATGGGGTAGGGGTTTCAAGGGGTTGTGAGGGCTTTCACGGGGGTGGCAGGGATGTCCAGGGGGTTTGGGGTGCCAAGGGGTTGGGAGGGCTGTCCATAGGGGTGACGTGGATGTCCACAGGGGTGGAAGGGGTGTCCATGAGGTAAGGGGTATCCATGGGTTGGGAGGGCTGTCTATAGTGGTGGAGGGGCTGTGTAGGGGGTGCGGCGTGTCTAGGGGGTACGATGTGTCTAGGGGTGGGTGGGTTTTTTTCGGGGGTGGTGAGGTTATCCAGGGGGCTAGGGGTGTGCAGGGGGTGGGCGGGCTATCCCCGGGGGTGGGGTGCCCAGGGGGTTTGGAGCTATCCAAGGGGGTCAAGGATGTCTAGGGGTGGGGGTTTCCATGTGATGTGGGTTTCCGCAGGTGGTGGGGTATCTTGAGTGGGTGGGAAGGCAATCCATGGATGTGGGTGGGGGGCTTCCCAAGGGGTAAGAGGTGTCGAGGGGTGGGTGGGCTGTCCATGGGGGTGGTGGGGCTGGCCAGGGGTGTACATGGTGTCTAGGGGGCGGGTGGCGTGTCCATGATGGTGGGGGAGTCCACGTTGGTGGGTTTTTTCCATGGGGGGGGGGGGGGGGGTTTCCACGGGGGTGGGGGTCTCCACAGGGGTGGCGGGGCTATCCAGGGGGTACATGGTGTACAGGGGGTGGGGGCATCCATGGAGGTGACGGGGCTATCTAGGGGGTTCAGAGTGTCCCTCGGGTGGGCGGGCTGTACACTGGGGTGGATGTACCATCCCAAGAGTCTTTGTTTTATGTAACTGTAAATTTTTATCTTGCAATGTCACCCATTAATCAAACAATCTAGCTTCTTATAGAAAAATAACAATGAAATGGAGTAAATGCACAAAATAAACGAAAGGCTCTTTATTCAAATTGGGAACACCATAGTAACTAGAATTCACTGTGATCAAATGGGAAAACATAGCTAACGAAGGATACCTATTAAAAACCCTATTAATAATACAGGAATACTTCTAAAAACAACGAGAACCCTGAGAAGACGATAGGGGTCTTTAGCATCCGCCAAAACAAACATAACAATGACCATGGCCACTGCGGTTGTACTGAGCACCAAAAGAATGAATTGAACCATCTTCCCCTTCTCCTTAAATCTCATAGAGATTAAGACACCCCAAGACCAGGTTTTATATAATACCAATTTGACCTTTACTTTTTATGTTGTCGTTGGGTCTTTGAATTCATTGATCGCTGGTTAAAATGGTTTTTATTTTTAAAAATAATGGAATTTATCTTATTTATGAAATACTTGGGTTTTATGATGCTTTTATAATTTTAAATTATGTTTTGAGGTTATGTCTTTAAATTTTTTAGTTTTAAAATAAAAAAATACTTTTATGATCCTAGTTGTTTTCACAAACCCTTGTGTTTATATAGTTTATACCTAATAATTTATAACTTTTTTTAAATAATATAACTCTTAAAAGGGTGATTTTATAAGTAGGGAACCAATATACCTTTAATAAGTATTTAGAGATGTATTTTTAGTAATTCTTTAAAAAATTCCTAATGTAATATTTTAACAAAATGAAAACATGTATTTAACTTATGTTTATAGATACTTATGGTTTAAAAATACCATATGTGATTAAATTAATGGTCATTTTGTTTCAAATAAGTTTTTTTTCTTTTTTATTAAATAATTAGAAGGGGACCAGCCAACCGAGGGAAGACTCAAGGCCAAACCCTTAAGGTCGAGGCTAGTTCCCCCAGACACCCAAGGTGGCGACCAGGGGTGTCTCGAGTACGCGCTAAGAGAGCCCGAGTATATCTCACGCTAGGTACCAGCGCGCACGCACAAGCCCATGTATAAGGCATGCAGTGCGCAGTGTGTAAGTGTGGGTCGAAGCCCGCAAGGGGCCCGTGTATAAGGCCCCAGGAGTGTGTGCTTGTGTTATTGGCATGAGGCAGGAGTGCTAAGGCTTATATGTCGTTCCCAAAAACTCGGTTTGTTTTGATGTGGGAATGGTTTTTTTGGCCAAAACGAGATCTTTGACATTGGATCTATCAACTTGCAATCACAGTCGTCGAAAACAATCCTGAGTTCAACCTTAGTCAACTGTGGAATACTCCCGCGTTTTTTATAACCGTCCAATCCTTTGCGATCTAATCCAAGACATTCAAAGTTTTTTTTAATGCCGCTTTGTTTCTGAGCCGTCCGATCAGATTTGGACCTAATCTTAGCCGCCCATTCATTTTAAATACTCGAATCATATATCTATTTAATCCTAGTCGTCCAATCCTTTTCAAATCACTTCCCACACGTTTCTCTTCTTCTTCCGCGGGCATGCCATGCACCAGTAGCCTAACTTCCCATTTTTCTTTTCCTAGGCCGACAGTTGATCATTTATTCATCCCTTCTTTCCACAGAGTTTCCACCACCCAATAATACCCAACCTCGGATTCCTTCGACACCCCTTCACACTAGGTTTGACGTTTCTTTTATTTTTAAGCCTCGTGTTGCACCGAAGCAAGGCATGGCTCCTTCGTGGTTTTCTTCCCAAAGTTTTCGAATAGTCGTGATGATCTCACTCGTTCTTTCCTCTCCTCTCCAAGGAAGATCGAATCAGTAATGTAAGGTTTGTTTTTCCTTTTTTATTTTCCCTTCTCTTCCTATGAAAACCGTTTATATATATATATATATGTTTATGGGTAATGTATATATATATATATATTACATATGCGGATATTTTCAACCCTATTAGGACTGCCTAGATACTATCAAGACCTTTAAAGGCTTTAGTTTTCTTTTGAATATCATTCATGACCCCCCCCCCCCCGTATACACATATATATATTCTATATATACGGTTTTCTGTATATTATATTTATATATATACAAGCACTCTGGTGAAAGTGGATATCATGATATGTTATTCATTACAAAACCTCGTTTTATACAGCAACATGTGTATATGGTTTGCATCTATCAATGTACATATATATATATAATATGTGTAATTGGGTGTTGAAATATTAATGTATATATATTTATATATTCCCATCTTAAAACTTGTTTTTAAGATTTCTGATTACTTCATTAATGTATACTGAATTCTACCTACCTATATAGGTTATTTTGAATCTACTTTAGTCTAAAAATACATTGTGTAAACTCTATATGTATATATATATATATATCACTAAATAATCATATGTTTATGTATTTAATTACAGATTAATTATGGTTTTTAGGAGATGAACACTCATCTCTAAATATTAATTTAAGCGCAAACTAGGTTTTGGGGTTCTAAGTGAACATGTGCTATAGTATAAAACCATCTCATTCATATAGTTATGAGCATTCGGTTTCATGGATAATAAACCCTATATGTTTTGGTTTTGATCAAATAAATTGTTACTGGCCAGGGGAATTCTAATCTTAAGGAAATTTAATGGACCATGATTAAATTGTGTAAAAAACCATATATACACTTGGAATATATATGGTTATGTAAAATGCATGTTATATATTTATTTTCCAAAACCATAAGTTCAAATAATAATTACAAGGACTTAGTTTATACTTTAATACACATAAGATTTTAGTAATTGTGGTGGTTCCCAAGCCAACATGTATGTTTCTCTAATGATCTTGTTTAATAAAAAAATTACATTGACTTACACTCATGTTTTAGGCATTAAAAGAAGTATCTTGGCTTGATTAAGAAATATTAGTGGGTTAGGGGTTTATGGGATCATGTTCTATGTATTTATTGTATTATGATAAACCTGTTGCGGTGAATGTTAGTAGTTAATCAAGTTTTGGTTTAATTTATTTGCTTGTTCAATGACTTGTTAATCACAAAAATTAGTTGAAAATTTTTTCCTTAAGTATTTCAATTCCAAGATATAATAATTTTATGGGTATCAAATTTTATCATCTCTTGTGATAAACCCTTATCATCTATCATTTTATGTGTTTTTTATGAGATAAATTAATGGAATCGTGTATGTGGAGTTAAGAGCATGGATTCACATATTTTAAACTTAGTTATTATCAAGGTAGAAATTATGCATGTTATACTGTCACATTTAATGAATTTATTCTTCCATAAATGTCATTTCATATTTTGATAAAACACCAAATAATAATAAATAATCTAAGAACCTATTATTTGGAGTGGTATGGGACACCCCAATTAACATCACTTTAAAATGGGTATCCAAAGCGGTATGGGATGACTTGGATACATAGCCCGCTAAGAAATAAGAGGACTTTATTGGACTAATTATGTGATGGGTGGTGTCTGCTATAGCCCATGATGCATCAGTCGATCTCATGAGACAAAACAGAGTCATGTTACAAGACTTGATAATAGGTACGGTATAGGTGAAATTCCTAGACATAGATAATTATCATCTTGGCACAAGGCATTGACACAGTCTGGCATTATACCCTCCTCTTAATGTTTTAGTAATTGACCAACCAAGGTATTTTACGACTTGTAGGACATTCTTGGTTTAGAGACTTTAGTATGCATAGAATGAATTGATGGAATGACATGTTATGTCTCAGTAGTTTTGGACATGATCCAATTAGCTGTAGCATTATTTTATTACATGTGAAAAGATATGGATATGGCCAACATGATATGTGCATCAGTTATGTTCAATATTACAGCTTTTAGATTGCGTCTTGTGCAATTAGAACTATCTTTGTAGTAGTATTCATTACCCTGCATGTTGTTAATGGTCATGTTTTATACAAGCATTTAATTTTTCCATATTTGGAACTGCGTACTCTGATCATGAGTACATTATATGATATTAGTTTTTTTTATTTCAAGAAAATTAATTTCCCAATGTTTTCAGTTCAAAATCAAGAATAAGGGTGTTCTTTACAGTAATGAATTATTATTTTCAAGTTGTTTTCAAACCCCTTACTGGGAAAAATTTTCTCACCCCATGTTTTTGTTTTTTAAAAATTTTAAGGTTTGGGTTGTAATAAATATGTTTTCTAAAGTAGCTGGTTTCCTAGAACCATGAACCTCGTGATCCTCTGTAATAATGGGACATGATGTACTATTTGTAATGTTTGAGTTAAATTTTTAGTACAATATGCCTCTTGGGCACCGACTCTGTAACACCCCGAGATTTTATGAAAAATATTATTTTAATTTCATTAATGTCTTATGTTGTATTCTACACCAAGATTACCCTGCGCTATACGCAACACCGTATTAGCCTGTAGTATACGCAACACTATTCTTGGACCGTGTTACACATAATTTTGATAATAGTTATTCTATGCAATATTGAGTATATATATATATATATGTATATTAAATTTATAAATGAAATATGGTTGGATTATGTTATACGAAACAACGAAGGATTCTTTCACAACACGCAACCCTGACTTGGCTTTCATTACACGCAATCGTGACCTTCCTCGATAGCGTGTGTTGTACGCAATACCGGGTTTTAATAAACAATGTTATATTATTATAATATTGTCATGAACTAGCCGTTATGAATAGTATTAACTAAATTTTGAATTTTATAACATTATTATTCATCTTACACATTTCTAGAACATGGTATAAGAACAAAATAAATTTTTCAGGTAAAATAAGTATTTTTCAAAAAATGCAGTTTTACCGCCTTTTGATGGCGCACCCACTTTAAATATAGTTTTTGACATGTTTATATGTTCAATTTGACGAAATAATATTCTTCCTTTGAATCAGGATATAAAAATTTACATTAGATAAAGTTTTGATATTTTTCCGATAACTTTCATATTTTAATGAATAGTAAAAGCGCGCTATATTTTAATTAAAAACAACTTTTTTCATCGTAATATCTTATGTGGTTAAATTATAATATTGAATGGTTTTAAAGTATAAATAGAATATATTTTTACCATTTAATATAATTTATGTCATTAGCATTGATTTTACCTTGAATTCGTAGGTTAAATCAATTCAATCTTTTGCAAAGTTTTAAAGAAAAACCTGTTTTCTTTCGACAACGGGATTAATTTTAATTTAATTTCTGCATCTTTTGTGTATTGAATTTGGAAAAATGGATTCCATATTTGGAATCAGTGGGTCCAAATTATGTTAATAAGCTACTTTTTATTTTTGGGAATTATGAATAGTAACTACGGTAAATTTTATTTACCCTAGTAAAAGGTAAATCAGGTAATTAAGGGTAAATATAATATTTTAAAATTACCCTAAAATTGTCAAAATCCTATTGGATGACTAAAAGTCGACCCATATCACCTAAGGGTCTGATTAGAATCATTTAATGGACATTTGTCCATGAAAATAACTTAATTATTATTAAAACCAAAGAAAGTGACAACATGTCACTATCTTAAATCTTATAAGTATATTAATTTTAATTTAGTGATAAACTTCATGAAACTTTGAACATGAATAGTCTTCAGAAATCTAATGAAATTATCTACATCATATAAATTTATTTATAATTTTTAGGGATTAAATAATTATCATTAATTATGACACAATAGTGATGCAGAAATTGTTTATCTAGTGAAAAATCAAGAATATTGTTTTTATTAAACTAATACTGACCATAAAATGCACAAATACCTAACCAAAACTTATTTTCCATGTAAATGTAAACCATAAGAATCCAATGGTCGAATATTTGACCATTTGGAGACTTATAAAAGCGATTATGACACTTATATTATTTTATTTTAAATGATGCCAAAGTTGTCCCCTTCAAAATTTAATAAATATAACAATTTAAATATTGTGATTTTAAGATGATAAATTCGAGTAAAAGTATTATTCAGAAATTTAATATATTTATTTTCATCATAGTAATTTATTTTTAATTTTTATGCAACAAATAATTGTATTAAATAATTATACAAAAATGTTGTAGTATTTATTTTATTAAGAGAGAGACCAAATAAATGGTTCAAAAATAATAAAATAAATATTATATGAACTATTTAATGTGCTCCAATAATTTTTAAGATAAATATGACATTTTATTAATCTATTAAAACTTTTAGTTCGAACATATCTTCTGTATTTATTTTATTTAAATTCAAATAAATGAATAGTGTCAAAATTGACACTATTGTTATTTTATAAAAAAAACATATTATAAAATTGATTAAAAATCACAAAATATTTCAAAATTATAAGTTTAAATTTATATGATCTAAAATGTTATTAAGAATCCAATTATGGACAATTCACAACAAATAAGTAATTATTTGTTATAATTTAAAAATTAGAATGTTATTACCACAAATAAAATTAAATTGATTAAATAAGGATAAATCATGTTGATAATGTTTAAAATAAATTCCTAACATGTCTAAATTCTATTGTTTGATGATATTACAACCTTATCTTATCTAATATTTGAATATGAGTCATTTTTGGAGGTTTTTATGTGGTGTTAGATTTATTATAAATTAATATTTTTAAGAATTCCAAAGGTGCCCCTCTCCTCCCTTATAAAAGGGCACCTCCTCCCTCTCTTCCCCACACAACTTTGAGCCTTAAAACTCGTCCAACCCCAGCCAAAATCTCTTCTCCACTTCCCTAGTATCATTCTAGAGGTCCTGGTCTTCTTCAAAGACCATCCTTAGTTCTTTAAGTGGAGGTTAAGAAAAGGCGCGTCAAAAAGAGGTAATATCCATTACCGATCTTTTTCAATTTCATTCTTCTTCAACTTCTTCTTAATTATTTGTTTCATGATAAAGTAATAACATAAGTATTACTTACATACTGATATGTTATTATAAATATGAAACAAACCTAATTCACCTTCTATCAATCCTACGGAAAAATGAAATCACCGCGTGTGCGTACGTACGGAATACCTTCTCCACGCTGTGGTGTAATCTATTTTCCACTATCACCTTAAAAGGATGAGTATAATGGTGTACTGAGTAACTATATATGATTATTATAGAGTGATATTGATACTGAAATAGTATACATACACTTCAACACAATTCCACGACCATGGGAACGATATCATCGCTCGTGCGTACGTACGGACTACCGTCTCCACGACGCGATGAGATTCATTCTCAATGATTAACCATTCATGAATGATTATAAAGTATATATAATATGTAATAATGAAATATATGAAATAATAATGATACTGGATTTATTTATATATTTATTTGTATGTCATCTACTTAATTCCATTCAATTCAATAAGGAAACGAAAACAGCGTTCATGCGTACGTACGGACTACCATGTCCATGAACGGTGTATTTCTTTCCATTTAATGATTTATTATATATATGTATATCCTGAATATATATATATATAAATCATGTTTTATGTTCTGGAATTAAGTAATCATGATCTAAGTAATCATATGAATAATTACAAGTCAAAACACGGACGACAAATGAAACAATTTTACCCAAAACGCTCTTTAACATGGAATTTACAAAACAACGGGTAATATAAAGTCAAAAGTGAACCATATATGATATCATAACAATGAATATGATTCTGTAATAAGTAAACGACATTATTTAAATCATTAAACAGGAGGTTCGGACACTTATGAAGCAAATCGGACCTAAGGTAAGGGAAATATCACAATCTCATTTTTATCCGAGATTGTTTATACATTAGTATTTACAGCGGTGTATTTTATCGTCCACATCCATGTTTCCTCAATATGTAATATTATTTCCATCCACCTACAATTTTTTAAATATAATTTTACCCTTCGGTGAGTTTTTAGTAAAGGATATGAAAGTTATCTTTTTTCGTTTTTTTCATACGAGGTACTTTTTGACTTTCCGACAAAAGTACGAGAAGAATGTTTTTTTTAACTTATACGGCACGAACGGATTTTTACGGTTTTATAAAGCCTTATTTTCATGAACCTTCCTCCAAAATATTTCATTACTGTTTTCAATAAAATCTCTTTCTTTTAAAATTTCATGATGTTTTGTGAAAAGGAATTGATTTTGAAGAAGAAAGGATATTTTCCTCAAGAATTAATTTCAAGTGTTTTATCAAAATTATTTTCCATCTAAGATAATAAAGGGTTCTGTTTCTATCCATATTTTTACATTGATTTGACTATGTTGTGATGGAATTATGTTTATGAATTCCTTTATCTTATATGAATTATTTTATGATGTCATGATGTTTAAGATTCCCATTTGTATTACATGGGTTATGCAATGATGTTTGATTTATGATTTTGTGGCACACATAAGAATGGTATCATTATGAGATGGATGGGACCTATATCTCCCTCCAATGCATTGGGTAAATATTTTATATCTCATGAGATAGACATGGCTGTAATGGTAGGTTATACCGGTTCAGTGAAACAGGACTGAAACGAGGGTCACTCGATTCAGAAATGGACTTTGTCCACTAAGATAGTCTTGGCAATGAGTCTTGACTAACAAGAAATGATTCTCTATGATTATGTGTGTATGCCACAAAGTTTAATGTTTTATGTTATGATTATTTTGAATACATTTCACTACCATGAGTTATCCCAGGTTATGAAATTATGATCTCTTTTGAAGGTTAAGATTTCCAAAAGTTATGTTCTTATGAATATGAAGTGATTGATTTTTCTTTTGTTTACCCTTACTGAGCATTTGATCTCACACTTTTATGTTTTCTTTTCCCCAGGATATAAAGAAAGGTTTTAGGTAAGAAAAAAAAGGGAAGATCTTTATGGGAGATATTGAAGATCTTTCACCAGGATTAGAAGATTACGTTCTGAGTTTCCAAAGACACTAAACTATTACGATCCTTGTGTGTGTGTTTTTGTTATGTACTAAGTATTTCGCAAAAGTAATGTAATGTCCATGTACGTCATGCTTCGGGACTCTACAGTTGGTATCAGAGGAAAGGTTTAGTCAACCTTTGGAAACTAGGATGCGAAAACGTTAGTGAGATCCCTAGAGATATTTCTAAGGTATGTCTAGGGATGCCCCTAAGGATAAGTATACGTATAGGATATAGTCCTAGAACTATGGTAACGATATTAGATTAAACCAATGATGTTAGATATTTAAGTTACTCCCCTTTATTTTGATTTTTTCCTCTCACACTATTCTTTTTGGGTTTTAGAAAATGGCTGGAAACAAGGTGATTCACGATAATGGAGGATATGATGGACAATGGAATGATATTCTTCATGAGAAACCAAATGAAATGGGATTTGGATGTCCAAACATCATTATTATGCCGAATCAGCAATCTCATAATATGATCAATAAAGTAAAATCTGGTAAGTTTCCTGACTCTGCTAATAAAAGAAAGATGGAGTTTCATTATGATCATAGAGGAAAGAAATTTCAATTTCCCCTATGTAAATCATGTGGGAAGAGGCATCAATGAGATTGTTTCAAAGGAACTAGAAGATGCTTTGGTTGTGGAAAAGAAGGACACAAAGCCAGTAAGTGCAAAGGAAAAGGTTCAGTTAACACCAGGGATGAGGCTAATGGTATTGCTACGATATCAACAATGGTTAAATGTTTTAAATGTGGAATGTACGAGCATTATGCAAACCAATGCCCTAAGGGAAAGTCTCATGAAGAGAATTAGTATGGTCGTATGAGTAGTTTTTATGTTGATGATGATGATGAGACTACAAATGATATGTGAGATGAATGAATTGTTGAAGCTCGGTCAATGGTTTAAGAATGTAGTGGAATGATTACATGTTTATCAAGTGTAATGTTGTATAAGTAATTTCATGGTACTATGGGATAAAGAGACATCTAAGGATTTTTACATTGTTGTCTTTCCTTAAGTTTTGAAAGTATGTGATGAATGGTACCAGTATTTTTGGAAAGTAGATGATATGTGCATAATGAAGGGATAAGACGATAATGAGATGTTTGATTGTATGCATGAGCTCATGATTGATATAAGGACTAAGTGATATCATGGTTTGAGTATATAGAATTTTGAGGATTTTGGTATGTGGAAAGTGTTAACTTTTAACTGCATTCATGTTTTCACTAAGGTATTCAAAACAATACATGATTAAGGACTTTGAATGTTTGGAATGTGACCAACAAAACATATCTTATGATATATGGGGATCAATGATGGTATTAAATCTCTGGTAATCATTTTCACTATGTTATGGGAGTGGAGTACAGTATTATGGATAAGCCTAAAGATTAGAATGGATTATGTTGGACATAAGTTAGGATAAAATGTTTTTCGATATTATTGATGGGATGTTATATTAATATAGCTTTTGAAAAAGGAAAACCTGCAGGACGGGTGACAACCCATCGCTTCTGACGAGGCTGTGGGAATCGAACCCACAAACAAAATGTGACTGGCCTTTATCGCCTACTACTGGCCTACAGAAAGTCCATGTTTAGTAGAAACTAGTTTTATTATATTAATCAGTATGATATATGAAGTATAAATCCATTTTAGGAACCATATATGATTAATCTCACTATGGAATGACTTATGATAACCTTTTGTTTGATACAGATGGAATGACCCGTCATTCTATCACATGATCTGCTAACACTTCACGAATAACAAATTGAACTTCATTTATTTAAGAGATGAAGTGGAAATTGTTCAACGCACAAACAACAGTGAGATTGTACCAAAATAAAGTATGTTTTTATTCTAATTCAAACTCTTCAACTTTAAGGAAATGATCTTGAAAACCAAAAATGTTGTCCTAGTTCCCTTATATCTGATGAATCAGATGGTACCCTAGATCGTCACAAATTTATGGCTTTGTGATTGCTGGATTTTCCATAGCCATGTTCTCTACCACTCTCCATCAGAACATGATGGTTAGATTTCTCTTCCATATCCATATTTTCAGCTATGTGGAAACCCAGTGATTATTTTATTTGGGTAACTGTTACGTTTCATAATTTTGTTTTTAAAGATAAGTTTTGATATTCCTTTTTACGATGTGGGTTTCTATCAAAGAAACTTTCAAATAGTAAACCATTTATAACCCTTAAGAATTTCGAGGGCGAAATTCATTTTAAGGGGGGTAGAATGTAACACCCCAAGATTTTATGAAAAATATTATTTTAATTTCATTAATGTCTTATGTTGTATTCTACACCAAGATTACCCTGCGCTATACGCAACATCGTATTAGCCTGCAGTATACGCAACACTATTCTTGGACCGTGTTACACATAATTTTGATAATAGTTATTCTACGCAACATTGAGTATATATATATATATGTATATTAAATGTATAAATTAAATATGGTTGGATTCTGTTATATGAAACAACGAAGGATTCTTTCACAACACGCAACCCTAACTTGGCTTGCATTACACGCAATCACGACCTTCCTCGATAGCGTGTGTTGTACGCAATACCAGGTTTTAATAAACAATGTTATATTATTATAATATTGTCATGAACTAGCCGTTATGAATAGTATTAACTAAATTATGAATTTTAAAAAATTATTATTCATCTTACACATTTATAGAACATGGTATAAGAACAAAATAAATTTTTCGGGTAAAATAAGTATTTTTCAAAAAATGCAGTTTTACCGCCTTTTGATGGCGCACCCACTTTAAATATAGTTTTTGACATGTTTATATGTTCAATTTGACAAAATAATATTCTTCTTTTGAATCAGGATATAAAAATTTACATTAGATAAAGTTTTTATATTTTTCTGATAACTTTCATATTTTAATGAATAGTAAAAACGCGCTATATTTTAATTAAAAACAACTTCTTTCATCGTAATATATTATGTGGTTAAATTATAATATTGAATGGTTTTAAAGTATAAATAGAATATATTTTTACCATTTAATATAATTTATGTCATTATCATTGATTTTACCTTGAATTCGTAGGTTAAATCAATTCAATCTTTTGCAATGTTTTAAAGAAAAACCCGTTTTCTTTCGACAACGGGATTAATTTTAATTTAATTTCTGCATCTTTTGTGTATTGAATTTGGAAAAATTGATTCCATATTTGGAATCAATGGGTCCAAATTATGTTAATAAGCTACTTTTTATTTTTGGGAATTATGAATTGTAACTACGGTAAATTTTATTTACCCTAGTTAAAGGTCAATCGGGTAATTAAGGGTAAATATAATATTTTAAAATTACCCTAAAAAATGTCAAAATCCTATTGGATGACTAAAAGTAGACCCATATCACCTAATGGTCGGATTAGAATCATTTAATGGACATTTTTCCATTAAAATAACTTAATTATTATTAAAACCAAAGAAAGTGACAACATGTCACTCTCTTAAATCTTATAAGTATATTAATTTTAATTTAGTGATCAACTTCATGAAACTTCGAACATGAATAGTATCAAGAAATCTAATGAAATTATCTACATCATATAAATTTATTTATAATTTTTAGGGATTAAATAATTATCATTAATTATGACACAATAGTGATGCAGAAATATTTTATCTAGTGAAAAATCAAGAATATTGTTTTTATTAAACTAATAGTGACCATAAAATGCACAAATACCTAACCAAAACTTATTGTCCATGTAACTGTAAACCATAAGCATCCAATGGTCGAATATTGGAGCATTTGGAGCCTTATAAAAGCGATTATGACACTTATATTATTTTATTTTAAATGATGCCAAAGTTGTCACCTTCATAATTTAATAAATATAACAATTTAAATATTGTGATTTTAAGATGATAAATTCGAGTAAAAGTATTATTGTGAAAGGTAATAGATTTATTTTCATCTTAGGATTTTAGTTTTTATTTTTATGCAACAAATAAGTATATTAAATAATTATACAAAAATGTTGTAGTATTTATTTTATTAAGAGAGAAACCAAATAAATGGTTTCAAAAATAATAAAATAAATATTATATGAACTATTTAATGTGCTCCAATAATTTTTAAGATACATATGACATTTTAGGAATCTATTAAAACTTTTAGTTCGAACATATCTTCTGTATTTATTTTATTTAAATTCAAATAAATGAATAGTGTCAAAATTGACACTATTGTTATTTTATAAAAAAAAACATATTATAAAATTGATTAAAAATCACAAAATATTTCAAAATTATAAATTTAAATTTATATGATATAAAATGTTATTAAGAATCCAATTATGGACAATTCACAACAAATAAGTAATTATTTGTTATAATTTAAAAATTAGAATGTTATTACCACAAATAAAATTAAATTGATTAAATAAGGATAAATCATGTTGATAATGTTTAAAATAAATTCGTAACATGTCTAAATTCTATTGGTTGATGATATAACAACCTTATCTTATCTAATATTTGAATATGAGTCATTTTTGGAGGTTTTTATGTGGGGTTAGATTTATTATAAATTAATATTTTTAAGAATTCCAAAGGTGCCCCTCTCCTCCCTTATAAAAGGGCACCTCCTCCCTCTCTTCCTCACACAATTTTGAGCCTTCAAGCTCGGCCAACCCCTGCCAAAATCTCTTCTCCACTTCCCTAGTATCATTCTAGAGGTCCTGGTCTTCTTCAAAGACCATCCTTAGTTCTTTAAGTGGAGGTTAAGAAAAGGCGCGTCAAAAAGAGGTAATATCCATTACCGATCTTTTTCAATTTCATTCTTCTTCAACATCTTCTTCTTTATTTGTTTCAAGATAAAGTAATAACATAAGTATTACTTACATACTGATATGTTATTATAAATATGAAACAACCGTAATTCACCTTCTATCCATCCTACGGAAAAATGAAATCACCGCGCGTGCGTACGTACGGAATACCTTCTCCACACCATGGTGTAATCTATTTTCCACTATCACCTTACAAGGATGAGTATAATGGTGTAATTAGTAACTATATATGATTATTATAGAGTTATATTTATACTGAAATAGTATACATACACTTCAACACAATTCCACGACCATGGGAACGATATCATCGCTCGTGCGTACGTACGGACTACCGTCTCCACGACGCGATGAGATTCATTCTCAATGATTAACCATTCATGAATGATTATAAAGAATATATAATATGTACTAATGAAATATATGAAATAATAATGATACTGGATTTATTAATATATTTATTTGTATGTCATCTAATTAATTCCATTCAATTCAATAAGGAAACGAAAACAACGTTCATGCGTACGTACGGACTACCGTCTCCACGAACGGTGTATTTATTTCCATTTAATGATTTATTATATATATGTATATCCTGAATATATATATATATAAATCATTTTTTATGTTCTGGAATTAAGTAATCATGATCTAAATAATCATATGAATAATTACAAGTCAAAACACGGACGACAAATGAAACAATTTTACCCAAAACGCTCTTTAACATGGAATTTACAAAAGAACGGGTAATATAAAGTCATAAGTGAACCATATATGATATCATAAAAATGAATATGATTCTGTAATAAGTAAATGACATTATTTAAATCATTATACAGGAGGTTCAGACACTTATGAAGCAAATCAGACCTAAGGTAAGGGAAATATCACAATCTTATTTTTATCCGAGATTGTTTATACATTAGTATTTACTGGGGTGTATTTTATCGTCCACATCCATGTTTCCTCAATATGTAATATTATTTCCATCCAACTAAAATTGTTTAAATACAATTTTACCCTTCGGTGAGTTTTTAGTAAAGGATATGAAAGGAATCGTTTTTTGTTTTTTTCATATGAGGTACTTTTTGACTTTCCGACAAAAGTACGAGAAGAATGTTTTTTTAACTTATATGGCACGAACGGATTTTTACGGTTTTATAAAGCCTTATTTTCATGAACCTTCCTCCAAAATATTTCATGACTATTTTAAATAAAATCTCTTTCTTTTAAAATTGCATGATTTTTTGTGAAAAGGAATTGATTTTGAAGAAGAAAGGATATTTTCCTCAAGAATTCATTTCAAGTGTTTTATCAAAATTATTTTCCATCTAAGATAATAAAGGGTTCTGTTTCTATCCATATTTTTACATTAATTTGACTATGTTGTGATGGAATTATGTTTATGAATTCTTTTATCTTATATGAATTATTTTATGATGTCATGATGTTTAAGATTCCCATTTGTATTACATGGGTTATGCAATGATGTATGATTTATGATTTTGTCGCACACATAAGAATGGTATCATTATGAGATGGATGGGACCTATATCTCCCTCCAATGCATTGGGTAAATATTTTATATCTCATGAGATAGACATGGCTGGAATGGTAGGTTATACCGGTTCAGTGAAACAGGACTGAAACGAGGGTCACTCGATTCAGAAATGGAATTTGTCCACTAAGATTGTCTTGGCAATGAGTCTTGACTAACAAGAAATGATTCTCTACGATTATGTGTGTATGCCACAAAGTTTAATGTTTTAAGTTATGATTATTGTGAATACATTTCACTACCATGAGTTATCCCATGATATGAAATTATGATCTCTTTTACAGGTTAAGATTTCCAAAAATTATATTCTTATGAATATGAAGTGATTGATTTTTCTTTTTTTTACCCTTACTGAGCATTTGAGCTCACCCTTTTATTTTTTCTTTTCCCCAGGATATAAAGAAAGGTTTTAGGTAAGAAAAAAATGGAAGATCTTTATGGGAGATATTGAAGATCTTTCATCAGGATTAGAAGATTACGTTCCGAGTTTCCAAAGACACTAAACTATTACGATCCTTGTGTGTGTGTTTTTGTTATGTACTAAGTATTCCGAAAAAGTAATGTAATGTCCATGTACGTCAAGCTTCGGGCCTCTACAGACTCCGGGCATTCGGGGGCTAGGTCCTCACAGTTTGTATCAGAGGATGGGTTCATAAAATTCTGGAAAACCATGTAGTATGATTATATAACTATGATTGACTAAGTAATTATGTTGAAACTTTCAGATGGATGATGGAAACATATCTACCAATCTTCTGTCACTTCCCACAAAGGCCCTAGGGACCATTGTGTCTCTAGCTAGCCGAGAGAACTTTCTTAATTACGCCCATATTCTCATTTCATGCAAGCACCTGTATGATGTGTCAAACTCGCCTAGGGTTCTTAGTCTACATCGGGGGTTGGGAATGGATTACCTTCTTATGATGATGACCCAATTTCCCTCATATGCACAACAGAGAAGGTACTATGAAGGACTCTTCTAGGAATTCCTGACTAGTAAAGAATTTGGCTATATGATCATTAACCCTTTTCAAGATGCTGTTGCGGATGGAGACCTCCGTGCGGCCTACCTTTTTCAGATTTTTCACTATGGATTCTAGGGTAAGTTGATGGACTTTGGGATGTTATAAGATTATTCCACCTGATTGTCTTATTGGAAACATGTGTATAATGACGTTTCCCGACATCATACCCCTTATGATAAACTCAGGAGACGTCATAGGTGGTCCCATCAGTTTAATCCCATCTTCTCAACATGTGTTTAGTTTGAAGAATTAGGGAGTTTTTTTTCTCTATGTGGTGTTCGTTTAGTAAATCATTAAGGAAACTCATGTAGTGTTATATAAACTTTTATGTTAATGAAACATTACATGGTTTCTTTTCCTATCCCTACTTTATCTGTATTGTTAAGTAAATTCTCATGAATGTATCTTCCAGATGGCTAGACAGAAAAACATCTCATCTCTACCTGATGAGATAGTATATGATATTTTGATTAGAACATGCACGATGGACTATTCATCATTCGACAACCTCTGAGGATCTTGTCAATGCCTGCTTGACTTGTCAAATATCCCTAAAATTCTTTGTTCATGTCAAGATAATGACCATGTTTTTCATCTCATTTCCACTTCCCAACTCCCATGTTATAGGCGAATGGGGAGATACTACGATGGCCTTTTTAAGTGTTTTACTTTGGTGCAAAAATTCTATGGCAAATCATGCTTCCTTATAGCTGCCCAAGATGGCCACCTCAGGGTAGAATTTATGTTCCAGATCTTAAACTTAGTATATTCAATCACATCATTCCCCTTTAATATCTCGAGCGTGATGTAGTCCGGCGGGTCATCATGGAATTTGTCCACTAGGACATTTTCGAGATTTTTACCGCATGAGCCTCCCTATGGAAGCCTCTGTACAGAACACATGAGCAGGAGATCAAGACATACTTCTCAAGGTGAATCTAGGCTAGTGAAGCAGAAGAACTAAGTACCGACATGGGTATTCCATCGAATGAGCCAAATATATTGTTTTTTGTATTGTTGAACAATGGGGGTTTTTCTTTTTATGAATAGAATTGTGAGGATGCAATTATTTGAAGGGGGGAATAATGTAACATCCTAGGAGTCTGTGTTTTATGTTACGGTAAATTTTTTTCTTGCTATGTCACCCATTAATCAAACAAACCCGTTTCTTATAAAAATAATAATATTGAAATAGATTAAACACACAAAATGAACCAAAGGTTCTTTATTAAAATAGGGAACACCATAGTATCTAGAATACACTATGATCAAACAGGAAAATATAGCTAACCAAAAATACCAAATAAAAACCCTATAATTATTATAGGAAGACTGCTCAAAACAACAAGAAACCCGAGAAGACGACATGGATCTTTAGCATCCGCCATAACAGTCAAAATAACGGCCAAGGCCACTACGGACGTACTGAGCACCAAAGGAATGACGTGAACCATATTCTCCTTCTCTTTCAATCTCATAGAGTTTAAGACACCCTGAGACTAGGTTTAATATGACACCAATTTGATTGTTACTTATTATGTAGTCGTTCGGTCTTTGAATTCCTTGACGGTTGGTTAAAAGGGTTCATATTTTTAAAAATAATGTATTTTATCTTCTTTATGAAAAACTTGGGTTTTATGATGCTTTTATAATTTTATTTTATGTTTTGAAGTTATGTCTTTAAATGTTGTAGTTTCAAAATAAAAGAATACTTTTATAATCCTATTTGTTTTCACAAACCCTAGTGTTTATATAGTTTAATTCCTAATAATTTAGAACATCTTTTAAATAATATGACTCCTAAAAATGGTATTTTATATGTATTGAACCAATAAACCTTTAATAAGTATTTTGAGGATGAATGTTTACTAATGATTTAAAAAATCCTAATGTAATATTTAATCTAAATGAAACCATGTTTTTAACTTATGTTTATAGATACTTATGGTTTAAAAATACCATATGTGATTAAATTAATGTGCATTTTGTTCAAATAAGTTTTTTATCATTTTTAATAAATCATTTTAGGGGGACCAGCCAACCGAGGGTATCTTTAATGCCAAGCCCTCAAGGTCAAAGCTAGTTCCCCCAGACACCCATGGTGGTGACCAGTGGTGTCTCGAGTATGCACTGAGGAGAGCCCGAGCATAGCTTATGCTAGGTACCGGCGCGCACGCACATGACCATGTATAAGGCTTGCGGTGTGCAGGGTGTAACAGTGGGACGATGCCTATAAGGGGCCTGTGTATAAGGCCTCGAAAGTGTTTTCATGTGTTATTGTCATGAGGCAGGAGCGCTCTGGATTATAAGCTGCACCCGAAAACTCAGTTCGTTTTGATGTGGGAACGGTTTTTTGGCCAAAACAAGATCTCGGTCATGGGATCTCTCAACGTGAAATCTCGACCGTCGAAACTGATCCTGGGTTCAACCTTAATCAAATGCAGAATACTCCCACATTTTTCAGAACCGTATGATACTTGGTGATCTAATCTAGGTCGTTCAAAGTTTTTTCAAACTCCACTTTGTTTCTGGGCCGTCTGATCAGATCTGGACCTAATCTCGGCCGCCCATTCTTTTTAAATACTCTAATCATATCCCAATTTAATCCTGGCCATACAATCCTTTTTAGATCATTTCCCCAGCGTTTCTCTTCTTCTTCTTCGTGCATGTTGTGAACTAGTAGCCTAGCTTCCCATTTTTCGTTTCCTAGACCGACAGTGGACCTTTTTTGTCCTGTCTTTCCAAGGAGTTGGCTCCACCCAATATTACCCGACCTTGAATTCCCTCGACGCCCCTTCACACTAGGTTGGATGTTTATTTTCTTTTTAAGCCTCTTGTTTCACCCATGAATGGCACGACTCATTCGTGTTTTTCTCCCCAGAGTTTTCGACTAGTCACGACAACCTCACTCGTTCTTTCCTCTCCTCTCAAAGGCAGATCGAATCAGTATTGTAAGGGTTGTTTTTCCTTTTTTAATTTCCATTATCATCATATGAAAACCATTTATATATATGTAATTATGTTTACGGGTTATGTATATATATATATATATATTACATATGTGGATGTTTTCAACCATGTTATGACTACCCGGATACAGTCAAAAACTTTAAAGGCTTTACTTTTATTTTAAATCTAATTCATGACCTCCCCTCGTATTCACATATATAAATTCTATATAAACGGTTTTCTGTGTAATATATATATATGAATATGCACTCTGGTGAAAGTAGATATCACATTATTTTATTCAATACAAAACCCTTTTTATATAGAAACATCTGTATACGGTTTTCCTCTGTCAATGTACATATATATATAATATGTGTCATCGGGTTATTAAATATTTATGTATATATATATATATTCCCATCTTCAAACCTCTTTTTAAGATTTCCGATTACTTCATTAATGTGTACTGAATTCTACCTACCTATGTAGGTTATTTTGAATATTATTTAGTCTAAAAATCCATTGTGTAAACTCTATATTTATATATATATATATCACAAAATACTCATATGTTTATGTATTTTATTACAGATTAATTATGGTTTTTAGGAGATGAACAATCATCTTTAAATAATAATTTATATGAAAACTAGGTTTTGGGGGTCTACGTGAACTCGTGCTATGGTAAAAAAACCATAATTTTTATATAGTTATGAGCATTCGGTTTCATGGATAATAAACCCTATATGTTTTGGTTTTAATCAAATAAATGGTTAATGGTCAGGGGTATTCTAATCTTAAGGAAATTTAATAGACTGTGATTAAATTGTGTACAAACACATATATACACATGGCATATACATGGTTATGAAAAATGTATGTTTTATATTTATTTTCCAAAACCCGATGTTCAAATAATAATTACCAGGACATAGTTTATACTTTAATACAAGTAGGATTTTAATAATTGTGGTGGTTGCCAAGCCAACATGTATGTTGCACTAATGATCTTGTTTAATTAAAAATTATACATTGACTTCCACTCAGGTTTTATGAATTAAAAGAAGTATTTTGGCTTGATTAAGATATATTAGTGGGTTAGAGGTTTATGGTATCATGTTCTCTGTATTTATTGTATTATGTTAATCATGTTCCGGTGAATGTTAGTAGTTAATCATGATTTGGTTTAATTTATTTTCAAGTTCAATGACATGTTAATCACAACAATTACTGGAAAATGTTTTCCTTAAGTACATCAATTCTGGGATATAATAAATTTATGGTTATCAATTTTTATCATCAAATGTGATAAACCATTATCATCTATCATTTTATGTGTTTTTTAGATAAATTAATGGAATCATGTACCTGGAGTTAATAGAATGGATTCACATATTTGAAACATAGTTCTTATCAACGTAGAAATGATGCATGTTATATTGTCACATTTTATGAATTTATTCCTCCGTAAATTTCATTTCAAATTTTGATAAAAAAACAAAATAATAATAACGAATCTAAGAACCCGTTATTTGGAGTGGTATGGGACACCCTAAATAACATCACATTAAAATGGCTATCCAAAGCGATATGAGATGCCTTGGATACATAGACCCCTAAGAAATAAGAGGATTGTGTTGGACTCATTATGTGACGGGTGGGGTTCTATATTCCCATCGATGCATCAGTAGGTCTCATGAGACAAAACAGAGTCATGGCACAAGGACTGAAAATAGTTACGGTTCAGGTGAAATTCCTGGACATAGACGGTTCAGGTGAAATTCCTGGACATAGATAACTATGGTAGTGGAACAAGGCCTTGACATAGTCTGGAATTATTCCCTCTTATTAATGTTTTAGTAATTGATGAACCATGGGATTTTCTGACTATTAGGACATCCCTGGTTTAGAGACATTAGTATGCACAAAATGAATTGATGAAATGACATGTTATGTCTCAGTAGTTTTGGACTTGATCCAATTAGTAGCAGCTTTATGTTATTACCTGTGAAAAGATATGGATATGTCCAACATGATATTTTCACCAGTTATGTTCAGTATTACAGCTTTTTTATTATGTTGGGTTCACTCTGAACTACCTTTCTAGTAGTATTCATTACCATGCATGTTGTTAATGGTCATGTTTTATACAAGCATTGAATTTTCCCTAATTGGAACTGCATACTATGATCATGATTAGATGTTGTGATATTAGTTTTCTTTATTTAATGAAAATTAATGTCGCGACGTTTTATGTTTAAATTCAAGAATACATTTTTTCTTTATAGTAACGAAATATTATTTTCATGTCGTTTTCAAACCCCTTACTGGGCATACTTTGCTGACCCCATGTTTTTGTTTTTAACAAAATTTTAGGTATGGGTTGTACTAAATATTTTTTCTGAAGCAGTTGGTTTCCCAGAATCCTGAACCTCGCGATCATCTATAATAATGGGACATGATGTATTAATTATAATGTTTGTGATAAATTTTTTGTACATCATGCCTCTTGGGAACCGGATCTAGGCATTCAGGGGTTGGGTCCTCACAGTGGAGGGGAGCTATCCTAGAGGTACGAGGTGTCTAGGGGGATGGGTTTGCTTTTCACGGGGGTAAGGGGTTATCCAGGGGTAGGGGGTGTCTAGGGGGTGGGCGGGTAGACCACTGGGGTGGCAGGGCTGTCTATGGGGTACAAGGTGTGCACGGGGGTGGGTGGGATATCCACTTGGGTGGTGGAGCTGTCCATGGGTATATGAGGTGTACAGGGAGTGGGTGGGATGTCTATGGGGGGAGGGGCTATCCAGGGGCTAGGGGAGTCCAAGGGGGTGGGCGGGCAGTCCAAGAGGGTGGGGGTTGTCCAGGGGGTAGGGGGTGTCTAGGGGGAGGGCAGGCTATCCACAGGGGTTGGGGGTGTCTACAGGGGTGGGGGCTCTCTACGGGGTTGGGGGCTATCCACAGGGTTTGAGGGTGTCTGGGGGTGGTGGGGTGTTCAGTGGGTGGGTGGGATATCTATAGGGGAGGGGTTGTTGAGGGGGTATATGGTGTTCAGGTTGTGGCTGAGCTGTCCACATGGGTACGGGGTGTCTAGGGGTGGGCGATCTGGCCATGGGGTATAGGTGTCCAGGGGGTATCAGGGCTGGGGGTGTCTAGGGGAGGGGTGAATCTGTCAAAATAAAATCATCACACCAAGAATTCTTATTTATAGATAATTAAATAAATATAATTTGACCTATGAAATCACAAACATATTCAGGAACAAGAAATCAATAAACACCAAAGGTCAGAAATATCATTCAAAAATGTAATGGATAAATTTGTCCCTTATCACCAAAATTTTCATCATTGTCATCATCATCCTAACCCTCATCCCCATCGTCATCCCCATCATCATCATCGACATCCTCAATGCCCTCCTCCTAACCCTTTTACTCTTCCATGACCTCCTCATCACCCTCCTCCTCCGCCTCGGCCTCCTCCTCGGCCTCCTCCTTCTCTTTTCCCTCCTCCTCGACCTAGTTCTCCTCTACCTCAGCTTATTTATTACCATCATATCGACCACCACTAGATCTGCTACCCGGTTCACCATATATAGAATGAATTGATGTCATATATTCATTACAAGATGTGTTGGCCTCTAGTGGAAGTGTTGGACGTAAAACGAACATCTATTGCACAAATGTAGTGTTTTCCCTAGCAGTCTATTCTTCTATATTTGTGGCCCTTTTTTCATCTTATTCTGCTTATTCCATAACCTTTTGGAACTTAGTGGAACAACATGTTTTACCTAAGGAGGGTAAATACCTCGTTAAGAACTATACTCTTCCTAGGTCTCTAGCGTACTCTATCATAGTGATCATCTCCAAACACCTGATGTAAGTGATTGTTTAGCCCAAAATTTCCAGTTTCCTTGGCATCAAGGTCCTCTAAAAAATTCTATTACAAATATATATTGATTATTAAGTTACAAAATAGAGATTAAAATTTTACATCAATAAAGTAAAACTTACAATCTATTACTAAGTCGGTTCATTAACCACACTTCCATCTTTCTTTCTTCTGCTCGACCAAAGCAGTTTTCATAAGGCACACGTCCTTCTATATTATATTTATGCCTATAAAATTAAATTCAATGTATCAAACCATAATTGAAAATAGGATACCAATAATTAATTTCATAACTAAAATTATATAACAACTTTAGAAATCAAATAAATTATAGACGAAGAAATAGAAAGTGCAAGTCGTAAATAAAAATTATAAACTATCATACCTGCTTCCTCTCATGATTCGGCGTCATAGAACATCCCAATGTGTAGAGATATTTTTTAGTATCAATATTTTTTTATTTTTGATAAATTATTCCGAAATAAAATTAAATAATTAGTATTAACTAAAAACATGAAAATTTTCATTTAAATACATAAAATGTGATTAATACATTAAACTGAATATTCATCCAATAAGTAATCATCTGTCAATATTTTTAAAATGTAAAATCATCCATGATAGGGAATTACTATATGTTTTTTCCAACTATAGAACACCATCAATTATAAAACTCATTCTTATAGGATCTCCATATCTAACCTACATCCTTTAGATGTGCTGGTTGTGCACCCTCACTATCAGAGAAATTAAACCAAAGATGATATCGAAATATTAATTCATATATATATATAATATATATATTTCATTAAATACAACATATTTTTTTACCCATATCTCTACCAAAGAATTATCCTTGACATTGTTTGGAAAATATCTCTATCAGAGCGGGCAGACAGGAAGGATGTCAGAGTATTTGGAAAGCGTCACTAAAAAACACTGACATTACTGCCCTATTTTTTCAATCATTTAACTATATTCATTGTAGTCCATTATAAACTGAGTGTGGTGATTCCACAATGCAGGCATGTGTGTACAACCCTCCCCTAAATACTATCAGTAGATGTATCTGTTATGAAAAAAACAAATATTTTATCAATATATTTTATAATGAAAATAAATAATGGTATAAAAATTTGTAATGGTTTTATAAGTATACTTGTGGTAGTCTGAACAATGAGTGCTACTGGATCCCCAGAAACTGAAAGAACACCCTATACTAGTAGAGTGGATCCAAATGTATTCTCCATAGGGGAAAACTCTAGTGGAGAAGGAGTAGAATAACATTGAATATAAAAGCTCAGATAGAAGAAAGAAGAAGTAAAAGAAGATGACAAGGATGGTTGGCCGAATACTGGATGGGGAGTGGGAATCATTATCGGATATGGTAAAGATGGGTGAAGAGGCTTAGATATAAATGGTGGTGAAATCATGGGAAGTTAAATATAACACATGTCCCTAATGACACGCTGATATCAGAATGTGGGATGCATGGTATGTCAATGGGAGGGGCATGGGCTAATCGGGTACGCTGACCAGATCATCTAGCTCTCGTACCCCCCCTCTCATACGAACACCCTGAGTACTAGAACCACTACTAGGTTTATCATCAAATAATTGTCTCCTATTAGGTGGATCCTGCAAAAAAACAAATTAATCCCATGACATTATATATTATTTAAATATATATAATTGAAATAAAATACTCACTACAGGAACTAGTGGTGGAATTCCCATCTCAGTCATGCGACGATTGTTTTACATCATCTGTTTGGATTTCCTCTCTTCAATTGGTTGCATTTCCAGCATTTGAAAACAAATATGGAAGTAATTAGAAAAGGATAACTAATGTGTAACCCAAAAAACAAACTAAATGAGAGGGAATAGGGGGATTCATAGATAATTTAACTATCCATTATTTTAGGTGAGTTTAAATAGATATATAATGAATTTAATAAATAGTATAATACGTAATAAAAAATTATAATTTTTAGTGGGATAGTTATTTACTAAGTGTTAGCAGTCTATTAAAATCATGTAACATTGATTAAGTGGCATTATTTCACTCAAAAACCAAGAGAGATTGCTTCCTAAATTATGACTCTAAGAGATGTACCAAAATAGATATATCTAACCAATAAGGGTCCCATGTCTCAGACTCTGGGTATTGTCCTTTATGATGGATTCCTATCCAGTAAGTCAGAAATAAATTAGTTTAGTAGTGGCAGTGTTGATGAATTATATCAATAAATTTTAAATTTTATATATGGAAATATTTATTATTAATCATTAGAACTTTCCAAGTATAATAAGGCTAGATGGTGGCATCTGTTGTTTGATATGTACTTATCAAATATTATGTTATTCTTAGTTCCATGTTCAAAGCATATGTTTATAATATGAGTGGGGTTAGGTAAATTTCAATAAATTATGGAGAGGTTAAGAGGAAGAGATAAAAATAAAACCTATATGTATATGCACCATACAAAAAAAATTAGTAGATGATTTTGTGCATTGAAATGGGTACACAAGTGATGTTTCCCCCAATTTTGGTCACTATTGGGGTCATAATAGACTATTCCAATACCTTGATCCGATCATCCTGATTGGAAATTTTGAAAATTAGTGTTCTGTTTTAATAACCCATCTATGGATGAATTTGATGATGAACCATAGAAAATATAAAGAGAAAACAACTATTAGGAAAAGGATTTCCTAGTAATAAAAATGTGTATAAGTGCCTATGAAGTGGGTCCTTTTGAGGGGGTCCTTTTCATGCTAGGTTCTGAGGAATCATGTAATGTAAATTGATATTCAATAATTATAGAGTAGATCAACCATTTTCATTTTAATTTTATGATGAGGTAAGTGGTCCATTATATATAAATATATAAGGTCATTATGGGAGTATGGGAATATGTTCTTTGTTTTGGTTGTGTTAGTTTGTTGATAAACATGTGGATGATATTTGAATAAATTAGTGCATAGAGAAACATACAATTTATCAGTGACACTGTGCGTTGGGTGATCATGATATAGATCATGGAACATGTAAAATGCATGATATTTTAGAGGAGTTCTGAGGCATCTCTTGGATGGCTTGATGACATTTGATAGAGAATGTTCACTTTAATTTAGTTAGGTATGACTTAGAGAGCATGAGTGGGATGATATATTGGGTGTAATAGGATTTTAGACCTAATACAGAATACAATATGGGAATTCAAAGCAATTTTTTACATGGTACCCATTTTAATTATAAACTACTGAAAGTAGTGAGAGGGAAAATTACTGATTTATTATTTAAGCATGTATCTATTGATACCGAGGTTCTATCCTCCAAATTGATTTATGAAGAGCTCCTTACCACCTGCACACCCCCTCCACACCTCACCCTAACAATCATTCCCTGCATATCCCCCCCCTCCTCAATTCACACTCGCCCTCCCCACATACACATTGCACATCCCCCCTCCTATACACCTCCCACATACACACCCCCTCTCATTCACCAATTACACACCCCCACCTGCACCCCCCCCCCCCCCCCACATTCACAGCTCCCCTCCCCCCACCCCCACCCCAGCTGTAAAACCCACTCCCCCCCCCCCACAACAACGCCCAACAGACTGCACCTTTATAGCCCCCTCCCCTCCCCCCACCCCATGACATTCACTCTGTCACCTCCACAACCACCCCTACTACACCCCCCCCTACCCACATGCATACTGCACATCCCCCCCCCCCCCACCAGCACACACCCCTCACCCACCACAAATGACCCCACCCCAACCCCCCAACTATTAACCCCCCCCCCCCCCCCCATCTCATTCTAAGAAGACTCCCCCTGCACATCCCCCCCTCTCCCCTAACCTGCACACCCCCAACTGCATATCCCACCACCCACTACACACCCACCCTCCCCACCAGCACACTGCTCATCCCCCCACCTACACCCCCTACCCCTATTCACTACACATCCCCCCACCCACCTACACACCCCCTGCACCCCCCACCCCCCCACCCACCCCCACTTGCACAACCCCCACCCCGACCACCACCCCCAAACAACACACTACCCTCCCCCACCTAGTTTCACACCACCTCCCATCCCCCCGACTTGTACATCCCCCTCACCCCACCCATACCTATACAGCCCAAGCCAACCTATAACCCTGTAACGCACCGACCCTAGTTACCTAGAGTCGGTAAATTATTACATAACATTGGCATGATCATGAGAATGATCAAGTCTCGAAAGACCGATTAGTTTAGTAGCCTTGGAATAACTAGATACATCCATAAATTTTTACATTACATCATAAAAAAACATCTTGTCTTCATATCCCCTCATACTATCCCTGCAGGTCATTCATAAATTACTTCTTCATAATCTTGGGAAAAAAATAAAACATTGAAAGGGGTGAGCTCAGATGCTCAGTAAGGATAACATTATAGCAGAAGCTTTCATAAATAAGCATAAACACTTAAGGCAATTTATAACTAAAACAAAAGCCTTTTAAACTTGAACTTCAGCATAAAATGGCAAAGGTAAAATGAAATAATGCCATTTACTTACTCACATGGATATTCTACTAGTCGAATGATCACATGAAATATCAATAACCACTTTCATAATGATGGAATGAATAATGCCCGACTATCATAACCACATATCCAAGGCCTCGTGCCAAGACTACAAATATGATTTTGCCAAGGCCTTGTGCCAAGACACTAGTTTGTCTCATGAGACCTACCGATGCATCGAGGAGCTATAGCGGGCTCCACCCGTCACTTATTAAGTCCAATTAATTCCTCATATGAACATGTTTAAACATAACATAAACATTCTTATTAAAACTAGCATACGAAATGTCAATACTTTTACCACAAACCATGAATGGTATAAAAACAGCACATCCACAGTCAAACATAACTCATTCGATACAATATGGAATATTGTATTGTATAACATTAACCTAAATCAAGAATAATGAAGGATGTTGACATAAATGAAAATAATCATCAAAACTATTTGAGAGAAACATCCCCCTTTTCTTGAAAACATTTAAAAGTCACACTATTTGTCAAGAATCCATTTAAAAGTAGATTTTTGAATCAAAGTGTCCCATACCACTTTGAAACTTTTTAAAAGGAGTTTTAATTTCTAAAACCTTAATTTCCATAAAAATAAATCCTTAAAACCATTTTTAAAACATGGACATTAATGAGCAAGATTTAGTAGAATAAGTCTTTAAAACATTTAAAAATGGTATTTTAGTTAGAGATTCTAACCAAAAGAGACACTTGAATACAAATAATTGAGGTAATCAAAACTTTGTAATATCATGAGAATAAAGGGATTCATGATATACTATGTCAAAGTACATTATATACACCACATAAAAGTGATTTGGTGTATATCAACAAAGAAGTCTCAATGGAATGTAAATTGAGATGAAATCTCTCATAAAGGTCGTATCCTTAGGTTAAGGATAAATCAACGACATAATTATGTGTGAAAAATATAAATACACTGAATATGATTGGATATTCAGTGTAAACCAATCAAAGGATATTAACACATATTTTTGTAAAAACAACAACAACGAACTGGATGTTTAACTCAACAAATGGTGAATTACTCCTATCAAATTCATATCAATGACTTGAGAATTATCAATGGAGTGATTATGTGTATCAAACGTATATCCACAGGAAGGGGAGTGGAAATTATGACATAATCAAATGAATAGAGATTCCACACATAATCTTGGAGTAATATAATCAATGAAATATGCGTAAAGCCGAATGAGTGGAAATTGAAATGTCAAATTCCCTTATCGATTTGGTAACTTACGAAACATACAACTTTGAAAGAAGGATCATACCATGACTATGTAAGTACCCATAAATTAATGTATATTACACAATGAATACAATCATGGGCAGTACACATACACCACATGTAATAATTAAGTGGTGAACAATGGAATTCTCACGAAATTAAGAGTGAGATAAGAAACTCCTTACCACGTTAATCAACTGAGTCGTATGGCCAAAAGTTAATAACCACCAAATGATTTACAGAATAACATGAATATAAATAGAATCATGATAATATATATCAAATGGCAGTACACAATACACCACTTTCAATAATTTAGTGGCGAACAATGGAAATCTCACGGAATTGAAAGTGAGATAAGAAAATCCCTTACCTTGTACTTTTCCTTGGTTGATGGTAGGTTTACCTCCTGTATAATGGTGAAATAATTGTTATTGAGTAATACAAGAATCATTTACTTTAATATGATATCATATATGATCTTTTAACATTGATTGGTTAATAATATCTTAGAATTTTCGTCATTTCGGGTGTTAACGGGTTCATTTTACATTATATTCTCTGTTATGTGAGCCATATTCGTTATTAATTGGATGTATATTATTCATATCCAGAATGATATCAAGTCCTTAGATACTATTTTTAAATCATCAAATTATAATTATACTTGAATGGATATGATGGACAATGAATCTCATCGCGTTCGTGGAGACGGTAGTCCGTACATACGCACGAGCGACAATATCATTCTTTTGATATTAAAATAATATATAATTGGATTTTATATCATATATACAGAATCATTATAATTTTATATTTATTATCTAAATGAGTTACACATCATTATTATACCCATCCAAATAATAATATATTGAATAACAATTACACCACGACGTGGAGACGGTAAGCCGTACGTACGCACGTATGGTGACATGTTATTCAAAGGATGGATAGAATACTGAATATGGTTGTACCATATTTGTAATAACATTACAGTATATATATGATACTGGAGTTATTATTTTATAATGGAAATAACAAAGAAAGAGGAAGTGGAAGAAGAAAGGAACTTGAAAAGGGGTGGTGAAAACATTACCTCTTCTTCGGGTTCTTCCTTTTGATTTGATCAAAAGGGCTCCTTAGGATGGCTTTCTGATCAAACTAAGGCCTCTAGGTTGTAGTGAGGGAAGATGGGAGAGTATTTGGGCAGATTTTTGCCAAACCAAAAGGCTTTGAAGGTGTGAAGAAATGAGAAGGAGGAGTGCCTTTTTATAAGAGGGGTGAGGGGCACCTTTGGAAAAGCTAGAAATATTAATTTATAATAAATTCATATTCAGTTTATAATGGCTCCAAAGTTGACTATTCAAAGGTTAAGGTGGGGATAGGTCGCAAACAACTCAACCAATAGAATTTAGACAGGTTTGGGTACTTATATTAACCTTATCTTTAAGTATTAACTCTAAGTTAATTAGTTTCACTTTTACAATGTCTTTTTGTATTTTTATATAATATGGTTAATAAACTTACTATATACATCCAAGAGACCCCCAAGTGGTCCATTAATGATGAACCTATCATGATATAAGTCTCTTTCCCGAACCTTAGATTTTTAGGAATTTAATATCAATTAATAATATAATATTTGTTTTAAGAACTCTTTTATGTCAATTTTGACACTATTCAATAGTTGATTTTTGTGAAACTCATAACAGATTGATTACTTCGAACAAAGTAAATTAAATAAATCCTAATATATCATATTATCCTATAAAATTAGTTTAATTCATTAAAAGTTTCATATTATATTTATTTGGGTATTTATAATATCAATTATTTTAATTTTTCACTATTATAGTAATTACTGCATCATCATTGTGTCATAAATAAAATAAATTATTTAATGTCTAAAAATTATAAATAAAATATCATTATGTAGGAAATCTTTTTATATTTCTAACTAATATTTATAATCTAAAATCCAACATATATAACCCTATGTAAAAAGTGTTTTTCTAAAAGATATACGCTTGTGTCATTTTTGTATTCATTTTAACTTAATTAAAATAAAGTGTCATTATCACTTACAAGTGGATCCATGGGGTCCCAAAATCGACCCAAAGATGCCCATGGTCGACCATGTATCCACCAATAGGGTTAAGACACATTTTAGGGTAATTTAGTATTATTATAATATTATTTTTTAACCCTTATTTACCGGATTTACCCTTAACCATAGTAAATAAAATATTTACCGCAGTAATTATTCAAAACTTCTAAAAATAAAAGTTACCTATTTACACAATTTGAACATCCTGATTCCAAATATGGAATCCATTTTCCTAAATTCAAAACAAAGAAGTGGCAGAAATTAATTTAAAATTAATTCCCGCTGTCAAAACAAAAAGCGTGTTTTTAAGAGATAATAACTATCAAAAGATTGACACTTGTTTATGTTCGGTTTAATTGTAAAATTATGTCCAATGACCAACATTATATTAAATGGTAAAAATATATTCTAAATATACTTTAAAAGTACTAAAATTCATAATTTATCAATATTAATTTTTTTGATTAAAAAAGTTGTTTTTAATTAAAATTTAGTAATTTCCACTATTCATCAAAATATGAAAGTTATCCAAAAAGTACCAAAATTTCACCCTAGGCTAATTTCGATATTACGAATCCAAAAATGAAGTCCATTTTGAGATATAGAATTTATAAAATTTCAATGAGTAGGTATTACTATTCATAACGGCTAGTTTGATTGGTTATAGTGTGTTAAAATCTCGAAGTTGCGTACAATGCACGCCATTGCATTATTCGAAAGGAAGAATATCGAGGAAACTTCGGGTGTTACATTCTCCCCTCCTTCAATAAATTGCGTCCTCGCAATTTTTAAAATTTTTCTTGGGAATATAATGGAAAGTCCCACATCGGAAAAAGAGTCAATAAAACTATCACTTTAAAAGAAATAAAGAGAGGTATAAGGGTCATCCAATATAACCCATACTAGGATTCCATGTAAGAAAACGTGGATATGGATGATAAACTAAGTGTCAAGTTCTGATGGAGAGGGATAGAAATCATGATCAGGAGAAAGTTAACAATGAGAAAACCACAAACTTGTGTTGGGACAAACGACCATTAGTCTCCTAGTAGGAAAGTAAACGGACAACATTTTTTTTAAAGTTACATTACATAAGGAAGAGGAATTCATTTATGATATTGACTAAGAACATTATGAGATATACTTACATTTTAAGTAAATTTTCATTCTTTAATAAATTTCCACCACTAACTCAATTTTTTTTAAACGGTGAGTATTCAAGAAGACTTGGTCACACTGGAAGAGCTAGAATAAACTTCTATAGAATCACATGATCCATGCAGGATAAACCATATATTTACATTGTCTTTGAAGATGAATCAAAACCAAAATGGTTAGTGAATGATATAATGATCCCCCAAAAGGATATTCATTGAGATAAATATGCACTAATCTTAATTTCTAAAATTAAACCAACAATACCCCAAAGTTAAATAGATACCATTCAATAACCAATTGTCCTTAAAATACTTTAATATAATCCAAACTAATATTGAAACCCAAATCATAGAAGAATTTGATTATGTAGTCTCCCATGTTACATTGTATCTCCAAATGAAATCAAATACTCTTAAAGTCACATACTTAAAAGTAATTAACATCATCACATATTCTCTGTTATAGGTTAATCATTTCCATAAATAACTCAAATCACTATAAATCAACAATAAAAACGTAGATAAAAATCCACCATTACTCTACAAATGAAACCCCATTGTATTCTATTTTCCTTGGGCATATAGTGTTCCCAACAAAGTGAACATCTTCCAAAATAACATTTATCACTTAATCACCAAATCATTTTCCTATACCAAGGGTATTCATTTGATAAGACAAAAGAACCCAAATCATCTTATTATTGATCAATAAAATAATTTAACAAAAAAAATAGTCACATTAACCAGGGACTTCACGTAGTCCAGTGGTAGGCGATAAATCCCAATCGCACTTTGGTTGTGGGTTCGATTCCCACAGCTTTGTCCGACGCGACGGGTTGTCACACGGTCTACGTGTTGTCCTTTTTCATAAACTATATTTTATAATATTACCAAAATGAGATAAATTCCTCAAAATAACATAATTTAACCAAAAATGTTATATCATACTTTGAATTTTCATCCCAAATTATAATAACTTATAATTTTCTCAAACCCCAATGATCATATAAAACCAAATGGTTATTTATACCTATATCCACAAGTGAAGAGACAATTATTCCTCAAATATCATTCTTACATGGAAAACTGCGGGGTTACAAATACAAGAGGAAATTATTCCAAAGTAAAACCATCAAAAAGGAGTGCTAATACTTTTTAAATTTTTCTCCAACCATTTATTTTCACATAGCTTCTTCTTTGACCAAGAAAATATCCTATAGAATAGGACATTCACTCGGGTAATGGCCAGGTCCCCTACATTTACGGAAAATGACTGTAAATGGACTCTTGGGACCATTTTTATCTTCTTCCATAGTACTCTTCATTTTTCTTCGGCAATTCTTCACTTTATGTCCTTCCTTCCCGCACGTAAAACATTCCGTTGTCCCATTGAGACACTTTCCTGGGTGTCTCTTTCAACATTTCCTGCATGATGAAAATTGAGGGTTCTTTTTTCCATGGTCTCCATTGCTGGAGATCTTATCATTTATCACCTTTATCTTCCTTGTTGAGTCTGGGAGTTGGTTAATATATATGTTGTTGATCATATGTTTGGAAAACTGATTTGGCATAAAGACGGTATCTTTTACGCCTATCAACATTCCATTTTGTTGCTCATTGCCACCACCGTTCCCACCTTGTACATCATTCTCAAAGTCACTATGACTTCCTTGGAATCCAGCCATTGACTAAAACCAGAAAGCATTGTGTGAGTAAAAGTAGTCGTAAAATCATTTAGAGATTAAAATGTCACCATATTCTCAATTTTAAACATATTAGGATTAACCAAGGTCATTTACTCTCATCTTATGTATATATTACTTAAATTGGATTGTAAAGAAAATGTAAATTATCCTAAGCATATCCCCTGGGAGTGTCGTAACCAAGAGTACAGCAAGGCCCGTTTTCGTGCACCAGTTCCCGTTTGAGTCTAGCTCAAAGCGGTGTTTTCGGGTTTTACCCCTAGGTACATCTGTGCCAGAGCCGCCTCTACCTGCTCATATCCAGACAGGGATGTATTGCTCGGAAAACTCACAGAATCTCCACAATACCAAAATTCTAGGAAGTTCTTTTATACTAATCCTCAAAGTTCATCTTAGGTCTACGTGCTCTAATCAGAGTTTATCTAAATCTAGCTACCAAGGTTTGTACTAAACTTCCTCTGATACCAACTGTAACGCCCCGACCCTAGTTACCTAGAGTCGGTGCATTATTACATAACATTGGCATGATCATGAGAAAGATCAAGTCTCGAAAGACCGATTAGTTTAGTAGCCTTGGAATAACTAGATAGATCCATAAATTTTTATATTACATCATAAAATTAATTCCCGCTGTCAAAACAAAAAGCGTGTTTTTAAGAGATAATAACTATCAAATGATTGACACTTGTTTATGTTCAGTTTAATTGTAAAATTATGTCCAATGACCAACATTATATTAAATGGTAAAAATATATTCTAAATATACTTTAAAACTACAAAAATTCATAATTTATCACTATTACTTATTTTGATTAAAAAAGTTTTTTTTAATTAAAATTTAGTAATTTTCACTATTCGTCAAAATATGAAAGTTATCCAAAAAGTACCAAAATTTCAACCTAGGCTAATTTTGATATCACGAATCCAAAAATGAAGTCCATTTTGAGAGATAGAATTTATAAAATTTCAAAAAGTATGTATTACTATTAATAACGGCTAGTTTGATTGGTTATGGTGTGTTAAACTCTCGAAGTTGCGTACAATGCACGCCATTGCATTATTCGAAAGGAACCATACCGAGGAAACATGGGGTGTTACAAACCCCCCCCCCCACCTCACCCACAACAGACTACCCCCCCACTACACACCCGCACCTGCACACCCCCCTTCACACACTGCACATCCCCCCCCCCACATGCATAGTTCCCTGCCCCCACTCCCACCAGCACAACCGACCCACCCCCACCTCACCCCCATAATTCTCCCCCTACACAGCCCCATACTCCCTGACCTATACACCCACTACAGTACATCCCACCCTGACCTATATAGCCTCCCCCCCAACCGGAGAGAGAAAATATAGTACCCCTACAACACTAATATTGTGCAACGCTCCAAGAAACCTTTGTGATGGTAGTGGTCTGAGAAGGGAAATTAATTTCATATGTGTAGGATGAAGTATTTGGAATGTGACAATTTCACTTTCCATAAAAATTGAAAACCCTAAATGATGAGATATTACAGCGGGTGAGGAAATAAAGTAAACGTCATATATAAAAATAGAAAATAAATGTAGGCATAATATGTAACTCTAAATCACCAATTTGAAGCGAAAACTACTAGGATGTATCTTTAGTGGAGGAGGGGTCACTGGCATGGAACAAGAACCACTATGGAAGGGGAAAATATCAATCAATCGGATATGGAAAGGGAAGTGGGGGCTCGGGCATATTTGGTGAAAAACTATCCCAATGGTTTTAAAAACCCTTTGGGAAACATCAGTATAACCCAGCTATTTTAAAACAATCATTGGGAAACATCACAATACCCCCAATATATCCCAAAAGATTATGTAAAACATTGGTAAAAGTTCATATAGCCCAATGGTTTTCCAATCCATTGGTTAAGACTTCACTAAATCACTATATCCCAATGGTTTTCAAAAACTGTTGGGAAAAAATATATATCCCAATAGTTTAGAAAATAACACTGGGAAAAGGGAATTGGTATAAGTATGATTTATTGTAGTGCCTAGATACAACTGTTCTAGAGCCACCTCTACTTATTTTTATCTAAATAGGGATGTAATTTTTAGATAAACAACTTACTCTATAATTACCAAAATCTGGGGAGGTTTTCTTATAATTAGTCATATACTTACGGTTCTTACTATAGTTCTCTATTCCTAATTTCCAAATAAACTTGACCATCCTCTGATACTAAATAAAATTACCCTAGCCTTTTAAACATAACATTATATGATGTTATGTAAAATTATACATCATAATACAAGCCAAGGATCGTGACGTTTAGTGTATTTTAAGACTAGATACATAAAACATAAAACATAAATCATTTATTAATTTAATATTGATATCGATATCCTAAATTCCATTATGCAAATACATTGTCATAACATATCCGGGGGATAACATTAAGAAAGGGGTGATCTATAAATCCCAGAATGGTAATAATCATTAGAATAACGTTTTAGCGCATTGGTTAGGAAGCATGACATAATGATAAAAAAAGGTATATAACGTAATTGAACATATGAAACCATATCATATAAAACATGGTATAATGGTAATGTTGAAGAAATATAAAAGATTCATTTTTCACAAGTCAAGTCTCATTGCACATAGAGGAGAACAAGTCAAGGTTTACCAACAAGACTGTTGCACATGGTACCACGATCCAAGCCTAACTGCCAAGACCATTGCACATACCATCTAATGAGACTAAACATTACACATTTTATTAGAATTATATTTTTTCACAGCCATTATAATATATTATTGAATATTATTTTCACATAAATAATCATACATAATCAATCATACATAAACATAAGGGTACCCATACAATGAAATGGGTATCAAAATCACATCCCAAAGCATAATAAATGTGATTATGTTAAAAGTTTCAATAAAAGAAAGGAATTAAGACATACACATAAATTCATATAGAAATGTAGTCATATATCATGGTAAGTGATTTCAAACAGAATTTACTACAAGTAAGAAGAGTGTTTAAAAAATTTAGCATTAAAACATTTTAGTGTGGTTCAAAGGAAAGTACTAGATGGAATTTAAAATATAAATGGGAATAATCCATTATATAAAACCAGAAGTGAACCAATAATGTTTTCATAATAAAAAGACTGATTTTATAAAAATAATTCTAGTTTAAAATAGATGATAGAGCGCAATTGAAATTCGGTACGAATGTGGGAAGTTCCTTTAAAACGGTATTTCTTATCATAAAGTATTAAGGTGGGAATCCCATAAAAGATTGTATATCCCAAAAAGAGAATGAATAATGGATACTGATACATTATTTTGGACATATAAAAATTAATTAAAATACATAAAAAATATATGATTTAATTTGGGTAAAAAGTGAGTAAGAATAACCCCAAGGAATAATGGTGGTTCGGGTAGAATCCATTACCTTATGTCTGATGGGGTTATCCACTTGATATTAATGGCCTAAATAATCTAATTAGTTTCACTAATTAATAATTACAGAACCTATTTTACATGTAATTTATTTATTATAACTTTTTTATTTTATTCATAACCTTTTTGATTGGTTACGATGTTCAATTTTATTGTTTGGGTATGTTTGTTTCATGATCAATTTAGATATATACATGAGAAGATAATCATGTTAAATGGGGATGGTTCCCTAGAATTTGAGTTATATTTTATTATTGAACATATGGAATATGACATGGTTGTAAAATTAATTTTATTACTAGGATTTATAGAGAATCATTATATAAAACATTAGTGACCAACTTTTGGGTTAATTGGTGATGTTTTTATCAAAACGAACACATATTGTTATTTTAAATAAAAACTATGGGTAAAAAAGACACTTGAAAATTAGACGACACATAATACATGTATTATATTCTAGTTAAATTATAATAATTTTTTCAGGACCATAATTTATTTTGGTAATTAAAATTGAAAACCCAGCGTCATTAAATTTTGTAAATTAACACATCTTGGATGGTGTTTTTAATACTGGTATAAAAGAAGGGTAAAGGAGAGATGATTCTAAATTATTCCATCATCATAAAAAAATTACATAACATTTATGGTACTAGAGTTTTCATAACATTAGGATGAGTATGGGTATGGACAAAAAACAATGATACTTGAAAACAAAGTAAAAGAATTGAAAAGTTGAATTTACCTCTTGGTTTGAACTTCCTTGAGGACCTCCTTAGGGGAGAGTATTTTTTCGTTTATGAATACAAAGGGATCATGGACGTGGGGGGGTCTTGGGATCATATTTGAGTATAATTTTTTAAGGAAAAAAGCATGAGAGGGAAGGATAGAAGAGGTAAGGAGGGGTGGTATTTATAATGTAAAAGAAGAGGGTTTTATTAATATTTTAATCATTAGTTTATTAATTTCAATCAAGACAAGAAATAATTTTGATTATTGAGACTAAACTTTTCAACTAAGTAATTTTAATTCTAACCAAGGGTACTTACATCTACCATAATTCTAGAAATAGTGCATTTAACTCTATATGTATATATACAGTAAATTATCGTATTTCACTATTCATCAAAAAATTTAGTAATTTAGAAAAATTCAACAAAAAATACATGGCCATTTATCAATATATAGAATCCAAATATGACATCCTATCACGACCCGTCCTCGGGGCCCATGGCGTGACTACCCCAAGCCCGCCTTCCATAGGTCAGGGGCTAGCGACTAGAACCAAGGTGTAAATAACATAAAAAGGGAAGGCATTGCCTTTGTAAAGTAAATAAACACCATAGAGAAAGAAAGAAAAAGAAGCAAACACTAAGTAAAAACTGAGTACAACAGTATGTGCAGAAAGGTATGTGGGCCAGAATACAAACACAAACTAAAAGTAAAGTACAACTCAAAAGGGAAAACAACAACTGAAAATTAAGCCTCAACGTCGAGACGTCCACTGGAAGTCCTACCTAAAGGATGAGTATAGATAGCCTCCACAACTCCTCGGGTCCAACCGTCCACTCCGAGTATGTCCCGCCCAGTGGTCCACCTCCAGGTAACGTCCTACTCCACAAGCCTCAACCATGAATAGCGATGTCCGTCGTCTGCAACCATCACAACATAGTGCATGCATAGCCTGTGCAGGGGTGAGTATAAGCTACTCAGTAGGGACCCCGAGACCCCCCGAAGGTCTCCCAGAATCCACATAGGATAATTCACAAAGGAAAGATACAATCACGAAGAAACATCTGACACTGCTTAGGTATATGCCCATACATATACCTAAGTCATCAATTCTCGTTCGGCTCCAACATCCGAGCCCAAGTACAACCCAGACCACACAGGAAAGAAAAACGTAAACCCACACAGGATATCATAACACATTCCACATAGGAAGCAACACAGGATTCGTCTCACAAAGGTTCACATCATTTGTAAAGTAAGAGAGATGATCAGATGTTGTCACTGATTCATCTTACTGGGACCCACGTAGGATACAAGCATTGTAGTCATCACCGTCAAACCTAGAGAGGATTCTGGTACAATTGTCTTCATCGTCGAACCCACATAGGATTCCAGTACGGTAGTCTTCATCGTCGAACCCAAATAGGATTCCAGTACGCTAGTCTTCATTGTCGAACCCACATAGGATTCCAGTACGATAGTCTTCATTGTCGAATCGACATAGGATTCCAGCACGATTGTCTTCATCGTCGAACCCACATAGGATTCCAGTACGATTGTCTTCATCGTCGAACCCACATAGGATTCCAGTACGGCTATTTTCATCGTCGATCCCACATAGGATTCTAGTACGTTATTCTTCATTGTCGAACCCACAGTGGATTACAGTATGATTTTCTTCATCATCGAACCCACATATGATTCCAGTACGATTGTCTTCATCGTCGAACCCACATAGGATTCCAGTACGATAGTCTTCATCGTCAGTCATAGCCAGCTCTAGGGTTCCCGCAAACAGAAAACTCGTTCGGGAGGGTCCGCTCCATGCGCCGAGAGGCTGATACATCAGCTGGCACATAGTCTAGAGTTGATGTATCCACAAGTTCCATATCATCAACAGGAACTCTACGTCGCAGACGGCGCATCAATCAGACGCCCGGTCTGAGAGTTATTGGCTTTTTCGTCCCAGGGGCCCGGTTGATTTTTAAGGAAAAAAAATCCGACCATACTCCACCTGTGTCCAAACCTCGGGCAGAGTAAGCCAAAAGATCTGTCTCACTTAGAGTAATCCATCAAAGTCGAAGGTACGTCGATCGGACGTCCGGAACTCAAGTTATGAGCATTTCCGCTTCGAGGGACCGGTTGGTTTTGTGTACGAACCAACCCGGCCGAACACAAAGTATTCCGAAACCTTGAGTGAGATATACCAAAAAGACCGTCTCGATCCAAGGATCGCATCGCCTCTGACGGCGCGTCGATCGGAGGCTCGTAGCTCAAGATACGGGAAAAAGACCGAAAAGGTCTGGAAACGGGGGGTCTGGGCCCGGACCGACCCGGCCCAACCCCCCCAGGGTCGGCCCGAACTGGGTGGACCCGACCTGGGTCCGGGTCCGACTCGGCCGGCGCGGTCCGGCCCGGCCAGGGCAGCCTGGCCCGGCCTGGGCGCGACCCGGCCCGGCCGGCGCGGGCGCGGCCCGACTGCTGGGGTCGGCTGGGCAGGTTACGACTGAGCGGCGCGGGGGGCGTGTGGCCCCCACGTGAGAACACCACGGTCCCGCATGGGGCCTCCCTTAGTCAGCGGACGCGGCAGGGCCGCGTCCCATGTCTCGCCGGACCCGTGAGTCCGCGGGCCACCGGAGATGCTCTGGTGGTCCGATTTCATTTCTGTCTGTGTCGTAGCTCATCACGGGTCCCGTCCTTCACTGCGGAATCAACAAATCATCTCTGCAGCCCGTTTTGTCATCGTCCGCCGTTCCGCACACTAAGAAAAAAGGTGGAGGGTTCGGACTTGTTCGTGGGTCCGCACCCACCATGTTAGCGGTTTGAAACAACACCATAATTCCCTGCAATTGATAAACCTTGACCCGCAATAATAATCCGTGGACCAACTTGTTAATTGGTTGGTCCGCGTTCTTGACTTGGAGGAAAACAAACATGGGTATTATCATTATCAAAACGACCCCTATCTCAACGTCTTCGTCGGATGGGAGTTCGTCGCGGAATTGACCGTCGCCGAAGAAATGGATCGTCGCGTCGCGGAAGGGTGTCGCTGTCGCGCGGTACTCGGCGTCGCGTAGACAAACTACGAGGATCTAGAACAAACAGATTTAATTATAACAATTTAATGTGTGTTGATGTTATAATACACAAGGAATTAAAAGGACCGCAATCCCCTACCTCAAGATGCCAGTCGAAGACTGTCGCGGGGATGGATCGTCGTGGACGAAGCGTCACGGAGGGAGAATCATTGGCATCACGTCGTCGATCTCCGAGGGTCTGGCGTTCTTCGTCGCCCTTCTTCAGAGGCCGGCGTTCTTCGTGTTCTTCACGTTCTTCGCGTTCTTCGCGTACGAGGATGAAGATCTTTAGATATTCTCCAAAGGTATATCACAACAAGCAGATAATAAAATAAGTCCTCATCTTATTTTATTATCAACTGAAAATTTTGAATAACAAAGATAAGTAACGAACAATTAATTCATAGAATTAATTGTAATGAACTAACCACCCAATTAATAGGGGCGTTAATAATTTAGAAAACGCTTCAGTTGACTTCATTTAAAAAGGGGGTTTTTGCAGGTGCGTTACTTAGAAGAAAAGAAACGGTGGGGCTTGTGCGGGCCCCACCTCAAAAATATCATACCAAGAGTGTAGGATATTTTGAATTGCACCATATCCACTTCAACTCAGCTTAAGTAGCTTTAAGTGGATTTTAAGTGGCTTTAAGTGAAATAAAATAATGTTGTCGCACCACTTTATTTTATTTTCTTCACTTAACCCCAAAAATTAAAAACCACACCCGAGCAAACACAACTCCGAAATAGGCGTTTCTAAACAAGTACCGGTTCTGCGATTCCATCGGTACCCTCAGAATTTGTTTCCGAGAACCGGTTCAAAAGTTAGAAGAACCCGCTCGTTCGTTCATTGAACGTACTCGAGCCAAACATCGGAAAATGATTTCGGGCACACTGGGCCTCGGAATCAGGTGCCGTCAGAAACTGTGTTCTTTTAAAATTCAAAGAAAATTAAGAAAAATATTTCATTGAATTTTACGGGTCGTTACATCACTCTCACCTCAGGGATTTACATCCCCGTAAAGATACATCATAAGCTAGGGAAACAAATGTGGGTAATGAGCACCCATCTGAGCCTCCCGCTCCCATGTGCTCTCCTGGAGGTTCTCGTGCTGCCATCCAATGTGCATTAGAGTAATTGATTGTCCACGTAGGACCCACTCCTGGTGATCCTTGATCTCCACCTGGACCTCTACAAAAGTCTCCCCATCATCAACGTCTAGCTCCCCATGGTCAAAGATATGCATCTGGTCGTGCATGTATCTCCTTAGTTGAGATACATGGAAGACATCGTGCACCTAGTGCAACTGAGGTGGATGTGTCAAGCCGTAAACCACCTCACCTACCCCGTTGAGGACCTAGAAGGGTCCAAAGAAGTGCAGAGACAACTTTCCGCCTCAGCAAAAAATTCCGTAACTCGCATAGAGGTGAGACCCGTAAGGAAACGTGGACGCAATCCTCGAACTCTAGTGGTCTCCGCCTCCTTTCATCACAAGACTTTTCCGAATCTGAGATATCCTCATCCGCTGTTGGATGTCTTGGACCTTTCTTGTCCTACTCGAGCTGTTGAGATTTCTTCTTTGCCGAGAAGAGAAATCTGGTCTCATCCCCTCGATGAACCACGTTATTCGCCTAATATAGTCAATCCCGACAAGGATGATACTATTCCATACCAAGGATGATGTCGTAAGGCCTCGACGCTACTACCAAGAGATCCAACCATTACTCTCGCCTCCAAGGGTTGAGTCACACTGTCGGCATCAGTGTGTGGTCACTGGGTCTCCTCTAGTTGGTATCTCAGGTGAGGGTCAAGTCAACGGTTTTTAAACTAGAACCTCTTAGTAACAACTAAAAGAGAGGATAGGAAGGTAAACACCACAAGAAAAGTGTCTTTTTATTAATGCAGCTCAAAGTAGACAGACACAAAGAAACATAAAACAAACATAAACAGAGCTAGAAGAAACATGAACAAAAGTCTCCAGGTCTGGAGCTAGTCCTGCTCCTGTCCATCTGCACCCAAAGCTCCATGATCGTAGGCCTCAGTTGCCTGAAGCTGAGCTCTTCCCTTTCCACCTGTTCCCTGCGGTCGGGGTGGTCTCCCAGGTGGTGGTGGTGGTAAGGCCTCAAAGCGTCGTCCACCACCCACTACTCGGCCAACTCCTCTTCCTTGCCCGCCTGCTCCCTGCGGACCATCATGGTTGAACCTTTTCGTGGGAGGTCCCTCTACCGCTTTTTGTTCATCAGCAGGATGAGTCGGGCAGTCTCGAGTCATGTGACCTTGCCCGCCGCATGCGTAGCATTGCCTGCTCCTCGAGTAGCTGGCTCTCCTTCGTGTTCCCCGCACAACCGAATCATCACCCTGAGATTTACCATCTAAAGGTCTATCCCGCATGGACCTCTGCGTCACCTATCGACCTCCAGCTGCAGAAGACTCCTCTACGGGTCATCCTGTAGAGGGTCCTGCCGCTGGTTCCTGCTCGGTGACGAAACTCTCCACTAATAGGTCTCTCTCCAACACCTCTGCCAACGTCAGAATGATGAGGGAGATCATTGAGGCCCTGATCTAATGCCTCAGTCCCTGCTCGAAGGTCCAGGCCCGGAAGAACGGATCCCGTACCATATCTGTGGAGTAGTGCGAGAGATCAGTGAATCTCGCCGAGTACTGGGAAACCGTCATGCTGCCATGCCGAAACTATAGAAGCTCCTGGATGCGCACCGCATGGAGGGTAGCTGGGATGAACTTCGAGCGGAAGATGCTCTCAAAGTCCGTCCAGTGGAGAGATGCCTCATCGTGCACCTTGAGCATCAAGCTCCACCACCTGCCTGCTGCCGCGTGCAGGAGGCTCGCTGCGAGGATCACCATGAGGTCTCCTGGTGTCCCCCCTAACCTGAAAACTCATATAACTGCCTCCAGCCAGTCCTCGGCTGCCTGGGGGACCGTCTCCCCGCGGAACCTGGGCGATCTCTGGCGCTGGAACTCATGCAGTGCACTAAGGTGACGTGCATCGTCAGCGGCTGGGGCTGGAAGCATCGGTGGCTCGGCGGGTAGAGGTACCGCCGGTGCCTCTGCTGTCAAAGGGCCCTGTAACGAGGCCTCGTCGCTCGGTGGTCTGTCATCATGCTCAACTCTCGGAACCCTAGCTGGGTGCCGTCATGGGGCCATCCTGAAAAGGAAACAGGTGCGCCACGGTCAGAACAATATACCTGGTGAGCTGATACAAGTAATAACATAGAAAACGTGAAACACACATGCAATCAATGTTTTCATGAATTAAGTTGGAAATCAGAAGTCAGGGTCCTGGTGTACGGATACGTCGGCCTCCACACCCACACTGGGATCCCTGGACTGATAACCACACTCAATACGCTATACACTATTGCTTCACATAGAAAAAGATCAGAGTCCCAAGTTCTGCGGTAGAACCGAACTCCTCTGATACCAATTTGTCATGACACGTCCTCGGGGCCCATGCCGTGACTACCCCAAGCCCGCCTTCCCTAGGCCAGGGGTTGGCGACAAGCACCAAGGTGTAAATCCCAGTAAAAAGGGAAGGCATTGACTTTGTAAAGTAAACAAACACCACAGACCAAGCAAGAAGAAGAAGCAAACACTAAGTAAAAACTGAGTACAACAGTAAGTGCAGAAAGGTAAGTGGGCCAGAATACAAACACAAACTGAAAGTAAAGTACAATACGAAATGGAAAACATCAACTGAAAATTAAGCCGCAACGTCGAGCCATCCACTGGAAGTCCCACCTTAAGGATTATTACATATAGCCTCCACAACTCCTCGGGTCCAACCGTCCACTCTGAGTACGTCCCGACCAGTGGTCCACCTCCAGGTACCGTCCTGCTCCGCAAGCCTCAACAACGATCAGCGATGTTCGTCGTCTGCAACCAACACAACATAGTGCAGGCATAGCCCGTGCATGGGTGAATATAAGCTACTCAGTAGGGACCCCGAGACCCCCCGGAGGTCTCCCAAAATCCACAAAGGATAATTCAAAAGGGAAAGATACAATAATGAAGAAACATCTGACACTGCTTAGATATATGCCCATACATATACCTAAGTCATCAATTCTTGTTCGGATCCAACATCTGATCCCAAGTAAAACCCAGTCCACATAGGAAAGCAAAACGTAAACCCACACAGGATAGCATAACACATTTCACATAGGAAGAAACACAGGATTCAGCTCACACAGGTACACATCATTTGTAAAGTAAGAGAGATGATCATATGTAGTTACTGATTCATCATACTAGGACCCGCGTAGGATACAAGCACTGTATTCATCGTCGTCGAACCTAAAAAGGATTCCGGTACAATTTTCTTCATCGTCAAACCCACATAGGATTCCAGTACAGTAGTCTTCATCATCAAACCCACATAGGATTCCAGTACGCTAGTCTTCATCATCGAACCCACCTAGGATTCCAGTACAATAGTCTTCATCATCGAAACCACATAGGATTTGAGTACGATTGTCTTCATCGTCGAACCCACATAGGATTCTAGTACGATTGTCTTCATCGTCGAACCCACATAGGATTCTAGTACGGTTGTCTTCATTGTCGAACCCACATAGGATTCCAGTACGATTGTCTTCATCGTCGAACCCACATAGGATTCCAGTACGATTGTCTTCATCGTCGAACCCACATACGATTCCAGTATGATTTTCTTCATCGTCGAACCCACATAGGATTCCAGTACGATAGTCTTCATCGTCAGTCGTAGCCAGCTCTAGGGTTCCCGCACATAGCAAGCTCGTTCAGGAGGGTCCACTCCACGAGCCGAGAGGCTGATACATAAACTAACAGATAGTCCAGAGTTGATGTGTCCAAAAGACCTGTATTGCCAACAGGAACTCTACGTCGCAGTAGGCACGTCAATCAGACGCCTTGTCTGAGAGTTATTGGCTTTTTCGTCCCAGGGGCCCGGTTGGTTTTTAAGTCAAAAAAAACCCGACCATACTCCACCTGCATCCAAACCTCGGTCAGATTTCTCCAAAAGATCTGTCTCACTTAGAGGAATCCATCAAAGTCGACGGTACTTCAATCGGACGTCCGAAGCTCATGTTATGAGCATTTCCGCTTCGAGGGCCCGGTTGGTTTCGTGTACGAACCAACCCGTCCGAAACCAAAGTATTCCGAAACCTTGAGTGAAATATACTGAAACAACAGCCTCGATCCAAGGATCACATCGCCACTGACGGTTCATCGATCGGAGGTCTGTAGCTCAAGATACGGGCAATAGACCGAAAAGGTCCGGAAACGGGGGGTCTGTGCCCGGACCGACCCGGGTCAGGGTCTGACCCGGCCGGTGCAGCACGGCCCGGCCAGGGTGGCCCGGCCCGGCCTGGGCGTGACCCGGCCCTGCCGGCGCGGGTGCGGCCCTGCTTCCGGGGTCTCCTCGGCCGGTTACGGCGGAGTAGCACGGGGGGCGTGCTTCCCCCGCGTGAGAACACGGCGGCCCCGCGTGGGGCCGCCCTTGGTCAGAGGACATTGCAAGGCTGCGTCCCGTGTCTCGCCAGACCCGTGTGGTCACGGGTCTGTCAACCGCCGCCGCCGCCGCGCCGGCGACCCGCGCCGCATGGGGAGTCAGCGGGCCACCGGAGTTGCTCCGGTGGTCCGATTTCATTTCTGTCTGTGCCGTAGCTCATCCAGGGTCCCATCCTTCACTACGGAATCAACAAATCTTCTCTGTGGCCCGTTTTGTCGTCTTCCGCCATTCCGCACACCAAGAACAAAGGCGGTGGGTTCAGACTTGTTTGTTGGTCCGCACCCACCGTGTTAGCGGTTTGAAACAACACCATAATTCCCAGAAATTGATAAACCTTGACCCGCAAAAATAATCCACGGACCAACTTGTTAATTGGTTGGTCTGCGTACTTGCCTTGGAGGAAAACAAACTTGGGTATTATCATTTTAAAAATGAACCCTACCTCAACGTCGTCATTGGATGCGATTTGGTCGCAGAATTGTCTGTTACGGAAGAAAAGGATTGTCGCATCGCGGAAGGGCGTCGGTGTCGCGCGGTACTCGGCGTCGCGTAGACAAACTCCGAGTATCAAGAACACACAGATTTAATTATAACAATTTAATCCATGTTGATGTCATAATCCACAAGGAATTAAAAGGACCGCAATCCCCTACCTCAAGATGCCGATCAAAGACTGTCGCGGGGATGGATCGTCGTGGACGAAGCATCGTGAAGGGAGAATCGTCAGCGACACGTCGTCGATCTTCGGGGGTTTGGCTTTCTTCATCTCCCTTTGTCAGAGGCCGTAATTTTTCGCGTTCTTCTCGTTCTTCATGTTCTTCGCGTAGGAGGATTAAGATCTTTAGAGATTCTCCAAAGGTTTAACACAACAAGCAGATAATAAAATAAGTCCTCATCTTATTTTATTATCAACTGAATAATTTAAAAAACAAAGATAAGTAACAAAAAATTAATTCATAGAATTAATTGCAATGAAATAACTGCCCAATTAATAGGGGCATTAAGAATTTAGAAAACACGTCAGTTGACTTCATTTAAAAAGGGGTGTTTTGCGGGTGAGTTACTTAGCGGAAAGGAAACGGTGGGGCTCGTGTGGGCCCCACCTCACAAATATCCTACCAAGAGGGTAGGATATTTTGAATTGCACCATATCCACTTCAACTCAGCTTAAGCAGCTTTAAGTGGCTTTTAAGTGGCATTAAGTGAAATAAAATAATGTTGTCGCACCACTTTATTTTATTTTCTTCACTTAACCCCAAAAATTAAAAACCACAACTGAGCAAACGCAACTCTGGAAGAGGTGTTTCTAAGCATGTATCGGCGCTGCGATTCCATTAGTACCCTCAGAGTTTGTTTCCGAGAACCGGTTCAAAAGTTAGAAGAAGTCGCTCGTTCGTTCACTGAACGTACCTAAGCCAAACTTCGGAAAATGATTCTGAGCACATCGGGCCTCAGAATCAGGTGCCGTCAAGAAACTGCATTCTTGTAAAATTCCAAAGAAAAATAAGAAAAAAATTTCCTTGAATTTTACAGGTCTTTACACATCCATTTTTTGAAATTTTTTTTATAAATATGAGAAATTTAATTTTCAATTAAAATCATAATTTACTTGAAAAAAAACATTAAAAATTAAAATTTGTTTCTTAACACAACGAAAAATTAAACAAGTTATGATAAAATTAACTTATTATAATAAGACATAAAAATATAAATTTATGAATAAATTTTATGAAAATAAATTTTCATCTGAATTATTAAATTCATCATAAAATTTTAATAATATAATTTTTAATTAGAAATATACCAATATTTAATCATTAATTTTTAAAATATTCATTTACATATACAATGATATAATTAAACCATATTTTCACTTATAATATGGATAAATTTTATATATACATTCATTGGTGACTTTACTATTACATTGGCCAATTTACTATTTATAAGGGTAACATTACTATAATAGGATGTCACTCATTCCCCGTAATAAGATCGTACAATCCCATTAAAATGAAATCTAGTTAATTTTACATAAAGTAAGGAGTTTTATAAACTAATGGGTTGTATAATAATATATCATCAAAGAATAGTCACTCCCACAATCTATGTTGAAATCCATAACATTACATTTTTGGAATTGATTCCAATCGTTGTGACCCATTTTTTCCATGAAACCTTATAACATAAAAAGTAAAACATTGATCACATGCATTCTGTATGACCTTTCAGGTTTATAGTTTTAGATAACTAGAAAAACATCTAAATAAATAATTACTAGGTTGTTAAATGAATATTTCTCCCATTTTACCCAACTACACTTATTTAAAAATTGGTTATAAACATCATCCTTGTGAAATCACTTTTAATAATTTATTGTTCAAAGTAATTCATTAAAACCTTAGGAAAATGAAACATAAAAATGGCCATCTCAGACACATAGTAAGTGGAAACAAAATCATGAAAAATTGAATTTTATAAATGAGAATATGGTGAAATAAACGAAGTGCATGGAGGAATCATAAAATAAATCAAACCCAACAATACTAGGATCATCAAATATGAAAACATGGAAAATGAGTGACTCATAAAAATCAATAATCAAAATCCATGAGATATCAATCATGATCATTATAAACATTAAAATTTTATAATTAAAAATTAGAAATCTTTTTTTGTAACTTAGTGCTTCAATTTCATAAAATCCTTTCAAAACTCCATTAATTGTAATAACCATATAGCTGACTTCCAACATTATCATTACCGATTTCATTTAATATCTATTATGGGGATCACTATTGATATGATCTATATCAGGATCACCAATTTTACATGATCTATAATGGATATACAATCATGGTAAAATATATATTGGGCTCCTTAGGGAGCTATAATGGGGCTCAAAACATCATATAAGTTGTACTGGGATCACCCATTTCATATAATGCTCAAGTACCATAAATGAAATACATTGATCAAGGAAATAATAAAAACATTAAAAACCCATGTAAATGAAATGGGATTCATATCAACCAACTTTAGAATTAATTAACCCATATAAAAAAAATTATTCCATAACAATATCTTGAAACATGGTTATCTCTTATAGAATAAATAGGTTCTATAACAATATCATTGAAACATGGTTATCGCATGGATATGAAATGGGTTTCTTTACAATCACATTGAAAAAACATTCAGCCATCTAGAAAACAATTATGATGTTTTCAAAAAAAATCACCAATTGAGGATATGTAACAATAAGGGTTTTTGACATTAGTGAATGGAAATACCATTAAAATATCATTAAAATCATTCTTGAGAAAAATGGTATTTAAACATTCCAAACAATCCCATACCACTTTCTAACATTTGAAACATAAACCCCATGAATGAATAAAAATAAATGAGACTTATAATATAATTATAATAATGGGAATCAAGATATATGTTGTAAAAAATGAATAATATTCAAATCAAAAAATAAGTAAACTGTATAACATAACAACCCTATCAAAGACGGAAAATTGTGATAGAAATATATTTCCACTTTGGTAACTATGAAGTCACAAACCCAATGAAATAGATTTTCCTAAATGGATATGTAAAAAATAAAAAACATTATGCAAAATAATTATCAAATACATTAATTTGAAGTATATACACTATATAAAAATAAGTTCTAAAGATGGAATATATATCACAGAAATAAAACAGAGATGATAAAACCCCTTACTAATTGATTGACTTTTGATGTAACGCCCCGTACAAGTGGGGCCTTCACCGCAACTCACCAAGCCCGCTTCCAATAGGCTAGGGGCTGGTGACTAGTACCATGTAGGAATATCACTAACATGGGAGGCATTGCCTTTGTACCTGTACATATGTACACATCTCCATGTCTACAAATTATGGAATGTAAAGAAAACCACTAAGGAACAAAATTCAAGAACATAACTAAACCCAACCAACAGAGAATAATGAAAAGTAAAGCACTGAAAGTAAACATGGCCAGATTTCAAGCCCACTAAAAACAAGAGTCTGCAAACAAAAAAGTCCAACCTGTAAGCACAAATAGGCACTGGGACTGCTGCTCCTAGCCATAGGAACATCTCATCTTTTAGGGAACTTAGAAAACATGTTCTGGTGCTGGTCTTCCCTGGACTCCATCAAAAGGTTGCTCGTTTACATAATACCAAACACATGCGGGAAATGCCCATGTGTGTGTGAGTATAAAAATACTCAATAGAGGACCCCGAAAACCAAAATGTAATATACGAAGCAAAGGTAAAACCAACACTACATAATATATGTCAACCAAACATACAGAAAGAGAAACACAAATCCAGGTATACTCAAAACTCATACCCATAGTCTACAGGAAATTCACACAACCATATACCACTGTTAGGGTTTCAGTTCGAAGTATCCACTATGCACCTTTCTGTTAGAACTCACTCCATGAGTCTGATAGCTCTAATGTTGTCTATCTGAGAAGTACTATTCGTCAAGAAGGATCACAAGAGATATATACAATCATTCTGGGAGAACACACTCTTGAGTGTGGAAAGATCACGATACACAGATGAGGATCACAGTCAGGGCCCTTGTGGATACTAAAACTCATCCAGATTCACATTCGATGTATAGGATCGGTTTCCTATAGGAATATTCAGGTCAAAACCACACTCTAACTAGGGTCAAGAAAGGACATAGAATATCCCTTCAGGCCTCTTGAAGGGATACATGATTTTATCATGGAAAGTCATGTTGAAGGGATCATTCTCTCGTGAATGGAAATGATACCTAACCTTTAGAGGAATGAGTACAAGGGTAATTAACCCAAACAGAACATTTCCTAGGAATGGTGTACAAGAAGATCAATCCATGTACTGAGTAGTACAAGACATGATGATTTTTCACACGTCGTGTCTTCTATCCTCTAGTACTTCCTATGTACAATGACCTGTATTGTAAGAATTGTGGTATAAAATGGAACAACATGGTGTGTTGAAAGGATCATATGGCATGTCAAAGTATCTAGGGTCTACCTTATATATTCTGGTCATGTTCCCATTCATGGCCTCAACATAAGAATGCCAACCTGCGTAATCAGAACACGAGGTGACCTGTGTCAATGGAATATAATGGTCATGTGGTGGAGTAAATGTTGTGTACTCCACCCTATGTTCATGTCTCTTCCAAGATACCCTCCGAACCCCATGTAAGGAGCCACACACCATGTAATAGTGGTCACACACCATGTCTATGCTTCCTTTCACTCGGGACTCTAGTCGTCGTTGGGTGGGGTCCACACATTGTTTTACCCCAGAAGTATTCCATGTTCATCATTGGTTGTCGCGTAGAAACCCTAGTCACTATCTCCGGTCTATATGGGATGTTCATCGAGATACACACCTTGTGTTTGGGAAATTTCCAGCATCTCAGAACTGCTTCGTCGCCCCTCGGTGAAGCTCTGATATTAGTTATGACAATATGTTTTCCATGTAACTCTAGATTCTTGGTCACACCAATGTCTTGAAGTCATCTACGTTGTTTTAGGGCCTCCAATCAGCCACAAAAACGAGTATCGATTCACGCGCGTAAAGAATGCTTGATGAAAGGTCCCTCCCAATCCAAGCCGATTCACCATCCCCCATTGTCGTCACACATCTTCTAGGTTGTTGAGATGTTGAATCTCTTATTTGGGATAATTACGTTATATAAAGGATATGGAAAGATCTGTTGTTTGTCGCCCCGTGAAGAACACGAAGAAGACAATTAAAATAGGAAGAAATCCAAAAAACCAAATTGAGGAACAACCCTATACTGTCATTCTTTACAGTGTTTATTCGCTCCCATTAGAAAGATTAACAAAGGAAAATCAAAGGATAATCCAACAATTAACACAAATCATATTCTCAAATCAAACCCTAATGAAATGGAAAATAATACCCTCCTGCAAAAACACATGATCCGCAGATCAACCTGTTTGTGGGTTGATCCACATTCCTCATTTAATCAAAGACCGAGGAAACAAAAAAAAAGAAACAAAATACCTACCTCTATTTGTATCAAGAATTCTCACTACGTCATGTTCGTTGGTGAGGTTCGTCGAATTCGAGATGCATTAATCAATCGCGTCGTCATCGTCCGCTGACGGGTTATCATCCAAAGCTCCAATCACAAATTCTAAATTCACAGGGCTATGTCGCTAACCCTATGAACATTTTATAAACATGTATTTAAAGGGGAGGAATTTGGTCGTTTCACAAAAAAGAAGCATTTAAAATAAATTAATTTCCAATTTATTTTATTTCCTTTAAAAAGGTCCAAAAACTAACTTTTATAGTCGACTAGTGTCGGTCGATGTTAGACCCTACCTAAGGTAAAGTTTCTAATCTGAACATAATATTTTGCATACAATTCTAATTTAGAATCCCTTTTAAAAGTAATTAAACTTTTTCAGGAATGCTTCTTGTGTGTGTTGTTTAAATGTTTAAATTATTTGAGACATTTATTCCAGGAACATCAGGGCTCTGAATCATACACCTTTTAAAAGTATGGTCTCAAAATAATTCTATATAATATTTCAAAATAATATTAGAAAAATATGATACATTACATTCTCCCCACCTTAGGTATTTTCATCCTCAAAAAGCTAAAAAAAGAGGCTACTCAAAAATATTTGGGTATTGGGCACGTATATGATCTTCCCGCTCCCACATGCTCATTGTAAGATTCCTGTGTTATCACCAAATGCACACCATGGGAATCGATTGCCCACAACGGATCCTCTCCTGCCAATCATCGATCTCTACTAGCTACTCAACAAAGGTCATTCCATCCTCGATGTCAAGCTCTCCCCAGTTGATGACATTTGATGGGTCATGCACGTACCTCCTCATCTATGATATGTGGAAGAAATCATATACTTGGTTCAACTGCAACAGTAGAACATGGTGGTATGCCACCTCACCAACTATGAGTAGTATCTAGAAAGGCCTGATGAACCTCAAAGATAGCTTGTCTCCCTAGGCAAATCTCTGTAACCCTCGCTGAGGTGATACCCCAAGGTAGACATGGTCTCACTTCTCAAACCCCATAGGTCTCTGTCATTTGTTAGCATAATGATTCTTCCGGATTTATGTAGTCTCCATCCACTCCTAGATGATCTGCACCTTCTTGGTGGTAGATCAAACTAAATCTAGACCCATGAGTGCTGACTCTCTGGGATTGGTCCAACATAGTGGTGATCAGCTGGGTCACCCGTACAAGGCCTCGAAAAACGCCATGCCAATGGTGGAGTGGTAGATATTATTGTATGAAAACTCCACCAATGGTAAGTGGTCCTCCCAACTACAACCAAATCCCAAGATATAGGCTTGAAATATATCCCCCAAAACCTGAATGGTCATCTATGTCTGACCATCGGTCTGGGGATGGAATGTCGTGCTCAAGTGTAGATGAGTCCCAAATGCCTCCTGCAGTCCCTTCAAAAAATTGGTTATGAACCGAGAATCATGATCTGAGACTATCGTCAAATGTACTCCATGAATCCAAACTATCTCTCGCACATCGAGGCATCTCAATCTCAATACGGAACTCTTCTGCAAGATTTCTAGGATGTGTTCAGTCAATAAGGTTTTCCTTATGACTTTTCTATTCCTTCTTGTTTTGAAAATCACATACACCTTATCTTTAAGAAAATTGCTTTTATAAGGAAATTTCTTTTATAAGGGAAATTGTTTTTATAAGGAATATTTCTTTTATAAGGAAAAATTTCTTTTATAAGGAAGATTTATTTTGTAAGAAAAATTATCCTTATCGCATTTTCGTCCATATATTTCTTATGTACAAGATTCGGATTCATTTCTAGATTTTTGAAAGTGTTTAAAACTTTGATTTAAAGAATTCTGTTTTAGGCTCCAAATTCTGGATATGAACTTTAATAAAGATCAACTCCGAATTCTGGATACGAACTTTAATAAAGATCAACTCTGAATTCTGGATACGAACTTTAATAATGATCAACTCCGAATCATGTATATGATCTTTCATGAAGTTCAACATCGGATTATAATGGAAAATTTTCCATTACAATTTCTGATGAATAATTCTCATTACAAAATCTCATGACGAATTATCATTCCAAATTCCCATTCCAAATTCACCTATTAAACAAAATCTGGTCATCTTTGTTTTATACACTCTGAATTTATTTAGACTCCGAAAATTATTTTTGGTTAAAACTCTGAACTTTCTTTTTTCTTACACTTTTATAATTTGTCTACTCTTTGAATTTTTGTTTACACTACGAACTTTCATTCAGATCTTTTGAGTTAGATTTTAAACGGTTTAGTACATTCGGTTACACTTGTTTCGTTATAAAAATATGTCGTCTATTCTGTTATAAACTAACCGTTGGTTAAGTGACACGTGTACAGGTCCCTCTGATTTTTAAGGACGATATAACCGTTGGGAAGGAGACCAACCTTCCCTATAAATAAGAGCTCATTTAAAAGATCTCAAATAAGGAAGTTGATCAATATAGAGACCACACACTGCTAAGGTGATTTCTAGAGAGAGAAACATTTTCATGCCTTGTGCGTACTAAACCGCTCGTTCAGTTTTTGCTTCGTGCAACTCCGAATGTTGGTGATTACATTCGAGGACTTCTGGCGATAAGAAGACAGAGGTTCCGACTACCTTGAAGTTCGAGGTCTTCCTTGCTAAGGAAGGCAGAGGTTTCCAACTACCTTGAAGTTGAGGGGTTGCAGGGATAGCAAGACAGAGACTCCGATATTCGTATCGAGGGCTTACCCTGGTGTGGGTAAGACAGACTTTCTTGAATGTATAAATCAAGGGACCTTTATCCAAGGTTGTTGGATACCATTCTCTTTGGGTTAAAAGAATTATATCCTGTTACATGTAGTTATACTACTTGTTTATTTTCCGCTGCATATTTTATTGTAAGGAAAGTATAACATTCTTATACTTACTTACTTGCACTCTGTTTCATTTAGATTCTATACGCTTTAAGGTAGAATCTCATATTGTAATCTTTTGTAATGTTTCAATTTCCGAAACTATATTTTCGTAACCTACTTTTGGAATCTCTTTCCAAGTTTTCATTTGGTGTTAGAGGTGTTGTGAATTTGATTAGTTTAATCCTTGTTAAACTTAGCCCTTTACTTTACTTAAGGAAAACATAGTTATTCATAACTAACTTTAAAGGTTCCAAATGAATTTTTAAAGTATACAATTCACCCCCCCTCTTGTAAATTGAGAATCTACAACAATATTTAGATCCTAAAATTGGTATCCGAGGAGGTTTCTGAAATACATATACATATGAATAAGTTTTTCTTTCTCATTATTTCCCATTCTAAACATTATCATTCTGAACTTTCCCTTTCCGAAATTTATCATTCCAAACTTTTTTATTATGAATTTTTCTTTTCTAACAAGTTTGTGTGTCGAAGGTAATTATAAGTATGGCAGGAGTTAATGTTGGTTCTATTGATAATTTAAATACTACAAGACCACCAATGTTTGATGGTAATGATTATGAGTACTGGAGCGATCGAATGAAGAATTTCGTTATCAATACTGGAGTAGACAATTTTGTTATGATTACTGGTGATTATAAAATTCCTGATAAGGAAGTCAGATCTTTCACGAACCAGGAAAAGCAAGAGTATCAACTCAATTTTAAGGTACGTAATACTTTACTATGTTCAATGACAAGAAATATATATAGCCAAATTTCTTCTTGTGAAGCATCTAATTGTATCTGGAAGAAGTTAGAGGTTACACACTTTGGAACTTCTAAAGTGATTGAGACTAGGAGAGCTATGCTTAGTATAAGGCCCCAGCCTTAAACCTTACTTAATCATGAGTTATTACAAGATTACACATTGAGGATCTTTTCAGGTTTAGAGTTTTAGAGAATTAGATCATAAAACTTGCATTACATTCCACATATAAACAAATTGGTTACATAAAGATAGTATTCTTCATTCCCATCAATGGAAACATATTTAAAATAAAACATGGATTCATTCTTGACACTACCTTGACACTATCATCATATCATGTATCTTTCCCTTGACCTGTGAAAAACATTTCAAAAAACTTGGGATGAGCATAAAAAGCTCAGTAAGGGATATAAAAATATGGAAAGGAAACATGGGTACATATATACATAAGGATGAGATCATACTTTACCCATAAACATAAGCACTTTAACATACCTCATCAAATCATGAATAAATCATAGAAATCATAAGACATAAAAGTAACTTGAGGCATTCATAACTTTCTTACATAGGGAGTAACCCTCTTGGTTACGTTTGGAATACCCATCACAGTATATTCCCTAAAATCTCTTCGGAGAAACCTTAACGTTTCACTCCTTCGCGTTACCCAATGCATTGGAGAGCTATATCGGGCTCACCCGCCCTTAGTTTATCACGGAACCACCCATCTTCATAATAATTCCCAAGAACCATAACATAATCGTATCACCTAAAACATGCATAAATGAAACATAACATTTCCACATTTCAATCACAAGATATCAATACAACACAAAAGACATTGTGAAAACCATTTTCAATACCAAAATAAAAAAAAGTAAAACATGGTATTTATTTTTCTTTTAAAAAGAAGGTATGGCTTGTAGAGGAAGCCGAAACTCAAATAACGGTTACGACGGCGGAGAAGTCGTTGTCGCCGAATACGTACGACAAAAACATTCCCTTTTGTCATTTATTAAATGCTTCGTATAAAAAATATTCCTTTTGAATAAACGTAAAAGTCAAAGGGGTTTATACACCGTATAAAAGAAATTTGTGTATAAAATAAAATATGCCTCAATGAAAGGAGATTGAGACGAAGTCCCATACCTCGTATCTGACTTGACCCGACCGTTCTTTAATCTCCTGAATAATAAACTTGAGTTAATTTCTACTTGCTTAGGAACCTTTTTCAAGTTCATTATACCTTTTATACCATGTTATGAACATCATGTAATCATTTAAGTTAATAATGTTCATTTTGTTGGTATTTGGTTCTTAAGTCAAAATAGACTTCTTACACTTACATGTTGTTAATTTGGTCGAATGTTAGTTATATCCAGAATGATATTAATGAATTGGATAACATATATATCGTATATATTCATCATATACATGTATTTATAATATTACATCACATTTAGAGGTAAGAAATGAAATGCACCGTTCATGGAGACGGTAAGCCGTACGTACGCATGAACGCTACTTCAATTTTTATTTCGTATTTTCTGGAATGGATTCATAATGATATAAGAGTATATTATAATTAAAGTATAATAACATATATAATATCATTAAATTTATCCTTTACACATCCCACACATGGTATTAACGAATCAAATCACTTTTAGCGGGCAGTAGTCTGCACTTCCTAAAACGAAGATATCATGTTTACCCATAATGGAAACAATAATGATATTCCATAAATGAAAAATACAGAAGCTTAAAGAAAGAATAAACATATTATATATCATATATAAAAATAGTGACATCATAATGGCCACCTTTGAAGGTGTTAAATGAGTATTGAACAATCATCGTTTCGGGAGGCAGAATTTCGCCATCCGCGGAAACCGTATGTTCTTTAACCATTTGATGTAGTTTTGTGAGAGTTTAGCTCAAATAAATCTTATAACAACATCCTAGTATATTGAAGATACTGGTTTTGTTACAAAAGAAGTAAATAAAAATAGTTTAGGGGGTTGGAGAAGCAAAATAAAACAAATTAACATGAGAGAATGAATTACCTTTAAAAGTGTAACTCCTTTTGATTTGAGCCTAAAGGATTCCTTTGAAAGGATTGTTCCCAAAGAGAATCCTATAAAATGAGTAGAGGGATGTGGAGAGAGTAAATGGGCAGGGGTTGGCCGAGCCAAAGGCTTGAGGATTGTGTGAAATGAGGTAGAGGTGGGGGCCTTTTATAAGAGGAGAGGAGGGGCACTTTTGGAAAGTAAAGATAAGTTACTTTATTTTAAAAAGTGTTTCGGATTAAAAAGGTCACACATTGCTATAATTCTAGGATAATTTGATAATTATTCTAAATCCATTCATCCAATTGGTTTTGTCCATGTGTAGGTTTTAGATTTTTCATTATCTTTCCATTTTATTTAAATCGTTAAATAATGAGGTCATCGCTGCATCATCATGATGTCATAAATAATTTAATTTATTTAAAGTCTAAAAATTATAAAAAAAATACTATGATGTAGGAAATCTTTTTAGCTTTACAATTAATATTTATAATAAAAAATATGACTTTTAAAACCTCATGTAAAAATTGTTTTAGTAAAACATCTCTTGTTTGTGTCATTTTTACTTTAACATTTTATAAAACGTTATTTATGTCATTTCCCAACCAAAGTGTCTCCATGGGGTCCCCAAGTTTACCCATGGCTTGTCTTGGTCGGTCATGACACAACCAATAAGGTTAGGACATGTGTCTAGGTAATTTCATATTATTAAAGCATTATTTATACCGTAAACTACCCTAATTACCACTAATCACGATTAAAAACTTAATAAGATACTATTCACCAAAAAATTATTTTAATCTCATTGAACCACATTTTACATCTTAATGACAACCATGTATGTCGGATTTTTGAAATTCAAAACACAATGATGGAAAATTTTCATTTAAATGGAAAAATCAATTTTTATAAGTACCACTTAGTGGTTTCACTATTCATCAAAAATTGAAGTTTTTCAGAAAATTACCAAAAATTCACCCTAAGCTATATTTGATCTTCCGAATTCAAAAATGAAGTCTATTTTACAAAATTCAAAACATATAAGTCACATTAATTAATTTAATAATTAATTCCCGCTGTCAGAGCAAATAGCGTGTTTTTATAAAACAATAAGTATCAAAAGATTGACACCAGTTTAAGTCTAATTTCAAAGTGAAATTGATTCCAATGACCACCATTGGATTAAATGGTAAAAATGTATTCTAATTTCATTTCAAAACCAATTCAAAACATAATCTAATCATATAAATAAATTAGATTAAAAATAAGTTTTGATGTAAAATGCAGTATTTTTCACTATTCATTAAAAAATGAACATTGTCAGAAAAATACCAAAAAATCACACAAAGTAAATTTTGATTTCCCAATCATAAAGAATAAGTTTATTTTGACAAACATAGTTTATAAAATTGTCAATAGATAGATTCAAAAAAATGGTTTTCCATCAAAAGGCAGTAAAACAATCTTTTAAGAATATTAGTGTATTCCATGATTAAGATTGGATTTATTTTCATTTTAAGCCTCTAAAACACTATCTTAATCATTAATAGACATAGATAAAAATATCTATTATTTATTACTTACTTGGGATGTTACATCCTTCCCCCCTTTAGAAAATTGCATCCCCGCAATTTATTTACTTATCAAATAAATGGGGGTACTTATCCCTCATTGCATTTTCAGATTCCCATGTTGCCTCTTCCATCATGTGGTTTTTCTACAAAACCATTACCTGATTAATCACCTTATTCAGTAACACTTTCTCCATGTGGTCAAGAATCTGGACCGGTTGTTCCTCATAAGATAGGTTCTCTTCCAGCTGAACTACCTCTCGACTCAAAACATGAGATGGATCTGGCATATACTTTCTCAACATAGAAACGTGAAAAACATTGTGTACCTGAGATAAAGTAGGAGGTAAAGCCACTCGGTATGCAACTGATCCAACTCTCTCCAGAATTTTGTATGGTCCAATGAACCTTGGACTCAAATTTCCTTTCTTACCAAATCTCATCAGACTTTTCCAAGGAGATACCTTGAAAAAAACATGATCACCTACCTCAAAAGAGAGATCCTTCCTCCAGTTATCCACATAACTCTTCTGCCTGCTCTGAGCTATTCTCATGTGTTTCTGAATCAGCTGAACTTTTTCTGCCATCTCTTCTACCAATTCTACTCCCATCAACTTCCTTTCACCTACTTCATCCCAGAAAGATGGAGTTCGACACCGCTTCCCATATAATGCCTGAAATGGTGCCATCTGTATACTGGAATGAAAACTGTTATTATATGAAAATTCAACCAAAGAAAGATGTTGGTCCCAAATTCCCTGATAATCCATAAAACAAGCTCGTAGCATATCCTCCAATGTCTGAATTGTTCGTTCTGACTGTCCATCTGATTGAGGATGAAAAGCTGTACTAAAATTTAATTCAGTACCCAACGACTTCTGAAGGCCTTTCCAAAAGTTAGAAGTAAACCTGGGATCACGATCCGATACAATAGAGATAGGAACTCCATGTAACATGACTATCTCTTTAAGATACAAATGGGAAAGTTGATCAAGAGATAAAGTATCTCGTATAGCAAGGAAATGACCAGATTTGGTCAAGCAATCAACAATAACCCAGATTGCATTATTACCTCGAGATGTCTTCGGTAATCCAACAACAAAGTCCATGGATATATTCTCCCATTTCCACTCTGGAACTGGTAAAGGTTGAAGCATCCCTTTCGGTAACTGCCACTCTGCTTTAACCTGCTGACAAGTCAAACACTTCACAGTAAAATCAGTAATATCTCTTTTCATTCCATCCCACCAGTAATACTCCCGCAGATGTCTATACATCTTAGTACTGCGCGGATGAACTGAAAACGGGGAACTATGAGCTTCACATAACAACTCTCTCTTCAACTGTGAATCACAAGGCACAAAAAATCTCATCCCAAATCTCAAAACGCAATCATTATCAATGTTGAATTCAGGCAACTTACCATTCTGAACCATCTCTACCTTTTTCTGTAACTCACTATCTTGCTTCTGTGCTTTCTTGATTCTATCTGATAGAGAAGATCTCACTGATACCTGAAACAAAACAGAAGGACTTCCTGAACCAACAACTTCTATTCCAAAGTTCCTCAAATCCTTAACCAAAAGATCATGTTCCAAACCCAACATTGCTAATGAAGCATTACTTTTTTGACTCAAAGCATCAGCCACTTTATTTTCTTTTCTCGGATGGTGATGAATTGTACAATCATAATCCTTGATTAATTCTAGCCATATCCTCTGTCTCATGTTTAACTCTTTCTGAGTGAATATATACTTTAAACTTTTGTGATCGGTATATATTTCACACTTTACTCCATACAAATGATGCATCCAAATTTTTAAATCAAAAACAACAGCAGCTATTTCTAAATCATGTGTAGGGTAATTTACCTCATGTGTTTTCAACTGTCGTGAAGCATAAGCAATTACCTGATCATTCTGAATTATGACGCAACAAATTCCTTTCAATGAAGCATCACTGTATATAACAAACTCACCATTCCTGGAAGGTAGTGCCAAACTGGAGCATTCACCAATCTTCTTTTCAATTCTTGAAAACAATCATCACATTATTTTTTCCAGATAAACTTAACACCCTTCCGAGTTATCTTAGTAATTGGACTATATAATCGTGAAAAATTTCTAACAAACCTTCGGTAATAGCCTGCCAAACCAAGGAAGCTACGAATCTCAGTTACATTTGTGGGTCTTGGCCAGTATTTGACAACTTTTGTTTTTGCAGGATCAACATTTATCCCATCTCATTGCACTTATATCATTTCACTAACTGTAAATAAAATTTGGTCTTACCTTCACCTTGATCCTTTTCAGTGCAATCACGATCCTTATGTCCCATCTTACCACATCGGTAGCACTTTCCAGAATTCAGAAGACATTCCCCAGCATGCCTTTTGCCACATTTATCACTAACTGGAAACTTAGTTTTCTTACCATCAGACTTTTTTGAAGAATTCTTACCTTTCTCCTGCCACCTCGGTCTCTTCTTCTGTTGGTTGTTATAGAACACTTGATCATCGAAAAACTCCATTTCCACCTTCTCAGCACATAGAACAAGCTTTTCATAACTTTTAAACTCACGAGAAGCCAATGCCCTTCGATATTTTGGCTTTAATCCTGAGTAAAAACGATTGCTTTTACTATCAAAGTCTCGGATAAAATTTGGAGCATACCTTGCCAATCGAGTGAACCTTTATTCATAGGTAGCCACTGAGTCTTCCTCTTGCCTCAATTCCAAGAATTGCTTTTCCATCCTAAGTCGAATAGCCTTAGGAAAATACTTCTCAAGAGACATACCTTTGAATTCATCCCAGTCGAGAGCATCAATCTCATCGGCGTCCCTGATATTTTTAACAATAGACCACCACTGATCTGCCTCACCCTCCAAACGGTAAATAGAAAGACTAACCTTTTGATTTTATGAACAACCCATGACATTGAAAATCTTCTCCAGTGCTTTAATCCACCCTTCAGCTAGCACAGGGTTAGATGATCCTCTGAATGATGGGGGATGTTTCCTCGTGAAATGTTCCACCACTGACATGTTCCTCTGCGGTTGATCTGGCTGATCTCGTGCATGAATACCACCACCATTTATCGCTTCAGTCAACTGCGCCATTACTACAACAAACTATTCAGTTTCAATTCTGACCATATCAGGATGCTGATTCGGAAGGTAATTTCCTTCTATGTGCCTTCCTATCACTGCTTCCCTGTTTCCTCTGAACAAAACCATTTTGAACAAACATGTCTTAGATGAAGCAACATGGTAATCTTTAAATGCTATATCACTTTAATTTGACCATAACAAAATATTTTTGGATAATCATTTAATAAAATTCTAACTCCTAAAGTTATCTAAACCGACCTCTGATACCAACTATAAGGCCCCAGCCTTAAACCTTACTTAATCTTGAGTTATTACAAGATTACACATTGAGGATCTTTTCAGGTTTAGAGTTTTAGAGAATTAGATCATAAAACTTGCATTACATTCCACATATAAACAAAGTGGTTACATAAAGATAGTATTCTTCATTCCCATCAATGGAAACATATTTAAAATAAAACATGGATTCATTCTTGACACTTCCTTGACACTATCAGCATATCATGTACCTTTCCCTTGACCTGTGAAAAACATTTCAAAAAACATTTGATGAGCATAAAAAGCTCAGTAAGGGATATAAAAATATGGAAAGGAAACATGGGTATATATATACATAAGTATGAGATCATACTTTACCCATAAAACATAAGCACTTTAACATACCTCATCAAATCATGAATAAATCATAGAAATCATAAGACATAAAGGTAACTTGAGGCATTCATAACTTTCTTACGTAGGGAGTAACCCTCTTGGTTACGTTTGGAATACCCATCACAGTATATTCGCTAAAATCTCTTCGGAGAAACCTTAACGTTTCACTCATTCACGTTACCCAATGAATTAGAGAGCTATATCGGGCTCACCCGCCCTTAGTTTATCATGGAACCACCCGTCTTCATAATAATGCCCAAGAACCATAACATAATCGTATCACATAAAACATGCATAAAGGAAACATAAAATTTCCACATTTCAATCACAAGATATCAATAAAACACAAAAAACATTGTGAAAACCATTTTCAATACCAAAATAAAAGAAAAGTAAAACATGTTATTTATTTTTCTTTTAAAAATAAGGTATGTCTTGTAGAGGATGTTGAAACTCAAATAACAGTTACGACGGCGGAGAAGTCGTTGTCGCTGCATACGTACGACAAAAACATTCCCTTTTTTCATTTAGTAAACGCTTCGTATAAAAAAGATTCCTTTTGAATAAACGTAAAAGTCAAAGGGGTTTATACACCGTATAAAAGAAAGTTGTGTATAAAATAAAATATACCTCAATGAAAGGAGATTGAGACGAAGTCCCATACCTCATATCTGACTTGACCTGACCGTTCTTTAATCTCCTGAATAAAAAACATGAGTTAATTTCTACTTGCTTAAGAACATTTTTCAAGTTCATTATACCTTTTATACCATGTTATGAACATCATGTAATCATTTAAGTTAATAATGTTCATTTTGTCGGTATTTGTTTCTTAAGTCAAAAATAGACTTCTTACACTTACATGTTGTTAATTTGATCAAAGGTTAGTTATATCCAGAATGATATTAATGATTTGGATAACATATATATCATATATATTCATCATATACATGTAATTATAATATTACATCACATTTAGAGGTAAAAAATGAAATGCACCATTCATGGAGACGGTAAGCCGTACGTACGCATGAACGCTACTTCCATTTCTATTTCGTATTTTCTAGAATGGAATCATAATGATATAAGATTATACTATAATTACAGTATAATAACATATATAATATCATTAACTTTATCCTTTACACATCCCACATATGGTATTAACGAATCAAATCACTTTTAGGGGGCGGTAGTCCGTACTTCCTAAAATGAAGATATCGTGTTTACCCATAATGGAAACAATAATTATATGCCATAAATTAAAAATACAGAAGATTAAAGAAAGAATAAACATATTATATATCATATATAAAAATATTGACATCATAATGGCCACCTTTTAAGGTGTTAAATGAGTATTCAACAATCATCGTTTCGGGAGGCAGAATTTCTCCATCCACGGAAACTGTATGTTCTTTAACCATTTGATGTAGTTTTGTGAGAGTGTAGCTCAAATAAATCTTATAAAAACATCCTAGTATATTGAAGATACTGTTTTTGTTACAAAAGAAGTAAATAAAAATAGTTTAGGGGGTTGGAGAAGCAAAATAAAACAAATGAACATGAGAGAATGAATTACCTTTAAAAGTGTAACTCATTTTGATTTGAGACTAAAGGCTTCCTTTGAAAGGGTTATTCCCAAAGGGAATCCTCTAGGATGAGGATAGGGATGTGGAGAGAGTAAATGGGTAGGGGTTGGCCGAGAAAAAGGTTTGAGGAGTGTGTGAAATGAGGTAGAGGTGTGGGTCTTTTATAAGAGGAGAGGAGGGGCACTTTTGGATTGTAAAGATAAGTTACTTTATTTTAAAAAGACTTTCTGATTCAGAAGGTCCCACATTGCTATAATTAGAGGATAAGGTGATAATGCTTCGAAATAAACTCATCAAATTGGTTTTTTCCATGTGTATGTTTTAGATTTTTCATTATCTTTCCATTTTATTTAAATCGTTAAATAATGAGGTCATCGCTGCATCATCATGATGTCATAAATAATTAAATTTATTTAAAGTCCAAAAATTATAAAAAACATAATATGATGTAGGAAATCTTTTTATCTTTACAATGAATATTTATAATCAAAAATCTGACTTGTATAACCACATGTAAAAATTGTTTTAGTAAAACATCTCTTCTTTGTGTCATTTTTACTTTAACATTTTATAAAAAGTTATTTATGTCATTTCCCAACAAAAGTGTCTCCATGGAGTCCCCAAGTTTACCCATGGCTTTTCTTGGTCGGCCATGACACAACCAATAAGGTTAGGACATGTGCCTAGGTCATTTCATATTATTAAAGCATTATTTATACCTTAAACTACCCTAATTACCACTAATCGCGATTAAAAACTTAATAAGTTACTATTCACCAAAAAATTATTTTAATCTCATTGAACCACATTTTAATTCTTAATGACAACCATGTATGTCGGATTTTTGAAATTCAAAACACAATGATGGCAAAATTTCATTTAAACGGAAAAATCAATTTTTATAAGTACCACTTAGTGGTTTCCCTATTCATCAAAAATTGAAGTTTTTCAGAAAATTACCAAAAATTCACCCTAAGATATATTTGATATTCTGAATTAAAAAATGAATTCTATTTTACAAAATTCAAAACATATAAGTCACATTAATTAATTTAATAATTAATTCCCGCTGTCAGAGCAAATAGCGTGTTTTTATAAAACAATAAATATCAAAAGATTGACACCAGTTTAAGTCTAATTTCAATGTGAAATTGATTACAATGACCACCATTGGATTAAATGGTAAAAATATATTCTAATTTCATTTCAAAACCAATTCAAAGCATAATCTAATCATATAAATAAATTAGATTAAAAAGCAGTTTTGATGTAAAATGCAGTATTTTTCACTATTCATTAAAAAATCAACATTGTCAGAAAAATACCAAAAATTCACACAAAGTAAATTTTGATGTCCCAATCATAAAGAATAAGTTTATTTTTAAAAATAGTGTTTATAAAATTGTCAAAAGATAGATTCAAAAAAATGGTTTGCCATCAAAAGGCAGTAAAACAATCTTTTAAGAATATTAGTGTATTCCATGCTTAAGATTGGATTTATTTTCATTTTAAGCCTCTAAAACACTATCTTAATCATTAATAGAAATAGATAAAAATATCTATTATTCATTACTTACTTGGGATGTTACACTTAGAGCTGAATATTATGGCTTCAACATTCCTTATGGAGAACCAATATGTAAAGTTCAAAAGAGATTTATGACTATCTTCAACTGCCTACAGTCTATTGGAGAAAAAGGTTTAGATGATGAATCACTTGTGGATAAGATATTTGATATTATGCCTAATGAGTGGGAATCCAAAAGTACTGCTATATATGAGAACAGTAAGGTCACTCAAATTTCTCTTGATGAGTTATTTGGAACTCTTCTTCAACATGAGACAAGAATGAAGAGAGATGCTGACAATATCAAAAACGAAAATGGAAATGGTAATATTGCTTTTACAACAACTTCAAATCAGATGAAAGCTAAGACTCCTGAGAGAGTGACCAGATCCAAGTCTAAGAAAGTTATTTTCCAATCCGAATCTAGTGAGAGTGAAGTCTCTGAAAATGAATTAGAAAATCTTGCTCGATGGATGAACAAGATAGATGGCCAGAGAAATTTCCAATCCAAGTATAAGAAAAAGGAAAGGAAAGATAAGAAAGACGGAGAAGTTACTTGTTATGAATGCAAGAGAGCTGGACATATTAGAACAGATTGCCCTTTGCTCAAAAAGAAAGAAAGGAAAGAAAGGCATTCAGACATGAAAAAAAGGAAGTATTATAAAGCCAAAGCTAAGAAAGTATTGAAAGCTAATGACACCTGGAGTGCCAGTGGTGGTGACTCTTCAGATGAATCTTCTGATTACGAATCTTCAGGATAGAAGAATCTTGGTCTTATAGCCAGATTACCTATTGATAATCATTGTTTTATGGCTAAGGTATGAAATGATTAATCATTGAAAAGTGTTTATTTAAATTCAAATGATAGTTAGTTTTATAATGATTTTGATGAAGAATCCTCTTCTGATGAAGAAAATACTTTACCTACTTATGAATAAGTCTCTAGGTTTGCTGAACTTCTTAAAATTGAGAATTTCAAACCCTATAAGAAACTTGATAAGGAAAAATCTAGGAAATATATTCTTACAAAATAAATATCAGATCTTTCTAAAGATCTAGATAAGAAAAATGCAGATTTTGAAAGTATTTCAAAAAACCATGAGGAAGTATGTTCTGAGAAGAACCAACTTTCTAGAGAGTTAGAAAAAGTAATTTCTAAGAAAAATGTTTTCGAGTCTAGCTCTAGTTCTAAAACTAATTATTTTGAGGATAAAAACTTGGTTATAAAACTCAAGTCTGATATTTCTTCCTTAAATAAGTGTTTATCAATATTTACCCATGTTAATGAAAAATTTGGAAAAATGTATTCACAAATATGACCTTTAAGAAATAAATCCGGATTTGGCTATACCCATGAAAAAAAAAATTCAGTAACAATTATTTTGTTCCTCAAAGTGCCCCATTTTGTACCAAGTGTCAATGTGGGGGTCACTAGGCAAAGAATTGTTCCTTTAGCAAAACCCAATCCTTAGGTTTTCATAAAGCTTACTTTTCTAAGAAGATGTGGGTTCCTAAAATTTTATTATCTGGAAATCTCGGATCCAAGGAAGTTTGGATTCCGAAAGTCTAATTTTCTTCTTGATTTCAGGAAAATAAAGAGAGTACCAGCAACAATACATGGTACATGGATAGAGTATGTTCCCGAAACATGACTGGTAACAAAACATATTTTGAAAAGATTATCAAAACGAAAGGTGGAAAGGTAACTTTTGGAGATAATGCTAAGGGTGAGATTGTTGGTAATGGTAATATTGTTCTTCTTGGTAAAACCGTGATTTCATATGTTCTTTTTGTTAAAGGTCTTAAGAACAACCTTATTAGCATAAGTCAGTTATGTGATGAAGGATACCTTGTGAATTTTCAGAATGATAAGTTCTTAGTTCACAATTCCATGGAAGAATTTATTCTCTCAACCAATAGGCAAGAGAATGTTTACTCTTTGAACATCGAAGACCTCAGAAGCCATGATTTACCTTGCCTAAGTGCAATGGAAGATCATTCCTAGTTATGGCATAGAAGACTAGGTCACTGTAATCTTAGGAACCTATGTAAAATCTCTAAGAAGAAACTAGTTAAAGATCTACCAGAGCATAGATTTGATTCTTCTAAAGTTTGTGATCCTTGTCAATATGGCAAGCAACATAAATCTAGTTTTAAATCAATCGGTGAAGTCTTGACAACCGATGCATTACAGTTAGTGCACATGGATCTTTTTAGTCCAACACAAACTAGAAGTATTGGAGGCAAATACTATGTGTTTGTTCTAGTTGATGATTACACTAGATTTACATGGGTCTATTTTCTATCAAAGAAGTCGGAAGCTCTTTCCTATTTCAAATGTTTTAGAGCTCAAGTTAAAAATGAGAAAAACCTTCCATTGAAAACTATTCATAGTGATCAGGGAGGAGAATTTCAAAATTATGATTTTGAAACTTTTTGTAGTAGAAAAGGTATTACTCATAATTTCTCAGCACCTAGAACTCCTCAACAAAATGGAGTAGTTTAGAGGAGAAATAGAATTCATCAAGAGATAACTGGAACCATGTTGATTGAATATTACATAGCTAGACATTTCTGGGCTGAAGCTGTAAGTAATGCTTGTTATACTATAAATTGATTTTTGATTAGACCTTTTCTTAATAAAACTCCTTATGAGTTATGGAATGGTAGAAAACCAAGACTATCCTACTTCAAGGTTTTTGGTTGCAAAGTATTCATTCTGAATACTAAAGATAACCTACATAAATTCGCACCAAAATCTAATGAAGGAATTTTCTTAGATTATTCCACAACTTCTAAGGCTTATAGAGTTTTTAATAAAAATACATGTACTGTTGAAGAAACAGTACATGTAAAATTTTATGAGTCTGATCCTTTTGTTTTTAAACCATCCCAGCCTACATCCTCTGATGTGTTTTCAAAAACTGATTGTCAACCATTAATAGAAGAACCTTCTGATAAGGATAATCTTCTAGAAGATATTCCTGAAACATTTACCCCAGAAGGCTTTCTACCCTGTGTTGATGAACATGCTTTTCAAAACCCAAATCAGGCGTTTCTTAAGAATCATCCCAGTGATAGTTTCATTGGTGATGTAAATCAGCCTGTAAGGACTAGAAGTTCCTTAAGAAATGAAGTAGAACATCTATCATTTCTTTCCCAATTAGAACCTAAAAGCACTAATAAAGCATTAGGGGCTGATGTTTGGATCAATGCAATGGAAGATGAACTAAATTAATTCGAAAGGAATAAAGTCTGGTCCTTGGTTGAAAGACCTAAGGAAAATTTTGTTATTGGAGTAAAATGGGTTTTCAGAAATAAATGTGATGAAAATGGAGTCATAGTAAGAAATAAAGATAGACTTGTTGCTAAAGGATATAATCAGCACGAGGGAATAGACTATGAAGAAACCTATGCTCCAGTAGCTAGACTTGAATCTATCCATATTCTACTTGCCTTTGCAGCATTCTTTAATTTTAAACTTTTTCAAATGGATCTAAAATGTGCTTTTCTTAATGGTTATGTTCAAGAGGATGTTTTTGTTGAACAACCTCCTGGATTTGAAGATACAAAACATCCTAATTATGTTTTCAGACTTACCAAAGCACTGTATGGTCTTAAACAATCCCCACGAGCATGGTATGATAGACTCACTGGATTTTTTCTTCAAAATAACTATGTTAAGGGAAATGTAGATCCAACTCTTTTGATAAAGAATGATAATAAAAATGTTTTGATTGTTCAAATTTATGTTGATGAAATCATATTTGGTTCAACTCAGCAGTCTCTGACCAACTCATTTGCAAGTCTAATAAAATCTGAGTTTGAAATGAGTATGATGGGTGAGTTAACATTTTTCCTTGCTTTTCAAATTTCTCAAAAACCAGAAGGAACCTACATATCTCAACATAAGTATATTAAAGATCTTCTTAAAAAGTATGGTTATGACAACACTAAGAGTATAAGTACTCATATTGGTACCTCAAACTCTTTAGATCTTGATGAAGCTGGGAAACCAGCAGATCAAACATCTTATAGAGGTATGATAGGAAGTCTACTATAATTAACAGCTGAGTCCACTAGACTTAATGTTTTTAGTATGCTTATGTGCAAGATATCAATCCAATCCTAAGGAATCTCACTTAAAGGCAGTAAAAAGAATTTTTCGCTACCTTAAGGGAACCATGGATCTAGGATTATTTTATACTTCTGGAAATGATTTTATCCTAAAAATCTTTTCTGATGCTGACTTTGGTGGATGTAGAATGGATAGAAAAAGTACATCCGGAACTTGTAATTTCATAGGAGATTCACTAGTTTCTTGGTCCTGCATGAAGAAACATTCTGTATCACTTTCCACTACTGTAGCCAAATATGTAATTGCTGGAAGTTGTTGTGCTCAAGTGTTGTGGATGCAACACACACTCACAAACTATGGCTTGAGATATACTAAAACTAAAATTTTGTGTGATAACACAAGTTCCATTTCCCTTAGTAAGATCCCTTCACATCACTCTCATGAAAAACACATAGATATTAGGCATCACTTTCTTAAGGATCACACACTGAAAGGAGATATTATTCTTCAGTTTGTCGAAACGCAAGATCAACTTGCTGATATTTTCACAAAATCCTTGCCATCTGATAGATTTGAATATATTAAATAGAAGTTAGGAATGATAATCGTAAGGTAATCCTTCTAAATTAACATTCTGTTGAAAAGGACTCCTTACAACAATAAAGTCCTTTTCATAGGGGGAGTACATTTTTTTGATAGAGTAACTAAATTTTTTCAAAAGTTATTTTTTCAAAATTTTTGGAACTAAACTTCCGGAATGAAAATTTCCAGAACTAAAATTTTCCAGAATGGATATTTTCGTATAGAAAACTTTTGGAATGGAAATTTTCATCTTGAAAACTTCTAGAATGGATAATTTCATAATGGTATTTTTGTAACAGGACATTCGTACCGAATCATTCAAAATGCGTTTTTCATTTTCAAATTTTGTAATGAAATTTTCGTACTGAATTTTCCGTACTGAGTTTGTTTTTCGTAGTGAGTTTTTTGAATCTATGTTATTTCATAATAAAGTTTTTTCATTTTGTTTATATATTACCCATTACCAATAATTCTCCTAAGCCAATCTGAAAGGAATGATTTCCTTACTCAGGTTTTCGTAGTCATACTTTACTTGATGGTATTTTCTTATACATTGTTTTCGAATTATAATTTTTTTAGATCTTTGTTTTAATAAAACCTCAAAAAAGATCGGATTCAAGTTTTCATGAGAATTGGTTTTCGACCGTCAAATATGATCTCAGATTGTCACAACCGTTTGATCAACCGTGGAAGTTGAACCGTTTTTTCATTGCCTATATAAAGGGGAACCCAAATAGTTGTCCCACATCGATTTCAAGCTCCAGCGTCCCGAATCTCGGCCTCTCTTTTTTAAAGCCATTCTGAACATCAGCTTTCACTGTTCCGAACTTCTCAGAAGTCTTTAGAATCGAATGTCTGTGGAATTAGCTTCTCAAGAAATGTCATCCTCCAAGCCAATTTCACAATGGTTAGTTTACAGAGAAAGGCTGGTTCATTCGGATTTCTTCAACAACTATGATTGTCTTATTTCGAAGAACATAAAGTTGAATGGGGAATCATGATGATGCTTTTTCGGAGTTACTTGTTGAATTATATGAAACAGTTTCCTACTTGCCTACAAATTTCCGGATTCTAGAGTTGTGGGTACAAGGTCTTATCGTCCTGAGGAAAGGTGATAAAGAGAGTCTGAAGACGAGTGAAATCTATATCTTAGATTTTCTGATAAATCTATAGAAGTTTAACTTCATGAGGAACATTCTTATAACTATTGAGAATGTTAAGAAAGGAAATATCAGAGCCCAAATCGTAATGTACCCAACAATTTTATCAAAATTTATAGTTTGGTGCCTTGAGTCTTTCAAGGAAGCTTGCCGGACTAAGCCAAGGGTTTGCAAATTTTTTTTGGTGAGTGATGATACTCTTAAGAGGATGGATTCAGCTTTCAACAAAGAGACTGGTGAGTTCTTCGATTTTCCAAATAAAGAAGAAGCGGTTCCGAAGGATGTAGAACCAGAATCATCTAAGCCAGTAATGAAAAGAATGTTGAAAGAAGTTTCAGCTGAAGTATTGGATCCTAAATCTAAGGAAGTTCAAACCGCACCTCCAAAACCGAAGAAGAAGAAAGCATATCCTGATGTAGTAGTTGTGAAGTGGAGAGAATATAAAGAGAAAATGAAAGAAGGGGATACGCAGTTCGGATTGGATCCTGTGGAAGCTAAGGATTTGAAGGATAGGACAGAAGATTAATTGGTAAACCTAGAAAAAGAAAAGAAGCTCAAGAAGAAGATGTCAGAAGCTGAGGTAGTCCAAGCATTGTTAAAATTTAATGAGATGGTTTCCGGAAACATTCCAGTTCCGAGATATTTCTCCATAGATTCTATACTCGAGACTCCAGGAAGAAACATTGATTTTCTGGAAGTTATTAGATCTGAGCATGTTGAGAAACTCAAGAAGATTCAACAAGTCGAAGAGGAAGAAGCATTTGCTGAAGGAAGTGGTGGAACTGGAGATCTATTGAAAGAAGTAGATGATTATATTGGGTCACATTCAGAACATCTGTCACTCCAAACTTCAGAGGCTGAATCCTCTACGTTAGTAACTCCAGAGAAGGATAAGAATGAGGAAGATGTTGTTAAAAAAGTTGTTGATGATGTTATTAATGTACCTACTAGCGAGCAGAAAACTCCAGATCAAGAATCCATTCCGAAAAAGGACAAGGGAAAGCAACTCCTTGTTGATACTCCGAAATCAGTGGAAAGCAAGAAAAAAGAATTTGGTGATTCGTCTAAAAGGAAGTTGGAGCTTATTGAGGAAGAAAATTCTCCAAGCAATGTTTCAGATTTGGAGTCATCCTCGTTGGGACATGACTTTGTTGTTCAATCTTTGAGGAAGTTAGTGGGTTCCATTCCAACCATCTTGACTACAGATTAACGATGCCAAATGCTCCAACATGATCTAAATCAAAAATTATATTCCATATCCATGGTTATGGATAAGTTTGTCGAGATAGAAGCTGAATACAAATCTTTTCTTGTTGGCTATGAAGCCCACAAAAGATCTTGCAAGAGGATGATGAGCTGGTCGAGGAAAACTGTAGAAGAGATGAGGCTATTTGATGAATTTAAAGACAATGTTAAAGATGCTTTTGAGACTGAGGACAGGAAGATAAATAAGCTGACTTCTTCCTTTGAAGAGAAGATGGTAGATGAAAAGAACTTCTGTATTCAAGAAGTCAGATATCTGAATGGGAAGCTGAATTTGTTTCTCAAAACTGGAAGTTTGAAAGCGATCATCGGATTGAGTTTGAAGAGAAATTAAAGGCTCAGGATGAAAAGTTGAAGGCTCAGGAAGAGAAGCTTAAAGCCCAGGAAGAAAAGATTGAAGCTCAATCTACAAGAATAGTGGTCTTAGAGAAGCAAGCTGAAGAAGATCATAAATACCTAAAGAATATCGAGAGTATTCTTAAGGGGCACATTTCGAAGGAAAAAGATGCGAAATTGTTAAATCTAATCTTTTTGTTGTATCTTTCATTCCTTAAAATTAATGAAAATCTTGGTTGCTCGTCTTTTGTTATTATTACTAATTTTTTCAGGTATTTTGATATATTTTTTCCATTCCCTCGAATTCTTTTTGAAAATCACAAAGGGGGAGAAGGAAAAGATCCTTAAGGAAAAAGAACTCTAATAAGAGATTATCTATGGGAGTGTTTTTCATTAAAGAATAGATTCTTATTCATAATGAAATGTCACTCCAGAAATCTAGAATACGATCCTTAGAGTTTCAAAGCCTAAGGGGGAGTTAGTCGTATTCATCAATATCCTTAAAACAAAGGGAGATAAGCATTAATGTTTTTCTTTCTTCTTAGAATTTATTTTTCGTAAGGATGTTTGTGCTTTCCAAAAAGGGGGAGATTATTGAGTCAATAATGTTTTCCTTATGACTTTTCCATTACTTCTTGTTTTGAAAATCACAAACACCTTATCTTTAAGAAAATTTATTTTATAAGGAAAATTTCTTTTATAAGAAAAATTGTTTTTATCAGGAAAAATTGCTTTTATAAGGAAAAATTTCTTTTATAATGAAGATTGATTTTGTAAGAAAAATTATCCTTATCACATTTTCTTCCATATATTTCTTATGTACAAGATTCAGATTCATTTTTAGATTTTTGGAAGTGTTTAAAACTTTGATTTAAAGCATTCTGTTTTAGGCTCCGAATTCTGGATATGAACTTTAATAAAGATCAACTCCGAATTCTGGATACGAACTTTAATAAAGATCAACTCCGAATTCTGGATACAAACTTTAATAAAGATCAACTCCGAATTCTATTTACGAACTTTAATGAAGTTTAACATCGAATTCTAATGACAAATTTTCCATTACAATTTCTGATGAAGAATTCTCATTACGAAATATGATGAAGAATTCTCATTCTGAATTATCATTCCGAATTCACCTATTAAACAGAATCTGTCCATCTTTGTTTTATACACTCCGAATTTATTTAGACTCCGATAATTATTTTTGGTTAAGACTCCGAACTTTCTTTTTTCCATACACTTTTATAATTTTTCTACCCATTGACTTTTTGTTTACACTCTGAAATTTTATTTCAAACTATTGAGTTAGATTTTAAACGGTGTCGTACATTTTGTTACACTTGTTTTGTTATAAAACGATTTCGTCTATTCTGTTATAAACTAACCATTGGTTAAGTAACATGTGTACAGGTCCCTCCGATTTTTAAGGAAGATATGACCGTTGGGAAGGAGGCCGACCTTACCTATAAATAGGAGCTCATTTGAAAGAGCTCAAATAAGGAAGTTGATCTATCTAGAGACCACACGCTGCTAAGGTGATTTCTAGAAAGAGAAATCCTTTCATGCCTTGTGCGTACTGAACCGCTCGTTCAGTTTTTTCTTCCTGCGATTCCGAATGTTGGTGATTACATTAGAGGACTTCCGGGGATAGCAAGACATAGGTGCCGACTACCTTGATGTTCGAGGGCTTCCTTGCTGAGGAAGACAGAGGTTGCCAACTACCTTGATGTTGAGGGCTTGCAGGGATAGCAAGACAGAGACTCCGATCTTCGTATCGAGGGCTTACCCTGGTGTGGGAAAGACAGACTTGCTTGAAAGTATAAATCAATGGACCTTTATCCAAGGTTGTTGGATACCCTTATCTTTGGGGTAAAAGACTTATATCTTGTTACTTGTAGTTCTAATACTTGTTTATTTTCCGTTGCATATTGTATTATAAGGAAAGTATAACTTTCTTATACTTACTTACCTGTACTCTCTTTCATTTAGATTCTATAAGCTTTAAGGTATAATCTCATATTGTAATATATTGTTATGTTTCAATTTCCAGAACTATATTTCCGGAACCTATGTTTGGAATCACTTTCTATGTTTTCATTTGGTGTTAGAGGTGTTGTGAATTTGCTTAGTTTAATCCTTGTTAAAATTAGCCCTTTCCTTTATTTAAGGAAAACATAGTTATTCATAACTAACATTAAAGGTTCCAAAGGAATTTTTAAATATAAAATTCACACCCCCTCTTGTAAATTGAGCATCTACATCATTATTTCGATCCTACAGGATACGGGCCGACTTGGTGAGTCGTCTAATGATCACCCAGATGGAATCATTCCCCTTGGACATCCAGGTTAATCCCATCACAAACTCCATCGATATTCCATTCCACTTCCACTCTAGAACCTCTACGGGTGAACTAGCCTTGTTGGAACCTAGTGCTCAGCCTTCCCCTATTGGCACTTAAAGCATCGAGAAATTTACTTTGATTCTACCTTCACCATACCAAAACTCCAGAACTGACACCAGAGGACTTGGTACATTTTTTACACTCTAAAATGTACGTCAAATTGGGATGTATGAAATTCACTTAGGACGTCCTCCCTCAACCCCACTAGTATAACAGTGCCTCCTCTGAAGACAATAATGTGCTCCCCACCTTGTTAATATTCATCAAGAGCATCTCTTGTGGATAACTAAGCATGTAAACCCTCATAGTCGCCATCCCCTAGTTGTGCCTCCTTAACTCAATGTAAGAGTGGAGGGGTGACAACCATCAACTGAAGCTAAGATGCATCTTCTCTATCCATGAAGGATAACTATAACAAGGCCAACTGTTCTATCGCCTCACATAATAGATGTGAGCTCAATCTCCTGCTAAGAGCATCTTCCACCATATTCCACTTCCCAAGAGTATATATGATCTCAAAATCATGGTCCTAGAGGAACTATATCCAATTCATCTATCTCAGATTCATATCCTTCTGCATGATTATATCTTTGAGTCTATTTTGGTTAGAGTAGACGATAAAACTCTCATCCATAAGTTAGTGTAGCCACATCTTCAATGTGAGGACAACCGAAACCAACTCATGATCATGGGTCACATAATTATAATCAAAGGGCCTAAGATGGTGTGAACCATAAGTAGTCACTTCATGTTTCTACATCAGGACACAGGTAATCCCAGTCAAAGATGCATTGCAGAAAACTACATACTTGACACCCTCCAACAATCTCAAAATCGGGGTTCTTGTCAAACTCCTTATCAATTGATCGAAATCTTGCTGACACTTCTTTGTCCACATGAAGGGTTTCAAGTTCTCTTTCATGGATATCAATAGTACTGATATCCAAAAGAAATAAAAAAATGAATCTTTGGTAATATCCTTCCAACACAAGGAATATCCATACCTATATCATGCTCTGAGGTGGCTCCCATGAAAACATTGCCTCCACCTTGGTTGGTTCCACAGCTACTCTAACTGCTGAGATGAAATGTCGCAAAAAGTGGACCTCCTAAATCCAAAACTGGCACTTTAAGAGCTTCCCATAAAGCTGGTTCTCTCAGATTCCATTTAGAACCATATGCAGGTGTCTCACATGCTTCTACTATAACACCGAGTACACAAGGATGTCGTCGATGAAGACCACTACGAACTAGTCTAAATGCTGCTGGAAGATCTAGTTCTTAATTCCCATTAACACTATAGCGGTGTTTTTCTGGCCAAAACGAATCTCCAAGTACTTATAGTTATCGTAGAGTCATCTAAATGTCATATTCGGTATATCCTCATCTCGTACCCATAACTGGTGGTACTCTGATCGAAGGTCAACCTTCGAGAACCACAGTGCCCCTCTTAGATAATCAAAGAGATCATCGATCCTCGGTAGTGGATACTTGTTCTTAACTACCACCTGGTTCTGGTGCCTATAATCCACACACATCCTCAAACTACCATCGGACTTCGTGGAAAACAAAACTAGGCCCACCCAGGGTGAAACACTTTGTTTTACAAAACCCATGCTCTATAAATTCTCCAACTGCACCCACAGATCACAATGCTCTACGAGAGCCATTCGATATGCTGGTGAGGAAATCAGTGTCGTCCCAGGGTGTATGTCGATGCAGAATTTGATCTCTTAGTGGGGAGGTACTCTTGGAACATCTTCAAGAAATACGTCATCGTACTCCGCCACTACTACTTGGAACTGGAATCTCACACCATCTATTTCTCAAAGGGTAAGGCTAGCCATCTCATGTGTGATCGGCTACCCCCTCCTATGCATGAGCCCATTTTTTCCGCCTAGGTCTCCCTTTCACCGACAAAGGAAGACTTTCTCCCATCACTATAGACACACTGTATTCTTCTCCTAATGTAGTCAATCTGGGCATGAAATTAAGATAGCAAATCCATATTGATAATGATGTCCTAATGCCTCGACTCTACCACTAAGAGGTTCCAACCAAAACTATCGACTCCCAGTGTAAGATCACAGTGTCTACAAAGGTGTGTGATCATTGAGTCTCCTCCCATAGGTGTCTCAAAGTGTAAGGTTCACGTAAACATCACTACTATAATCTAAAGTTTTCGCACAAGACACATGGTGAGGAAGGAATTACCAACACTTGTGTCTATAAGTACCGAACTTAAGGAGGATAAGACACAGACGGTACCTAAGTTCATCCCTAGAGTGCTTGGTTCAGATGCCTGGACCACATGTAGTTGTCCTCACCATTGTTCCCAATATCCCTATGCCCGGTGTGGACATCCAAGGGGGTGTTGGTGGAATTATATTGAAACTTTTACCCCCACCTGCAGCTCTCCCTGCTCCTCTTCCATGTCCACTAATTGGCGGGTCTTTCTGCTCCACTCTCAGCCTCTGCCTTTGGGGTCTATCCACTTCCTCTCTATCAGCAACACGACGTGTTAGATAGTATCTAGTAAGATTTCCCCTATCGTTGCACGAGTATCATCGACTCTCCCAACACTAACGAGATTCATCCTGAGAGCCTTGGACTACCAATCCCCTATCCCGAGACCTCTTTTTTACATCTCCAACATCCTAATCATTATACCTGATGGCAGTTACCTGCTGTCAAGGTATCCACACATGTCTGCCTGCTGCAGACTGTGGTTGGTTGTTTGTGCTCTACCCAGAAGCACTCGATCTCCAAGGCCCAATCGAGCACTCCATCATAAGTCGAAAAGCATAAATGTACGATATTAGATCATCTGTCTCATCGTATAACTCACTCAAAGTTCTGATATCTTAAGTACTGATCCCTGACCATATCCATTGAGTACCTGGTGAGGTTGTGTACATCAATGAATAGTCTACCACCATCAAATTGCCTTGATGGAGCTAAAGTAGCTCCTAGATATGCACCACTCTTAGTATAACTGGAGAGAAATCCTCCCTAAAGATTCATTCAAACTTTATCCATGAAGGAGTCTCCTCATCGTGAGTCTCTGTGGTCTGACTCCACCATTGTCCCGCTAAAACCTGAAGAAGGCTCGCTCCTAAGAACACCATATGGTCCGCTGGTGTCATCAGTAGATGAAACACTCTGCTCACCACCTCAATCCAATCCTTAACCCCCTGGGTGTTGGGCTCACCTCAGAACCTAAGGGATATCTATCATTGAAACTCATGGAGCACACTCACCCTGCTCTCCTTGTCAATTGGCACTACAAGTACCAAGGGCTGCTCCACTAGTGGTGGGATATTAGGTGCCCCACCTAGAGGTAACACCTGGGGAACATGTCCATGTTTCAATGCATCGTCACCGAGGGGGTCATCCTCATGATCGCGCGGCTTAATCCTTGCGAGTATGCATCGCAGAGGCATACTATAAGGAAATAATATCTACCATGGTAAATGAGTATATCTGGATAGCTGTCATACAAGACATGGAAAACATAACCCATTTTGATATGATGCATGTCCCATTCATTTACTTTCCCATAATTGGTGTTTTCATATACCGAGTCGGAAAGAAGGTTATCAGAGTCCTACTGTACGGATATGTTGGCCGCCAACACCAACACTGGAGTCTCTGGCCTGATATCCAAGATCAAAACACTTAACACTATTACACTAACCAAACTAACAGCCTCTTGGTCCTAAGGTAGAACTGTCAAACTCTAACACCACTATGTCTAGACCCATCCTAGTTGGGGCCACGTCGCGACTTCCCAAGCCCACATCCAATTGGCCAGGGGCTGGTGACTGCCACCAAGTTGTCAAATCACTACCATGGGATGAATTTCTTATGTACCTTTACATATGCACACATCTCAAATCCCACAAATACTAGAATATAAAGAAACCCATTAAGGAACAAAATTCATGAAAACAACTAAATCCAACCAATAGATTACAAAAGAATGTAATATGTTGAAGGTAAACTAGGTCGGAATACAAGACCAACAAAAACAAGAGTCTGCAAACTATAAAGTCATACTTGTAAACACAAATAGGTTCTGGGACAGCTTCTCGTAGCCGTAGGAACAACTAAGTCTATAGGAAACTCAGAAAGCTTGGTCCGATACTGGTCTCCCCTGGACTCCGTCAAAAGATCGCTCATCTGCACAAGACACAACATGTGTGGGCAAAGCCCATGCTGGGGTGAGTATAATAATACTCAGTGGAGGTCCCCAAAAACCACAAAGTAATACATGAAGAAAAGGTACAATCAAAACTATAAAAAATATGTCTATCGAACATATACCAAGGGAAACACAAATCCAGATATACTGAAAATTCATACTCATAATCAAGAAAAAAGTCAAATAATCACATATTGCCGCTAGGGATTTAGTTCAATGATTCCACGAAGCACTCATATAGGAGAACTCACTCCACAAGTCTGATAGCTCTGATGTCGTCTGTCTAAGAAGTATTGTTCATCGAGATGGATTGCGAGAGATAGATACACTCATTTTGGGAGAACACACACCTGAGCGTGGAAAGATCATGATACATAGATGATGATCACATCATGGACTTGGTGGATATCATAACTCATATGGATTCACCTGGAAAGTATAATATAGACATCTTTTAGGAATAGTCTCATCGATACCTTAAACAACCTATGGTTAAGAATGGATAGAGGATCTCACTCTAGGCCTCTCAGAGCGATTCCAGAATCTATCTCAGAATGTCCTATTGAAGGGATCACACTACTGTGAATGGAAATAATACTTGACCTTCATAGGAAAGAAGAAAAGGGGATCAAACCCAAAGATAACCTATCCAAATAATGGTTGGAAAAAAGATCAAGATATGTACTGAGAAGTACACAACATGTAGAATTGTCACATGTCATGTCTTCTAACCCCGATTACTACCCGTGTACAATGGCCCATGTTTTAAATATTATCGTGTAGAACACAACTAAACGGTGTGTAGAAATGAACACACATTATTTCAAAGTATCTGAGGTCCACTCCTTGTATGCTGGCCATGTGTTCGTACATATCCTCAAACCAGGTATGCCAACCCAAGTAATCGGCACATGGGGTGAACATCAAAACTGGCCTCGTATGGCCGTCTAGTGGAGTACATGGTGTGTACTCCACCCCGTGTCCTTGTATCTTCAAAGATACATGTCGAACCCCTTGTAAGGACCCACACGCCATGTGACAGTGGTCACATGCCCTGTCTACGCTTCATATTTCCCTAGACTCAAGACACTATTGGGTCGGGTCTATACGTCGTGTCTCCCTAAATGCATGTCATGTTCTCTATCGCTTCCCTCACGCAAACCCCATCCACTGCCACTGGTCGTCATGGTGAGTAAATCAGGATACACGTCGCATGTTCCAAAAATTACCAAAATCGCAGAACTGCTTCATCGAACCTAAGTGAAGCTCTGATCATTGTTCCAAAGATCTTTTTGCCAAGAAAATCCAGATTCTAGGTCACCCCAATGTCTCAAAGTTGTCTCTGTTTTTTTGGGCATCTGATAAGCTCCGAAAATTTGTATCGATCCACTCGCGTGAAGAATGCTTGAAAAACGATATCTCCTGATCCGAGCTGATATATCATCTGCCATCATCATCGCACCTCCACTTAGTTTTTATGATGTTGAATCTTTAACATGGGATTTTTTCATTTAAAAAAGGAAGTGCAATGATATTATTTTTCACCCCATGAAGAATACGAAGAAAAGAGGACGAAATCCTAAAAACCAAATTGAGGAATGAACCTCTGTCGTCATTCATCATGGTGTTGATCCACTCTTGTTAAAATGATTAAATAAGGAAAATCCAATGATAATCCAAAAATTATCACAAACCATATTCCTGAATAAAACCCCAAATAAACAAAAAATAATACCCGCCTATAAGAACACATGATCCTCATATCAACATGTCCATGGGTTGATCCGCATTCATCATTTAATCAAAGAACGGGGAAACAAAACAAAGTAACAAAAACCCTACCTTCATTTGGTTGAAGAAATATCCCACATCTCATTCATTGGTATGGTTTGTCGAATCCGAGATGCGTTGATCAATCACATCATCGTCGTACACCAATAGGTTCTCCCCCAAAGCTCCAATGGAAAATTTCAAATTCGTAGGGTAATGCGGATAACCATGCGAACTTTCCATAAGAATGTATTTAAAGGGGAGGAATTAGGTCATTGTGTAAAATTGTAACATTTAAGATAAATTAATTTCCAATTTATTTTATTTCCTTTAAAAAGAGCCAAAAACTAAATTTTACATCCGACCGCGCTGATCAATGTTTGGACTCGACTAATGTAAAGTTTATACTCTGAACACAATGGTACCCTCATATTTTTGATCGAGGAACCCATTTATAGGTAACTCCACTTTTTTAAGAAAATTACTCATGCGCACTATTTAAAAGATTAATTTATTTAACAAATTTATTTTGGGCACTTCAGGCCTCAGAGTCGCACACCGTCGAAAATTAAAGTCTCATAATAATTCCATATAATATTTCAGAATAATATAAAAAATCTAAGACATTACATTTGAATCCTAAGATCCTTGAAATCATAACATCAATTAAAACTACTAATATATTTAGATAAATTAAATCCATGATATAACTTGTCATAGGTCATTATATACACTATATAAAATAAATTAAGTTAATAATAACCAATTAGTCTCAATGGAATGTAAATTGAAATGGAACCCCTTACAACTAAGGTAAAATCCTAATTGGAAACCACAAAATTAATAATCATAAGATGAAATATTTAAATAAATTGAATACAAAATAATTTATTATGTTATACATCAAAAGGGAGTTATATTAAAAACATAAATGAATTCAGTTTTGAATATGAAATTTATCTCACTAATAGAAAAAATTGAGATGAAAATCTCATACCTTGAGTCTGATTTGTCATGATTGTCCTCTGTCTTACTGAATAATAAACTTATGTTAATTATTAACTTTATTTAGAAACTTTTCCATGATTATTATTACTTTTAATTCACTTATAAACAAGTTATATTCCATTACTTAAGCAATAATCTTTAATTCATATGTTTTGACCATATTTCGGCTTATGTGTCATATCTGACATTGATAGGTTGACTAAGGTCAATGAGGTCATTATTTAAAATATAAAGAATAATAACCATGAAATAATTAATACATTGTAAATTAGTTATACTTTTAAAATAGAATTGGATATTTGGCTGCGAAAAATGAACCAATGTTACGATCATGGAGATGGTAGGTCATACTTAGAGATGAGTGAATTTCCATTTTGCAATGATCATTATGGAAAGAAGATAAGTAACATTTATCTCTTAATAATTACCATTATATCATAAATACCATGTTATTAAATTATAAATACTTATATATATATATTTATTATGATGTGGTGATGAAAATTGATGAATCATATTCCTTGGAGGAGGCAATAGTCTGACATTATCACTTTTTTAGTGTGTGAAATGGAAAGAAGAAAATGATATTTTGTATCTCCAGATATATAATTATGTTATTATTGTCATAAATATTTCATTTATATCATATATTTTAATTAAATACATCCTTAATACATTTCATGTAATGTGTTAATGAATCACATTACTTTGAGGAGGTGATAGTCCACACGTCCACAAATTTTGTTATTATATTTGAACAAAAAGAAAATAATGAAGGTTTGTGTTGTCTAATAATCTGATATATATATATATAAATCATAAATATCATACATCGTATATAAAATTAGTATTTACATAATTATTCCCTACAATAATATTTGGTAAGGGAAAAATAAAAGGCATTGTTCCGCATAGTGATAGTTTTTTGTACACACAATCATTGATTTCATTTCCAATTTGATGGAATTTTGTGTAGGATTAGGTTGAATCTTTTAAATTAAAACATATAAGTTTATTGAGGATGTTTATCTTATTATATAATGTAAGGATCCTAACCCCAATTTCTCATATCATATGCCTTATATTAATACATTATTATGTTTTCAAGTATATAACTTCATGAAGGACAACATAGTTTAGTAGTTTTGGAACACAACACACAAAAATTAGATTCAATTTCTAACTTAAAAGTAAAAATAACATTGTAAATCCATTTTAAAAACCCATAAACGCTTATATTATTCTTGAAAGTCATTCATAATAATATTCATCTTTTCATCATGGGGATAAATTAAACATGAGAAAGAGTTGAGTTCATATTCACAATAAAGTTAAGTAATATAGAATAATTTATCATAAAAATAAACATTAGGCATGTAGAATAACTAAAAACAAATGCCTTTAAAAATAAACTTGACCATAACATGTTGGGAATGAAATATAATTACATAAAGCCATAAAAATGATCATAAGAGAATGAAATTTAACCATGGATATTTTACTCGTCGAATAATCACATGGTTTATCAATTAATATTATCATAATGTGGTAAAACATAATGACAGAATTCTAAAACATATTGTCAAGGCCTTAGCCAAGATGTTTGAAAATACATGGTTTAGGCCTCAACCCAAACCCAATCCTGTTTTGTCTCATGAGACCTACTGATGCATTGAGGGGATATAGTTGAACCCACCCATAAATTTATAATTCCAATGCATTACTCATATGAATGGCGATAAACATAAACAACATGAAAAAATGGAATTACTTTCCCTAATATGTAGACATAACCACTAACCATTCTGAGTTGTATGGTGAATGGTATCAAGATAGAACATACATTGGAAAATATATAATAAATTATTTAATAAAGTTTGTTAGAACATAATAATAAGAGGTTAATCCAAATAAAATATAAGATTCAATTGGCTGGTTTAAATAGATGAAAATTCTCTATTAAAATCATTGAATGATTATTGAGAGTAATAATCATTTATTATGAAAAGAAGTGTTCTTTTTGAAAAATCATTGCATAAAAATACAAATGAAATAAGTTAGTTTTACACGCTAAAATTAAGGGTTTTAGAAAAATAATATTATATTAAAATAGATTATAGAGAGAACGTAAAAATAGGTAATAAATTTGGGAGTTCTCATTAATCAGACATTCTTATCATGATGAATTGTAAAGGGGACCCTTTTAAAACTTGTATTTTCCACAAAAGAAAGTATAATAAATAAGAATAATTCTATTTAGAACATATATCAAGAATTTATAGGGATTTCATAAAAGAAATTAATAATTACATTGTTTTATAAGGGATGAAATCTCAACCTGAATAGAAATGGTGGTTTAGGAAGCAAACCCTTACCATATATTTGAACAAGTTATGGACTTGACCTTAATGTCCTAGACAATCAAATTAGAATAAATTATTTAATTAATTAATAACCTTTTATATAATTATTTGATTCATTATATTTTTATTAAGTTCATTTATGGCCTTTTTGAGAAGTTATAAGATTGAATTCTGTCATTCTGGATTGTCTGTTTCCTAGATTTCATGATCGGTTCATTTAATTATATGTAATATAGTTCATTTGAAATGGTTATAATTATCCAAAATTGTAAACAAATGTTATTAATGGATAAATAAAATTTTAATTTTTATTAATTATTATAATGTTTCCATATATTAGGATGTATCACTAGATTACTTGTTAATGAAACCCATTTAACTTAATTTTAGCGGGTTTTCAATCACAAAGAACTGGTTTTGTTATATTAGTCAATATCATCTATATAAAATGGTTCTCATTTCCTAAATAAGATATAATATATATTTTATAATCTAGTTAAACAATAAAAATGGTTTCATGACAAGTATTAATAGATAAATTAAATATTGAAAGTTCATTGTCCAGGAAGGTTATAAATTGGCACCTCCCGGACGATGATTTCCTTTTTAAAATAAAATAGAGATAAAGAGAGAAAAAGTAGTTTGAGGAAGGATATTCATTTAACAAGATATCATTCTAGTATATCGATGATAATACAGTTATCATGATCATTTTAAAATAGTATGTTATGAGATTATAACAAAATGACGAACTTGAAATGAAAATAAAAGGAAGAGACTTTTACCTCTTGAATACTCCTCCTTGAAAACCTCCTTAAGAAAAGGGGTTTTGGACTTTTGGTAAGACAAAAAACAAAGGTATATGAGGAGAGACAAGGAAAGTGTCTTTGGGAAGAGATTTTACATGCTTAAAGGATTATATATGTGTGGAGCAGAGGGGTGAGGGTAGTTTTTATAGTGGAGAAGAGGGGTAATTTCTCGTTATTTTATTCATTATTTTATTATTTTTCTCAAGACGACCAATAATATTGATTATTTTTACTAAATAAATAAATAAGTAAATTTTAGTTCAAACTAATGGTGGTTACATCATCCATGACTAAAGTAATAGTCTATTTATCGTATAATGTTTTTTACTGTAAATTAGTGTATTTAACTATTCACTAAAATTGAAGTATTTCCGAATAATATCAAAAAATTACCCTAACCATTTTTCAATGTGTAGAATTAAAAAATGAAATACACTTTTTGAAAATAATTTTCTAAATACGATAAAGTTAATATTAAATAAAAATTGTCCAATACAATTTTTAAAAATAAAAATGATTTTATAGAACTTGGAAAAATTAACTAAGGTCTTATTAAATTATCCTAAAATCATAGGATAAGATATTTTTTATTTTTTGAAACATTTAATGAAAATGAATTTTCTTTTAAATAAAATTATTAATTAAATATTTTTTACTCAAAAAAATACCATTACATAATTTTTTATATATTCCCTTACTTTTATCTTGATATAATCATATCATTTATAATGTCCCAAAATTTTATTTAGACTTTCATGGGTCAGGTTACTATTCATTAAGCCAATTTACTATTCATAAGTGTAATATTACTAGTCCAAAAGTTATTTTAAAATTCACCAAAAATTAATTAGATCCTATAAGGCTCTTAATATATTACTAATCACAATTGAGTATGTCTATTTTTCCAAATTCAATTCAATGAAATAGAAATATTATGATTATTGAATATGTTATAACTATCTAATTGAATTAACAATAATAAAAATCTGTTGTTTCACAATGAATCATTGTTTTTTGAATTAAATTATATATTAAATTTACTTTTAAATCCTTTTTTGTTACATTTAAGCATTGAATGATAATAATTTAATGGGTAGAGAATGAAATAAAATAAAATTTCTCCTTGAATAATGTTACCTCTTCTTTGGGAAACTCTTTTTGTTTTTCAACAAAGGACTTCCATGGATTTATATAATCCCAAATTTAGTCTTATATGATAAGATAATGGATTTTGGGAAATTATTTACTCATGGTTTTGAGGATTAATATAGATTTAAATGTATGAATATGTGAAGAGTGTGAATGCCTTTTTATAGTGGAGGAGTAGTGGAATATTTATAAATACAAAGTGGAAAACAGTATTGGGAGGTCTCCCTTATATTATGTGCCTCAAATAATAAAAATTATTAAATTAAGGAGGTTATATGATATAAATATGTCCTGAAAATTGGTTTTTGATAGGTTTCTATGTTATCTGGTCCCTGTTCATTAATGATTAACTATTAAGTAAACATATTTTTACCTTAATTTTCTGTAATTAATTTTAATTTCCTTCACTAATATTTTTGGTATAAACTATTATAAAAAATAATTTATATTATAAATTATTTTTATTCTATATAATGGATACATTTCTCCATATTATAATGATAGAAGTTGTAAAAATTAGTTTAAAATCTTTTTGGTAGATGAGATGAGAAATCAAGTTTTTTAAAGTGAAAATTTAAAATGTTTGGAAAGATTTTATATACAATTTAAATGTGAAATTGAGTAAAATGAACTAAATTATATTTACTGGTGTATAATATAACTAATTATACATTAATATTACTATAAAATATAACTTTTCTGTGTAAATAAATTACATAGAAATCCGATTTTCAATTAAAATTCGTCATCATTATCTATTAATCAAAATATGAATGTTCTCTGAAAAATAACCTAGATTTTCCCCAAGTAAATTTTTATATTTTGATTAAAAAAATATTTTGTCAAATAAAATTTAAAAAAATGACAAAATTTATTTTAACCACAAGTGCACCATTAAAATGCAGCAAAACAACCTTTTGAAAAAATTAAGTATTTTTATGCTTAAGATAGGATTTATTATTATCATTAGCCAATCAAAATTATTTGATAAATTTTAAAAAAAATTATTGAAGTTAGAACACATTAATTTCATTAATATATTTTTCTATTACTTATTACTATAATTTATTAAGATAAAATTATATTCTTATCATAAAAATAGTTTTTTCATAAAAATAGTTTTTCACAAAAATATAATCTTTATATTCAATTGATTTTTCTTTTCATTTCTATTTAATTGGTCTCCGATGAATTCATTATATAAACATGTTTTAACCAATTTTTCATAAAAAAATTCAATCTTGTTCATTCCTTTAATTATAATGTATGGTTGATAACTATCATGTTATAATATAATATTAATATTATATTGATATTCGGTAAGACTCAACCATGTTTGTGACACATGTACTCGAAGTATGTTATGTGAAATGCATGATAATAATAGTGTTGTTTATAAAACAATATAAAATATGAATTTTACGTAAATCAAGATATAAAGGCATTTTAATTAATTTAAAATAAGATAATTCTTAAAATCTAAGGATGTTACATCATACGCCCTTAAAATGAATTTATCCCTCAAAATTGTTCTTGTTTATCAAAGGATAACCATTATATTTCAACATCATTTTCCTATAGTTGAAGGATTATTTAACCATATAGACTAAAAACTTAAAAAATTACTTACATGAAAATTTAATTCCGTCCTTTAACTAATTTCCACCATAATATCATCATTTTCTCCAGACGGTGAGTTTTCAAGATAAATTTTCTTATGCCTCATGAATATAAATGTAATTTTAAAGATCATATAAACATAAAAGGGATAGTAAATTTATTCTAAATTTCTTGATACAGTAAACAAAAAAATGGCTAGTACACGGTATGATAATTTCCAGAATGATTAAACCTTCAAATGATACATTAATCTTCAAAATTAATAACCAAATTTCAATCAAATCCATTCCATAAACAACTACCTTTAAAAATATTAAAACATTTCTGAAATTTTTTTAAAACGAAAATATTAGAAGTATTTTATCGTATAATATTACAAGATAAATCAACCATTATTACTCAAATAATATATCATATGTTTCTAAATTAAGATTAATATTTATCTGAAAAAATCCTCACTATCCATGACATCATATGGGCCATTGGTTGGCATGAAACCGATATCATCCTTAGATCATTTTTTAATCCCCACTTCCTTGTTAGATGCAATAGTTTTTTATATAGGATATGGGTTGTCCCCCTTTTTTATTCAGTCCTGAAAACTAAATTCTCCTTAAAAACACATCATGTTGATCTTATGGGTAAAAAATATCCGAACCCAAAAAAACCTCCAAAAACATCACTGATAACCACAAAATTGTTACCAATTGATTTCCTCAAATGGTACGTCTTAATAATTTAATATTATAACTAATTTTAATATTATATTCCTATGATGGTATCCATAACTCTTAATATAACTTGACATCAAATGATCCTAAACTCTAATGTTATGTAAACCGACCATTAATATCAACTATAACACCCGAGATACCAAACTCTAGTATCCTAGGATAAAACTGAAAACTCTATATTTTTGTATTTTCAGTCAATAATTTTAACCCAATTTTTCCCATAATACATTACAATATAAAAAATAAAACATGAATCACGTATATTCTTGAGGACATTTTTAGTTTTTAATTTTATATAATTTGGAAATAATCATACATAAACAATTAAAAAGACATCAAAAGAACATTTCTCCAATAATCCAATCTTTTCTTATTTCAAAATAGGTCATCAAAATTATCATTGTTATATCATTTATGAATATCCATCATTTAATATCATTATTAAAAACCAGGGTTAAAATTAACATAAGAAGGGTGATACAAAATTCTATGTGTGGGAAAATGTAAGAATTAAAAAATGAATTGCATTAATGAGCATAAGAGTCCATATGTGTGTGATGATATAATGAATGTGCATGGCCGACTCATAAGAGAACTAAAAACCATCAATATATGGATCATCAAATTTGAAAAAATGGAAAAGGAAAGAATCTTCAAAATCAATAATAAACACCCATAATTTTTCATTATAAATCATTAGAAAAATTATAATCTCACAAAAAGAAATTAAAAATCTTTTTTGAATCATGGATCATCATTTTCATAAACCCTTTCTAATCCCTCTTAACTAGAATAACCATATGGTTTATTTCGAACATGATCATTACCTAATTTATCAGAGATATACAATGAGGATCTTCCTTAATATAAACTATATCAGGAATATAAGTTTTCCATGTGATTTAATTTGAATAAACCCTTATTATAATATTTATTAGGCTCACCCATGAGATATAATGGGGATCTACCCTTAATATAAGCTGTATTAGGCTCACATATTCCATATAATTCTAAAGTACCATGAATAAAATACTTTCATCATAAAAATCATAAAAAAATGATAACCCCACGGAAAAGAGATGGGTTTCATATAAACCTCTTTTAAACAAAATTAACATGTGTAAATGAAATGGGAACACTAAAAATATCTTTGAACATGTTTATCATGTGGATAAGAAATGATTTCCATAACAATCTCATTGAAAAAAATAATAATCCATTCAGAATATAATGAGGACAGTATCTATAAAAAATATCCAAAGTGCTGGATAAGTAACAAGAAGGGGTTTTATTTTCATGAATGTGAATTCCATTAAAAGATCATTAAATTCATTCTTGAGGAAAGTAATCTTTAAACATTCCAAATTATCCCATATGATATTGAAACATTCAAATTATTAATCCCATGAAAGACTAAAAATAAATTAAAATTATATGATGATGTTAAAAAGGATATTTATTATATATAATGTCATAATATATGTATATACACCTCATAAAATAATTTAGGTATATAACATAACAAATGTCTCAAAGAAGCCACCTTGTGAAAAACATCTGTTACCGCTTTGGTAACCTTGAAACCGTAAACCACATGAAACAGAGGTACTCACATTTATATAAAAAACTCCAAAATTTTAATGTTAATAATCCTAAAATACATTCATGGGAGGTATATACAGCACAAAAAATAACCAGTGAATATGGAATGTATCTCACAAAAATAAAAGCGAGATGAGAAAAACCCTTGATACTTCAGTAACATTTGAATCATAAGATCTATGAAATAATAAAATAAATTGATACTTTCAATATCATAAAATTATTTAAATTCATGATATAAAATTTCATAGGGAATTATATACACTATATAAAATTAATTAAGTTAATAATAACAATAAAATTAAATGGACTATAAATTGAGATGAAACCCCTCAAAATTGTTCTGAATTAGAAACTCTAGATGTAATAATCATAAAATTAAATATTTCAATACCATTAATATAAAATAAATTATGTTATAATATATCATAATTTCATTTGATACACCACACAAAATTTTTTAATGGATAATATGACATATATCTCACAAATATAAAAAGTGAGATGAAAATCCATTACCTTGAGTCTGATTTGTCAATCTTGTCATCTATATTAAAGAATAATAAATTTTTGTTTACTATTTAATTAATTCAAAAAAATTTAAAATCCTAATATTACTTTTATCTCACTTATATAAATGTTATATACAAATACTTAACCAATAATGACTATATCTAATGTTTTGACTATATTCACCTTATGTGTCAAAATAGACTTTGATAGGTTGACTAAGGTCAATGAGGTAATTATTTAAACATATATAGAATAAAAAAATATAATTATTATAAAATATTTACATAAATTTTAATTTTAAAATCATAATTTTTATATAGTTATGAATAATTAATCAGAGTTATGATCATGGAGATGGCAAGTCGTACGTACGTAAGAGAAAAATTCCTTTTTTTTGTGTTTATTATTGAAAGAATGTAAGTAAAATATGTCATTAAAGATGAATATTATATCATAAATAACATGTAATTTAATTATATTAAACTATATATACCAGTATTATTTGTTCTTAGAAAATAAGAATATTATCGCATCAAGGAGGCGATAATTCCCACATCCACAAACGACGTTATCACTTTTTTAATAAGCGAAATGGAAAGAAGAAAATGATAAGTTGTATGTATAGATAGATTATTATATTGTAAAAATAAGATATGTTTCATTTATATCATATATTATTCATATAAACATCCTTAATACATTCCATTTAAAGTGTGAATGAAAGACATTTCTTTGAGGAGGCGGTAGTCCACACATCTACAAATGATGTTATCATATTCCTGCAAAATGGAAATTACGAATTTATGAGTTATATAATAATTCAAAAAAACATATATACATAATAAATATCCTATATAAAATATAAAAACATTATTTTTATCATAATACCCAACCAAGATTGGTGGTAAGGAAAAATTGAAATATATTGTTTCACAAGGCAATAGTTCACCAAACACATGAACGGTGATTTCATCACCCATTTGATGTAAGTTAATGTACCTATAAATAGATACCATAACATAAAAAACAACTCAATATATTTATGATATTGTGGATATTATATAATAATATAATACTAAAAAATTTTGGGGTTTAGAAAGAAATAAATCAAAAGTGCCCATTGAAGAATGATACATCTTCTTTGAGTAACTCCTTTTGGTTTGCACCAAAGGACTTCGTTGTTTTACTTTATAATTAAAGTGAGCCTTCTAGGATAAGAGGATAGATTTTTTTAAGCTTATTTTGGTATTTTTTTATAGTAACAAGGTCTTTATATGTGTGAATAAGTTATGAGAGTGAATTCCTTTTTGTAGTAGAGGAGTGGTATTCTTGTAAATACAAAAATTTAACCACAATTGGGGGGGGGCCTCTCTAACATATTTTTCCTAAAATGATGAAACAAATTCCATAAAATAGGCTATATGATTGATATATTTCCAGAAAATTGGTTTTGGGAAAGTTTAAAGGCCATTTGGTCCATTTAGATTAAAGTTTAACTACTAAATAAACACATTTTTACCATAATTAATTTAACTAATTTTAATTGATTTCACTAATATTCTTGGTCAAAGTCTATTTTTACCGTAATTTTTTTTTATTTTTTTATTATTAAAAATATTTAATCCATTATTTCTAATTCCAATCATATAATGGGAATATAATAACTAAAAATTAATCTCATAGAAGGCACAAGATGTGGGTATTTTAAAAAGAAAAGTTCAAGAGGTATAAATTTATTTATATTCAATTTTAATGTGACATTTATTAAAATGGGAAAATTTTAATTATTAATGAATAATTTAACTAATTACATCATAAAATAAATTTCATATATAATATAACTATATAAATAAATTTAAATAAAATGATGTTTTCAATTAAAATTCCGCATGATTCACGATTCATAAAAATATGAATGTTCTCAAAAAATTCCATAAAATAACCTCATGTAAATTTTGATATTATTATATCCAAAAAAATATTATTATTTAAAATAAAATTTATATTTGTTTCAAAAAGTAGTTTTATATTAAGTGCACCATTAAAAGGTGGAAGAAACTTTGAGAAAACAAAATTCATCTTTTTATTCTTCAAATTGGATTTATTCTTATCTTAAGCCTATAAAAATTATTGGATAAATTTTAAAAAATAAAATATAAAAAATTCATAATATCTTCCAGTAATAGCATTTAAATTAATATATTAAGATAAAATTATATTCTAGTTATAAAAATATTTTTTCATAAAAACTCTCCATTCTTATTCAATTGGATTTTATTTTCATATTTATTTAATTATTGACCAACAGATTGATTTTATAAACTTGTTTTAACAATATCTTCCAAATTTAGTTAATATTATTAATACCTTCTATTCTAATATCTATGTGATAACTATTATGTTAAACAATAATATTAATAGAATATTGTTGTCTGATATGACTTGACCTTACATGTAACACAAGTTATCAAAGAAGATAAATGTTTCATGCTACATAATATAAACTTGGTGTTGTGTATAATGCAATCAAAACATTTCATTATATGTGACAGAAGCATTCAAATAATTTAAATTAATTTTGAATAATATATTTCGTAAAATAATTGGATATTACAGATAGAACCTTTTTATTTTATTAGTGTTGATATAGATAAAATCCTAAATTTTCTATCTATATACCTAAAAAAGTAAATTTATGACACGATAAACATATTTAAAACAGGGGAAATTGAAAAAAATTTAAAGGGAGTGGATGATCTTGTAAAACCCCAAAAGGGGTGCTGTATTTTCAATATCTATAAATAGACAATGGATTTGAACTATCCAAAATCTATTGTTGGGAGGGATTTTATAATATGGTATATTAAATTGTAGTTTTTTAGTAATTATTAGGATTCATTTATCCTTGATTTACTATTAATTATAAAATAGTGTTTCCGCAACTTTTCTATTGGAAATCAACTCATAATGTAGGGGAAAGTGGATGTATTCACCCTCATGTTCTTTAACATAATGATATGTGTACTCTAATATTTATGAAATAGTGATTATAGGGTATTTCTAATGTTCTATTTATATAGAAAAATTATTATCTACATCTTGTACCTCGGTATTAGGTCCTACTTCATTAGGGGATGTCCAAACTAGTTTTTTTATCCTGACTTCTTATTTATACACCATCTCTGTGGATTCTTCCCCAAAGTTTTACTAGGTAAGAATACCTAATATTGGTTATCTATTTTAGAAAATAATGTTTTTATAAGAGGGACTATTTTTATTAAAATAATTTCTAAATTAATTCCAAAAAAAACCCATTTTATTTTTAATCTGGAATCTCATTTTCTTAATATGGTGCCTCTTGTTAAACATACATCGATATTTTCAAAAATGGGAAGTCCTCCCAGAGCAGTAACATGATGTCATCAATTTCATCATAAAATTATTCAGCGACATGTTCAATTAATAGATTAACTATGAATATGGATTCTTATTGTTCTTATTTGGTTAATTATTTTTATTCATGATCCACATTACCTTATATGTGACTGGGATTCATTAGTTCATATCCTCTAAAATATCAAGGCTAATACTGATACATCTAAAAATACATATAAAATTCTCTATGTATTCCCACTAAAATCCATTTTATTTATTAATGATGATATTGAATTTAATTATGAAAACGTACAATATTTAATGAAAAAATTTATGAGAATCAAATTATGAAATGTTTTCCTCTATGGAAATTATTCCAAAATATGGATACTGAGATACCTTTATTAATGAATTCCACAAAAAATATAATTATTCAAAACCCTTTAATGGCCAATAGAGTGGTCAACCATAGTTTCATTACTTATGTGGGCCCAAATCATACATGAATCCTTGTGTTTTCACTTAGTATATTTTAAGGTTCTTCGATAATGACACAATGGAAACAATAGGGTGTGTGGGAAGTGTAATTTTAATAGTAATATTATATATAATTATTTGAATGTTAGTTATAAAGGATTCAAAGTATTTCATGGATAGTCATAAATATTTTATTATCATTTAACTTCAACAGAATGTAAACCTACTCATACTCTCATTAATGTTTAGTTGTCACCTAATTAACAATCACTACCAATTAAATGGTATTAATAACCTACTCTTTTATTTCACTAATTACATAACTATTTTTCAACCTTTTCTACTCTCTTTAGGTGTGTAGAAATTCATTGACCTCTATCATTCATATCCCCTATTAAGGTATCCTTTTAAAAATAGTAAACTATGTGAAATGATATAATTCTTATACATAATAATGGACAATCCACTCCCCAAAAAAACATTTTATTTATCACACTATGTGATTAAGGAAGGGATTCATTTTTAGGTCAGTAAACTAGAGATCAATCATATTGAGGATCAATGGGGAGAACTATAACTCAATACCACATTACTAAACACTGTAAATACACTTAGTGAGAATTATGAGATTGAAAAAATAACAACATTAAAACTGATATCAAGAACATATAATTGTTATCTATTTTAAACTATCCAATGTAATTTGTTCTTATTTGGTATCAAAATTGGAATACATAGGGAGAGAGAAAAATAAATAATATAATATCAAAATAAAATAGAAATAATGAATAATAGTGGATTAATACCACCACTATAAACCTTTTTCCTCAACCCCTGATTAAAATTAATAGCTAAATTTTGAATGTTTGGGCACTGGGGTCAATTATATTTAGAATTGGAATCGTCCCTAGTATTATATTGGGTGGAAATTATATTTCTTCATCTTCTATATTTTCAATATGCAAATTTTTTCACCGGTTCCTACTTATTCCCACTCCTAAATTTTTCTCTATCTAGAATTTTTACTATACAATTTCTAGATATGGTTAGGTAATTGATTTGCACATCCTAAATGGTTCGCTTGGACTTTTCATATTAGTTATGAGGCCCTCTTCATCATTAAAACAACGGTTCAATTTTTCTTTATTTTTTTAGGTTGGGACTATATCTACTCCAGTAGTAATAGGTTTGGATACAGAGAAACAATTGGATAGTGTACAAGATATTCTTTAGAAGTTTATATTACATTAGTATTTTTATTGATCATTCATTTGAATTTGATACTTTTTTTTGGAATTGTTAATGTTATATCACTACGGGTATAAGTAATTTAAAATAATCAGAGTATCAGTATACAAAATTTGTTAGAGTGACTTTGCATAGTGTAAATTATGACTCTAGTATTAGATGGTGAGGTAACTAAGTCCTAGTAATTTTTTATAGTATCACAATTCCTAATTTTTTAGAGTTCTATTCATAGTGTATATTGGAACTCTAGTATAAAATAGTATGGTAACCATGTATTAGTAATTTAATATAGTGTTTTTGTGATAGTATATTGTCATGATCTTCTATGATACAACATTCAAACATAATTTATTTGTGTGTACTATTTTTAGGCAATGTTTTAAAAGAATAACCTTCTTGGGATCATACCCAAGATCAAGTTGTGCCATGGTGTACTCATTTGGGTTAGAATATAGTCCATTTTTTGCTTCAATAACTTCTAAAAAATGTAGATGAAATTATTTATTAACCAAGTGGGATATTATCAGCACCAAAAAAGGATAAATTTACATTTCAAAATCATCCCAATATTATCAGTGTAATTTTTCATAGACAATAATTTTTTTTTCATTTCTTTTTGAATATCTAGATTCCCAACATTATATAAAATTATAAACAAATGAATATATCGTCCACAAATTTAATTTCAATGAATATAATATTTTCATGTTAATTCTACAATTTTGGAAAATTTAAAAGATTAAGCACCCAAAATTATCTAAAATCTAACTTTTTAATATATAAATATGTATTTAAGGGAATGATGCACCCAAAAAAGATAGAAAACAGGTGAAAATAACTGAAATATTTTTGATAAATTATGACTAATAATTCTAGAAATTATTGTTGATATTAAAGTAAAATATTATAATTATTATATTTTTTAAAAGAGAAGACCATGAAGTTCCACGATTGGTGGATAAGTCGAATTGATTTTAGAACCAATGTAAATTTACATATCATCAGTTCATGTTATAAATTATTTACAAGTAAATCAATATTTTAATGTTCAAGGACATTCATGATTATCTAGGAACACTAACCTGAGGAAATTTAAATTCAAATAGAGAACGAAAAACATTTAATGTACTTGGAAAATAATTTAATATCAAATTCGATATTCAAAACTGGTTTTGGATATATCATATGTATTCATCTATAAAATGGAATGTTTTTCTAGAATTAGAATTGAAAAGAAGTATTAAAAAATTTAAACCTAGGTATATTCCTTAAATCCTCATAAACATTTAAAATATAATGATAATTTTATGAATTTTACCAATTTCTTATAATATGGTATTTTTTCGAATCCCTGAAATAAAAACTCCAAGGGTAAACTAATCATCTTAAAACACTCAAAATTGGAGGAAAAAATATTTTTGAGGATTTTTAGGGGAAAATAAAAATACATGTTTATATTAAAATAAAAAACGAAGTCATATTTGAATAATATAAGTCATAATATAAATCAGATGTAACTATTGGTTAAACTCAACTTAATATTTTTCCCAAAACCCCCCAAAACCACTATGATTTTACAGTTCTATGCCCATTTTTTATAATCAATTATATATAAGGAATGTCACCACATCATCATTCATTTTTTTCTTATTTTTAATGGGGAAAATAAAGACCACAAATAATATATGAGGTGTACAACCTTCTCTATCCAAAACTATTTTTCTAAAAAATTACATGCTAATGAAAAACTAATAATCTGAAGAAAAAATTAACTATTTCATAACGAAAAAAATGTATTACCAGGAACTAGACAAACCATATAGTTATTTGACTCAATTATGGCAAAATATTATTGAAAAATATATATATTCTAAAAAAAATAATTACCCTAAGGAAACATATTTTTTTTATTTTTAAAAAATAATAGAAAACATTCTAGATATTATGTCCTTTTACATGTATTTTATAAAATAGAGGGAGAACATAAATCTAAACTAAAAACTGTGTACTTTACAAATAAAATGAAAAAAATTATGCCTATATTTATAAATATTACAAAAATACTAAATATAAATAACTAATTTTCCATAAATTTTGAAATTATTATTTTTAGAAAAACATATAGTAGAACCATAGATCACATTACACCCATGCCTTGATTATATTCTAATTTTTCTCAAAAAATTAAAATTTCATTAAATAGTTTAAAAAACTATGTCATGGAATATTTTTTCTTTTTCTAAAATACAAAATCATAACCACATTAAATACATAATTAATTAAATAACTCATTGTATTATTATTATGTACCAAAAATTTCAAGTATAAAATTTAAGAACGGTGTAGAATATTACAAGGATTAATAAACTAAGATTTTCTATATCAATTTATAAATATTCGGATAAATTCTAAATATAAAAACATCAAGCATTATAGTTTGTATTTAATTTAATTTTGATTCAATTTTTGTTAACATTAATTCATTTTAGTATAATTTCTTAGGGATTATCTGGATGAATATGAGGCGTAAAATTTATGGAATTTAATAATGTGTCTGGAAAAGATAGTTGAGTACTTAGGAGTTATGAAAAAGGAATCTAATAGAGAAGGAAACGATACTTATCTGTTTGGTTAAGATGCCAAATATTTCTTAGTCTCACATTAAGTAGCTAATCACTCCTGAGTGGCATGGGGCTAGGTAACGAATACCCAATGTCTATAATGATGTTTTGTTTAAAATGAGATCTTGTGTAATTATACCATCATATTCTTTAGATTTTCTCTGTAATCCATTATAACAAACTCCATTATTGTGAGATTTAATCCCCCTAAAATATCTCATTATCTATTGCTTCTAGGGACACTTTCACCCTTGGTTGAAAGATGAATTGTGATTAATCAAAGTTTTCGATTCAAAATGATAGGAACTTTGGATAGAAAACCTTTTTAGATATAATTTTGGATTGTATAATAAAATATTCTCATTTTATTTTATCATTTTATTTTCTATAAATTCTATATTTTTCATGTTTATGAATTATTTAAAGGTTTTACATGGTGTTTTTCTAATATGATGAATATATGTGACATTTTTTCTTCTATGGATCTTAATTTAGCATTTTTATTTAAATCATGAACTAAAATAAAATGTTTTATCACGCATAATATAATTAATGTTTTAATTATTTCATCTAAATAATTATTCATGATTTAATATGACTCAATACCATATTTTTAAGTTATTTTTTGATCAAAATATAAAATTATATTGAATAAATATTAAATAAAAATATTGTTATCTAAATATGATTTTTATGTTTTATGTTATCTTTATTTGAAAAATAAATGATCATTTTTGTTAAATTAAAATTATTTTTTTGATATTATATAGTTGATATATATTTTTTATTGTGTTATAATTTCACATTGCAATTTTGTCAATGTGTTAATATTAAAACGAATAGGCTCAGTAAGATTTACATGTTTCAGCATGAAATTTAGTTTTTGATATTATTGTTGAATAATATAAGTGGAAATACAATATGAAATACTTATTTATACCAAATTGGAAGTGAATTTTTATAGAAGAGTATTCTAAAATGTGGTTTTTTTAATTTAAGTTGCAGAAATATTTTAATAAAAAAAGGTTGATTGTGATTATTGTTGACACATTCTTGTTTACTATTCATTTCTATCATTGAATTTATTTAATAAAGAGGAAATAATTAGGATGATATAACAACAATTTATGTTGTGCATCAAAAATTAATGGATGATATTATATCTCATCCCATTGAGATTCTTATGTCATAGTTTGAGACTATCTTATATTTTATAATGTATTCATAAAATCCATCGTTTCAATAATCATTATTTTTATTTTTGTAAAATTTATCACATAATACTATGAATCATTGTGAACTTGTGTATGTATTAGATTTTATCTATATTTTTGTATGATGTTCTCCCTATATTCACAAATTGTTTTGGTAATACACTTGTTTAAATCCATGTAGTTGGGTACCCAAGAAATTTTACTATTTGAGGAGGTGTAAGATGTTGTGAAATTATCAATGCACCAATGAGAATGGATACCTATGCGTCCTTATTACTACAAACAATTTTTTTTATTTATAGATAAAATCACATTATGGATAAGTGTGAATTGAAAATGGTAGAAAGTATGCAAGGCCATACCCATGGGGATCCACCACTGCAGGCATGACCCTGACCAAAAAAATGGCTCGATTATAAAATCAAACAAGATCTTCGTCAGGAAGAGAACAACTAGACTGAATCCATCAGTACACATACCCCTTACAAGCCTTTATACTGAACATCACATCACAATAGGAGACTGTCGCTGAAATCATCATCATCTATTAATAGAGTCACCGGAAAATCCAACCGCGCTGTGAACCACACCACCAGGGTAAACTAGAACCAATAACCATGAAATAGAAAAAAAAATTATATACCATAACCTCGATAGAGGATGACCAAATGGGAGATCTTCATTGGCAGTGCTTCAGAACCAACAACCACATGATATCCAGGCTGCCATAAACGATTCCATAATGAGACAGGGCCAAAATAGAGAACAAGACCAGCTATGGAACCTTCGAAGTATAAGCAATGATAATCTTTCGATAGAGCACTAGAAAAAAGAACAATTGGACCATCAAACCAGAAGGAATACCATGAAAAAAAGAGAACCACTAATGAGTAAGGTACAACGAACAATTGGATCTTGACCAAAAGTGAGCGAAGTATATAAAGGGTAACGGTAAGGACCTGCAAACAAGTGTCGTCAGATAAGGGTGATATATGGTGGTAACTTCATTGGTATGGAAATCCACAAAATCAAAGAGCCTCCAAATGAACACAAGACCAAAAAAATTATTCCCCTTGACTAGATCGAGGATAGAACCATGCTCAGGAGAAGGGAAGGTGATGATGTGAGGAGGTATGGAGAAGAAGGATGAAAAAAACACTAATCCTCTAAGCGTAGCTCTTCCCATTAAAATGCCCCTTATGGGCCCATCAACATCCACCTAAGTTTTCTTATAATGGGGATCAAACCCCATTTAATTAAGTGCCATTTAAATATTCATTTCATACCATTATGGTGTGTGTGAAACGTACAATAATGGTTCCTTTAAAGGGTATAAAACTATGTTCAAAGAAGATTCTTTTTAATTTTGTGTAGCTGAGACTGATGAAGTGTCATTTAATCTCATTCTACGAAATACATTTTTTCATGTAGTTTTTTATAAAAAGTATAATGTCATGTGAGTGGGAATACCAAGAGGAAGAGACCTTGTAATGGTTTTATAGGGAATACACATGAGTGTAACTTTATAATTTCTCATGGTATATGATTATGGAGAAATTTTTATGGGGATCACACAATATGGGAAGATAATTTTTTCCCATGGTTTAATAACATTAGTAATTTAGTAAATTGAGGTGTCAAAAAGTTGATTGGTGGGATGTTAGAAAATTTCAAAAAAAACCATTTCTTGTGAAAAAATAGATAATATGGATAAAATTTCATTTCTTCATTTGAAGGTATAATTAGAGTTATTAAGTGAATATTTTTTGAACTTTATTCCAAAAATCATACTAGTGAAGGAGGAGAACCTGAGGGTATCTCTTATAAAATGACTAATTCACATTTTCTAAGAATGTATGATTGGTAGGGTGTAAACTAATGGTACATATCCAACAATATATGGTAATTGGATAGGGATGAATTGTAGTTGTATGAATCCTTTAAAAAGATTGGTTAAGGCAATTGAGTTTTGTAATATTATATTGGGAAACCAACTTTACCCATTTATTTAACAAGGGAGAATATGGAAGTGAAAATTATTTAATATATTTTGGGGATAAACATCTTTTAGAAGTAAATTAAAATTTAATGATGTATGAATATTAGGAATTGGGTGTGAACTGCAGTAAAGGATCTCGGTGATGGAACTCCCTTTTACATAAACAATATGAATGGGTTCCATCTAGGGTAAAATTGGTGAATGGGATCTGATTTAATTGAACTAAGAGAGGATATAATTGAAAAGGTCAAGTCATTATGTTCCAAAATCAGTTGGTGTTGAGTATTTTATATATATATATATAGTATGACTAAGAAAATGGGTCTCTAGTTAAAGAATTGCAGGAATATACAGGTTCCTAATAGAGGATAACATGGGATCTGTGAGGTATCTCTTTATTTTTTTAGGAACACCTCTTAGGATGGTCCCTTAAACCTAGTCATGATGATAACATCAATGAATTGGTTAAATATGGTTATAAAAATCATCCAAAAAAACAAATACACTTTATCATCATTACATTCTTAAATATTATGTCCCAAATATTACATGAGGGGATGTTGGGAAGGGAAAAATACATGTTAACATTGTCTTCCATATACTTAAATACCATTGAAATATCAATTTTTCAAAAATAAAATAATGGAGGGTCTTTATATAGGAAAGGTGTGTTGGGAACCTATATAACTATTGTAAACTATATCAATTACAAAGTTCTCTTGAAAATAAAATATGATATGGCATATGAAATTATAAATAAGACTCTAGTGTTCACTAAAAGGATTCATGTATTATGAAATATGGTTGATAACAACACTAGGATGAAAAAAGTATGATGTGATGATGAGAACATCAATTGTGCATGTTCATTGACTTTATCAGGGTATCAACACAAACAAGGGATAACACCCTTCATAATCTATCTAATTTAATATATATGTAGCATTTGATCTATATGTCCATTTTGGATCCACAGGCTATCAAATCGGATATTTATAAGTGAAATACACTAATGACCATATTTTTCAATAATTTTTTGTCATTTGTAAGGAAAACATATGTTTAAAAATTCATTAACATTATGTCTGAATACTAGAGTAACTTTTTATCCAACAATGGATTTAATTCATGGAATACACCTAATGATAGGTTATCATGATGAAATCACTAGATATGAAAACACTTTTTATGGATATTTATACCATAGTCTATGAATAATAATAAAATAAATTGTAATCTCATTTGTTTCATGATTGTCAAGTTTGATACTGCATCACTATTAATTCAACTCATATCATCTGAATAATGATCATATTAGGGCCTTCTTATAAAAGTGTAGGGAAATTTTTTTGGCATGGAAAAATTACCATAAATTAAATGGATATATTTAGAATAAAAAAATAAAAAATATATATGTAGTGAATTCATTTTTTAATTCCGTTAATAATGAAAATATTCATGGATTTCACTCTTGATAACTCTTAAAACCTAATGATGAAATATTAGTAGGTTAAAATATACTTCTGGGAATTGATTCGGAATTAATTTTTTAAATAAAAATTTCAAAATACTGATGTTAGAAAATGATAAATGAAAAAATAAATTTATCTTAAATATTAAATGATCATGAATATGATTATAAAAAATATACATAAATAGAAAGAATAAAATCATAATAAGCTAAGGTTATCCTCAAAGATAAAAATAATATATGGTTTTATATCCTCATGGACCTGTACATTTGGATAAATATTGTTGGGAAGGATATGTAGTGAATTTTCCATTACAATAATACATGGTTTGTCTACATAGATATGAGGAAGGGAATTAATCTATATAATTTAAAATAATAAGTTGATTTCCAAGAAAGAATCATGACTTAAGAGGATTCATGTTACATGAAAATACATTATGATTTTATTTGTATATATAATTTAAACCAATATATGTGTGCCAAAAAATATGAATCTATTTTTATTTTTCATCACTATTTTATTACCAAACATTACTTCAAATATATTATACCCAATTGGTGGTCCCCAGTATATTTATTACCTTTTTTGTTATCACCTGATATTTTTTATACATAGTAAAAGATTAAGGATTTTTATAAAACAAATGGAATTTTCTTTTGTTTCACATTGTATGTTTTCATCCTGAAAATCTTTTCACCTTATTTTATTCCAAATATTCCATTTTTTAAATTTCAAAGGTGAAATATTTATGGGTAGAACTATTCTATTATCCCATAATTTTTTTTTACAATTTACTAAGTACTATGTCAATATCCTTTAGCACTTTATCATCTATAAAGTTGATCCTCAAAATAATGATGATAATGTTTATAGAACATCAAACAATGTAAGGTTAATGTTTATAGTCATATGGATTTGACCATCATATGAGTTTTTTTAAATAGAAATAAGGTACAGAGAAACCTAACCCAAAAGAATAGCTAAACACAAATATAGATAACCACTAAGAAAATAACTTGTTTTCTATAATAGTAGAGCACTAACCAATGAGGAAGTATGAAAACCCATGTAGTGGCACGAAAAGATGGAATGTATTAAATTCCTTAAAAATATGTTCAGAGTGTTGTAAAACATAATTTGAGTTATTTGAATATTATATAATTAAATTAAAATATATATGATATGATAACTACTAATCATGATTGAATGGTAGATCCACTACTGAATCATTAAAAATTTACCCTAAGGATCACAATTAATTATATTTGAATAATGATTCCACTACAATGCTACTGATCTTACTTAGTTTTATAGGATCTTTTCCTCTAGGTGAAATTTTTCCTATAGTTGGTTATAAGTGATCCAATATGACAATTATATAATATCACAAAATTGAGGACTGTAATTGGAATTATATGTACTACCTACCGATATCCATGTAATGTTTTTATTTATTTAGATATATAAGATACAATTTATGGTATATAAGAAGAGAATTATGAAAATTTCATTAAAACACTCCAATTAAAAAATGAATAATATTGGGTCAATATAAAAGGGGATAGGATGTTAATGAGGACTTATATCTTGATTTGGGACAAATAGTTTTGAATTTTATCTTTATCCTACAATTAATTGAATCGATGCACACATAGTTATCAGTAATGGGGTAAGCAAATATAATCAGAATATAGGGTTAATTAATGTTTTATATTTTTGTATAATTTAATATATTATATTCTTTTACTAACTAAATGAATTATATATTTATTAGAAAAATTTGTTAAATATTTCTATACTATGCCTCACAAAAGTACCCCTAAAAATGAAAGGAAGGAAGATACATATAATACTCCTCAAGAAAATAATCATTTGGTTCACCATCTCTTTGATTTTTTTAATTATATCTATTCAATCTCATAGGATAAGTATTAAATTAGGTATATTCTGGGGGATAAATCATGACCAATAGTTAATGAAGCATTATCCATCAACATTCTATGATCACTTATGGCATCATGAATTGTAACAATGGTAAGAAAATATTAAACATATCTTATGATTTATCTAACCCGTGAGACATCAAAGTTGGGCTTCAGAACATTGTTGCTAGAAGGGCCAATACGAAGATGTTGCAACCCAATTATGCTGACTCTAATTCATGATAACCTTACATGGACCTGATTAAAGAAATATGTTGAACCATAAACATAAACAAATCAATTTATAAGTAGATAAGCCCTATCATTCCAGGACTATACGTAAGCTCAATTGATCAATGTTTGAGTAATCTACACAAGTTTTTAAACTAGAAAATCATTCACCTGGTCTCATTGAGAATGAAAAACTTGAGGAATGATGTTTCAAGTTGAGTTTGTTGTTAGTATTATGTCTTTGAATTTTTATCAATGCATTCCCACCTATGATAGAGTGGTAGGAAAAGATAATATGTTCAATACTGATATATTATGAAATATTAGTATGGTCCATGCCACAACTATAATGGGTGAGGTCCAAATTTACTATTTAGGGGAAAATATGGATCATGATGAGTTGTAACCAGGAAGTAGTGTGAGTCTTTTGCATCCCCCGAGCCCTATTATAGATTCTTTCTCAGGGTGCAATCTATTATTATGTTTTCTATGTAGGAATGTTAGGAATACAAAGTGGAATATCTAGAAATAATTATCGATAATCACCTGGTATAGACACCTGGTACATCTTAATTGATATTGATAGTACTCTCCCTATAGTAGAAAAGTGGGTTACGTAATTACTAGGTGAACACATATATGTTAATTTGAGAAGGATATTATTCTTATTTGAAAGGATTCTATAATTCCTCTTGTAAAATTTATAATAGTCCAGAATATGTAAATTGTATTAAATGTAGTATGATCTCGAGTATTCAATGGTGGGGAAATGGTTGTTAAAGGTGTAGTATTTATTGAATCATCTATGTACATAGATTTATTTTACATTGGTAAATTCAACTCATTTATCCCACCTACATTGATTGATTCCTTATAACTATGTTTTAGGTTGATTTCATATGTTTTGGATCTCACTACTATGTTAGAGAAAATGATATATATGGTCTTTAAGTGAATTTAGTTCTTCATGGTAATTTTCAATAATGAATTCTTGGGGGATTTCATAGATCCAAGTCTGGATATCTTTTATCGTGTCATTAGAATGGATTGGATGGTGAGTGTTATAGGTCATATTTATTACTACCACTATAAGGTTAGGTTTTTCTCTCCCATATGTATATGTAATGTGTTTTAGGGTGAGTTATATTAGAGGTTAGTTAGAGAAAATCTGATTGTTACAGTTGTGGGATCTCTTTCATGTCAACTCATTGGGAATCTTCTTGAGGTTAAAAAATTGGGATCTAGTGATAAAATTTTGTTAGAGGAGGATAGATACCTTTAAGTCATTCTTATTGATTTCTCTTGGTTACGACCCCTGTGGGAGGTAGAGTTCACCATCGACCTAATCTATGCGAAGGGACTCATATATGGACCCATCCTTAACCTATCCTTATTTTTTATCTTTTTACAGTAATTAATTTTCATGTATTCCCATTCATAATATAGGTTTAGAATTTTAGATAATTAATTAATAAATCTTAAAAAATAAATAATACATCATAATGTAGGAAATTAACTCAGTATCCACTTTCTCCACAATAAAAAACATTTATAAATAATAAATTTCTTATTCAAGACATATGTTCACAATTTTCATCTTAGCCTCATCCTAATCCCTAATCACCCTTAAAGTAGTGTGAAAAAAATTTAAAACATGTTATGAGCACCAAAAACATAATAAGGGACATAAAAAAGAAGAAACCTTCTAGTCCAATTTAAGAATAAAGAATTCATAAAATAGAGTTTTCCATAAACATAATAATCTTGAGCTTAAATAATCACTTACATATACATGAAATAGAATTTACTGCACAAAAATTTTCAAAAAACACTATAATAAAACATAAGGTAAAAATCTTAATAATGAAAATTACTTAGAAAACATAATAGCCCTTGAAAAAGAAATTCCTAAATACATAAATTTTTACCTATAATTTGAATATTCATTCCATCAAAAAAATTTAATTTCCTAGGGAAATAAAAAAATTTGAATGAAAACTTATTATAAAAAAAGATAAATTTCATGAAGGTGCCTTATGAAATCATCTTAATATCACTCGTACAATCACTCATATAAGTGGGATAACCAATACGGTCAAAATCCAATATATTTATATAGATAAAATAATTATTAATAAATATATTGGAGAGATATATTTGGCTCACTCATCTTCCAAAACTCTATCACGATCACCCATAATCAAGATATATATTAGGATATCCCATTATAATGATCTATATTAGGCTCAATTTTCATCATATAAATTGTAAATGGACTATATAATAAATAAAAAAATTAAACATTCATAATTTCTTCATAAATACTTTGAAAAACACTTTTTAACTGATATTAAAAACAATATTGAAGTTAAAATTCACTTTTCTTTTAAAAACAAATTTTTAAAACTAAAATACCTAGAAAAAAAGGGATATAGGTTTTTTATTTGAAAAAAATGTGTTCTAATAAGGTAACAAAAAATTTAAAATAATGTATATGTTGGATGGAAATTTGGTTGATTTAATATATGATAAAATAGAAAATTGATTTTAGTGTTTTTATATAAAGTCGAAATGTTTCAAAAAAAATGAAAAATCATTCCCTTTTGAAAAAATTAAATAATGTAAATTGTAAAATAACATTTTTATTATAATTCCATTTTATCTATCTAAATACAATAGTAAATTAATTTTAAGAAAATGAACAGAGAATAAAAATATTTTTAAAATAAATTCTTTAATTACTTGAGTTCGGGTTTTTAAAATAAAGTATCCCTTACCCTCAGTCTCACATGTCGCGTACGTTCATTATCAATATAAATAATACAATAATGTGAATTAATTATATTCTTTGAAACATTTTACAATTTTAACATGCCTTTAATTTTATTTCCACATTATAATCAATTACATAATCAATTATGTTCACGTTAGATATTTTAATGATATTTTACTCATTTCTCAGAAATTGATTTGGTATATTTCTAATGGTAAATAAGTTCAATAATTCATCATCGATAAAATAATAATTTTGAAATAAATATATTTTTTTATAAAAATTACACCTTTAAAACCAACAATAAAATATGGTTATGAATAAAATAATTATGTGAAAATCATGGAGATGGTAGGTCGTATGAATGCATATGTGCCATTTCCATTTTTGAATGATAATGATAGAAAGATTATAAGTATTATTTTATCATTAAAAAATATTTATTATATCATAAATTTCATATTATATCTTTATATTATATTATATATATCATACATATGATGTGGTCATCAAAAATGAATCACATCTCTTCGAGGATGTGGTAGTCCATACGTAAGCATAGAGGACATTATAAATTTTAAATGGATGGAAACGTACGATATTTGATGTTATATTATCTTTATATAGAGATAAATAATTAATGAATATCATATTAATATATATATATATATATATATATTAAATAAATTATTATGTCTATTCGTGAGTGGTAGTGATGGAAAAAAAATACATCATTTTGTGAGGTGGTAGTTTGTCGTACAAACCAATGATAGTTTAATTTCCCATTTAGTAGATGAAGAGATGTGTATAGGTTTTGAAAATAGAAAAAATAACATTCTAGTATATATAAGATACTAAATATATAGTTTAATTATGTTTTAATAATATTTTATAAATTTATAAGAATAAATAAATTGAAGACTATAGGTTAAGAACTATACATCTTCTTCAAAAAACCGCTTTTTTCTTAAACCTATCCCATACTCGGTTGGATTTCTGATCAAACACGGTAATATAAGACAAGATTATTCTGATATGATTTTATTTGGGTCAGTATTTATGAGGATTTATTTCTAAAACTATTTTAGAAAATCAGGATAGGGGATTCCATTTTATATGTGAGGGGAGGGTCACTTTGGGAATTTCCAAAATTATTAAATTATTATAAACTATCCTTCATTAAAATATAGAACCAAATTTAAATATTAAGAATATACGATACAAATGATTCTAAACAATATCATATAATAAAAAATGGAAATGTTCATGTGATTTTTTCACCCGTAACTATTTATTTAGCCTCAATTAATCCTTCTGAAAATTATAGTGATATCATTTTTTTACTCATTAAGGGTCAAAAAAGATATTATATAAGGAAAAGTGACTAATAAATATATCATTGATGATATTTTAAACCACATTACAATATTATTTTATAAGGGATTATTTTTAGTAATTTTTAATCATTAATTAAAGTTTTTAACATAAAATATCATTAATGCCATTTTTGGGACTATTCATTTAATTTGACTATTAGAAAAGCATGAATATAGTGGAATTCAAATATAATAATTTAAAACAAACCTAATATGTTATTTCTATCCATAAAATTATTTTAACACCATAACACACTAAAAGATATTAGTTTTCGTGCTTTTAAAATCATTTACTAATTTTATCTACTACTTTTACATGCAGTTTGTCAGTGTTGAATATGAAATTTAGGTAACTATTTAAATAGTAATAATATAAAATAACATAAAATGTTAAAAAAATATTTATATAACAAATAAGAAAATTATAACTGAGCATAAGTTTTTTATCACTATCAATATTTATTAAGTATGTAAAAAAGAAAGAGAGTGATAATTGTGACTTTATGCTTTATTTAAATATCATGAAGGTCAAAATAAAGTCTAAATTTAAGAAAAGTATATATTTTAGATGTTTTATTTATAATGAATTAAATAGAATCAGAAAATAAAATAAAAGAATTTTTATTAATGCTTTATATTCCTTATTTTCATAGTTTTAACCCCAGTTAACTCATTTTTCCTATACTGTGGTAACAAAGATTTATTATGGTTTCTATTAATAAAAAATAACTTATTCAAAAAATATATATCTTATATTTCTAAATATGGAATAAATTCTTAAGGATTATATTTTTGTTGTGGTAGATATTGATTTAAAATTAAAATGATAACACAACAAAACAATTAGGGAAATTAATTTTTATGTATAAAAATGTTTATACCAAACTCATGTTTAAAATTAATTGCAAATTCCACAATTAGAATGTTTTAATTAAAAATAAAGAATTAATTTTTAAAAAAAATCATGATATAGTTTCAATTTATAAACACTTGATATTAAAAATAAACTTTCAATGAAATATTAATATTTTTCATTATTCTTTGAAAAATCAAATACTTCATAAAATTATAAGAAATTAAACCTGAGAGAATTTTGAAAATACTATTTAAAAAATAAAATATATTTCTTAAAATTAAAATTAAATAAAAATTAAATAAAAAAAATAAAATTATATATGTAAATGAATTTTTTAAGAACAAAATTGTATCCATTATAAATAGAAAATTAATTAATATTCTTATATTGAATATGTCACAATAAAAATTTTAAATTATTTATTCTAACATTGCTAATATTTTTAGATTTATCCTTACATTTTTAAATTTCATCCACATAGTTTTATTTATTAATTAAACAAGTGGAGATATCATTCCATCATAGAACTGTCTGATTCCAATGTTGTTTTTTAAACCATAAACTTTTTTCCCTCAAATCCTTAACATGATGAATTAATTTTTTCCCAAAATACTTGTTCTTATCTAAAAATAATATGAGTAGTTGTTTCCCATCAAATTAGTTTTATTCTAACTATTCTACATTATGTTTCAAAACATAAGATGCATCTTGCATATATTTTCTTAACAATAAAACATGAATAATGAAATATACCAATGATAAACATAGAGGAATGGACACATTATAAGTGAATGATCCAACTTTATCTAGCATTTATTACAGTCTAATGAACTCTTGAATTATATATACCTGTTTACCAAAACTCATAAAACATTCACCAGAGATACATTAAGAAATATGCAATCTCCATCCTCCAAACAATTATATCTCTTCTGATCATCTATATAAATTTTTTCCAACCTTATGCCATCATCATGTGTTGAAGAATCATTATCAACTGATAGACCATTTCAACTATCAATTATATTCCCTTAAATATTTTTTTGACTACATCATCCAAATAAGCTGGAGTCTGACTCTGATTTCTATATAATGCCTTTAATGATGCCATAAGTAATCTATATTGAATAATATTTTCACAAGAACATTCAAAATAATAGAGATGATGATCCCAAATTCTCTATTAGTCTATTGAAGATGATCAAATCATGTCCTAAAATGTTTAAATTTTTATCTCTGATTTCCCATAAGATTAAGGAGACAAAGTAGTAATGAAATTTAACTCAGTGTCTAAAGACTTATGAAGTCCCTTACAGAAATTAGAAGTATACCATGGATCACAGTCAGATACCATGGAGAGTGGAATTGCATATAGCATAATTATCTTATTGATGTACCATTGAGAAGGAAGATATCAATAAATTGTATCTGAAATGGTGGGGGAATGAAAATATTTACTTAATAAATCAATAATTACCCAATATGAAATATTCCCTTTAATATTTCATTGGTAATTCCATTAAAGAATCCAAGGATATATTATTTTATTTCCATTTCTGAATTGGGAAATGATAAAACATCTCCTTCAGTTGTGGTTTTTCATATTTAACCCATATTAAAGTAAAACAATTCATTATAAAATAAGTAATATCTTTCCTCAATCTTTCCATCCATAAATGTTCCCGAATGTCCCCATAAAAATTTTTTACTACCAAGATTAGTCGAGAATGGAGATCTATGAGCATCACACAATAGTTATTTCTTAAAGTAGGTCTCATAAAAACACATAACCTTTCTTTTAATATAAAAAAACCATATTTTTCAATAGTAAATTCATGAAACATACCTTTCATAACAAAATCAACCTTTTCTTGAAAAATTTTTTTGCCCTTCTATACTTTCTTAATTATATCTGAAAAAATTGATTATACTAAAACATGAAACAAAATATATGGACATCCTACATTCATAATATTTAAGAAGTAATTCATTAAATCATTAACCATAGTTTCATGATTCAGATGCAACATTGTTAATGATTCATTATATTCTTGACTCAATGAATCAACAACTCCATTTGATTAACATAGATGATAATTAATTTCTAGTCGTAATAATTTATCAATTATATCCATCTCATGTTTCTATATTGATCTCTTTATCAGTGAATATATACTTCAAACTATTAGGATCGATATATATTTTTCACTTTAGTCAATATTAATGATGTGTTGAAATATTTAATCAAACACTAAATTCGCTAGTTCAATGTCATGTGTAGGATAATTTTCTTCATGAGGTTTTGATTTCTATGAATATAATTAATTATATTATTAATATATAATATTACACAAATGATCATTATTCATGAAGCAACACGATAGACAGAAAAGTCTGCATTTCTGGATGGTTATGTCAAATCTGGACCATTCACTAACATTCTTTTCAATTCCTAAAAATATTTATCAAATTCCTTTGTCTAGATGATCCTAAATCAATTTATTTTTACTTAGTTAGGGGTATAGAAAATTTTATTATCTTTTTAAAAAATCATCAACAATAGCATGGTAACCCAAGAAAACTATGAATCATATTAACATTTGTATATCATTGTCATTAATCAAACTCTTATGTTTTAGAAAGACAAATAGTTATTCTATATTTTTTGATTATATATATAGGGAATGAAATTTTATGTAAAGAAAAAGTAGATTTTCTATATTATAAATATAACTTCTTTTATTTCATGGGTTGCAGAATAATCATTATAATTTTTAATAACCCTTATAAATTTTTTAAGAAATCAGAATATCATAAATAAACACAACAAAAAAAGTATCTAAATATTGATGGAAATCACTATTCATAATATCTATAAATATAGATGGACCATTTTTTCTACCAAAAATAGAATAAAAAAAACTAATAGTGAATATTCATAGTAAAAAAATTATGTCTTAGGGATTTCTACCCCCTTAACCATTACATTATGGTACCCAGACCAAAGACCAGACACCAAACAATACTGATATATCTAGAGCTAAAAAATAAGTAATCAATATGAGCCAAAAGATTCTTAGTCAGAACAAATAATGTTTTTCAAATATCTATAATCAATGTAAATCCTCATTAAGCATGAATAATTTTTTATGAATAGAATGGTACAAGCACATAATGAATTTCTAGGATAAATTAAACCATTTTCAGGAAACGCATGAAACAATGTTTTCATTTCTATAAGTAATACATGATACATTTGATAAAGAGTTTGTGAGATTGAATTGTAATTAATAAATTATTTTATATTAAATTCAACTTCCCAATCAGTTACAACATTATGAAACTCATTATGAACAATATCTAGATAAATTTTTACTACCATTACAAAATTAATCTAAATAGTTCCTTAAACTACCAAAAAATGAGGAATGTAACTTTTATTTCCATATTTTAGCTATTTCTCAACATCATGATATGTCATCAATGGTTTGAATTCATTATTTCATATAAAATGAAACCCATTCTGAAAAAAATTATTTAGTTCTGTAAAATTTCATAGCATGGGAGACTTAAATTCAATATATACCTAGAATAAAATCAAATGCTACAAGGTAAATATGATATGTTTTGTAGGGATAACTCTTCCACATTTGATAATAGGATGATCTTTATAAATTTTTTCCCATAATACAACCATCAGGTTTTGTACAAAAAGTACCAACTTCATCTCTTAAGGTGATTCTTTAATTTTTCTAAGAAGTATCTATGAAATGGGAAAATTTGTAGTCACAAAATAAAACAAGTCATTATCATAATATTAATAAATAAGTATTATTCCAATAAAGTCTTGGTTTTTTGTTGTAACACCTTTTGAAGTGGTTGTAAAAAAATTAACCACACACTTATGCTTATAGTATTATTTCTTCCTATCAATTTTTCTCTTTTTTGAACACATATCATCATAATTACACATATCATTATAATTAAAACACCTTACTAAATGCTTATCAGTGCTATTAGTACCACTACTAATATTTGTTTTGCAATCAAGAACCATATTCCTTAAATTTTATCATTAAAAACACATCTAATATTTTATAAGACATTCTCATGGGTGCTTTTTACCACAATTATCCTAATATTGAAAATTGATTTTCATACCTTCAGATTTTTTGATGGATATATCCTTATTACCTTTTATATTAACCTTTTATTCTCCATATTTTCATGTAATACAAGATCATCAGAAAACTCCATTTATTTCATCTCAACACATCATACAAGTTCCTCCTAAATTTTGAATTCACCAGAATCCAATTCACATTCATATCAGGGATTCAATTATGAGTATAACTGAAAACTTTTACTATTAAGATCCTGAATTAAATAAAATAGACATTCACAATTTAGTGAAGTTTTCTTCATTCATGACCACTAAATATTTTTCATTCTTCCTCACTTCTAGGATTTTATTTTCCATCTAATGTCGAACAACCATTGGAGAATATTTCTTAGGGAAAATATTCTTAAATTTGTTTCATTCCAATTATATCAATATTTTGTCCTTCTCAATTATTCATAGACATAGGCCACCATTGATAGGATTAACTTTCAAAGTATTAAATAAAAATAGTAATCTTTTTATGATTCAAAAAAATCAATGACTTAAAATAAATTTTTAGGCTTTAATCCATCCCTCAGCTACCATAGTATCATAAGATCTATTTCATATTGGAGGGTGTTGTCTTATAAAATGATCCACTATTAACATGATCCACTATGTTGGATCTGGTTACTCTATATAATGGATTCCAATACCATTTATATCCTACATCAACTAAGACAACATAGTAACAAACTACTCTGTTCCAATTCAAACCATCGAGAGTTGATTATTTAAAACCATATTATCCTTATGGTGCCTTCCTATTTTAGTTTCCCTATTTTTCTATGAGAGAAAATATTATAAACATTCATATTTAAGACAAAGAAACACGATACTATTAAAATTTTGTATCAAGATAACCTAAATTATTGTCTCATAAGAGTATTTACTTACATTACCGAATCATTTGAAATTATCTAATTGTTTGCTCTGATATCAACTTCATATACCTGGATATAAAATATCTATAAATGGTATCTTTAGAAAATAAATAATTTTTATCCGTTTTTTATGATATTTTAGCTTTAGTGATTTAAATAATTAGATAATCACTCTGACATAAATAAATATTAAATCTCAATGTGAACACTTCACGGAGTATAAATTTTTCATACAATACATAACATTTAGTAAATAAATAAAATTTATTTTCCTGACATTTCTTTACAATATCTATCTCAACCTCATCCTTTCCCAAACTCAGCCTTAAAACCATATAAATAATTTCAAATGGGATAAGAAAAAAAATCACAAACGGATTTAAAATTATATAATCGCATAAGTCAATATTAAAAATTATCACATCAAAAAAGATACTTTTACGTTAACATAATAAACAAGAGAATAAATAATAGTTCACATACACATGAAATGAAATTTACTACCCAAATATTTTTATAAAACTAATTATAACAAAACATAAATGAAAAATCATAATTGAGGGGTTTTCTTAGAAAACATGAGAATCAATGAAGACATTTTCATAAAAACATACATATATTATAATAATGGGCATACTTTTTCCATTAAGTAAAATATCTTAACATATGTAATAAAATTATTTTCATCAAAACAAATTATTATAAATAGATATATATTGTATAAACCTTGTGATATCATCTTTATAATACTCATGAAATCACTCTTACAAGTGGAATAACCCCTATTTACATCTTGAAACATAATTATCCAGAGAACATACTCATCACGATATGCATTGGAAGCTATAACAGGCTCACCCTTTATCAGCTATATTAGAATCATGCATCATCATGAGTTTTTTTGGATCAATTTTCTTTATAAACAATTCCCAAGGATCATATTATGAATAAAAAAATTAACATTACACAATTCTATCATAAATACACTGAAAAACTTATTGATAACATATGTAATACAGTTTCAGATAATGAAATACTCTTTCCTTTTAAGAAACCATTTCCCAAACTAAAATATTTAAAAAAGGTGAATAAGTGTTTTCCCATATAGAAAACCTCTAATATTATAATTGAATCAAAATATAAAATATTATTTTTGGGGATGGGAAAATTCATTGACACCATATTTGTAAAAAATACAACATTTTATTTCCAATTTTTATATAAAGTCTGAATGTTCCATAAAATATAAGTAAAATGATTTATTTGAATATTTTTTGAAGAAATTAAAATTAAAATTAAACTATATTTGATAATTAATTAATTTAAAATCAAATACAATACCAAAATAATTATATTAATATTGACATAGACTGAATTTTTTTAGAAAAAAGCATTAAAATATTTAAAATAATGTTTTCATTTTAAACTGAACCTTACCTGGTGTAAGACTCACCACATTCATTATTTATCTTCCTTAATAATAAAAATATATTATCTATTTATAATATTAAGAAAAAATATCAGGTTTATTATTACTTTTTTTATTACTATGTTATAATTAGTCACTTAATCAATTAAATTCATATCATATATTTTGATAATATATTGCTCAAATATACAAAATGATTTCTGTAAGTTGAATATGGTATAAGAGGTTATTATTCATTCATCTATAGAATAGTAATATTGATATTATTATAATTTTTATATTCAATTACACTTTTAAAACTAGTCATGAATGATGGCTATAATATATGAATTATATTATAGTCATGGAGATGGTAAGTCATATGTGCGCATGGGTATTGATTCCATTTTTCAATGATCTTGATGAAAATAAGGTAAGTATTATTTTATATATCTAGGATTAATATTATATCATAAAAATAATATTATCTATTAAAATAAACATATATATATTATCTTTATGAAGTATTGATGAACAATGACTCACATCTCTTCATGGAGGTCATAATCCAATTGTATGCATGAACAACATTATCATTTTTATATGGATGGAAAGGTATGAAATTATATGATATATCATCATTTCTTAATATTAAATATTACATTAATAATATATATATATTAAGAAAATTATTACATCCATCCATTAGAGGTGGTGATTGAAAGAAAAATGCATCGATTCACAAGGAGGTTGTCTGTAGAACACACAAAAGATGGTTTCATTTTCCATTTTATTAAAGTGGAGGTGGATACAAGTTATGAGATTAAAATAATAATATTTAATAAAAGGAAGATATTGGTGTTATTATTTTATCATGTTTTTAAAATTTCTTATAAATTTATAATAAGAAGAAAAATGAAAATGATCGGTTTAAAATTATACCACTTCTTCAGATATCCTCTTTAATATTATACAAAACATCCTCCTATGTTTGTCTTTAGATTAAAATAAGTGTTTCTAGACCTAGGGAAATATGTTATTAATATATTTTTTGTAGCTATTTTCTTGGCTAGATTTCCCAGAAGGTGTATGGAATAGAGGAGAGGAGGTTCCCTTTTATAAGGGAGCAGAGGTGAATTCATGGAATTAATTATTGTATTAAATTAATAAAAATTAACCTTCTAGGAAAAAGTTATATAAAATTAAATATTAAGAATATAGGATAAGGATTATTATAATAGTCAAATTTAATAAAATTTAGAAATGTCTAGGTGATTTTTCACCCTTATCTCTTTGTTTTGATATATGTTAACACTTTTGTAAATTATCGTGATAACAAGTGTTTTTACACTTTAGGGGTTAAGAAAACTACAACAAAAGGAATAATGACCAATAAATTGACCATGGATGATATTTTAAACCATATAAAATTCATTTGGAATAAGATATAATTTCTTGTAATTTAACTCATTTTATAATATATTGTTTATTTGTAAATGTCATTAAAGTAATTTTTAAAACTATTCATTTAATTTCACATTTAAAATAACCTAAAAATAATGTAATTAAGATATAATAAATTCACACATATATAATATTTATCTTTTATCTATAAAATTAATGAGACACTAAAAAAACTAAAAAATAATTTTAGTTATTTTAGTTTCATTAATATTATTTTTATACTACTTACAGAAGCACTGTGTTGGCGTTGCATAAGCATTTAATGTTATTATTTCATCACTAAAAATTAAAAATAAATTATTGATATTAATAAATATTAATATTTAAAATAACTATTTTTAAATAAATATAAGTTATTTTTATCCGAATAACAGATTTTTATAAACATAAATAAAGTGAAACTTTTTGAAGTTATCCTTTACCTCAATATTATAATGGAAAAAAATAACTCCTAAATATAAAAAGTAATATTTTATAAGTTTGGATGATTATGAAATAAATAGAATCATAAAAGGAAATAAATTAATTATTTTTAATTAATTTAAAGGCTTATTATCTATATTTTACCATAATTATCCAATTTTACCTTTACCATGGTAACTGAATTTTAATATGGTTAATATTCATAATAACCAAAAATAAAAGTTTCCTATTTATAGAATGATGAAATCATAATTCCAAATATGAATCTGATTATTAGGATTCAATTTCGACAAATGACTGAAAAAAATTAATATTAAAATGAAAAGTACAACAAAACAATTTTTTTATAAAAATTCATTTTATGTATAAAAATTTATTTTTACCAAATTCAAGTATAAAATTTATTCCGAATATCATAGTAATATTTTAGTATTCAAAAGGATATAAATTTATATAATAACTAAATCAAGATAGAATTTTACTTTTTATGTTGATGAAAATAAACTGATTTTCCAATTAACATTAGTATCTTTCAGAGTTCATTGAAAATTAATGCTTTTCATTATATTCTGAAAAATTCATCTAGATCTAATTTGGATATGCTTATTTTAAAAAAAATTATTTAGTAAAAATAAATTTATAAAATTTTAAATAAAATATATCAATAAAAACAAATAATATAGATGGTGAAATTTTATAGTAATAATGATGTTTATTTTTTCACTACAGTATCCCTTAATATTCATGTAGTGAATATATATCTATAAAATATAATGTATAGTTTATTCTGACATTACATGAGTTGTTACACCTTATCAATTTTCTATTATACTAAATTTCCATGAATTAGATGATTGAGTTTATTGGTTATTTAGAATACCTCAAGAAAATGGGGTTCATTAACTCGAGTGTTTCAATTTGTTTATTGTTAGTTCTATATAAAAAATAAATATAATGGAAGAGTTTTGCATTTTATAGACATCCAAATGATCATTTTTATGAAGATCAGGAATGACTATCTGTTGTTTCTGATTAATAATTTATTTCCTCAATTCCGGACTTCCTGGTTGTTTTCAAATTGTAACTTGATGTTAGGATACCACGAGTATAGAGTGAGAGAGGAAAATATTCCCAAGGTAAACTTGTTGAGCCCATATGAAAATTTTGAGTTCTTGGTTTTGTTATTTTATATTAATATTTTCCAAGAAACCATTATAGACATAATGAAACATATTTTTCATTATTATATTAACCCATTAGTGGTTGTATTAACTAATGAAAACATAGTTTATTCGAAGAAATAATTATAGAATGAGGTCTATTAGGGTGTTGTCTTGGGAACATTAAGGGATCACTGATTATATTTGATCTTTCCAAGATTCTATTTTTCAATCTAGTAGATGATATTTTGGGTAATTTGGTATCTGAAAAAGGTATTTTAGTCGACCTAAAGAATATCCAAGCTATTATATATTGGTAGATATAGACAAAAATATTTTAGATCCATGGTTTTAGTAGGAAATTACAGGCTTTTACTGTGGTATTTCTCAAGGATAGCATCTCCTTTGTCAACTGTAACACAATTTTATTCCAAATTTTAATGGAATGAGAAATTCTAAAACTCCTTTTATGATCATAAATCATTATTTATTTTTCCTCTGTATTTATACTCTTAGATCCAATCATGGGAAATATTTTTTATTTTTATTATTAATGCGCAGTGTTTGGGTTCATATTGATGGATGATGAATGTGTGGTATACTAGGGTTGTCATCTATTGTTCCCTCATGAAATGATATAACCCACTCATGATATATGATTATAGTTTATGATAAATTCTATGAAAGTATGCATTTCATACCTATTTAGAGACAAGTCATTGTTTATTCAGATCTCAAAATTCTAAAGGCCATCATTACCCAACATGATCAGATTATCAGATAAAGTCTTTGGGTAGAGTACCTCCGGATTTCAAATTTTGATATGTATTATTCTCTAGGAAATGGTAAATTTTTCTCTAACTCATTGAGTAAGAAATTACTAACACATAATGTAAAGGAGTCTAGTGTAAAATGGGTATTGATGAAATTTTTCACTGTGCATCATATATAATTGGAAGAATAGATTGGATTGGGGATCATAACTAGAATCCATGTCACCTTCTCTCTTGAGGAATAGATTCTTCTTAAGAAATAAGTAGAGCTATATTATTATAATCTTAAAGTAATATTAATTCATAGTTATACCATAAGTTATTTTTCTTGGTCTCTTAATATCTACCACTATTTAAGGCATATTTTATAGTTTCTTTAGATTTAGTAGAGGATTTGATGCATGGTGGTCAACAATAAATCTTGGTCATTAATTGTAGAGAAACCAAGAAGATATATGATTTTAAACACCAATATTGGGGGATGAAAAATAAATGATCATTCATGAACATCTCACACTTTTCCATATGACTCATGATGTGACACTCTCTTAGAAAAAAACATGTCAATTTTGAGTGAAAATTTGTCATTAAGATGAAATAAGAATTAGAATGGATTTACATTTGTTTTAATACTTCTCCACAAATAGAGATAATAATGACTTATAAATTTTACCAAATCTAGTGACATGGTGGTGTGAACCACCCTCCTGGAGTATGACATGGATATTAAAAATTACATATAAAAATGTGTTGCTTCCTTAAAACCCATATTTGATGGTCTTTAGGGTAATTTTTGGAATCCTAAAACCCAACTATATGGATTATCAACCATGGAAAATGGATTATTTTTCCTTAAAATATTTTATATTATCTATCATGGTGTGAAAAAAGACATACGAATCAAAATATATAGCTATCAGATGTCTGACATGTTTTTTAAAGAAAGTTTTATTCTCGTGCATCTCCAACATGTACCTCTTTCTCCCATATAACTCAAGTCATAGATCTTGTGTACCTCCTACACAGAGCACCTACGTCAAACACCTAACTATAGGCTCACACAATTCCACCCTATCCTACCCAACATGTACATCAGAATACTCACGTGGGTCCCACCTTTATGAGAGACCTGCATGAGTGACTAGCTCAACAAACCTCTATCACCTAGGGTTCTAAAGATGTATATAAATAAGACCCTTGGTCTCCCCATTTTAATGTAATAAATGTGGATAATATTTTTTAAATACCTTATCTCCCTATTCCTTCACCCAAGTCCTCAAAACCATCTAGGTATCTCTCCAATCTTCAGAATAAGAAGGGATTAATGAGAGTTTATGGATTATAGTTCCTCTAATGTCAAAAACAGAAAAGGCCTATGTGAGGATAAAATTCCCTTAGTCCAACGTACTTTAAAGAAGGCCCCTTTTCATGTTTTGGGCTTACATGATACCCTTCCAGAAGCTCATGAGGATAAACATGGAGGCCTCATCAAGGTATCTCCGAACAAGTGTTATGAGGACCAAGGGCACACCAATGTCCCCTCTCTATCAAACCTTCCCATCGTAAATGAGGTCTCATCATTACCCTACCTATTATGTAGGAACCTATAAATTTCCACAATCATAAATTCATGTAGAAATGAGGATCCCAAAAATGTAGAAGGTGGATGATTCTTTCTTAGGATAGGTGGTGATATTGGTTTCTTTAAATGTGAAGAGAATCAATTGGTAATCTCCCCTGATTGTCCATTGCCTCACCCCTTCCACTCTTCCACCTAATGAAAAGAGAGGTTAAATGGAAATTCCTCATAGATTTTCCCTTGAATTTTTTATGGTAAGTCTCCCTCCCTCCACACCCTTCTCCTCATCATCTAGAGGATGAAGGAGATTTTGTGAAATGTCATATTTTCATCTTCCTCTTATTTCTATCACTAAGTAAGCTTCATATGGGTATAGGGTTTAGTGGTGATCATGTCACTGTCTCAAAAGATACCCAAAAAATGAGACTCCTCTATTGGTGTAAGGCGCAACCATTCCATACTAAGTGGGTTTTTATTCCTACCCAAACAAGATATGCAAGAAGCATTTTTGTGGTTCAAAACCAACACCCAAAACACACCCTAATCATTATTGAGTTACATTCCCAACTGGTTAATATCTAAACCAGAGGGCCATGTTACTTCTTGGTCCCTCCATTACAATACTTATTATTTCATATTACTAATAGGTTCATATTTGACCCATAGGCCTATATTCTTTCTAGTTTACTACTTCACAATCATTATTAGGATATATTTCTAGAAGGTTCATATCATAATTGGTGGGACATATTCCTTACAGCCCCCATCACCATCCTTATTAAACAATATTCCTTATATGTTAATTCCCTATGATATGGAGGATATATCCCTTCTATATCCCATTTCCATTTTGGTATAAATCTAAAACCAAATTTTGTTAGGCCCATTTCTCCTAAACATCCATTTTGAATATAATTAAACTACATGGTTTGGTCCTTTTCCCATGACCTTAAAAGTTATGATGTGTCCCATTAAGTGAAACTAAACTAATTGGGTTTTGGTTCCTCTCATATTGGTATATAAGAAGACCTTCTCATGATACTAATCCCATTATTGAAATAGACATATCTCCCAAGATGATGATAAATCGAAAATCACCTAACGATGTGTCTTGAATCCATGATCAAAAAACAAAAAATATAACATATACGAAGAACCAATAATACATTTAGATGGCTCCATAGATGGGGTACCTTGGATATATACAAATGTTTTCCCATAAAAACAAGACTATAATTAATTATTAATACATAGGGATTACTGGTTATATATTTATAATATAAAACAGATTTAAGGAAATATTTTAATTTTATAATAGATCCTTTTTGTAGGTATTAATTTCCCTTAAAAGGGTGACATGAGCTCAAACTCTCTTCTTCTAAACCCATATGAGTTCTTAAGTGTTAATGTATAAGTTCGCAAATGTGTTCCTATCTTAAGAAAGAAGTCCCATAAGTTGTCATTGATATGTGAGTTGTTTAGTGATTATAGTTCCATGAACAAACTCTATTGGAATCTAACGCACATAAAAATTTGTGTGAAACAAAAAAGGTAAATTAAACATGAATCATTTAAATAACTGAAATAACATTGTTTCCTACATGTCATTCCCTTTTGTACACTGATAAAATAATAGTGGCCAAACATGGATTTCTTATGATACTAAGTTTCCCATGTGTTTGTTTGTTATGACACTACATCGTTGAGGTTTCTTGATCTTGTTTGTCATGTACACCACTATGAAAATTCGTCATAACTCTATCCAGTCCAACAGAACCCCGCCTACTAAAAAAAATGTATGCATCAACTACTTTAGAAGATGGATCTTCATCTAAGCAAAGAAAACTATTTCAAACATAGTGTCTTCAATGCCTGGTTTTGAACAAACTATTTTTGGAGTACTGCATTAATAGTATTGTTTTGACATTGGAGGATACACGTGTAGCACTCAAAAATATTAATCCCCTCTTACAATATACTCAATGATAATCTATTTCAAAAAAATAGATGACACCCATAACTATATCAAATAGTTTTGTGAGACTTTCTCTGAAATATATTAAGAGTTTCCTCCGTATACCATAAGTAAGAAGACAAACAGGTTAGTGATTCCCTTATTACAATAACATAGGAGTCTTAATGAAGGGATCATATAAGAACCCACAACCAAAAATTCCTTGTGGATACATGTCCTCAGAATGATGAGTAATTATCTCTATGGGTTCTACATAAAGTCACTCAGACCTGAGTTCCTGAGAAAATGAACTGAGGGTGGTGATCATAAAAGGAGGAACACGCTCAATTTCATGTTCCTACTAGAGAGTCTTATCCACGTACTATGGAAGAAACCTATGAGTGGCCCCGTATAACTGATCATTCACATAACAAAATACTAGTATGGTTTGGTTGAAGCTAAATAATCCTACCGACATTCCCTAGCATCATATAGGGGGTATACATACACCTATTACTCTACAAGAGATGATTTTTAGTATATCCCTATAAGAAATAGAGGATTGGTGTAGGGAATAATCCCTTATATGACAATCAAATGTGTATATATTCTGGTTAGATATTTATAAGTCACCCCATATATATTGGAAACTATGGAAGAATAAGTATATATTCTTGTCAACATTCTACAAGTATTCGAGGATATAATTATTACACTAGTAGTGATGAGGATTTTGGAAAACAACATTGTGTCCACATTTAAACAAAACCATTAACATGATTAGTTTTTCACTCATGGAAAAATACATATTTTCCTCCTATGCAAGATGGTCATTAGAAAAATCTTGTAAATAATTGAAGATAGGGTTGTACACACACAACTGTTTCAATTGGAGAACAATAACCACCTTCAATGACCTCTCTAGGGAAAGAATATATCACATCCCAAACCCTAAACCCTCATTGTTACATTTTTTAAGTATCACAACTGTGTATAAGGTTTTCACCAATACATGAAAGTCAATGTCCACAACTTGAAACTCTACCAGCCCAAAGGAGACAACCCAAAAAGGACTCTCACCATAGGAAAATTTAAAACCAACATAAGATCAACGATCCTGCTCTCCATATGTTTTTCATTCATAAAGATCAAAAATATATATTAATGGTGGGAATGGGTCCTACTAACCTATCCATAATATATGGAAAATATAGTTTCAATTATGAAGGTCGTACTCTAGATTTTTTTTCTAGTACCTTTGTATGTCCTCCCCAATAATCATACCAAGGAGGCCTCCATTGTGGTCATGAAATGATCAATTAGGAGAACACTTCTCATATAGAGTACCATAAAGTCCCTTCTCATGGTCCGAAGATAAAATGGAAAACATTTCCTCCCCATGCCATAATTCTCCTTGAAGGTCCTCCCTATGTTATATGATGTCATATATCATCCTATAGTTGAATGCCAATCCATAGTGGTTGTCCTACCCATGATGGAATTCACTGTGATGGTCCTCCCAATGGTGGTATTTTACTTTGACAAGAAGATCCTCACCTTATGGAATAAATTTTAAGAAAGCCCTCATATTATGAGTCACTTCAATATGTGAGGCCAGTCATTCCTGATGCATTATCATTAACATGTGATATCCTTTCTCAATAATAATACAGTCTAGCATAATAGTCACTTTGAAAACCACACCTAGATCATCTCCCCTATAAGATAGTAGAGAATATTCATCCTTACCCCACCACCTATAAAAAGGTATCTAGGAAGAACCCTCTTCTTTTAGATCTGTTAGAATAATCTTGTACATATGATATAGAGGTCACATTTCTTATGAGGAAACAATGGGTTGAAGATACTATTCTTGTAATTTTTGTCCCTTATCTTGTCCTTAATATTTAATTATAGAAAATGGTCAAAATAATGTGTGTTTTAAATTTTACATAATATATGAATGACTCTTCATTACCCAAGGGATAAAGACTTTCCTTATAATGAATATGAAGATCATTTCATGGTAATCGATTAACAATTCTATCAAATTGACATCGCTACCCTTCATAATATATATTGCCCAAAATTGGGGAAACCACATTATAGAATCCGATTCGAATTTGTTAATGTGTTCAGTGTGATACACCAGTTTATCATCAATGTCTTAGATAGTGAACAAATCAGTGGATAAGAAAAGAACAAAGAATTTTATTTTACCTTGTTCTTCAATTAGTAGAGCCCACTAAAAATGATTCCATGTAACATTATTTCTTCTTGATGGATCTTGGAAGTAAAAACTAATCATGAAAGTTGGCATGATAAGTAGGAATCAATATTTAACAAATCTTATTAGTATTAGGATAAAATAGAGAGAACCATTGATAGACGCTATCATGAGGCATCTAAGAATGTTAAGAAGGATTGTAAATTAAGGAATACCAATAGTAAAACACCAATAATTCAATAAAAATAAAGAATATCATTTTCAAATCATATGATGTGACCAAATAATCATCAAATAATGGTATAAGATATCAATAAAGAAAATATGGCAGCTAAATCCATATTAATACAAGAGATTATTTATTTCGAAGTTATAGGAAATATTTAACTCAACCCCTCGAAACATGGACAACAAAACTAGAAGGAAAAAAATTAGTAGATGAGTAATAATCTAGAACATGGTGATAGGTTAATATTTACCTCATCATCCTCCAAATGCAAGGATAGTATATTCACGATTAGAATGAGTTAAAAAAGAAGAAGTCTCCCAATTCCTCCCATTTTATGACCTAACTTACTTAATCATATGATTCATGATGAAATAGTTGGGATATTCCCTTTCATTCAAATTTCTCTATATGGTTCAATGTAGATCATCAAAAGAAAACATATGTCTTTATAGGGGGTGAAAACAATATAAATCTATCAAATGTACAACTACCCTTGAAGATTATATTCCTTTTAGTAGACATCCTTATAAAAATTTTCCCTCTTATCATTCCAATAATAATATGGAAACTACAATTCTTGTTCATCAGTGTACAACATGAACACAACCTTATATAGATGATATAGAATATGATACCAATATAGGGGTAATGGAGAGAAAATACCAAGGAAAATGGTAAAGGTGTAGTTTTATCTCAGCCATAACCTGAAGAGGTTGAGCATCCCACACTTGAGGAAATATTCTATAAGTATGATGAAGAGATGAAGGATTTAATAATGCTAAATGTCAGACTACTCTGAGTTAATATCCCTATTGGATATTTTCTTCAATAAGAGCATCATATCAGGATCGTAGTTAATGTAACTTAGTAAGGATGATTCATCCCAATAACTCAATTTAAGTATGAATATATTCTCAATGTGGTATATCATCAACTGATATACATATACCCCATGGTGATGAGATATTAAGAGCTTTCTCCATTTGGTTTAAAACTAAAGCTAGGTATTTATTATGTTCATAGGCTAGCCTATGAAGGTCCCCCGCCTATTAGTATCCTTAGAGTTGTGATAGCTATCTGAACATATTTCTCCCCGTATTCAAACTCTTAACTAGTTTTCAGTTCTCCCCAATCTTATTGAAACCATTGAGTCCCTAGTATCTTGATTGTAATCTATAGAGGGATAATATGAACCATTGATAAATGAAAAGAGTCCATACATTAATAGGGTGGATACAATCCTTCCCATACTAATCTTTGGCAATTCAACATTCCTAACATTCAATATTTTGGGGATACTGAAAAGAATAAAATGAACTTCATGTCTTGATGTGGAACCATGATGGAAACCCTTTAACATCAAGAGGTAACCAAGATCATGTCTTTCATGGACATCTTAAATAGTCCAACCTTTGTCTGGTATAACAATTTACCACCTGGATCATTCATGGAGTGGGAGGATCTTCACCGAAAATCTGATATCAATTTCACACTACAATATAAAAAATGAAAATCATGAACCGATAATGTTGAAAAAAATAAGAGAATGTGAGGGTATAAAACATTATTGATAGTTTTAATGGTTTTACTTACTCCCTGAACCTAAAATGTCCTCAAGAGGTCTTGTTGACTCTTTTCACTGAGAACCGTTATAATGATCTACAAAAACCACTTATCCCAATAACGTTTTTGGTTAGGATTTGGTATATTACTATGGTTATAGAGACATTGGAGGATTCTATTTTTTTAAATAGATAAAAAACTGGACTACTTCTTGTATCTCGGAAAAAAGAGTGCATACCACAACCATCACATAAAAATTGACCTCCACACTGGCACAAACTCCAAAGTTAGTATCTCCTCATGTAAAACCTCCTCCTGAATGTTAAAATCAACTTGAATATCCCTTTCATAATGATTGAATCCAACCCTAGGAATCTCAATTAGAGGACTTCATGATTATATTTTATTCCTTCTGATATTAGAATGTTCTAGGTAACTTTATAGTACCTATATAAAATAACCTACTAAAATTTTTAGATCTTCAGATGCCACATCAAGTTGGTCACATTTTTTCCCAAATTATTGACCTTCTCACTAAATATTTTTTAACATGATCTGATATTTTTTGTTTTTAAATAAATCCTACAAAATATATTTTTTTATGTGAAAGTGATGTTGGGTAAACCACCATCCCATGTTTCATGTGTTTCTAACTCTAATCTAGTTGATGAAATTAAATGTAAAGAAATAATGAGAAATAGATTTCAAGATTTAATGATTAGATGAATAGGAAAAAATAAAGTTAATTAATTATATCTTTATGTAATAGTAATTTAAAGAAACTTCATCCACAGTTTACTCTACCATAAAACAACCAACTGTGATGATTCCATGATCCTCTGAAAGTCGGTTGTCAAGGAAATTGAATGTTAAAAAGAAAACAATATTCTCTATATGAGCTTGAGAATGAACATATATAAAATCAAATCCTAACTTTCCTAGATATCATATCTCTATACCTGAGATAATAGGTACTATCCCACAAAACTGCACCACAAGAATTCCCCCCCAGCTGGAATCATCATCAGATGAAGAACTAATCTTTGGTTCCATTAATGTTATCCAGTTAATGGATCCATTAATTGATAATGAAATTTTTTTTAAAATGAGTTCCCTATAATATAATGGAGAACCCTAGGTAGTTTCCATAGAGGTCAATGAGGTTAGAGAATATGTACACATAGTTGAACCCAATATTCTATTTATATCCTTGCCAGAGCTATTTAAATTAATGAGACTCATGGAAGAGAACATCAGCAAAAAAAGTAGAACATAGAAGTGAATCCACCATCATTAAGAGTCTTACAGAAAAAGAATATTATATAATATAAACTAAAAGGGGAGAAATAGTCTTGTTGACACAAATAGGTTGGTAGACCAAGCCAACCTAATACAATAGTAGAAAAAAAATCATCAATATCTATTCAACCATATAATATTTCTACCATAATAACTTAAATAAATAAATTACCTTTTAGGTAATATATCTCGATATGTAGATGAAAAACATTGACTCAAAATTATGATATCCTAATATATTTGACCCTAATTACAGCAAAACATTTAGTTCTGGATGTTCTTAACATGTCAAAGGATCTCAGGGGAGTGATTATAGAGACCCTATTAAGACCTCAAGAGTTTGTAGACATGGTCACTATTTATGAGGTATAACAAGTAGTGATAAACCTATTATAATGTCATTTGGTGATCTATTTTATAGAATATTACAAAAATACTATGATACAAGGACACTTTGGGTTCTTATATTTGTCTGTAAGGAAATATAACATCAATATATTTCAACCATTCATCAAAAATAGATCGATGAGTCAATATAATTCCAATATAAAAAACTCATTGGGTAAGATATCATGAATCTCACCTATCTCCATCTCCTATGGTAGTTCAAGGATATAACTAATGTTATGAAAAATCCCCTCATTAAGATCAAGCATGTAATTTAACTTGGGGAATTAATATCTAACTTTGAATTCATGGTCATCTATAAGGATACAACTTTAAATGTCCTTCTATAAAGGCATTGGATTCACCAACCTGTATAAATCCCATCATCAAATAAACAAATTCACAAATACAATGTCAATGGGAAAAGGGGATGTTATACATTGATAAATCCATATTTGCATCTTATGTGGATCAAAACCTTGAGGTATGATTTTATAAGATAGAGGGGAAGAAACCCATGAGTGATTATGTTTCATGAGTTTACACCCCAAATAGTTTATAAATGACCCCATACAACCCATTAAAGGACCTAGATTATAAATTTATGTCCCACATAAATTGGATTTTAAATTGAAGATCAAAATTGGGCATGTATTCATCAACCCTTAGGATATAAAATATGTTAGTTATACCTTGTAGTTATGAAAAGTATTCTAATCCTTCTATATATAGAGACTATCTGGATAAAAAATACCTCTATCTATAACATTTTATTTGGTAGACCCCATCATCATCAAATAAATATAAAGAAATTATTAAATCATCATTGGGAGTGGATATATCTCTAACTGTGTGTCTTATAATATCAATCATTACACTAACTGTAAAGATCCCCCATTTCCACTATTCTATCCTGATTAGGGAATGAAGGATAAAGAAGATTATTAGGAAGATTAATATGATGATGACCTCAAAGAGGCTATTCTATAATTCTAGGAAGCTGTATCTACCAGTATCGATGTGCTTCAATAAGAAAACATAGGAATAGATGATATCCTACAACCTACATTAGTCAGTTCAGTTATTCCCAAGAAAGAAAAATTGGTATATACCTCCTTTTTAAAGTCTTTTCTAGTTGTTTTCTCCTAAAATTATATAAAATTTCCATTCATTGACTCAGATGTGGGTTCCAACCACCCAATGAATCTATAAGAACATTGTGATCATAAATATGAAGTTAGAAGAATGCATCTAACTCATGATATTAATGTTCAAACCAAAGACGTTAATATCCTTAAAGACAACATAATTTTATAATTCTTGTATATAAAATGTTTTACCAATGTATTCATAGTAAATAAATAAAATTTTCATATTAGAGTCTCTGTTTATTTTAGTGATCTCAACTTGAACTGTCCATAAGATGAATTCCCGGTTCCAATTATATAACTTATGATTAATAAAAAGGATGGAAACTAGGCCATGTACCTTATGTATGTCTATTTTCTATATAACCAAATATAAATGTCTCATGAAGAAAAATAATCCACTATATTCGGGCTGCCTCTAGGGGTATGCTATTATCAGGTGATTCCATCCGGCTTGATGAAATCCGACAGTGAATACTAGGGTTCCATGAAACAAATATCCAAACCAATTATGGTAAAGTCTATGGAGTGATATGTTGATGACCTAGTAGGTACATATAATCAATTTTATGACCATATTTTTTACTATGAGATTGTTTTCAACAAATTTGGATAGTATCTTCTAAAAATGAACCTCCTGAAATTTTATTTTGGTTTATCCTCATGAATTTTTCTATTATTTTTAATATTCCATCATGTCATAGAAGTCAATCCTTATAAGAAAAATGATATCCATGAAATTTTACGTCTTTGAAACCTCAAATAGTTTAGTAGAATACAAGGAAACCTTAACTATATTTTATTATTTATTGTGAATGTTTTTCGAAAGTGTTTTCCCCTCACCATGTTCATGAAAAAGAGGTCACATAGAAGTTGACTGAAGACTATAAATAAGAATTTGATAGTTTCAGGAAGTATTTGATGAGTCCACCAATGATAATGCTTCCTGTTTAGGAAGATACACTCATCATATATATGGTATCTTAAGAGAGATCACAGAGTGTTTTATTTTCATAAAATAATGGAAATATAAATGAAAATATTCCCTATCATCTTAGAAAAACCATGTTCAATACTAAGACTTGTTACTCTGATATCGTGAAGAACTATCTGGCATTAATCTTTGTAGCTCCAAATTTGAGGCACTACTTGATGTTTTATGAGGTAAATGTTTTTCATGAACATGCTCGCTCAAGAACATTATAAAGTTCTATATAATAACTAGATGTTTGGTATGGTGGTTGGTCATCCTGTAGTAGTTTGATATTCATTTTGAGTCGTATAAGGAAAATAAAGAGGAATATCTTGTAGATTTTCTCAGGGAGAATACTTCTTTAGAAAAAATGAAAATGGATAATTAACTAAAGCATGAGGAAATGTTCTTTATCTAGGATTCCCTAAGAACATTGGAAATATATTTGTATGACACATCCAAAAACCCAATAAGAAAAAGGAATTAAAACCACAATCTCAATATTTTTGGGCTGGGAGTAATCATTATCTCTATAGTAAATATATTTCTTCTTTATTCAATCATGTTGTTATAAGGTTTCACTGGCACTAAGGTAGAATACCAATCCATCAATGTTGGCTTAGACCTTGTACTATTAATACTTGTGACTCATCTGAACAACAAAGGTGTTTTGGAATAGGTAATCAAATGGGTCACCAGTGATTATAATTATAAGAAATATGAGGTTATTTACTTTCATGATTGTGTGGAAGGATTGATGATATAATTCCCCTCAGAACCAATTTTGACCCATATCTTGCACTTACATAATGCTCAGGTAAATGAACAGGAAAATACAACTATAGATTTTCTAGATCTAGATTGATATGAAATAGTTATCATCATTTTACATAATAATATGGTATTATTTTTATAGAGTATAATAAAAGATATCAATGAGGTCAACTATACCCATTAACTATATGATAATTTGAATTATTGGATTATTCCCATCTAGGATTACATGCCAAGTGGGATTCCACTATCAGACAACGCTATGAAGGAGAAAATCTGATGATTTGTAGTCAACTTCATCATCCATGATAGCCCATGTCATCAGAATGTCTTCTATAATTGAGTATTTGATATAATCAACCTTATATGGATTTATGGAGAGGAGATTATCACCATTATGTGAGAATTCCATTCCAGTTCAAGTAGTACCCATCAATTTGGAATGAAGATATCTCACTAAATTATAATTCATGGATATTTTTGGCCTTTGATATTGCAGTATTGTACACAATTAACCAAAACTTTTCCTTCTTCTTAAGTGTATATCAATTTCATTAATCAACCCCATGAACTATTACACAGTGCCAAATACATCTTCCCACTTTCCATGTACTGAATGAATGTTATGGTACCATAACCTCCTTCTAACACTAAGAATATTAAATATATTCACACTATTACTGACATCTTCTACCAAATCGGCCAAATAAATAAACTTCAAATAAGTTGGGATAAAAATAGTTATCAATTTGATAAAGTCCGACATCATCAATAGGTCATCTGCCCATCATGAAATACTAATGGAAAATAGTAAAAAAGTTTTTCTTTTTAATTGAATTGGCGATAAAAGGACTATAGCATTGACTCCAAGCATTTATCTCACTGACATGTAGTGTAAAATTCACATGTTGAGGCTCTAAATAAAACACTTTCAAAAATACTATATAGTATCATATACAAGGACAAGAAATCCTGGCATGACAAAATTATATACACCTTGTGGGCCTATCATACCACAATTTGTACTACTACACATGCAACCGCATATAAATTGGTATATAGGACTAAAGTAGTTTTCCCATTAGATTTCAATTTCCTTTTCTCCATATTTACATTTTTTATCAGTTATCCATGGACTATTATTACTATAATCATTTTGATGAATTGAAATAGATTTGTGAGAAATGACGGAATACCTTGCATCATTCAGAGGATCACCAAAACCGATTAGATTTAGATTTAAACAAAAAATTCAATTTTTTTCATTCCTATAATGGGAATTGTCCTTGGTCCTTAGGACCCCAATGATACCTGGGAAGAAACCTCCAAAACCTGAACCAAAATTTCAAGGACCTTTTTTCATCCATAATTTCTATTATAATAGATCATATTCATTGATTACCATAGATGATGATAATATTATGCCCCTACCAATGAAATATTTCACAATAAACATTTCATGTTATTTAAAAATTATGGTCCTAGTCATATGAATGAAATCTACGAGACACCATTCATCATTATAGCATGACATTAAACAATGTGGAATGATCCTTGTCTTAAAACCCTAAAATACAAGAAACATATCATCATAGTCAGAATACATTATATTATAAGACATCATCTTCATCACATGATGTTAAAATGTAATCTTAAAATATTTTGTGAAGGATATGATACCCAAGGTGAAATTCTAAGAACCCTCATACGACAGGCATGGGATGCCTCTTCTGATATGTTTTCCAAAATTTTTAGTAAACTCCTTTGGTGAGATGATATCAAACCCACCTACAAAACTCATATTATGAAATTATTTTTTGAATTTTTTGGAATATTATAACGCATAACCCCATATTTTTTGTTTTCATTCATTCCATGGAATATGTTTCCTTACCAGATTACATTAAAATTTGTGGAATGAAGAGAACTATATTTGTATTGGTTTGGATTTTTATGAGATTTGTAGTGATTCATGAATCCATTTTCCTAGGCCCAACTATAAACCAAAACATACTTCCCAATTCCTTATATATGAGTAATATAATTTCATATAACCATTACCTATAATTTCATATGGATTTATTTATATTTCCATATGATACATAGATAATATTAGACCTTATGTCTTAGGCTCGACAACAATTTATAAAAATGGGTACAATTTTATTTTATAGTGTTTGGCTCCTTTTAATTCATTCGTATTGGATTCCTTCTTACCACATAAAGAAGCCACTCAATACCCATTATTATTATTTTTGTCACTTCCCCATATTTCATTCAATACCCCCCCCCCCCCCAAAAAAAAATTAGGGGAACCCAAAATATTTATTGGTTTCAAAACTAATCACATATCACATGGGATTTGGAATCTTGGTAAGACCTTATTTCCTTTTTAGGTTACTTTATGATATAAGACTCATGAACATAAATTGTGTGTATCTGACTGAAAATTTATTTCCATGATGTGAGACTCGTTACCCTAATATAATTTCTTTTAACCAATATCCCTTCTAGATTATGTTAAACTGAATGTTTTACAACCATATCTAATAATGTAAAAATATGCATTTCTAGGAATCTTTCCAAAGAGGTCAATTATTCAAAGTTATAGTTTCTCATTTCACCTTGACATTGGAACAAAGTGTGCATTGATTATCACATAGATGGGATATATAGTGATGCATGGTTCCTACCTATCAGTGAATCCATAAAATGATAATATTTATCCTCTATCTCAAAACTATATATTTCATTATTCTCATCTATAAGAGATACATAGTTACTCTTGGGCTATATACCTCACCCAGCAACTTTCATATAAAAAAATATCATATTCCCTACAATTGAGTTGGATCTGTGTGGGGAATATTTTTTCAGAACTACATGTGGTTTTACTCTCATTACAAAAAGATAGATGGTGATTCATTTATCCTATATTATAGGATAAAAAATGATCAAAAAACAAATTATTTAACCCTACATATCAGCTAGATATACATGGGTAAATTCCACTCGATTTTGGACCACACCGGTAAAAATGTTTTATCATGGACAAACAAATTCCTTTGACAAAACCACACATCATGCCTTAGAAAATATAGATCCCCATAAACATCCTTTTTCTATTAGTGATCTAATGTTCTTAATATAATGTGAACATTTTTTTGACTATTCATAACAATCCTCAACATATATTTTCATAATACACCAATAATTGTGCCATGTCAATCAAAGGTATTTTCTCCCCCATGTAGAAATCCCTTTATCTTTGTATGATTTGATAACATTTTCATTGAAACCTATTTAGATCAAGGTCAAGGGTCATCCCTTAAATGCCTATCAAATCTCACTACTTTTGATCATATATGTAGAGACCAAAAGCTTGACGTACATATAAATTACATTACTTTTGCGAAATATCTAATACATAATAAAAACAGACACCAACGAACCGTAATATTTTAGTGTCTTTGGAATCTCGTAATATAATCTTCTAATCTTGGTGAATGATCTTCAACATCTCCCATAAACATCATCCTTTTTTCTTACCTAAAACCTTTCTTTATATCCTGGGGAAAAGAAAACATATAAAGGGTGAGCTCAAATGATCAGTAAGGTTAATAATAGAGAAAATAAAACAAACCATATACATTTGAACTACAAAACATGATCATAATATTTAAACATCAAAATCATGACCAGTGCCATAAAACATGGCAGTATGTAAGACTTAGATCATAATGGATCATTAATCATGATAAAATAGCATGGGAATAAAGCATGTAATTATTGAAAAACCTTAAGAACATGATATGATTTCTATAGTAGCCAAGGCATTGCTGCCAAGACCATCTTAGTGGACAAAGTCCCTTACTGAACTGGGTTTACTAGCCATTCCACCTCTGTATTACTGAACCAGATTTACTTGTCATTCCATACATGTCTATCTAATGAGATATAAATCATTACCCAATGCATTGGAGGGAGATAAAGGTCCCACCCATCTCATAATGTTGTCATTATTACTTTTGCCACAATATAAACATAAATCATTCATCATAACCCAAAGAATAAAAATGGGTTTCATAAACATCATCCCATAATAACATAATCCATATAAAAAAAATGGATATCGTTTCATCATAAGGAATGTTAAACCATGTAAATCATAGAGACATTATACTTGAAACATACATATATGAAATAATTTCATCTTAGATGGAAATATGGTTTTGATAAAATCCTTGAAATGAATTCTTGAGGAAAATATCCTTTCTTTCCAAAATAATTTGATTTTCACAAAATGCCATGCAATTTTTAATAAAAAAGGCTTTTTTTGAAAATAATCATGCAATCATGTAGAGGAAGCTTCATGAAAATGAGGTGTTATGAAACTGTAAAAATCCGTTCACACTATATATGTTAAAAATAACTTTCTTCTCGTACTTTTGTCAAAAAAGTAAAAAAGTTCCACATGTGGTAAACAAAAATATGATTCCTTTAATAACATGAGGTAAATTTTAAAAATAGCTAAAAAGGACTTTAAAAAAACCTGAAAACATTTTTTGAAAACATGGTCATGGATGATAACAATAACCCCAGAAATACTTACGAATAACAATCTCGGATAAGAATGAGATTGGAATAGTTATCCCATACCTTAGGTTCAATATGCTTCATACGTATCAGAACCTCCGGTTTAATTATTTAAATAATGTAATTGAATTATTACAGAATCATATTCATTGTTATGATATCATATATGGTTCACTTTTGACTTTATATTACCTGTTCTTTTGTAAATTAATGTTAAAGTAGTGTTTCGGGTAAAATCGTTTCATTTATCGTCCAAGTTTTCACTTGTAATTATTAATATGATTACATATATCATGATTACATAATTACATAATTCAAAACATGATTTATATATAATATATATTCAGAATATACATATATATAATAGATCTATAAAGGGAATGAAATACACCGTTCATGGAGACAGTAGGTCGTACGTACGCATGAACGCTGTTTTCGTTTCCTTATTGAATTGAATGGAATTAAGTAGATGACATACATATATATATATATACATAAATAAAGTAGCATTATTATGTCATATATTTCATGATTACTTATTATATATACTTTATAATCATTCTTGAATTTTTATCATGAAAAATGAATCTCATCGCGTCGTGGAGACGGTAATCCGTACGTACGCACGAGCGATGATATCGTTCCCATATTTATTGAATGAAATTGAAGAGGATGATATAATATCATATAATCAGTATGATGTTATAATAACCATATATAGTTTTTCTTTACACCATTAAAACTATACAACTAAGGTGGTGGTGGAAAAACAGATTACACCACAGCATGTAGACTGTATTCCGTACGTACGCACGCGCGGTGATTTCATTTTCTGTATGATGGATAGAAGGTGAAATAGGGTTTTTTCATATTTATAATAACATATCTGTATATAGTTAATATGTATTTCATTACTTTATAATAAAAAAACTAATGAAGAGTAAGTAGAAGAAGAATGAATCTTGAAATAATCAGTAATGGATATTACATATTCTTCAACATGCCTCTTTAAAACCTCCTCTTAGGGCACTAAAATTGGTCTATGAAGAAGACCAGGACCTCTAGTATGTTGCTAATGAGGTTGAGAAGTGAAATGGGCAGGGTTTGTCCAAGATTGAAGGCTCAAAAGGTGTTAGGAGGAGAGGGAGGAGGTGCCCTTTTATAGGGGAGAAGAGGGGATCCTTTAGAATTATAAGAAATATTAATTTATAATAAATTATAACCCCACTTAAGAAACACAAAAAATGACTCAAATCCGAATCTTAGATGAGATAGGGTTGTAATATCATCATCCAATAAAATTTAGATAAGTTGGGAATTTATTTTCAACATTATCAACACAATTTATCATTATATAATATATTTAATTTTATTTGTGGTAATAATATTCTAAATTTTAAATAATTATAAATAATTAATTATATGTAGTGAATTGTCCATAATTTTATACTTTATTACATTGTCGATCATATATATTTTAATTTACAATTTTTAAATATTTTGGTGATTTTTAAACAATTTTATAATATGTAACTTCTATAAATTAACAAGAGTGTCAATTTTGACAATATTCATTTATTTGAGTTTAAATAAAATATATACAGAAGGTATGTTCGAAATAAAATATTTAATATATTAATAACATGCCATTTTTTTCTATAAAATTAGCGGAGCACATTAAATAGTTCATATAATATTTATTTTAATACTTTTAAAATCATTTATTTGATATTTCAATCAATAAAATAATTTAAACATCACTATTGTGTCATAATTAATGATAATTATTTAATCCCTAAAAATAATAAATAAATTCATATAATGTAGATAATTTTATTAGATTTCTGGAAACTATTAATTTTCAATGTTTCATGGAGTTTATCACTAAATTAAAATTATTATACTTATAATATTTAAGAGAGTGACATGTTGTCAATTTGTTTGGTTTTAATAATAATTGTATTATTTCATTTTCAAAAGTCCATGAAATTAATCTAGTCTAACCCTTAGTTGATATGGATCGACTTTTATTCATTCAATAGGATTTTAGAAATTGTTAGGGTTATTTTATATTCTTATATTTACACTTAATTACTAGATTAACTTTAACTGCAAGAAATAAAAATTACCGTAGTTACTAATCACAATCTCAAACAAATAAAAGTAACCTATTACCATAATTTTGACCCACTTAATCCAAATATGGAATCCATTTTTCAAAATTCAAAACATATAAGTTGCAGTAATTAATTTAAAATTAATCCCGTTGTTAAGCAAACGAGTTTTTAAAAGTTAAAACATCGCCAAAGATTGAAATGTTTTTACATATGAATTCAATGTAAAAATTAATGATAATGAAATACATTATATTAAATGATAAAAATATATTCTATTTATACATTAAAAACATTCAATATTATAATTTAACCATATAAATTATTGTGATGAAAAATGTAGTTTTAATTAAAATATACCAGGTTTTTACTATTCATTAAAATATGAAAGTTATCATAATAATATGAAAAATTTATCCAAAGTAAATTTCTATATCCTTTTTCTGAAGAAGAATTTTATTTTGTCAAGTTTAACTTATAAACATTTCAAAAACTGGATTTAAAGTGGGTGCCCCATCAAAAGGAAACAAAACTGCATTTGTTGAAAAATACTTATTTTACCCGAAAAATTTATTTTGTTCTCATACCATGTTCTATAAAATGTTTATGATGAATTATAATGTCATAAAATTAAAATTTTATTTACTACTATTCATAACGGCAAGTTTATAATAATATTATAACCATATATCGTTGATTAGTGAAACCCGACATTGCGTACAACACACCCTATCGAGGCCGTCGTGATTGAGTGTAATGCAAGCCAAGTTAGGGTTGCATGTAGTGCATGATTCCATTGTTGTTGCATATAAAAAAATCCAACCATATTTCATTAATAGATTGAATATATATATATATATATACTCAATGTTTCATAGAAGAACTACTATAAAAAAAACTTGAAATTGTGTGTAACACGATCCAAGATTAGTGGTGCATATACTGCAAGCTAATACGCTGTAGCGTATAGCGCAAGATAATATTGGGGTATCATACAACACAAGTACTTCTCATAAAATATCTAGGTGTTACATTCTACCCCCCTAAAAAGGAATTTCTCCCTCAAAATTCGTCGGGGTTATAAATCGTTTAGTATTCCTAGAAACCCACGTCGTAAAAAGGAATACCAAAACTGAACATGAAAAAATAAATTATGAAAGATAGCGTTTACGCAAATTAACTAATCAATGGGTTTACACATAGGAGAACATAGGTGAAAATATTGATATGGAAGAGAAATCTAACCATCAAGTTCTGATGGAGAGTGGTAGAGAACATGGCTACAAAAAATCCAACAATCATAGAGCCAAAAATTTGTGATGATCTAAGGTACCATCAGATATATCAAATATAAGAGTACTAGGAAAATATTTTTTGTTTTCAAAATCATTTCCCTAATTTTGAAAATTTTGAATTAGAATAAATACTTACTTGGTTTTGGTACAATATCACAGTAGTTTGTGTCATGAACAATTTCCTCTTCAACTCTTAAAAAATAAAGTTGAATTTGTCTTCGTGAAGTGTTAGCAGATCATGCAATAGAATGGTAGGTCATTCCATCTTTCTAAAAACTATGGTTAGCAAAATTTATATATATAAGTCAATCTATGTTGAGATTAATCATATATGGTTCCTAAAATGGACTTATACTTCATCTATCACACCGCTTAATAAAATAAAACTAGTTTCTACTAACTAGGGACTTTCTGTAGGCCAGTGGTTTGCGCTAAAGGCATGTTGCACTTTGGTTCTGGTTCTATTCCCGCAGCCTTGTCTGACGTGATGGGTTGTCACCCATCCTATGGGTTGTACTTTTTCTAAAACTACACTATTATAACCTTCCTACAATAATATCGAAAAAAGTTTTATCCTTAGCCAATACTAATTTATGTCCAACATAGTCCATTCCAATCATTAGGATTATCCAAAATACTTATGTCCAAGATCATAGTGTAAAAAAACAATTACTAGAAATGTCATCTATCGAGCATGTGAATACCATCATTTATCCCTCATATATCACTAAATATATCTTGTTGGTCACATTCCAAACATGTGAATACCTTAATCATGTGTTTTCTTGAACCATAGTGAAAACGCGAATGTTGTCACAAAGTAACTATTTCCATATACCAAAATCCAAATAATTCTATATACTCAAACAATGATATCACTTTGTCCTTATATCATTAATGAGCTCATGAATACTATCATACATATTATTTTCTCCTTATCCCTTCATTATGTGCATATCATCTGCTTTCCAAAAATATTTGAATAACCTTTCATGGTTACCGGCACCATTCATTATATACTTTCAAAACTCAAGAAAAGGAAACAATGTAACAATCCATAGATTTTTTCTTTATTCCATAGTACCATACATTATTCTTGAAAAACATACAATCATTACACTACCTTCTTAAACCATTGACCGAGCTTCAACAATTCTTTTATCTCACATATCATTTGTAGTCTCTTCATCTTCATCAATATAAATACTACCCATACGTCCATGATGATTCTCTTCAATGAGACTTTCCCTAAGGGGATTGGTTTGCATAATGCTCATACAATCCACACTTAAAACATTTATCCATAATTGATGTCATAGAAATACCATTATCCTTGTCTATGGTGTTAACTAAAACATTTCCTTTCAAATTACTGGATTTGTGTCCTTCTTTTTCACACCTAACGAATCTTCCAGTTCCTTTGAAACATTCTCCTTGATGCCTCTTCCCACATGATTTTCATGATATAAATTGAACTTTTTTTCCTCTATGATCATCATGAAACTCCATCTTTCTCTTATTAGATGAGCCAGGAAACTTACCATAGTTGTGATTATTGATCATATTATGAGATTGATGATTAGGCATAATAACGATATGTGAACTTCCAGATCCAATTTAATTTGGTTTCTCATTAATAATCTCATTCCATTGTCCAATAAATCCTCCATTATCATGAATATTCCAGTTTCCATCCATTTTCTAAAACCCAAAAATAATAGTGTAATCAAAGGGGAGTACCATCAATATCTAACAACTTAGATTAAATTATAAGATCTTTACCGTAATTATATGACTATAAACTATACGTATAATTATCCTTAGGGACATCCCTAGCACATGATTTATCCTTATATAATCTATTTAATTTTATTTTTGGTAACAATAATCTAAATTTTAATTCATTATAAATAATTACTTTTATGTTCGGAATTTTCCATAATTGTATAAATTATTACATTTTTGACCATATATATTTTAATTTACAATTTTTAAATATTTTTGTGATTTTTAAACAATTTTATAATATGTAATTTCTATAAATTAACAATAATGTCAATTTTGACACTATTCATTTATTTGAGTTTAAATAAACTATATAGAGAAGATATGTTCGAAATAAAAAATATAATAGTTTCATAGCATGCCATTTTTATCTAAAAAATCAGTTGAGCACATTAAATATTTCATATAATATTTATTTTAATACTTTTGATATCATTTATTTGATATTTCAATCAATAAATTAATTTCAACATCACTACTGTGTCATAATTAATGATAATTATTTAATCCCTAAAAACAATTAATAAATTCATATGATGTATATAATTTTAGTATCTTTCTGGAGACTACTCATGTTCGATGTTTCATGATGATTATCACTAAATTAATATAATTATACTTATAAGATTTAAGAGAGTGACATGTTTTCACTTTCTTTGGTTTTAATAATAATTATATTATTTCATGTTCAGAAGTCCATGAAATGAATCTAGTACAACCCTCAGGTGATATGGGTCAACTTTTATTCATCCAATTTGATTTTGGAAAGTGTTAGGGTAATTTTATAATCTTATATTTACCCTTAATTAACTGATTTACCTTTAATGGTATGAAATAAAAATTACCGTAGTTACTATTCATAATCTCAAAAAAATAAAAGTAACCTATTAACATAATTTGGACCCACTAAATCCAAATATGGAATACATTTTTCAAAATTCAAAACATAGAAGTTTCAGTAATTAATTTTAAATTAATCTCATTGTTAAGCAAACGGGTTTTTAAATGTTAAAACATTACCAAAGATTGAAATATTTTTACCTATGAATTCAATGTAAAATTAATTCTAATGAAATAAATTATATTAAATGGTAAAAATATATTATATTTCTAATTTAAAACCTTTCAATATTATAAATTATCCATATAAATTATTGAGATGAAAAAAGTTGTTTTTAATTAAAATATAGCGTGTTTTTACTATTCATTAAAATATGAAAGTTATCAGAACAATATGAAAAATTTATCCAGTGTAAATTTATATCCTGATTCCAAAGAAGAATTTTATTTTTAAAAATTGAACTTATAACCATTTCAAAAACTAGATTTAAAGTGGGTGTTCCATCAAATGGCGGCAAAACTGTATTTTTTAACAAATACTTATTTTACCTGAAAATTTTATTTTGTTCTCATACCATGTTCTATAAAATGTTTAAGATGAATTATAATTTCATAAAATTCAAAATGTATTTACTACTATTCATAATGGCTTGTTTATAATAATATTATAACCATATATTGTTTTTTAATGAAACCCGGTATTGCATACAACACACGCTATTGAGGAAGGTCACGATTGCATGTAATGCAAGCCAAGTCAGGGTTGCGTGTAGTGAATGACTCCATTGTTGTTTGGTATAACAAAATCCCATCATATTTCATAAAAACATTGAATATATATATATATATATTCAATGTTTTGTAGGATAACTTCTATCAAACAAACATGAAATTACGTGTAACGTGATCCAAGATTATTGTTGCATATACTGCATGGTAATACGGTGTTGCGTATAGCGCAAGATAATCTTGGGGTATCATTCAACACAAGACATCAAATAAATTAAAAACAATACTTCTCATAAAATCATGGGGTGTTACAATATAACCCCAAGGTCCCAATTTATGACTTCCCTTACACCCTCATATATGGAATGCACTGGGATATATATGTCCAACACCCCCCCCCCCCCAATTATGTGGTTTGTGGAAGGGTGTCCACATTATAAGATTATTCAACTCTATTGACATTAAATTTTTCAGAGTAGATCCCTCTGTGTAGTCATTCCTTATATATAGAACAGATCTCTATAGGAATCCTCTATACAAGAACTACATGTATCTTAATTCTCATTACATTGAGATTCATAGTGACACCTATGAACATCATTCTAGGCCCAACCACTATAGAAAAAATTCCTACCCCTTCTCTCCTACACAGAGTCCTCATATGTGCTGGGAATTCTGGTGTGACTTCCTTCACTAAAATACTCTTTTTTGGTATAAAATTTCCCAACCTATTCCATATCAAATTACAATATAAATTCCTCATTCATCCCTAGAGACATTCCATTAATAAACAAAAATTCGTGGATTTAGGAATCTCGAACCGTTACAGACCTCCCATGTCCATTCATAATAAGTGTCTCCAACTCCAAAGGACACCTTTGTTTTGGGAAATCAAAATAATCCCCAAAAATGGATTTCAGTAAATATTTCCCATCAATAAAATGTATTTTAAATCCTATGAGAATATCCTCTTATATATGTATGTTCAGAAAATATCAAAATGTAATCCACTTTTCAAGCACGATCATAACTCATTCTTTCATACTTTTCCCTTATCATCTCATTCGGTATAAAAAATTCCTGATCATGATAAAACAATTCCTCCATGTTTCCAAAAAAAAAATTATCAATCTTTGTCTAAAATTACTATGTGGGTCATTATCCCCATAATTCATTGTCAATGGTATCAGACCTAAAACATAGGTTTTATAGGTTTATCTTCTATGACATTAAAATACTAATTAAAGAGGCACAATTATCACCAAGATGTAAACCCACAAAAGAAACCATGTGTAAGACTCGAGATTCATCTCGCTAGACATTAACTCCATATTATTAAGAAAACATGAGATATTGAAATTTAAATGTCAAAAAAATTAGTAGGTAAACAAATTTTTAAGGGTTTCCTAATAAAAATTCATGTCTTTCACACTAAGTTATCTTTATATCTAAATTAGTAAAAGACATGGAAATGTCACAAATGATTCAAAGTTTGTAGGCTGAATCATTTGACTATAGAAAAAATTAAAATAATGCTCTCTATGCCATGTGGAATAATAAAAAGTTAGAGCATCCTCTCGCCAGTGAAACACCTCCAATGCCCACCATATTAATTTTAAATGTGTAAAAGATCCTTTCATTTACCTTATAAAAAGATTCATTTAATTATAAACAAATATAATTCTTGGTGGTTAATTTTTTTAGTATTGAAAAATTAATGTCGCACACTTTCCTTTATGAACCACTACGTTGCAATAAATTAGACAACACATGTCGAGTTTGAGTAGAAAATTATCTCCATCATAGAATAATAAGAAGAATAAGATTTTATTTCTATGTTTTGTAAGATTTATTCACATATATGGATATATTTTACATATAAATTCTCGCAAATATGATTTCATGGTGTTGTGAACCTCACTCATAGATTAGGTAGTGTATTTCACAAATAACTGATGAAAAGGTGTTAACCAATTAACTCCCATTTTTAAGTTTCCACCAAGAACTTTTTGGAATCATAAAACACCTTATATGTTGTATTTACCACTTCTAGTGGCATATTTCCCTTTACATTATTCTATTTAACTATTCACATATCCCAAACAGATATTCATATCAATTGTTATGGCTATTAGAATTCAGACCATTTTTTAAAAGGAATTCAAGATATTATGACGCTCCGTCACACAACTCATGGACCCATCTCGCTCAGGTCCCATATTACATGGAACTCCTATGTAGAGCAACTATAAAAAATTTCCTACATGGACCACCTAAATAGAGGATCACGATGTTCCAATATATGTGACCCAATATGTGTGGGAAACTCCTCGCGCTTGTACCAAATGCATGAGAGAACTTCATGAGTGGCTTTTTTGAACATCCTCCTTCACCTATTATCTAGAGTTATCATATAAATACGACTATAGGGCTCTCAATTTGAAATCATATAAGAGAAGAAGATGATTCAAATCTCTTCTCAACCTATTCCTTCTCCCATGTCATTGAAACCATCCATATACCTCTATAAGATTCAAAATATGAATAGTTTAATGAGGGTACATGGATTAGAGTTCATTTATATTCTATAATAGAAATGATATATAAAAGAAAAAACTTACCCTTAGGAAAATCACCCTATGATACCTTTTTTAAAATCATTAATGATAGGGTACCCTTTTACGCTAGTTCCTTATTTGAGGTAGGATGAGTAATGACCTCTACAAAAGCCTCTGGACATATCTGATAAAAACCAATAAAACACTAGGGTTACCTCCCAATCATACATTCCATTGGAAAATGAGGTCCCACTATAAACCTACCTAATAAGTAGGATCCTCTAAATTTCATCATCCATATATTATTGGGGTAACAAGGATCCCAACCTTAGGGGTGGTGGTAGATGGTTTCTTCATCTAGTATGTGACATATGCTGGCTAAAATGTATGGTTAATAGAGTGGAAATATAACATTTTCATCAATCACATTTCCCTCATCCACTCATCACCTATCGTAATGGGAGGTAAAATGGGAAACCCTTTTAGAGTAGGTGTGTTGTATTTCATGAAAGATATCTTCCTCCTTCCACACACATTCCTCATCCACTAGAAGATGAAGGATACTGTTTTTAATTCCATATCCTCTACATCCTCTTATTTCATAGACTTATTATGATTGAAGTGAGCTAAGCGGTTAGTGATGATCATGTCACTAGGATTATCAAATACCCTAAAATGATCCTCTTCCAAAGGTGTAGTCCCCAAAAAATCCAAACTATGTGGGATGTTATTTCTATCTAAACAGGATATGTGATAAGACTCCTTTAGTTTCAAACCATACACCAAAAACTCAGCATAATGATTATTAGTCCATATTCCAAGTAGTGTCATATCCAACATATAGGGATATATTTCCTCTGAGTCCCTCCATTTCACTCCTTATTCGGAAATATTCCCTATGGGTTCATATCCAACCCGAAGGTCCATATTCCTTTCAAGTCAGTCCATCTCAATTCTTATTAGTCTATAATCACAATAGTGTTATGTTCAACCCAGAGGTCCATATTTATTCTAGTTCTCTCTATCACCTTACTTATTTATCCATATTCTTAGTAAGTTCAATACCCCTACCTGGGTGGATATATCCCTTCTAGGCCCCTTGGGCTATTTTGACATAATTCCCACACCAAATATTTCTAGCCCCCTTTCTCCTTAACATATTTGTCACCTAACTATAAACTACATGGTTCATTACTTAACACATAACTTAAAAATGTATGATGTGTCTTATTAAGAGATACTGAACTACATGGGTTCTTATTCCTCTCAAAAGGTTACATTGGAAGCCCTTCTCATGGGGGGGATACCAACATAAAAAAAACCATGTCTCCAAGGATGATGATAATTCCTAGACCTCATAACTATGTTTCAAAAAACCAAAATCAAAAAAGAAAAAGTCTATGAAAGATGGATAACATCTAATACAAATTTATGGTTCCCTCTATAAAGTTCCTCCGATATATATAGATGGTTTACTATCAACGCGTTTTATAATTGATTATTAATACATATGGGTTACTGGTCCCATATTAATAATTTAAATGGGAATCATGAATATTTATTAAATCTATAAGAGTGTCCCAAAGTAGGAAATTCCTCCCCCATAATAGATGACTTGAATTGGTCCTTACATCCTCTAGACTAATATAACTTCATAAGAATCATTAGTTTAGATCCCCAATGGATAACTTGCTATAGAAAATAGGACCATGAGTTATCATATTATATTCATTGGGTTTTCCCCTGCCATGAAGAGACCCCATTGGAAACTGACTTTTTATGAAAATGGGTGATACACAACATCATATATACAAGACCCAATTTTTAGAATATCAATTTTCGGAACCATAAGTTGGTCGGGTTATTATAGATTTTACCTATCGAAATATGAAAAATTTATGAGATATCTACATAAATTATTATTTTATTTAAGTGATATCCTAGTGGGAATGATATTATATGGATATTAATTGATTGATTAACAAATTCATCCAATTTATCCCTATTAAGGATTTAATGAAAGTAAAGGATCATGGATTCCATTACATTCAAGAATTTATTCTTCTTTGTTGTATGAAATTAGAGATTATTTTGGTCCATGAACTCATCTTTAAAGCGTACTTTTTCAAGGAAATCCATGAGGATTTAGGAAAAATGTAGAAATTAGTCATGAAACCCCATCCGAAAATTGATGGTCAGATGGTGAAAGCTATTTAGATTCATGAGCACATGCTCTAATCTTGTATCACCATTTTCATTGTATTCTGGGAGAATCATGCATAATTTTATTATTTTAATAAAATAAAACCATGATTCAATAAATATTAACCTTTTTAAGTATTTCATATGTGTCTGTGTCAGTCACCATTGTGTTGGTCTAAGTTGGGGAATCATACACTATTGGTATTGAGTATTGATTATGGGAAAATGAGAATGATCTTACTGATTAAAAATATAATGGATGGAATTGAGTCTCTATAAATATTATTATGATCGTTATAATCATACACTAGAATTTATATATGGTAATTTTTTGTTTCATAAAGTATCTCCTTGGATAGGATGTCGTCTTTTGGGGGAAGTAAGGAAAGATGGCATCATTATCTTTTGAGACCTTTGAGATAGTGTATCATCTCCAAAAGTTATAATACTTGTAAGATTTTCCAGCCTTAGTGACCTTGATTCATGATTACTTCCATGTTTCCTAGCTAAAAGTATCATCTTATAGATCCATCACACATTTTATAGTGCGTTGTTTTGGACCTAGATCTCACGACCTCTATGGTTGAGTATCCTATTCATATTCAGGATCATCATGTAAATGTGATATAAGGTGAATTGATTCAAATAGCATGGGTGTTGTGGAAGAATGGATGGGATAGGTGTAATAAATGGGTGTCAGAGTCTTTGGTAAGAGAGCATTTTCCTGATCCTTTTTAGGAACTTCGGATGTGAGGACACTCTAGGAAAAAACGTGTCATAGTTGGGAGAATTGTGACATATGTCACATTAATGATATGTTTCAAAAAAAATTATTTTAGTTTTGACCATTAATTTTTTATTTATTGATCCATTGTGATTTTCTACATATTTTTGGGTGAAAATTTTCTTTTTTTTGAGTACACCATTACAAAACTCTGTAAATACATCATGGTGAGGTTTTTGGGGGAGATTCTATAGAATAACTTATGGTTATACAGTGTGGAGGATATTGGGAATTGGGCCATCTAACATTACATCTTGGATGAACTCTACAAAATAACCCTAAAGATATATCACAGAGGCCTAGATGGAAAAACCCAATTACACATCCCATGGAGGTACTTCGTGGTACAAAACATGGGATATTCCATATTGTGGCCAACTGAGGTAGATCCACACAACATTCCAAGGGATTTTATGTTAGAAATTGTCCATCTAGAAAAAAATGGAATTTATAATACTGATCATATTAGGATTTAATTCCATCATCCCCTATATTCTCCCCATTATTTTATTGTATGATCTCCATCCATGGAACCCTTCTTTCTCATTACTCTACTGATGATTCTTTTTTGATCCCGATGAAAATATATGGTAATCTTGGGGATTATCTTTTATTCTTTCCTTCTTTTATACTCTTCATCCATATTATTAAATTATTTTTTTGCATATAATCATTATTGCAATGGAGGTCTAAATATTTGTTTTGGGTTAGATTATTTTCTTAATTTAATTATTTTTTAGTCTATTGAGGAAAAATATTCTTCCATTATCGTGTTTTTTAAAAGCAAAAATGTTTCAACCATTTTTGAGGTAGGAATCCCTAAATATCCACAAATTTTCATTATTTTACATGTGTTCTTTATTTTTTAATATTTTTATAGATATATTATTTTTGGATTGATTTTTTGGGGATATCTAATATGTTTTTATTGTTTTTATGTGAATGGATTTGAAAAAATAGTGATTCCATCTGCTTTCCACTTTTAAAATAAATTAAATGCTTTCAAATTTCTTGAAAAATTTCATTTTATAAAAATATTTTATTAAAATTAAATTTAAAATATATTTCGGAAGGGGTATCATTGGAAACCCAAGAAAATGATTATCGGGGGTTTTATGGGGTGAATGTGAATATGTGTGCACATTGGAGACCATGGGTGTATTAGTTTAAGATGGTTTCTTCCCCATATTTAATCCTGATTCCATCTAAGGTTCATTTCCTGCAATTCCTTGAGAGTATGAAGTCATAATACTTGTTTTTCATATAATAGGTTATCTAGGGTTTTATGAGATATCGTTAGACATATTGAGACAATTGGTAAATAGTACCCCATATAACATGAATTAATTAATCTTATTTTGACATGATTTTATATATTTCCAATGTGTTGTTTGATAATTATTACATGGATTCTCTTAATATCATTAGTAGTAAATTCTAAATGTATTTTCCATGCCACTCATTTTGTTGGGTTGATTTATGAAAAAAAATATTTACAAAATTTATCCCAAATAATTGATTTTTAAAACATTATTTTCACATATAATTATTGGTTTTTATTGAGAAAGGTGATATATATATTCATTATTTTATACTAATAATATTTTTATCACACAATGTAGATTCCATTGGGTGTGTGAAGAATCATTTCATTTTCACATAGGAAATGTAAAATAATTTATATCTCACATTAGGTCTTCTTGATACTTATTCCATCTTCCTTGATATAGGATAGTTGTTGTCCTGGGCTATATAAATATAGATTGTCTTCCATTTTTTATCCTCTATATTTTTTTATTTATTGATTTTATTTATATGTTGGATAATTAATTTTAGGATATATTTTGATTATTATTTTTATTTATGTGACATTGGGTATTCTCTCATTAGTTACATTTTCATTGTGATTAGTGTAAGGTTACAGACCTGGATTCCACTCAACAATACCATGAGTTAGGTTGGCTACATGTCCTTGAGCACATCACCCCAAACACCAAAGCCTTATTACTAGTAGTGAGGGACTAGGGTGTGTTCATGGGAAGACTATGACCTTGTTACCTGATTGAAACATGGTGGAATAACAACAATTGGAAATAGCTTAAGATAATATAACAAGTAGACATAAGAGAATAACTGACCTATGGATATACATACTATTCCAAAAGTATGACATCTACATTGATAATATTGTCATATATCTACAAAGTATCCAAAATAGGTACATAATAGTAAGATATAATACATATCTCAAAATAAAAAAAACGCTCTCTCTTGATAGAATTAAAAGCCTCATCTTGGCCTCATTCTCTCCTTTTCATAAGTATGGAACAAAGTAAAGCATCAAACTACACGGGATTTCTCCAGTCCCTACCTCTATCTATATAGTTTGTTTGAGTACCAAATGGTGGCCCGAAAAGGTTGTGAGATACAATCCCATTTGGTGACCCACCAAATATATATAACAAGTCCTATTTGTGCAATATAACAATCAAAAGTAGAGTGAAAAGTAAAACATGTATGTAATAGTAAATTATAAACTACCCTCGACATATATACTACAAGTCAAGAGGATCTGTATATAACAAAAACAATCCCTATAAAAATGGATCATGTTCCTATAATAAGGTATCTATAATAAAGAATAAATAATTAACACATTCTGGACATACATTCATACATACCATGTTAACCATGACCTTTATGCATAATCATAACTGTTAGAACAACCAATGTAGAGCTATATAACCTAGCATATAAAATTTACCATGTTTATTGCATATAATCAAATTGAAAATCCATGAAGGTTCATATCCAAGGTATAGAAGATCGAGGCATCTTCATCATATCCAAGGAGAATAGTGTTAGAATAACGGTAAGGCTTCAGTTGGGGTCCATGGAGCATGTCTACCGACCATGTCCACTAAGTGCCTATGAAAAGATAGGTACAAGTGGTAGCATGGCCAAAGTCATCCCCCAAAATTAAGACCCAAGGAGAAATCTCTATCCAAGGATTCCACTACTTCTTTAAAGACCCATAGGAGACAACTTATATGGTTTCTAATGGAATCAAGATCCATGGTTCATGAACCTAGGAATTACTACAGTTTTCTTCAAATCTCCTTCCATCCATCAATTCACAGTCATTGAATTCTATGATTATACCCACTCATATATCCAGTCACATTTAAGAATGAAAACATTAGTTTAACCACTCATATATCAAACCACAATTCAATAATTAAACAGATAAACATCATTTATCACATATACAATGTTGAAAAACACCTTCTAGTTATGAAATTCAATTTAATTCAATTTTATACAAGATTACATTAACTAAAAATACTCAAAAAAGCACCCCCTTGGGTGTTTTAAAAATAGTCAAAGGCATATTGAACATCCCATGGATGGCCTGGAATGGGGAAAGCCCTCCAACGAGGCTTAGGGGAACTTTGTGAATCCCTAATAGTATTCATTTCCTTTATTCCAATTAATACATTCAAATTTGGGGTTACATTGGAAATTATGGTGGGCGGAACATTTGAAACTACCTCTATAAAGCACCAAATCAAATTAGAAAATTATATAACACCATCCATAGGTCCGTAATTGAGTTCTCTTCCAGGATAAACTTCTGATATGACTCACATTAGACGTAAAATGATGAACGGACAAAGAACTTAAAATTAGGACATATTAACTTGCACCTAAATAGAACATCTGATACTAATAATAATGAAGAATGTATCAAAAGGAATTGATTAGAAATTTATGTGGATCCAATGAGACTAATGATGATTGATTTCAATATCAGATAAAGGAACATGATCAATAGCTAAAAATTGGCCTCAAGGGGGTCACCAATGTGAACCACTACTGTGTAGAGAAGGAATATGAACAATTACATTTGAAATAAGGATTAATTGAGTCTAATTTCTTAAATTTCCCACAAATACTGATACACACGATTTGACCATTATTTTGGACAAACTATGCACCAACCATGTGTCATCTACTGTATGAAGGGGTACCTCGCAGATTAGTGTGCACTGTTTTCCAAAATATGAACAAACCTTGTCCTAGATCACTATAAAAAACTAAAGATCTCATGTATGGGTGAGTGCCCCAAATCACATAGTTTGTAAAACTATGTAGACTATTCCTACTCCAAGCCTAGGTATTTCACTATTTGAAATGATCGTGCACCTGTCCCAAATAGTTTCTTATAACAATGTAGAAGGCTTCTTTCTCCACATAAATTGGGTTCTGAGCTCTAAAAAATCCATGAAAACCTCTCATACACCTGTAACCTCATAGGTTATTTACATTAGATTGTAATTAAAATTTGAAATTTCAAAAAAAATGATCTATACCTCATAAAAACCCATTTTGTTACAATCTTTCCCCAATTCATCCTAAAATTCTCTCTCAAGTGTGGTCATGATTTGTCTGATAACAACTTCATCCACCAAGCACATATGTCAGCCTCTTGCTCCCATGTATTGTCCCATAAATGGATGTACTTACACAGTACCCCAATGAAATGAACTAATAATACTTGGAGAACCTCCATTCTCATATCAATGATAGGAATAAGATGTTTCTTAAAGGACACATCTACCTATAAATGAACCTCCTTAGGATAAAAAGAATGAGATATGTCTGAATGATAATGGTGCAGCTGATACAGGTGGAATACATTGTGCATGGATCGGTACCTCAGAGGTAACTAATAATGATAGGATATTATCCTGACTCTCTCTAGAATCTCGAATTTGTCGACATATCATGGTGAAATATTACCATGTATCCTGATCCTTTTGTGTCCCATACTTGGTAAAAAAATGTAAAATGAACCAATCCTTAACAAAAACCTATAGATATCTTCTTCCGCAATTGGGGTAAGATTTCAATCAAGACTACAAAATAGTCAACCACTTTCTGATCAACTAGACCTGCTCAGATGTCTTCAATAGAAGATGTGGTACCAATAAAGCTACCTCATCTATCTTTAACTAGTATATGGGTGATCGGAATGAACTATAATATAAAGTATCATAAGGTTCAATCTATAGCCTCCTGATAACAATTATTTTTAACAACTCAACTAGTGGTATATGCCTCTCCCAAGATCCACCAAAATGGAAGACATATGATTGATGTATGTCCTCAAGCACCAATATCATACACTCCAAATGGCCATCAGTCTGAGGGTGGTATGTCAAGATTAGAAGAACCTATATACCCAACATCCTCTACAAATACTTCTATAAATGAGATAAGATAAATACATCCCTATCCAAAATGATAGTGTGTGGGTCCCCTTAAATTCATAGTATCTGAAGAATATATAACCTCCCAATCTCATTTAAACTGAAGGTATCCCTGATCACTAGGAAATGAGAATCCATCATGATCCTATCAATAAAAACTCAAACAGTATCATTGCCTTGATTCAGTCATGGTAACTGGTCATAAATGTAACAACCCGATATTTTATGAGAATCATTCCTTATAATTTCATTGATGTCTTGTGTTATACTCTACACCAGAATTATCGTGTTCTATACATTGCACCGTATTAGCTTGCAGTATACGCAACTCTATTATTGGATCGTGTTACACACAATTTCAAGTTTGTTTGATAGTAGTTATTCTACGAAACATTGAGTGTGTGTGTATATATATATTCAATGTATAAATGAAATATGGATAGATTCTATTATACACAACAACAAAAGAGTCTTTCACTACATTCGACCCTAACTTGGCTTGCATTACATGCAATCACGACCTTCCTCGATATCATGTGTTGTACGCAATATCAGGTTTCACTAAAAAATGATATATAGTTATAATATTATTATAAACTAGTCGTTATGAATATTAGTAAATACTTTTTAAATGTTATGATATTATAACTCATCTTACACATTTTATAGAACATGGTATGAGAACAAAATAAATTTTTTGGGTAAAATAAGTATTTTTCAAAAAATGCAGTTTTGCCGCCTTTTGATGGTGCAACCATTTTAAATATAATTTTTGACAATTTTATAAGTTAAATTTTAGAAAATAAACTTATTATTTAGAATCAGGTTTTAAAAATTTACATTGGATAACGTTTCGATATTTTTCCGATAACTTTCATATTTTAATAAATAGTAAAAACAAGCTATAGTTTACTTAAAAACAACTTTTTTCATCATAATAATTTATATGGTTAAATTATAATATTGAATGGTTTTAATATATAAATAGAATATATTTTCACTATTTAATTTATTTTATGTCATTATCATTGATTTTACATTGAATTCATAGGTAAAATCATTTCAATCTTTTATAATACTTTAACATTTAAAACTCATTTTCTTAACAACGGGATTAATATTAAATTAATTTCTGATACTTTTGTATATTGAATTTAGAAAAATTGGTTCCATATTTAGAATCAGTGGGTCCAAATTATGTTAATATGATACTTTTTATTTTTGGGCATTATGAATTGTAACTACGGTAAATTTTATTTACCATAGTAAAAGGTAAATCAGGTAATTAAGGGTAAATATAATAATATAAAATCACACTAACACTTGTCTTAATATAACTGGATGCTTATATTTTGTCCTAAGGCATATTTTGGTCGAAATGGAATCCATTGGAACCCACTTTGTGGTGATTAAGTCCTTTAGTTTATTTTATTTAAAGGAAAGTGAAATATGTCTCACTCATATTTAATAATTAAAGTATTTTTAATATAAGTTTATATAGAATATAAATTCGGTTATAAATACTCATTTGAAAGATAAAATGTTTTCTTTATCATGGTAATTTGTATATAATTTTTAAGAGATATTTAATTACCTTAATATCTTATACATTATTGATGCAGAAATTATTTATTTAGTGAAAAATAAGTAATAAAGTTTTTATTGAAATAATAATACACATTAAAAGGCTCAAAAACCTGAACAAAATTTTTTGGTAGTGTATATATACACCATAATCATCCATTGACCGAATATTTGACCGTTTGGAGTCTTATAAAAGTGATTATGACACTTATATTATTTTACTTTAAATGATGTCAAAGTTGTCATCTTCATAATTTAATAAATATAACATTTTAAAAGTTGTGTGTTTTAGAATATAAATACAAATAAATTCATTCTTATGAAATATATAAGATTCATGTTCATCATAGTATTTTAGTTTTAATTTTTATGCAAGTAATAACAATATTTAATAATTATACAAAAATGATGTAGAAATTATTTTATTAAGAGAAGTATCAAATAAATGGTTTTACAAATAGTATAATAAATATTATATGAACTATTTAATGTGCTTGACTAATTTCCTAGATGAATCTGACATTTTAGAAACCTATTAAATATTTTATTTTTAATATATTCTCTGTTTGGATTTTATTTAAATTCAAATAAATAAATAGTGTCAAAATTGACACAATTGTTATTTTATAAAAAGAACAAATTATTAAATTGTTCAAAAATCCCAAAAATATTTAAAAATAATAAATTGAAATTTATATAGTCGAAAATTTCATAATGTATCCAATTATGGAAAATTAACAACACATAATTTATTTTTTATAACCATTTAAAATTTATAATTTTATTACAACAAATAAAATTAAATAAATTAAATAATGATAAATACAAATGATATGGTTTTAAATAAGATCAAAACATGTCTAAATTTGATTATTTGATGAGATTACAACCCTATCTCATCTAATCTTTGAGTTGAGTCATTTTTGGAGGTTTTTATGTTGGTTTCGAATTTATATTAAACTAATATTTTTGAGAATTCCAATGGTCCCCCTCTCCTCCCTTATAAAATGGTACCTCCTCCCTCTCATCTTTACACAACTTTGAGCCTTCATTTTCTGCCAAACCCTAACCATTCCACTTCTAAACATCCCTAGAAATATTCTATAGGTCCTGGTCTTTTTTCAATGACCAATTTTAGTGCCCAAAGAGGAGGTTTCAAAGATGCGTGTCGAAGAAGAGGAGGTTCAGATACGTACGAAGCATATCGGACCTAAGGTAAGGGATAACTATTCCAATCTCGCTCTTATCCGAGATTGTTTATTCGTATGTATTTACTAGGGTTTTTGTTATCATCCATGTCCCTATTTTCTAAAAATGTTTTCATGTATTTATAATGGTCTTTTTACCCATTTTTGAATTTTACCACATGTTATGAAAGGAATATTTTTTTTATCCACACGATGAACTTTTTTACATTTCCAAAAAAATTACGAGAAGAAGGTTATTTTTATCTTATACAGCATAAACATATTTGTATAGTTTCATAATTCCTCATTTTCATGAAGCTTTCTCTACAAGATTGCATGATTATTTTAAAAAAAACCCTTTTCTTTTAAAATTGCATGGCATTTTGTGAAAAAAAATGATTTTGAGGAAGAAAGGATATTTTCCTCATGAATTAATTTCATGTGTTTTATCAAAACTATTTTCCATCTAAAATGAAATTATTTAAAATGTTTATTTTTCAAGTATAATGTATTCATTATTTACGTGGTTTGATTCTTCTTATAATGAAATTATATCCATTTTTTATATGGACTATGTTATGATGGCATGATGTTTAAGAATCTCATTCTATTACATGGGTTATGCTATGATGTATGATTTATAATTTTGTGGAACATGAAATAATGATTTCATTATGAGACGGGTGGGACCTATATCTCCCTCCAATTCATTGTGTAAAGATTTATATCTCATGAGATAGACATGGATGAAATAGTAATTTAATTCGATTTAGTGTTACGGGACTGAAACGGGGAGTGATCTCGATTCAGAAAAGGGACTTTGTCCACTAAGATGGTTTTGGAAGAAATGCCTTGGATACTATGGAAATCATAACATGTGTTTAATGTTTTTCCATAATTACAAGTTTTATTCCCATGCTATTTTATCATGATTGATGTTCCATTATGATCTATGTCTTACGTAGTGCCGTGTTTTATGTCATTTCTTATGATCTTGATGTTTAAACATTATGTTCATGTTTTTACGTTCAAATGTATATGATTTGTTTTATTTTCTCCATGCTTACCCTTACTGAGCATTTGAGTTCACCCTTTTTATGTTTTTCCACAGTTTATAATGAAAGGTTTTAGGTAATAAAACAAAAAGGGGAAGATCTTTATGGGAGATGTTGAAGATATTTCACCACGATTAGAAGATTATGTTCCGAGATTCCAATGACACTAAACTATTGCGGTCCTTTGGTGTCTATTTTTGTTATGTGAAATATATTCCTCAAACGTAATGTAATGTCTATGTACATCAAGTTTGGGGTCTCTACTATTGGTATTAGAGGCAAAGAAGGTTGGAATGTATATGTTCCTTGGGAACTCTCACATGTGAGTTTTGTACGAAGCATGGCTCTCTGCCCAAGGGATTCATGAGGAAATGGCTGCCACTGGGGATGGTGGTGTGTCCCGCCCAGGCGGTGTATCCACCCATGGAGTGCCATGATGGGTAACAATTATAGTCCACTATAATTAATTCCAGACCTCTACAATTGGTATCAGAGGGAGGTTTAGTTAACCTTTGGAAACTAGGATGCGAAAACTTTATTGAAATCCCTAGAGATATCTCTAAGGTATTTCTAGGTATGTCCCTAAGGTGAAGTATACGTATAGGTTAGAGTCATACATTTATGTTGACAATTATGAATAACCTAGGGTGAACCTATGGTGTCATGGATTAATGAAGTTTTGATAAGTTACAAATCCCATAAGTGACTTTTTATGATAATGTGGTTCCTCGTTTTTTTAACTGTTTCTTACACTATGGTTTCTGGTCTTAGTCAATGGAGGTAAGGAGAAGTAATACAGTTAACATTGATTCCAATAAAAAATTGATGATTATGATCAACAAAATTATGTAACGCCTGGGGAGAAAGATATTGTGATTATGCCGAATCAGTCATCTTGATATATGATTAACAAGGTGAACGATAGTTGTGTTCCTAAGTCATCAAATAAGAGGAAGATGGAATTTTATTCATGTTCACATGGTGAGGAGAATAGAGAAAGAAAGATTGAGATTTCTAAATAATTGAAGAAGTACCTTGAGGAATACCTCAAATGGAGGAGAAGATGTTATATATGTGTTGAAAAGGGTCATAGGGTGACAGACTGTTATGGAGTGTAATGTCTTATCTGTGGAGAACATGGGCATTACCCAACTCAATGCCCTGACCTAAGAAGTTACTTCTAAATAGAATAAGTATAGATTCCATGCCAATCATTGATGAGGAATGATTGAAGGGATCATGTATTAGAATTCAATAATAATTTTGTTGAGGTGCTTTTATAGTATATTGAAATATCTGTTTATTGGTCCATTGTGGTTTTCTATAAGAATATTGTACTAGTAACCATGAAAAGTGATTCAAATATTTTGGAAAGTAGATGATATGCGCATAATTAAGGGATAAAGGGAAAATAAGTTGTTTGATAGTATTCATGAGCTCATGATTGATATAAGGACTAAGTCATATCATGGTTTGAGAATATAGAATTTCTTGGATTTTGGTATGTGGAATGAGATAACTTTTGATAGCACTCATGTTTTCACTAAGCATCTATGGTAATTCATGTTTCAAGGGAATACATGATTAAGGTATTGACATGTTTGGAATGTGACCAAAAAGATGTATCTTATGATATATGGGGGATAAATTATGGTATTCACCTATTTGTTCTATGACCTTCCAAGTAATCATTTTCTTTATACTATGAGCTTGGACAGAAGTATTTTGTATAGGCCTAAAGATTGGAATGGATTAAGATGGACATAAGATAATATTGTTTAAGGCTAGAACATTTTTTCGATATTAATTCTGTAATGTGATAATAGTGTAGTTTTAGAAAAAGGGCAACCTGTAGGATGGGCGACAACCCATCGCGTCGGACAAGGTTGCAGGAATCGAACCCACAACTGAAGTGAGATAGGCCTTTATTACCTACCACTAGCTTACAGGAAGTCCCTGTTTAGTAGAAACTAGTTTTATTTTATTAAGAGGTATGATATATGAAGTATAATTCCATTTTTGGAACGATATACAATTAATCTCACCATAGATGGACTTATGTATATAAGTATTGCTAACCTTTTGTTTGATACAGATGGAATGACCCATCATTCAATCACATGTTCTGTTAACACTTCACAAATGAAAAATTCATCTTCATTTCTTTAAGAGATGAAGTGGAAATTGTTCAAGGCATGAACAATGGTGAGATTATATCGAAATAAAGTGTGTATTTCTTCTAATTAAAAATATTCAACATTAGAGAAATGATCATTCAAACCAAAAATGTTGTCCTAGTTCCCTTATATCTGATCAATCAGATGCTACCTTAGATCATCACAAATTTATGGCTTTGTGATTGTTGGAATTTTCATAGCCATGTTCTCTACCACTCTCCATCAGAACATGATGGTTAGATTTCTCTTTCATATCCATATTTTCACTTATGTTCTCCTATTTGGAAACCCACTGATGAGTTAATTTGGTTAACTGTTATGTTTTATAATTCATTTTTAAAAATTAAGTTTTAGTATTCCTTTTTACGATGTGGGTTTCTATGAAAGAAACTCTCATGTAATAAACCATTTATAACCTCGACAAATTTCGAGGGAGAAATTCATTTTAAGGGGGGTAGAATGTAACAACCAGATATTTTATAAGAATTATTCTTTTAAATTTCAATGACGTCTTTTGTTACACGCTACACCAAAATTATCTTGTTCTATACACAACACCGTATTTGCATGAAGTATACAAAACAATATTCTTGGATCGTGTTACACACAATTTTAAGTTCGTTTGATAGTAGATATTCTACGCAACATTGAGTGTATATATATATATTCAATGTATAAATGAAATATGGTTGGATTCTATTATACGCAAAAACAAAGGAGTCTTGCACTACACGCAACCCTGACTTTGCTTGCATTACACGCAATTGCGACCTTCCCCGATAGTGTGTGTTGTATGCAATATCAGGTTTCAATAAACAATAATATATGGTTATAATATTATTATAAACTATAATTTAGGAATATAAGTAAATAATTTTTTAATTTTATGACATTATAATTCATATTCCACATTTTATAGAACATGGTATGAGAACAAAATAAATTTTTCGGGTAAAATAAGTATTTTTCAAAGAATTCATTTTTGCCTCCTTTTGATGGAAATCCCATTTTAAATAAAATTTTTAAAAAGTTTATAAGTTAAATTTTACAAAATAAACTTTTTCATTAGAATCATGATATAAACATTTACATTGGATAACATTTTGATATTTTTATGGTAACTTTCATATTTTAATGAATAGTAATAACATGCTATATTTTAATTAATTTTTTTTCATCGTAATAATTTATATGGTTAAATTATAATATTTAATGATTTTAAAGTATAAATATAATTTATTTTTACCATTTAATGTATTTTATGTCATTATCATTGATTTTACATTTAATTAATAGGTAAAATCATTTCAAGCTTTTGCAATGTTTTAACTTGTAAAACGTGTTTTCTTAACAACGAGATTAATTTTAAATTAATTTCTAAAACTTTTGTGTATTGAATTTAGAAAAATGGATTACATATTTGGAATCAGAGGGTCCAAATTATGTTAATAAGAAACTTTTTATTTTCGGGCATTATGAATAGTAACTATGGTAAATTTTATTTACCAAAGTAAAAGGTAAATCTGGTAATTAAGGGTAAATATAATATTATAAAATCACAATAACAATTTTATTAATATAATTGGATGATTATATTTCATCTTAAGGAATATTTGGGTTGAAATTTAGTCCATTGGAACCCACTTGGAGGTGATTAAGGCCTTTAGTTTATTTTATTTAAAGGAAAGTGAAATATGTCTCACTCAACTTTAATAATTAATGTTTTTTATATAATTTTATACATAATATAAATTCAGTTATAAAAACTCATTTGAAAGATAAAATGGTTTTATTTATCATTTTCATTTTTTTATAATTTTTAAGAGATATTTAATTACCTTAATAGCTTATACATTAATGATGCAGAAATTATTTATTTAGTAAAAAATAGGTAATATAGTTATTATTGAAATAATAATACCCATTAAAAGGATCACAAACCTGACCAAAACATATTTTTAGTGTATATATACACCATAATCATCCAATGACCTAATATATGACCGTTTAGTGTCTTATAAAAGTGATTATGACACTTATATTTTTTTTATTTTGAATGATGTCAAAGTTGTCACCTTCATAATTTAATAAATATAACCCTTTAAAAGTTTTGTTGTTTAGAATATAAATCCAACTAAAAGTATTCTTATGAATATATAAAATTTATCTTCACCCTAGTATTTTATTTTTAATTTTTATGCAACAAATAAGTATATTTAATAATTATGAAAAAATGATGTAGAAATTATTTTACTAAGAGAAGTATCAAATAAATGGTTTTACAAATAGTAAAATAAATATTATATTAATTATATAATGTTCTCCACTAATTTTTTTAGACGAATATGACATGTTATAAACCAATTAAATATTTTAGTTCGAATATATCCTGTGTGTGGATTTTATTTAAATTCAAATAAAAGAATAGTCTCAAAATTGATACTATTGTTATTTTATAAAAATAACATATTATTAAATTGTTTAAAAATCACAAAAAAATTTAAAAATTATAAATTGAAATTTATATAGTCGATAATGTCATAAAGTATCCAATTATGGAAAATTAACAACACATAAGTGATTATTTATAACCATTTAAAATTTAGAATTTTATTACCATAAATAAAATTAAATAGATTAAATAAGGATAATTCAAAATGATATGGTTTAAAATAAGATCAAAACATGTCTAAATTTTATTGGTAGATGACATTACAACCCTATCTCATCTAATATTCTTATTGATTCATTTTTTTGGTTTTTATGTGGGGTTTGAATTTATATTAAACTAATATTTTTGAGGATTCCAAAGGTGCCCCTCTACTCCCTTATAAAAGGGAACCTCCTCCCTCTCATCTTTACACAACATTGAGCCTTCAGGATCGTCCAAAACCTGCCCATTCCCCTTATAAACTTTCCTATAAATATTATAGAGGACTTGGTATTTTTCAATGTCCAATTTTAGTGCCCTAATAAGAGGTTTCAAAGAGGCGTGTCGAAGAGGGGGAGGTTCAGATACATACGAAGCATCTCAGACCTAAGGTAAGGGATTACTTTTCCAATCTCACTCTTATTCGAGATTGTTTATTCGTATGTTTTTACTGGGGTTTTTGTAATCATCCATGTTCATGTTTTCTAAAAATGTTTTCATGTATTATTAATGGTCTTTTTACCCATTTTTGAACATTACCACATGTTATTAAAGGAATCGTGCTTTTTTTACCAAACTAGGAACTTTTTGACTTTTCTGACAAAAATTACGAAAAGAATGTTATTTTTATCATGACATGAATGGATTTTTACGGTTTCATAATGCCTCATTTTCATGAATCTTCCTCTACAATATTGCATGATTATTTTCAACAAAACCCTTTTCATTTAAAATTTCATGGCATTTTGTGAAAAGAAAATTATTTTGAATAAGAAGGGGTATTTTCCTCAAGATTTGATTTCATGTGTTATATCAAAACTATTTTCCATATAAAATGAAATTGTTTAATATTTTTATGTTTCAAGTATAATTTCACTATTATTAACATGGTTTGATTTTTCTTATAATGAAATTATATCTATTTTTTATATGGATTGTGTAATGATGGCATGATGTTTAAGAATCTCATTCTATTACATGGGTTATGTTATGATGTATGATTTATGATTTTATGGAACACGAATGAATGACATCATTATGAGATGGGTGGGACCTCTATCTACCTCCAATGCATTGGGTAAAGATATATATCTCATGATATAGACATGGATGGAACAGTAATTTAATCTGGTTTAGTGTTACAGGACTGAAACGAGGTGTGAACTTGATTCAGAAAGGGACTTTGTCCACTAAGATGGTCATGGAAGCAATGACTTGGATACGATGGAAATCATATCATGTGATTAATGTTTTTCTATAATTAAAAGTTTTATTCCCATGCTATTTTATCATGATTGATGTTCCATTATGATCTATGTCATACGTACTGCCATGTTTTATGTCATTTCTCGAGATCTTGAGGTTTAAACATTATGTTCATGTTTTTAAGTTCAAATATATATGATTTGTTTTATTTTCTACATGCTTACCCTTAATGAGAATTTGAGCTCACCCTTTTTATGTTTTCTTTTTCCTAGGATATAAATAATGGTTTTAGGTAAGAAAACAAAATGGGTAAGATCTTTATAGACGATGTTGAAGATCTTTCACCACGATTAGAAGATTATGTTCCGGGTTTCCAAATACACTAAACAATTACAGTCCTTTGGTGTTTATTTTTGTTATGTAAAATATATTCTGCAAAAGTAATGTAATGTCTATGTAAATCATGTTTGGGGTCTCTACTGTTGGAATCAGTGGCCAAGGAGGTAGGAATGTATCCAATCCTTGGGAACTCTCACATGTGAGCATTGGTCGAAGCATTGATCTCTGCCCAAGGGCTTCATGAGGAAATGGTTGCCGCTGGGGATGGTGGTGTGTCCCACCCATGGGGTGTAGGCACCCATGGAGTTCCCTGATATGTATCAATTATAGTCCACTAGAAGTAATTCCAGACCTCTACAATAAAATCCCTCACGATGCCATCCCATTTCTAATTAGAAATAGGTAATTGTGGTGAAATTATGGATGGTCATTGATGTTCTACCTTCACCTATTGAAAGGTAAAAAACATCATAAGAAAACTATCTACCTCTCACTTCATTCCTAACCACAATTACTAATGATTCTAGTCACATGGTCATGATAGGATTAACTACCCAAAACGAGTCATGAAACTCCAACATCATCTTCTCACATATGTCCATTGGATCTCTAACGCGACCATGGAAATGAAGGATCTCATCCTATCCCATAGTATAACTAGAAGGAGAGTCATTATATTCCACACTCTCCATTAAGAATGGGCACTCGGAATCTAATAGATTCCTAACCCTCACTCTATCTAGTAGGGTATAGGTAATATATAATGATGATAGAAAAGTATTATCTTAATTGTATGTGACCACCATGTGCATCTCAAAGAACCAATACATTATCTTAGACTCACTACTATACACCTAAATTACATGTATCTGAGACATAATGCCTAGTGCATTATCCACTGGATTGAATTTCCCAAACATGTAGGCTATATCGAAGTCCAAATACTATTGGTACTAAACACACCCTCATTATCTCATATTCTGAGCGCGTTGTGTAAATATTTTCATGGAGATTTTATGGTATATGTACACTAAAAATGCTCTCCCCGTAAGTAATTTATCCAATATCACAAATCCACAAAAACTACAACATAATAAATATCACGCAATGAGTATTTCCTCTCTTGTAGACTTAGCAGTTGATACACATATGCCACAACTGTATCCCCTTGCATTAGTACTGATCCAAGACCGATACCTGATGAATTTCAATACACAGTATAGATCCAATCATGCTCTAGAAATATCAGGACTAGTGTTGAATTTAGTATTTCTTTTAACTCCCAAAAGGATTTCTCATAGGTATATAACTATAAAAACTTCACACACTTATTAGTGAATCCCTTGAGTGGTGTTAAAAGGCATGATAATTCTGGTATGAAACACATATAGTATCCAGTTATCCATAAGAAACATTGTACATCAAAAAAATCATGGGATGCTCCTAGGAAACTACAACTCTCACCTTCTCTAAATCTATTTATACTCCTGACTCTGAGATAATATGACCTATTATGTGATTTTATTCATCCAAAAGTGTAACTTTGTGATCTTAGAATATAATTGATGTTCTCTCAGTGAAATCAAGATGATCTCAAGATGTTTGACATGGTTGTGTTAATTATTAGAATATACCAAGATAACAACCATGAATACTATCACAAAAGAGTCTAAACGTGGATGGAAAACATTGTACATCAGTACCATGAAATCTAATGGCACGTTCGCATGACCGAATGACATAACCAGATACTCGTATAAACCATAATTATTATGAAACGTTGTATGATATATTTCTTTATGTTTAAAACATACCTAGTGATATCCTGGACTCAAATCAATATTTTATTACACTCCTGGAATTTGGTCAAACATTTCATCTTTATTTTAAATGGATACTAGTTCCTAATCATAAATTGATTCAATTTCTAGTAATACATGCATATCCTAAAGGTACCATATTCCTTTTTCACAAAGTAAAGACCAATGAACCCCATAGATATGTACTAGTTAAAATAAACCCCTTTTTCTAAAAATCCTCTAGCTGCCTCTTGACCTCATATAACTCAATCATAGCCATACTATAAGGTGGAATGGATATTTCTGCAGCTCCTAACACTAGATTGATTGAGAAATCCACCTTTATCTCAGTATTTTAACTAGAAAAGTCATTTGGGAAGACTTTTCTGAAATTTTCAACAATTAGAGATATTTCATCCTAGAAATTCCATGATAATATAGATACAAACTATCATTATGGGATATCATCATGCCCATCCCATGATCTTATAATCTATCTCAGCTCTCTCGGACATCATATTCACCTTTCTGAGTATAAATTGTGCCCTCTGGTGATGCCAAAGTCACCCTCCCGTGATAGCAGTGAACGAAGACTTGATAAGTCACTTTCTAGTCCATTCTGAGCATGATGATAGACCCTATCATATTAAGGACAAAAATACTCCAAACAAAGTAACACCCACCAAACTCGAGGGGGTACTCCCTACATCAGAATACGCTGTTAATTATGATCACAAAAAGGGTTTCAATTATCATACTACCCTAAAAAACTATATAATGATCCCATGGATTTCCAAAATAGGTATAAATATTAAATTATGCAATGCACTAGTGTCAAAACTAGGAGATTCAAGAGTTGCAGATAATAATATTGTACCTATCGCTGTAGAGGATCTGGAACCCTACTCATAAGGGGTGGGATGTATAGAATATATATGGCCTAAATTTTATCCCAATGAGAAAACATTACTAAATATAGTAGGCCCACTAAATTTTCTTAGTTCAATTAGTTTCTAGCTTCCTCGTCCATAACCACCACAACCTTAGACTGATCAATTAGTATTGCTCTATATCCCTTACTAATGTGAATCCATGAAACCTTCTCCCAAACATAGGGTCAGAATTGACCTCATGCCACTCACTAATGGAGGGAAGGTTCAATAGATAAATTTCACTTGACCCATCCTACCTCATGATCGGCACTTGTCTGGCTCGTGATCACACAACTTCTTCATGTGACTCCATCTTCCACACTGATGATAGAACACTACACTTATAGATATAGCTTCGTAGATGGTTCTCATCATAGGGTAAGCCTCATGTAATGATTCCTACCTAAATATTATCAATTAATTTGTCGAGTGACTGCACTACACTACTCTGTGCCCCAAGATCCTCTTAATTTCCACTGCGTTAGTAGATCATGATTCACAGTTTCAGTAATAGAGGTCAATCCGAACACTTTGAACAAAGATTAGACATAAATTCAAATACCTTCCTCAAAGAATGTATATATATATAACGATATCTAATTATTAAGTTACATTTCCACAAAATTATGTAACTCTATAACGAATTATAAGTACTCCATAATAGTCATAGTTTCTGCTCTAAATGTGAGAAATCACTAGCCCACTCTGTTCGCAGTGTCTCGAAGTAAATGTAGTCCTCAATTCTGGTTTGGAAATTATACTGAAGAGTATCTTACATCCCATCATCATAGGTCATTACATCCAACAATCAAATTGATGTTCTCTAATGATTATAATTCATGAGAATAACTCTCCTATCAGGAAGTGTCTCTATATTCTCAATGATTGAAAAAATAGTCTCAGGCCAGAGCTCATCAACCTTTGGAATTCCATCCCCCAAAAATGTTGGAGTATTTTCCTACTAGAACACATATGTTAGCTTATTTATAAAAAAGTCTACATTTCTCCCTGAAAAGTATACATGAAGAGGTAATCCTTCTCATAGAACTGTGCATCAGTACCTATGTATGGAAAAATAGATGGTTTCATAGCTATCACTATACAAGGATTCACCAGTAACCTATAGCCCATTACCTCTATAGTTTGGTTTTCATCACCCACCAAGAGTGTGATTAGATTTCGTCATGGTGGTATGCCTCTACAATACCAAACACATCCCTTAAAAAGAACGATATCAAATTTTACAGCGCAAAAGCATATGATAGGTCAAAAGCTTCCTATAAACAGGTCATTCAGAGCCATCTCATACTGATAGGATTGTTAAAAAGAATATTCATAAAATTTACTAGATACACCGCATCTTTCCCACTCAAAAGATGGTTCTAGTTTAAGTTCTCTATTTATCATTTCAACCCCCATTTGAATTTCATATTCATTTCATATTTAAATTTAGAATGGTTGACCTTGATGGTATGTAACTTCTGATCCATGAGGTCCCATAATCCTCATGAACTGAAATATAGTGTCCACTTAATAAAAACCATAACATGTTCTAGTCCATTTGAATCATGGCCCATGAATCAATATTCCAGGATTGGCTACTCAATGTTTTTGTTGTAGCCCAATCAAGAATACACTACATAGGTTATGGTACGAATTCTAAGTACCAACCATCTTCTTCAATTCCGTACATATAATTCTATCCCAAAAGTAGGTATATCTATCACAACTCATATCAAAACATCATTCAAAAAAAACAATGCATCTTATATGGCATGGCATAACACATGATATGTGATTATTAAGATGTATCTAAAATGATGCATGAGATGGAATACCCTCATCTCATTAGGTAGTAAAAAAATAGGAATAACAATCTTATAAATAATAACATCACAACTAAAGTGACCACTAAACAATGGGGTCAAATCAACTATAATAGTCAATGATCAGAAAACGGTAGTTTTTTTCAAGGCAATTTGAATTTTACATACATGGGTTAACTATGTCTTGGAAGTGCTAATTACCAAACTCCAATTCCTTCATATCCAATTCTATTTTAACCATATAATAATCCATAAAAATAAAATGTTCTGAAACCAATTCGTAACATCCCAGACCCAAATTCCACTCAATAGTTCCACGAGCCTGGTTGATTACATGGCCACAAGCACATCTCCCCATATAACATATGGTACTGACTATCAGTGCGGGTCAATGGTGTGTCAAGGCGAAAACATTTCGACATTACCATAGTGTGATAGAGTAAAATTTCAATAAAAGTCAATAGAAATAGAAGATATAACAAACATATAGATTATTTATACCCAAGATAGAAAAATATAAAATATACAAGAAGTAGCTCATATACTATGACAATCATGTCATGTATCTATAAGGAAACTGAAACAGGTACACAACCATTCGATACAATGCATTTCTCAAAATACCAAAAAGACCTAGAAAAACTATATCCTAATTAAATATTGAGCCTCATCTTAGCCATATTCTCACCAAATCTTATGCATGGCACAAATTAAAGTATTGAACTGTGGGATCTTGGCCTGTCCCCAAAATGTATTCATATAGAATTTCTTGGTACCTAATGGTTTCTCGAATAGGGCGTGAGATACAATCCCAATAAATAACCACCCAAAGATCTATAATTGGTCCATATTGTGCAATATAATAATCTATAGAATATTGTAAAATAAAACATTTAAGTAGTAGTAAACTATAAATTTCCTATGGAAAATATAATACAAGTCAATAGATATTGTATAGCGCAACAAGGATCCCTAAAATCATGGTCATGCTACTCTAACAAGGTATCTACAATGAAGAAAAAGTAATTAACATGACCTCAATGTGCATCCATACATACCTTGTAAACCACAACCTTACCATATAATCATTAGTTTTATAACAACAACTACAGAGTTGTATAACCAATCATATCACATTTTACACGATCATGTTGTATAATCAATATTTCGGACCATGAAGTGCCAAATTCAAGGTATAATAGACCAAGCAATCGAAGTTGAGCCCCCAGATCATCTCGATGGAAACTCTATTAGGCTTGAGTTAGGGTCCAATGAGTAAGTATACAGATCATATCTACTATGAGGCCAAGAAAAACTTGGTACAATGGGTAGCAGGGCCCAAGTCATCCCATATAAACAAGACCCAAGGATAATTCTTTATCCAATGCATCTAAAACTACATTTAAGAACCATAAGAGAAACATTTATGGTGTCTAATGTAATCAATATCCAAGGATCATGAACCAACACAACCTTAACCATTTAATTAAAATCTCATTCCATCCATCAATTAAATAGAATTTAATTATAAGAGTACACCCACTCATATATCCATTCACATTTAGCAATAAAATGACGAGATTACCCATGCATAAAAAATTCAATAATTAAACAAATAAAAATAACATATCAAATGGAAATGGTGGATGAATATCTCATAATTAAGAAATTCAATTCAATTCAATTTTATATTGTCTTCCTATAATTTTGAAATCTCAAAGAGACACCCATTAGATGGTTCAATAATATTTAAATGAAAAGGGAACACCCCATGGGTGGCCATGGATGGGGGAAAACCTCCAATGAGTCTCAAAGGCTATAAGGTAGTACCCAACATATTCCATTTAAGATAATTAAATTAATAAATTAAAATTCTAGGTCTCATGGGAAATTATGGTTGGCCATTCAATGGAAACTAGCTCTATAAAGTACCAAACAAAACAAGAAAAGTATAGACAACCTAAAATAGGTCCGTAACAGAGTAAGAATCAAGTATTATCTTATGATTCAACTCAGATCAGAATAAATACGATGAATAGATGAATAATCTAAATTTATGAAATAATATATTTCTCCTAAATATCACATCTGATACATAGAAGAATGAAAAACACTGCCAAATGAATTTATTACTCACTGATGATGATCCAATGAGACTAACAGTGCAAGATTCCAATATTAGATGAAGGAACAGGATAAAAAGATTCAATTTGGATTGAAGTTGAGATCCAATGTGATCCACTACTATATTTAGGGATAATAGAAAAAATTTGGTTCAAAATAAGGATTAATTGAGTGAAATTTGGTAATTTCACCATACATATTGAATAACATAGTTTGGATGCCCGATTGGCCAAACTAAACACCAACCACAGACCATCTACTGTAGTAAGTGGAACATTTCATGGATTGTGCACGTGGTTTACCAAAACATGAGAAACATGTGTCTCTACACACTATCAATGTCTAAAGATATACCACATAGGCGAGCACCTCAAATCACATGTTTTATCAAACCATGAAGGCTCATCCTACTCCCTTCCAAGGAACTTCATGTTTTGAATTGATTGTGTACCTACCCCTGTATAGTTTCTACTAACAATATTATAGTCATGGTTCTCCCCCAATGTTGGATTCCGGGATTTGAATAATCCTATGACACCTATAATGCAACTATGACATCAATGTTATTCACATTATTCTGTAATTTAGGATTAAAAATTAAAAAAACGATCTTTACCTCATAAAAAACCTAGGTTCTTATAATTATGGTATATTATTATACTTATTCTTCTTATAATCTATTTGTAATAAATTTTGTTATTTTAAATATTTATTTTCTTGTTTGGAAATCTAGCCAATGGATGGGTCATTCTAGACACTCAATTGTATTAATTGATTCTTTATAAATGGATTTTTAGTTTAAAACCGCTTTTATGGTGTTATAATTGATACTATAGTTCTAGTTGACAACCCTGGGTGATTAGGAATACACCTTTGTTCATGTGGAAGGATGAATTGGGTGGCGTCACTGATTAATACAATATAGTTCATTACGATTTTTCTACCAAATATTTTTTATGGTGTTTATGTTTGATAAAATTTGTAATGTAAGAGGGAACACTATAGAATGGATGGATTCAAATTTGGTCACAAAACAATATTGAGTATCACACCATGCTATTATTATTTCAAGAATATCATAAATGTATAGTTAGACTTTAAAAATATTAAGATATGGATCATATTTTTGGGCATAATCTCTATTCATTTGAATAATTTGAACACATTTAACTATGCGGTAAAAAATGAATAATTTTAATTAATTAGAGAAAGAAACAATGAACTCTAACAACTATATCAGTATTTGAAGCCTGATTTTTTTTTATAAAATATGATTACTGTTGTTTAAAAAAATAAAACATGAATTATATACATATGTAATAGGGGAGATCAAAATATGTATTTTATTAATATATCTAGTGTGGTGAATAGGTAATTCTCAAAGAAGAATAATAAAGAGATACATTGTTATATCTATATTTTGATAAAATCATTCAACAAGAATAATTCACACATTGAATTTTCTTCTATCTAGAATAGGTTACTCACTATTATCATTATGAAGAGTTAATACTCACACTAAAAGGACATTATTATCAGGAATTGGAAGAATAAGACACAATAATCAACACTTTCCATATGAAATTTATCTCATCCCAGATTGAGGAGAAATATTTTAGTGGATATAGATAACATCATAGCATCATCATATACATGATTATGTTGTGGAAATTAGTTCCTTATACTAATAAAAAATAGACCAACATGTCTGGAGACTATGAAAGATACCCTCAGATATGTAATTATAAACATTCTTAACATAATAAATGTATATAAAAGAATAATATGGTGTAGACGAAAAAAAAAATTTTATTCTTCATGAAAAGGGTTAGGGATTTTATTCTTATAACATTCCCTGATACTAGATTCTAGTTCACTAGATCATAGTTTTGTGTATTCTCTAGGGAATTCGATTTTAGCGGTGAACCATGTAAAATTATATTTATTTATCTGATATTCAGTTTTATCAGCGATGATAAAATTAAATATTTAATGTGGGACTTCAAATAATGGGAAATGATTAGTATGGGAAATGGGATCTCAAAAAGAAAATATTTATTTCAGTTTCCTATCAATTTAACCCCCATTATTTGGTTCTTAATTTTTTATTGGACATAACATTATATTATATGACTATACTAATTTTACTAATTATCTATTGAAAATGTATAGTAATTGATGTTAGGATTCTTAATTTATGTAATATTTTAATTTTATATTTATTTATTATATTTAATTTTTCAAATTTGTGGAATAAAAGTAGTGTAATAATGTGCCTCTGAGAAAGGACCTATAAAATGAGTCTCTTAATGAGGAAAATTTGGAGGTTGAGGCTATGTATTTTCCTCTGATAAGATAAATAGAGGCTCTATTTTAGTATAATATTCTTGATAGTCATGTTAATGTGACTCTAAATATAGATTGGAGGACATCTCGCAATGCGGTAATGGTGACTAATATAGTCTAGGACATTACGAACCATAGAAAGATATCTAATGTGGAAAATATAGGACTCAAATTTTATAAGAGTTAATGGAAGTCATGGATCATATTTTTGAGATGATTAATGCCCTAGATATAAAGAAAGTGGAGTTAGGGATCTTCATGAGGGGTAGTTGAAATTTTAATGGAAATGGTTTTTGATATGATTGATACACTATAAATATTAAAATTAATTATTATTGTATATATGAGTAATGTACTATTATCTCAAGGGTGGGATATTTTAGTATAGAGGATGAGAGTTTATGTATTATGTAACACCCCAAGTTTCCTCGGTATGTTTCCTTTCGAATAATGCAATGGTGTGCATTGTACGCAACTTCGAGATTTTAACACACCATAACCAATCAAACTAGCCGTTATGAATAGTAATACCTACTTTTTGAAATTTTATAAATTCTATCTCTCAAAATGGACTTCATTTTTGGATTCGTAATATCGAAATTAGCCTAGGGTGAAATTTTGGTACTTTTTGGATAACTTTCATATTTTGATGAATAGTGAAAATTACTAAATTTTAATTAAAAACAACTTTTTTAATCAAAATAATTAATAGTGATAAATTATGAATTTTAGTAGTTTTAAAGTATATATTTAGAATATATTTTTACCATTTAATATAATGTTGGTCATTGGACATAATTTTACAATTAAACCGAAGATAAACAAGTGTCAATCTTTTGATAGTTATTATCTCTTAAAAACACGCTTTTTGTTTTGACAGCGGGAATTAATTTTAAATTAATTTCTGCCACTTCTGTGTTTTGAATTTAGGAAAATGGATTCCATATTTGTAATCCGGATGTTCAAATTGTGTAAATAGGTAACTTTTATTTTTAGACTTTTTGAATAATTACTGCGGTAAATATTTTATTTACTATGGTTAAGGGTAAATCCGGTAAATAAGGGTTAAAAAATAATATTATAATAATACTAAATTACCCTAAAACGTATCTTAACCCTATTGGTTGATACATGGTCGACCATGGGAATCTTTGGGTCGATTTTGGGACCCCATGGATCCACTTGTAAGTGATAATGATACTTTATTTTAATTAATTTAAAATGAATACAAAAATGACACAAGCATATATCTTTTAGAAAAACAATTTTTACATAGGGTTATATATGTTGGATTTTAGATTATAAATATTCATTATAAATATAAAAAGATTTCCTACATAATGATATTTTATTTATAATTTTTAGACATTAAATAATTTATTTTATTTATGACACAATGATGATGCAGTAATTACTATAATAGTGAAAAATTAAAATAACTGATATTATAAATACCCAAATAAATATAATATGAAACTTTTAATGAATTAAACTAATTTTATAGGATAATATGATATATTAGGATTGATTTAATTGACTTTTTTCTAAGTAATCAATCTTTTATGAGTTTCACATAAATCAACTATTGAACAGTGTCAAAATTGACATAAAAGAGTTCTTAAAAAAAATATTATATTATTAATTGATATTAAATTCCTAAAAATCTAAGGTTAGGCCAAGAGACTTATATCATGATATTTTCATCATTAATGGACCACTTGGGGGTAGGTTGGATGTATATAGTATGTTTATTAACCATATTATATAGAAATACAAAGAGACATTGTAAAAGTGAAACTAATTAACTTAGAGTTAATACTTAAAGATAAGGTTAATATAAGTACCCAAACCTGTCTAAATTATATTGGTTGAGTGGTTTTCTACCTATCCCCACCTTAACCTTTTAATATTCAACTTTTGAGCCATTATAAACTTAATATGAATTTATTATAAATTAATATTTCTAGCTTTTCCAAAGGTGCCCCTCACCCCTCTTATAAAAAGGCACTCCTCCTTCTCATTTCTTCACACCTTCAAAGCCTTTTGGTTCGTCCAAACTCAGCCCAAATACTCTCCCAACTTCCCTCACTACAACCTAGAGGCCTTAGTTTGATCAGAAAGCCAACCTAAGGAGCCCTTTTGATCAAATCAAAAGGAAGAACCCGAAGAAGAGGTAATGTTTTCACCACCCCTTTTCAAGTTCCTTTCTTCTTCCACTTCCTCTTTCTTTGTTTTTTCCATTATAAAATAATAAATCCAGTATCATATATATACTTTGATGTTATTATAAATATGGAAAAACCATATTCATTATTCTATCCATCCTTTAAATAACATGTCACCATACGTGCGTACGTACGGCTTACCGTCTCCACGTCGTGGTGTAATTGTTATTCAATATATTATTATTTGGATGGGTATAATAATGATGTGTAACTCATGTAAATAATAAATATAACATGATAATGATTCTGTATATAGGATATAAAATCCAATTATATATTATTTTAATATCAAAATAATGATATTGTCGCTCGTGCGTATGTACGGACTACCGTCTCCACGAACGCAATGAGATTCATTGTCCATCATATCCATTCAAGTATAATTATAATTTGATGATTTAAAAATAGTATCTAAGGACTTGATATAATTCTGGATATGAATAATATACATCCCATTAATAACGAATATGGCTCACATAACAAAGAATATAAAGTAAAATTAACCCGTTAACACCCGATATGATGATAATTCTAAGATATTATTAACAAATCAATGTTAAAAGATCATATATCATATAATATTAAAGTAAATTATTCTTTTATTATTAAATAACAATTATTTCACCATTATACAGGAGGTAAACCTACCATCAACCAAGGAAAAGTACAAGGTAAGGGATTTTCTTATCTCACTTTCAATTCCGTGAGATTTCCATTGTTCGCCACTAAATTATTGAAAGTGGTGTATTGTGTACTGCCATTTGATATATATTATCATGATTCTCTTTATATTCATGTTATTCTGTAAATCATTTGGTGGTTATTAACTTTTGGCAATACGACTCAGTTGATTAACGTGGTAAGGAGTTTCTTATCTCACTCTTAATTTCGTGAGAATTCCATTGTTCACCACTTAATTATTACATGTGGTGTATGTGTACTTCCCATGATTGTATTAATTGTGTAATATACATTAATTTATGGGTACTTACATAGTCATGGTATGATCCTTCTTTCATAGTTGTATGTTTCGTAAGTTTCCAAATCGATAAGGGAATTTGACATTTCAATTTCCACTCATTCGGCTTTACGCATATTTCATTGATTATATTACTCCAAGATTATGTGTGGAATCTCTATTCATTTGATTATGTCATAATTTCCACTCCCTGTCCTGTGGATATACTTTTGATACACATAATCACTCCATTGATAATTCTCAAGTCATTGATATGAATTTGATAGGAGTAATTCACCATTTGTTGAGTTAAACATCCAGTTCGTTGGTGTTGTTTTTAGAAAAATATGTGTGAATATCCTTTGATTGGTTTACACTGAATATCCAATAATATTCAGTGTATTTATATTTTTAACACAAAATTATGTCGTTGATTTATCCTTAACCTAAGGATACGGCCTTTATGAGAGATTTCATCTCAATTTACATTCCATTGAGACTTCTTTGTTGATATACACCAAATCACTTTTATATGGTGTATATAATGTACTTTGACATAGTATATCATGAATCCCTTTATTATCATGATATTACAAAGTTTTGATTAACTCAATTATTTGTATTCAAGTGTCTCTTTTGGTTAGAATCTCTAACTAAAATACCATTTTTAAATGTTTTAAAGACTTATTCTTCTAAATCTTGATCATTAATGTCCATGTTTTAAAAATGGTTTTAAGGATTTATTTTTATGGACATTTAAGTTTTAGAAATTAAAACTCCTTTTAAAAAGTTTCAAAGTGGTATGGGACACTTTGATTCAAAAATCTACTTTTAAATGGATTATTGACAAAAAGTGTGACTTTTAAATGTTTCCAAGAAAAGGGGGATATTTCTCTCAAATAGTTTTGATGATTATTTTCATTTATGTCAACATCCTTCATTATTCTTGATTGAGGTTAATGTGATACAATAAAATCTTCCATATTGTATCGAATGAGTTTTGTTTGACTGTGGATGTGCTGTTTTTATACCATTCATGGTTTGTGGTAAAAGAATTGACATTTCGTATGCTAGTTTTAATACGAATGTTTATGTTATGTTTAAACATGTTCATATGAGGAATGCATTGGACTTAATAAGTGACGGGTGGAGCCAGCTATAGCTCCTCGATGCATCGGTAGGTCTCATGAGACAAACTAGTGTCTTGGCACAAGGCCTTGGCAAAATCTTATTTGTAGTCTTGGCACGAGGCCTTGGCTATGTGGTTATGATAGTCTGGAATTATGCATTCCATCATTATGAAAGTGGTTATTGATATTGAATGTGATCATTCGACTAGTAGAATATACATGTGAGTAAGTAAATGGCATTTTTTCATTTTACCTTTGCCATTTTATGCTGAAGTTCAATTTTAAAAGGCTTTTATTTTAGTTATAAATTGCCTTAAGTGTTTATGCTTATTTATGAAAGCTTCTGCTATAATGTTATCCTTACTGAGCATCTGAGCTCACCCCTTTCAATGTTTTATTTTTTTCCCAGGATTATGAAGAAGTAATTTATGAATGACCTGCAGGGATAGTATGAGGGGATATCAAGACAAGATGGTTTTTTATGATGTAATGTAAAAATTTATGGATGTATCTAGTTATTCCAAGGCTACTAAACTAATCGTTCTTTCGAGACTTGATCTTTCTCATGATCATGCCAATGTTATGTAATAGTGCACCGACTCTAGGTAACTAGGGTCGGGGCGTTACAATTGGTATCAGAGGAAGTTTAGTACAAACCTTGGTAGCTAGATTTAGATAAACTCTGATTAGAGCATGTAGAACTAAGATGAACTTTGAGTATTAGTATAAATGAACTTCCTAGAATTTTGGTATTGTAGAGATTTTGTGAGTTCTCCGAGCAATACATCCCTGTCTGGATACGAGCAGGTAGAGGCAGCTCTGGCACAGATGTACCTAGGGGTAAAACCCGAAAACACCGCTTTGAGCTAGACTCAATCGGGAACTGGTGCACGACAACGGGCCCTGCTGCACTCTTGGTTACGACACTCCCGGGGGATATGCTTAGGATAATTTACATTTTCTTTACAAACCGATTTAAGTAATATATACAAAGATGAGAGTAAATGACCTTGGTTAATCCTAATATGTTTCAAATTGAGAATATGGTGACATTTTAATCTCTAAATGATTTTACGACTACTATTACTCACACAATGCTTTCTGGTTTTAGTAAATGGCAGGATTCCAAGGAAGTCATAGTGACTTTGAGAATGATGTACAAGGTGGGAACGGTGGTGGCAATGAGTAACAAAATGGAATGTTGATAGGAGTAAAAGATATCTTCTTTATGCCAAATCAGTTTTCCAAAAATATGATCAACAACATATATATTAACCAACTCTCAGACTCAACAACGAAGAGAAATGTGATAAATGATAAGATCTCTAGCAATGGAGACCATGGAAAAAAGAACCCTCAATTTTCATCATGCAGGAAATGTGGAAAGAGACACCTAGGAAAGTGTCTCAATGGGACAACGAAATGTTTTATGTGCGGGAAGGAAGGACATAAAGTGAAGAATTGCCGAAGAAAAATGAAGAGTACTATGGAAGAAGATAAAAATGGTCCCAAGAGTCCATTTACAGTCATTTGCCGTAAATGTAGGGGACCTGGCCATTACCCGAGTGAATGTCCTATTCTATAGGATATTTTCTTGGTCAAAGGAGAAGCTATGTGGAAATAAATGGTTGGAGAAAAATTTAAAAAGTATTAGCACTCCTTGTTGATGGGTTTACTTTGGAATAATTTCCTCTTGTATTTGTAACCCCGCAGTTTTCCATGTGAGAATGATATTTGGGGAAGAATTGTCTCTTTTCTTGTGGATATAGGTATAACTAACAATTTGGTTTTATATGATCATTGGGGTTTGAGAAAATTATAAGTTATTATAATTTGGGATGAAAATTAAAAGTATGATATAACATTTTTGGTTAAATTATGTTATTTTGAGGAATTTATCTCATTTTGGTAATATTATAAAATATAGTTTTTGAAAAAGGACAACACGTAGACCGTGTGACAAACAGTCGTGTCGGAAAAAGCTGTGGGAATCGAACCCACAACCAAAGTGCGATTGGGATTTATCGCCTACCACTGGACAACGTGAAGTCCCTGGTTAATGTGACTATTTTTTTTGTTAAATGATTTTATTGATCAATAATAAGATGATTTGGGTTCTTATGTCTTATCAAATGAATACCCATGGTATAGGAAAATGATTTGGTGATTAAGTGATAAATGTTATTTTGGAAGATGTTCACTTTGTTGGGAACACTATATGCCCAAGGAAAATAGAATACAATGGGGTTTCATTTGTAGAGTAATGGTGGATTTTTATCTACATTTTTATTGTTAATTTATATTGATTTGGGTTATTTATGGAAATGATTAACCTATAACAGAGAATATGTGATGATGTTAATTACTTTTAAGTATGTGACTTTAAGAGTATTTGATGACATTTGGAGATACAATGTAACATGGGAGACTACATAATCAAATTCTTCTATGATTTGGGTTTCAATATTAGTTTGGATTATATTAAATGATTTTAAGGACAATTGGTTATTGAATGGTATCTATTTAACTTTGGGGTATTGTTGGTTTAATTTTAGAAATTAAGATTAGTGCATATTTATCTCAATGAATATCCTTTTGGGGGATCATTAGATCATTCACTAACCATTTTGGTTTTGATTAATCTTCAAAGAAAATGTAAATATATGGTTTATCCTGCATGGATCATGTGATTCTATAGATGTTTATTCTAGCTCTTTCAGTGTGACCAAGTCTTCTTGAATACTCATCGTTTAAAAAAAATTGAGTTAGTGGTGGAAATTTATTAAAGAATGAAAATTTACTTAAAATGTAAGTATATCTCATAATGTTCTTAGTCAATATCATAAATGAATTCCTCTTCCTTATGTAATGTAACTTAAAAAAAATGTTGTCCGTTTTTTTTCCTACTAGGAGACTAATGGTCGTTTGTCCCAACACAAGTTTGTGGATTTCTCATTGTTAACTTTCTCCTGATCATGATTTCTATCCCTCTCCATCAGAACTTTACACTTAGTTTATCATCCATATCCATATTTTCTTACATGGAATCCTAGTATGGGTTATCTTGGATGACCCTTTTACCTCTCTTTCTTTCTTTTAAAGTGAAAGTTTTATTGACTCTTTTTCCGATGTGGGACTTTCCATTATATTACCAAGAAAAATTTTAAAAATTGCGAGGATGCAATTTATTGAAGGAGTGGAGAATGTAACACCCCAAGTTTCCTCGGTATGTTTCCTTTCGAATAATGCAATGGCGTGCATTGTACGCAACTTCGAGATTTTAACACACCATAACCAATCAAACTAGCCGTTATGAATAGTAATACCTAATTTTTGAAATTTTATAAATTCTATCTCTCAAAATGGACTTCATTTTTGGATCGTAATATCGAAATTATCCTAGGGTGAAATTTTGGTACTTTTTGGATAACTTTCATATTTTGATGAATATTGAAAATTACTAAATTTTAATTAAAAACAACTTTTTTAATAAAAATAATTAATAGTGATAAATTATGAATTTTAGAAGTTTTAAAGTATATTTAGAATATATTTTTACCATTTAATATAATGTTGGTCATTGGACATAATTTTACAATTAAACCGAACATAAACAAGTGTCAATCTTTGGATAGTTATTATCTTTTAAAAACACACTTTTTGTTTTGACAGCGGGAATTAATTTTAAATTAATTTCTGCCACTTCTGTGTTTTGAAATTAGGAAAATGGATTCCATATTTGGAATCAGGATGTTCAAATTGTGTAAATAGGTAACTTTTATTTTTATACGTTTTGAATAATTACTGCGGTAAATATTTTATTTACTATGGTTAAGGGTAAATCCGGTAAATAAGGGTTAAAAAATAATATTATAATAATACTAAATTAACCTAAAACGTGTCTTAACCCTATTGGTTGATACATGGTCGACCCTGGGCATCTTTGGGTCGATTTTGGGACCCCATGGATCCACTTGTAAGTGATAATGACACTTCATTTTAATTAAGTTTAAATGAATACAAAAATGACACAAGCATATATCTTTTAGCAAAAAAAATTTTACATAGGGTTATATATGTTGGATTTTCGATTAAAAATATTCATTAGAACGATAAAAATATTTCCTACATAATGATATTTTATTTATAATTTTTATACATTAAATAATTTATTTTATTTATGACACAATGATGATGCAGTAATTACTATAATAGTGAAAAATTAAAATAATTGATATTATAAATACCCAAATAAATATAATATGAAACTTTTAATGAATTAAACTTATTTTCTAGGATAATATGATATATTAGGAGTGATTTAATTGACTTTTTTCGAAGTAATCAATCTGTTATGAGTTTCACAAAAATAAACTATTGAATAGTGTCAAAATTGACATAAAAGAGTTCTTAAAAAAAATATTATATTATTAATTGATATTAAATTCCTAAAAATCTAAGGTTCGGCCAAGAGACTTATATCATGATAGGTTCATCATTAATGGACCACTTGGGGGTCGCTTGGATGTATATAGTAAGTATATTAACAATATTATATAAAAATACAAAGAGACATTGTAAAAGTGAAACTAATTAACTTAGAGTTAATACTTAAAGATAAGGTTAATATAAGTACCCAAACCTGTCTAAATTCTATTGGTTGAGTGGTTTTCGACCTATCCCCACCTTAACCTTTGAATAGTAAACTTTGGAGCCATTAGAAACTGAATATGAATTTATTATAAATTAATATTTCTAGCTTTTCCAAAGGTGCCTCTCACCGCTCTTATAAAAAGGCACTCCTCCTTCTCATTTCTTCACACCTTCAAAGCCTTTTGGATCGGCCAAACTCTGCCCAAATACTCTCCCAACTTCCCTCACTACAACCTAGAGTCCTTAGTTTGATCCTAAATCCAACCTAAGGAGCCCTTTTGATCAAATAAAAAGGAAGAACCCGAAGAAGAGGTAATGTTTTCACCACCCCTTTTCAAGTTCCTTTATTCTTCCACTTCCTCTTTCTTTGTTATTTCCATTATAAAATAATAACTCCAGTATCATATATATACTGTGATGTTATTATAAATATGGTACAACCATATTCAGTATTCTATCCATCCTTTGAATAACATGTCACCATATGTGCGTACGTACGGCTTACCGTCTCCACGTCGTGGTGTAATTGTTATTCAATATATTATTATTTGGATGGGTATAATAATGATGTGTAACTCATGTAAATAATAAATATAACATTATAATGATTCTGTATATATGATATAAAATCCAATTATATATTATTTTAATATCAAAAGAATGATATTGTCGCTCGTGCGTATGTACGGACTACCGTCTCCACGAACGCGATGAGATTCATTGTCCATCATATCCATTCAAGTATAATTATAATTTGATGATTTAAAAATAGTATCTAATGACTTGATATCATTCTGGATATGAATAATATACATCTCATTAATAACGAATATGTCTCACATAACAAAGAATATAAAGTAAAATGAACCCGTTAACACCCGAAATGACGATAATTCTAAGATATTATTAGCAAATCAATGTTAAAAGATCATATATGATATCATATTAAAGTAAATGATTATTGTATTATTCAATAACAATTATTTCACCCTTATATAGGAGGTAAACCTACCATCAACCAAGGAAAAGTACAAGGTAAGGTATTTTCTTATCTCACTTTCAATTCTGTGATATTTCCATTGTTCGCCACTAAATTATTGAAAGTGGTGTATTGTGTACTTACATTTGATATATATTATCATGATTCTCTTTATATTCATGTTATTATGTAAATAATTTGGTGGTTATTAACTTTTGGCCATACGTCTCAGTTGATTAACATGGTACGGAGTTTCTTATCTCACTCTTAATTTCGTGAGAATTCCATTGTTCACCACTTAATTATTACATGTGGTGTATGTGTACTGCCCATGATTGTATTCATTGTGTAATATACATTAATTTATGGGTACTTACATAGTCATGGTATGATCCTTCTTTCATAGTTGTATGTTTCGTAAGTTACCAAATCGATAAGGGAATTTGACATTTCAATTTCCACTCATTCGGCTTTACGCATATTTCATTGATTATATTACTCCAAGATTATGTGTGTAATCTCTATTCATTTTATTATGTCATAATTTCCACTCCCCTTCCTGTGGATATACTTTTGATACACATAATCACTCCATTGATAATTCTCAAGTCATTGATATGAATTTGATAGCAGTAATTCACCATTTGTTGAGTTTAACATCCAGTTCGTTGGTGTTGTTTTTACAAAAATATGTGTGAATATCCTTTGATTGGTTTACACTAAATATCCAATAATATTCAGTGTATTTATATTTTTCACACATAATTATGTAGTTGATTTATCCTTAACCTAAGGATACGGCCTTTATGAGAGATTTCATCTCAATTTACATTCCATTGAGACTTCTTTGTTGATATACACCAAATCACTTTTATGTGGTGTATATAATGTACTTTGACATAGTATATCATGAATCCCTTTATTCTCATGATATTAAAAAGTTTTGATTACCTCAATTATTTGTATTCAAGTGTCTCTTTTGTTTAGAATCTCTAACTAAAATACCATTTTTAAATGTTTTAAAGACTTATTCTTCTAAATCTTTCTTATTAATGTCCATGTTTTAAAAATGGTTTTAAGGATTTATTTTTATGGAAATTAAAGTTTTAGAAATTAAAACTCCTTTTAAAAAGTTTCAAAGTGGTATGGGACACTTTGATTCAAAAATCTACTTTTAAATGGATTCTTGACAAATAGTGTGACTTTTAAATGTTTTCAAGAAAAGGGGGATATTTCTCTCAAATAGTTTTGATTATTATTTTCATTTATGTCAACATCCTTCATTATTCTTGATTGAGGTTAATGTGATACAATACAATCTTCCATATTGTATCGAATGAGTTATGTTTGACTGTGGATGTGCTGTTTTTATACCATTCATGGTTTGTGGTAAAAGTATTGACATTTCGTATGCTATTTTTAATACGAATGTTTATGTTATGTTTAAACATGTTCATATGAGTAATGCATTGGACTTAATAAGTGACGGGTGGAGCCCGCTATAGCTCCTCGATGCATCGGTAGGTCTCATAAGACAAACTAGTGTCTTGGCACAAGGCCTTGGAAAAATCTTATTTGTAGTCTTGGCACGAGGCCTTGGCTATGTGGTTATGATAGTCTGGAATTATGCATTCCATCATTATGAATGTGGTTATTGATATTGCATGTGATCATTCGACTAGTAGAATATCCATGTGAGTAAGTAAATGGCATTATTTCATTTTACCTTTGCCATTTTATGCTGAAGTTCAAGTTTAAAAGCCTTTTGTTTTAGTTATAAATTGCCTTAAGTATTTATGCTTATTTATGAAAGCTTCTGCTATAATGTTATCCTTACTGAGCATCTGAGCTCACCCCTTTCAATGTTTTATTTTTTTCCCAGGATTATGAAGAAGTAATTTATGAATGACCTGCAGGGATAGTATGAGGGGATATGAAGACAAGATGTTTTTTTATGATGTAATGTAAAAATTTATGGATGTATCTAGTTATTCCAAGGCTACTAAACTAATCGGTCTTTCGAGACTTGATCTTTCTCATGATCATGCCAATGTTATGTAATAATGCACCGACTCTAGGTAACTAGGGTCGGGGCGTTACAGTTGGTATCAGAGGAAGTTTAGTACAAACCTTGGTAGCTAGATTTAGATAAACTATGATTAGAGAACGTAGACCTAAGATGAACTTTGAAAATTAGTATAAAAGAACTTCCTAGAATTTTGGTATTGTGGAGATTTTGTGAGTTTTTCGAGCAATACATCCCTGTCTGGATACGAGCAGGTTGAGGCGGCTCTGGCACAGATGTACCTAGGGGTAAAACCCGAAAACACCGCTTTGAGCTAGACTCAAACGGGAACTGGTGCACGACAACGGGCCTTGCTGCAGTATTGGTTACGACACTACCGGGGGATATACTTAGGATAATTTACATTTTCTTTACAAACCGATTTAAGTAATATATACATAAGATGAGAGTAAATGACCTTGGTTAATCCTAATATGTTTCAAATTGAGAATATGGTGACATTTTAATCTCTAAATGATTTTACGACTACTATTACTCACACAATGCTTTCTGGTTTTAGTCAATGGCTGGATTCCAAGGAAGTCATAGTGACTTTGAGAATGATGTACAAGGTGGAAACGGTGGTGGCAATGAGCAACAAAATGGAATGTTGATAGGCGTAAAAGATATCGTCTTTATGCCAAATTAGTTTTCCAAAAATATGATCAACAACATATATATTAACCAACTCCCAGACTCAACAAGGAAGAGAAAGGTGATAAATGATAAGATCTCCAGCAATGGAGACCATGGAAAAAAGAACCCTCAATTTTCATCATGCAGGAAATGTGGAAAGAGACACCCAGGAAAGTGTCTCAATGGGACAACGAAATGTTTTACCTGTGGGAAGGAAGGACATAAAGTGAAGAATTTCTGAAGATAAATGAAGAGTACTATGGAAGAAGATAAAAATGGTCCCAAGAGTCCATTTACAGTCATTTGCCGTAAATGTATGGGACCTGGCCATTACCCGAGTGAATGTCCTATTCTATAGGATATTTTCTTGGTCAAAGGAGAAGCTATGTGGAAATAAATGGTTGGAGAAAAATTTAAAAAGTATTAGCACTCCTTGTTGATGGGTTTAATTTGGAATAATTTCCTCTTGTATTTGTAACCCCGCAGTTTTCCATGTGAGAATGATATTTGAGGAAGAATTGTCTCTTCTCTTGTGGATATAGGTATAAATAACCATTTGGTTTTATATGATCATTGGGGTTTGAGAAAATTATAAGTTATTATAATTTGGGATGAAAATTCAAAGTATGATATAACATTTGTGGTTAAATTATGTTATTTTGTGGAATTTATCTCATTTTGGTAATATTACAAAATATAGTTTTTGAAAAAGGACAACACGTAGACCGTGTGACAACCCGTCGCGTCGGAAAAAGCTGTGGGAATCGAACCCACAACCAAAGTGAGATTGGGATTTATCGCCTACCACTGGACTACGTGAAGTCCCTGGTTAATGTGACTATTTTTTTGTTAAATGATTTTATTGAACAATAATAAGATGATTTGGGTTCTTATGTCTTATCAAATGAATACCCTTGGTATAGGAATATGATTTGGTGATTAAGTGATAAATGTTATTTTGGAAGATGTTCACTTTGTTGGGAACACTATATGCCCAAGGAAAATAGAATACAATGGGGTTTCATTTGTAGAGTAATGGTGGATTTTTATCTACATTTTTATTGTTGATTTATAGTGATTTGGGTTATTTATGGAAATGATTAACCTATAACAGAGAATATGTGATGATGTTAATTACTTTTAAGTATGTGACTTTAAGAGTATTTGATTTCATTTGGAGATACAATGTAACATGGGAGACTACATAATCAAATTCTTCTATGATTTGGGTTTCAATATTAGTTTGGATTATATTAAAGGATTTTAAGGACAATTGGTTATTGAATGGTATCTATTTAACTTTGGGGTATTGTTGGTTTAATTTTACAAATTAAGATTAGTGCATATTTATCTCAATGAATATCCTTTTGGGGGATCATTAGATCATTCACTAACCATTTTGGTTTTGATTAATCTTCAAAGACAATGTAAATATATGGTTTATCCTCCATGGATTATGTGATTCTATAGAAGTTTATTCTAGATCTACCAGTGTGACCAAGTCTTCTTGAATACTCATCGTTTAAAAAAATTGAGTTAGTGGTGGAAATTTATTAAAGAATGAAAATTTACTTAAAATGTAATTATATCTCATAATGTTCTTATTCAATATCATAAATGAATTCCTCTTCCTTATGTAATGTAACTTTAAAAAAAATGTTGTCTGTTTACTTTCCTACTAGGAGACTAATGGTCGTTTGTCCCAACACAAGTTTGTGGTTTTCTCATTGTTAACTTTCTCCTGATCATGATTTCTATCCCTCTCCATCAGAACTTGACACTTAGTTTATCATCCATATCCATGTTTTCTTACATGGAATCCTAGTATGGGTTATCTTGGATGACCCTTATACCTCTCTTTCTTTCTTTTAAAGTGATAGTTTTATTGACTCTTTTTCCGATGTGGGACTTTCCATTATATTCCCAAGCAAAATTTTAAAAATTACCAGGACACAATTTATTGAAGGAGGGTAGAATGTAACACCCCAAGTTTCCTCGGTATTTTTCCTTTCGAATAATGCAATGGCGTGCATTGTACACAACTTCGAGATTTTAACACACCATAACCAATCAAACTAGCTGTTATGAATAGTAATAACTACTTTTTGAAATTTTATAAATTCTATCTCTCAAAATGGAATTCATTTTTGGATTCTTAATATCCAAATTAGCCTAGGGTGAAATTTTGGTACTTTTTGGATAAATTTCATATTTTTATGAATAGTGAAAATTACTAAATTTTAATTAAAAACAACTTTTTTAATCAAAATAATTAATAGTGATAAATTATGAATTTTAGTAGTTTTAAAGTATATTTAGAATATATTTTTACCATTTAATATAATTTTGGTCATTGGACATAATTTTACAATTAAACCGAACATAAACAACTGTCAATCTTTTGATAGTTATTATCTCTTAAAAACACGCTTTTTGTTTTGACAGCAGGAATTAATTTTAAATTAATTTCTGCCACTTCTGTGTTTTGAATTTAGGAAAATGGATTCCATATTTGGAATCAGGATGTTCAAATTGTGTAAATAGGTAAATTTTATTTTTAGACGTTTTGAATAATTACTGCGGTAAATATTTTATTTACTATGGTTAAGGGTAAATCCGGTAAATAAGGGTTAAAAAATAATATTATAATAATACTAAATTACCCTAAAACGTGTCTTAACACTATTGGTTGATACATGGTAGACCATGGGCATATTTGGGTCGATTTTGGGACCCCATGGATCCACTTGTAAGTGATAATGACACTTCATTTTAATTAAGTTAAAATGAATACAAAAATGACACAAGCATATATCTTTTAGAAAAACAATTTTTACATAGAGTTATATATGTTGGATTTTCGATTATAAATATTCATTAGAAAGATAAAAATATTTCCTACATAATTATATTTTATTTATAATTTTTAGACATTAAATAATGTATTTTATTTATGACACAATGATAATGCAGTAATTACTATAATAGTAAAAAATTAAATTAATTGATATTATAAATGACCAAATAAATATAATATGAAACTTTTAATGAATTAAACTAATTTTCTAGGATAATATGATAAATTAGGATTGATGTAATTGACTTTGTTCGATGTAATAAATCTTTTATGAGTTTCACAAAAATCAACTATTGAATAGTGTCAAAATTGACATAAAAGAGTTCTTAAAACAAATATTATATTATTAATTGATATTAAATTCCTCAAAATCTAAGGTTCGGCCAAGAGACTTATATCGTGATAGGTTCATCATTAATGGACCACTTGGGGGTATCTTGGATGTATATAGTAAGTTTATTAACCATATTATATAAAAATACAAAGAGACATTGTAAAAGTGAAACTAATTAACTTAGAGTTAATACTTAAAGATAAGGTTAATATAAGTACCCAAACCTGTCTAAATTATATTTGTTGAGTGGTTTTCGACCTATCCCCACCTTAACCTTTGAATAGTCAACTTTTGAGCCATTAGAAACTGAATATGAATTTATTATAAATTAATATTTCTGGCTTTTCCAAAGGTGCCCCTCACCCCTCTTATAAAAAGGCACTCCTCCTTCTCATTTCTTAACACCCTCAAAGCCTTTTGGTTCGGCCAAACTCCGCCCAAATACTCTCAAAACTTCCCTCAATACAACCTAGAGGCCTTAGTTTTATCAGAAAGCCAACCTAAGGAGCCCTTTTTATCAAATCAAAAGGAAGAACCCGAAGAAGAGGTAATGTTTTCACCACCCCTTTTCAAGTTCCATTATTCTTCCACTTCCTCTTTCTTTGTTATTTCCATTATAAAATAATAACTCCAGTATCATATATATACTTTGATGTTATTATAAATATGGTACAACCATATTCAGTATTCTATCCATCCTTTGAATAACATGTCACCATACGTGCGTACGTACGGCTTACCGTCTCCACGTCGTGGTGTAATTGTTATTCAATATATTATTATTTGGATGGGTATAATAATGATGTGTAACTCATGTAAATAATAAATATAACATGATAATGATTCTGTATATATGATATAAAATCCAATTATATATTATTTTAATATCAAAAGAATGATATTGTCGCTCGTGCGTATGTACGGACTACCATCTCCACGAACGCGATGAGATTCATTGTCCATCATATCCATTAAAGTATAATTATAATTTGATGATTTAAAAATAGTATCTAAGGACTTGATATCATTCTGGATATGAATAATATACATCCCATTAATAACGAATATGGCTCACATAATAAAGAATATAAATTAAAATGAACCCGTTAACACCCGAAATGACGATAATTCTAAGATATTATTAACAAATCAATGTTAAAAGATCATATATGATATCATATTAAAGTAAATGATTCTTGTATTATTCAATAACAATTATTTCACCATTATACAAGAGGTAAACCTACCATCAACCAAGGAAAAGTACAAGGTAAGCGATTTTCTTATCTCACTTTCAATTCCGTGAGATTTCCATTGTTCGCCACTAAATTATTCAAAGTGGTGTATTGTGTACTGCCATTTGATATATATTATAATGATTCTATTTATATTCATGTAATTCTTTAAATAATTTGGTGGTTATTAACTTTTGTCCATACAACTCAGTTGATTAACGTGGTAAGGAGTTTCTTATCTCACTCTTAATTTCGTGAGAATTCCATTGTTCACCACTTAATTATTACATGCAGTGTATGTGTACTGCCCATGATTGTATTCATTGTGTAATATACATTAATTTATGGGTACTTACATAGTCATGGTATGATCCTTCTTTCATAGTTGTATGTTTCGTAAGTTACCAAATCGATAAGGGAATTTGACATTTCAATTTCCACTCATTCGGCTTTACACATATTTCATTGATTATATTACTCCAAGATTATGTGTGGAATCTCTATTCATTTGATTATGTCATAATTTCCACTCCCCTTCCTGTGGATATACTTTTGATACAAATAATCACTCCATTGATAATTCTCAATTCATTGATATGAATTTGATAGGAGTAATTCACCATTTGTTGAGTTAAACATCCAGTTCGTTGGTGTTGTTTTTACAAAAATATGTGTGAATATCCTTTGATTGGTGTACACTGAATATCCAATCATATTCAGTGTATTTAAATTTTTCACACATAATTATGTCGTTGATTTATCCTTAACCTAAGGATACGGCCTTTATGAGATATTTCATCTCAATTTACATTCCATTGAGACTTCTTTGTTGATATACACCAAATCACTTTTATGTGGTGTATATAATGTACTTTGACATAGTATATCATGAATCCCTTTATTCTCATGATATTACAATGTTTTGATTACCTCAATTATTTGTATTAAAGTGTCTCTTTTGGTTAGAATCTCTAACTAAAATACCATTTTTAAATGTTTTAAAGACTTATTCTTCTAAATCTTGCTCATTAATGTCCATGTTTTAAAATGGTTTTAAGGATTTATTTTTATGGACATTAACGTTTTAGAAATTAAAACTCCTTTTAATAAGTTTCAAAGTGCTATGGGACCCTTTGATTCAAAAATCTACTTTTAAATGGATTCTTGACAAATAGTGTGACTTTTAAATGTTTTCAAGAAAAGGGGGATATTTCTCTCAAATAGTTTTGATGGTTATTTTCATTTATGTCAACATCCTTCATTATTCATGATTGAGGTTAATGTGATACAATACAATCTTCCATATTGTATCGAATGAGTTATGTTTGACTGTGGATGTGCTGTTTTTATACCATTCATGGTTTGTGGTAAAAGTATTGACATTTCGTATGCTAGTTTTAATACGAATGTTTATGTTATGTTTAAACATGTTCATATGAGGAATGAATTGGACTTAATAAGTGACGGGTGGAGCCCGCTATAGCTCCTTGATGCATCGGTAGGTCTAATGAGACAAACTAGTGTCTTGGCACAAGGCCTTGGCAAAATCTTATTTGTAGTCTTGGCACGAGGCCTTGGCTATGTGGTTATGATAGTCTGGCATTATGCATTCCATCATTATGAAAGTGGTTATTGATATTGCATGTGATCATTCGACTAGTAGAATATCCATGTGAGTAAGTAAATGGCATTATTTCATTTTACCTTTACTATTTTATGCTGATGTTCAAGTTTAAAAGGCTTTTGTTTTAGTTATAAATTGCCTAAAGTTTTTATGCTTATTTATAAAAGCTTCTGCTATAATGTTATCCTTACTGAGCATCTGAGCTCACCCCTTTCAATGTTTTATTTTTTTCCCAGGATTATGAAGAAGTAATTTATGAATGACCTGCAGGGATAGTATGAGGGGATATGAAGACAAGATGTTTTTTTATGATGTAATGTAAAAATTTGTGGATGTATCTAGTTATTACAAGGCTACTAAACTAATCGGTATTTCGAGACTTGATCTTTCTCATGATCATGACAATGTTATGTAATAATGCACCGACTCTAGGTAACTAGGGTCGGGGCGTTACATATTATTATTAGAAATTTTTTAAACCCTATTCTTTGAGTAGTTTTATCCACGAATAAAAATATTGAATAAACGATGGAATTTTATATAATTAGAGAGGGTTAATATGTTTTTAATGATTATAGATGTTATTTTATTGTCATTTTGTGTTTTATCTAAACGTATGTGTTGATGAACCCTCTAAATTTTATAATTTCTATTATGGTTTAATGTATGATATATCTTAATTAGTAAGAATATTTTTTTACCTACTTTTTGGAATGCTATAAAAATGGCCTTGACAGATGAAAATAATTTTGATTGGTAAGGATGGATTCAATGGATTCCATTGGATCAATAAGAAATAATTATATAATTATAAATATTTATCTCTGAAATATTGAGTGATAAAGTGGGAAGGGGATGAATTGTTCTTCTATATATTCTTGAGTTACGGAGTTTCTAAGGTGTTATTAGTGTTACCAAACATCAAACACTGAGGAAATTTATACTAGTGAAATGAAGAGATTTCATTACTTAGAAAATAATGTGAAATCTATAGAAATAATTATTAAGGTAATTCAAGAAGATTAGATCAATATTCATCATACACATATGAATATCATCCACAATATAGTGCAACACATCTTAGTAATTGTCATATATTGTTTTGGACATAGTGGTGGAAGTATTTTTTAAGGGTGGGAATATAGGGGATATATGACTCAACAGAGTATGGTGACCTAGGTGTAAGGTCAAGTTAAAGGGTTTAGCTGGTTATTTTATATAGTGAATTAGTTAGTATATTTTAGATATCAGTATTTTATTATTACAGATAATATTTTAGTTTATTTTACCATGTATATTATACTTTTTAATACCACTGATTTTGATTAAGTTATGTATTATTTTGTCGCATATAATGAGTTTTTTGATGATAAATTTTTACCATGGTTCTTTAATGTGAACACTTTATTGGGGATTAGAGTGGATTCCATCGAAGGAAACTTGTTATAGGTAATTTGTTTAGTATATTATGACAAAATTTGGATGTATTTATCATAGACATGAAATATTTGGAAGTTTTCATTGATGTGGACTAGTTGAAACCTTTTTGGGTAAAAATTTATTGTTATCATAGATGAGTAAACTTCTTCCTATATTTTATGAATCATATATTTTTTAATGGGGATGGATTTTCAAGATTCTAGGTTCAAATATGATTTAATGGAAAAAATAATGATAATATACCATATAGAAGGGATTACTCTTGGATTAATTGAAAATGTTGATGGTTTTTTCATTCATCCTGTGTTATTAAGATATAAAGAAATTTTTAAAAAGTATATTTTCAGGATCTCACTAGAAATGGATAAATATTGATTTTGGATTGGTATTGGTTAATAATTTGATCACTAAACCTATTTAATGCATGGTTGTGGCTAAGAATATAAAATTGAAGATGTTTTTGGAATCCCCTGAATCCAAATAATTCATTATGTAAAATTGGTAACATTTTGGTGTGATAATTATTTTGTCAAGATAGATGTTTGGTGTTTTTACTTATTCATTGACTATTATAGGATTAATTATGTTAAGATAAAAAAAACTGTAACATATTTCCATATATTGATGATTTATTTTAACATTTATAAGATCACAATGGTTTTGAACAATAAATAATTTGTTGGCCTTCTACATGATAAGTGTATGATGTCAATAAGTTATAAAGATAAATTGTTAAACCCAATATAGACATTTTTAGTTTCTATTAACATTTTTCAATGTGAAAAACTCTCCAGCTATTTCTATGGATTTGAAGAACCGTAGTTTCCTCCATCATTCAGATTAATTTTTTATCATTTCCACATATGAAATTTTAATATATTTTTGATTTATGAAGAATGTGGGATCAAAAATTCTTTATTTATGGACACATTGACTACTCTTAGGTTATATCATGTGATATAAAAATTCAATTTTTGGATCTAGAGTGTGGAATTCCATGGAAATTGTTTCTATTAATTTAGAATATATATTAGTCTTGGAAATGTGGTGGATATAATAACATGGAAGATACACATTGATGTTTTTTAAATAATATTATTCTATGATATCACTGATTGTTACCATATAATCATTATGGGAATCTATTTCACAGTTGTTCCAATGAGATAATTTACTTATGTTTGATTATCTAGTTGGATGATACATGTGAGGATAACGTTAAAGAGTTAAAGATGAGGTTGAAATCATCAAATGTTATCATTTCTCTAAAAAAATTATTGTATACCACAAAACATATATTATTGGAATGTGGTGTCTATTAAATGTAAAAAGGATAGGTGGTTGCATATGGTTCTTAATAATGTTTCCCATATGATATGAATTACCAAACCCTTGATCTTGAGATATTAATAGTGGTTCATGTGTTATTATGAATAGTGTCGTTATACAAGAGTTTATTTTCTTCTATTATCAAAAATATTTTAGGTTTAGAGTTGTAGATAATTAAGTTATCTAACTTATATAAATAAGTATTAAATTATATAGTGGACACTTCCACATAGTCTCCATATTTACAAAAAATAAAATATTCTAATAAAAAAATGTTTTGATTTTAGGACGCATCATCATAATATTCATCTTGACCTCATCCATGCATTTAAACATACTTAAATCATTGACAAAAAACATTTAAATCATGGGATGGGAAAAACTCTTAGTAAGGGGTATAAAAAATAAATAAATAATACATTATTTAATGATTAATTACTAAAAAAAGATTTTTGGAAATTATTTTTTGGGCTCAAGATAAACATTTTCATACTAATGAAATCAGATTATCTGTAGAAATATTTTCAAGAAATTTTTAATTGAAAATTTTTAAATAAAATTATTTCCAAAATTATTTCATGGAAATAAATAAAATCTTATAAAACCTTTTCCAAAATGTTATACATTCCACTCTTGATAATTAACATTTACACTCTTTTAAAAATAAGCTTTTTGATTAAATTTTTTAAATCATAATGTTTACCTAAAAAGCCTAGAAAAAATAGATAAATCATATACATAACATGAGGAATAATTTTCCAATCACTATTAATTATTTAATAACCATCATGGTTTAAAATGTAATATCAATCATGGTTAAAAATAGAATAACCATTACGGTTATAATTGACCTTCAAGATTAAAAGTGGAATAACCCTCAAAATGAAATTACAACATAAATCATACCTAGTTCATTAAAAGAATATCAAGGAACCTCCCACAAATGGTATATAATGAAACCACCCATCATGGTAAATAATTCCCAATAAATAAAACATTACCACAACACGTAAAATCGTTAATTTTTTTAAATTCTATTTAAAGACAATTGAAAATATTTTGGGATATTAAAATATCCATTCCATTTTAAATCCATATTTTAAAATTTCTTGTACAATGGTAAAGAGGGTTGTTGTATGAATTAAATATAGATGATTGTAAATAATTTCAAATATCATATTACTGCTAAGGTGGGGTAAAATTCAATGTCATTTTATATATTAAATATAGAATAGTCATTTTTTATTTTGTAAATAAATTCAAAATGTCCCATATAAAATATGTAAAAAAAATACTTAATAAACCATTGAATGAATTAAAAAGGGGATATAAAATGCCTTTTATAGTTTATTTATGTCCATATAAATACATCTATCAAATAATTTGGAAAAAATGGAAGGGGAAGAAAATGAGTTTGAAGGGATACATTAAAATGGGATTTTATTAAAAGAAGGTCCATAACCTTGAGTTCAAATTGTCACGTAAATTATTTATAATTAAAAAATATAAAATTATTATTATTATTATTATTATTTACCATGTTATAATTATATACTTAATCAATTAAGTCCTCATTATATTTTTGGATAATATCTAGCACCTATGTCCAAAATAACTTCGGTAGGTCCAAAATATCATTATTCCATAATATATAAAAACATCATGAGATAGTTATCATTTTTAAACATAAATTATATTTTTAAAACTAATCATAAAATATGGTTATGAAAAATTAATTAAGTTATAATCATGGATATGGTAGGTTGTACATAACTATAAGTAATGTTTCCTTTTTTCATAGATCATTATGAAATGAATGTGCGTACTATTATGTATTTAAAAAATTATTATCATATATAAATTAACATATTATTTCTTTAAATATACATTTATATATAATTTATGTGTTGCTTTTATGAAAAATGAATCACATAACTTTGTTTTTTGGTATTCCACAAATACGCATGAATGACGTTATCATTTTGTAGTGAATGGAATGGAAATAAATTTTTTTATTTTCTATAATTTTATAATAAAAAATATACCATTAATATTATATATATATATATATCTACATTAAATCCACCATTAGAACTATCTACGTGAGTTGGTGCTGGGAAATGAATTACAACTATTTACGAGGAGATAGTCCACCTACACACAAACGATGGTTTAGTTTCCCGTTTGATAGAATAGAAGATGGGTATTGGTTTTTACATTAACATATTAAAATTTATGTATATGATAGATAATGGTTTTATAATATCATATTTTTTAATAAAAATTTATGCATATATAAGTAGGAACAAAATGAAAATTCTTTATTAAGAATTACACCTCTTTTTCTTACAACCACTTAGGGGTTGCACCAAAAGATTTCCCAGGACGATTTATTAATAAAATAATAGACTCTAAGAAATGGTTAGGGATGTTAATAAGGTATTTTTTAAGATATTGGATGAAAATAAGGTTTTATGAAGTGTGAATAAATTAAAATAAGATATTTCTTTTTATAAGAGAGGAGAGGGGAACTCTTGGAATTTCATAAATTTTAATTTAATATAAATTTATTTTCATTTTAAAAGGGATAAATATTGATAATAATTGAATATAATATGATTATAAGTATATATTATCTCATACAATAAAAATTTTACTTTTTTAGTTGATGATTTCACCCTTATCATTTTTAACCCGTTTTAACCTTTTTTGATAGTTACCACGGTATTAAATTATTTAATTTTTAAGGGATAATAAAGTAATTATAATGGTAAAATTATCCTATAAATGGATTGTGGTTGATATTTTCAATAATATTTAATTAACTTTCTGAATATAATATTTTTTAAATATCAAATCATATAGTAAAACATTATTTTTTATAAAATATCATTAATGTCAATTTTGAAAATTTTCATTTAATTTGACATTAAAAACAAAACTATAGAGATGGAATATGAGTCTAGACATTTAAAACATCCCTAAAATATTATATTTACCTATGATTTTTTGAAGAAAAAAATGTATTTAAATTATGTTACTTTTAATATTCCAAAAATCATTTATTTTATTTTCTATTTAATTAAATAATTAATGCGATGACCTTATGTAAGTATTTAAGGTAACTATTTCAACACCAAAAATTTGAAAAAATTTAATATTTTAAAAAAAATATTTCAAATAAATATTTAGAACTATACGTACCATCTATTTTTTATGTCATAAATTTATATAAATTAAAACAATTAAAATGACAATTTTTCCTTTTTTTAACAAAAGATAATTCTAAAGGTCGTAATCATATCTCTATAGAAACAAAAATTCATATATTCGAGTATTTTACGATTATTTATTTTATATAATCATTCAATAAAATTAATGAAACTGTTAGGTTATCTTTTTAGTCCCTATAAAATTTTATTTACCCTTAATTAACACATTTTACATATATGGTGGTAAAAAATATTTATTACGGATACAATCTAAAATGGATAAAAATAAAAGAAAAACATTTAAAAAATTTGAACCGACTATTTAAAAATATTGAATCAATATTTTATTATTCTTATAATAAAATTGGAATAATTTAATTTAAAATGTAACCCAAAAAATGTAACAAAAAAAAGTTTTTAGAAAAATTCATTTTTCATTCTAAAATTATTTTTATAGCAAATTACATTTTAAAATTAATTATAAATATTAAAATTGGGTTATATTTAATCAAAATTAAATTATTTAATTTTATAAAAATTCAAAAATATAACTTTTCTTTGTAAATAATATAAAATAAAATACTGTTTTTAATAAATATTAATATATTTAACTATTCATTAAAAACTAAAACATTTAGAAAAAGATTAATATTTTCACTCTATGATAATTTTGACTTAATTATTTTAAATATAAAATATATTTTATAAAAATAATTCTATGTGTGGAAAAAATTCAATATATTATCCACCTATAAAGAGAAAAAAATTATTTTCGAATAAACCATATTTTTTTAGCATATAATGAATTTACTAAAAAAATGAGTGATTATTTATGATGAATTTATCATTATATTTGTATTTATTATGAGCTATATATATTTCATAAATCATTTAATCAAATTCATACACACAAATATAACTAATAGGTTATAACATTCAGGTTTAAATAATAATATTTCATGGTTCGTTTTGGCTCAGAGTTGTGTGACGTATACTCAATAGAACATATTTTCCAATTTAAAATATTAGGGTATTAAATTATTTCTCCTATTATATAATAAATTTTATAATTAAAATTTGAGAATGAACTCAAAAATAAATGGTTTTACATTTAGAAAAAAAATTTCAAAATCTAACAACGTAATAAGGGTTAATTAAACTTCCACTTGAAAATATGCAATAGAAAAATGAAAAATTAATTTTATTAACATATAACTAGTATTCATAATGGAATAATATTAGTGGGAAGTGAAAATATGGACATGGAGGCGAAATTTAATGTACAAATAATGATGTATATTGATATAGATCATTGATTATAAGTATGCGAATGATAATGTGAATGTTAATGAAAAACAAATAAAAACCAAAGAGGATGAAAAAGACCAACAATTCACTATAAGAGAAAGTAATCATATTAAAGTTGTGTTTTAATATATTTTTCCTAGATTATATGGATTACACTATGATATATAATAATTTTATAAGGAAATTTATATACTTTACAAGTATAAGTTTTTCTTAAAATCAGTTTCCCCAACTATTTCATCTTTTTCTCCAAAATAAGAGTATTCAAGTTGAATTTTTTATTCCTAATGAACTAAAATTAACTTATAATGAATCAAAAAGTCAAAAAATGACTAAAGTATGTTCCTCCTTTCTTAATACATTAACTAAGTGTAATTTGTTATCATAATGTAAGATAATATAAAAAAAATGTGTCAACCTTTATGTGATAAAATAATACATTTATTTTTAAAATTCATAAATAACACCCAAATTTCAACATAGATTGTTTGATAATTAACTAAACATAAAATTATTAAAAACATTACATATTAATTTTAAAACCCAAAAATAGAAGGATTATATCACATATTCTTCTAGGATTAATTTAACATTTATATTCAATCAACATTAGTCACTCATAATGTCATAAAACTAAAATGTATATTTCTAAATCATATAATACCCCAAATATGATAATAATTTTCATAAATATAAAAAATAACCATAAAGATATATTAAAATCATATATTTCTCCTTATGATAAATAAAACAAGATTCATAAAGTAAAATATAAAAATATCATATAATGTTCATCAAAATTATAGTGTTCATCACCCAAAATAATAGTATTCTATTTTTCAAAAAATAACTTTTTAATCTAATGGTTATCTATACAATAAAACATTTGTTCCAAAATTGTCATAACCCATAATCACCTCAAAATAAATATCATATAAGACTTAAATTGTATCAATACCTTTAGACTTATATTCACTAAATCTATGGAAATTCGTCAAAAAATGGTACTTCATATTATAACTAATTATTAAATATACCATAAATCAATAAAAAATAACCCTAAATATTATTAATCAAATAAACATTTCATCACAAAAAATGTCAAATGTTTATTAATGGCTTAAAACATAAGATCATCCCAAAATCACAATTCTAAATTACTTATATGTAGTTACCTCAATCATTCCAAATTCTACATAATCTATTAACTATGATTTTCAATTTAATTCCTTAGTAATTCATTCCTGTAATAAAAAATTTGATTTATATACTATGATTTAAAAAAACATATTCCAAGATATAATCCGTATATTTTATATGTAATTTTTAGTTCCCACATATTTATCTGTAATGTCATTAATAATTTTAAAACATTTATCTATATTGTCTTCACGATCCCATTCTTGATATTTCCCCTAGGTAATCAATCTTCAGAATTACCATACTCCGCATATTTAAAACATTAACTTGATTCCTTGGGATGAACATTATTTCTCTTGGTGTTTTTAATTGAATGATTCTTTTTTTACTTGTAATATTATTACATTATTCCTTCTTTTACCACATACAAAACATATTCATGATATTTAAATACATTTTCGTTAATGATTCATTCCACATTAATACCATATAGTTTATTGAATATTTTTACCATTATTGTATTTTTTACCTAAAATTACATATATTATTATTTATCTCATATTTTGTGCTTTAGGAAACTCACATATGTTCATGGTGTTAATCCTAAATAGTGACATCCTCTTATTAATGACCAACATATTTTTTACTATACCTCCAATTTCATTTGATTTCTCATTTCAGAAACCACTGCATTTTCCTTTATATCCATCTATAATTTGGTTCTTTTTAGTTCTATCAATTTAATGAAATTTGAATGTCTTTTATTAGAGTATCAATAAAATCATAATAAACCATATTATTAAAATGATAAACACTAATCTATAATTAAACACATTATCTTCAACAATTTGGATTTTTCTATCTATAAATATAATTCTACCCACATGAAAACCATTATGGTTATAGAGTAATTTTATCCTCTTCTCAAAAAACATTATATCATACAAATATATCTAAATATTTTCTCTAATTACAACTATAAATACTAGGACATAAATGATACAAAATCGAGTTTCTTTAAACAATAATTTATTTCCATCCATTTCTAAATATATTTTATGTTTACAGTTTTTGAGAATTATTTCATCTTCTTTACATAAATATGTATTACATAAAAAAGTAGAAACTTAAAGAATTTTTAATATATCATTAATAACATTTTATTTCTTTAAATATATGTATATATACCATCTATATAATGTGGTGATGAAAATGAAACACATTCCTCCATGGAGTTGATAGTCCACACATATGCAAGAACAATGTTGTAATTTTTTAGTAAATGAAATGGTTAGAAATTAAATGATATATTATATTTTTAGAATTCCAAATATTTCATGAATATAATATATAGATATATATTAAATGTATCATTATTACCATCTATAAGAAGTGGTGATATAAAATGAATTATATTGGTTTGTGATGTGGTCGTTCACCTTAAAAAAGAATGATGGTTTTCATTTTGAATTTGATATAAGAGGTTATGGATACAGGTTATTCAATTAATATATTATCATATATGTATATTTAGTATTTTTTTCATCATTTTTGAATAAATTTTTATGGATGTAGAAGAATAAATAAATCTAAAATTTGTTTTTATTAACTATACCTCTTCTTCGGAAAACCTCTTATGTTTTACACCAAAATCATTTTATGATGTTTTTATGATTAAAACAACACCTCTATGAAATTTTTATAGATTTTAGGAAGGTATTTGGAAAGGTATTGTTTTGAAAAAATTGATTCTCAATTGTGACGAAAAGAGAATAAGAGGTCCATGTTTATAAGTGACGGGTGAGGCACTATTGTTATTTCAGAAAATATTAAATTATTATAAATTATATTTATTATTGAAGTGAATAAATATTGATAATAACTTATCCTAGAATATTTGTAATTGAAATAATCTCATCCAATAATAATTGGAATGGTTTAGGTGTTATTATCACCCTTATAATTATGTTTGAACCTATTTTAACACTTTTTGGACTACTGTGTTATTATAGTTTTTACTCTCTAGGGTTCATAAAAGTAACCATAAATGGAAAAATGGAACATTAATATTCCATAGTTCATATTATAAACCATTTAATATTATATTTTCCAAATAATATAATATTATTAATTTTAAATCATTTAAACAAAAAACAATAATTATAAAATATCATGAATATCTATTATGACAATATTCATTTAATTTGACATTAAAAACATCAATAAAAAGACAGGATTAAAATATATAACTTTCCAGTAATCCATAAAATGTTATATATATCTAAAAAAAATTGGAACAAAAAATATATATTCAAATTATATTAGTTTTTTTAAATCATTTATATTATTTTCCTCTTTATTAAATAATTACTAACTTGGAATTGAGTAATAATTAAAGGTAATTATTTCATCACTACAAATAATAAAAAGGTTACCAAGTGAAAAAACATTATTTACACATAAAATAATCATCATTAAAAAAATAAATTTTATCCCTTTGTAAAAAAAATTGAAGATAATAAAACATAGAAAATAACATTTTTCCATTTCATTACATAACGTATTACAAAAGTCATAATTATGTCTATAAAGAAAAAAATTTCATTTATTTCAATATTGTATGATTATGTATGAAATATAATCATCCAGTAAAATGAAATAATAGGTTAGGATTACTTTTTAGTCAGTATAAATTAGTTTTTCCCCTAAATTAATTTATTTTACCTTCACTGTGGTAAAAATTATTTACTATGATTTCTATACATAATGACAAAAAATAAAAGGGTATGATTAACCAAATATGTACCTCCAGATTGAAAATATGGAATCCAATTTTCATCATCCAAAAAAAAATTAGTATAGTTTAATTTAAAATTGAAACTATAAAAAGTGATGAAAATTTATTTTCAAAAAAAAGGATTGATTGTACAAACATATTTATACCAAATTGAAGTACAAAATTCATTCAAAAGACTATAATTGGTTGTTTTTAACAAATAATATCTAATAAAATTTTAAATAAAATCCAAAAATATTATTCTACTTTTTAAATACACAAAAATAAAATACAATTTATTACAAAAAATAATTATTTTACACAATTTATTTAAAAATTAAATCTTCTCAAAAAAAAACCAAAAATCACTTTGATATAATTTTAAAATGATGATTACAAAATTTATATATTTTTATAAAAATCAATTTAATTACTGGAAAATTTAATTATATTATCTAATCATATAAATAAATAAATAATGTTTTTGAAGAAAATATATTTTTTATTCATAAAAATATTTAACTAAAAAAGATAACTATTTACTAATAATTTATCATTATATTTATATTAGGTATGGAATATGTATATTTCATAAGTTATATAATCATATTCATCCTCTATAGTTTTATTTATAGGTTATAAAATTTATTTTTAAATAATATTATTTCATTATTCAATTAGGATCGGTATTGTGTGTTGTATATGCTATAAAACACAGTTTAATTTATAAAATTTTGGGGAGTTACACATAATTAAAATTTGCTACAGTTATATATTAAAATATATTTTTATTATACACACTAATCATAATATAATTCACTATATATTATCTTATTGTGTTTTTAATCATTGACTATGAATATGGTTTTGACAACCTCTATTTATTTTAAGATGATATATACCCCAAGAAAGTTGAATTACATTTATAATGATTTAGGTATGAGATATCCGGTAAATATTGTTCATTAATGAAAATATTTAAGAAATATTAAATCACTTTTCTCTGAGTCCAATATTTTAGTATCTCAAGTGGGGGCATGAAGCGTTGCATCCCATGATCATCAAATCATTATTTATAGTGAATATAAAAGATGGAATGATTTTTTATTCTAAATGATTGTTTTTTATGAAAATTTATATGGTTGAATGTTGATACCCTAATAAAATTATGATATTTTAACTCCTTTATTTTTAAATATATATAGATTTTTTACCTTAAAATTAAGATAACAAATTATGACATACTTTCATGTTTTTTAGCTATCAATTAATCTCGGTTCAAACATGATATTACATAGTGGTTGATGATATTTTTCCTTGATAGAAATGAAATGAATGTTGGTGGGACTCATTATTAGATTCAATACCTATATGATGTTAATTGACCAATATCAATTAAAATATTGTGTGTTTCTTTCATTACATATTCAATATTGAAAATTGGATAATATTACCAATGATTCTTAAAATAGTTTTTCAATATCACCATTGTTCCCCTAGACTTGTAGTCCTAGTATAGTTGATATTAATACATAATTTACAAATATACCCAACTACCTGCTAAGATAAAATAATAACACATAAATCATTTTTCAAAATTATAAATATCATCTCTATATTAGAACACATTTTAATGACCTAATGGTTTTACACGTCTAAATGTTAGCTATATGTCCAATTTATTTCATAATAGACTGTAAATTTATTTTAATAATTATTCATAGATGAATCCCCTAAAGATATAATAAAATTTAGAATATTTTTAGAGAAATGGGTAATTAATAGAATATATTGAACTAAAATTCATAAAATTGGGTACAAAGTATCCATAAGACACAGTGAATTAAATATTAGATTATAAAAAAAATTAGCAACATTATTACGATAGAAATACCATGATTATAGGAATTATATCACTATATAATTAAAAACCATTCATTGGGTTTGATAGAATAATCATAAAACAAGGAATAAAAACCTATAATCATATAGTTATGATCACTAACGAATTAAATAAACCATGTATTAATAATGTTGAATCAATAATATTTAAATATGGTAACATAACATAAAAATGTGGAATCAAATAAGACTACGAAATGAAATATTCATTAGTATGTGAAACATACATAAGCATATAAAATCATATCATATGTCAAGGTAACTTCCTAAGACCACAAAAATAATGTAGAATATGTAAATTTTTTCATGTCCAGGAAAAACATAGTAAATAAATGTAATTAAATAAGTTCAATTCATAACATAGAGATCAAATATAATCCTATCTTTTACATACATAACACGATGTGAATTGTTTTTTTGTAATGACCATAGACAGATAGACTACATAGTGGGGGTGAATTAGTTTTCTTTTTTTAATTATTTTTTTAAGATAAAATATTGGACTTGTTATGGTTCTAGTAAACTAAATCTATTTTCATAACCTCACTTCATATATACTATATTTAAAGATAGAGCATCGCACAAGGATTTAAAAGTTTATAATAATATATTTGTCTTTTCCATGTTTGGTTAGTTCCCACAACCATTCTACACTATACGCACAAGTGGTTATAACTCTAAGGACCATCGATTTCCAGTAATTTTAGATTCACATTGTGGTATTTATGTTGAGTCACATAGTTGAAAATATAGCATCAAACAATCAATAAAAATTAAATGAACCAAAGGAGGAAAGTTATTATTCAGGTATTAGTTACTTATACCTCAAATGATGTAGATATATCTCTATAAAAAACATTGATCAACTAGATAATTCATATAAATTTCATCAAGAACTCATATAGCTTCTTGAAATGATATTCTATACTCAAAAATTACTCTCTATTATATTTGAAATTAGTCTTCCTTATAGAAATATTATTCTTAAAAATATTAGATTCCAAAAAAATGATATAGAAAATCATTGATCTTCAACCATTGCAGTGGTATAATCTCTTAAATTGGTACATGGATTCATATTTTTTCTATTATTCAATAAATTTTTAATCCTTAATACAAAACATATCAAACCCTAGTCATTTCTTCCATAACACTTGTGATATTTCCTTCTATTTATTCCCTGAAATCCATAGTTCAAAATCATTCATAATTTATATCTATTTTTTCATAGCATCATGAAGTGGAGACATGAAAATTATTTGTTGGTATAGAACTAATATTAGTATCTACATTATTCCGTAACTAGTCTTCAAATAATCTCAACTGTAATTGAAATAATTTTAATGCAATTGGGATTTTAGAATATCTAATGACTGGGTCAATGAATTATCTATGTTTTACTTATTTAATTCATAATATTTATCCTTTATATTACTCTTATTTTTTACAAAAATTCATTATCATGATATCCCCCCCCAAAGGTACCTCTACAAGATCAAAAATGGAGGAAATCAGATAATGAAACCCGAATCCCACCTCCAATAGAAAAAAAGTTGGTGATAAGCACCGAAGGTAAAACATACAAACAAATGAAAGGAATTTCTATATAAAATATGATAAACTAGGGATACGAGATAAACACCCAAAAAATTTATTCTCATGATAAATGTAAAAAATATCTGTAATATATGAATATAATTTAATACAACAAAAAACATGATGAAAAACTACATGTACTATAATATAATCATCTCTAATGAAAAAAAATGAACCTAAAAAACTCACGAAAAACCCACATTCTAGAAATTTCTAGACTGATCACCAATCATCACTTGCAGTAATAAAAAATAGTTTATATAAATGTACATTGGGAATAACATGAAAACTTAGTAGGATCCTCCCTAGATCCTCCCATGAAAATAATATAAAATGAATAATAAATCCTAGATAATTACAACAAAAGTTAACTCATCCCCTAAACTTATATTCTATGTTCCAAGCCTCGCCATGGCTATCACTCACAAAGTATCAAATAATATATATCATATAATATATTATCCATCGAACGTATCTCACAAGAATATCCACAATAGTTTCTTGTTCTTCCCAAACATCGCATGCCTAGATCCATCTGTCTCTGGAAGAAGCTATCTAGAATACACCTTTCTATGGTATCATACTATATAACAAAAGAATCACATCATCCCATCATACCTTTCCACATCTATGGACAAAAACCGAGTAGTTTTCACGATGCACCATTGCTCGTATTCCATATAGTATACATCAAACCATAATAACCTATACATTTCCAAACTATAATAATCTATAGGATAATATATATATATATATATATATATATATGTTTTTGATATAACCATAATACATTTATGTCCAAGGAAAACATATATGGGGAAATATAGCCACTATTAATACCAGCACATAATACTATAAGGAGAATAGAACAGGGTTAGTGGGGGTAGTCAATCATCTATTCCTCACCAACCTAGATATTAGGGAAAACACCCTACCAGAGTCCAATGGGTTTTAGTATTCCTACAGATATTGGTGGGTTGTGTATGAAATCACAAATCATATAATTTATAATATATTTCACAATCATATCATAGTCATTATCCTAATCTTAGTCTTAAATGAAATTATCATCTATCAGACATCTGTCTACCGCCACTATGTACTATGTATCCTATAAGAACATGATATCTCTAAGAGTTTCATTAAATACATTCATTACTTTTAATATTTTAATTTATTTCAGTAATATAATTATCATTATCCCATTAACATTTCGTTAACTACCATGGATTTTCATGACCTCAGGGAATAATCAAACTGCTTCCAAAGTAACGGAAGATTATCAACTGTTTAATTACACTCAAGAAACAACCCCATGTGTTAAAACATTGATTAATAATTATTTTTCCATAATTCGTTAATATCTTTAAAATATCCTGAGATATGATAAAAAATGATATACACCCATGAACCACATGCATCCACAAGAAGTGGGGAAAGGAATGTAGGTAGACAAGAATCCCAAAATATAAACTTTTAAGTATTAAATTATAAAGAAAGAATCAAACATTTAGCATAACAATTTGAATTTACATATTTAACAGATTCCATGAATCTTGGTTCCATCCCTTACACCACCATGAATATAAACATGCGTCATGCCATTAGAGTTGTCAACTGGTACCAAAAACCGAAGCCTCCACACCCATGTCTCATAAAAAGACATCCATTTAAATATTACACCATGTTTTAGAGTATGACTCACATCCAGATCAATAACAGAAGGAAAAAATCAACAAATTCATATAGGAATATAGTCCCTAAAAATAAGTTATATATCCTTCACATGCCAATGGTATCACACTGCCCCAAACATTTACATTCATCAGACAACTTATCTTACTACAATATTTGATCAACACGTTAATTATGATATATCACAACCATAGAAAACCTAAGTCATCAACTATTATAAGATATTTATTATTTGAATATTCTTCAAAGAATACAAATAGTATCACCAAACATTAAATAAGAATATTTCTGTTAAGATGGATTTTTATTATTATCAACAACAATCATTTCTATCTTCAGGTTATTTATCCAATTACGCTTACATATGGAAGAATAATTTAATTAATCATGAATCAATAATTCTTTAATTTAAATAAAATTATAAAAACCAATGGATTAAAATAAAATTATTCATTAATTTTTTTCCAAAAAAAATTATATTTTTATTCATTAAAAAATCATCAAATTAAACACATTAACTATATCATAAAAAAATATGACAAATAATAATTATGGATAACACAGTATCTATTAAATCTGGATGAAAACCTATTATAATTTTGGAAAGACATAAAATCACTACATCCATAATCATTTTATTCATTAGTAATATTTAGTCTTTGTTCTTGTTAATTCCACAATCACCCAAAGTAGTAAATTGTGATTAAATTACTATGGAACATAAAATATTATGATATGTAATGAGTCCCCAACCTCAATTATTTCAAGAAATTAGTTACTATTATTAGGTTAGGGATTTCAACACATGTTGAATATGGACATAAAATAATGAAGAAATCTAATAGCCTATTCTTCAAAAAAGTCATTCCTCCTAGGAAATCACACCAGAACCCTATCAAGAAAACAAAAAAAATGACTCCATAAGAAAAAATGAGATAAATCACCATATAATTAAATTAAATAATGGGACGAAATAAAACCAATCAAAGAATAAACCCCATGAAATATATGGGAACTAACATAGGATCATCATTGATAAAACATATGAGGCTATAGATCAATCCATAATGCAATTGATTTAAAGAACATTTATTTTTTCACTTCTTGCCTATTAGAGATGGGAATGATTTAGAAGGTTTTGAAAAAAATCTTGGTTATAAAATGATTTATAAGAATTATTCCAGAGAACGTTTCACTGTGTTAATGGTCCATTCACATCATGAATGTCCATAGTTTATAACCCATGATAAAATGTTCCCCCCAGATCAACCCAACTAGGAATAAATTCAACTTATGATATTCTTCTTAACATTTTTATTTTTCCAAAATTGATTCATTGTGTCAAATATCCAATCCATTCATTTCATGAATTTATTTTACACTTCATGAATTACACTCCCTAAACATATCGTTTCAGGTTGTGAAGAAAACTATCACATCATGAACTATTGTTCAAATAGTGAACATCTCCTAGTTCTAGATTCCATCTCCCAAACAACATTGATCCTGCTTCAGGATTCCTCTAATAACAATGGACCTCATAAACATATTGATTAATCTAATAAAATAATCCATGTGCTAAATTTTTATGACTCTCAATCAATTGTTTTCTACAATAATTTAAAATCAAACTTATGGAGAAGAAAAATGAAAGGTTTTATCCAAAAGACCAACACTCGAGAAAACTCTCAAGAATCCTGAATTCATAAGAGATAAACCACATCAATCATAAGAATGAATAAAAAACTACCCAATACCAAAAAATATCTCCTAAAATCTTTCATGGGGAAGATGACTCTGAAACAAGGGAAAATAAACAAATAAGGAATCAAGGAAGGGAGATTAATTTTATAAACCAAATATATGATAGCATTAATAAAATTATTACCTCTATAATAGAATATATAAACATTAGATATCTCAAGATACTAAGCATGTACCTATATCCAATGTTACAAAGTACTCTCATCCATCCTACTATGGCACCAAAAGAAACAAATAAAAAGAATATAATGCCTACACAACACCTTAACTTGGTTAATATGGATCTCCACAGGCTCTCCTTGATGATCATGTCATATTTGACATCAATATATCACCAATAAATAATATGTGAGTCATTTTGATGATAACGGGGAATATACAACACATAGAAGAAATCAGGTTTCTAACTCATATGTGGGGGAAGTGACATCTTTTACACAATAAATCCAAGACAATCTAACACCTATAATGGATATAAAAATTTAGATAGAGATATTAATCCCATGATCAAACCTTCACTTCCCAATATAAGGATACACCTTCTAGAAAACAGGGTCTCAAATGTCAAAATTCATAATTCAACTCTTATGATCATCATTTTAATTTTGACAATACATTAATTCATATATTCCTCTCATAAAACACATAAAATACGTTTATTGAGTGTTTCTCTAGTATTTGAACTAGAATTTATAACTCTCTAACCCTAGTCTAATAGAATAGATAAAGTTATGATCATCCATAGAAGTCTTAAAATAGTTTCACACAAATAGTGGAGTGAAAATTAATATTGTATGTAAACTCAAAAAAATGTATGAACATAATATAAAAACCTCCAAAATCTAGGACACATGTGTAGAAAATGTCTCTATGAGTCTGTATAGTATTTAATGTTTGAAGTTATATCTATTGATGAAACCCAATTCTAAGTCATCACTGAGAGACTTAATCATGTCAGAGACCTCTCCAAAACCTGCAAGTAAAATGAGTACCATATTCATAGATGATCATCCTCAGGACTCATTAGAATCTCACAAACTCTTTTAGGTACCGAATCAATAAATTCTCCACTGTTCTTGACTTATTCATCAATACAATGTTGGAAGATTTCATCAGACGGTCCATTATCACCCATATAGAATAATATCCTCCTTGGGATCCTGGTAAACAGGTGATGAAGTCTACCGAGATTTCTTCCCACTTCTGTTGGGGATCATATAATGGTTAGATAAAACCATTAGGAACATAGTTCTTATACTTCACGTTATAACATAGAAAACATCATGACACAAACTCTACAACTGAACCTCTATCCAATACAACCAATACTAACATCTCAGATCTAATTACATATTTTTTCATGAAATAATATACCTATGAGTGTGAGATATGGAACTCACAGAGAACCACTACATGCATATCCAATGGGATAAAAATTATCACCTACTAAAACTCATGGTTTTGATCATCCTAAAACAGATAATCATGTGAATCACAAAAGACAACTTTATCTCTTGATGCCTCCATATTGTATTCCCATAGTAGGGACTCTTCTATATAATACATCAATGGTTAATGTTCTATCATTTGAAAAATACAGCATCTTACCCCAACCTCTCCCATATCAAGACACATCATTGAGATATCTTCTATAAATTTCTAAGAATCTGTAGATTTATGCATAGAATCATTGTGTGTTGTCTGTAATGTTGAATTACCCACAAAATTACTCTTTCTTGATGTATGCTAAATATCAAATCCATATTCCTACAATAATTTCACCGACCTTCACTTTCGTGAGTTAAGGCCACACTAGGATAATACATACCTCTTGATCTTGTAATTGTTGACCACCACAAAATGCTCACCAATGAGGTAATGTTGCTACAACTTTAAGGTAATCATGACTATTTCCAAATATATATATCATACAAGGCATAATTATACTTATATAGAAATTACTATAGAGACACAAAAGAAAAAAATGATCTCTAATGCAATAGAACATACCCCAAACCAATAAGTGAAGGGTTAAAAAATGTCAAACTGAGCTCACTCTTATAGAAAATAATTAACTAAGACACTCGATATCTTCTCTTTCAGGTAATATAAATCTAACAAAAATTTATGAGATAATATGATCACCTAATCCTTTACTTTAAATTATTTCATTGGAGTTTTAGATCATGATAAATTGGATATGAACCTCCTATAATAGAATACAATACCATGGAATCCTTTTGAATCTGCTGCAGTCATGGGGGATACCAAATATATTATGGGTTTGATCATTAAAGGATCCATGGCTACACCATAGTAGGACATGACATTACACAACAAAAAAATATTAAGATCATAGAACTCACACTTATATTTCTTTATGAATATCTTTTGATGGTTAATAACTCCAAAAAATAGAACAAATATGCTTTGTTTGAAGCTCTTCAGACATAGACACCCATCATACGTCCATACAAATTCAACTAGCGAACCCTAAGGTGACATGCTCATCCAATAAAATCATTACTAAAAAATATCACTGATCTATACCCACTGCTCGTGCAGCTCTGATGGTTTCATCCTATATGGACATGTCAATATTAGAGAAGTGTATGGGTGTATCTTTGAACCAAGCTATTCTACCATCAAGGGGTTAATTCCACAACATTTTGTGGAAAGACATTATGGTACATTTTCCCGACACTAGGAAACACCATTGGGTGAACCTCTAATATACTTAGAATTAGCTCTACCAGCAAAGAATACATGGACAAAAAACTCCTCTAATCCATCTAAGGGTTACTTTAACCAATGTACATGATCGAATCTATATCAACATCACATTACACAATATGAATCCATGTGAAATCAACAATAGCCTACACCAAATACATATATTCCACACCAATAATGATGTTTTATGTCTATATTAATAGACATAGAATGTCTCTCTAAGATCAGTGCTACCCCATAACTATCTCACAGAATCTAAAATCATCATAGAGAATAGATAATCCACCAACTACAATACTCGGTTCCAATGTCACTAAAAATATATCTACCTCATGTCCAAAATAGGGGAATAGGTAAGGCGATATGAAATATTATGTGCATCCAAAAATAAACAAATCATGTATTCAAATAATGAATAAGAAATGAGTACCTCAAATGATGTTTGGATCACCTTAAACTAGAATATATAGGTCATGCAGCTGAATAAACCTACACCATAAACTCTTTTACCCTAATAAAGTCCACTACATAGTTCACGATCTACTCTCAAGGGATAAGTATAATCTAATTTTGTCCTATGCCTACCCCATATTCTCTCTACTGACCAAAATCTAGTGCACCCTACATCCACTCTACTGAATAAAATTCAGTGCACCATATTTTTGCTACCTCAGCTAAAACTACCCCAATGGATGAAGATTAAGTGGAACTCCAATTATAGGATTCCTTTTCATAAAGGTTAGGAACCTTTAACCACTGATGACCCCAGACACTTCATGAAAAAATTGTTTCTAATAATTATTCAGGTACCTAAGACCCTCTGACCCTACGAAATTTGATTATGATGGATTGTACCTGGACTCAACTATCTTAAATATAATATTCCCAACAAATTAGGAACCCCATACCAAATATCATCTATAAAAACAATCTTAATGACTATACACTCATGACATTCTAGTCCAAGACAGTTCCCTTTCAATGACCTATTCCTTATCCATGACCATACCATACATCAATCATATAAATGGGGTGACCTAGCGATGGATATCTGGATAAAAAACCTATTTTAAATACAGTTATTTTTCATATTTGTCTGGAAATAGGTCTAATTAATAATGGACAAGTATCAAGAAATGGATTCTAATCCCTTACACACATTATATTCTTTATTGAAGGGTAAGAAACTACTAGAGACTAGAATCCTTTGTGGATGAATAAATAATATCAACTGAAAAATGGTCTAAAAACCTCTCTCACGAATCTGTAGAATCTTCATAACACTCTAGCTAAAATAACCACCACTTACTCTATTCTCTATACCATATCATTACCTATTCTAAACCAAATTCTTCTGTCAAATTTGGATCAAAATGAGTTATATATCCACCACCTCTAACTAGTCCTATTTCACTGGGTCTAAAAGATATCCTTCATTCTTTTATAGAGCTTGGTGTACAAACTCTTAGAGCATCCACCTTCAAGTTTTTTCTTCATAGAACACTACTATACAGTTATCTACTAACACATATTGCTAAACATATATGGTGAAAAGAAAATGATAATGTAGACTTGGAGTCATACCTGTAAAATAAATAAATTAGTGGATTTTAATCATTTAATATGGAATATTTTTGATTTATTTATTTATTTAAGGTTCAATATAATCCAAACATTTAACTATTTAGAAAAGATAAAAAATAAGAATGATGCATGATGCTTTCAAAGGTCTATACCCCCAAACAAGTAACTCATCTATTTAATGCCACAGTAAGATAAAAGTTTCATCCTTCAGTTCATTGGGTTCCCTATTTAATTTAATCTCATATGATCTCTATAGTTTACATTAGTTAATAAACATACCTTACACTTTTTCCTACAAACCCAAAAAATCTTCAATAATGAATAGATTTAAACTCCATCCTATCCCTAAACATAAACTTATGATACCACTATTTTAATTCCCCTAATAAACAATAGTACCCCTCCAATGATATCAATGGGATAATGGGGTAATGATGACTGAATCTGACCTCTAATAGGCAACGATTTAGTGATATGCATCGAGGGTATAAATTATAAAAAATGAGTGTAACTATCCTATATCATATGAGAAATGAGATATAAGATCAAAAACCCCCAAAAATAATTATCAAGATAAAAATAAAGAATGATCCAAGATACATTTATTTAATTTCATAAAATTGAGCCTTTGTATTAAAAACTGAAAATACCAAAAGGTAGTCATTGGCAGTGTCCGAAAATCTCAAATAGCTTCTAAACAACCCATGAGCTAGTAATTTCTATCAAGGTCACCAACCATATCTATAATACATAAAAATAGTTTATATAAATATAGGGTGAGTATAATATATATACTCAATAGGATAATCCTAGGATCCTCTTGTGAAAAAGGTAAATATAGCATGTTAAACCCCAGTGAACAAAAGGTGAATTTAACACCCCCCCCCCCCAAATAGGTATGTTAAGTATCTACCCTCACTGTGGTTGTATCCCACAAAGTATTTTACACAATAGATCATATAATACAATATCAAAATATTATACCCCAGTACCACTTCCCCAGTAGTTTTCCATGCTTCCCTAACATAACATATCCTGGTCCATCTCTCTCCGATTGAATCCACCCAGAATACCCTTGGTCTGAATTATCATACCATTCACAATATGTATCACATAATCTAATCACATATTATTCTCTTCATGCATCAAATCATCTGATAAGTCCATTCTGCATCTCCTTATATTAACTAAGTAGTTACTGGAAGACACTATAGCCCGTATGTTGTTTATAATGCCTCAATCCATCATAACTCATTCATGTCATACCCATAATAATACATAGGATACAATATTCAAAGTTACATTTCTATGAAATAACCACAATCCATTACAACCTATTAAACACACAAACACACACACACACACAGATATATATATATATATCAACCATGAAAATTTGAACGTAATACTAAAAGGAGAAAATATGTGTGTCCAGGGGTTATTCTACCCTATATTCCTAACAAACATATATATTAAGGAAAGAACCTTCCTAGAGTCCACTGGGAATCAGTATACCTACCTATATGGGTGGGTATCATATCAAATGACCAAACATATAGGATATAATATATCACAAAACCACACTGTGAGCATTAACCTATTCTTATAATCAACTGTAGTTAACATCTCTTAGACACCCAATTTTCTTCCCTATGTACTAGAAATCCTAGAATCAAAAAATTATTCACAAATATTAATCAAATTAATTCTTTACCATTAATATTTCAAATTATATTAATTAATTAAATTATAATATTACATTCAAATTTTTTTAAACACCATGGATGTTCATTGCCTCATGTAATAATCCAGCAGATTCCATGGTTCCACAATAATATCAACATTTGAATTACATTAAGAACCAACCACATTGTTTTAATAAATAATGAAAAATTATAATTCTATAATGACTTGTGCTCTGGGAAACATCCTATGAAACTATAAAAGTGAGGAAAACCCATGAAAAAAGCTACCTCATGTAGTGGGGAAAATATGGGTAAAAAATCAACCTAGACAACCATCATTTAAAGAATAACATTATCAAGAAAGTATCTAACCTTCATTATAACAATGTGAAAACCCAACATCAACCTATTCCACCAGTCTTAGTGTCATCTATATCAACACAATGGATAGAACTATGTATCTTTACATCATATGCATCAATTGCTTCTAAAAACCTAAGACTCTCCACCCACATCACATTAACCACCGGTTATCCAAGTATGAGATCATGTATCATATTAAGGACTGCATCAATATTTTTCAGTGGAAGTAGAAAACAATAAATAGATTCAACATGGAATTTAGGCTCATAAAACAAGGCATCCATCCATCACATGCAAATAGGCTCACATAGACCAAAACATTAATCCTTATAAGACTACTATTTATATTATCATATTTGATTAATTAATTCATTTATCCTAGGTTAAAACCATATGTGACCCAAGGAATAATATTTTATAATCTAATAATTATTTAAACGTACTTCCAATCATTACATCTAGTGTCATAGAAATTTAAGAAATAAACATTCACATAGCATGTTTCCGTATCATTATCAAGAACACAAATATCTATTTTCATGTCCTCTATCCAATACCATTAACATATGGAATAACAATTTCAACTAAACATGCATCAAGAAACATTTTATTTCCATAAAATTATAATAATCAATGGGTTCAGTAGACATTCAACTATAATTATTATAAAATAACATTACTATATTCGTGTTCTTTTACCATTTTCATAAAATTATAAAATCTAACAATATAATAACGAACACACTAATGAATAATAATTTTAGATAGTACACTATCTAAAAAATCATGTGGAAACCCTATTATCACTGTTGGAAAAACATATAATCTCTACAACCATAAACCATTTTTTAATTAATCTTGTTTAATATTTATTATGGTTACTTATTCTATCTAAAAAAGAGATAAATCATGATAACATTATGTTATCAAATAAATATATAAGAGAATAAATAAATCCCCTACCAAAATCCTTTCATTTTATTGATGTAGAATGGAATAACAATATAGAACTCTGATGACCACTCTCTCAAGGAAAATAAATCTATCATAAGACATAATACCACAACCATTCTGATAAACATAAAAAAATCTATATTGACCAGGGATACCAAAAAATATATCATCGTAACAAAGAATGAAAGGAAACAATTCTGGTCGAAGAAGATACCATAAGAAAAATAGAGAGAAATCACCTCATATAATCATGGATCACACATAGGGTGTTGGGGATCAATCAATTTTCAAAGGGATTTAGAATACACTAATTAATTACTATCAGATTCTTGGGGTAGGGATATATTGAGTTGGTTTTTTTAAAATTCAAGTGTGTAATATGATTTTTAGGAATTATTGTAGGCAATCATTCAGGGTGTGAATTCTTCATGAATCTTCTCAGATTAAAAACCATTGAAAAATGTGTCTCCTAGATCCACTAGACATTGAATTAATTCAAATAATGAACTTCATGTTTAAATCATGAGTTTTTAGAAATAGATTAATTGAGTCCAAATACAAATTCATTCATGTTGTGAATATACCAAATATTTAATGAATCATGCCACTTGAACCTCTATACATAAGTCATAAATTCATATTCGAGCTATGAACCAAACTCTCAAATTATGTACTACAGTTCACATTATGTACTTGTCCGAGTACCAAATTCAATAACTCAAACTCCACCAATATTTCTCTTGAATTCCTCCAAACACCATAGTCCTCAAAAACATTCAAATAGATGAGCTAAAATGATTTGGCCCCTTACCTTAGATACCTCTCAAATAATTCTCATCCATGAGGTTTTAAAATCAAACTCAAATATAAGAAAAAGAAGAGAGTTAATACGAACAACCACCCCATGATATACTTATCAAGAATATCTCTATCACATAAGCTCAACCACTTAACAAAGAGGAATAAATCAAAAAACTATACCACACTAGAAACTATATATTAAACGTTCTATTAGGTTAGTTACCTATCAAATAATAGAAAGTTAAAAAACAATGAATCAAGTAAGGTAAATTCATCTTGTAAACTGGACAATGATCAATAACCAAAAAATAATCATCACTACAAGACTAGATCTAGACATAAAATAATTTAGGATATTGAGTGTGTATATGCAATCACATTCCCAAGAACTCTCCTCCATGTTAGAATGAAACAAAAGTACATGAAACAAAGGAATTGCATACCAATGAAAAACCATCACCTAGTGGTCATGAATCCCCATATGCCACTCCTCTAAGGTCATATTTTCAACAATGTTTGAATCACTCCAATCGATGATGTGATATTAATCATGAATATAATGGTGAAGTAGTGAAACAAGGAAGAAATAATTTATCTAGATCATCTATGGGGGAAATTCTATCTAATACGCAATATATCTAACATGAGAAGACACATAAAAAAGACCAAAATCCATGGATAATTCTTATCCCATTGAATAATCATTACTACCCATGATGAGGATACACCTTCCGAAAAAACATGGTCTCCATTGATGAACCATAGAGCTCTCATCCAATGATGAAAAATGGAAATATGAGGATCTTATGCTTCTTTCATCCTCTCAAGAATCACTTAACCATATCTATCATTCTTCTCACTGGTTTTGGTCCAATAATTTCTAACTCTTCCACCCCAATATATCACAATAGATAAAAAATGATGGTTGTAAAACCCATCAATGTTTTTCATAATAATGGCAGTGTAAAAATTATTATTGTAAGAAAACTCAAAGAAATTAGGTGACTTATCCTTGACGATCCAAAATATAGGACACAATCACAAAACATGTATTGGAGAGTCTATATAGTCTACTTTTTTCATGATACATTTGAAAATGATAAGTGTTTATAATGAAAAAATTAGATCCCAAATCTTGATAGAGACCTACCCACACCGTCGAGGTAAAATGAGGATCATGATAAGAAATGAAAATCCTTGTAATATAGTGGAGTCTCACCATATCCTCCAGATACATCCTTGAAAAAACCACCAATGAGATTTACTCCTTGATTGATATAATGTGGGATGATTTCATCAAACAGTCCACTATCACCAATATAGTATCAAAGAATCCCAAACAGTGAGGTAAAATAGTGACCAAGTACATCGATACATCATCACACTTACACTAAAAAAATCCAAAAAATAGTGATAACCATCAGGAACATGCTGCCCAACATTAACCTTCTAGAACACCAATAAAATGATTAAAAAACTCTACAACTATACAATTCATCCACAGCCACCAAAACTGGCCTCATAAAGATTGGTAAGTAATTTTCAAACAAGGGTGTACCACAAAGGGTGTGATATGGAACTCACATAGGACAAACTCAGAGACTTCCAAAGGGATGAAAACCCTCTCTAGAATAAAAAATGGTATAATTACTACTCAAAAAAACATCATGGGTGTTATTAAAGACATCTGGGACTCTCCGTACCTCCACCATAGAATCCTCTAGTTGAGACTCCACATGATGCACCATGGACAACTACACTATCATCTGATAAAAGATTCCTGTGAAACCAACCTCTCCCATATCAATAATAATCACTAAGAGACCTCCCATCAATCTCCTAGAATATCCATATTCATTCATGGAATTACTACATGACTTCCTACTCAACACATCACCATTAATTGATGTATATAAGATCCAGATATATTATAGATGGGAGAATTCTATCTTCCATGACAATATAATGTTTAGGTCATGCTGGGAGGAGACATACTTCATGCTATTATGTTTTTTGTAAACCAAAAACTACACACCTATGGGGTAATGTCTCAAAAACTAAAATCCAAACATGAATGATTCCAACTCAAGATCATTGATTCCATAGTTATGCTAATGGGGTCATAACTTCTCAGACCCCTGAGAATATACTTATTTATTTTATATGAAAACTCATCCTAAAATGATGTGTACTATCATGAAGAAGAACTAACTAACCTCCCTCTTCTGGAAAAAGAAATATGGGGGTGTTGACCAACTTATCCCTTTGGTAGTTAAAAGATACCTGACACTAACTAGTTTATAATAATGACTGATACATTCTAGTCACTGATTTTTTATTAGTCTAAACTAAATAAAAAGTTTGCAACAATCATCCTATAATATTATTCATGACCAAGGAAAATCTTCACATCTGCAACTACCATAGGGGATTCCCATGAAAGGGGTACCTCTATAACTAAAGGATATAAGAATACCCTACATTGGGAAACAATATTCCTTAGGAGATAAACTTCACAACACAAAAAATTACACCTTTATATCTTTTTTAATTGCTACTATTGACTAAGAACTCTAAAAATGATATACATATGATCTACATTATCCTTCTCAGATGAAGACTGTAACTTGATTTATTTATGAATATTTTTAGTTCACTCTAAAGGTGATTGCCTCAGATAAACACAACCACACCAAATATAATCATTGATCTATACTAGTAACTCTCAAAACTCAGAATATCTCATTCAATATAGAGAAATCAAGATCACAGAAGATCCTAACTATAGATATATCCTAAACATTATCTCTTATTGAGGGGGTAATGCAACTAACTCTTCTAGAAAGAAATCATGCTACTCTTTAAAACCCCTACAGAACAACAGTGTTTACAGCACTGATGAAATCAATATTGGATCAACCAAAAATTTAGATAATTATGGAACATTCCCCCAACCAATACAATGTTCTCACACACAAACTGACATAGTAGACTCTCTATTAGCATTATATAACAAAATCAAAATCATAATAATATCCATGCTAACCTACACTAAATACAGCCTGATCATGTGATGAATTATGTTAGGATATATCTATAAATATGGGAAGTCTCTCCTAGAGTGGTGATACCCTATCACTAGCTCACAGACTCAAAAAACATCATAAATATAAGCATAACTTCTAAGTGGTGAACTCAATACCAGGGGAACTAGATTCTTCTCTACCTAATGTACCAATGCTCAAACTATGGAAGATGGTATAAAGGATTGAGTATATCATGTGTCAAAAAAATGAATTCACAAAAGTAGAAAACTAGCAGAGAGTACCCCAAACATCATTTGGATCAACGGGTGCTGAAAAATCGAGATAATGCATCTTAGAGACACCTTCTCCATGACTGATCTATCCTCGATGTTGACCACCATATCCACCACACTCTTCTATTTGAGGAATAGGATAATATATATATTTCACCTACATATGTTTCCTTTTCCCAATTGATCATAATCTATAGCACCCCATTAATATTACCTCAGCTAAAACTACATCAATGGAGGAACCTGATGTGGAACACATATTGCACTCTACCTACTCAAAATGGCTAAAAACTCTCTCCATTGGTGACCATGTCATGCATAAGAGAATCATGTGTCTGGTCCCTTGGTAGGGGATTGGGAGCTTCCATCATCTGGGACACATGATAATGTGGGTGAGACCTACCCACGTCTATATGATAGATATTTTTTCTACAAATATGTGAACCCTTGACTAATGTTATGTAATGAAGGTAATATAGAATACTCCCCGCTCATGATGATCTAGTCATAGAAATATACTTTTCAATAACATTTTCACTTTCTAACACGTTGAGATGAGTTGATTGATTAATTAAACTTATTCTATTCACATTTCATAATCCACCAAGGATTACTATTGCCTTAATGAATAATACTTATGATTCTATGATTTCACTAGATTACCAAAATTTAATTTTCAATCAAGCGCCAACCCCATGGGTTAAAAAATTTATTGATTATTGTAATTAAATAATTTAATGTAATCAAGACAAATTACTAAGATACCATAAAATATATGCATATCAAAGCCAAACAAATTTCCAAAAGCATGGGGGGAAAGTAATATAGGTAATCAATTAAGTCATCCATCCTTAATTTTGTGGAAAAATTATCAAGAAAACATCCATATTCTATTATAATAATGGGAAACCCTATATTTGACCTGTTACATCAATCTTGGTCACATACCAGACACCACTATGCATATCACAATGTATCCCACCATCACATGTCTCATCTACTTCCAAAATCCTTGGAATCCCACCCACAAATCATCAACCATAAGCCATCTCATATTCACATCATGATGTATATGAAGGATCACATCCAGAATAGTCACAAATGGAAAAAAACAAATTCAATATGGAATCTAGTCCCCAAAAACTAGGCATCAAGACATCACATGAAAATGGGATCTCTCAGCCCTAAACATTTATCTTTATCAAACAATAGACTATATTTTTATATTATATTAACTGACTGATTTGTCACAAGTTAAAATAATAGGAAACGTAAGGAATCAACTATTACAGATATTAATTATTTAAACATGCTTCCATGTATAACTTCCAGTTCCATCAAATTTTAATGAATAACAATTCCATTAACATTCCTTTTTATTAAAATCAACAACACTAATTTATAGCTTCATGTTCATTATCCATGTCCATTAAAATATGGAACAAAAATTTTAATTAAACATGCATAAATTATCTCTTAATTTCCATCAAATTATATAAATCAATAGTTTCAAAATAAATATATTTAATTATTTATTTAACAACATTATTGAATTTACATTATTTATCCATTTTCATCAACTTGAACAAACTAAACATATCATAAGAATCATGATATAAAATAAAAAATGTACATAGAACACTATTGTTAAAATGAAGTTGTAAACACACTATCATGATGGAGAAACATGTCATCACTACAACCAAAAACTATTTTCTTCCATTGCACTTGTTTAATATTTTTTATTAATAAAACCACCCACACCAAAAGATATAAATCTTGATCGATTTCTGAATTCATATAAAACAATAGTAGAATAAATAAATCCCCAAAAAAATTATTTTGATATTCTTTCATTGAGAATAAAAAAACAACATAGAACTCATATCACATATCATAAAAGGGAGATATATCCCTCCAATGATTCTACACCACATCCATTCTAGATAACAAAAAAATAACTCCAAATAAACAAATTAGATCATCCTCTATAGCATATATAAAATGAATAGGAGGAAATATTACTCATCATAGGATAAGAAAACAATAAAAAATTGGAAATTCATCTTAGAAAATCCCAGATCAAACACAAAATTATTGGATAAATACCTATCAAAATAGCATTATTTCAACCTAAAGAAGAACATATAAAATCATAGTGTTAGGGGAAAATCAAAAGGTTTAAGAATATTAAATGGTTTAAGTGTATTTATAGTAATTATTTCATATATTATTTCATGATGGTAATGGGTCATTTTTTCACAAAGAGTGTGCTATATTTATGAACCAATAAAAAATTCATCCCCAGGATCAACCCAAACTATGTTTAATTAATTTTATGAAATTCTTCCTAACATCATGAGTTTTAAAAAATAGTTATTTCAGGACCAAACCCCAATCCATTAAAATAATGAATATAACATACACATTTTGAATCAACCCCCCCCCCCCATAAACTTCTCTTATCAGGAAAAAAATTCTTCTTTAGGTCATGAACTAAACTATCAAATCATGAACTATAGTTCATGTCATTAAATTATCTAAGGTTAATATTCCTTCTCCAAAAATCTACTGATTCTTCTCTAGGGTTCTACCAAGTACTATGTATCATAGAAACATATAAATGAATGGTCAAAAAGGTTCTACGAACATACATTAATCATTATAAATATTTATGCAGTCAATAGTTTTCTAAATATTTTACTATGTATGATTATTGGATAGACGATTCATACTAAGATGTTGTTAATGTAGCTGATTCTTATTACTCCTAGGTAATGTATATGAAAATAGATGACAATGAATATGATTTTTAAATAGTCTTAGAATGTTGTTTAAACTGATTAAATAATTTTTCGAGAGATTTATATGTACACTGAGGATGCTAATGTAGTAAATCATGTGTTATATTTTCACAAAATATGTTCCATATCCTTTTTAATCCATCGTTAAAACTTCTAAAAAACTCAAAATATCTTCAAACTTCATCAATGTTTATTCATTTAATGGATGTGTATCTTTAAACTCTTAATTAGCTTCCATATCAAGGTCGACATCCAAAAGAAACTCATTTATTATCTTACCTACATCTAAATTCTATTAACAATTATAGATAACCCTTCATCATTAGTGTAATTATTTAATATAAAGAATGGTAAATCAATCATAACATGTAAATTATTTCTTTTTATTGAGTCTTGACAAAATGAATATCTAAGTTTTATCCTAAAAAATTTATTTCGACATTATATGGAACCACCTCCATAATATCTCAAAAACTCAATCAATACTTATTTACATAAACTTAAACACTCATTATTCATTAAATATAATAAATATAATTTAATCCAATTGGCATAAAAATATCCCCCATTATGTATATTATCAATACCATAACACAACTCTTTAAATTGATATGTGATCTTTTTTCTCAAAATAATCAACAAGAGATACAATGTATATTTATGGTTGGACTTATAATCTAACATAATTTAATTTGAAACTACATTCTTTGGAACTTTTTTGATCTGAATAACAAATTTATCCTCTTGAGAGAAGTACGATACCACACAAATTTCATTTCAAATAGACTATAGTATGGGAAAATCTATGTCTATATTTTAAACCCCTTTATAAAGAAAAAATGTACCTACAATAGTTAAACGATTATATCCATATAAAATCATATATGCAATAAAATTAACATATTTTCATTTTAGTGGATAATAGACAATACATTTATCATGATAAATACGTATCTTTCAAAAATACCCATAGATCCATAAAAACATTTCATGTAAAATCCATAGAACTCTTCATTTTACCCTATTTTCATCAACCAACACTATGCATTCATAAATATGATGGACATAATAAAATTAAATTGTGTTAAGTGTGATTATCATACCAAATTATCACGGTTTATATAGGACATTAGGCATATAGATTCAATATAATATTTTAAAATGATGTTTTCTCATTATGTGAACTCTCCCTCAAGGGTTTCCTATTATTATTTTCTCATCATGTATTTTTATAAACATCATAAAGGACAATCTATTTCTTAAATATTCTGTATAAAACCAATTCTCCCCATTTAATTCTGTGAATTATTGTCCATGATAAAAAATAAATGTGTATAAAGATGTACCATTTTTAACATTCCAACCCAAACCACTATGTTCGAGTCAGAATGCCACATGACCTCATGCATTCTTCCCTATAGACAAGAGGTTACTCACTAGTAGTGGTTTATGATTTTTTGGTGGGGTCACTATACCTTCAGTATCATGTCATCAATAAGATAATAATAATAAAAAAGTTTATAAATAATCATAATAATCATACGGAAACAGAAATATGGAATACAAGTCATAAAAGAGATAAAATCCTCCCAAAGGGGTAAGAAAATCCATGTAAATGAAACATTAGGAAATAAATAAGTAAAATTGGGTCCATTAGAGTCTATTAAGATATACTAAAATCTTTTTAATTTTTTTCATAGCTTTCCATCATAGGGACCATGCACTTTTTTGAGTTTTTAGTCATGAAATTTAAATGTGAACCAAAATTTACAAATACAGTTTGAGTAAAAAACCTAGTCAGAAACCACAAATACATCCTTAACATAAGTTTACAAAATATATAATATTGCATTTAATGAAATGTATAATGCCCAAAAAACCTACAACTAGACATGTTCCAATTCATCATGTACTGACCAATCCTCTAAAAGCCCCAACACCACCATCATTGGCTCATTACTGGTAAAGATGTTAGTTAAGTAAAACATGTTCCATATTTAAGGTAACACAAAGCACCGAACATAGAAGGTGGTTTTAATTAGGAGTGTCACATGTTCCACCATATCAATCTCTAGTCATCTATCCTTTTAAATTTTCATTGGACAAGTCTGTAAGAATTCCATACCATTACCTTCCAATTAGAAACATATTTTCCTGCCTCTACAGATATAGCCACAAAATCCTTTAAGGACATTTGGATTATGTTAGGTCGGTTAACCATCCACTTATTCACATCCCTCTATAGGGATAGCCCGACCCACCTTTATGGACATTTTTACCACATCTCCCCAACCTTATTTATCAAACTGATCATACTGATACATGAATTGTAGTACCATAGTATATAAAACATCATATGAAATAAATTTCATATCAAGGAACAACAAGGAAAACCAAGAACAAATATCCAGAGCCGCAAATAATCACATGTACATAATTAAAAAGGACTCTTGGAAACTCTACCACCCACAAGAAACTATTAACATGCATGGGATAATCATGAATAAAATACATATCATGCCAATATCATATACATGTCCCAAAATGGTAAGGATATTAGTATATCATTATTTTAACATCAACATATTTTTCTGATAAATCTATCATTCCCTGACGCATGCTCACACACTAACAAAATCACAATCACCAAACAAGGACTCCTAGAACCGATTATGATCCCATATGACTGTTGGTTCCAATCTTAAAGGAACTATGTGAAGATAGTAGATGTATTAATATTTATTTAAATGTATCTATTCCAAGAACCCCGATTAAGGATCTTACATGTCATATTTAAAATTAATTTATTTGATATTGATAGAAAAGAATACATATTCATAGGATCTTTTGTGGATGTGAATATTGAACATTTGGAAACACCCATTCAAATTTACATTGTTGTGATGTTAGGATTCCAGAATAGAATCCTTATAGAATTGACCCACTTGTGATCCTTTGATCTCTAAGAGACTCTAGTTGACCTCTAGGTTCTTGCATGATGAATCAATTTTATTTTATTATTTGTGATGATCATTCTTCCTTCAATATTGAATGATTATCTATTGTGTTTCTCATTTTGGAGAGGTAGAGATAAAGAGTAGTTGGTAAAGAATTGAATTTGTGAAAATATTCTCTATCTTGATTGCACATCTTATACAATTGATATAATGATATAATTATAGTGTTAGGGTTTGATTAAAATGTATATTTAATTTCATTCCATCCATTAATCAATATAAAAACCTATAATAAACCCAATGAAAAAAAATATTATTATTATTTTTTTTTTGTCCCATTCTAACATTCAAAAAAAAATATTTTATCCTATTTGTTAATTATTATTTGTCACCGGACAGGGTCTTGGCCCATTCTAACACCTCTACAATTATTGAATACATGAATAAAATTATTTTATTCTCTAAAATAAATATTTTATTCATAAATAAGTAAATAAATACTTATTATATATTCAATAAATTAAATAAGTATATTTTGTTCATAATATAGTGAATAAATATTTATTTGTTTTATGTGATCAGTAAAACATTAATAAATAATTCCTTATTCTTAAGTTTAATATTTATTCCATTTATTGAATTCAAATGGAATTTAATCATGATTAATGGAAATACATAGTGTATGACCCTCTTGGATTCATTTCCATTGGAATTAGGTACGTACACCTAAGGTCCATGATTAATTTTTAGTAATGAGTAAAGGAGCCTAAGAGAAAATATTTAATGTTACAAGAACTAAAACCACATATAAACACTAATTGTGTAATATAATCCCTTTTTATCACTATGTCACCAAGAATGTTACATATCTATATCATCAACATATTTTCCTAATATGTATTTATTTAACTATAAAAAGTAAATATTGGTACACGATATCTATGGAATTTATACGATATTTATATTTTAATCAAATGGCTCGGATATTTTATTCTATAAATATGGATGAGGAAAATCCTTCCTCGACTTATCCATTAATATGATGTATTTATAACACTCCCAGTGTACCGTATCTCACCATAAACATATATTTTCATAGTTTTCATCATTAAATCTAAGTGTGTAAGTCATGAAGTGAATAAATTAAGATAGTAATGTTTAAGGACCATTAAACATGATCAAAAATAGGAATATCTGATGACATCAAAATGTGTGGAATTCATACTGGCAGTTTGTTCTCATAAACTCCAATCATAGATATTACAAAATGTTAACTTCATGAGATGAAGCCTCATCCACTTATGATTACTCACACCTAACATTATATATACTATTTCCCCATCATATTATGTCATATGAATATAGAAATCAATTTAAGAGATATCACCATATCATTTAAAGGTTATCATCATAGTGGGGAACAGTTATGACTACATCATCGGGACAGAAAATTTGGGACATTATCACATCAATATTATGTATAATAAAAATAAATATGTTATGCGTGAGAATACCCAAAATCTCATAAATAATATATCAAAATCATCTGTTCCACCCAGGGTGAATTTAATCAATGGTATTATAATCCTTACCATGGTAACCCTGAAGTCAACTATATATGTTCTGGCCCGACACATGTTGAATCCCCTTCCTGAGTACCACACCACGAACTAAATTTTACTATTTCCTATGTTATTCAAGAATAAAAAAATAAAACTGATTCTGTAATATGATTTTCTAACATCCAGACCCAAACTATTAGGTCTAATCCATAATTCCACATGATCTCATGTGCGCCTCCACATATGCAATAGGTTGCAGACTAATAACAAGGGTTTGAGTTCATTAGTGTGGAGACTATACCCTCAATATCCCGTCATCTAGAAGATAATAATAATAAAGAAGATAATAAATAATCATATTATTCATGTAAAAATATAATTATGTAATATAATTCCTATGAGATATAATTAACTCTCAAAGTGGTAAGTAATACCGATTAAAATAAATATCAGGAGATAAATAAGTACCCTCAGGTCCACTAGATCATATCCCATTCCAATACCATATATGTTATTAGAATAACTCAAACAATGTATACACAAATATTAAATCTTATTTGATTAATATTCATTACAAAACATAATGATCCATGTCATTATTTTACAGTTCTAGTCTCTTTGGAAAGAAGGATATATAAAAAAACTAATTCATAGGTGAACTATATAATATCCCACTAAGTTCTTTGTAATTTGAAATCTTATTAGGCATATCATATATAATACCATAGTTCATAACCTAGGGAAAGGGAAACATAATTAAGGATGATCTCATAAGCTCAATAAGGGTAATCAAGGGATATATAAATGATCACATAAACATATCTTGAGGATAAGTGTATGAGAAAGTTATATTAACATTTTAAAACCATACCCTACATGTCATATATAAAAATCATGGGTCATGGAATAATTCTTGGTAGTTTCCTAATGACTTAATCCTGAAGGAATCAAACAACATAAGCAATAATAGCATAACATTAGTATAAGAAATAATTTTTTAGAATACATACAAGAATTGTAATTCATTTCCTTAGTTTTGAAGTCTTAATTCATGGACTATTATATTAGATTGGTTTCACTCCATAAATAATCATTGTAGTTATCAATTACTCTGAAGATTGTCATAGTGGATAGAGTCCCATAATAAACTAGGAAAACTCCCCATTCAATTATTACTTATATCATGGGTTATCCATATATAACCAGTTCATTAAAGGTATATATTATTCCGAACCACCCATCACATTATGAAACGATACATATTTGTGCCACAGACATCATATAATGTTCATCATCTCATAACCCCTTCAAAAAATGGGTTCTATAAAAATGTCATTATATCATAACCCACAAAAAATAAATAGGTTCTATAAATATATTTTTATCATAATAATAATCCATATAGAAAAAGAATAAGTATGGTATCATTGGATCATATCTCCATTAAAGAGTAAATAACTTTAAAGTATTTCATCTTGGATGTATATGTCTTGAAAAATTCACTCATAATATTTCTTGTGGAAAATATCCTTTTTAATTTGAAACCTCTTCTTTAAAATATTATGGAAAAAATATTCTCTAAAAAGAAGAATTGAAAATTATAATGTAAGCTTAAAATCATTGAGAATTAATGATGGTGGTAAATTCCATCCATTCTATATAACTTCAAATAAAACAGTCCTTTCACATTTTTGTAAAAAAATGTTCAAAATAGTACTTTTTTTACAAAAATAAAGACGAATATTTAAAAATATTTGACAAAAAATAGATAATTATTAATAACTATATAATAAATCATTGGATAATATTAATAAAATTAGAAATGAAAAGTAGAAAAATTGGATATGGGAGAAAAACGTTTTTAACTAAAGAGATAAATAATGCTGGTTTTCCGTAAAAATGTTCTTTCGGTATCATCAGTACATAAAGTGAGGAAAATGATACAAAATTTTTATTTCAAGGAAATAAAAAAATGATAATGATTTTTTTGGGTTAATTGAGAGTTATATCATAATATTTTATACTTGGAATCTTAATCACAAACAATCCAAATAAATAATGAGATTGTAATAAAAAACTTTTATCATGATTTCAACTTGTTCCAAAAGAAATCTAACATCCTATATAATAATAAATTTAATTTTTTTTATAATTCTATATAATATGAATTTATAAACTTATAGTATCAAAAATTATCCACTTAAAATATTTCAACATTCATTTAATAATAAATTCTTAGTAAAATATGTATTTTACAATTTTAATTGTATCATTTTTCATGAGTGTTTTTTCTACTAGTCTGGTCCTTGTTATTTGATCATGGTTCCATAATATCCGGAATATTAACCATTATATTAATATAACATATATTCATTATATATATAGATTCATCCATAGAGGATAGAGATGCAAAAATGAATTACACTATTCATAGAGATGGTAAACTATACATACACATGAACATTTTTTCAATTTTTTAAGGATGGAGTGAAAGAAGGGTAAATATTAATTCGCACTTACAAATTCATTTTTTATATATTTCATATATATTCATTAAACATATATAAATGAAAAATTAATCAAATCAAATTGTGTAGGCGGTAGTCCACACGTACATAAGAGCGAATATATTATTTTCCAATAGAATGGATGGTAAGTAGGTAGATGTGATATTATCTTTATAAGAGTAAAATTCTATAATAAATAATGTATAAAAAATTTAAATCCATTAATATATCGATATTTTATTGGTTTTGATTGAATATGGATTACATTGGTTCTTGAGGCGATATTCCTCCCTACACATGAATAATAGTTTTATTTCCTATTTATTAGATATGGAGATTGATATTAGTAATATAATTAACATAATAACATAGAATTATATGTAAGATAAAACTTTTAACATTTCATCATGGTTTACATATATTTTCATGTGGAATAAGAATAAATAAAAAAGAAAACACATGGTTAAGAACAACACCTCTTCTTCGAACAACCTCTATATGTTTCTAACTAAATCCTTCCTAACAAGGTTTTATAATAAAAAAGTGTAATTTTTTTCATGGTTATGGATGTATGTAAAATATATTTTTGGTATTTAATAAACCAAAATTCTCTTGAAATGTGTAAATTATAGGAGAAAGGATGTCCTTTAATAAGTAGGGGAGAGGACACACTTAGAAAATTTGAAAGGTAATACATATATTAAAGTATTATCTACACCAAATAGAAAAAATGGACCATCTAAGAGTATTATATGAGATAGGGTGCAAACATTTCAAGAAAATAGAATTTATAAAAATATAAGTCATTTTAGGGATTATAATTTTCATTTAAACGCCAAAAACTCATTTTAATCTGAACTTTGGTAATATTTTTTTTTATTTTTAGGATTCATTCTCAACAAAAATAATGTTTAAATGTTAAAATAATATTAATTATTCTAATTAAAAATTTAAAATCAATTTTGTGATATTTAATTCAAAAAAATATTATAATTTAATTTATAATTAAATGCGAAAACGTTGCGAAAATCATTTTTCAAAATAATGTTTTTTCATAATATATAAAAAGTGATTATAAAAAAATTTATATAAAATTTATTTGAATTTAATATATTGGTTTAATCATAATAAAATAGACTAATTTTTCTTTTAATTTTTTTTGAACAAAATATATCTTTGTAAACTCTTTAAATAAAAATTCCATTTTAATAGAAATCATTATTTTTCAAGATTTATCGAAACATTACTCTTCTAAAAAAAGTATTAAAAAAGTACCCCAATATATATTTAAATTTTATTTTCAAAAATAAATTAAATTGTTTCATATAAAATTTTAAAAATTTCAAAAAATAATTTTTATTATTTTTTGAAAAATATATAAAAATATCATTTTAGTGTAAAAATGTATTTTCTAAGCATTTAAAAAATAAATTATTACTTATATGTCAATATATTATCTTTATCAAAATCTTTTGTATGTATTCTTTAAAATATATTTACTACTTTTCATACCATCGATTTAACAGCTAGGTTATAATGGTATACTATATTAGGATTAATCTAAACTCATTGTTGCAAGTATCCCAAGGTATCAAAGACATTAAATTAATTTAAAAATAATTTTATCATAAAATTGCATGGGGTTTCATTATACCCCGCCTAAAATGAATTTCTCATTGAAATTATATTATTCTAATGTATACTAATGAAGGTATCTATGTTTCATCATATCCTTGGGTTGCTGTTTATCTTTTTAAAATTTCGGATTCCTCTAGAGAACATTAATTAGGTGAGTAGTCATGTTCATTAGAACATTATCTCTATGATCCTATATTTCTACTGGTTTTCCTTCATGACAAAGATCATGCTCTAGCGGTATGACCTCTATGTTTAGTATATGTGAAGGATCAGTTTTGTACTTCCTTAGTAGTGATACGTGGAACCCTTAATGAACCTAAGTTAGGTTTTGTGGAATAACTAAGTGATAATCTATTATCCATACTCAATTAATAATCTTGAAGGGGCCAATATACCTAGGGATTATGATTCCGTTATTTTTGAATAACATAACCTTATTCCATGGAGAAATTCACAGAAACACCTTCTCACAGTCTTCAAAATCCAGAAATCATCAGTGATTACAGGAAAAACATTCTATTTACTATGAGTTTCCTTATTGTGATATTGAATAGTTATAACTCTCTATACAATTTCATTATCTAGCCGAAGTCCCAATAGCTTTTTTTCTTTATTTTCATATTAAATCCTTAAATTTATATACTTATTTCCATATATAAATTCATAATGATCCATCTAAAATATCGAGTGAAAGAAATTATTGGAAAAAAATTCACTAAAGGAAGGTGGTCATCTCATTCTCCATTGAGATCCACGGAACATGATCTTAATATATCCTCTAGGGATTGAATTATTATGTCAAACTTACTTTCTGTTTGACAATGATAAGAGATACTAAAACATAACCCTATATCCCTATCCAGTTGAAGATTTCACTAGAACTTGTTGATAAATCCATACCACAATAATATACAATAAAATACAGTACTACATCAATCTTTACTAATCCTTAGTCTATATTTTGGGAAGCTGGTCAAGAGATAAATCTTCACTAATTGTAAATATAAGTGTGCAAACTTTTTATGTTGATCGACTACAAATGAAATAAAATTATGGACTTGAGATGTTTGGGGAATTTGATGACAATATCCATGGTGATGTTTTCCCATTTCCATTCTATTATGGGTAATGGTTGGAACATCCCCATTTTTTTATGTCTCTTAACAATAAATTGATGAAATACATAGCATTGATATACAAAATCTACAAATTTTATCTTCATTATGTTCCACAAAAAATTCTTATTCATATCATTATATATCTCCAAACTTCTAGGATGAATATATAATTACTAACTATGGGCCTCAACCAATATAATTCATCATATTATCTTATTTTAGGAATAAATATAGATTAAAAAAATTCTATAAAAAGGGTAATGTAAATATTGGTTCTCTAGATAACCATATCTTCAGTTCCTAATAATGTTTGTTATATTCATCAATCCAGAGGAACATAGCTCCCTTTCAAAGTGGCTTATTTATTGGATTATATTTCCATGAAATTTGTTCTATAAACCATTGATAATATTTTCTCATCCCCGAGAAAACTATATATCACATACATCATGGTTGTTATTGGACAAAGATCAATAACATCCACCATTGATAGATTAACTATTACACCCTTCATTGAAATTATAATACCCAAAAATGAAACATTTTGTATCCAAAATTCACAACATGTAAATTTTATATACAACTTCACTTTCATTGGGGTGTTTAGCACAATACTCAAGAGATTTTATTCCATTCATTAAACTTTTAATATAAAATAATATCATCAATAATGTATACCCCAAAGTGATCAAGGTAATATCTAAAGATAGTATTCATCATATTCATGCATATCATGGGGGGATTAGTAAGACCAAATGAAATCACTATATATTCATAGTTTAAATATCTTTTGATGAATTTTGTCATAGGTATATCGTTCTTCATGACCCGTAATTAATGATTTCAAGAATAAAGATCAATCTTGTAAAAGTATTGAGCTCCAAGTATGTTATAAAACAAGTCATCAATAAGAGGAATAAGATACTTATTGATGATTGTGATCTTTTCATGTTCATGATAATCAATGAAAAGATGCATTGATCTATATTTATACATAAGAAATAGACCATGTGTATCCCATGGTTAAGAAATATATCAAATAAATCTATTTTTCATATTCTCTTAGATTTTTGTCTTCATTTGCTAAAACTCATTTGGGCCCATTCTATATGGGGATTTTGAAATAGGTCTATAAATAGGTATGAGTTCTATTTATAACACAAATTCGAAATTTTGAGGAAGACTAGGAAACTATTTTGACAAGGCACCCACAAACTCCTACACAATAGGAATATCTTTAATTTTTAGATTCTCACCATCAATATGAGATAAAAACTGATTTTAAAAATGAATCAACACCCATATAATTGATTTTATTTCTATCATAAGTTCATAGTTTTCATCACATTGATAGATGACCATTTTTTTGGTTTGGAATATCAAATGTGACTTTTATTCTATTATAATTGATCTGGAAATTATATAATCAAAGTTAATCCATGATTATGTTGATATAATATTCATCAAATTGGATACTAATAAAAAATTTAGGAAAAAAATTCCCTAAATGCCAAACTAGGGAAGAAATATATACTTGATCTATGAAAATTGTGTGGTTAGAGGATTTCATTGCTATTTAAACTTCTGATAATTAATGTTGTATTCTGATAAGGTTAGAAAATTATTCAGACTTAAAAGAGTTAGTAAACCCAAAATTAAATAATTCATTAGAAGTTAAAAATTGGATGGTATGTTTAAATTTCAACACTTCATTATAAACACCAACAATAGTGATTTCAGGAGATTTACCTGAACCTGTGGTCTTAAAAGGTATTTAACATTGATCTTCATCATGAACCATATTATTTGTGTACTATTTGAGTACTTCTCATACTCATTACATTTTAAACACTATATTGTAGATGGTGTATATTTTCGAGGATTATCATTATTCCCAGTGCACTTAGGAAAACATTCTCTATGTTTACTTCCACACTCATTCATGAAGGAAATCTCATCTAATTCTTTCCATTTTAAAGAATATCCTTTCTATTCCATCTTTCTTTTCTTATCAAATATGTTAGATGGATAGGTAAATCCCTTTTCTATTTCCTCCGTGATAGAACATTAAATGATTTTTACATATCTACTAATTTTTCTTATAGATAACCCCATTTGGAGAATCTTTGTAGGACATAGAATAATTAATCAACTTTACATATAGTTTTGATGATAATATCATAAAAATACCTCTCAAGTGTTGAAATTTTTTTACACAGGTACTAATGAAATCATTATAATTCTAAATTTTCTCGAGAAATTATTTCTCCATTTTTAGATAAATAATATGAGTAATTTACTTATTGAAAAATAATATCACTAACTTATCTCACTCCATAGAGTAAATTTATTCTTGTTTCATTGTGTTCTTTATAATATTCCACCATTGATCTACTTTGTATTCCAAACAATATATAGTAAAATTAACTTTTTTATGATCAAAAATGGAGAAAATATAATATCATTTCAGTGGTTTTTATCCATTTTTTCTGAAACTAATCAATCAACAGTACAACTAAATGGAGTCTAATATTTCCTCGTGAAGGAATCCCAAAAAAATACCTCCTTTCATCACTTGAAAGAATAGCATGACTGATAACATAGGAAATTTGTGTAAGAATAAAAAGGCAAATTTTCATTCCATATCCCATAATATTTAGTTTCTTTGGATGAAAATCAATTAATTTTCCATCACATTCATTATTAAAATGATTCCTTCAGGTTCCATCAATTGGTTAAAACAAAAATTAATTGAGAGAGAAACAATATTCTTAACCAAAAACCAAATAATCATAAAAAATCTGGGATGTCTAAATGAAGACACATTCTTATAAATCTATGAATCCTTATTATTATCCAATTTCATTAATTATCATTACTGAAAAATTAATATTTAACATAATGAATATACCTATCTCACATTCTCACACTACTATTTTCTCATCCTTATTTCTAAATATAGCTAAATCTTTTTTTAAAACTAATTATAATAACCCATTCATTTTATACATTAATATTAAATCTTCTTAAACTAATATTCATTTCATAATATAATAATCCATTCCCAAATTGTATAGGTATAGTTCCATTAGAAAATTTCATACATAAAAAACTGATTCATAAGTAAACTAATTGATCTCCCACAAATTTCTTCATAACTATGACCCTTCCTAGACATATCATATAGAATACCTTTCTCTATAACCAGATATAAAGGACACATAAGAGAGGGTGTTCTAAGATTCTCTGTAATGGTGTACAAGTGGGATATCAATGATCAATTAAAAATAAAATGATTATAATATTATCTGAACATGATCATAACATTTGAAAACCATAACCTCTATATCATAGATCATAATCTTCAGAAATGGAATAAATCATGGTATTTCATAAGACATGAATCATAATAGAATCAAATAACATGATCCTTGGGAGCATCAAATTGGAATAAGATATAAGTTTTTTTCATACACATAATAATAGAGAATCATTTCATTGGATGTAGTGGACCACATATGAGGCTATCATATTGGATTGGGTTTAATCCCCAAACAGTCATAGTAGTCAAGGTTCTCATTTAGGAATATCATATTGGACAGAGTCCCTTACTCAACTGGATTCACTCACAATTAAATCCCTCTTTATCTCGTGAGATATATATAATTTTTAAATGAAATGAAGGAAAATGTAATTATTATACCAACCATAATATAATGAAAACAATAAATATGTTCTCCATGAGGTCAAAAATCATTAATCATATCATATACATGAAAAATAAATGAACTTTCATAATCATTTAATCATGTGATAACTCTCATAAATGAAATGGGATTCATAAACATCTTATCAGCATAATCATGAATAATCTATGGAAAGAATAAAAATGGTATTAATGAATCATATCCCTATTTAATCATATGTAATATAAAATAATTTCATCTTATAATAAGAGGTCTTTAAATGATCACTTCAAATATTTATCGAGAAAAATAAAAATTTAATTTTGAATCACTTCTTCAAAATCTAAAAAATTTAATATATTATGGAAAATAATTAACTAAAAATAAATGTGAAAATGTATAAATGAATCATCAAATCATTTACCAGACATAATAGTTGGAAATACCATTCATGTCGTGTAAGTTAAAATAAACCATTCTATTCAATATTTTTTTAATAAAGTTAGAAAATAACTCTATTGGAAAATGAAATTATGATTCCATTAAAAAAATGTAAAAAATTCATTCATGGGTAGAAATTAATCTAAAAAACCATTATAGAATAATAAAACAGTCATTAATTATTTTATAGAAAACATAGATATCAGTGAAATTTTTTTTACTAAAAAGATAAATAAGCTCAGTTTTCCTTAAAAATGTTCTTTCTATATCATGTGTAAATAAAGTGAAGAAAATGAAATGAAAAAATTTATTATAAAGATATAACCATATTATAATAAATTTCCTGAATTTCATTAGAGTTATATTATATCATTTCACCATCAGAAACAATCCTGATAAACAATGAGAATGTAACATAAACCCACTACCTCAAGTTACATATTAATTCATCGAAATCACTCTAACCATCATTATAATAAATTTAAAATTATTATATTTAGATAAAAAATAATTTATACACTTATAATATCATAAATTTAAACATATAATATTTCAAAATCCATTGATATATAATTTCATAGTAAAATTACCATTTCCTGGTGTTAACAATTTAATTTTTCATAAGAGTGTTGGATTAGCAGTTCTAGTCCTTTTACTTTGATCATGGATTTATCATCTCCAAAATGCTAATAATGATATAAGTATCATATATATTCATTTTATATGTATATATAGATTAAAATATAAATGATATATATAGATAAATTAATTACATCATTCATGTAGATGGTAGTCCGTACGTACACATAAACCTTATTTTCACTTTTTGACGGATGGAACAAAAGAAACATAAATATTAATTCACCTATAAAAACCATTATTATATTATATATATCATATATATTCATTAAATATCTCATTATTACCATCCATAAAATGAAAAAAAAAATCAAATCACTCCATGGAGGCGGTGTCTAAACATACACTACTCTAAAAGGGGGTTTTCCCACGCATCTATTCCAAAGGGTTTAAAAACCATAGGAATATATCTTTTTTTATTATCTATTACCACAGTTTTATTAAAACTAGGGGTAACCATCATGCTCCTCTCCACTAATTGGATAATTATATTTTTCTACTCCATCCTCATCCATCATAATTCTCCATGAACCCTCACTTCCATCACACTATTTCATCGTGCTCCTCCACTCTTCCATCGCGCTCCTCCTTGAACCCTCGCTTCCCCGACTATCGACCCTCTCCTCCCATCCCCGACCACCATCTCCTGGCCATTCGACCTACACCTCCTGGCCATCTCCTCCCCTCTCCAAACTTCACCTCCCATCAATCTAACCACATCGACCCAACAATCTCCTCCCCTCCCCGGTCTCCGCCTACACTCCAAACATCGACCTCTCGTCCTTCGCCTCAGCCTCAATGTCACGACCTCTGCCTCCCTGCCCCCAGCTCCAACGACATCCCCCCTCTCATATACCTCTCTTCCAAAAACTTCCCCTCTCAGATTCTTCTCCTACCATCCTTTTCCTCTGCCTCAATTTCCCCAAGCTCCTGCATCTTCCTGTCCCGGCCTCCGCCTCCCTGCCCCCAGCTCCAGCATCTAGGAATGAATTTTTTTTTTAGTTTTTTATTCCTTTTAAACAAATCAATAATTCTTATATCAATAGCCTCAAAAATTTGACTAAAAAATTTATCTTTTTCATTGTTTATTTAATCAATAATCATTTATCTTAGAGGTAAATTCTACTTCCTCTCATTATTAGTGCAACATCCTTTTTCTTTTACAATGTTTTATACCACTGCATTTTGTTTGTTGGATATAACTGAAAACACTACTAATATAGGATCATATTAATAGCCTCAATAATTTTACTTCATAATAGCACTTTTGCATTAATTTTTAATAAATAATAATTCTTCTTAGAGGTAAATTCTACTTCCACCAATTTTTATTGCAACATCCTTTTTCATTTACAAAGTTATATACCACTGCATTTTTTCTATGGATATAATTCAAAACACTACTAATTTAGGATCATGTTGTTGAGTTCTTTTATAATATTACCTTCCAACATAAACATTTCAAGAAGTCTCCTATATGTTCATTCCAATTTTATGATCTATATGTTATTTCATTGTAGTTGATTATTCATAGTAGTGTAAGAAAAAAAATTCATGGATTTCCAATCTTCTTGAGACCCTATCATTAAATACAAGTAATTAAGGGACTAATTTTTCCCCATTGGTAGAAATATACACTATCTAAGCCTCCTTATATTGTTTTTTTAAATTGGTTCTCATATAATGTCAAACATATTGGTTTTCAATTTTGAATTTAACTCTAGAATCTTATAATCCTCAACTACACCTGATCACTAATGAGACTGCTCTATAACAAGTATGTCCCTTTATTGTTGAGTTGTAGTTTATCCTCCAGGAACCAAGAAACTCCAATGAAATACATATAAATTTACACCATCTCTTTCACATATTTTATTAGTTCTAGTGTCGATGCATTATGATCTCCACCATCGATTCTATCTTCTTAATCTGAGACATTCATTTCTTCTAGAATTTTGACAGCATAGTCTAGGAACTACTCCAATTCCCCGAGATAGAAATCATAACTCTTATATTGAGTTCAACCCACCCCTTAATTAATCAGTAAAACTCCCTTTTGGTTCATTTCTTTTCACTATATAGGATATATTATACTATAATGAAAAATATTTGGGTCCATACCTTCCACAACACCAATAAAACCCTTGAAATCTATAACTTTCAGGTTGATTCAAGATCAATACATCTCTATGTTCTAGTATTCATGATTTAGTTTATTCCTACTTCACAATTGAAACAATATATTGTATCTCCACACATGGGTGGCTCTATGATTGCATAAAAAATCAGCGGCTACATGCTTAGGAACAAACATACCATAAAGACTATATCAAAGATCCAATGACCCACATTTAATCTATATTATCCCCACATGTCCCAGAAACTATACATTCCTATTCTATATTCCAATCTCACCAAGCATAGATCACCCTTATTGTTTCTTCAAACCATAATAGTCTCACCATGTCAAACCATGTAAATGAAAACTCATAATTATATCATCATTTTATAATTCAACTAGTGTTCATTCATAGTATCACCACTATCAGAAAAGCTTATCCTAAGTTTATAGGGTCATGCGCATAATCACATTTCCATTGAAAAATGTAATCTCTATCGAAACACTAACTTAGAGAGTGTATTAATCTCAAGATCACCAGGTGTCTCCATATGCCTGAACCCAAACTCCTCCAAGAGTGTTATTACCCATGGGCATCATACATTCTATCCACCATGAATGCAATTGTTCTACCTCATATGTACCAATGTCACCTAGGATAGGAATCTAAATGAGGCTTCCCATCCTGAAACTATCTATAGGGATAAAAGAACTAGCACATAAGTACTTATCTCAGAGAACCCAAGTAACCACCTAAAACACCTATCAGAAATACATTTTCAAATTTTTGTGAATTGATATCCAAAACTGAAGTTTTTTACTTATACCTCACACCCCTAAATTTTCCTAAAAAAATTCTAACCAATGTGATGGGTTAACCTCAAAGGTCATATTATTTTTAATTCCAAACTTGGAGTCATGATAAATAAGGACACCGCTCTATCAAACCTACTCCACACAAAATGATGAACAGTGGTCATAACTATGGGTTTCACTTATCCCCATCTCAAGGTAATAGAGAATTTAACATTCCAAATACGTACTTTTATGTTTCAACCACCCAATGAAGTTAATTTCGACCTACCCACTCCCAGGTCAAGTATAAACCAACAGTTTCATAAGTAATCACAACACATATCAAAACAAGCTCACTCAAACTATGACCTACAAAAAAATTCACTACAGTTTCAAAGACTCTGCATCATAGGAATACCACATAACTTTGGCACTCTTAATATCCCCAAACACCCAAACATAGGGTCCATATCTACTACCCATCATGTCATAAATATATATATATATATATATATATATATCACAATTATTTTCAATACACATTAAAATTTTATATGAACCCAGAAATTCCATAATGATGGATTAGATAAATGAAATTTTAATTAAATTAGATCAATTATATAATAGAATAGTTTAAATAAAAATTTAGTCCTATGTAACATAGAATTTCCACAAACATGGGTTGGCTAGTCCCAATGAAAATATCCATAACATGTCATGAAACGTTCTTATTCTATTTTGTACCTTTCCAAAATAGTAAGACTAAAAAACCACTAATAACATTTTACTAGGTCCTACCACCAATCGGTTCTTGCACCATTGGTAGATATAATATCTCAGGAATGTCGCCCCATATGATAGAGGATGTTGACTAACAATTAGGGTGTCATGTAGTATGGTGGGAGAATATATCCGCATATTCAATTAAAATACATTAGAAATAAACATAATAATATAAACATATGTAAATAATGAATTTAATGAAAAAATGATATTTTTAAATTATAATAAAAATAATCCATAAAATAAAAAATTAATTTTATGGAATATATTCATCTTTATATTCAACTCGTAGCATGGGTAGTAACAATTATATTGGAGGTGGTGGTTTCAGATCATATTATTAGAGGTTAGTAAAAGCTATTTTAAAATTTTAATTGATTCCCATTTCATAAAAAAATTTTTGTTTGATGATGCCTTGGCTTCTTTATTGGGGTGGGTTGTTCTTGTTGAAAGATTAGTTCTTGTTGAGTCATAGATTTTTGTGTGTCTAGAACTAATGTTTGGTCTTCCATGAATTTCATTGGCACAAATCTAATTTGGTGACGATGTTGTGATAGGCACTACTTGGATGTTTGAAGGTTAGGCATTTGGATGCCTGCAACTTTTTGAAGGATGGTTTTATGTAATAATAGTCCATGTTTTGGGGGGTGATAGGAGTCAATTATAAAAATGAATTTGTGCCCATGAATTTGGATCTCTAGTTAATGTTTTGTAAGGAAACAACTCGTTTATTTATTTCATGAAATAATTTGTTAGCCTGTGATAATTAATGCACTGCATCTTTTATTTCTCCTAGTTAAAGCTCTCCTAATGGACAATGGAGGCTACTTCATCATTTTGTTATGGTTCAGAGCTCAAGTTTTTGGTGGAATTTGGATACGCATTGACATATTTTGTATACATAGACGTTCCAAATTTCTTGTAAAATCCACGAGCATTATGGGATAGGATGTTTGGAGCATGTTAATCTTTTTATACATTTAAGATTGCATAATATTTGGTTCATGCAAATACTTTTGGAAGGTTCTGTGAAATTAATAATCAGGAGCATGAAATTTTCAAATATTTGGGGACATTAACACTTCATTCATTTAATTTTCATGGATTATAATTGAACATCATACACTAACATTTGTTGGAATTGAGCCTTATTTAAGGAGAGGTTGGATGTATTTTCATTTCACTGATCTTATCATGGTTTTTTACTTTTAAATTATGAAAACATTCTCTCTTTTAGGAGATTTTAGTTGAGGGCCTAGAGCTTTGTTTGAATCTAGTTTGACAATCAGAAAATTATTTCATGGATGAATGTTATTATCATCAGGATGAACAGTATTATAAACCAATTAATTCTTACTAACTTGGAAATATACACAAATATATGAAACCATAATCCCCTTGCTGAAGCGAGAGTGTTTTTTGAATTATTATTTCAATCTTCTAGTGGGCATGGTGTGATTTGTTCATGGCCTTAATAGTTGGAAGTGTGTCTTTGGTAGCTGAGGTTTAACCAGGTTTTGTTAACTATAGTTATTTTTTCAGGGCTTAATAGTTGGAATTGTAGGATTTTTTAACTGGGGTTTGTTGTTAACTAGGTATTGGTAGCAAGAGTTTGTTGTTTTTTACACCATCCTTTAAAACCATCCATTATCACACTACAATTTTTCAACTCCATGAAAGTTTAATGAGTATGTAGCAAGAATGGATCTTGTTTTCCTTTTGATTATTTGTTTGCAAAGCTTTTTTTTGCAATACATCAACTCTTTTTTGATTTCTTTTCAAGAAAACATTATGATGGTCTAGGGTAGGATAAGATGTAAAATGAATTGCCTTGATTCTGTTTCTTATTTTAATCTCATTTTTTGAATCATGACATGTTTAGTCCTTGTATTATTTATTATGTGAATAAAATAACCCTTTTAATTAAAAAAATATAATTGGAATATCAGAAGATAAAACTATGAAAACTAGGACAGATGGTCTTTAGTATCAACCTGGACCCAACACCCATGCTTAGTCATAGAAATCATACAATCAAAAACATCAAGTGCTTTCATAAACCTAAATATACAATATAATATTGATAACAACTCAAATTCTTGACTTCTATGGAAGAAAGTTCATGGTTTTATTATAACTCGGTAAGACTCAAAATATAGTGTCCATAAAATTAAAATTCAATTGTTTTTTCATTGAGATGTGATTTAATAATAAATTAGTTATTATCGTATTAATATTTTACTAATTTATAATTTATGTTATAGTGTAATAATAATACTTCTGATGTTTGATCTCTACAATGGAACTCAACTTCTTTTTGTATCTACTTTTTCCATCACATGCGAGTCTATAATCATGGTACATGTCAGATCCTAAATGTTAACAATGTAAAAAACCAAGTAAACCAAGGAAATAATAATCCAAGAGAACCTATAAGGATCATTATATAATTATCTCTCAATAAAACTCATACAAAATACAATGGGGTGAGCCTTTCCATTCTTCCTAATCTATTCTTCCAATATAAACCCAAGGAACCATCCTTGACATTTAGAAAAATGGTTGTATTATAACCCATATCTTATGATGGTGGTATTCCAACCAAATAGATCAATTCTAATCCAATAAAATCATATTTAATAATTAAATGAGGGTATTCCATATGAATCCAAAATAGTAATCGATGACATTTTATACATAAGACATTACATAAATCCCAAGGGATATTCCCCTTGTTATTTCACTTCAATTTCCCTAATTTTAATATCTTATGAGAACCCTAATCACGGTGTGTGTGTGTGTGTGTGTGTGTGTAATATTTAGTGTTAGATATTAATGTAATAATGTGTATTTGATTTTTCAATTGATTTTAAATTCAATTATTTTACAAAAATCACATTTGCCTTTTTAAGTGTCTTGTTATGACTTGTTCCACTTGGTATATAATAGGTATTTATGGGTAATTATTTTATTAAAAAAATTCATGAAGTGATTTAGTTTATTAAATTCATCTTCTATAATATTTATATTAATATTTAATGCCCATTATTTTTATATATAAATAATCTAAATGATTTTCATTCTTGGAGATGAAGTGGCTTTCTTTAAATATCATTTCCCACTTTGATTTAAAATTTTACCCATGGAAAATATTAAATTAAATTAATATAAAGCTATTTTAAAATGTTTTTGATGATGGGTGAATTTCTTATCACTCCCTTGATTTTTAAATGAAATACATCATGTTTAATGGTGTCTTTTAATGTTAAATGATGATTTTTTTTATGTTTCACCTATGGGAGGAGAAACAATTTTCTCTCCCTTAGTTCAACTATAATGAATTTTTGTATGGATGGGAATGGTTAATTTATTTTCTTCTGAAAATTTATGGATAAATTTTTTCATGAATTTTCAAAAATATAACATTTAAATCCTTGTTCATTCATATGGGTAAGCAATTCCCTTACTATCAAAGAATAATTTTCTCTAAATGATATTATAGCTTCCCATTTTTTTATTTCTATGAAACTACTATCTCAATTATGTCTAAAAGTGGAATTTACTCTGATTATCATGAGTATATATTCACCATGGGTGGGTCTAGGTGTAGGGGGGATGGGTGGTGGGGGAGGGGGCTGGGTGTGGGGGGAGTTGGGGTTGGGTGCTGGGGGAGGGGGTTGGGTTTAGGGTGTGGGGATGGTTGTAGGGGGATGGGGCTGGGTAGAGGGGTGGGGGTGGGTGTAGGGGGATGGGGGGTTGGGTGTAGGGTGTGGGGCTGGGTGCAGGGGGAAGGGGGAGGGGGGGCTAGGTGCAGGGGTAGCCTTCTTCTTTAGTTCTCCTACCTCAATCATTTCAAATATCTACATTACCATCAACTACTGTGTAGAATCCCACCATGTTCTTCGTCATGCCCTTACCATCAGAGACACGTTACTCAGAGATCCTATAATTCAGGCTTGGTCAATAGGTTGTTCTTCTAATTTCCTTGATATTTATTCTCATATGTCCATCATGTTAACTATCAATGATTTTTTTGATTTTTTGGTTTTAGATCTTTTTTGCTTTAGGTTTATATCCACACTGAGCCCAAACATTTACTGCATGAACAAGTTTTCCACATTGAGTAGTTTTGTTGTTAATTGATTGAAATTTTAAATAAGTTTTATTTTATTTCCACAATCTTTTCTCAATTTCCTCAATAGTGTTTTGTTCTCGATTTTCATAATGTATATATTTCAATTCATTTTTATTGAATTGTGTCATCTATTTCCTATTTTAATGGGATAACCCAATTGTATAGAGGGGTCAAATTCTTTAATCATTGTTGTAATCGGTGATCCTGTTATGGTCATGGAAGCAAATTTAATGCCCAAGGATGTAATTGATGTCTTTTTGCAGGATAGGAATGTGGTTTTTACCCAAGTATAAGGTCCTTCAACTTTTTACTGAAGTTTTTGGCTGACAAACATGAAATATAATTCATCAAATATGTTTTTGAGGAATTAACGATGCATGGGCTGTCATCGAGTATTTACACCTACACCGTTATGATGAACATTTATTGTAAGAGGCATCGAGGGTAGTGTGAAAATGATCTTGAATATGCTATTGATATTTTAAAATAAATAAAATGCAGTGAACATACTATTCTTGCTTTGGATCTTATTAAGGATTTGAGGTTTTTAGGATTTCATGTGAAATGTTCTTGTTATAATACTTTATCTATGGTATGTGTCATAGCAGGGCGATGTGTTTATGGTTTTTGAATAAATGAAAAATTGTAGAATACCCTCGAATTTTTATATCTACAACATTTAGATTGAATGGATTTGAAAAACAGGGATCTTGAAAAAGGTATGTGATTAATTTTAGATTATATTATGGATTATGGGGTCATTTTATTTTGATTCATGTTCTACGAAACTACTAAATTCTCCCCAAAGATTTCTGATGCTGGATACTATAGAGAGCCTAAATCTCTTTCAAATGTGTCCCATAAACAAAAAATATCAAACATCCTCCCCCATGATTCTAACATCCTCCATGATTTCTTCCTTTTTAGCATCTACAGTGCACCAAAATCGTGCACACTCATCCTCTCAGGGCAATTCTTTTTAGGATATTTATCCTCCAGTCAAAAATCCAATGTGTGCCACATAAACAGTCAAATTCCCATTATTTTGAAATTCATTTTTTATAAAAAAATATTCTATAAATTTTATAGTAGAACCAAATTGGTATCCCCAACACTGTTAAAATAGTTGACCTTTACCATAGAACCTTCATAGTCAGTTCCAACACATTATAAAATTACATTTTATATATGTTAAATGACATAAATCATGCTATTAAGGAAGGTTGAGGTGGGAGGGTGTGGGGTGGGGGTGCTTATGATGAGGGGGTTGTTTCTACTAGTATTCAGGGGAGGTGGGATGATTCTAGGGAAGAGGTTAGGGGGTGCAGGAGAGGGGGGATAGTGATGGGGAAGAGAGGAGGGGTTTGTATAGGAGAGTGGGTGTGTACGGTGAGGGGGGAGGGGTGTCCAGTTGGGAAGGGGAAGTGGTGGGTGTGCAGTGGGAAGGGAAATGGGAGGTGTTTTCACATGTATTCAAGGGAGGGGGGCTACTGCTGGGGAAGAGGGAAGGGGGTGTTCCGGGGGGGCTATTACTAGGGAAAAGGGCAGGGGTGTGTGCATGAGAGGGGGTGATGGGGGAAGGGTGTGTTATGGGAAATAGGAAGTGGGAGTGTGCATGGTGGGGATACAAGTAATTAGGGGGGGGGGGTTGGAGCCTGTGAAGAGGGTAAGGGGTGATGGGGAAGAGGGTAGGGGTGTGTTCAGGGGGGGATGGTGCCGAGGATGTGGGAAGGGGGTGTTGGGGAAGAGTGCAGGGGTGTGTGCAGGGGGCAGTGTGAAGGGGGTATGGGGGGAGGAGGGGTGTGGGGGTGTAGGGGGAGGGGCTGTCTTGGAGTGTTTAGGGGTAGGGAGGGGGTAGTACAAGAGTGTATTGTGAGGGGGTAGGGTGAAAGGGGAGGGGGGTTGTCCTGAAGGGGAGTTGGGGGATGTGAATATATGCAAGTTAATGAGCTCAAAATAGAGTTTGACTTATTGTTTTTGGATTCCGGATGGTTTTTCCTTTTTGATCATTTGATGATTTTGATGACATTTATTGGTATGTATGACAGGGATTCATGCAATGTAATGAACCAACAACAAAACATATCTAGTGAAATTGATTTTCTTCTACGACATGCAACCAGGATTCACGCGAATATAAAATTCAGGAGGGAATGGTTATTTTATACCATTTTTTCAATACACTAGTAACCATTTGTTATGTTTGTAATAAAATTTACTTGGAATACACTATTCTTATAGAATTTATGATTTTGAGTTTACTCCTGAGTGTGCTTTATTCGATCTTCTGGGCATTTCTCAATATCATGGTTGGATAGTTGATCCCCAAGTATGAACTTTTGAATCATGTACCTATATATTTTTTATGAAAAAATACTTTATACATTCTCTTAGTTTATAGTTTTCTTTTTTCTTTTTTCTCCTTGGATTTTCTTAATATGCATGTTTGCACATATATGCATACATGGGGTGTCTAGGGGGTTTTGAGGGGGTGTCTAGGGGGGTCCAGTGGGGGTGTCTAGGGGGGTGTCTAGGGGGATGGAATGTCTAGTGGGGGTCCAGGGGGTGTCCAAGGGGGTCTGGGGGGGGGGGGGGGGGTCTAGTGGGGGTGTCCAAGTGTTTCAAGGGGGGTGTGCAAGGGGGTTTTTCCCAGGGGTGTCCAAGGGGGTTCAATGGGGGGTGTCCAGTGGGGGTGTCCAAGGGGGGTGTCTAGCAGGGGGTCTAGTGGGGGTGTCAAGGGGTGTGCAAGGGGGTTATGTTCATAGGGGGTGTGCAAGGGGGTTTTGTCCATTGGGAGAGTGGGGGTGTGCAAGGGGGGAGGGTGTGTGCTGGGGGGTTTGTCCAGGGGGAGGGAGAGGCTGTAGGTGGTTTCCAGGGGGAGAGTGGTTGGTGTTCAAGGGGGAGGGAGAGTGATGGGGGTGGTCTATCCAGGGGGAAGGGAGGGGCTGAAGGGGGTGTCCAGTGGGAGAGTGGGTGGTGTGTAAGGGGGTGTTGGGGGTATGTCTAGTGGGGAAGGGAGGGGCTATAGGGGTGTCTAGGGGGAGAGTGGGGGGTGTCGGTTTGTCCATCTAAGGGGGAAGGGAGGTGTGGTAAGGGGTGTTTAGGGGGAGAGTGGGGGTTTGCAAGGGGGGAGGGGTGTGGTTTCATATTAAAAACATTTTGGATTATAGGAACAAGGTGAAACCAATGTGGGGAAACTATTATTTCTGGTAAAACCATCTATACCAATGGTTTGACGACCATGGGTATATATGCTACTGCAAAACACTCTATACCTACGGTTTGAAAACCGTGGGTACATATGCTGCTGTAGAACCCTCTATACCCATGGTTTGACAACCATGGGTATATATACTACTACATAACCGTTTATACCTATGGTTTGTTGATGCATGGGTATAGATTTATACCCACGATCTACCAGAACCATGGGTAAGTTGAAATTTTAGTGGGCTATACCGACTGTTTCTGCAAAACTGTGGGTATAGGGAAATATCGACGCCTCAGGATCCCACAGTTCATCAAACCATGGGTGTAGACTATACCCACGGTTTTATGGGATATACCCATGGTTTCAAACTATGGGTATAGGGAAATATTCCAGTAGAGATACGCAAAAGGGAAATTAATGTTTTCCATTGGATTGGAATGTAAAAAGATAGATATGATATTATAATTAAATAAATATAATAATTTCATAAATATCATCTATATATATATACTTTAATACCATATTTATATACATTCGTGAGAGGTGGTGACGTAAAATTAAATACATCATATTTTATGTTTGTAGGCTCCCATTCACATAAATGACGGGTTTGTTTACCATTTGAGGAAATATGAGATTAACATAGGTAATTCCATTAACATAAAAAACTCCAGAGTATTTGGAATGAACTTTTTTATTATTTATTCATGTTTGAAGATGATTTGAAGGAGGTATAATATGAAATAAAATGGAAAAACATGCTTAATAAATAAACATCTTCTTCGGACAACCTCTTTAGGTTTATACTTATTTCTTTCCTAAGATGGTTTTATAATCAAAATAGGAACTCTATTCCAGGATGATGGGGGAGAATAATTCATGTCTATAGGTATTAGATGAAAAACAAATCACTTTATTTATGGAGAGGATAGTAGATGGGGTGTACTTTTATAAGTGGTGGAGATAACACACTTGGTATTTTTGAAAAGAAAAAATTATATTTATGTATTATTCAAATAAAATATCTCAAAATTAAACCATTATTTAAATATTAGATGATATAGGTTGTAAAATATCAATATAATAGAATTTATAAGTTTATTTAGGTCATTTTTAATCATTAATATTTTATTTTAACACCTGTATAAAATTAAACATTTATAGTGGTAATAAATTTTTACTTTCTTTAAGAATCATTATGTTAAAAAATGAATTAAAACTTATTGAATATTATTAATTAGTCTAATTCAAAAATTGGAATCCATTTTATAAAATATATTTCATTTAATATTCTGAATTTATTTTGAAATTAAACGTAAAAATCAAAGAAAAGCTATATCCCAAATAAATTTTTACTTAAAGATAAAAAAATTATATCAACATTAAAAAAAATGAATATAATGATATAAATTGAATTAATAATAATATAAAAGTAATAGTTTTACTTTTAAAACCATTAAAAATAATGTAACTTATATAATATTTAAATGAAAATACAATTTTAATAAAAATATAAATTTTTAACAATTCATTCAAAAATTAATATTTTTATAAAATTCTCAAAAATTAACAATATGATAATTTTTACATGTTGTTTTTGAAAATAATGTTCAATTAATAAAATTATTTTTATAAATTTGGAAAAATTAATTTTTTTATTTGTTAACAAATATTTAAAAAATAATTTATTGGGGGGAATTTATTCTTGAAGAAATTACTAAATATTAAGTACTTATTTATCAACAAATTTTATTTATATAGAAAATATAAACATAGTTTTAAAATAATAGTTATTCATATTCATAGAAACATTTTAATAGTTATATTATAGTAGTATACTAAAATATGATTAATTTATACATAGGGTTTCATGTATCACATGCTATTGAAGAGATTAAAATTATTTAAAAAATAATATATAATAAAATCATAGGGTGTTACCGTAATCCTCTTCTTAATCATCCATCATAGGTCCATTTCCATATGTTGAGTCTATAGTAATGAAATATAAAAGAACAAATTAATTCCTAAGTAAGTTGTGAGTTCAAGACATAGTCATACACCACTATTGATTCCTTAACATAAGTGCACATAATATAAAATAGTTTATGTAATTACAGAGGTAAATCTCAAATAACATAAAACCATTAATTTTCTGAGTCTTTTGGGGATAACCAAGCCACCAGGAACCCCATCCCCACCTTAATCAGCATGTTGTCTATATGGATGTCAGAAAACTGAAAAAAAGTTTTACCTTTAAGGTTACATAGCTCACCCTATCCATATGGTAGTTTTAAATAGGAACAATGTACGTTACACCATGTTGATCCCCTGTTAGATTTCCATTAAAAAACCTATATCCTAATTCCTTAAGAAGACTATACTGGTGTCTACTATTCAACCACCTATGAACATACCTCCAAAAGGATATCCATACCCACCTTTAAGTGTGTTTGTATAATTCTAGGTTGGTTAACTAGCCACTTATACACATCAGTCTATAGTTATAGTCATGCCTTCTTTTAAGGATTTTTGGACATAATTGTACCAACCTCAATGCTCATCTCAATACCTGAAACACAGTTTCGTAGGATATGCACCACCATTAGAAATAAATCTTACATAAATGAAAAAAAAGTCACACCAAGATGAAATCTAAAGAGTCACACATAATCACATGGTCAAAATCAAGTAGACCTCCTTAACACTCATGCACCCACAAGAAACACATACAACCATGGGTTAATCATGAATTAACAACATATCATTACAATATCATATAGATGGTACAAAATGGTAAGGAACATCATAACTCATGGTTTTCACATCAATTTCATGGTCCCTTTATGATGTTTTTTGAACCATGTTCGTACACGAACTAGATCACAATCACACTCCAATAACCCCTCAAACTAAATCTGATCCAATAAGAAAACTGTTCTAGGGTAAGGTAAATAAGAATTTTCCAAAGGGTAATTTGAATTTTTATTAAATGTATATTATAATCTATAGGGTCCTAAATCTCAATCTATGAGGTTGAGAGAAGGGATCTCTAGAAAATTAAGAGGCTCCATGGGGAAAGTCAGGGAACTACAACATGGAGGAGTATTGAAAATCACCAACATATTTTAATGGTTACCATGACAGTGAAAGGGTTAACTTGGAGAGACCACCATGATGTTATTCTAACAGCTATGGTATAGGAACAAACAACCACATTAAATAATATGGTACTACTACATGGAATACACTAGAGAAAAACATATGTAGTATAAAGAGAAAGACTGCACCATGAATTGCATTAGAGAATGACCACCACTATGACAAGAGGAAGATTGCATTGTTGATTTTTCTATATATCCCTTCAAAGATCTAGAATGATTTCGGCTAAATAGGAATATCAAGATATTTAACGGTTTGGTCCACATGGAAAATACCTCATTTAAGCTTCATGATTTCCATTATAAATTTGCATACATCTTCCCAAAAATCAAATCCAAAATAAAAAATTTAAATCTATAAGTCTTGAATATTAAAGGCTGGATGAATGGGTGTACTAGCTATCTAAAACTAATGTGTGAAATGGTTCTACAGCATGGTCCAAGCATCTATGGTTTATCCTTCTCAAAAGTCCCTCCAAAATGAAGGATACAGTGAAACCTACATCACTACTATGTTTCCCTTACTAATGTGGTTTTCCCTAAACTCCACAATACTTATACAACAGAGCTACGATAACCATGTAATGTTGGCATGTTGATCGTGGCATGGTGCTACCATTTTTGGCCTTAAAGGTTATGAAAACGAATGAAATATAAAAAAAAATATTCTCAACACCCACAATTTAATACACATTATTATCCCAACACAAGAACAAAAAAGGAGAATAAGGGAATCAAGTATTTTCTTTAAGGAAACAAAAAAAAACGTGGTTTTACACTATTTTTTCTCAAATGTAGTAGTAAGTATTACCATTTTCTTTCAACCCAGACCTATAATTTCATTCAAACTCAAAATATACCTTCTATATAATTTCATTAATAGGTTTATTACTCATCTTATTTATATTATTTTCCTCATATGTGAGGCTTACTTCATTACTTTACAAAATAAAAGAAACCAAATTTTTTTATACTTGTATTATATTTTCCATCAATTATTCATGGGATAATAGGAATATCATATAGTCTTTCAGTCCATGGATAATTTTTCCACATCTTCCACATAAAATTTCATACATTTATAGAGACGTAATTGAAGATATATTCTTATTAACGATAAATTCTTCAGGTGTAACCACTTTCATTTCTTTAGACCACTCATTGATTTATTCATTTTCCATTTGTTTAAACGAGGCTAATTTTTCTATCCAATTAATCCAACTCCATTTTTTAGCATGATCTATTTATTTAGGATTCTCAAATTCATTCTTGTAATATTAAATTACATAAGGGTTTTTTTCTTTTGAATATTAACCTCATTTATTCTATTGGTTACTTCTTGATAGGGCCTTACTATGCACAAATTTTCATTTGGACATTCTTGTTCACCTTTTCCTCACTTTTATTTTTTAAATGAAATCATATTTTGTGTCGATTTATTTGATTATTACCTAAAAAATATTTATCCCTTTGTAAACATGATCTCGAATTATTACCAAATATCCTAAATGGTTGTTTCATTTTTTTTAGAAATGACATATTAACTCAAGAATAAGAGGATTTGGGTCCATATATTTCAGAAAACCAACATAAACATTTAAATTCAGGTATCATTAACTAATTATATTTCTTCCTCGATTGATAAGAATTTATTACTATTGAAAAAATCATTAATTTCCCTAGGTGTGGTGACATTATTTTACATAAATTATTTATTTAAAAGTGAAGAGTGTATCTCAACATTATTCTAGAACCAAACATGATCATTTTTTAAAATCCTAAACTCCCTAATTTTACATGTCTATCATGAGACATATTAGAAATAAATTTTAGTATAATATTGTAACTCTTATTTTATACATATTAAGGATAAATTACTTTAACTTCTTAATTTTTGGGGAAGTAATATCCTATCATTTTCATCTCATTTTGATTAGTGAGGTATATAGAATGTACCTCAACTTGTTCATATTCCCAAGAATTTATCTTCTAATGAATATCACTTACCATCATTATACATTCTAACACTTTTAATTAATTATAATTACACTCATCAATGAAAACTATTTATTTTCTATAATAATCTTATTTTAGAATTGAATAATTTTTATTCTCATTTTATAGTTTTTTATTTTATTTCATGAGTTTTTTTATTATTCTAAATACAGGATCCCAACTCCACTCCAACTATCACAATTAATCTATCATTTATTCCTCAACATCAGTTATAGGTGCTTCAAGACAATTTTCAACATTAGAAATATATTAAATTCATAATTAGATTAGATTATTATTATCTTTTTCATATAAATTAGTTTCATTAGTCTTCTTCTTTGGGAATACATAGAAAATTTATCCAATGCCGCTATAGTTACATCAATATAGTTATTGTATAGAGTATTCTTTTTTTCATCCCATTTATAGATTTATTTTAATGAATGGAAAAAATATTTTTGAATTTTCCCTCATAATCCTCCTCATAAAATCATTTAATTATACACAATCTTTGTATCTAGATTTTTTTTCTAATGTATTCAAATCGCATATCATTCATTCATTATTATTAAAAGATAGAGACTTTATCAGTTCAAACCCATTCTTAATTTTGTGAATCCCATAGAATAAAAAAAATCCATATCTTACAAGGATGATATATTCGAATCAAATATGTCTAACAATATTCTCATGATATCATTTAAAAAACTGTATTCATCTAGATTCTAACCCAACCCCCAAATGTTTCGCACAATCTCATTGTATTTTTTAAAATAACCATAAATATTATCATTATCAGAAATTTTATGTTATTAAAATATATCCCTCTAAACATTTAGTTTGGTTCCTTACCTTTTATATTACCTTCATTGTGTCTCCTCAATTTTTCCCAAATCAGCTTTGTAGCATAAAGTCCCCGGAAATTTTAATATAAATTATTTCATAGAGACATTAAGATTTTATTTCGGGATCTTCCATCCACATTCATATTTATAATATTATTAGGAATCATGTGATCACCATCATAAAAGTTTTTATATCCCACTAACATAAAATCAATAACTTAATGGACAAGAAATAATATGTAAGGTATCAAAAAATTCCTTTATTTATGGTACTTAAAATTGAAAAAAATTAGTAACACAACTAATATTTATAGAATTGATATCTCCTAAAAATAAAATTTTCTTAAATCTTAAAAGGAACCTATATTTTTATTGATAATGCTGATAATTCCTATTGATTAATTAATTGTCTTCTTTTAATAAATCAATATTATAATCTTAACCTATTAGAATATTTGAGGTCTCAGTCCACTCTATATATGTTTTTTCATCACCTAATACAAATTAGATATAAATAGAGAGTAGAAAATGAGAGTTTAAAATTTTTAGTGAAAAATAAAACTCATTTTTTGGGATTGACTAGTCACCCCGACCATGGATTAACAACTATTTTCATAACTGATTATAATTCAAATGATTTTTATAGGACAATCAATAAAAAGTTATGTGATATTTGATATCTTGGAATATGATAATATCTATCTTAAAACTACCCAATATAACAAAATAACCAAATGTTTTAATGATCTCCTCTATCTCTAAGATAGTTTTGTGATAAATGATGTAGATCTTAATCTATGGGGAACATGGTTAAGCTAAATATTTTTTTATAGTTCTTCAATAACATTGCTAGTTACATGAATATATATTATAGTCTTGAATATCAGTCTATATTCTAATTCATCATGGTTTTACAAAATATTAAAAATAATTATGCATGGAGGTCTTCTTGTCCAGTTAAAGAACACATATCCTCAAACTCTTCTTCTTTAGTCTTCTCAATACATTGATGTATCTTATTCTAAAAATTTTCACACATAGTATTTGTCAGTTATCTAAATTATTTTTTTAATCACTCTACATGGTTAATATTTAATAAATATATGTCTGATATAAATAATATCATGAATAATATTAATTTACAAAATTATATCTTGGAACCTCCCAAGTATTTTCAGTGGTATTGATTTCATCTTATAAATCCATCAATGGATTTTCGATTTTTTTCTCCTAACTAAATTTTTTTTAATATTCAAAAAAAAACTAATAAACACCTAGTAAATTATTCTTTGTGACTTCATAAAAATATTTCCTTTATATTTCCATGAAATCCATAGTTTAAAAATACTCACAAATTTTAACCACATGAGAATTGATTCATGTAGGGGAATATGATATTTCTTCTATTTTATGGAACTTGTATCATTATCTAGAATCTTACCCAGCTCTTCATCCATTAATCATGAAAAATATAAAAACAATTTAAATGTAATTGTGATAATTTAATGTTTGATTTCAATTTAAATATTCAATGGATATATATATCTTCTTTTATTCAAAATATTTATTTTGAATATTTATCATTTTTTAATGAAATTAAATTGTATAGAGTTTTATTCAAACAATAGTTTATTAAAAATTGGACTAAGTACTTGATTATTATATAGATCATGTATACTTAAATGATTCATAGACATATGATTTTCCATAGAGTAAATGACTTTTATGTAGACTGACGCCTATAAAGATGATTCTTAAATAGTATCAAGAATGATTTTTATATAGCCTAAATTGTTATTTTAGATTTTGATCCCTATATAGATGATTCTTATACATCCATGGATTATTCATATTATCACTCAATTGAAACCATTGCTCTTTCAACCCATATTTCAAGAAATTTAAATGAACTGAAGACATATTCAAACCTCATCAATGATTCTTCCATCAATAGATGGATATATTTAAATTACTTTCTAGTGGTCTCAATAAGAACTTAATTAAATTCCAACACATCCATCAGTTTATAAGCTTCCAACATCTATTAACTATTATAGATAGCACATCCGTCATCAGAAATAGGATTTAACATGAACAACATCACATCAGTCATCAAATGTAAATTAATTCATTTTCTTTTCTTATTCCACGTAGGATATCCAAGATGTTGCCTAAAAATCAATTTCCACTTAATATGGGTCAAATGTATCACTCTACCAAAAATAATCAAGTACATAAAATCATCTACTTAAATATACAATATTTCCTATTGAAAAAAATACAACTTAATTCAATGGGGACAACAATATGCATGATTCGCATTCATAATATACTGAGAAAAGTTAATCATATAATTTACATGCATATTAGAGTAAACAAAGTTAAACTTTTCATGTGAACATTTAGTATAGTGAAACAATCATATTATGCCATGACCAAGCATAATGATTTGAAAAAATTTAATAAGAAAATGTCTATGCATAGTATTGTGAAAAATATAAATTGCATCATTACCAAAAATATCATAATTGAAAGGTTAATATCATCATGTCCATCCTTAACATAGTTAAAAGTTAATTATATCATGATCACGCATAAAAAGGTGAAAAAATTGATAAAACACTATTTTGTTGAATATTATATTGATAATAAATGACAAAATTTTCTCAAATTGTGCTTAATATGTTCATTTATGAAATATTTAGTATTAGATCATTCATTTGAAAATTTGATATAAATTCCAGTTTTACCCTTTTAAAATGCAATGTAGTATTTCACACATAAATATTTTAATATGACTTATTTGAACTAAATATTTTGTAACAGTGTTAATAAATAAATTTTCTACATCTTTTGGTCAGTGAATTTGAGCTAAATATTTCATTTGTTTGGACTAAATGGACCACGAAGGCAAAGGTTGGCTGGACCCACCAGATTCGACCTCAGTTCTGTATTTGCGCCATAACATCTTCATACGAGCTTTGATTGGGCCCAAATTTTGGGAGGATCTATCCAAACCAATTTTTTCACAAATCATTCTGATGTAATAGAAGCTGGTTCATACATTTTGGAGGTCAAATGGGTGGTTAAATTTGGCTTAAAATATTTTGTCGAGATTCCCCATTCACACTTGAAACCTCTTTAAACCAACACTCCCCTCCACTATATAAATTACTGTTTTTCTAATTTGGAGGGGTTTTTATGTGCATTAGAATGTTTAGGGAAGAGAATAATAGGTAACACACAAATTCCCCAAGCAATTAAATAAGGGTATCTCTTGAAGCAAGGATCCCTTCGTCGAATCCCTCTTCTTCTTCCTCATGTTGTAATGTCTGTGTTTTCATAATAAACATATTTCTTATTATTTTATTACTTTTCTTTTTCATATAATTAGTTAAAAAAATTTATTCTTTTATCTTCTACTTTAGTATGGAATTATTGAGTAGAAACGATATTGGGTTCTACCATTTCTAAACTATTTCACATGGACACCGTTTCTACGATGACTACACTGCACAAGGAAGAGTAGTTTTCTTAGTAATCGATCTAAACCTTACCTTATTCATTCATTTATTTTGAATAAATGAGCTAAATTAATTCACATAATATTATATATTAGTCTAGTTTTCAATTTAAATGATACTAATAACGCAATTTAACAATAAACACAAATCACGCGAGGACGAGATTTTGTGTAAATTATGGGAGCGCGAATATAATCGGTAATACAATACCACATAGGATAAGTTTATAGAGTTAAAATATATTCCCTAAAAACTATTAGTCATCATTTCTAGGCTGGATATGTGATCTAATTAACCACTGACGATAATCTATCTTTAGAACATCAATCAAAGCAGAGTGTTGCGATTGCGGGTTCCGAAGCTAGCATAGGGTTTATGTAATTTCATCATTGTGGTTATGTTAACCCCCATAGGGTTTGAGGGTTAAAAAATTAGGGGATAATAATTAAGTGGATTTTAATTTAAATGATAATTATTAATAAGTAAATGAATATGTAGATTTATATTGGATACACTTTCTAAAAAAAGTTTTCTAAAAAACAATTTCTCGTTGTGCTTTATTAATCAACATTTATTTCAAAATTAAAAAAATTAAATCTTCTTCAAGTAAAAAAAATCTAGATTTATATACAATAAAAAATCCCCATAATGTTAATTAGTATTCTTATTTCATTTTATTATATTTTAAAAATACCTTTAATATGTTGTTAAATTTACTTCCTCCTTTGAGAGATGACCTTGATCAGCCACTCTGTTGCACCTAAGTAACCCGAAACTAAATATCCTTTGAAAGCACCCATGAAAACACCTTTAACATTTTCACCATTTCAGGGTAGGAAATTAATTATTTCATCTAATTATAGTTATTTAATTTATTTTACATTTTACTCTCTTCTTTTTTTCATCCCTATTTACCCAATATGATTTTTTTTCTTTCTTTTTCTTCTTTTATTTTCTTATACTTATTTTTGGAACATCACCTCAAAATTCGAATTTTTATTTTACTATGGTCCAATTTTTTTTATTAATTTTTTTTATTTATTAGAAAAACTAATCCCAAGGATATTTTAGATCATGACCCTGAGATCGCACAAAGCCTTCAAGATCGAATTAGACATTCTCAGTCTACGGGAAGTTTCAACATTCAACCAGTTGGATTATTCCTCCACTCTCTGAACATTGAAATTGGAAGTAATTAAATTCAACCATAAAACAAGAACCAATGATTGAAAATAATGGAAAATAACTTAGTATAACCATTAGATATTTGGATACACCTGATCTTAATTATCAACCATGTTGCACTGCATACCCAAATCTCCAATCAAACTTTGAACAGAAATCTAGATTAATTCACCTAATTCCAAAATTTAATGGCCTCTCTGGTAATGATCCAAACAAACATTTAAAATAATTTAATGTTGTTATCTCAACCCTTAAACCAAGATATATTTTTGAAGATCAAATCAAACTTAGAGAATTTATATTCTCACCTAATGGATCTATAAAGGATTGGATGTATTATTTACAAGTTGGAGATGTAACTAGTTGCAACGATTTGAAATGTCTTTTCTTGCAGAGCTTTTTTCCAGCATCACGGACCACATCCATTAGAAAGGAGTTCTTGGGGATCAAGAAAGCCCAAGGGGAGTCAATGTATGAGTACTAAGAGGGATTCCAGATGTTTTGTGAAAGTTTTCCACATCACCAAATCATTAGGCATCTCATCATCCAATACTTCTACGAAGGACTCACACCTATGGAGAGAAGCATGGTGGCTGCTGCAGCTAGAGAGCATTAGTGGACAAGACAGTAGTAGCTACACGTGTGTTTATTAAAAAAATGGTCAAAAACACCCAACAATATGGCAATTGAGGTACACCACATGTCAGGAGAGTACACCAGGTATGTCCATCTTCTCATAATATTAATTTGATTAATACCAAGTTAGAATAATTGAAAACTATGGTGAGACAGATTAATTTGGCTCAAAAGACATCCCAAGCCCCTTATTTCAAGGCCTTGTGGAATTTTCATTGAGACATGTCACCCAACTGACTGTTGCACCCAACTAAGAGAAACAAAAGATTGTGCAGCAGCGTTTCGTGGGAGACCATATCAGCAACAAAAACAACCATATCCCCAAAAAAATATTGATTCATTTGCACCATCATACAACCACGGGTGGAAATATCAATCGGATGTGAGGTATGGCTCTGGATGACAACCAAGACCCCCTTTTCAACAAAACTTCCAGCCGCCTCCACCTTACATGTTGGGTTTCCATCTACCCCCAATGAGATTTGAATCCCAAGAATCAAAAATACAACAACAAGGGAATAACCAACCAAAGGTAGATTCTAATACTAATGATTTTTTGAAACAAATTGTTCTTAATCAACAGAATGAGTTGAAGAGTCATGGTTCAGAGATGAGGGGGTTGAAGACACAAATGATCAAGATTTCCACATACCTCAATGAAATGGTAGGTAAGAACTCCAGAAATCTACCTTCCAACCTACTCCAAATCACAATGGGAATTTTAGTGCCATCACATTAAGAAGTAGGAAGAAAAAAATAGATACATCTGCACGTATCATTCCACCGGGATTCAACTAAACTCCATAAAATACCCATTCCACACCATCTGATGAGAACTACAAGGAGAAAGATACTATTAAGAAAAATATTGATGATGTTCCTCCTAAACTACTTCCATTTCCAAACAGAGTTGTAAAAACCAAAAATGTAGTTGAAGAAGCAATGAAAAAGGAGGTTTTGGATATATTCAAGCATGTGGAGATCAACATTCCTCTACATGAAGCCATCAATAAAATCCCATGGTATGTGAAATTCTTAAAAGAACACTGTACCAATTGAAGAGGGCTCAAGGGAAATGAGAGTATTAATCATGGAAGGAATGTTTCAGCACTCAATACACCAACTCTAGGAATGATAAAAAGTGTAAGGATCCAGGAACATTCACCATACCATGCACCATATGGGAGTTGCACTTTTTTGATGATCTTTGTGATTTGGGACCTTCCATAAATGTGATTCCTCACTCTGTATTCCCTTTTTTGCGAGTTGGTGAGCTGAAACTGATAATAGTAGTGGTGAAGTTGGCGAGTAGAGCTACGGAATATCCAACATGAGTCTTTGAGGATGTACTTGTCTGGGTAAGAGACATGATCTTTCCAGTAGATTTTTATGTGCTTAACATGAAGGATCATCAGGTAAGTTCTCATGCTACAATTATCTTAGGTAGACCCTTCATTAAAACTACAAAAACTATCATAAATGTCAACAATGGTACCCTTTTCATGGATTTTTTGGATGAAGTTGTGATATTTAATGTTATGAAATCCATGATGTACCCCTCATAGTACCATTCTGCATTTTTTATCTACCATTTTGAACCAATAAATAAAAACTCCATGCAATTTTATCGTCCTATGCGTAGGGTGATAATGAGTATTGGTTCAAGTTTGATGTCTAAGAGTACTTCAACAAATATTTCTAATGCACTAGACTCTCTTAGATTTGATTGTGAAATGGAATCATATTCTGATCATTTTAACTCCAATTATGACATTTTTATTGAGTATACTGAGGGATTTTATTCTTTATTCTCTAATTTTAATGATTTCTATTCTGATATTGATGCTCATTGCGAACATATTTCAGTTCCCTCAATGTCTCCATCCATACACCACCCCACTTCATTGGATCTCAAGACATTTCCACCAAATCTCAAATACTCATACTTGTTTACTGCCAAGAGATTACCTGTTATAATTTCAAATAATACTCATTTTGAACATGAAAAAATTTGAATCTTTTGAGGGATAACATTAAGGAAATAGGGTGGACCTTGGATGACATATCAGGTATAAGCCCCTCCATTTACATGCATAGGATTCTTTTAGAGGATGGGGATAATCCAGTGTGGAAACCAAAAAGGAGCCTCAATCCAACCCTTATGGAATTTGTTAAAAAAGGTTGAATAATTTCTCGAGGGAGGTATTATCTATCCCATTTCAGATTCCTAGTGGGTGAGTACTATTCATATTATTCCTATGAAAAGTGGTGTTACAGTTGTTAAAAATGAGAAAGATGAGTTACTTCCAATGAGGGTGAAAAACTGTTGGCGTCTGTGAATTGATTATAGGAAACTAAATTAGTCCACCAGTAAAGACCATTTATCCCTCCCATTTATTGATCAGATGCTTTAGTGACTAGTTAGGAAAACACACTATTGTTTATTGGATGGATTTTTTGGATATTTTCAGGTTTTTATTGCTATGGAAGATCAAGGGAAGACAGAATTCGCTTTTCCATTCTGTATGTTTTCCTGCCAAAAGGATTCCATTTGGACTTTGCAACACCCTAGGTATCTTCTAGAGATGCATGGTGAGTATTTTTTTCAATTTTATTGACACTTAAATGGAGGTATTTATGGATGATTTTATAGTGTATGGGTCTTCATTTTTTGATTGTATCTCTAGTTTGGGAAAGGTATTGAATTGTGTTATTGATAATAATCTAGTCCTGAACTTTTAAAAGTGTCATTTCGTGGTAGTGCATGAAATTTTCTTAGGGAATTTAGTGTGAAAACATAGGATAGAGGTTGATAGATCTAATATATACATTATTTCATCCACACCATATCCTTCATGTGTACTTTATGTTAGATCATTCCCAGGGCATGTGGGATTTTATCAGCGCTTCATCAAATATTTTAGTAAGATTTCTATTCCTATGTTGTGATTACATAAAAAGGATTTTGATTTTTCATTTGATGATTCTTGTAGGAATTCCTTTAATGAGATAAAGAAGTGTCTGACCACCCCACTAATCATACATTCCCCACGGTGGGAGATTCATTTTGAGCTTATGTGTGAGGCCTCAAACTTCACAGTTGGAGCTGTCTTATCTCAGAGGGTGGGGGGACATTACCATGTGATTTCCTATGCAACGATGACACTATATTCTACCCAATAAAACTACACAACAATGAAAATGTAGTTTCTTGTTGTAATATTTTCTTTATATAAATTATGTTCCTATTTATTGGGCTCTAATGTAGTTGTTTTTTTTGACCTTGCAGATCTGAGGTACCTCTTGAAGAATCTAAATATAATGCCCAGGCTAATACGATGGATGCACATTATTCAATAATTTGATATTCAGATAAAGTAAAAGAAAGTGTTGAAAATCATGGTGGAAGACCACATGAGTAGGCTAACTCAAACACTATAGGATGACACCTTGGACTAGGTACCAATTTAGGACACTTTCCTCGATGGGCTTCTTTATTCCATCTCAGGTACGCATCCTTGTTATGTAGATTTAGTTAAATACCGAGTCTCCTCTGAAATCCCAGAAAATTTAAAGAATAATCATTTAAAAAAACAAATAGTGGTAAAACTTTTATGTTTGGGATGATCCATACTTATGGCGCATTTTTAGTGACCATGTTATTAAGAGGTGTGTTCCTGATCATGAGTTTTCTTCTGTTCTAAAATTTTGTCATTCGCTTGCATATGGTGGACACTTTGGATCCCAACAAATAGCTAGAACCATTTTGGACTCTATATTATATTGCCATAGATTATTCCATGATGCCCATGTGTTTTTAAGTCATGCTCTCATTGACAACACACTGGGAACATTTCTTGGATACCTGGGATGCCCCAACAACCCATACTATTCTGTGATAATTTTTATGTATGGGGAATCAATTTTATGGGTCCTTTTCCTAGTTCCTTCAGTTTTCTGTATATTTTTGTTGTTGTTTATTATGTGGGTAAATGGGTGGAGGATAAGGCCACCAAGATTGATTATTCTCATGTTACTGTGGACTTTGTCAAAACACATATTTTTGTAATTTTGGAGTATCGAAGGCCATCATCAGTGAACAACAAACACACTTATGCAATCGGAATATTTCTTACCTTATTTGGAAGTATGGGGTGACACAAAAAACATCCACACCATACCACGCCAAAACCAATGGCCATGATGAAGTTTCAAATCATGAGTTGAAACAAATTTTGGAGAAAACTATGCAGCCAAATAGGAATGATTGGAGCATGTTCTTGGATGATGCACTTTGGGATTATAGGATAGTAGACAAAACATTCATTGGTATGTCCCCATCTCAGATTGTTTTTTGGAAAGCAGGTCATCTCCCCGTGGAAGTTGAGCATCAGGCATATTGGGCTATAAATAAATGCAACATGGATTTTTCCCAAGCTAGAATCCAAAGGAAGATACAAATTCAAGATCTTGAGGAGATTCAATTGTCTTCATATGAGAACTCATGCCTCTACAAGGAATGATCAAAATAACCTCATGAAAAAATGATCCAACAAAGGGGAATTCATGTTGGAGAGAATTTCATTCTCTACAGTTCATTACTGTCGTTGATGCTATGTAAGTTGCATTCCAGATGGTTAGGCCCTTTTCTTGTGACTAATATTTTTATTTATAGTGAAGTGGAGATCATAGAAGAGGACACATGAATGATATTTACAGACAATGGGAATCTTTTGAAGAGATACATAAAGGGACTCCCTACTGATGTAGTGGATTTCATCACATTTCATGACCCCATCATCACTTGAGCATATGAGGCTATTCCTAACCCTTTCACTTTAATATTATTTTTCCTATTTAAAATCATGCACTTTAGGTGTATATATCATATTATGGGTTCACATTGAGGATAATGCAATATTTTATGTTGGGGGAGGAAACCTTTTAGTTTAGTAATTTCAGTTGTTTTCATAATTTTTAATGATTTAAAGAACAAAAAAATTGGGCGTTTTTAAATTTTTTGTGATTATTTGTCAATTTTTTGTGTTTTTTTAAAACTTTTTAGTGGAAATGATTCTCATCGCCATTTTGAAATCCATATCAATAAGTGAAATAATTTATCCCTTGAAACAGAGCATAAATGAATGCTATAAATAATATTGTTTCAAGTTCAAATCATTAGTAATTTCATGAAAAGTACCCTAAATTTTGAATCCCATGCCACATCTCACTGTCATTATATTTGAAATCAATTTCTTATGAGGATTATGAAACATTACTTTCTTATTCCTTACATTTACCTCATTTTTTTGAGAGAACCAAACAATTATTTATTTAACCATAATTTGATTTATTTCGGTCAAAACTTGAGGGTGTGAGGTACTTATGTTTAAATGATTGAGGAATTTTTTTTATATTAAAGCCCCTATTTTAATGAATCATTTTTTTATAATGGCCTACCTTGATCATTTAATCCTTGTAGGCCTTAGAAGCCATGAACATCCTGTTAGGTTTTCCACATTACAAGCCAATTTTCCCTATCTAACCAACTCTTGAAGTGTAATTGCATAATCTAGTTGAACTTATGTGTGGGGGAAGTTGTCTTGTGTTGTGCTACAACATTTTGTAATACATTGGGTGGAAAATTAAATTCCAAAGAGATGTGTTTGATAATGAAAAATAATTTTATTGAAATCTATGCCTTTTTGGAACTTTCATGATAAATGAAGTCATGCCTTTTTTGGAGCTTCTGATGACAAAATAAAGTTGTGCCTATCTGGAGCTTTCATGAAAATCATGTTTGATAAGATTGAGATTTTTGTTGCAGAAATGTTGAATGGTGTGAACATTACTTTATTTTTTATGATTATGAATATTAATTGATTCTATGGGGATTTAAGAGGAGACTATATTTAAGTGGAAATTAGATTAAGGAAATTTATCATTAAAAAGAGTCAATCCCTCCTCATTTAGCCTCCAAAATTTTCACATCTAAATAATACCAAATGAAAGCCGCAGAACATACCAGAAAGGTCCTCAAGATAATCATATGTTATTGACTCAAATTGAGTGGTGATGTAGGAGGTTATCATGCCTATAGTGACCCTTTTATGATTTTGGATGAGAAAGACATTTCTAAAAAATTGACATTTGTATGATAATAGAAAATTCAAGTGAGATAAGTGTTTTGTGCATGGAAGGATAAATGAAGTGAAAATATATTGAATGATATAAATAGATAAATTGAAATTATTGTTTTTTATGCGGCATGAAATATTTTGTTTCTTCGAGTGGAATTGTTGGATCACAAGGATATGTGTTTTAAAATTTGTTTTTTTATCTTGATATATACTTAATATTAGGTTTTCCCTAAGAGTGAAAATGGTAAGCGGGGGGGGTGATAAAAAAATATTGTTGAATATATTATTTATAATAAATGACATAATTTTCTCACATTGTGTTAAATATTTTCATTTATTAAATATTTGGTATTATATCATTCATTTGAAAATCTGATGAAAATTCTCATTTTACCCTTTTAAAATGCACTATAGTATTTTGCACATAAATATTATAATATGACTTATATGAACTAAATATTTTATAACACTGTTACTGATGTAATTTTCTACGACTTTTTTTCAAGAAATTATAGCTAAATATTTAATTTTATTGGACTAAATGGACCATGAAGGCAAAGGTGGGCTGGACCCTCCAGATTAGACACCAGTTTTTTATTTAGGCCATAACCTCTTCATACAAGCTTTTATTGGGCCCAAATTTTGGGAGGATCCCTCCAACCCAATTTTTCATAAATCATTCTTCTGGAAGAGTAGCTGGTTCACGCATTTTGGAGGCCCAATGGGTGGTGAAATTTGGATTAAAATATTTTTCCGAGATTCCCCATTAACACTTGAAATGTCATTAAATCTAGCCTCCCCACACTCTATAAATTAGTTTTTTTATCATATGGAGGGTTTGGGACGTGAATAAGAATTTCGGGTTGAATAGGATGAGAGGTTACACTCAAATTCTCTAAGCAGTTCAATATGGGTAGCTCTTGAATCAAGGATCCCTTCGTCGAAGCCCTCTTTTTCTTCCTCGTGTTGTAATGTTTGTGTTTTCATAATAAACATCTTTGTTCTTCTTATATTTCTTCTCTTTTCTTGTATTTTGTTCAAATTTATTTTTATTTTATCTTCATCTTTGGTCTAGATTTCATGAGTATAAACGAGATTAGGTTCTACCCTTTCTAAACCTTTTCAAATGAAAATTGTTTATACGATGACTACACTGCCCATGGAAGAGTAGTTTTCTTAGTAATTAATATACCTATTACCTTAATCCTTAATTTATTTTGAATCAATGATCTACTATAATTCACATAATATGTTATATTAATTAAGCATTCAATTTAAATGAAACTAAACAAGCAATTTAATAATAAATACAAATCACATGAGGTCGAGATTTTGTGTAAATTGTGAGAGTACGATCTTTATCGGTAATAAAATACCACATGGGATAAGTTTGTAGAGTTCAAATATAATTCCTAAACTCAATTAATCCTAATTTTTAGACGAGATAAGTGCTCTAATTAACCACTTACCATAAGGTAACCTTAGAACATCAATCAAAGTAGGGTGTTGCTATTTCATGTTTGGAAGATAGCCTAGGGTTTATATAATTTTATCTCTGTGGTTAAGTTAACCCCTGTAGGGTTCAAGGGTTAAAAAATTAGGGGATCATAATTAAGTGGATATTAATTTAAATGGCAATTATTAATAATCAAATAAAGAGGTAAAGTTAGACAGATTAAACTTTCTAAAAATAGTTTTCTAAAAAACATCTTCTCGTTGTGCTTTATTAATCAACTTTTATTTCAAAATTAGAAAAATGCAATCTTCATCTGGAAAACTTCTTCTAAATTTATAAAAAATAATAAACCCCATAATTTTAATTATTATTCTTATTTCCTTTTATTCTATTTTTAAAATATCTTCAATATTTTTTTAAATTTAATCACATCATTCCCATTAATTATATAGTGAATTTTCATAATTACATTATTTATATGCCACACATATTGAAAAAGTAACGTTTAATATATCAATAATTAACATAACGTAAAATAAAATCATATCATGTCCATATATAACATTTTGAATAAATTTGATCGCATTATTCCTATGAACAATATACTGAATAAAACTAATTTCATTATGTATCTAAGTAAATAGTTATCTCATGAGATATAAAAACAATAAAAAACTAAAGTGTATATCTAGATAAACACCATAAAATATAAATAATGAAGTATCAGGTAACCTCGCTATATAGAAAAAATTGTGGTTCAATATAGTCAAGACATTTCCCCAATCAATTATATAGCATATCTAACTATGTGGAAATACATATATATAAAAATTTATCTATAGGGTATCCATGACATGCAGAGAGGGAAATATATATATTTATAAAGCGGTCATACTAATGAATTAATAATATAAAAATATAATTATCCACATATATGAGAAATCCAATCCCCGTATCCGACAAAGGAAATAGGGAAAACTAATAGGATTTATAAACATATTATGAAAACACATGGAGGTTCATTAACAATCAACTTACTAAACATTTTCCTTTTAAACAATATACCCTCAGTATCCATCTATAAAGAGGAAAAATGAAAAAGATAAAACATATTTTTCTTATGATGTGAATATATCAATATGTACTAATAAAAAAATTAACAACACTGATAATTGATGATTAATAAATACAAAGGATATATTTCATCAATTATACAATATTTATTTCATTTCAGCGACACTAAGGATATATTTCTGTTTATAAAATAGAGCATAAATCAATAGGTTACTTGGATTCATAATGACTTGGGAGAATGGTAAATTGATAGGGATTTGATAAAATATCATCAATAAAAATTCAATTTGTTGACACCAAACTGGGAAAATGATCTTGTTAAAATATTAATTCAAATTTTAAATTGGATAATAAGAAAACAATCATAAACTTGAAATAAATATAGATAATTAAGAAACTTTAACTAGTGATAATAACATATTTTGAAAATGGTATGATGAGAGGAAATGTGAAATATCATATTTATAATATCTTAATGGATTCATAAAAAATTGAAACTATAAGAATTTATGTAATGAAAAATGTGGCTACAATGTGGTTATTATGAAATAATCATAAATTGGAAGTAGAGAAGAAGGAATATGATAACCATATTTTGGACTAATAATAACTTTTCAAAAAAATTTGATTATAGGGAATAAAATATGTCTCATCAATATATATATATCAAGGGTAGAATTATCATGGATATATAACCTTATCAAAAAAACAAAAAAAAAGAATTAGAAAAGAATTTTAGTGGATTATGAACCCTTAAAGTGCTTGCTCTCTCACATTGAAACCAACCCTTCATCTATTATTTATATCCTCCCTTCTTGGATCACTATAAATAATTATATTAGGGTTCCATATAGCCTAATGTTTTCATCCCAATATACAAGAGGAAAAAAACTTTTAGTAATGTTATTGGGTGATATAATGGGGAGACTATACCATTATATCATAGTACAAAAAAACATGGAAATATCATACAATCATACCTATGACAAACAATATAATGAAAAAAATCTTTGTAGTCAAGACAATAATATTTTAAAAACATATAAAATTTTATAAAAATAAACTATAAAAAATTTCCCAAAATTCAAGAAGACATAAGAAAGAATCTCTAGAGGGTATTTCATATACAAATTAGACCAAAATTAAACCAAACTAAACCAAACAAAATCTAGTACCAAGTAAAATCTATTATCATATCATAAATACATCCATACATTATATATTAAACACATAACATTTTTTATATTATATTTTAATAGCTACAAACATGAGTTCTACTAAGGTACCAAAATATCTGGGTTACTCGATCAGTGTGTGAGTTAACTCAGTATACCACCACCAACAGTGTCCCTAAAAAAACTAATATATACATATAAATAAATGGTTTCGTATTCTAAAAAAAATATAAAATATTTCACTATGAACCATTTTCAAAACCATGTTTTATTCAATTAACACACATGTAACCATTCCAACATCGGTCTGTGATAGTGTTTCTATGGTCATTATATATAATCAACTAATGGTCAGATAAAGGCCCAACTTGAATATGATCATATATCAACATTATCATTATCAGGGGGATAAAAACCACCTCATATACCATTATATATCATTGCTAGGTTTATAAGTTCCCATCCTAGATATCACCATATATCATTATCAGGAAGATAAGTGTATTCCCTAGATATCACTATATATAATCATCGAATACATAACCACCCACCCTAGATGTAGTGGCCTAGATCTCAGTATCCAGATGTTAGTGTATGATTTATTAAATTGGAATAAGATATAAGGAATCAAATCCTGAAGTACCGAATAGTTTAATATTCATGGTAAACTAGATACATACTTGAGTCTTTCATTACATTTGAATACATAAATTACAACATTTTTTGTGAATATCATTATTCCATATAGCATATTCTTATGTATCATTCATAGTAATAATCATGGATTCCTAGTAAAGTGGAAAATAATAGTGATATAAAAATCTTTGTATGGGTTATGTAAAGAAAAATAAATCTATAATCAATAATATAATCAATGTGAAAAGGTAAATAGATGACCAAGCATTCAATGCAATCAATAAACTGAGAAAGAATTGCATCCAAAGATAATATCAATGAAAAAATATCATGGATAATAATTAATATAGAAATGTATAATACTAAAAACACATTTCAATTAGTTAATAACATTACTGACATAATTTGATATATCATAATCAATATGTTAATGTAAATAATTGAAAATGCATGCCATTTTATAAATTAATGAGAATGAGAAGCATCTAGAGATAATTTCATTGTAAAAATATTATGGATAATAATAATTCAATTATTAAGTAAATAAATTATTAATTAGTGGTTGTTATGTTTACTAGGATCATGATACCCTTAACTTTAAGATCTATCCTCAATAGAGTTTTAAATTGATTGATAGAAACCCATTTAACTATGGATAGAAAACAAATTCAACCCCTGAGTATAATGATGCATTAAGGGTATATATTATCGGTCCCCACTCATGTATTTCATTTCCATATCATTCTATATATATCTAATAATCAATTTAATTCATAAAAAATGTTCCTTGTTATCAAAATATCTCTATTGAGTAAACAATACTGATTTATCAATATTTCTTTTTATAGACAAATGAATTTCAATGTTGAAGACCATATGTAGAGATGATATATTTTTTCAGAAATAAATATATCCATGATAAATAATACATATTTTTATGGGAAATTTAATATCCAATGATCTTAGGAAGTTAAAAATCTCATGGAAATGTTATTGAGTACAAAAATTAATCAATGGAGTGAATATCAATACAATCCTTTGTCAAAAAAATCATAAACCACCCTAATGGAGAATAAGGATCATATCAATAAAACATAACTCCAGTGAAAACTATTTAATCTTAATGGTTTTTATTATTGATTAATATAAACATAATAAAATATTTTTAAAATATTTTTGGAAGAAATTACCTTTTCATTTTGAAAAATTGATTTTTTTTTCAAAAAATGAAAGTCATTTTCATTGAAAATCACTTTTAAAAAACTATTAATTTAAAATATATTAAGGAAAATATTTTCTAAATATGATACTAGTAATATTTGAAATTAATCTTTCATTAAATTAAGTTTATGATGGTGAGTAATCTATTTATTCAATACAAGTTAAAAAGGCCATTCCTTTCTCACTGAAAAGAGGTTAGGAAAGTGACTTGATTGAAAAATGAAAATAATATTACTTTCAAAAAATTATAAATTATAAATGGGTAAAAATATATTTAATAGTTTATTTTGAGAAGGTTTAAAATGTTTTTTAAATCATTTATAAAAAATATGATTTTGAAGAAAATAGATTTTTGATTAAAGAGTGAAAGAAAGTCAGATTGTTTTATAAACATTTTCTCAATTTTATTAAGAAAAAAAGAGTGGAATAATGGTACTATTACATAAAAGAAACATTAATATACATAGGATATCAAATTTTAAATGGTATTATTTATAATTATAAAATAATAACCTTCAACTGAAATTCAAGAATAAACAAACTCGATTAAAATGAGATTGAGAAGTAAAACCATCTAATCATTATAATTTTGAATTTATAATTAATCAATGAATAAATTATGATTATAAAATATAAATCCATATAAATCAAGTATAAATAAAAATATATATATTCAAATTTAGGTAATCATGTACTCTTATAATATCAAATACAATGAAGGATTAATAGAAACCAATAAAACAAAATTGAGTTATGAAATTCATTACCAAAAGGTAAACTTTTATGTCACTTATCTTAAATGAAATAATTAAAATTGACACATAAAATATCATGATTTATCATTGAATCTTGATATTACATGTCAATGGATAAGTATAAATACCATATAAAGGAAATTAGGTGAATAATATTACAACATGACCCAATTAAATGAAATTGAGACGAGATCCCTTACCCCATGCTTCCTTTTCGATGAAAATCCTATAACCCCGTGTATATTGGTTTTAACCATGATATTATCAATTTAAATAATCATATTAATATTTATAATACTATTTATGATCCTTTTACAACATATTATCACCCCTTTAATTTCATTATTTTCATTGTTTTGAGTGTTAATTACCATATTTTCTCATGTGTGATTTGTCACGAAAGATATGGTACTTTTGTAGATTATATAGTTCTATAATATCCAAAAAAAATTATCATGATATAATTATCGTATTTATACAAAATTATACTTTTAAATCCAATCATTAAATATTTTTACTCAAAATCGACAATGTTAAAATCATGGAGATGGTAGGTTGTATGTATTCATGTGTAACATTTCTATTTTTCAATGACCATTATAGAATGGAGTTAAGTAATATTTTGAAATTAAATAATAATAAAATATCATAAATACAATATTATTTCATTATATATACTTATAGATACCATGTATGTGTTGTGGAAATTAAAAGGGAGTCACATCCGTTCATGAAGGATGTAGTCCACACACACATAAACAATGTTATCATCCTTGACTGAGTGAATAGGTAAAAATGAAAATGATGTATCATATATTGATAATTATAATTATTTAATAACTATAATAATTATGTCATGTATATAATATATATTTACTAACTTTATCCTTATTATTTTCCTTGTTAAGCTTTAGTGAAAGACCAAACGGATCTCTTCGTGAGGCAGTAGTCTGTTGTATACATGGGCAATGTTATCATATCCCCTATAAATGGAAATTAAAAATTTATATATAATATAATGAATATATATGTATAATTATGTTATAAATATAATATATATACCTTATATCCATAATAATAAGAAAATATTAAAGGTGGAAATGGAAAAATGAAGGACATCAGTCCGTGAGGTGGTAGTACACCGTACAAACGAATGATGATTTAGTAACACGTTTTATGGAAGTGGAGAAGTTTCTAGGTATTTTACCAACTATAAAAACAAAAAAAATATATTGAAGATATTGTTTTTAATATATAATAATATTGTAATACTAATTTAAGGAAGTGGATAAATAAATATATTGAAAAACTCATTGAAGAATGTAACCTCTTCTTTGGGTATCCTCCTAAAGTTTTCACCAAAAGCCTTAAAAAGGTGAATTTATTACCAAAAAAATGCTTATTAGAGGATTGGAGAGATTTATCAAACTTATTTTTGTTGATATTGTCCTGAAAAAAAGTGTGTGATAGTTTTAAAAACATTGGGTAGGGGTGGCTGTTTATAAGTGAGGTGGGTGGCACACTTATTTTTTTTTTTGAAGATTCAATCATACCCATGTTTTAATCATGAAAAAAACCTAAAATATTGAATATTATAGAGACATGTACATTATAGGGTCAAAATATTTCTACAAAATTTATTTTATACATTTTTTTTGTACATTTTTATCCTTATAATTTTAGTTTACGTCCCTAGTGAAACCATTTTTACCTTAACCGTGATAATTAATTTTTACAAGTCTCGCTGTTCTTTTGGGGAGAAAATCATGTTGAAATTATTATAAAATATAAATTATTTTTATTCTATATATGGAGTACATATTTTCAAATTCAATTTATATAAGTGGAAATTTTTATTTTAAAATTTACCAAGATTATGTGACAAGAAAATTTGTTTATATTAAGAAAATGTTAAAAAGATTACAATGTTTTTATATCAAAATTCAATATTACAATTATTCCAAGAGAATAAATTGGATTAATTTATATTAAATTTAATTAATTTTAATTTAAACCCATTTCAATTTATAATGTAACATTACAAATTATTTAAATAAGAAAGCCATTTTTAATGAAAATTTAGTATTTTTCACTATTCATCAAAAAATAAAATATTTTTGAAATTTCCCAAAAATTCATCCTAAGATAATTTTGATATGATGATTTAATTTTTTTTATTTTCTAAAATAAATTTTCTAAAATTTGTAGATATTAATTTTGAATTATGTGTGCATAGTTCAACTAACACGTCATTTAGAAAAACCATGTTTTTTAAAAACAATTCGTTTTCATTTGAATGATTTTTATATTATTCATAATTAATAGATAACTAATGAATTTGTTTTTGAATTTTTAAAACATATAATTTTCAAATTTTAGTTACTACTATTCATACCTAATTATTTAATAGCTATGTTATAATAGTCATGTTTAAATAATATTTTAATAAATTAGTGTGTTTCGTTTAAAATTGGTGTTTCATGCATTATAAGCTATCAAGGAATATAAATTTATTATATAAGAAATATGTTATAATGTTTTGATGTGTTTTATTCTCTTATAATATTAGTGTTTTGCATCATACATGATATCAAAAACAATGTTCTTATTTTATAATTTTGAGACGTTGCACTTGATATCATTATTTATAATCATATATCATTTAGGGGATGAGTACCCTCCACATATATCCTCATCTATCATAAAATATTAATGGCCTATGATATCTATCTTTATATCCTCCTATATCATATGTTATTATGTGGATTAACACATGACCAGTATATCATTATATATCATAAGACGTTGGGGGTATTAGCATCCACACCAAATATCCTCATATATTATATTTAATCTTGAGGACTATCGCACAACCTAGAAGTCCATATATATCATATGTCATTGTGTGGATTATCCCTTTTCCTAGATTTCACCATATATTAACATTTAGGGATATGTTCTTATCGCATATATCACTATATATCACATGTACCAAAGGATCGGAATATCGATGACTCCCAAAATCTTCTCATTAAATAAATATACACAATATAAGTCATCATTTGGATTAAATTCAAAGTGGTGGAACAAATCACGAACACATATATCTATCATGGGATGTGTGGTATTGGAATATGTAAAACCTATAATGACCCAAAACATTAATAAATAAATACTAAATCATAATAAATGATTATGTATTACATTAATTTACAATCCACACAAAAAATTTAGAGCTATTATGCATTTTAAAAAATTTGATATATAAAACATTGTACAAAAAAGTTCTACATCATCTGCCACATAATTCTTCATAACTATTAACCTTCTTAGAAATATCATTTTTAAAACCATTAATAATATCCTAGGGAAATGGTAATATAATAAAGGGTGAGATCATATATACAATAAGTGTAAATAAGGGATATATTAATCAATCATCATAATTGATCATAATTAAAGAATAATGGTATGAGAACATGAATTTAAAATTACAAAATCACACCCAATAATTCATATATCCTAAACATGAATCATAGTAAAAATAATTTTCAATAAAAATAATTTAATAATAAGTGATTGGAATCATCAATAAAAATTCATTATCCAAGAGAGCATGTCATAAACATAATAAAAATAATTAGTATTTTTATAATAATTGATAATTACATATTTTATGAAGTTTCTCCCTCAAGATTATCAGTATTCTCAAGTTCCCATAATGGATATGCTTACCTGGTCATTTCCAACAATCTCTTTGGATTAACTTCCATTCAGTTAACTCTGCAATCTCTTTTTTGTTTGTCAACATAATATTTTCAAAGGAACTTATGACCCATTCTTTATTACTCAATGAAATGTAAAAATATATCAGAACCACATGTTTATGGTCTATGACAGAACCACTCATCCAATAATCATAATCCATTCATATATTTTCCTAAGGATCATAAAAGTAGTAATCATTGTATCAAATAATATCACATGGATTGGAAAACATGTTCCATTTATATTTCTCCATCATAATCATAATACATACAAAAAAGGATAATAATGGTAATGTAGTATCATTTCCATGCTAATGTATAATAAATTTAAAATTAAGTCATTATAGATGAAAAATAACTATCAAAGATCACTGGTACGTTTCACGAGGAAAATATGCCTTTCATTTTGAAGTCACTTATTTAAAAATAAGTAATTTCATAAATATTAAGGAAAAACATTTCCTTGAAAAGAACCAAAAAAACATATAAATTAATCTTACAGGACAATATTTTTTATGATGTTAAGTAATGTCATTCATGTATTATAAATTAAATAAAATATTACATTTTAATTATTGGAAGAAAGTGAAAAGTATCTCCTTCAAAAAAACAACAAGAATTTCAATTAAAAAAATTAAATTATATAGAAATGGGAAAATGAATTTATTAAATCATTTTTGGATCGTAAAATAATTCCTGAAAGTGTTTTTATATAAAATATGGATAGGGAAGAAAATATTCTTGACCAAATAAAGAAATTTAATCAGTTCTCTATAAAAAAAATACCTTCAGTCACAGGGGTACTTAAAGAGTATTAAATTTAAGGAAATATTGTAATAATAAATATTATCATATGGATAAGAAATTATATATAATCTGGGAGAGATAGAACATAATATTTCAAAATCAAAAAATTTAAAAAAAACAATCCCAGTGAAAATGAGATTGTAACATAATACCATTAATACTTTGGTAATATTTGATTCATGAGCCTCATTAAATAGATAAGTTCTAATGAAAATTTAAACACATTAACATAAGTATATTATTGATAAAACATACCACAAGATAAATAGATATACCACTTAAAATTATATTGGTGTATAACCAGACATATCTCCCAAAGATGACAATTTTAGATCATAAGCCCTTACAACATTAGCAACATTAAAATAAAACCCCTTCGATGAAATAATATGAATTGTAACATTATGTATGATTGGTTAACAAATATAAATGGTTTAAAATGTCAAATTATTTGAATATAAAACTCATAAACAAAAATAAGTTTATAATATGAAACATGTCTTAACGAAACAAAATTGAGACAAATAACCATTATGGATTTTGTAATTTTTAAATTTTAATTCAAATCATGAAAATAAATTTTTTAAATAAATACCTTATATTAAATCATGTATTTTGAAAAATAATATCTTGGGTAGTACATACACCATACATTTATGGTGCATAACATTAAACAAATTCTATATGAAGAGAAATTAAAACAAAGCCCTTGCCTTATATAAAACGTGAATCATAAGCACTCTCACCTCCATTATAATAAATTTCTATTTATTATAATTCTTTTAAATAGTCATATTCATATATATAGTATCATATATTTCTAAATTAAATCATTTAAACAATTTTTTAATAAAAATTCCCTATTAAAATATTCATTTTGAGTGATAAATGTTCAATTTCATATATGTTTTAGTTCTCCAGTTATAGTCCTTTCACATTGACCAGGGTTAATCCAACTAAATTATTTTAATAATTATTTTAATAACATATATTCATTATATACATATTTATAATCATTCATTTGATGTAGTGAGGAAAATTTAATTACATCACTTCGTTGGGATGGTAATCTGTACGTAAACACGATTAATGTTTCCATTTTTTTATGGATGTAAATAAATAAAGATAAATAATAATTAAACATTATAGAATCAATATTATATCCTACAGATCATATATTTTCATTAACTTTATAATTATTACCATCCATGTAAATATTTGATGATAATAATATCATGTCACTTTTTGGATGTAGTAGTTCACATGTATGCCTGAGCGGTGTTATCTTTTAGCAATAGATCAGGTGATAAAAAAGTATATAATATATTATAATTAAAAATGAATAATTATATAAATAATATAATATATAAACATTAAATCCATAAATAAAAACAATCCATAAAATATAGTGATGAAAAATGAATTGTATCGCTATGTGGAAGTGGTAGTCCACTTGTACGGATAAGAAATAATTTGATTTTCCATTTGATGGAAAAGGGATAGAAAGTAAATGTTCCATCATCATAAAAAAATAACATTTTATATATAAAAAATTTTTTAACAATATTTTCATGAATATGAAAAGTTTTTATATGGTGTAGGATGAAATGGAATTGTAAGCTCTCATTTAAAATAAATACCTCTTCTTTTTTAGTCCCCTTTGGCTTACACCTTAATACAAGAAGTATTGGTCATATGATAATAAAAAACGACCTAGGATGAATTTAAGTAATATATGAAGTGTTATTATTTGGTATAATCTTATATATAACTCTCAAATGGTGTGACTAGTGTAGTTGGATGTGTTCTATTTTATAATTGAGTGGAAGGACACACAATAAATTTCATAAAAGTTCGATTTTATAAGGTCATGTTTTTGGGAAAGTGGATCCAAATGGCCATGGATTTAAAAGTAGGATATGTTAATATTTTAATATCTAAAACTGATAACAAATATATTATTGTGGGTAGAAATCATACACTTCTCTCTTTGTTTAACCTTTGTTAAACCCATTTTAACCTTAACTGTAGTAACATAATAATACTATTTTTATAATTCAATGTTGAAAAAAATTAATTTGAAACTATTAAATTATATTAATTATTAAAATTAAAATTAATTAATATATTTCACCATATTAATTTTCTATAAGTAATTTATTGTATCTTTAAATATGTGTGAAATCGAAAATGAAAATCCCTTTTAGAAAAATGATTTTTAATTATAAAATACAATTTACTTCCACTCATTTAATTTTAAAACGCACAAAATTAATGTTAAATTAAATTATTTAATATATTATATTAATTTCATTAGAACCATTAGTAACTATAGTTATGCTATTTTATTATGATGAAAAATCATTTCATGCTAAATACAACATTTTCAAAAAAAAATTTAAGCCCAAAATTTAACTTATACCAAACTCAAGTATAATGATTATTACTATATATATAATTATATTATTTCGAATTAAAGCAAAAAAATTAATTTAATATCAAATTTAAAACATAATATGACTATAAATTGAATATAAATACCAGTTTTAACTAACATCATTATTTGTCATTATTCATTGAAAAAATCAATCATTTTAGAAAAATACTTATAATTCACCCAAAGGTAAAATTGAAATGATTATTTCTAAATGATATTCATTTATTAAAATACTATTTATAATAATGGACAAAATTAATTATAATTTTCATGAGAAAAATGCAATAAAATTTACTTTTTAAGAAAACATTTTTTTGAAGCACAAAATGACCTTATTTAAAGTTGTGTTTCTATCTATTATGGATTAATAAATATATTTTCATTATTTAAAACCATTATATATTGTAAACATAATTTTTTTATTAATATTCATACCTCTTAATTCAATATATATGTTATAAAGGGTAATTATATCACAGTTTATTTCGATATGGGGTTTTGTGTAACGCAAGAAATCAAATACATGTAAATAGTTTAAAGAAAAATATATTCTAAAATCTTGGGATGTTTCATTATCTCCCTTAAATAAATTGTATCTTTTAAATTTTTTTGGTTATCAATGGTTCTATATTAAAAAATTACTTTGTTGAAAACCCATATCATTTAATGGAATAATAAACCCTCCTTTGAAATCGAGATGTGGGAAGCAAAATGGGTAGCTTAAACAACACATAATTGGGTTACCAAATAAAAATATGATAAGAAAAAAGTAAAAATATGGACATGGGGTAGGAATATAATTTCTAAAAATAATATAGATTGATATATAACATGTTCAGAATCATGTTAATAACCACAAAATCATAAATTATTGAACGGTGGAAAAAATAAATTAATCAAAAATAAAAATAAAAATGAAAAAGATTATTTTCAATATCATTCTTCCAAGAGTTGAGGAATTATTTTACAATTTAATAAGTGAATATATAATGACATGGTTTATTTAAATCCATAAACATAATTCCAACCATTTAATATGGGTTTTTATTTTTATACACCTCTTTATACCTATATTATAATGATAATAGAACTTTATAAATTTTTCATTCCAAAAGAAAAAGAATTAACTTTTAATTGAATATATAATCAATAAAATAAGGACAATTCAGTCCTTCTATCTCTAGATAATCAGAAAAAACAAAGTGTTTCACACAAGTTTTCTAATATTTATAATAAATAATAATATGAAATAAGATATTAATATCTAAAACCTAAAAAATAACTCCCAAATCTCAACATAAACCATTTCATAAAGAGTTAATATTAAAAGTACTTAAAAATATGTTTGAAAAAAATTCAAAATCCAAAAAAAATGTGAATTTTTTTATCACTTATTTTTTATTCATTTCTCAAATTTCACATATACCATAGAGAACTTGTGGTATCTTATAATATCTCACACTAATCACATGAATACCATGATAATAAATTCTCTTAAAACATGCCAAAACATTCCCAAAATAACTTGAATCACCATAAAACCTCAATTAAAATAAATATTATTCAAAAAAAATAAAATATTTCCTTATTGATTAAATAAAATAATAGGCTATCGAATATAGTCTATAAATCTAAAAGAAATCAATTATACTCATCAATTATAACAAAAAACATGTTTCCATCAAATCACTAATCAATTTAACGTTTAGTAAAATATCCAAATTACTTTGTCAAAATAAATCATCTCTTTGATCACCTAAATTTCCCCTAGGCTTTATGTTGTGATAATCAAGTGTTTAGGGAGATATGTGAGGTAATGGTATCTTATATAATGAGTTTTCCAATTTTTTAGTTTTTTTAGTTTTTCCATTGGTGACTCAGGGCATCATCATCGGCATGTCAGTTTGTCATCATGTCAGTGTGTCAGTATGTCTGTGCGTCGACATGTCAATGCGTCAGTATGTTAGTGCATTGATGAGCCAGGAGCATCAACATCAGTGAGTTAGGAGCGTTGGTGTCGGTGAATCGAGGGTGTCAGTAGGTCAGGGTGTCAATTGGTCATTGCATCATAATCTCAACATCGATGGGTTCGTGACAATAGTTCGAGGAATCATTAGTTCGTTGCATCGGTAGCTAAATCATCGGTGGCTCTACGTCGCTGACTCACCCATCAGTGACTCATTTTATGTTTTCCCAGTTTTTCTATGATTTCCAATTTTTCCCCTCTTACTTATTATTGGTTTTAAACCATGTTTAAAGCATCTTTTGAGTGTTTTTGTGGAGTTTTAAAGGATATTTAGTAAATCATTAATATCATTCCATCCTGGGGGATTTGAGATACTCAAACTGTGTGATCTTGACCAAGATCTTACATTAATTACTTTTCAGGACAATTCTTCCTTTAAATTAAGATCTCACTTTAGAGCCAAATATTCACTTCCTAGTATGTTTTTCATTCCCTTCTAGTTTGCCTAGAGTCTTCCTCCCTAGAAGATTCATGCACTTATTTTAGATACCCTCTTTCTCAGTTTTCTTTGACTTCTTCCCTACTGCTCATGTGATCCCCTATTCTTGGTGAAAAGAACAACTTTGATCCTATGATCATCTGGTTGGGATTTCGTCTATCTATCTTTAATTATTCATCTAGTAGGGTGGTTTTAGTAACAATTCCTTTTGAATAATGTCTGAATCCTTTTCTTAACAAGAATTAAACAAAGAGATGTTAGTATGATCAAAAGATAACAGGACTAATGAAATAATGGGTTGGGAGTGGTTTAGTGTTCATCTCCTATTTTATTTTTTATCCTTATTGATGTTATAATCTGTTGTGGTTGTAAATACTCTTATAATCATGAAAATTGGGGGTCTTTTTCTTTTTATGGGTGTGGCTTTATAATTGTTGTTGTTTCTTCATAAACAATTGTTTTGAATACTAATCTGACTTTTCACATATATTTGATTAAATGAAGTGGATTCCCCAAGATGAAAACCATTGTATAATCACCACTTTTTAACATTTGAATTAAATAATAGTGTTTACAAAATCTGAAAATATACCTATATCCTACTGATAGGTGTGGCGGAGTGCTGTGTTCTATTGGGTTTTTGTGTGAGTGGTGTGGTGCTGCCATTGGGAGCATGGTTAGGTGTCTTGGACTGGGCAGGGGAGTTGGTTATCTGATAAGGGAGTGGTACATGTGCGTAGTGGGTATGTGGTTAAATGGTAGATTTTGTGGGTTTGGTGTGGGGGGAAGTACGTGTGGTGTGTTGGAGTCTCAGGTTGAGAGACTGATTGATTATGGAATGGATGGACTTTTAGGCAGTGGGACTGTCTTGGTTTGTGATATGGTCACATAGCGACATTGGGTAGTGGGATTTTGGGTTCGTTATAAAATTTTAAGTAGAGGTACTTTAATATGAAATATTATGATTTTGCGGTATAACATTGAAGAATAATAGTTGTAAGTGTCTGAATGGGGGTGTGTAGTGGGACTACAAATCTGGTTTTGTTGTAGTTTGGATATGGTTGTGTTTGGTTGTTTCCTGGTAGTAATGAAATAAATTAAATTTAATCCCTTGATTAATATATGGAAAGTGATAAAATGAAGAGGGTTTGGGTTATGCATTCGCAGTGGTTGTTGTGTGGTTGTGAATATAGGAGTAGCAGCAAATATGATTTTGTATGAGTTTTTTGTCTGTTGTGGGGACCCATAGGTTGGACTGAGTGATTTCATTCATATATATATATATATATATATATATATATATATATATATATTGTATTTCCTTCAGATTTCTATACACACCCCACCACTTATAGCACCATGATCTGAACAACCCCATCTCATGGGGGTGTCTTTACCAACATCTCGGTACGAGGGTGGATAGATGGTTACACACTTTCTTCCTCACACCCTCTTCCAGTTTCATAATTATCTAGCATATGTGGGTAGTATTTAATGTCGTTATGCTTACCATAGTCCCATATCCTTTGGGAAAGTTTTTTGTCGATGATAGGCCAAGGTGTTTGTGGGATAGGATTGTATTCCAAAGTGTCTTTGGGATTGGGCCCATGCATCAACAAGTGAGAGGTGCTGTTTTTGTGGCCCAGGTGTCTGTGGTAGGGATTTTGTGTGGTTTGACGCCTAGGTGTGTATGGGTGGTCTGTGGTTATGGGACTTCATATGGGAATAGTGGTAGAATTAATATGTTAGCTGATAGGAATGAGCAGATAACAATTGGGAAAGTGGTGCGGGGTACCCAAATGTTGATGTCCTTATACTATTACCTTATTCGACCTATGTTATTTTGGGAGTGTACCATGGTGAGGCTGAGCTGGTTAGTAATCCATGGCTGGTTCATTGATTTTCTAATATTTTCTCATAGAGACCTTATTATGTTCCCCCACTTGTGCCCGGGTAGATTTAGTTTCCCTAATGAGTATACTTGTATGCTCACCCTATGTATATAATCTATTATCTGGTTTCTAGGAGGAATTTAAGGATCGTTATAGACTTTAATTGCTTGGGCGTTGGGATTATTTGTTGTTACTTCTTATTCTCCTTTCCTTTTGGATCCTTTTTAGTACTTTTTTGTACATTGTATCAGATTTACTTATTGAACATGCTTGTGGGAATGGATTTTGGATTTACTTTTACTTTTAGTGTTTAGAGTTGCTTGGGATTTACCATCATATCTCATGATATTGCACTATAAAAAGGTATTTCCTTCCATATTGAGTGAGATTTTATACACATTATTCTAGTTACTACTCTAGGTCCTATTGGAGGCAGAACTCATGGGGTCATTATATCTCCTTCATCTTGAGGAAGGAAGGGCGTAACACTTCTTTATCCCTTGCCTTACCTTGAAGAAGGCAGTTCATGACAAAATGGTATCAAATATGGGTTTCGAGAGTTTTAGATGTAGGAAGTAGTTCCGTGTTAGGCATATTAAGTATTTCATGTGATGGTAAGGAAACAGTGTTAGGAAATATTGGTACATGAAATCGGCTAGGGAATACTTGTTTGGACATTGGATTTTAGCACCCCCGTGATCTGAGGAAATGGCTATGGACCTACTGAATTACCAAGTAACGCTATCTTGATTTTAGAGTAGAGACACTATAAAAGGTACATGAATCATAATGACTTTTTTCATTATGTTTCTTGGGTGTTTTAAAAATTTAAAATAAATTAAGTGTTAAAACAGATTTAAAAAAATTCCATAATCCCAGGATTTGGAGTTCCTTGTTTCCTTTTTATCTATAGAACCCAGATGTCATCCACACGTGTTATGAGAAGTTAAGGCCTAGAATATGGACCTAGTTGATTATAGGAGGGTCTATCAAGAGGAGGAAGATGACTAGTGAGAGAAGATGCTTCGTTCCTTCCTGCAACAGACTCTAGGAATGTATGAGGGCAGTATCTCAGACATGGAGACAGAGAGTTGGCTCAAGGAGCTATTGATCAATTTCAAATTGATCCAAAATCTGAAAGAGTACTCGATTACTCTAGTGGTGAGCTAGATGAAGGGATTAATGCATTAGTGATCGACTCTTTACCTCGGGGAAAGGAAGGAGACCGATGTTTTGTGGGAGAACATTGAAAATTATTTATGGTAAGAATTCCATTCTTCCATGATGAACGCCAAGAAGAGGTTGGAGATAATATCCCTCAGTAGTTGAGTATTCTTGTAAGTGACTGGTGATCATGTTTAAGGATCTCCTACACTTCACACTAGATCACTTTCTGGATTAGGAGTCCTGAGTGAGATTATTAGAGGAGGAACTCTGAAATTCTCTTCTGTACGTTGTCACTCACTTTACTATACCAACATACTCAAGGGTTCCAAAGATGGTTGAGGTCGTGGAAAGGACTCAGTTGTGGGGAGGTGTTATATGGGAAAGGAGATAGCTGAGATCATCGAAGGGTATGGTCATAAATAGTAGGTCTCGGGCATTAGGTCCTTCCAGGTTTCAGCCAGTACGGAGTAGGCCTCAACAATTCTTGTTATGATCTACTGGTCTTCATTCATTCCCCATGGTCCCAAGACATAGGTGCATTGTTTTTTGGAGGTTTTGGATATCTTCATAAGTAGTGCACAGTTCGAACACAGTACGATGGGGGTGGGTAGGTTCTGTTCCCACGCCAGGAGCAGTAGTTGTCAGTTAGGCCCTTCCAAGAGCAGGGGAAGTGAGCTCTCACTCCACTGAGGGTAGATTGTGTCGGAGGAAGCCGACATTAGGGTGATCCTCAGGGACCTCGACCAAGGCATGTTTGGGGAGTTGTTAGATAGGTGAGGGGTAGAGAAGATGGATGTTGGAAGTTGCACTCCATAGAGGGAGTAGTTCCAATAGGACCAGTGGTTGTTTGAGGTATGAACAGTCTGTTTAGTGCCCTTGTGTATGCTTTCATTGATTAAAAAGCATCACACTCCTTTTTTGCACCCAGTCTAGCCCATGCCCTAGGTATATACATAGAGAGACTTTAAGTTCTCACAGTGTTGAGTACGCCAGTGGGAGGTCAAACCAGTCTGTTTGAGGATTATCGAGGATGTAGAATGATGTTGTGATGACATCAGTCCAGTGGGGATCATTCTCTTCTACAGATGCGACCATATGATGTCATACTGTTCATTGACTGGTCTTTCTCTGCATGCGCTATTAATGAAAGCTTCCAGCGAATGGTCATGTTCTCAAATATGGGTGGTCAGAATGTAGCTTTAGTTGGCAGGTGAAGTTTTCAGGTGGGCAGCTACATTTTAGAGCCCCTTCTTTCCTTATTAGCAGATATGTAAGTGGGGTAAGAAGACATAGAGATGGTGGGAGTTCTAGGGTTTTTCAGAGAGTTTCTATGTATCTTACACATGTAGGTTGTGACATTACCCCCTCAACGTTACATTGAGTTTGGGATAGAATTTCAACCTGGTGCTCGACCAATTTCAATGTATCTCTATTGGATGGTGCCTTCTCAGTTGCAGGAGTTTCATATTCAGTTTGATGGACTGATGAAAAAGGGTTTCATCCATATGAGTGTGTCAAAGTGGGGTGTTTCATTATTTTTTATAGAGAAGGCATATGGTGGTCTAATACTATGCAGAGATTATTAGAGAATGAATCAGGTGATGGTCAAAAACCGTTACCCCCTTCTGAGGATCAATGCTATTTTCAATCAATTAAAGAAAGAAGGTTGGTTCTCTAAAATCGATTTGTGGTCAATATATCACTATTTGAGGATGAAGGATTTTGAAATCCCTAATAATACTTTCAGATTCATGTATGGGAACTTCAAGTTTGTGTTCATGTCCTTCGGTGCTACGAATGTACCAGCCATGTTAATGGGGCTCATGAAATCTTTCATCCATGAGTTTCTAGACTAGTTCATCATCTTGTTCATAGATGACATCCTAGTATACTCAAAGTCAGAGGAGGAGAATGATGAGAATATGAGGACTATCATAGAGGTCCTTCGACCCCACAATCTCTATAGAAAGTTTTCCAAGTGAAATCTATGGACATGAGAAGTGAACTTCTCTGGACACAAGGCGTCTTAGAAAGTGATATCACTGGACCAATCAATTGTCGATGTTTTTTTTTCATGTTCATCACCCAAGAATGTGGAAGAGGTTTACATATTCTTGGGTCAAGCAGGATATTACCATATGTTCATACCAAACTTTTCTCGAGTTGAATATCCATTGAAAGCTTTGACTAGAAAAGGCCAGGACTTAGTATGGAATGATTAGTGTCTAGTAGTTTCAGCTATCTAAAATGGAAGTTGTTCAGTGCTCCAGTGCTTAGGTTTCTAGAGGAAGGGGCATTGTTTGTGGTGTTTTGTGATTCTTCTGATATAGGGTTGTGGTGTTTGACGATGCATCACTGGAGAGTTATCTCTTATGAATCTACGAAATTATTTCCACATGAATGTAAATATTCCCACCAAGATTTTTAGATTTTAGAAGTCATGTTCACACTGAATTTGTTGTAACATAACCTCATTGGGGATAGCTTTGTGGTCTTCACAGATCATAAGAGCCTGATGTATATCTTCTTCCAGTGAGATCCGAACTTGAGACATATGAGGTGGAAGGAGTTTCTATAGGAAAAAACATGGAGATCTCTTACACCATAGGAAAAGGAAATTTTTTGGTCGATGCTTTGAGGAGGAAGTCATAAGAGGTAGTTTGGGGATCCACAGATACTTTTAAGACAATGAATGAGTAAGACACCTTGCACTTGGATTCTAGGGAGGACAGTGGCAGAGGCTACTTGTTTCAAATGATAGTGCAATCTTCCTTGGTGTGACAGGTAGAGGATTTTTCGTGGGGAGACTCCGAAATTAAAGTGATGTGTGATCGCACTACCCAGGGTGATGCTCCAGAAGGATCATCGGAGGGTAGTCAAAATCAGAAGTTGTTTCATGGGAATATTTTTGTCCTAGTAACAATTTTCATGGTAGTTCTCCATGAGTTCTATATCTCAAACCTATTGGTGTATCTATTAATTTCTAAGAGTTACTGAGGCATGAGGGAATAATCTTGGTGGCCCAGGATGAAGCGGGAAGTGTTAGAGTTTGTGGAAAGTTTCCTAGTGTGTCAGCAGATTAAGGTCAAGAATTGTGTTCCTGGGGTTATGTTTCATCCCGTATATGTTATCTAATGGAAATTATATTACATCTTGATGCATTTTATCATAGGTTTTCACATAGATTAAGGAATACGAAATTCTCTATGGGTAGTAGTGGATAGGTTGAAGAAGTCATCTCACTTATTGGAAATCAAGGAGTCAAGCACAGTGGATGCATTATCACAAAGGTATGTTGATGATTTGTTGTGGTTTCATGAAGTATCATGATCCATTGTCTCATATTGGGATATTCATTTTATGTCATGAGTTTGGAGGGGATTGTAGCATGATTTTGGCACCCAGCTATGCCACAACACTAATTTCCATCCTCAGATAGATAGGTAGATAGAGAAAACCATCTAGATGTTGGGAGATATGTTGCGAGCATGCATTCTGGAATTCGTAGGATCCTGGGTATGACACTTGACTCTGGTATAGTTTTCCTACAATAATATCAATCAGTCTACCATTGGCATGGAACCATTCGGGGCCTTGTACGAAAGGTTGTGTCATTCACCAGTACGCTAGATAAAGGATGGGATAGTAATCTTTCTTATACCAGATTAATTGTAGAGAATAATGGAGAAGGTTCATCTTTTTTGTGAGAGGATGAAGGCAGAATGAGACAGACAGAAGTTTTATGCCTTTCAAAAGAGGATGCACTTGGGGTTTGATGTCAGGGAGTACATGTTCTTAAATTTTTCCCCTCAGTGTGGGTAGTGGAGGTTCGGTGAGGGAAGGAAGATTTCTCCTAGGTTCATCATTACATTCAACGTGTTGGGATGAGTTAGAGTGGTGGAAAATCTACCGGAATTACCATTGTGGTTATGTAAGATCCACGAAATCTTCTATGTCTCTCAGCTCCATGGGTATCTACACGATGTCTCCCACATCATTGACTAGGGAGTGTTGAATATCAAGGACACTGTGACATTTTTGGAATGACAGGTGAGAATCTCGTATCATAAGGATAAGGAGCTTTGTGGATGAAACATACCTTTGGTTTGTGTGTTAGGGAGTCATGGTGGACTCAAGGAGAGTATTTTGGAGCAAGAAGCACATGTGTGTTCATGACACCTAGAGTAGTTTTGAGTTTTGTTTCTGTTTTTTAAAATTGTGTTTTATTTTATGATGTAATTCTTGAAATTATTTTCTATAAGATGAGATGTTTCCCTGTTCCCTAAGTTTGTGATAAATTTAATGACATAAGATGAGGGGAGGACCTTATCCGTAATCAATATAAATTAATGATCATGTGATTAAACTGATTTGGGTGAGACAGTATCGCCCAAAGTGGATAGTATTTAGACATTTGGGGAAGGAGATCCCAAATCCATGTGTCTGGATGGTGTGAATTTGATTTTTTCAGGGCTTTTTAGGGTCATGGGGCCATAATATTTCTACATGTTTAGGAGACAGATGAAAAGGTGTTGTTCGTGGATGTTAGGGTTTTCACTCTAGCTTTCGAACAACACTAGGTTGTTTTTTCCAAAGGGTTATCTTAAGGGATGGATGTTTGGACCTCTTTTCTTCTAGGTTAGTTTTGAATTCTGAAGGACGAGTATATTTTGAGAGGTATCTATTCTAATGACCCAAATCTTCCAATTCCATTCTTTTGTGAAAACCCAATGTTTAGGGTGTTATGGGAGGCAATGATAGGTAATTTCCAGAGTAATCAAAATGTATAATCTTTCTAGTTTTTTCATCAGTGAATCATGGTGTCCGTGCTAGCTTTTCAGTGTGTCGGAATGTCAGTGTGTCATCATGTTACTGTGTCATCATGTTAGTGTGTCATTATTTCAGTGCATCAGTGACTTGGGAGCATTGGTATTGGTGATTCTGGAGCATCAGTGTTGGTGAGTTTAGGAAGTCAATAGGTTAGGGTGTTAGTAGGTCAGTGTGTCGGTTGGGAGATTCCTTTGTAGGTCATTGTGTTGTTAGATCAAAATCATTGGATCATTTATGGTATTTTGAGGCATTGGTAGGTCATTTCACCAGTTGAACACCCATCAGTGGCTCCGTATTAGTGACTCACCGATCAGTATCTCATTTTCAGATTTCCCAGTTATTCTCAGTTTTATAGTATCTCCTCTCTTACATATTATTTGACGTAAACCATGTTTAAATCCATGTGTGAGAATTTTTAAGGGTATTTAAAAGAATATTGAGTATATATTTAATTTAATAACGTCCCTAGGGATTTTAGAAACTCAAACTGCATGATCTTGACCACGGTCCCATGTTAATGACTTTTGGAAACCCTTCTTCATTTAAATTAGGATATGGATTTTCATTTCCATGATCTTCACTTACTAGTGTGTTTTTATTTATATTTTTGTGAACCTAGATTATTTCTCCACAAAATAGTTGTGCACCTATTCCAGATCCCATCCTACTCAGTTTTCTTAGAGTTCTTCTCGACTGCTTTTGCGATCCCTTGTTGCTTGTGGAAGTAGGAACTTCGATCCACTGATTATCTGATAGGGATTTCTTATGTATCCATTTAATTTTTCATCATGTGGGGTTGGTTTACAAAGGATTCCTTGTGAATAATCTCTGAATCCTTTTCTTAACAAGAAATAAAATAAGGGACGGGAGTATGATCAAAAGTAACTAGACCAATGAAATAATGAAAGGGGAGTGGTTTGACATTGATCGCCTATTTTATTTTTTATCCTTGTTGATCTTATGATTTTTTGTGGCAATAATTCCTTTTAGAAATCATAGTAATTGGTGGTATTTTTTTTGTGCATGAGTGATGGTTAATAATTGTTGTTGTTTTGTCATAAAAAATTGGTGTGAATACTAATCTAACTAATGACGTATATTTGATTAAATGAAATGGATTCCCCGAGATAAAACCCTTGTATGATCACCCCTGATTTTCAAGTGAATTATATAATAGTGTTTACCAAATCATGAAAATATACATATATCCTATTGATAGGTGTGGCTTAGTGTTGTGTTCTGTTGGGTTTTTTGTGCGAGATTTGTGGTTCTGTTGTGGGGATTACGGTTATGGGTACAAGGGTGGGAAAGGGAGTTGGTTCTATGAGAAGGTACATGCCTGTCTGTGCAGGGGGGTTATGTTTTCATGGTAGCTTTTATGAATTTGGTGTGTGGGGTAGTACATGTGGTGTGTTGGAATATTAGGTTGAGAGATTGATTGATTGTGGAATGGAGGGACTTGTAGGGAGTGGGATTGCCTTTTCATTTGATGTGGTCGCAGAGTGACATTGGGAAGTGGGACTATGAGGGTGTTTATGAACTTATATGTAGTGGGAATTAATCAATAAAAATTATTATTGTGCAGTTTAACATTGAATAATGATTGTTGGTTGTGGTTGAACGGGGGTGTGCAGTGGGACTGCAAATGTGGTTCTGTTTGTTGTTTTGATATGGATATGGTTAGTAGTTTCCCAGTAGTGCTGAAATAAATTAAACTGAAACCCTTAATTATAAAATGGAAAGTGATAAAATGAATATTGGTTAGTTTATGTGTTTGCATTGGTTGTTGTGTGGTTGTGCATATAGGGGTAACAGAAAATGTGGTTCTGTATGAGTTGGTTGTCTGTTGTGGGGACCCATAGGTTGGGATGAGTGTTTGCTTACCTATATAGGTATATAAATTGTAGTTTCTTGTGATTTTTATACAAACCCTAACCATGTTTAAAACCATGTTCTTAACACCCCCATATCATGGGGGAGTGTGTCTTCCCTAACATCCTGATTGTAGGATTGATGGATGATTATTGACTTTCTTCCTTGCACCCTCTTTCGGGTTATTACCGCTCGAGCGTATCCGGGTAGGCTGTAATGGATTGAGGCTTATCATTATTCCAGATCCATCAGTTAATATTTTTTTGTATGAGGGTCCTAGGTGTTTGTAGGCCTACATTATTTTCCCAAGATTCATCATGATGATGCCCAGGTGTCTTCTAGTAAGAGGTTTGGTTGTTGTGGCCCCGGTGTTTGTGGGCGGTATTGTTTGTGGTTTGAGGCCCAAGTTTTTGTGGGTGGTATGTGGTAGTCGGACTTAATATTGGATGAGTGGTGTATTCAAGATGTTAACCATTAGGAATGATCATTTAACTAATGGGAAAGTGGTTCAGGGTACCCAAATGTTGATGTGCATATATTGTTACCATACATAACTTGAATTATTTGGTTAGCGTGCCTTGGGGAGGTTGGGCTAGTTAGATCTCTTTGTTAGGTTCTTTTAGGTTCTACTATTTTTTCAAAGAGACATTAATATGTTCCCACACTTGTGCATGGGTTTCTTTAGTTTCCCTACTGAGTATACTCGTATGGTCACCCTATGCATATAAACTATTTTCAAGTTTACAGGAGGACTTTGAGGATCGTGCTAGACTTTACTATCTTGGGCATTGGGATTCGTTGTTGTTACTGCTTTGTCTCCTTTTCATTTCATACTTATTTTGGATCTTTTTTTGTACTTTTTATCAACTTTACACATTGAACAAGCATGTGGGAATAGATTTTCTCTTTACTTCTTATTTTAGTATTTGGAGTTTCTTGAGATTTACCATATTATCTCCCAATATTTTAATATAAAAAGTGTAATGTCTTCCATATTGTGTTAGATTATATAACATTGGTTCTAGTATCCTCTCCAAGACCTATTGATGGTAGTACTTGGGGGTCATTATATCTCATTCATATTATGTAAGGAAGGGCGTAGCACTTTGCTATCCCTTCCCTCATCTTGAAGACAGTGGGTCATGTCAACCTCTTTATCCTAAATAAACATTATTATCTCAACATCAAGAACATATTATGTGTTATGTATCCATCAGTAATTTTTTTCACTAACATATCACTTTACCAGTATATCAATTTTCTATTTTTTTTGTAATATTAAATGTTTTCTTGTAAATCCTCTAAAGTAAAATTATTGTAGAACAATCCGTAGATTTTTCATTAATCATATTACCATAATACCAATAATAAAACAATTCAAAATTTTAATTCTAAAATCCCAATTCATACAAACATAAATTATTCTATTTTTATGATTAGAAATGTTTATTACCTTACTTGGTATTAGGAGTTTTCCCTTGGATTAGGGAATTATCTCAGATAATTCCCAAGTTCCCCACACACATTTCAATGATCTATAAAGTGTATCATGGGATATACTTTATTTCCTTTAATTAAAAACTTAATTTTCTCATAATAATTACTTTCATTATGTCATTATTCTAGAAACATAAAACATCTTCTCAATCCTTTGAGATATTTTCCCATGCAATTCTTCCAATATTCCTTACATGTAAAAAGATGAATATGATTTCATCCTTTATCATCATGAAAAACCTTTTTTCTTTTATTTATTGCATTCATAAATTCACCTATATTAAATTTGTTAAATATATGCTGATTCTAAGAATAGTCACAAGATTTTTCTTTCCACATCCTATCTCATTTGGTTGCTTATAATTAAAATCATTGCATTTTTTATCACGTTTAGTTATAACATTATTCATTCTAGTAATATCCAATAACTAAAACTAAAATAATTTTGAGAGAAATAATAATGAGTAATAATATAAATATGATAAATAATTCATATGATGTCTAAACTATGAAACTGTTTTCAATATATGACACCATATGTTTATCCTTAGTCATCCATGGTCATTATCTATCCAAATCCTCTATAATGTTTAATAAATAAAATATCATTCAATCTCAGCATATCACTCAGGACTCTCAAATGAAGCATATCATAAAGGATAATTAAATGTACACCAAAATGATGGCTGATATATACTCAACCACCTATTTGTAGGTTTATTAACACTAGATATATCTATGTCCAGACCACATGAACATATAGTATTTAGATAGGGATTCATTTTCATTGTAAAATCATAGTCTTTTATTTACCATATCATAGGATTTTATCTTATACATGGGATTATCCCAAGGTTTATCACTAATGGTTTCTCTTCCGGTTATCCAAAAATTACTACACCTTTCCCTTATACCAACTATAGAGAACCACGTCGTTCATTAATAAATATAACATCTTAAAAGATCAATATTCATTACATTACATTATGATTTATTCTAGAATCAAAAAGGTTTAAATTCATTAGAAAATTAGATAAATAAACATATAGTACATAAAATCTCAAAATTATATCCCAAATAGTTCATAATAATAATCACTCTTCTTACACATTTCATTCTTAAAAACTATATTTAAATTCAAGGGAAAGGGGGTCATAATAAATGGTGATCTCAGATTCTCAGTAAGGGTACACAAGTGAGATATCGATAAATTATCATAAGTGAGAATAATATATGAATAATGGTATTATAATATGAGATTTAAATTAGAAAATAATTCCAAACAATTCATATTTCATAAACATTAAACATGGAATAAACATTTTCAATCAAAAAACCTAAGACAAAAGTGTGTCAGAACCTCAATAAATATTAATGATCCATTAGAATGTTTCATTATCAAAAACCATTTGATTTTTTTATTCACCTAATCATTGAAATCAATAACTTAGTAATGTTTCACTCTCAATAATATCATTGTAGATAAAGTTAAATAATGGATATGCCTAACTGGATACTTCTAACATTCTCTTATCAGTGTCATCAATCTAGTTAATTCCATAATCCCTTAGGATTTTATTGATTTTTTATATCATATCGTTTTATTAATACATTCATAATTATAGAATTTATTGGAGGGATTTAATGGTCCCACTTGTCCTTGTTTTATAATGGAATCACCAATCACATAATCATAATCCATTTATATTTTCTCCATAGGATCATGAAAACATTTATCACCGCATCAAGTCATTACAAATGGAAATGAAAATAAGCTTCATAAATACTTAAACATTGCAATCATAAACCCTATAAGTAAGGAATAAACATGAAAACTTTGAATCATATCCCCATTAAAAAATATTAAACATCATATGATTTTTTCATATAGGAGAAAAACCTTTTAATGATCAACATAACATTTATTGGGGAAACTACACTTTTCATTTCGAAATCACCTATTCAAAATCTAAAAATTATGAAAATATTAAGGAAGGAATTTTCTGTTAAAATAACCAAGAAAACATATAATGGAAGACTCAAGTAAAGTATTAGTCATGATGGTTAGGAAAGAATTCCATATGGTGTATGTTAAACCAAATATTCCTTCAGCAGTTTCGGTAAAAAGTCAAAAGTATCTCGTTTAAAAATGATACAAAGATTGCATTAATTATTTTTTATAAAAATTAAAAAATGGTTACAAATTAAACTAATATATCTTTATTTACTAATAAAAAAATTCTATAAAACTTTTTTAAAAGAAAATATGAACATGTAATTAAAGATTCCTGATAGAAAAGTGAAATTAAGTCAGTTTTACTTAAAAACATTATTTGGATTTATTAAATAAATAAAGACATAAAAATGAAATGAAAAAATGAAATATTCAGTATTAATCATATTAAAAAATTATAAATATTATTTTGGAGATATTTATTAAAATTTTACATCATCAAAAAAATTTAGCATGAACAATCCTGATAAAGTCATATTATAACATAAAACCCTTTCCATTTTGGTAAATTTTGAATCAGGACCCTCATTAAATAAACAACATAAAATTAAAAATTAAAAATAATGAACAGAAGGAAATTAATTATATAAAAAATAAAAGGGATCATATATACACTTCATAAAATAATATAGGTCGATAACATGACATATGTCCTAAATAAATTAATTTGAGATGATAAAATCTTAATACTTTAGTAACTTTTTAATCATACCACATGGATGAAAATTAGTTATTATAAAATTAAATACAATTAATTAAGTAGTATAATTGTTATAACATGTCATATGATTAGTATATAAGACTCATTATCCAAAATATGTTCATAACATCATATATGTCTCAACAAAATCTAATTGGGATGAATTACCTTTATGGATTTCATAATTCTTTAATCTAAAGTCATTCAATGATTGAAAATAATATGGTGATATAAATACTCAGAATCAAGTCATGTATTATTCAAAAATACATTCTTGGGTATTAAATACACCATGGAAATATAAAATTTTTACATAACATTAAAATATATATCAATGAGAAGAAATTAAGATAAAACTGTAACCATATATTTTACGTTATTTTTATCACACTAACCTCATGTAAAATAAAATTATATTTATTATAATTATATATTAGATTAATATTCATAAATATAATATCATATATTATCCACTTATATAATTTCAATACGCTTTTATTAACAATTATCTATTAAATTTTTCATTTGATGGGTTATTTGCATCATTTTTCATGTATATTTTAGTCCATTAGTTATGGTCATCGCAATTTGATCACAGTTAATCAATCTATTTTTTAATAATTATATAAATATTAAATATATTCATTATATATATATATAACCATTCAAATTAATTGTTGATGAAAAGTTATTTAAATAAGTTCATGGAGATGGTAATATGTATGTACACACGAGTGATATCACCATTTTTTGATTGATGGAAGGAAATAATGGTAAATATAATTCACCATTAAATAATAATTATTATATAATAAATTTAAACTATTTTTATTAAAAATAACCTTTTATCCTTAAAATTAAAGAGGAAATGATAAAACAATCATATTGCTTTTTGGAGGTGGTAGTCCACACGTACAGATGATCAACGTTATCTATTACTAATAGATAGGATGATAAGAAGGTAGATAAGATATTATAATTCTATATGAATATTAATTTTATAAATTTCATATATACACATTAAATGTATGATTTTTAAAAATCATAAATTATGGTGTTTTAAAATGAATTATATTGCTACAGAGAGGCAGTAGACCACACATATTCACAAGAAATACTTTTCTTTCCCATTTAATAGAGATAGTTTGGAAAATTTTTGTTCCATTAAAATTAAAAAATATTATTATATTTATTATACTATAGTTATCATGTTCTGATATATAAAAAATTATATATTTTTTAATTTGAAATAAAATATAAATATATTGGTTAACCTGAATAGCCTTTCTTTGAGAGACCTCATTTGACTTAGACCTTAACCCTTAATGTGTTTGTGTTAAGAGAAACATAGAACCTATAGAACAAATAGATGAAATATAGGAATGATTTTATGTAGGTATTTTCCATGATATAAATCTAAAATGTTGTGAATAACAGAGGAGGAGAGGTGTCAAATTAAAATTTAGGGATGTGACAGACATTGAATTTATTAAAGAATCTCAATTATATAAGGTCAATTTGCTGAAAAACTAACTCAAAAAAGCCAGTTACTATAATTTAGGATAAGATAATGTTGAAATAAAATAAAAACAAAAAATATAGAAAATATTTTATGGAAATCATACCCTTATCTCTTTGTTTTATCCCACCCCCGGTAAATTTGTTTTAACTTTAACCCTGATAACAAAATATTAATTTTATTCTATTCACTATGAAAAAAAATAACTTATCACTATTAAATTATATAAATTATTCCAATTCCAAAAATTTAATCCATTTCACTAGGTAAAATTTCTATAAGTGAAAAATGTCTATCTTTAAATTAGCATGTAAACTGAAATGAAAACTCGTTTAAGAATAAGTGAATTTCTAACCAAAAAAAACTAATTTACTTCCAATCCTTTCATTTTAAAAACTATAAAATTGATTATAAAATACATTATTGAACATATAATCAATATATTTTATTAAAATAATTAATCAATAGATATAAATTTAGTTTATTTAAACAAAAATATATTGCGCACATAAAACATAATTTTTTGTAAATGTGTTTTAAGCCCAAAAAATATATTATAAGAAAATCAGTTAAAAAAATTATTTTTATTTAATAAAATGGATTATATAAAATTAAATTATTATTATGTTAATTTATGAACAAAATTAAAAAAAAAATATTTTTAATTTTTCTTGAAATAATATGAAATTTTTTAGATAAAATAGAATTTTCACTATTTACTGAAAAATAAATCATTGTAAAAAATCGGAAAAACAATCATTCTAATATAATATTGGAATTATGATTTCAAAGTGATATTAATTTATTAAAATACATCTTCTAAAATTTTTAGCAATTATTTATATTTTCATGTATGAATTTCAATAAATATCATTTCTGAGGAAAATATATTTTTAAAGCATTAAATGTCTTTAATGATAGTTTTGTACCTATTTTTTATGAATTAATAAATACATTTAAATTATTTAATCCCACTAAGAATATTTTTTATAACGTTTTCGTTACTATTAATACCTTATAATTCAATCGATGGGTTATAATGGGTTAACATATCACAGTTTGTTTAGACCTTGTATTGCGTGTAACAAATGTTATCGAACACTTGAAATTTATTTAATTAAAAGTATATTCTAAAATATCATCATGTTATCGAACATAATATATATTTCAGATTTAGTTCACATAAAATCCAACCTATTCTTATCAACAAATTCATATTGGGATACAACCAGGATAGCCCCATCTTTTGTTCCATTCCATATCCAACACAAGATTTGGGAACCGACATTGGACCACAAGGCCACATCCAGGTCTAGACACCCCATGGCTGATCCATTAACTCATTCCATGTCTCATGGGTCAAATCCTATCACTCAAAGGGAATATATTCCCTTAATTTAACAACTATCACATCATGTAATAATTGGTTAATTGAGAAATAAAATGTAACATCCCATATTTATCCAAAGTCATGAACCATTTAAATTTTGGTTTAAATTCTTATGTGTCCATAGTAATGAGTACTATGATGTTAAAAGAGGTTTTAGGGGCTTCTAAGGCTCATTTTAATCCTTGAGAACCAAAACAAAGGAAATGGATTGGGCCGTACAATTTTTCTGAAACCTTGCACCTAGGCCGCACAACAGTGTGGGTGTTACAGGTTTTGGGACAGTGGGATTTTTCACAGTTTTTGTATAGTTATTCAAAATGTGTGCCAAATATATGAGGTTCCCATTATATTAGTGAGTTGTTCATCATTGGTACACAGTTTTCCAAATCATACACATCGCATTTTGGGGGTGAAATTACATTTCTATACTTAATGAATTGTTTTAACCCAATTTCATCTCCACCCTCCTCTTTCCAGTGGTATTTTCCTCCTCCACTTGGTGTGTGGTGGCTTCCTTCACCCTCCTTGGGGGTTTTGAGATATCTCCCTAATTTCTTCACTATTTTCTTTTCCATTATAATATATAGACTTGAGTTGATAATCCCTACCTTCTGCACCCTTCTCTTTTGAGTTTATTCCGTCATCTATTGCACTGTTTTGTCATAATGTCATTTTCCCCTATTTTCAGGGTTTTAAGAAATCCATCTATTTCTTTTTTTAGATCAAATAATTCCTTTAAAACATACGATTGAATTGTTACTACGCCTAGTTAGTGGTTTTATGCCTTTCTCACACGTTTTGTGGATTTTTATTTGACATGTTATTGTACCGCTTGATGGACCCTACTAGCGAGGCTTAGTTCTTGTATTTTAAATTAATAAAGATTATTTTCCATGTCCATTGAGACCCCATATTATGGTGAAAATTATGCATGGGGTGTTTTCCTTTTCCTCTATAGTCTGATTAATATTTTGATTTAGCTATTTACTATTTATTATTTACTTCTATGAATACTTGGATCCAAGAGGGAAAAGTATCCCAAAGGATTCACCCTAGGACCTCTCTTCAAGTCATTAGCCTCTAGTGTTCTGTGAGATTCAATTGAGGTCATGTGTCCCACCTTCTCGATACATAGTTGAGTGGCTCTTGGTTAGGACTCTACAAAGTGGTAATAGAGCACTCTTTACTTTTTTTATAATATTTGTGTTTAGACAAAAGACTAGGATAAGGAATTTGGAATTGACCCTATTCTTGGGCATAGCTAACCCATATATAGTGGAAACATAAATTATCTAGGATGGGAAATTTTTTTGTTGGTTATGTTATTTAAATTTGATAGGACTTCACCATTGGGTGATGTATCTATCATATGGTGTTATTAATATGGATATGATTGAAAAGATGATTTCTATTATTCCAGACTCAATGAAATAAAGATGTTTTATTACATGAATCATATTTGGCACAATTGGAAATGAACTTTCGTACATATTGTCATTTCATATCTACTTTCAACATGAATTTCATGTTTTAAAAGTGATTGTGGATGTGCCTTGCCCAGTTAATCCTTATAGTTCCAAATTTTTTAAATTATAAAATTGTATTGATTGAACTTGTTGTAGCATGTTATGAATTAGATTAACTGGACATTCAATTTCAATTTATAATGTGTATAGGCCCTTATAAATTGTAATGGTGACCAAACATAGTGAATAATTTAAAAATTGGTTTAATTATTTATAAATTTATAAATAAAACTACGAATAAAATAAATTGAACACCAAATATGAGGAATGTTAGACCTAAACAAAACAATGGGCTATAGGCCTTTCCTTAGTGCTCTTCTATTATACTTCTAGGGTCATTCCTTCTTATCTAATCCTAGATATAGGATTAGGTCATTTGATGTTCTATGCTCGGAGTTTGTCCATGTACTAGTTCTCTTTATCACATTCATTATTTTATTTCCTCTTCTGTTATAAATTCTGTAATATGTATGCATTCTTAGTGATTGTAAATCAATTCCACTGTGATTTCCTTGTACAATAAAAAAATAGAGTGTCAATGGTCAAACTCTATATGTGGTGGTCTTTATGAAACCCATTATACCTCCTGTAGTTCCACTATTGAAAACTTTTACTGATATTCCACTAGGTATCGATGTTCAATCCAGGGATAGTTTTCTCAGGTTCATGTAGTCAATTCAGGTTTCTCCTCATCCTACATGACTATAGAATAGATTAAATGGGACTTTCAGCAGAATAACCCCCCCACCTTTTCAAGGTATTTCAGTCCTCGTGTTGTATATTCATGGTTAGAATCCATGGTATCTATCTTTGACCATCCTAGGACACCTCCAAATAAGATGGTCAAGCTCACTACCTATATGTTGTGTGACTTCACCAAGAATTGGTGGGACACCATATCTCAGTTAGTGAATTATCCAAGAAGGGTATGGAATAACAAAGACACGTCATTCTATAATTATTTATTTCCATATACCTTGAGATAAAATTGATCTTGGTAGTTTATTCATCTTCAGCAGGGCTTTATGACTATGCTCGATTATTCATCTCATTTCACTGAGCTTCATCTTTTTTCTCTTTCTTTGGACTATGATGAGTTGATAAATATGAGTAATTTTGAGGATGAGATTGAGAATGATATATGTTCATAGGTGAACATATTCAATTCAATGACTGTTATAAAAATAGTTAATTGTGCCATAATTACATTGTGGAATCATAGAGAACCTGGTCGTGTAGCCTAGTGTAGTTTACTTCCGTATCAGAGTAATGGTTCTTATAGTTGAAGAAAACACTGATTCAATGGTCCATGTGGGGGAGGTTCATTCCATGTGAAACATACTGATAGTTCTATAATATGTCACCAATTTGTAAGGTCATTCTAGACGAAGCCTTAGGGAACGAGGGACCTGATCGAATGTCAATATTATAGTAGGATGGGTCACCTTTTTCACTTCTGTCATTTTTTCCTCCAACATCTAGTGGTAGGGGATCTGTACCAGCACCTCCATCAGGTACAAGATATGGGACTCCATGTCATGATGGGAGTTGGTCTTCAACAATCCAATCCGGCTGAGGTGGTAATAGTCCTGGCTAAGGTATTCGGGTTTAGAGACATTAGTGATAGTAGAGTGGATCTTATCAGGATAGTCAAGCAGCATCTCAAGGTCGTGGTTCATGACATATATATTCAATGCAACTTTTGATATAAGAGTAGATTCTAGGGTCATCTATATTTATAGGTACTATTCCAGTAGCCTCTACATTAGTTTTTACCATTTTCGATACAGGTGCATCGCAGTCTTTCATATCTACTACTATGGTGGATATTCTTGGCCTTGAAATCAATTACTTCTATGGAGTTAGGTCTCTCAAAACTCTGCTTGGGGTCATAACTGAGGGAATATGTCAGTGTCAGGAGTTCCCCTTGAGATAGATGGGTATCATTTCTTCTCACGTTTCTTCATCCTCTAGACGATCAGCTTCAACTCATTCTTGGTATAGACTAGCTCATGTCGTATCATGCCCATCTGGATTGCTATTACCATAAAGTGTCTTTCACATCTCTTAAGGGAATCTCTTATATACACATGGAAAAATGGGATATCCAGGCTATTCGATCCGGACCCAAAATAACTAGTCTTGGAAGAGGAGAAACTCAGTTAGTGAGTCTCTTTATGAGCGATCATCGATACAATTAGAATTGTTACGTCCATTTGTTGGTCTTTATAAAGGCATCATCCTTGATGATTTTTCTAGTTTAACTCCAATGAGAGAGGTTGATTTCATGTTAGATCTAGTGTCAGGTGTGACACGAATGTATTTTTTTTCACATATGAGGGAACCAATAGTACTCTCGGAACTCAAAAAACATCTTAAAGATCTTGAGGAAAATGTTTTTATCAGACCCATCATATCTCTATTTCATTCACCAGTCCTTTTATAGAATAAGGAGTATGGTACCCTTCAATTGGGTGTGGATTATGGATGTTTGAACCATATCATGGGGAGGAATCGTTATCTATTACCTCATATAGATGACCTCTTCGACCATCTCTAAGGAGTAACTATTTTATCTAATATAGATATGAGTGTAGGATAACATCATGTTCTTGTGACACCATCAAATATACCATGTATAGTGTTCTAGACATGTTTTGGTTTCTACATGTATTTTGTTCTTCCATTCAGTCTAACCAATGCACTAACAGTCTTTATGGATATGATGAATCAGAATTTACACCTGTATCTTGATTCATTCATAATAATATTCATAGATGAAATCTTGGTGTACCTTCTCACTCAACACGACCATGAAAATCATCTTTATATCAGGATGAGTACACTAATAGAGAACCATCTATATGTCATTTTCATTAAATGCCACTTTTTGTTCTGTAAGTTTCACTTATGGGGTCATATTATATATGAGGTCGGAGTGTCTCTTGACCCATAAAAGGTGGGCATCATGATTTCTAGGGAGCACCCTATGAATTTGTTTGATATACGTATCTTATTAAGGATAGATTGCTATTATAGGTGGTTAATTAAGGACTAATCATACATAACAGTGCCTCTTATATCCTTGACTAAGAAGGATGTGAATTTCCAGTGGTATCGAACATGTGAGAAGGATTTTCTATAGTTAAAGGGAAGACTCACATCATTTCTCATTATGATTCTTCCAAATCCATTATAAAGTTATAGAATCTGTTGTGATGCATCAAGAATTGGCCTTGATATAGATATTATGTTGACAAATTGAGTCATGACATATGGATTTCGCCAACTAATTCCTTGTGAGATGATTAATCCTATGCATCACCTTGATCTACCCATTGAGGATCATGCTCTATATTGTTGGAGGAACTATATTTTGGGTAAGTTATTAATCATTTACACATGTCATAAAATATAAAAATATACCTTCACTCAGCAGGACTTGAATCTGAGGTAGAGTAGGTGGGTGTGTTACGAGAAATCTATTGACTTTGAGCTTACTTACTCACCTAGTAAGGTAAATGTTATAGCTAATGTTTTGAGTGGAAAAACAAGAACTCAAGCCATCAGAGTGTCATGTAGTGAGTATAAAATTATGGATATGTTTTCTGATATAGGTTCAGAAATAGAAATGTAAACTATTATTAGTTTCTCTAGAAGTGACATCCTCTTCTCAAAAATAGGTTCAGATGCCTTAGTTATCAGATTCTGAGGGCCTCTTTCTGAGAGATAGAATCACAAGAGAGAACTCGCCTCCTAGTTGGGTTGTTGGTAGTAGTGAGACACTGATCTACAATGTCTATTTTTGGGTGCATTCAGATATACTCAAAGAGATGATGAGGGAATATCATGCCTATTTTTTGAAAGTTCATCGTGGGCTTACCAAGATCAATCGATACATGTGTGATCATTACTGGTGACCAGGTATGAATAGGTAGATAGTAATTTGAATCACACAGTGCTCCACCTATTAGAAGGTGAAGGGAAAGCCCTAACAACTTGTTGTACTTCTACAGCCTCTATCCATTCTTGAGTGTGAGTAGAAAAAATTCACCATGGAATCATGATAGTTTTTTTAATATTTCCTTGACAAAATGATGTAGTATGGGGGATCTTCAGTAGATTAACAAAAGTAACTCACTTCTTTCCAATCCTTGATTCCTTCTCTATTGATTAGTTCGGAAGTATTTACATCTAAGAGATAATGATACCTCATGGTGTAACCCATTTTATCATTTCAGACTAAGATTCCTGATTTACATCACTATTTTTGGAAAGTATTTTAGAAAGAACAGGATTCACAAGTTCTCTTGAGTACTACATATCACCCTTTGACCTATGGGTAGTCAGAGTGGATAATTCAAGTGTTAGAGGATTTGCTTCGGGCCTGTATCCTTGATTTTGGAGGTTCCTGGTAAAATAATATTCCTCTAGTTCAGTTTTAATACAATAAAAGCATTATGTTAACAATTCTTATGGCTCTGTGTGGGGACCTATAGAGTACAACATTCCATTCATCTTTATTCAATATTGAGTTAGGTGAGGTATCTCTATTAGGTCCTCATATCATTCAAGAGACTTCAAAGAAAATTCAGTTGATTCAAAAGCATATAACTATAGCATAGTCCACGATGAAATTAAATACAAATTATTACCCTAGTAATTTGGGGTTCGAGGTGGGACATCATGTATTTCTACATGTATCACCTAGATTGATTCATAAATGAATAAGTATATATGGAAAGTTTTCACCTCAATATCTTGGGTTTTTTGAGATAGTGGAGGGAGTTGGGCTAGTAGCCTATCAGTTGCTATTACCATAGAGGTATTGTTCCATGAATGATATCTTCCACATATCCCAACATCGATAGTATCATCTAGATTCATCTCATTTATTTGATCTTGATGACATCAAATTGGTTGTGGATGTGTACTATGAGGTTCATCCAATTCGTATAATTGATCATATCATGAAGGCTCTCTAAGGTAGGTAAGTTCCTTTAGTTCAAGTGATATAGTATCACGAACATGTGAATGATGAGTCTTGGGAGTAGGATGATGATGTACATGAATAGTGGCTAGATAGTTTCTTAGATTATGTTTTAACACCCTCGGAAGGGAAAATTGGGGAAATGTTATTTAAAAGAGGAGAAGTTGAAACATCCCAGCTTTATCCAAAGGTATAAACTGTTTAAATTTTGGTTTAAATACTTAAAATGGCCCCAGTAATGATGCTTAGGAGGTTAAATGAGGTTTGGGGGCGTCTTGGGCTTTTTTAAAGCCCGAAGCATCGAAAAAGAGGAAATAGACTGGGCCTCATGGTTTGTGTGAAACTATGTGACCAAGGGCACATGGAAATGTGAGTGCTGCAGGTTTAGGGATAGTAAGATTTTGCATGGTTTGTGCATGGTTAGTCAAATTGTGTTCCAAACCATGCAAGCTTCTCTTTATAGTAGTGAGTGGTGGATAGTTTTTACACAATTTTTCCAAATCATGTGCATTGTTTTTTGGGGGTGAAATTACTTCTCTACCCTTGATGAATTGTTTTTACCCAATTTTTTATCTTATATCTCATTTCAAGTGGGATTCTCCTCCTTCCCTTGGTGCATGGTGGCATCCTCCTCACTCTTTGGGGTTTTGAGTTATCTTCATTGTCAAAAGCTAAAGACTTATCTCATTAATCTCTACCTTTTTTACCCTTCTCATTCGAGTTTCTTCCATTATCTATGGTGATATTTTGGTGTGACGAACATTTGCCTTATTTTCAGAGTTTTGACAAATCCATCGATTTCATTAATTTTAGGTCAAGTCAAGACTTAAAAACAGACAATTGGAGCGTGTCATGGTATAGGGTTTATGCCTTTCCCACTCATTTCCATGGATTTTAATTTTATGGGTCATTATGATTCTCACCCGACCCTTCTGGCGAGGATTTGTTTTTTCATATTAAATTAATTGAAATGGTTTTCCATGTTTGTAAGTACCCTAGCATAAAGTGAAACCCTTACACAGTGTCTAAAACTTTCATTTGGAAACCCCTTTGGGTGTTCCACCATTAATGGCCTAATTTTACCTTATGCCATCAGTCGTGTTTGACCATGGGTGTATGTGTTTCACCATTTTTTAATGTTTAAAATTGAAAAATTGAATTAAAATGATTTATGAACCATGAATTGGATTCATTTTTTTAATTCCTATTCTTAATTATAATTGATTGGACCATGTGTAATATCTTGTTCCTTTGAACATGCTTGTTGTTCATTTTAAATGTCACATTCTTTATATTTAAATGATTATTCTATTATTCAACTCCTTATCTTATGCTATATGATATTATTTTACTTTTGTGATATGACATGTGCCTTCTACCTTCTTCCCCACTTTATGCTTACTTCTTTGTTCCATATGTGAATGGAATGAATCAAATGTATTTATTAGTCAATATTATTATCTTGGATTCTTTAAATGTATTTGATGAAAAGTGGTTAGAGTTATGTTAATGTCATGTGCCTAGGATTTTTATTATTTTCTTATGCTTATTACTTATTCTTACTGCCTTAATCTATTTTATGGTATGACTTTTGTTACATGTATTACTTTCTATATTTTTTCATAACATGTTTATTTAATGGAAACTGAATATATGAATGCTAGTCTTATGGTATGTGATTGTTGTTAAGGGTCACTTGTTACAAGCCGGGAGTGAAAATTGGTCTTGAGTTCAGGATTCTTTGGTTAGACTCAAAATTCTTGGTGGGATATTCTTGAAACATCAGTAGAAATACTTTGGATTTATTGTTATGGGCTTATCAGGTATGTTTTACTTATACTCAAGAGTGATGTCAGTTCCCTAGGGGAGAAAACAAGGTTAGATACATTGGCAATATGGATATTCTAAGTCGTGGTTGATACCAAGTCCCCTATTTGAGATACATGGTACGGAATCAGAGTCACCGTGTCTTGAGTGATACAAGGAACTCTATATGGTTTTCCTTAGACATACTCGATGACATTGGTTATATTGCATGTTCCATAACGACCCTTGGGATTCTACTTAGATCACCTTGGATGGGCTTGAACTCCACCATAGAATTAATAGATTGAGTTATTTCTTATTCACATGTAATGCATCTCTTATTATTATTATTTTTATTTTTATTTTTATTATTAATTCACTTGTTTGGTGACATGGAAGATGAAACCCCATTCCAAATCACAAGGTTAGGGGTACGTCCTTTTGGGTTTCCTGGTTTACTTTATCCCATAGATATATAGTATTCCTTTCATAGGTACATCGTTCAAAATTCCATCTTAGGCCAAAGCAGTTGGTATTGGTCAGATGTCCTTTTAGGAACTCGGACCAAGGAGGTTACTATTTATATATTTATCACACTAAATTTATATATTCTTGTAGAGTACTTATTATTTATTACCAGAAATGGATCAGCTTAAAAACCATCGGTGTCGAACAACTGTGATTTTTATCTCACACCCTACTCTAGTTCCATTTGGTACCCATGTAGACTTTATGATCACAGGTTTAGATAAAGGGAGTTGTTTTACTTTTTATGCTTCATTTATTTTCTAATTATGAAAGATTTTGGGTGTAGAGTACTGAGCCAATGCTTGAGATACTATTTTAGATGTTTTTGGATCTTTCATAGTTTTTGATACATGCAGTATATGCTTGAATCCACTGTTACACAGTACACTCATTTTGTATAGAATTATGACATGTGACATCATCAATATCATTTTTGTATAACTTGTTTTTCACTCAGCTTCTACTGGTTATTAGTTTCTATGGCATGGTTTATTTTAATATTTTCCACTGTTTTCTAATTGTTATTATGCTTCATATATTTACAATTTATTATTTACCACTATGCATACTCATATACCTGGGGTAATAGTCTCCTAAAGAACACACTCTAAAACATTACTTCTAGTAGGCAGCCTCTGGTATTTGGGGATATGTGCTTGAGGTCATGTTTCTCAACATCTCATGGAATAACTCGGCGACACTATGGGTGGGACGCTACATACAATGTAATAAAACAAAAAATTTATGACCTCACAACCATTTCACATTCAATGTCAATCTAGGTTAGTCCTCACGCACACAACCCCTACATTAACAGTATCCATAGTATTTAATCCCAGATACAACCATACCATCATGTGAGGACCACTCAACACAACTAGTAATAATTTATCCAAGAGAATATGAGGTAACAAATTGTTATATATAGTTTACCCATAATCAAACCATTCCAAATCTATCACAGAACCCTACATATAGGTTTCATAAAGCATCTATCAAAATCCCCACTTCATTAAATTCTTAAATTCATACCCCTAAAAAAATTAGATATCAGAAAATATATATTTATAGTATTTTCAATGGATATCAATAATTGAGGCACAATGCATAATGTTTCGGGCCCTCTTATGACTAAAAAAATTAATTTACACACATTAGGGGATATAAGAATCAATTAATTTTTAATTCAAGTGATATTTCATAGAATTTGAGTTTCCACATATGAAATGTTCATATAAAAAATGAAAAAACGTAAGGATATGTTTATGTACAGCCTACCTAAAACTGAAACCATTTCTTTTTAGAAAATACCATCCACTAATGTCAAAAAAATACCAATATACCAAAAAACTTCAAAAAAAGTTCCTCACATGTAACAACCTTGGCCTCAATAGCCCAGAACCAAGGCATGCTTTTTTAACTTTCACCGATATAAGGAATCGTATCTGACACACCAAAAAGTTAAGTAGTTTTTGAAAATTAGACACATACATGATACCCATTTTATATTGGTAAAAGAAAATATAGAATAAAAAATTTAAAAATTAAGAATCCTTTAAACTCATTCCAATAATTAATTTTCTTATCCTAGGGAAAGAAAAAAAATTAAGTGTGATCTCATATACTAATTAAGGGTAAGACTGCAACAAATAACATGAATTAATAAGAAATAATCAATATAGAATGGTAAATAACTGAAACACTTTCTAATTAATCAATAATATGAGAATAATTTGAAAGGAATAAATTATGATCAAATAAATCCATATAAATAATCACATGATCATGATACAAATCAATGGTTATTCTAAATAATCAAATAATCACCTGAAATATAAACAATTTAATTCATAATGATGGAATGCATAATTATAGACATCTGAAACTTACCATTGAGTCTTAATTCAAAGAGATCTAATAACATAAGGTCTTCATTCCAAGAAACCAATATTTTTTAGGCTTCAGGCCATGAATTTAAAATTGTGAAGGCTTTATGATACGAATCTAATACTATCAAGGTTTCATTAAAAGAGTCTAATATCATCATAGATTCATACCAGAATCTAATAAATGGTTATGTCCTCATCCAAAACTATATCTAGTTTGTCACATGAAACATAAACTTGCATTGAGGGGTTATATCTGGCCCTAATCATCACATACAAGGTCTAATGCATTCCACATTTTAAATTAGTGAAGCATAATCAACACAAACCTTCATATAAACAACTGGAATATAAAATTTAAATATTTTCCCTAATTAATAAACATAATCATAGATCAATTAGAGTAATGTGAATGGTATCAAAATAGTACATCCTCAATGAAACTAATCATAAACTATACATAGAAATGATAAGGATTGTATCATTCAAACATATACCCATTAGATTAATAGTTAAGGGTTTTTTTTCATTGAGGAATATAAACATAATAAAAATAAATTAAAAATTATTATTCAAGAAATTTTTTTATGATTTTGAAAATTACTTTTTAAAAATCAAATCATTTTGGAAATACTTTTCCATGAAAATAAATTTAAAAAAAAATTTAATGAGTTGAAATGGGTAAAAATTCAATTAATAAATAATTTTTAAATGGTTTAAAACGTTTTTAATTTTTTTATAAAACATGGATTTGGTATAAAATAGATTTTCAGCCAAAGAGAAAAATGACTTTTTTTTGTGAAATACTTTGTCTCAATTAATTTAGGTACCAAAGAGTTATAATGTCATGAATTATCATAGGATTAGAAACATAAATGGGTTTGTTATGAAATGGAAAAATAATTTCCTATAACTAATATTCAAGAATAAAAAATCATTTTTTAATGTTTGGGGTGGAAGCCTCAATTTATTATTAAAGCAAAGACCTCTTTAATTATGGGTAGAGGGAGACCCATTACATAGCCCGAAGGCCGAAGGCCAAGTGGCCTGAATACAAGGCATGAAAGACCACTTTTTGGCCCAAAGGACCCCTCTGTGAATAGTACTACTACAATACCTGCGCTGCTATAGTAACTGATACAATAATGTCACCGCTACAGTACCCTGCAATAATTCTTCTTTCACTGCAGTGTTGTCGTCGCAACAATTCCGCTACTGCTACAGTGATGCTATAGTGCCCTTCTACAGTACTACTACAATATTCGAAAATTTCACCCTGCCCAAATTTGATCCCGGGTCTTTTGGATTCCAACCAGGAGGCTATACCACTTGCATATAGTCTCTTTGGTACAATAATAAACAATATTTATTATAATAATATTGTGAAAAAACATTACAATGATCAAAACTTTGAAGTGAGAATTAATAAATGAATCGATTATGAGTCTCTAACATTAATAAAAATTAAAAAAAACAAAAATAGAACATATTTTTTAAAAAAGTCATTATACAAATTATCTTATAATGAAATAATCAATGAATTATGTTTTTTTTTTCAAATGAACGAAATTGAGTTAAGAAATCCCTCACCCCACACTTCCTTTTGATTGAACATTCTTTATCCTATTATATAGATGTTTTAAACATGTTAATAACTTCAACCTAAACCATGGTAATATTTATAATATGATAAAATTTTATAACATCTTCTCACCCATTTTTAAATTATATTTCATTATCTTCATCATTTTAGGTGATTATTTATTTGTTTTTTCATGTTTGTTTTGTCATAATTTTTTTATAATGGGGGATCCCTTTGTTGCACATATTATTTAGTTATATAATATACATAATAATAATATATAAAATATCATTATATTTTTAAATCAATTATACATTTAAAACCAGTCATGAATGATAGTTATGAAAAATGAAGCATGTTATGATTATGGAGATGGTATATCATATGTACACACAAGTAACATTTTCTATTTTCCAATGATCATTATCGAAAGGGTGTGAGTAATATTTTATACCTCCATAATGAAAAAAATATTATATATAACATATTTTTCATTAATTATACTTATATATATATCATTCATGTGGTTCTGTTATGAAAAGAGAGTCACATCAATTTATTAAGGCGGTAGTCCACATGTACATGAACGATATTATCATCATTAGGTGTAAAAAATAAAATGATATATTATATTTAAATAATGATGAATATGTAATGAATATAATAATAATTTACTTTATATCACATATAATCATTAACATTATTCCTTATCACCTACCATGTGATTGTTTTTTAACAAATAATCGTATCACTTCGGGAGCTGGTAGTCCGTCGTACACATGAGCAATGTTATCGTGTATCCTACGGATTGGAATGTAAAAAGTTATATATGATATAATTACTAGAACTTTATAATTAAGTTATATATATATCATATATATATTTATAATTTATATCCATCATAATACCAAACTATGATTGTTAGTAATGGAATAACTAATGATATCGGTTCATAAGGAGGTAGTTCATCATACACACGAATGATGATTTTGTAACACATTTGTTGGATGTGATGATGGTTGTAGGTTGTTACATTATTATTAAAAAACCCATTATATGGAAGAAAAAAAGGTTATTATATCATTATGTTTTAATAAAAAAAATCAAGGATGTGTAGAAATAAGTTAAATATAGACGCTCGTTGTAGAACATTAACTATTCTTCAAGTATTCTCCATAGGTTTTCACAAAATCCATCATAGGTTCGATTTTTTCCCAATATAAGTCTTATAGTATGAGGGTATGGAAGTGGGTAAGTGGTATAGTTTGGTATTTGATGAACCAAATAGATTTAGGGGTGTGAAGAATGGGGGAGAGTGAGTTCCCTTTTTCAATTGAGGAGGAGTGGCATTCTAGTAAATACAAAAAATTATTCACTAATGGGAGGTCTCACTTACCTCATGTGGATCCAAAATTGAATAATAATGGATGGTAAAATTTATTTGAACAATAAAAACCATAATATAACAAAAATAAATAAGTTTTTATCATTTTATTCCTTTTTTTATGTTTACTCAATTTTATCATTTTAGTTTTTAGCATGTTAACATGTATCTTTTTATTTCACTTGGTAATTAATCCCCTATGAATAAAATTAAAATGATATTAATTAGATAAATAATATCGAATGATTATTAATTTTAAATAAAATTAATTAAATAATAATCTTATATGTTTGTAAAATTAGTTTTAATACAAACTCATGTAATACGTAAAACCTTATTTAAGCCTTTATCACAATAATTAATTTTAACATTTTTCACAAATCATTATGGTCAAAAAAATAATTTGACATTATTAGACAATATAATTTATTTTTATTCCAAATATAGAATATATTATTAAAAATTACATTTAAATATGTTGTGGGATTTAATTTAAAATTAATCCCTCAAATGCCACAAGAATGCATATTTTATAGTGAAAATATTCAAAAGTTTACAATGTTTTTACACAACAAATCACTAGTAAAATTATTAAAAAAAATTAGTAAATTAATATAATATTGAACTAATATTACTTTAAAATAAAATCAAAATATAATTTAACATTATAAATTATTTAAATGAAAATGATGTTTTCAATTAAAATATATTAATTTTCACTATTCTCAAAAAATAATACTTTTCAGAAAGGTCCCAAAAATTAAACTTAACATAATTTTTATATTATCATTTAAAAAATGAGTTATATTTTTTCGTACAAATTTTCTAAAAGTTCTAAAAAAATAATTTTTAATTATACGTGTTAAACAAGATTAAACCGTCTTTTAGAAAAAATATCTATTTTTTAGAAAACACCTGTTTTTCTTTTAAATGATTATTATTTTAATAAAAATATATAAATAACTAATAGACATGTGTAAATTATATATTTTCATAATTTATTTAATTATATTCATAGCCTCCATTTCAATGAAAAAAAATTAACTATCATATTAAATAATAATATTAATAGTATATTGATGTTCAGTAAAAACATGGTCTTGCATGTACCCCAAGTTAAACTCAGGGTTTCGTATAATGCAAGATATTGTTAGTGTTGTGTCAAGTGAAAGATAAACTCAATGTTAGGTTTTTTCATACACTGTTGAATAAAATGATATTATTTTATAATTTTATGTAATAACATTCCTCCCACTATAAATAAATTGTGTCCTCAAGATTTAAACTTGATATCAGAAATCTATGGTTTGACATTTGAAAATATCATTGCTGAAAACCCCACATCATATAATGGGTTAATAAAATATATTCTTTATAAGAGAGATAGGGAAGTACCAAGGTTTTATGTAATAACACATAACTAGGTTTTTTAGTATGAGACCATTAGTGGAAAATTAATATATTCACAAAGAGTAAAATAATAAATAATTATAGAGAGTGATTGAGTCCATTGATCATAATAAATTGAATGATCAATGTATATTTAAGGTCCTAAAAAAATAAAAATGTGTTTATATAAAGGACTATATAATTCATCAGATATGAATGTAATAGGATAATTTTTTTTCTATATCCATTTCCTCAAAATGAGTAATTATTTTACTGTCTAATAATATAATTAAATATACTTGGTACATTTTAAATTTATAATAACAATTTAATCCTTTGGTTGTGATTTAATCAATTTCCAATTCATAGCTTACTCCAATATATGAGTATCAAAAATTGAATTTCCTTATGCCTCAATCACTAAAATTAACTCTTAATGGATCATACTATCCATAAAATATTGATAATACTTTAAATATGTCTCTAACTATTTTTCAAAACCAATATGGTTGGTACAAATTATCTTACATGTGAAAATATTCATATGTTAAAGTAATATATTAATGTATAAAACCTATTACAAATTAAAAATTAAACCATTTCATAAATTTTTAACCTTATAACCCACCAAAAGATCAATATCCAAAACATTAGGGAGGAGGTCACTGAATTTACAAAAAAATGAACGTACCATTAATCACTCAAAAACATGAAAATTCTCATAATCATCACATACTAAACATGTGAATACTTTCATCACGTACTCTCCCAAATTTTGGTAATAGCCATAATTACAATAACAAATTTAAAATAAGCATGATTCCTTATTCATTAAATAATAAACAAATTCTTGGTTATATTCCTCAAATCCAAATATATTTTAAACTCTATTAATTATAGTACAAATAAAATTGTTAATAAATCATTAATAAATTCTTAAGTAGTCTTTAATTTCCAATTTATGTAATCCATATCAATCATATCATTATCCCAAAATAATTATCTCAACATCATGGAAATATTAAGGGTATTATTTCCCTCAATCATTTGTTTTCTAAGAAATTTTACTTTCCATTGAATCACTTTCCCTGGTTCCATTCAACATACACTTTATAGTCCATAGTGAAAAAATACAGAAATAAAATCCTTATAGATTTTATAATTCTTATAACCATAATATCATTGATAAAATAATAAAATGACATAATTTTTGAATTCAAATACAGAAACATTAATAATTCCTCTTCCTTTATGGTAATAGCATAAGCTTAACCATGATCTATTAGCTTCTTCTGAGGTATATTCCTTAGATACATGGGGAATTCATTTTCATAGTACCCTATATCCTAAAAGTTTAAGCCTTGAACATTGGAATTTTATTTATTACCCTTTAAATAATGAGAATGGTGTCATTTTTCTCTATAATTGAATCAAAATCCATTTCTGCTTAATCATATACCAAGGTGTTTCCTTCCACAACTACCACATATAGAAAAATCATTTTCCCTTCTTTATTTTATCCTTATTTTTCTCAATCATAATATTCTTCTCTTTCTACCCTTCAAAGACATATGACTTGTATAACTATTTATATATCTTTTTAGAACATGATACTGTGTAGTAATATGAGGTGAATGATTAATAGGCTACTTCCTATTGAAATATTGGCTTAATGAAATCAAATAACTAATCATTATTACCCATTGGATTATATGCATTTATTTGGTTCATATTCCTTATACTAGGCATAATTTATATATGATGTAATATACTATATTAGACCATATCATTATAAAACATAATTTATAATCCCAAGACTACTAAAATACCAAGCATAAGCTAATCTTATAATTATTAACATGGTTTATTTTTAGATATCTGCATTTTAAAATCATTCATAATGATTTCTAATGAAAATGTGAAGTATCCTTAGAACATACCTCCAAAGTGTCAAACATGATAAACAATAAGGCTTTTTTGTATTAAGTAACACTCGAGTCATTCTTGATGCACCTTTTTTGATGTTATTAACCTTAGGTACCTCTGTTCTAGAACTGCATCCAATTGTAGTATCCAATAGGTGATATATTATTTGGAAATACAATATAATATATACCTTACCAAAACATAAGGATATCCTTTTATACGTATCCTCATTGTTTAACATCAGGTTATGTTACATAATCTATGTTTTCCTAAATCAGGTTCCTAGTGTTTCTGTAAAAAATTATCTGATACCATCTATAGAGATCTTGGCCCCAGTAGCCTGTAGTTAGTGATTGATTTATTAAATTTTCATAGATAAAATGAATCACATCCAAATGGACCAAAAATCTTATATGTTTTGGAAAACTAGAAATATACATGATACATAGTTTATATTAGGAAACTAAAATAAATAATAAAAAATAAAACATTTCAACATCCTTGAAACTCATTCCAAGTGTTCTACTTCATAACATTATAAAATAAAACAAAAAAAAGGTGAGATCATATGATTGGTAAGGGTATGCATATTTTGTAAGCTATGAATAAATAATGCATAATCAATATGGAAAATAATATAAATGAAACACATTCACTTTAATCAATAACTTGAGCATAATAAGGAAGGAATAAATGATGATCAAAAAATTACATATTAATAATCACATGAACATGAAACTTAACAATGTATATTTTGACTAATAGAATAATCATATGGAATATCAATATCTGAATTCATGATGATGGAATTTATAATGATCGATTTCTCAAACATACCACCCTGGTTTCATTCCCAGACATCTATTACCATCAATGATGCATGAAAAGAATCTAATACTATTAAGGCTTCATTATAATAATCTATTATCACCAATTATTCCTAAAAAGAATATAATTCCATCAAGGATTTTTTTCCAATAATCTAATATCATTAAGGTTTCATTCCAACATCTATGAAATGGGTAAGGCCTCATCCAAAACCATATCTAGTTTGTCCGTTGAAACCTACCAATGTATCGAGGGGATATAGAGGGCCTCAGCCATCAATTATAAGGTCTAATTCATTCCTCATATGAAATTGATGAAACATAATAAACATAAAAAATTGTATTAAATACTTTCATATGTAATGTAAATACTTTCTCAAATCAATAAACATAATCATAGATTACCCAGAGTAATGTAAATGGAATCAAAATAGTATTTCCCCAGTCAAATTGACCATAAACCATCCAGAGATATAATAAGTATGGTATCATTCCCAAAAATACCAATTTTATTAATATTAAATCTTTATTTTAATTTGTGAATATAAATACCAAAAACATATATAAAAATATTATTTTTGAAGATATCCTCTTGATTTTGAAAATTAATTTTTTAAACATAAAGCATTTGGAAAAATATTTTCTAAAAAAATAAATTAAAAATACTTTTTTAAAGAGTAAAAATGTGTGAAACTTAATTAAATAATTCATTTTTATGTGGTTAAAAAAATTGAAAACAATTTTAGAGAATATTTTTTTGGGATAAAACATATTTTCAAATAAATAGTGAAATGAATTCGAGTATTCTTAGAAATAATTTTTCAAACACTTTTGGTAAAAAATTTAAAAATTGGAACTATGAAGGAATAATATCATTAAAAATATTATAATAATAAAATTAAATGGGATTTTTAGGAAATGGTAAAATAATTTCATTCAAAAAATATTCAAGAATAAATAATACCGATTAGAATAAGATTGTGAAATAATCCCTTAAAAATATCATAACTTTCTATTGAGAATTAAAAATTGGATAAATTATGTGTTTTTGATATAAATTCTCTTAAAACAATTTGAAATTAAACATAGGGTTTTAAAAATTCATTATACATATAATCTTAAAATGACATAATCAATAAAGTATAAGTTTAAACCGTTGAATAGAAATTGAGTCATTAAATATCTTACCTCATGCTTCTTTTTGATTAGACATTATTTAACATCGTCAATAGTGGTTTTAAAATTATTATTATTTTTAATTAAAAACATATTATTATTTTTAATATCATATGTGATCATTTTATTATATCTTATCAGTCAATCATTAATAATATTTCATTATTATTCTTTTGTTTTAGGTGATAACTGTATTATTTTCTCAGGCGTATTTCTCAAGAAAGACATATTTCTTGAGAATTTTATATAGTTCTTTAATATCCATCATAATAATAATGAAATAATTATTATATTTTTAGAGCAATTTCAATTTTGAATCCATTCCGGAATTTTGGTTATGAAAAAAGAAGTATGCTACGATCATGGAGATAGAATGTTGTACGTATGCATGAGTAATGTTTTCTATTTTTTAATAATCATTATGGAAAGGGTGTAAGTAATATTATATATTTAAATAATGACCATAATATCATTTATATATTATTATTTATTTATACTTATATATTTCACTCATGTAGAGTGGTGATGAAAATTGAGTCACATTACTTCATGAAGGCGGTAGTCTACACGTACCCAAACAATGTTATAATATTAAAGTTTAAAAAATAAAATGATATATTATATTTTTTGAATGAGGAATATTTGATGAGTATCATAATTATATTATTTATATAACATATAATTATTAACATTATTCCTTTCCACCTTCTATGTAAAGAGTTTGTGAAATATGAGTCACCTCACTTCGTGAGGCAATAGTATGTCGTACACTCTAGCAATGTCATCGTGTCTTCCATGTAATAGAATAAGATAATTTATATATTATATAATGACTCATTAAGAATAATTATTTTATATATATAATATATATATACATTGAATTCAATATAATTACAAATCATGAAAGGTGATAATTAAAGAATGAATGACGTTGGTTCATGAGGTGGTAATCCCTCGTACACCTGAATGATGATTTCATATCCAATTTGATTGAAGTGGATATGGTTTTAGGTAATGAAACTACAATAATTACCTCCTATTATATTTATTATACTAATTTTATTATATCATAATTTTTTAATAAAAATTGAATATGTGGGAAATGAAGTAAAATATAAATGCTCGTTGAAAAACATTACATCTTCTTTAGGTATTCTCCTTAAGTTTGAACTAAATCCTTCCATGGTTGGATTAAAAAAACGATATTTATATGAAGAGTTAATGGAATTGGGGATGTTATTTGGGAATTTTATTTTCAAACAAAAATTGATTTAGGGGTGTGAATAATGGGGTATAGTGAGTGCCCATTTATAATCGATGAGGAGTGGCATTATTGTAAATACGAAAAATTATTCACTCTTAGGAGGTATCCCTTTCCTGATATAGCTTTAAAATTGGATAATAATGGAGGGGTGATTTTATCTATTCAGTAATATCCACCAAAACATATAATTAAATACATTTTTATCATTTTCGTCTTTAGTCTTTATGTTTAGACAATTTTACCATTTTACTTTTTATCATGGTAACTTATATCATTTTATTTACATAGGTAATTCATCATGAATATAACTGAAATGATATTTATTTGATAATATATTACTAAGTATTATGAATATCAAATCAATTTTATCAAATAAAATAACAATTCTTGGGTAAAATTATTTTTAAAAAAAATGCATGTAATGCGCAAAACCATGTAATAACCTTAATCGTGAAAATTATTTGTTAACTATTTTCACTAATCATTATGGTAAAAAAATTTAAGTTATCCTTATTTTAAAATATAAATTATTATGATTCTATGTATGGAAAAAATATTTCAAAATTTTATTCACATAAGTGGTAGAATATAATTTAAAATTAATCTCATAGATGCAACGAGAAAGCGGGTTTTCAAAGTGAAAATGTTTGAATGTTCAGAATGTTTTTATACAATAAATAAATATGAAAATGATTCCAATGACCTCAATTACATTAACTGATATAAAATTTAATTAATTATAATTTAAAAAGAATAGAAAATCATAATTTATCATTATATGTTATTTAAGAAAATATGTTGTTTTCAATTAAAATACAGTATTTTTAACTATTCATCAAAAAATGGCACTTTTCAGAAAAGTACCAAAAATTCATCATAAGATAATTTGGATAAAATGACATAAAAAGTTAATTTTATTTTTTAATATAAATTTTATAATATTGGTAAAAATTAATTTAAAATTATTTTTTCAAAATGCGATTATACAGTCTTTAAAAAAATTTCTATTTATTAGAAAACATTTTTTCCTTCCAAATGATTCATATTTCATTATTAATGATTATATAAATAAAAAATTGTGTAAAATATATATATTCATAATTTATTTAATGTAATGAATACCTTCCATTTCAACAACTAGGTGTAAACTATCATATTATATAATAATAATATTATTATTTTTTTGTTCAGTAAAAACTCAATCTTGTATATAACAAAAGATAAAATTGGTGTTGTGTGTAATTCGTGATAAACAATGTCTTTAATGTAACATAATATAAACTCAATGTTTCATTTCATAAAAACTATTGAATAAAATTTTTTATTTTATTATTTTAGGGTGTTACATAACTCTATTAATAACCACTTTAATAAAATTTAAAACTGGTATACCCAATTTCAAAATTAATTCTACAATTAATTCAACATTGATTCATTAGTAATAATCAAAGAATTATTCATTATGTGGTATCACTTGACCTAATCCACGAGCAGTAGTTTTCAAACCACTCATATTATCTACCATACCGTATGGAAAACAAAATATCTAACACTCAATGCCAATCCATCAATCAATTAAATTTCAATTTGATAAAAAATACAAAATAAAGTAGTACGGTTTATTATCTTAAAAAAACCCTAAAAATAATAGGGAATTCATCTTCCTAGGAAACCCACAAGACTAGGAGAAATAAATCCTTAACATATTGATATGATTCCACCATGAACTGGTGGAATTACATCTCAATACAAAATTCCCACCAATTTACATTAGATGAAAAGTAAAAATAAGGATGATATTCTTGATAATGGAGAGAAAAAATCCTTAAAATATAGAAAAATTTTACTTGAGCCACTAATTACAGTACAAATCATGTGGATAAGTGATGGTTAAGTGAATATTAGCCTCCCTTTGTTTAGACACCCAAAAAATGAAGAACCTTGAAGGTGGTTTTCTATTTAAAACACCAAATTAAAATATTAACATTAATTTTAAATAATAACTAGATAAAAATCCAATTGAGATGTGGATTATAGGGCCCATGATCAAAAACGGATTCCATAAACCCCTCATGATATGTATTCTTGGGTCAAGCTGCAGAAAATACCCAAATCTATTATAAGAAACCCTAATTTCATGTCCCATAAACATGTTTCAGCATGGACCTATCCTTTAAAAAACATCCATCTACTTGAAGTGGTATGATGTTGTTACCTTCTGAGGAGCATTGATAATGCATCTTAACAACTGCAATATGAGCCACCCCCACAAGAAAACCCAAAGTCACAATCTAGGGTTTCATGACATAACTAGAAGGTTTTAATGTCTTCACAACCCTAAAAATATTATTTATAAACCTACAATTTCCTAGTAGGGAAGGGTCGAACCCATGGGAAAGAAGATAAGTGATCTAGGGCATGATTTTATCTCTACCTAATGAAAACTTCATGAAAATCATTAATATATGAAAATATGAGGTACTTATTTTTGTGTGTGTGAATGATGCGTTAATGATGTAATAAAATGATGTTAAAGAGGTAAAATATATGATTCCGCTAGTTTAAATGATTCTAGGAAAAATAAGACCTGAGACAAGTGAAATTCAAACTACTGGTTGAGAATTTGGACATCTTTGCATAAATTTTTATTCTAAATGCTCCGCGTAAAAAAATAAATAATTTCCCTTGTTAGGAGAATTAATAAAATAGAATAATAAATCTTGTAGTTTTACACTCCAAGAGTCATCGACTGCAATAATGATTGAAATGAATTCAAAGGAATAAAAATCACCAAAAAATTCCAAATTTTAAAATTAAGTTGAATGAAATGCATTAAAGATCAATCATGTGGACTGAACATGATGTTTGATATTGATAACATAATGTTCCAATCATTATCAATTATTTCAAAATTAATATCATCAATCAATATTTAATTCATTATAAAAAATAAAGCAATGAAATAAAGAAATAAATCAGCTAATTTTTTTCCTTAGAGTAAGAAATTTAGTTGAAGATCATATTTAAACTAGATTTAACAAATCACAGAAAATCAAAAGAAATTGATAATGGAAAAAGTAATATTCATATCCGTTTTTTTACTCTACTCCCCATGTGATCTTCAAGAATGTCTTCTACTACCCGGGTCTCAAAGAAACTCGTGTCTTTGTTTTTGGTCCCCCCCATCAAGAGTGTGTCAAAAGGTATGTTGTTAAAAATTAATGAATCCCCCCTAATCCCATGTCTATCTTATAATTTTAATGTCATATGTCATCTATTGTTCATAAACCAATTCATAATAATATAAATTTTCCTTTCACCAATTAACTGCACATATATCATCATTTATTGCATTACTCGTCACTTGAGCAAATTCCTTCTAACAATCTGCCACGAGTTAAAAATTATGAATTTGGACGTAACTCTGGGTAAAGTGTGTATTTGCACAATTAAAACGGAGAGTTAATTAATATATTTTTTAACATAATAAAATGATATTATTTAATTATTTAATTAATTATGAAAACAATTAAAATATTAGAGTAATTATTAATTTATTAATTTATTCGAAAATATTATTTTTTAAATTTATTTATTTTTTTATAAAAACCTTTTATTACTTTTTATTTAATATTCATAATATATTATTAAATTTATTATTCAATATTTATTCAATTATATTTTATGATAAATTTAAATTTTATTTTTAATTATTAATATAATTATTACTTTTATAAATTTTAATTTTTTTATTTTATTTTTAATTTTAATTTTAATTTTTTTCTTTTTCCCTCCACGTTAAACCGCACCCTATGGGGGGTTCTTCCTCCTTGGTCTATTTCCTACCATTGTTGTTCTCTTCTTCAACTCTCGTCCACAGTGAAAGCTCCTCGATAGATCTCCTCCACGGCAACAATAGATCTGGAGGTAGACAACTAGTGAGACACTTGGAAGGAGGTAGCAGCTTCAAAACAGTGGTCGGTGATTTTTGGTCACTGGCGTGGTTTCTGTAGTTTGCCATCGGTAGCAGATTTAGGTTTGTTCATCGATTTGGTGTGGGGTTCTCTGGCTTCCAAGGCTCTAGACCAGTGGCTTGGATTCATCCCTCCTATAATGGCGACAGATCCTAATAGCATCAGCTCCTTCAACAAGTGACGGTGATAGCCCTCCTAGTTTGGTTCTTCAAGATTTGTGAATACAAGATGGACGTCTGGTTTTACATTAGTGGTGGCACGCTCCCCAAGTCTGAGCGCATGTGTTGTGGGAGCTATGAGAAATCAATCTGTTGGCGGTGTGAGATTGGTCGATGGTGTCTCGCAGGACTGGAAGAGTGTGATTATATCATAAGAAGGGATGCTGGCAGTGCCTCGTCTAAGAGGTGTCTTATTGAAAATGTGATGGAGGTGTCTCACATCTAGCGAAGAAGAGGTAGGGATAAAGTGGTGTCTCATGGGGGTCTCTCATTTTAGCTGCTGGTGGTGGAAAGATGGAAGGATTCGGCCTGGAGGTGTGTCAATTTTGATGGTAGATGATATCTTAACTCTAGTGGTGGGTCATGAATAAGGTGATGTCGGTATGTCATCAGAGGCCAATGGTGGTAGTGTCTCAGCCTTTGACAATAGTGTGTCTATAGAACCATTGGTGGTGATAGTTTTTTATTTTTGTGCCATTGGTGGGGACTCATGAGACACCGTTGAATCTTCTTTAATGTTAATATATAAATATTAATTTAGAACATTGAAGAATAAAATAAATTTAAAAGTTACAATTAAACTCAATTAAAAAAATAAATGAAAATTAAAATAACAAATGAATTAATAGAAGTTAAAACAATTTACTATTTAATAAAATCAAAATAGAAAAATAAAATTAAACATAAATTTTATGGTATTTATAATTTAAAAGTTTAACAATTCACTATTTTGATACAAGATTTTTAAATTGATTAAACATTAAAATTAAAGAATTAAATTATAAGTTAAAATCACATTAAATATTAAAATTTATTAAATAAAGTTAAACTAATTGATAATAAAAAATTAAATGATTAAAAATGAAATTAAGTAATAATAACTAAAATTAAGTTTTATTTAACAATTTTAAAAAATATTAGTCACAAGTAAAACATAAACAAATAAAATATATAATTTTAAAATATTAAAAGGAACAAAAAAATTCATAAATAATAATTTTCATGTAAAAATACAAAATAGATTATGAATAATTTTTAATTCAAAATTTATACTATAAAATTATTAAAGTAAAGTTATTTAAAAAATAATAATTAATTAAATCATTAAAAATAATAATAAAAATATGTGTCAAAAACATGCATTTTAATACCACATTAAAGTCCCCCACACTTAACCATCAATATTAATCAATCAATACCATCCTTTTTATAATTTTAAAAAATAAAGATCTGTGTTTTCTAACATTCATCTCAAAAGGAAGAAAGTAAAGGTGATTATGAGTAGAGGATCACAAACTGCAAAATAGGATTTTCCAATGAAATATTCAAATGATGTCTTTTCTAAAATAAAATATTCACTTGGAGATCATGAAAGAAGAGAATCATTTACTTCTGAGGAATTCATGCCCCATATTTGAATCTTCCTAAATAATTAAATCAATTAAAATCCAAGTTATAATTCGAAGAGTGATAATTGGTTAAAATTAGTGGAACTAAGAACTTAACAAATGGTACCTTCTACTTTGACATAGATCTATGTTTCAAATGGGAAGAATTAAATAAATTTTTTTTGAATCGCTTTATTGATACAATTTAAATGGTTTTCATATAAATCAATTGTCCCCTTCTTTATCTGGTGTTCAAAATTCCCCTCACCATAATGAACTCATTTTTGAAAACTATGAAATTTTTTGTTTTTTTAATTTTGCCGAGACATGTAACTTGTGTTAATGACTATGTATATACACTTATTATAATTGTATAGATGGATTACTCAAACATATTTTTTCAAGTGTTTTAGAGGTTCATCATGGGTTCCGAAATTCCCATTATCCTTTAGTTTCAAAAGATGTATATTAATACCATTTAAATTGACTCACTAACGTTGTTACCTTGTTTATTAAAAAGTGAGACACCAATGATAAAGCTCAAACATCGAGTTTCTCAAGGTTATGATCTTAACTCTACAAAAATTAATCTTATATAACTCTCAATATTAGTTCCTAATCATAACATTTATAAAAGCAATAATAAAATTCACTCAAAAATCATTTAACCTCAAAAATTTCAAATTCCAAACAACTCTTAACTACCAGTAAGATATTATACTTTAGTAAAACTATTTTGAAATGATGAACAACTCATAAAGAAACTCAAATTGTGAAAGAATTTTTAAAAAATAGTAATCATTTTTAAGAAAAAAATTTAAATGGAAATGATTTAATGGGCTTCCATTAAATCATGTATTAGCTCAGTATAAGTTGACTCTATCTCCCATACGTAAAACCCAAATTTGTCCCCAAAGTTTAATTCAATGGAATAGAAAAACAATTTCACTTTTAATGTTAAAAATAAATTTACAATTTAGAATATTAATAACATGTATCAAGGTTACATTATAGTTTAAACAATGTGTTTTGCACAAAAATATTTTACAACATATTCACATGAATTTTCATCTAATATAGTGACTAAAATTTTCCAGTTCTGTTTAAATAGTAGAATGTGAATATTAGAGTGCAATGTGAAAAGTGTGTAAGAATGTTTATAAATTTTATTCGAACAAATTTTCAACAGCATAATGAAAGGTATGTTAAACACCCTACAATTTCAAAAACAACCGTGAAATAAAATACAAAAAATGGGTTTATTACTCCCCCACACTTAATTCCAAAAAGTGAAAAGACTTACAAGATGTGAAGAAAAATTTCAGCATACAAGCACATATATCATGGTTTCAAGAACAAGAAAGAAACAAAAATAAAAATAAAGAAGTAGAAAAATAGAGAGATTAAAATAAATAACTTCACTAATTAAATATATTTTAGTGAGTCTCCTCCATGAAGATACTCATGATATGTAAAAAAGGATATTTCCCTCCACTTTTTATACTATAAACAAAAAAATTCTTAAAAAACAGAGACCAATAACTCAAATCAACAAAAGATAGGGAAAACAATGACACATTATTCTTGTTATAAAAAAGAACAAATGTGAAAACAAAGACATAACATGGTTTGTCTCTAATGATTAACAGAATTTTATTTCTTCAATTAGAATTTATTGAAATTAAAAAAATTGTTTTATTAAAAGTAATAAAATCATGGGCTGACTCCCATACAGTGAATGTTTTAAAGTCCCAAGACAAAATCCCCTAAAAACTAACCAAAGTCACTAGGTGAGTTTTTTTCATGTCCATAAACCACCACATATGTCTTTCCCAATAATTGTTAGGTGAAAAATAAGTAAAATGGGCTCTATCTATTCTAGGAAAGTAATCAAGTCCCCTATCAACTAGCATGAAACCCTAGAATACCTCCTTAATAATGATGAAAAGAATGTTGTTCTGTTTTAAAGAAGATACCTGCCTAGTATCTAATTTTAGTTTCAAGATATAATCAACCCAGAAAAGGATATTTCGATGTGTAAGAAGGTTTTATAAGGCTTCCAATGCCAAATCACACTTCTCCAAAGTTACCTAAAAAATCCTCTTAGATTTCATAGAATGAGTTCTAAAGACATCTATGTTTTGAGAAGTAATTTCATGAGAATTTTTTTCAATTCTATATTGAAAAGGTTTTAGTTCATTTGAAACCAATTATATACCCATTTCTATATTTATCATAAAATCAAAATTAATTCAACAACCTATGTTTCTATTTCAATAGTCAATGGAGTGTTATGGTTGAAAAAGAAATACAATAAGTTAATTTTAACCACCATCATAACAAAATCCAAAACCAATTGGGTCCCCTCATCATTTCTGAGCCTTAGAGGTGTGGTTTTTTCTTCCAAATCATGGGAATTAAATTTAATTTATTCAAATTCCATTTTTTGAAAAAATTAATGTTCTTGATTTTTCAAGCATTGAATTTCGTATTTAGATTTTTGATGAATTTCATCATTAGAGTTCCTAAATTAGTTGGACAATTAATCACTTTTCCCACAAATCTGTTTCATGTTTGATGTTCTTTTTTTTAAATTTGGGGATTTCAATTTTGATAATATCAGAAAACTTGTTTCCTTCACTGGTCATTATTTCTAACACTTTTTCATAAAAGTAATACAAATATGGTTATTTCTCATTCAATGGTTGTAAGTTCTTCCTATATTCACAAACAAGCTCATCACAAATATTCCACAATATATCATCTATATGACACACAATAAACCCCCTGTGAGTCAGCCCAAATTAAATTTCTCATCATCATAAAATCCCTTAAAGAAACATTTTAATAGAATTATTAATTTAAAACCATTATTAGGGCCTTAAATTAGAAATTCATTACACCTTTTCAATATATATCACAAAATATTTCTTCATTGTTTTTTTAAAAACTAGTAATAAAAAACCTAAAGTGCTTACACCTTCATCTAGTTATTCTATGAATTTTATTATTTCAAAGATATAATTAAAATAGTTCAAGTTCACTTAGTAATAATGTTTCAGAAACTGTAAAGATTAAAGAATTAAAATAATCAATTTTCTTAAGCAGTGAATATCTTTTCCTTTTTTATTTTTTTAATGTTCTAGTTTATTTCTTTATATTTATTTTTTTTATATCCCTAAAACACATAGTTCATGCCTTCCCCGAAAAAGACACCAAATTTTGATAGGTCTGGAGGAAATGACGACCCTTAAAATATTATTTATAAATCTACAATAGTATAGTAGTGAAAGGTCAAACCCAAGATAAGGAAGGTGAGTGATCTAAGAATTGATTTTATCTCTAACTAAATAAAATTGCATGAAATTCATTGGTATATAAAAATATGAGGTATAGATTTTTTTGTGGGTGAATGATGTGTTAATGATGTCAGTAAATGATGTTAAGGAGTTAAAATATATGATGATGTTGGATTAAATGATTCCAAGAAAAACATGACATGAGGTAATGGAAATTCAATCTACTGGTTGAGAATTAGGATTTTTTCCTTGAATATGATTATAAATTCTTGATAGAAATAGATTGAATAAATTCTCTCACCGTGAAATTAATCATATAGAAGAATGAATGTTGGAGTTCTCCACTCCCATAGTCATTGACTAGAATAAAGATTGAAATGAATTCAAATCTATAAAAATCACACTAATTTCCGAATATTTGAAATTTATGTTCAATAAATGCATTCAAGATCAATATTTATGACTGATTCTGATGTTTTAAATTGAAAACATAGTGCGCAAAACAATATTAACGATTTTTAAATTGATCTCACTGATCAATATTGAATTCATTGAAAAAAATAATGCAACGAAATAAAGGAATAACCCATCAAAAAGGATTTCCCAAGAACAAGAAATTTAGCCAAATATCATATTGAAAACAAAATTACCAATTCATTGATTATCAAAAGAATTTGATAACATATAAAGAAATATCCTTATCCATTTTTGTGATACTTTTCTCCCCAAGTGGTCTTCGGGAATTTCTCTTTCTACTTAGGTCTCCAAGAAACTAGAGTCTCTATTTTTGGTCCCTCGTGTCAAGATTGTGTAAACGGAATGTAGTAAAATATGAATGAATCCCCCTGCCCACATTTTTTCCATTGAATTTTAATGACCTCTGTCATCTACTATTTTCCACCCACTGCCTACCAACATTACTTTCTCTTTCACCAAGTCACCGCACGTCTGTCTTCATTTACTGCATTACTCATCACTTGAGCAAATCACTTCTAAGTGTCTCCCAACAGTTGGAAATTATGAACCTAGATGTAACTCAAGGTAAACTGTGTATCTAAACAATTGAAATATAGAGTTAATTAATACAGTTTTTAACTTATTAAATTGGTGTGACTTACTAATTTATTTAATTATGATAAAAATAAAAGATTATTGTAAATATTAAATTATAAATTTATCTACAAATATTATTATTTAAATTAATTAATTAATTATATTTAACAAATTTATTAATTATTACTGTTAGATTTATAATAAGTTATTAAATTTATTATTCAATATTAATTTAGTTAGATTTTATTTTAATTTCTAATTTTATTTTCATTAATTTGTATTTTGTTTAATTTTTAGTTTTAATTTTTTTAATTTTATTTTATTTGTTTCCCTCCCTGTTAAATAGCACCCTTTGTGGGGGGGTTCTTCTTCCCACATTGGAGATCCATAGTAGCTCATCGGTGGCTCTACACTTTGTCACTGATAGATCTGAAGGAAGACGGCTAGGAGGGCACTCAGAAGGAGACAACGGCTTCGAAATGTTGGTTGGAAGTTTGGGTTCATTGGTGAAGGTTCTGCAGTTGCAGATTAGTAGTGGATTTCAGGTTTTTTCATCGACCAGGTGTGGTGTTATCCAGTATCCAGGACTCTAGACCCACGGCTTGGATTCATCCCTTCTTCGATGGCAGCATCAACACCTTCAACGTGCGACACTGGTGGCCCTCTTGCTTCGGCTATTCCAGATCCGTGCACAGGAGAGCGGAAACATCTGTCTAAAATAAAACATAACTTAAAATAATTAACTAATTAATAAATTCAAAATAGAAAACTAAAATAAAAAATATATTTTTAATTAACGAAATTTAAAAATAGAAAAAATTGCCTAATTTGATACTCGATTTTTAAATTGATTAAACATTAAAATTATATAATTAAAGTATAAGTTGAAATCACATTAAATAATGTTAAACTAATTGATAATAAAAAATTAAAACATTGAAAATTAAATTAAATAATGATGAAATAAAATTACCTTTTAATTAAAAAATTAAACAAGATTTCCATTAGTCATAATTAAATCATAAACGAATAAAATTAATAATTTTGTAACATTATAAGGGATCCAAAAAAGTCATAATTAATAATTATCTTGTAAAAATAAAAAATTGATTATAAAAAATTTATTAATTAAAAAATTATACTATACAATTATTAAAGTAATGTTATTTATTAAAAAGAGAAAAATTAATTAATTAAATCATTCACAAAATTAAAAAAAACGATTTGGCAAAATCATGCATTTTAAGGACACATCAATAATCATCCACTAAAATTGACATTGTTTTGAATTTACATAGTAAAAGGATTTAATCAGACACAAGCCAATAGTGAATCCTACTTTTCCCAATCTAGTGTGTCCATCCCCATGGACTATCCCTCCTCTATTATAACATGATATATAGAAAACCCATGTGTTTTATCAAACACTTCTCTTAGTTATTCATATATGATGCAAAAAATTCCTTAATTTTGTTTGCTATTGTTTTGTTCCTAACATTATCATAAACTCTTTCCTATATATCTACCCATTGGATTATAATGCCCATTGGCTAAGGTGTGACTAACATCCCACAACATACTTCCTCTTAAAAAACATATCCTCTACAGAACCACAACCCCTTTAGGTTACACTGTGATACCTCCCAAATTTCATAATATTATTTATATAGAGACGATTCATGGAATTCCCCCATACAAGAAATCTAAAACCTATTTTATCCTTTCCAGTATTTAACCATATAAAACACTCTCCATGTCGCAACACCCCCTAATTGTGGTTTGAACAGACATCTATAGCATAAATCAAAAACATGGTCACCCTGACCCAGATCTGACACTCACCCAATCAACTGAGACACTTCTTAGACCTCTATAATCCTCAATTAAATATGAAAAAATATACCCTTATAAGTAATTTTTTCAGTTTTGGTGGTGATTAAAACCACTACTAAATAATTTCATAGTGGTAAGAAATAACAAATTTTAAATGATAATTGAGTGAATATTTAAGGATTCTCTTCCTATTTTTTCATGAAAAACATATTTTTAGTGGTTTTTCTTATTTAGTGGTGGTTTATAAATAATACCAATAATAACTATAGAGTTTCTCAACCACATTTAAAGTAGTCTATAATGTACCGTATCTACATTTGGTTTACAAAATACCACTAATGTTACCCATAATTAAAAATGATGTAAATAATTACTTCCAATATAAAATATTTTTTAAATGGGAATTTCTATTGGGTTTTAACTTCAGATACTAATTTATTGGTGTTTAATACCATCGCAAAATTTTGTATTGCAAGAAAAATTGTGTACGAATCACTAATACAATCCACTAATAAAAAATAGATAAAAATCAAACTATTGATCAAATATAACATATAAGTAAAAAATAATTATCATATATCACTATTAGAAAAATTGTAAAACCTAATTTTAGAATTTTAGAATTAACAAAACATTAATTTAATTAGTCATACAACACTTTGGGGTCTATTAAAATACATCTTCCCCCCCCCCCAAGACTTCATTGTCCATAGATGGGTCATCTTACCGATCAACTCTTTATATGCATCCTTCCTCTGGTGTTTGCACATAATGTATTTAAATTCACATTAATAATGAATATATTTTAAATAACACTATGAATACCATAATGGAATTTGAGTACCATAATAAACCCAGAGATAACTCTCCTAGGATAGCATAAACCAAACATAAAATGTGATATTATGAACACCATCTTATAAATTGATGTGTTAAGATGTTGAATATTAGTATCAAAACATAGATCTTATGTATTAATATATTTAATAAAAGTTTACATTGAGATTTCAATACTCAAGTTCCATGAGTTCAAAAATATGATATTACTTATCAACTAGTTATAAATTGAACTATTGAACAATCATAAAATCAGTTTTAACAATTTTATTCAAGATTCAAACAATTTAATTCCAAGTTCCAACACTTCACATCAGAATTATAATAATTGTGTTACATATTTTTACAATATAATTTTATAATTTATCGATTTAAAAAAATCCATCATGTATAACTACACTACAAATATAATGCTAATATAAATAAAACTGAATTAAACTATTTTGAATCATATTTAGAAGATTAGAACCAAATAAAATATAATTAATAACAATGAAACTAAACCAAATTGATCTAAATATATCTAAACTGACTCAAACTAATCTAAACGGACCTAAAAAAATCTGATTTGAACTAACTAAACATATCCCTAATGAAATTTACCAAACAGTAACCAAAATTTATTGAATTAACCATAAAATTCACAATTAATATAGAAATGATATTATTACAATTGACATAATCAAAACCAGAATAAAAAAGTAGTCAAACTCAACTAACCTAACCTAACACCATCAGACCTATCTCAATCCAAAATGATTATAATAAATAAAAATGAATTTAATCAAACCAAATTGATAAATTTTATAATAACACATAACAAACTGGTTTTAAAAGATCCAAACTAATAGAAATAAACCAAGATAGATTATAACAATAATAGAATTACTCAAACTCGACTGAAATTGCCATATTTTACTAATGAAAATGATGGATTACTAAATTAAATCCCACTACACTGATTTGAAATAAACTAAAATAAATGTGTTTGATTAAAATAAAATGTAACCAAATTAAAAAATATATAAAACCAAAATTAACCAATATAACTAATATGTGGTAGAATGAAACCAAAATAAACCAAATCATAAAATAGAATAGAATTGAACCAAACACATTCAAATAAAATCAATAAAAAATGAATGAATCCAATATAACCCAACATGAACCAAAATTAAATAACACTAATGAACTTTCTCAACAAAAATTCAATATAAACACCATAAATCTTAAAGATATGAATGAAAAATAATTTATCCATGATAACGAAATACCAATTTAACTAAAGAGATTTGACTTGAACTAAAATAAAATGAATCACTTTCACCCAAATTGAGTAAAAGACTAAAAACTAATTTAACAGGACCAAGAAAAAAACTAAGACTAAAAAAACGTAACTAAACTTTTTCAAAATGAAAAGATCCCAAAAAACCATTCCCAATAAGTCCAAATCTAATAAAAATAAATTCAAAAATACGAAACCATAATAAAAAAATAGGACTGGCATAAATATACCCAAACAGAACCAAACCAACATGAACTAGCCTTAAGGTAGACAATACCAATAGAATAAAGATAATCAATATTGAACCATATAAAAAAACATAAACTGAAATAAACCAAGATGGAACCAACTTAAAAAATCAAATTGAATCAAAATAATCAAAATAGTTTATATTTGAAACTTACCAAACGAAACAAAATTTAATCATTACAAACCAAAAACTACCACAAACCCAAAAATTATTTTTAATGTACTGGACTAAACTGAATTCTATTTTACAAAATCAAAATAAACTATAAAATATCACAAAAAATAGATTTGATCATAATTGAGAAAATTTTAATCAAACATAGTCAAACCAAATGAATAAAACGAGACCATAACAAATAATCAAATTAAATTTATTGTAACTAAAATCGTCTAATTAAATTTTAACCACATCAAACCAAATATACATAACAAAATATTAATGAATTAATTGAGGTTGCCTAAGTTTATTTTTCCCAACCAAAACTAGGAAAATCCAAAATAAAATTAAAATGGACTAATAAAAATGGGATAACACAAAGATACCAAAAATTAACCCTATTCCAGCCAACCTGAACTGAATTAAGCCAAAATGAAAAAAATAAAACCAAAATGAGTGAGTATAAATTGAAAAAACCATAACCTAGATAACCAATAACTCAAAAATATAAAAAAATTATAGAATCAAATACAAAATTAATTATTTTAACAAAACTACTACAAAAATATTACTGAAATTTACATGGATAGAATTAAAAAATATAGAACTCAACCAAGTTAAATTATACTACATTGATATGACTCGACCGAAAATGAACCGAACTGTAACACCCCAAAGTTTTCGAAATAAATATAGAATTCAATTTTATAATCTATCCTCTACTATGTTTTGAATTTCAAGAAATGTTCATCTAGTGTTGTGCTTAGTAAGTCATTTGGAGTCTGATAGAACAAATTTGTTTTTTTTTGTGAATAGTAACATACCCTTATGAATAGTAATAGAAATAGTAATCTGACCTCATAAATAGTAAATATAATTATTATTTTATTTTCCACAGGCAATAGGATAATGGGATCTTAATTAATTTTCCAATGTCACATAAAACTAATTGCACTTCAATATTGTTATTTTTCAAATTAACTGTGACTTTATTTAAAAATTAAATTAATAATATTTAGAAAATTATTTTTGAAAAATCGATTTATCTTTTGAATTCTACACATTGAAAAATGGTAGAGGTGATTTTTTGGGATTTTTATGAAATTCTAGAATTTTTGATGAATATTAAAATACGATAAAATACTGTATATACAAATTATTAGTTAAATACACAATTCATGACATAACAAGAGATTCAAGTCCACTTGGTTCGAACTCATATGATATTATTACTATTTAGGGTCACTTTCATTGAGATTACTCATAGTCTTGATAAAGATATTATAATAATGATTAAAATAATCTAAAATACCTCCCCTCCTCCACTATAAATACCACCATCACTCCCCTCTTCCTCCCACACCTCTCAAGCTTTGAGAATTGTCTAAATTCTGCCAATTTTCCTCCCATATCTTCTTCCCCACGTCCTAGAGCTTCTGGTCTCACCAAAACACCAACACCAAATCCCTTAAGCAGGATCTCAAGGAGAAGAGATCAAGAGGTAAACATCCTCTTTTATTTTCATTCTTTTCTTTCATTTTATGTTATCGCTTCCATTACCTTTGTCTTATGTTGAAATATTTCATTAAATATTCCCTCTTACTGTTCATATTATTTATGAATGATGAGATATTCCTTTCCTCTCATCAAACTATTTTTATGAAATTTTAAGAGACCTCATCAGGCTGTCGAATTTTCGTGAGAAACTTTTCATGTTTTCTTTCATTTTTAGATTCCTTTCATTTCTTCTTTTTTACTCACCTTCTCTTTCTAAATGATCATGATAACTCTAGTAAAATATATATACTGGATTTATATCATTTTAATGGTAGAACCATCTTATATATTCTTACTCCCTCCCTTTTATTTTGTAAAGGAAGTCGACGTCCATAAGGCTCTGATTTATAACCTTCATGGACGACGAAGTTCCGTTCTTCAATTTCTTCTCCATTACTGGTCGTGAAACCATATTAATGGTTGAAATAGATTATAATATATGTTTTATAATCTAATTAATATTCAGGAACCAGAATATGTACATATAATTAAGCTATATGACAAAACTAGTTCATAATAATCCATGTACCGCTGAATAATCGAAGTGGATGTCATTTAATGATTCAACCTCATTACATGTAACCAAATGAAAGAAATGGACATTAAAAATTATGTATGTTCATAATTAATATTTAATTTCAATTATATGGATTTATATCCATTCAAATTCATTACTTAAAATCAAGTGAACCGAATATGAAAATCAAGAAAACAAACACCCTGCAACGACAGAATTCAATATAATAACTTATAAATATTAACATAATGGAACTAAACAGAATTATGATAAAAGAAATATAAGTCAATTAGGTTCTGAAATAAGTTTTTGATATGTATAATTTCACATTCCAGTACCTTAAGTTCAATAGGACAACACATTTGGATATAAGGTAAGGGGTTTTTCATCTCACTTTCATTTCTGTGAGATTTTCATCGTTCGCCACTTATTTCTTGTATGTGGTATACATGTACTATCATTTGATATATATAATAACATTATTCTATTTATATTCATTTTATTAAATTATTCACTTGATATTTATTATGTTCTAGTCATATGATTCGACCAATCACATTGTTGTAAGGGAATTCTTAACCCAGTTTCCATTCTTTGGGTTCACCTTCTACTTTATTATTTATGTTCTATTTCAATTGTTTGTGTGTTGGTTTCTATTTATATTATGTTTCATTATGGGTATTTTAGATTTAATACATATTCCATCCACTCTATTAAGTTTCACTTCAAGTATATGATGTTTATATGGGACTTTTCTTCTAAAATCCTCTTTTAAAATTCTGTTTTACAAGATTCAAAAGCAATGTTTTTATGCTATTATTTATGTTGTATGATTATGTTTTGGTTATTGGATATTGTTTATTATAAAGTGTGGTACCTATATTTACCTCCAATGCATTGATTATGAGTAAGTTGGAGGTCGGTTGTATGGTTACTCCATGTGTAACTGCGATGGTTACACAAAGTAAGGTAGCCGTGAGGGTTACAAATTTTATGGTATCCAAGATAGTTACAAGATTATGTTAGTAATTCTCCAAGACACCTTTATGATTATATTTATGTTATCATTTCTCTTGAGGTTATTAAACTATTATAATACCCATGAATATGTTTAATTATGGCATTATTTATTTAGCTCATATTCCTTCCATAATATGTTTCATGTTTATTATTAAATCCATGTGTTTTCATTCATTCACCATGTCTAATGTTTATATTATCTTCTGCTATATTGATTACTCTTACTGAGAATTTGAGATCACCACTTTCTTATGTTTTATTTTCTCAGGATTTGATGAATTAATTTACGAATGACTTACAAGTATAATCTAGGAGACGTGATGTTTCTAGTGAACTAAAAAATTTGTTTTTTTTTCCTTCATGTCCTAATGATAAACATAGGTATGTATCTTGTTTCCAATAATACTAAACTACTCGGTCCTTTGGGATTCATATTCCTTGTATGTATTCCAAATTCATGGAACTTTTCTTTAAATAGATAATTTTAATTACCCTTTAGAACATAACTTTTCTACTTCTATATTCTGAATTTCAAGAAACTGTCATCTACAATTGTGTTCAGTATGTTATTTGGAGTCTATTGGAACCAACTTGTTTTTTCGGTGAATAGTGACATACCCTTATGAATAGTAATATTAATAGTAATATGAATAGTAATATGACCTCATGAATCATAAATAATAATATTATTTTATTTTCCCAAGGAAATAGGATAATGGGATCTTAATTAATTTTCCAATGTCACATAAAACTAATTGCACTTCAATAATGTTATTTTGCGAATTAACTATGACCTAATTAAAAATTAAATTAATAATATTTAGAAAATTAATTTTGAAAAATGGAGTTCATTTTTTATTTCCACACATCGAAAAATGGTAGGGGTAATGTTTGGGGAATTTTTTGAAATACAATAATTTTCGGTGAATAGTGAAATACGATAAAATACAGTATATTCAAATTATTAGTAAAAATTCACTATTAATGACATCAAAAGTGATGAATGGACACTTGATTCGAACTCACATGATAATATAAATATTTAGGGACACTTTATTTGATATTTTTCATAGTGTTTATAAAATTATTATAATAATTATTAAAATAATCTAAAATACCTCCCCTCCTCCACTATAAATTCCACCCTCACTCCTCTCATCCTCCCACACCTCTCAAGCCTTGAGCATTGTCCAAATTCTGAAAAATTCTCTCCCCCATATTCGTCCCCACGTCATAGAGCTTTTGTTCACACCAAATAACCAAAACCAAAGCCCTTAAAAAGGATCTCAAGGAGAAGATATCGAGAGGTAAACAACCTCTTTTATTTTCATTCTATTCTTTCTTTTTATGTTATTCTCTTCCATTACCTTTATCTTGTGTTGAAATATTACATTAAATATTACCCCTTACTTTCCATATTATGTATTAATGATGATATATTACATTCCTCTCATTAAACTATTTTTATGAAATTTTAAGAGACGTCGTTAGGCTGCCGAATTTTCGTGAGAAATTTATCAAGTTTTCTTTTGTTTTAAGATTCCTTTATTTTCTTCTTTTTTCATCACCTCCTCTTTACAAATGATCATAATAACTCGAGTAAAATATATATACTATATTTATATCATGTGAATGGAAGATCAATCTTAAACATTCTTACTCCCTCCTTTTTATTTTGTAAACAAAATCGACGTCCATAAGATTCAAATTTATATCCTTCGTGGACAACAAAGTTTCGTTCTTCAATTTATTCTTCATTACAAGTCCAAAAACCATATTCATGGTTGAAACATACTATAATATATGTTTTATAACCTAATTAATATTCATGAATCATAATATGTACATATAATTATGTTATATGACAAAACTAGTTCATAATATTCCATGTACCGCCGAATAATCGACGTGGTTGTCATCTAATGATTCAACCTGATTCCATTTTACCAAATGATAGAAATGGATATTAAAAATTATGTATGTTCATAAGTTATATTTAATTTCAATTATGGGTATTTACATCCATTCAAATTCATTACTTAAAATCAAGTGAACCGAATATGAAAATCAAGATAACAAACACCCTGAAACGACAGAATTCAATATAATAACTTATAAATAATAACATAATGGAACTAAAGAGAATTAAGATAAACTAAATACATATCTATTAGGTTATTAAATACGTTCTTTATATGTATAATTTCAAATTCCAGGACCTTAAGTTCAAGAGGAGAACACACTTGGATTAAAGGTAAGGTGTTACTCATCTCACTTTCATTTTTGTGAGATTTTCATCGTTCATTTGGAGTCTATTGGAACCAACTTGTTTTTTCGGTGAATGGTGAAATACGATAAAATATCCTATAATCAAATTATGAGTAAAAATTCACTATTAATGACATCATAAGTGATGAATGGACACTTTCTTCTAACTCCCATGATATTATCACTATTTAGGGCCACTTGATTAGAGACTATTCATAGTCTTGATAAAATAAATATAATAACGATTAAAATAATCTAAAATACCTCCCCTCCCCCACAATAAATACCACCCTCACTCCCCTCATCCTCCCACACCTCTCAAGCCTTGAGTATTGTCTATATTTTGCCATGTTCTCTCCCCCATCTTCTTCCCCACGTCCTAGAGCTGCTGGTCTCACCAAAAGACCAAAACCAAAGCCCTTAAGGAGGATCTCAAGGAGAAGAGATCAAGAGGAAAACAACCTCTTTTAGTTTCTTTCTTTTCTTTTCTTTTATGTTATTATATTCCATTCCCTTTGTCATGTGTTTGTATATTTCATTAAACATTTACCCTTACTGTCAAAATCTTTTATGAATGATGAGATATTACATTCCTCTATTCAATCTTGTTTTTATGAAGTTTTAAGAGATGTCGTTAGGCTGTCGAAGTTTCGTGAGAAATTTCTCAAGATTTTCTTTTATTTCATGATTCCTTTTTCTTCTTTTCTCACTCCCTATTATCTAAGAGGCATGAAATATCCAGAATCATGTATATTCATGATGTTCAAATGTTTATGAAAAATTCCTCATCAGTATTATTATCCTCTTCCACTTAATTTAAGAATAAGAAAACATTGTCCATTCGTGTCGAATTACCGACATCATGGACGATGTATTTTCAATTTCCATTAATTATTTAAATTATGGTCATGAATCCATTTATATGGTTGAACCAGGTTATAATAAATGTTTTATGACTCATATATGGTCTTGGAATTCTTTTGTACTCATGGTTCTAATTTATAAGACAAAATGTGGTTGTTATTATCAAAGAACCACTAAAATGATCTAAACGAACATCATTAATGTTTTAACTTATAATTCATTCCTATATGAAGAATAAAATTGATAAATGGTATGAATTATGGTACTGGAAATATGTATATACTACCCCATTCCAATTATATAGTTTCACTTCCAATCAACAAGAACGATTCATCGTGAACCGATCATGAAAATCATAAAAGAACTCACCCAAAATAATGAAAGGAACAAAATACTAACAATTAAGTGGTGAAATGAGGTTATTAAATGACCATATAAGATGTTATAAACATGAAAATGTTTCTGTAATATAATAATAACAATATTTTAACCATTATACAGCAGGTTTAAACAAGTTTCAAGTTAGACAAGCCTAAGGTAAGGGAATTCTTAACCCGATTTCCATTCTTTGGGTTAACCTTATAATTCATTATTTATGTGGTATTTAAATTGTTTGAATGATTAATTATGGTTATAATATGTTTAATAATGTGTATTTACAGATTTTATACATATTACATCTACTCTATTAAGTCTCACTTCAAGTATATTATTTTTATAAGGGACATTTCTTCTAAAATCCTCTTTTAAAATTCTGTTTTTACAAAATTCCAAAGCAATGTTTTTATGGAATCATTTATATTGTTTGATTATTTTTTGGTTATTGGGAATTATTTATGATGAAGGGTGGTACCTATATTTTCCTCTAAAGCATTGGGTATGAGTAAGTTGGAGGTCGGCCGTATGGTTACTCCAAGTGTAACTATGATGGTCACACAAAGTAAGGTAGTCGTGAGGGTTAGAAATTTTAAGGTAGCCAAGATGGTTACAAGATTATGTATGTAATGCCCCAAGATACCTCTATGATTATATTTATGTTCTCATGTTTTTGAGGATGTTTTTTAATTCTCATGTTACACGAAGTAAGTATTTATCGGTGAAAAATACGTCTTTTGAAAATGTTTTCATACGTTATGAGTATTCATGGACTAATGTGAATTTTCCTTCTTTTCCATCCCTTACTGAGCATTTCTGATCATCCCATGTTTTTAAATGATTTTTCACAGGTGAATGAATGTGTAATACAAGGAAGTAAGACATGTTAAATGTTAAAGAATTTTCAAGGATTCTTGTTTTATGTTTTTATGTTTTATATTTTGAAAAAAATGGAAAATGTTTTTATAGTATCCACTATATATGAATGTGTAATTTTATGAATGTTTTGTACCAATTATCTAAATCTTTAAACTCAAAAATATCCTCAATTTAAAAGGAAGTGTTTTCTTGACTAATTTAGAAAAATATAAAATTAAAGATAATGATTTGAATACACTTAACATGAAAAAATATAATTAAATAAAAAATGTATATAATCTTAACTGATCAAAATAAATCTAAGATAACCTATCTAAACTCACAAACCGTAAATAACTAGACCATAAAAACCAAAAAAACAAGGAAAACAAATTGAATAAAATTGAATTGTCATAGATTCACCAAAAAATATCAAATCATGGTAAATTAAAATAAATCATGATGAAACAAATAGACCTGAAAAAATATAATTTAAATATAAATAAATAGATCCAAACAAAACTTATGAAAATAAATGAAAATTCAGAACATAATTTTGTGTTTATGATGTTTACACGTGTGTAAAAATGAGTCTATTATACTCTTTGTCATCCTCTCAAACATTATATCTATTTCACTACAACACCCTGATTCCAAAAATTGGGAGTCGGTGCATTATTTGTATAAATTTTCATGATTATGAGGAAAAAAATACAGAATGAATGGTTAGTTTAGTAATCTTAATAAAACATGATACATACATGTAAATCATATTACATTGAGAAATGTAATAAAATTCAAAACATAAAAAAAACTAATAAACTGCATCAACGAGAACTCAATAAATGGCCTATTTTTCGTAAAATATTGATGAAAAATAAATGAAAGGGGTGAGCTCAAATTCATAGTAAGGGTTATAATATAGTGGAAAATAACATAATGAATGACCAATTTAGTAGTCTTGATGAAACTAGATACATACATGTTACTCATATTACATTGAGAAAGGTAAAAAAATACAAAACATAACAAAAACTAATAAACTACATCCATGATAACTCAATAAATGGTTTCCTATCCATAAAATGTTGAAGGAAAAAAAATTGAATGGGGTGAGCTCAAACGATTAGTAAGGTTTACAATATAGTAGAATATAACACAAACATAAACATTAGGAATGGTGAATAACTAAAACACATGCCTTTAAAAAATAAACTTGAACAAATTATGGCAGAAATAAGAGTTAAATAAATAATTCCATAATAAAACATAATCATGGTTATTCTACTAGTCTTATAACCACATGAACTATCAATAATATTTTCATAATGTGGTAATTTCAAATTCATGACATTATAACCATACCATCAAGTCCTCGTTCCATGACCTATTTTGTCTCATGAGACCAACCGATGCATAGAGGGGATATAGAAGGCCCCACCCATTACATAATAAGTCCAATGCAGCCATCTTATGAATAGTGATAAACATAAACAAAATATACATTCACATTGAAACTAACATATGAAATATAAAAACTTTCTCCAGTCATTAAACATAAACACTAACCATTCTTAGTAATATGGTGGATGGTATCAAGATAGAACATCCACATTCAAAATAATCAGAAAACCTAAAACAAAATTTTTGAGATGATATCATAGGATATAAATTTCATTGAACTGCAAGATTCATCAAATTATGTTGACATAAATAAAGATACTTGTAATTGAGATCATTTAGAAATTATTTAGGAAATAATCCTTAGTCATTCCAAAGTGTCCCATACCACGTTGAAATATTGAAATAATAATCCCTTAAAATAACATGAGAAAAATGAGACTCTTGATATGATATACCAAAGGGTAATACATACACCATAGTAAAGAAGTAAGTGTTGAACTAGGAATATATCTCATAAAAGTTAATGTTAGATGAGAAAAATCCTTTTTTAGTTTGGAATGAAGAGTTCTTTTGGAGAATCATTTGTATTTGTCATGAAATCATATTTTAAACATGTATATCCAAGAAAATAAAATGGAAGTTCATTGAAATTATATTTTAGGCTTAAATAAAATCTTATTTAGGTGTCTTCATTTAAAAAATGTTTTTAAAGAAGGTTTAGAAATAAAAAACATTAGTGCGGTTTAAGAAATTATTTAAAGACATATTAAAGCAAAAAATGCATGTTTACTTTCAAAAAACAAGAAATGAGCCAAAATAGATATTTCACATTAAAATTTGTCATTTTATGAAGATAAATATTGCTTAAAACAGATTACAGAGTGATCTTTAAAATATGTATAAATCTTAGAAGTTCCTTGAATCGAGCTTGTATTTCGGGATGAATTTTTTAATGATCTTTTTTAAAATATAACTTCCCTTAAATGAAATTAGGATTTTGGTTGGTACACATATATATAATATTGAAATATAATTTATGAAGAGTAAATAATAATAAATAATAATATCATTGAGGTGGGTAGATAATAATAGCAACCCGAATGAAAATGTTGGTTTTGGTAGAAAATATATACAACTTTATAATCAATTGTATCATATCACTCAAAATTAAAAATCATTAATGATAAATTTAATAACATGAAAATAAATATATTAATGATAAGAAACATTAATGTTTAGTATGCATACACCATACACAGTTAATAGTAGTGAATATGGAATATCTCACAAAAATGGAAGTGAGATGAAGAAACCCCTTACCTTAAGTTCGATAGTGTTATTCACTTGATCTTAGTGTCCTGGATAACCAAATTAAATTCATTAATTAATATTTCCATAACCTATTATTTATTTAATTTATTTATTATAGCCTTATTAATTTCCTTTATTTACTTCTTTATGGGTTTAAGAGGTTAAATTTTATTGTTTGGATGTGTTTTATTTCTTGATATTCATGACCGGTTTAATTATATTCAAGTAAGGATAAAGATTTAATATGAGAATGGCTTTCCAGAATAGAAGTTGTATTTCTATTACTAAAAATCTCAATGATTACAAGGTTATAAAATTCATTCATTTATTAGGAGTGATGTTGAATCATTATATAAATCTTTAATGACAATTGATTGAGTTAATTAGTTGTTTTTTATCACAATGAACTCATTTTTATTTATAAAATATTATAATGCATAAAAAAATTCCTAGAACCTTAAAATAAGGTATATTATATATATTATAGTATGGTTAAATTAAAAAAATTGTTTCATGACCAGAATTGAAAACTCGTCATCCTTGAATTTGATAATTTAACACATCTTAGATGGTGTTTTCATTTCTTGTATAAGAGAAGGGGAAAGGAGAGATGATGATGAATTATTCCATTATCACAACCAAATTTTAGTACATTTACATCACTGGATTTATCATAACATTTAGATGAAATGAGTTTAGGTAAGAAAAAGAATAAAAGAAAGAAACTCAAAATAAAAGAAAAGTTGAGAAATCCCTTACGAAAATTCAGTATCCTAACGAGGCAACATAAAAATTCATAAAATATTTTGATCAGATAAAAGGGGTATCTCATAATTTTTAGATAATATGGACTTTCTGGGGTATATGTAATGACATATCCCAATATAATACAATTGGAAATAAAATATAACAACATACAAATAGTTCTTGAAAAAGAGAGAGAGATTTTGAGATGAAAATTCTGCAGCATAACGGCTATGCAACATGGTTTTATAAAACTTTAAATATAGAGGGGAAAAGGGTCTCCAATTCATAAAAGACTCATAATATAGTATAGGAATAGAATAAATTTTAAATAAGAATATGTTATGGAAACATTAAATACCTAACACAGAAAATAATACTTGAAATAAAAGAAATAAATGAGGTGTTTACCTCTTCAAGTAATCTTCATTGAGAGCCTCATAGGGGAGAGGTTTTGGACTTCTCATAAGAACAAGGGCTGATAGATGTGGGGGTGGATCTTGGGAGCATATTTAGAAGAATTCAAACAAGTCACAAGTCTTAAGAGGAGTGAAAAGAAGGTGCAGTGAGGGTGGGTTATAGTGGAGGAGAGGAGTACTTTTAAAATATCTTATTCATTATTTTATTATTTCCCTCAACACAACCAATAGTGTTGATTATTGTGACCCTTAATAGTAATAAGTTCAAGTGAGTTTGAACCAAGTGTATTTTCATCATCGATTATGCATGGAATTGTGAATTTAACTAATAATGTAAATATAAGGTAAATTACCGTATTTTACTATTCCTTAAAAATTTGAGTATTTCAAACAAATCCAAAAAATTTATCCTAACCATTTATCGATTTATAGTTTTTAAAAATGAAATCAATTTTTGGAAAATAATTTTATAAATAGTTTTAATTTAATTGTTAAATAAAAAAAAATAATGTATTCCAAAAAACAACTTTAAAACTATAAATCGTGTTATAACACTTGGAAAAATTAATCAAGGACCCATAAATTGATCTTATAAAGATAAGGAAATAAAGTAAAAAATTATTATTACATCTCATGAAAATAAATTTCCATTTTAAATTATTAAATTAATCATGAAATTTTAATTCAAATATTTATGAAATAGAAAATACCAATACTTGTACTATGATAGTTTTTTCACTTCTAATGTGCCTAAATTTTATTTATACATTCATGGGTGAAGTTTCTATTTTTTTGGCAGATGTACTATTCATTAAAATTCATAAGGATATGTTACTATTCATAATGGTATCTTTCTATTCGTCAAAAATTATGTTTGTCTTATCAAAATCTAAATATCCTACTGAATGAAACATTGTATGTCGGTTTTTCAAAATTCAAATTACAGAAGGGGAAATATTCTGTTTATTGGTTAGGTTATAATAAGGTTTTGTTTTGTAGAGACTCAATGTTTCATGCATTCTATATTTAATATATTTGTATATTATTACGGTGTTAAATTATTCCCCCCTCAATAGAATTGCGTCCTCATAATTTCAAAATATAATTTGAGTGTTAAATGTTGATGCTTGAAAATTTCCTTGTTCAAAACCCACATCAGAAATAGGCTTAATATAATATCCTCCTAAAAAGGTCTTAATGGAAATGAGATGGTAACCACAAAAAAGTATGCTTTCGAATGGGGTGACAATAGTTATATGTAAAAACCTAGACATGGAAGAAAAATATAACTATGAAGTTTTGATGGAACGTCATAGAGAACAAGTTCAGATGAAATCTTATTACTAAAAAACAATAAACTATGGAAAAAATCATCTATATTGTCAAATATTATGATAATTAGACTATATTTTATTTAATACCCTTTTACTTATGTTGAGGAATTATTATACTCTATCAAAGTGTAAATATTTGTTTCTATTTACAAACTCATCCTTTTATTGCACCTTAAAATATCTATAATTTATCCCTTAGCACAAGTTACACCATATGGTGATCTAGTAAATTATCTTCTAAAATCTCGTACAATGATCAACCTAAACAATTTCATACATGGATAAAAATTACTAAATATAATTATTCGACAAATTATAATGATGGTCTCTAAATTTCGAAAATGACATTCTCATTAACCATTAACCAATATGAAGAATCTCTAAATTTTCACGTTCCAAAAATGTTAATAACTTCATCATGTATCCTCTTGAACTGCGGTAATGAATTTAATTACTATGAAATCCATATTGGGAACATGATTTCTTCCATATTCATTAAGTAAGATACATGTTATTGGATATATTCCCTATATCCAAAAGTGTTGTAAACTCCTTTGATGATAATATAGACCACTTCTTGAAAAGTCAATAATCAGTTCCAAGGTAGTCAGTACTTATATGAATTAATCATTTCTTCGTCATTATCTCAACATGATATATATATATTAAGGGTTGTCTTTACCTTGATCAGGTTTTTTATAAAAATTTTAATTTTCTACTAAATCAATTTTCCCTTATACCATTCATCATACAACCTAAAATCCATAATGAAATTGTACTGCAATAGAATCCTTCTATATATCTCACAATTCTTATAAAAAGATTATCATAACATAATTATTGAATCCAAAAAAAATACATTATTTATTTTACTCCAACCGTAGTAACATCATAATATTGACCTTGATCCCTTTACCTTTTCAGAGTTATATTTTCGTTTTTCTTGGGACATTCATTTTCATAGTACCACATACCCTTACAGTTGAAGCATTAAATATTGTAAAAATCCATTCCTTCTATTGTAATTACGATCATGGTGGAATTTTTCTCCACAGTTGAAGCAAACTCCTTTTACTATTAAGTATATATCAATGTGTTTCTTTTCATAGTGATCACATGTGGTGAAACCCTTCTTTCACTTTTTCCCATTATCCATCTTTTTCTCTACCGTCCACTTCTTTTTGTTTCTTCCATTCAAAGCCATATGACTCTGAAATTCTATACATACCATGTTAGCACATGATATTATTTACTTATATGATGATGATTCTTGGGAGACTATCTTCTTTTAAATGATGAATTATAACCATAAGAGATATGATCCTTTTTACTATTCGCATCTTGTGATTTTGTGAAGTTCCCATTAATTCGGTTTGGCACCATTTCTAATAAATTACAATTACTATATTAGATCATAAAAATAATTAACTCTCTATAACTATAAACATATCATAAATCAATGCATCAGAAATTTGAGAACAATATACTTTGGTAACCCTGGGGGAAGGTGGGTAAAGGAAATGTAAATTATACTAAGAATATCCCACAAGAGTTTCAAACCAGGTGCATAGTAAGTCCCATTATCGTGTACCAGGATACCCTAAGTCAAGACCAAAACTCCTTGACAGATTTTTCACTCCTAGGTACATCTTTTTCAGAACAACATTCACTTGTAATATCTATACAAGGATGTATTTTCAAAAAAGATCCACATAATCTATTCCTTACCAAAATACCATGATGTTCTTTTATATTTATCCCAAAATACTATCTTATGGGTTTGTTCCATAATCAAAATTTTCTAAATCTACTTTCCAATTTTTCTACAAAAATTCATTTGATAGAAACTGTAACACCTGAACCCCAGAAGCCCAGAGCTGGTTCATTTTTTTAATAAATTTGCATGATTACATAGAAAAAACCAGAAGGAATGACCAGTATAGTATTCTTGACGAAACTAGATACATTCATGTAACTCATAATACATTGAGAAATGTAAAAAAATACAAAACATAACAAAAACTAATAATCTAAATCCATGATAACTCAATAAATGGTTTCCTCTTCATAAACTGTTGAAGGAAGAAAAATTAAAAGGAGTGAGCTCAAATGCTTAGTATGGTTTAAAATATAGTTGAAGATAACCAAAACATAAACATTAGGCATGTTGAATAACTAAAAAACTTGCCATTAAAAATAATCTTGAATACATTTTGGAAAGAATAAGAGATGAATGAATAATGACATAATAAAATATAATCATGGGTATTCTACTAGTCGAATAACCACCGGAACTACCAATATTATTTTTATAATTAGGTAAATTCATATTCTCGACATCATAACTATATTGTAGTGGCCTTGTGAAAAGACCATAAATAACCATTTTTTCAATTCTCATGCCATGAACAAGTTTGTCTCATGAGACCTACCGATGCATAGATGGGCTATAGAGGGCATCGTCCATCACATAATAAGTCCAATGCATTATTATTATTAATGGGGTTAAAAATAAACAAAATAAAATTTCATATTGAAACAAACATATGAAATTTAAATAGGTTTCCCCAGTCATCAAAAATAAACACTAACCATTCAGAGTAATATGGTGAATAGTATCAAGATAGAACATCCATATTGAAACAAATCAAAAACCATTCAATAAAATATTTTATAGATGATATCATAGGATATAAATCTATATGAAATTCAATATTAATCAAAGTATTTTGAAAAAAATAAATATACTTTCCAATTATACCATTTATAAATTCTTAAGGGAAATAATCTTTAAACATTCCCATGTTTCCCATAACACCTTGAAACATTCAAATAAAAATTCCTTAGAATATCATGAGAATAAAGAGACTCATTATGTAATATACCAAAGGAAAGTACATACACTACTTGTATGTAGTAAGAGGTGAACATACAATATATCTCATAAAAGTTAAAATGATATGAGAAAAATCCTTTTTACTTTGGAAAGAAGAGTTCTTTTGGAAAATCATTTGTATTTGTAATAAAATCAGATTTTAGACATGTATATACTATAAAATAAGAGGTAAGGTCATTGAAATTATATTCAAGGCTTAAATGATGTCTTATTGAGGGGAAATCATTTAAAAATAGTTTTTAAAGAGGCTTTATAAATAAAACACTTTAGTACGGTTTAAGGAATTATAAAAAGTGATTTTAATACGCAAAGGAATGTTTTCTTTCATAAAACAATAAATGAACCAAATATCTTTTTCAATTTAAAATTTTTTATTTTTGAAAGATAAATATAGATTAAAACAGATAATATAATGAAATTCAAAATAGGTAAGAATCCGAGAAATTCCTTGAATTGAGCTTCTATTTCAGGAAGTAATTTTGAAAGATTTGTTTAAAACATATAACTCCCAATAAATTAAAGTAGGATTATGGATGGTACATATATATAGAACATTAACATAGAATTTATGAGCCGAAAATAAGAATAAATAAGAATATCACTGAGGTGAGTAGAGAATAAGAGCAACCAGAATGAAAATGGAGGTTTGGGTAGAAAATTCTTACAACATTGTAATCAATTGAATCGTATGACCCTAAATTAATAATAATAAAATGATACAATGAATATAATTAAAATAAATAAATTAATAATATGAAACATTATTGTGCAGTATATATTCACCATACACGATTAATAGTAGTGAATGTGGAATATCTCACAAAAATGGAAGTGAGATGAAGAAATTCTTTACCTTAAGTCTGATGGTGTTCTTCACTTGATCTTATTGTCCAAGATAACAAAATTAATTTCAATAATTAATATTTCCATAACCCAATATTTATGTAATTTAATTATTATAACATTATTAAGTTCATTTATGGCATTCATTATGGGTTTAATTGGTTCAATTTTATTGTTTCGGAGTGTTTTCTTTCTTGGTATTCATGGATAGTTTACTTATATACATGTAAGGATAATCATGTAATATGAGAATGGTTTTACAAAATATAAGTTATATTTTATTAATTAAAATATAAAAGATTACATGGTTCTAAAATTCATTTAGTTATTGGGAGTGAAGATAAATCATTATATAAACCTTTAATGATAATTGTTTTGGTTAATGGGTGAGTTTTGATCACAGGGAACTCATTTGGATTAATAAAATAATATCAGGTTTAATGAAATATTCCAAAACCTTACATAAGTTATAATATATATATATATATATATATATATATATATATCAACCATCAAAATGGTTTCATTACAATAATTGAACATCATAATAGAAATTGAAAACCCATCGTCCATCAATGTGATAATTTAACAAATCTCAGATGGTGTTTTCATTTCTAGTATAAAAGAATGTGAAAGGAGAGTTGATGATTAATTATTCCATTATCAAAAAAAATTCCAGTACATGTAAGGTACTAGATTTATCATAACGTTTGGGTGAAATGATGTGAGTAACGAAAAAATAAATAAAAGGAACTCAAAATAAAAGAAAATTTGAGAAATCCCTTATGAAAATTCGGCAGCCTAACGACGTCACTTAAAAAATCATAAAATTTTTTTATGAGATAAAATGGGTATATCATAATTATTACAAATTATGGACAGTAAGGGCCATATGTAATTACATAGACCAACATAAGACAATTGAAATTAAAAGATAATAACATAAAAAGTGCTCTTGAAAAAGAGAGAGATTTTGAGACGAAAATTATACAACATAACATCTATGCATTATGGTTTTATAAAACATTAAAAAGAGAGGGGATAAGGGTCACCCATTCATAAAAGACTCATAATATATTAGTTTTATAGAATAAAATTTAAATAAGAACATGTTATGGAAACTTTAAATACACACCACTTAAAAGAAAACTTGAAATAAAAGAAAAGAAAAGAGGTGTTTACCTCTTGAAGTAATCTTCCTTGAGAGCCTCTTTAGAGGATAGGTTTTGGTATTTTGATGAGACAAATGGATACTAGAAATGGGGTAGGATCTTGGTATGATTTAATAACATAATTTAGACAAGGAAAAATTCTTTAGAGGAGTTAATAGAATGGGGAGTGAGGGGGGTTATAGTGGAGGAGATGAGTAATTTTTGAATATCTTATTCATTATTTTATCATTTCCCTCAAGATAAACAATAGTGTTTATTCATGTGACCCTTAATATTAATAACTGAATTTGATTTTGAATCAAGTGTACTTACATCATACATGATGATTAGAATAGTGAATTTTACTGGTAATGTAAATATACAGTAAATTACCGTATTTTACTATTCATAAAAATTCAAGTATTATAGAAAAATCACAAAATATCACCCTAACCATTTTTCTTATTTTATAAATCAAAAATGAAATAATTTTTTTTAAATAATTTTCTAAATAATTTTAATTATATTTTTTAAAAAAATTATAATTTATTCCAAAAAAATCAACTTTAAAACTACAACTCGTTTTATTACATATTTAAAAATTAATCAAGGTCCCATAAAATTATATTATAACCCTAAGAAAATATTGAAAAAATTTATGATTACATTTTTTTGAACAAAAAATATATTTTAAATTATTAAATAAATAATAAAATTTAAAATAAAATATTTATGACATACAAAAATACTAATACTTATACCATGATCATTTTTTCACTTATAAGATAGCTAAATTGTATTTATACATTCATGAGTGATGTTTATATTTTTTGGCTGATTTATTATTAATTACTTTTCATAATGGTATGTTACTATTCATAAGAGTTTGTTATTATTCATCAAAAATTATGTTTTTCTTATCATACTCAATATATCTTACTAAACACAACCGTATATGTCAGTTTTTCAAAATTCAAATTATAGAATGGGAAAAATTTTGTTTATTGGTTAGGTTATAAGAATGTGTTGTTTTGTAGAGACATAGTGTTTCATGCATTCTATATTAAATATATTTTTAAATTCTTGGTGTCTTACATTCACTTTAAAATGTTGAAACCCATTCATATTGTATATTAATAAGTGACTTATGATATTTAATGGTATTTTTATATTTATTAATTCCACATTGTTCTTCAGGATCACTAATATATTTAACCCTATTTCATTATATATATATGATATATATATATATATATTCCCTTACAAAGACCCATGATAGATATGGTCCCAAACTCATCACCCTCGCATGACCATAATACTATTTTTTAAAATATAAAGACAGAAAACTCTCTAGGGATACTAAAGATGAGAGTGGAGGGTTGGTATCCTATAGTTATTTGAGTTGGCACTACTAATATAATAACATTGTAAAATTTAAAGGTAACCTGATAAAAAAACAAAAAACAAAGATTATATATCTATCTTTATTCTATAGGGTTATTCAATTTACTTCCTTCCTTATTGTATAGAAAAAACCACATCTTCATCCATACAACCAGATAACCAGCCTCCTTTTCCTATTTCAAAAAATAATTAACATTTACTGAAACTAAATTACTTTATGTGGTATATATATATATTATAATAAATTATATGTTACCATTCCCTCTCATTTTATATAGAAAATTGTCATCTTGGATGTTTGGAGAATTACTTCTCCTGATTAGTCATATTTCTCATAGAACACACCAAAAATAATTATATTTAAATTTATATTTAAATTTTATGAAGATAATGATATTAATCCACTGACATATAGTAATATACCTGATGTGATTTACATTGATGTTGACAAAAAAATTCGGTCCACAGGTCCCTAAGAACACCGTGAGTGTCTTTCTCATATCACTATGAAACTATAGAGATCTATCATTAAATGCATTCCATAGTGTCTATATAAAATCGTTTCCTTTAATTCCTATGTTTTTTAAAATCGATGGATGTGAAATTTCATTAGTCACATAAATATAGAATATCATTAGTAAATTAAATTCATTGAATTATTTATATTTCTAATATGCTATGAAATAGAATATAATTTAAACATATATAAAGAAAATATAAAGATAATGACATTATATGAATATCAAAGGACTAATTATTCCATGATAATGTAAAATACCTTCAAACTAAATATTTAATGGTGAGGTATCCTTCATATAATCTTAATTATACTATACTCCACCCACATATTAATGTAGAATCCTCAATATATACTGTTTATACATCAAATGGGATGACTATAATTAAGATTATGGAATTTGAAACATCACTTCAATTTAAGATTGACTCATTTTATGTTATCTTTTATAATTTTAAAATATAAATTAAAAATTACTTTAAATATTTAAGGAACTGAAGTTATCGCATTGAAATATATACTAATAATAATGACATTCAAATCATCTGTCAATGGAAACAAATTCACTATTTGAATTCTTGATACCCCAACATACTAAAAAATATGCACACATATAATGGAAATATGAGAAGAAGTTATAGTAACAAAAATTTGATTGGTATGAAAAGAAGTGTAACCAAGGTTTAATTGGTAGATCTATTATCATATACTCCCAGTGTAATCTAGATAGAAGAATTATAATTGTTTTCATACATAACATATGGACACTTTGTGACAATAGTAGCACGACACTTATGCACTCCTAGTTCACCCTCGGTAGTATGATGAGAATGGGTTTCAGAAAGTTTATGGAAACTACTATCTCAAAACCTCTTTAGGAATGAAATTATTAAAAAATAAATATATTTTTATTAACATACAAGAATAAATAAATAAAATTAGTTAAAATTATTTTGTACACATAAATCCAACACCTAAATAATCCATCCATGACTAAAAAAACATAATAACGGGTACAAATTATGACTACAAAGAAAGTGCTATAATTATAACTCTACGACCAAAAAATTTACAAAAAATGAGATCATAAAAAATTAATAATTATTTAGAAATATTAAATCACACGCTAAATATAAAACTAAGTGCATTATTTATCAAAACACACTGTCCTATTTCTTATTAAAAATTTGGATCCAAATGTATTTTCGTTATCCCATAAAAATTCTACCTCATGTAATTCTACTCACCCATAGACTCTAGAATAAAAACTAACGAAATTTTTTCTAACAATTTACATTTTCATATAAAATCTACTTACAAAACCAAAATTTTAAAAATAATTTTTTTTATAAATATAATTCAAAAATAATTCATTCAATTAAAATCAAACTTTATTGGACAATGAAATTTGTTCCATAAAAAAAAATATAAATAATGAAAATAAATTATCCATAAAGTATATAACAAGGTCCACCGATGCTCATTTAGCCAGGGAACAACTTATTTATCCTAGTTCTAAATTACCTACAAACCCATAACAACACCTCATAGTCATCCTAAACATAGAAAAACTCAAATATAGATATAATGACTTGTAAATTCTCCTGAAATTTGCGAATATAATCTATTATTGACCATGATTACACATATCATTAAAATCATCAAATTTTATTCTCAAAACTCAAATAGTTATAAAAAATCCTTTTGTGGTAAATATAAATGTCTTTTTATGTTTCATAGTAATATGAAAACACATGCACTTACTGGGTTGTATTATATACTATCAGTTTTAAAATACCATTAAGAATCATTCCCTTTGAAAATATATTCATTTAATAATGATCATATGGTTAACATTAATATAAGGTTTTAACAAATCCATTTGACACAAAAGAGGATGTTAAGGAATGAACCAGTTTGGTTATACCCTATGAATCCCATTTATCAAAAATTCCAAGGGAGATAAAATAATTGGTATTTTCCATCAACCAATGATATGCTTCTATCAAATAACATAAGCATGGGGGATACAATTTATGTGATAATTTCAACCTCATCGAGATCACATCCCAAACCATATACAATAAACCGCCCCATCAAAGTCTCAACATCACACATCTTACCATTAGGGAGTTTTTTGGTGTAATAAAGGGATATGTATCAGAACCTAATAAAATTATTATGTATATTTCATATAATAATTAATATATTTTCATTTTTCTATTGTTCCTATATAAAGGATTTTTAATTTTTAAACAATAAAAAATTTATATTTTTTGTTAATATTATAATTCAATTAAGGAATTTATTTCGATAAATTAATGGATTATTTGAATAAATAAAATTTTATTAAAATTGTATTATTATATAGTTTATATTAAATATAAATTATCATATTAATGTTACTAATTGTAATGTTATTTTTATAAGGGTTTAAAAATGGTTATTATAAAAAACACTTTATTTCTGAATAAATGTTTATTCTTATTTTGAAAGTGAAAATTAATATATTTAAAACATTATTTATAAAAAATGAATATTATTTTTTGAAATCATGACATTGAATGTATCCAATGGTTAATTTTTCATTATTTTCTAAGAAAGATGAATTTTTAGGTAAAAATTAAATATGGTATAAATATATGATGTGTATTATGACATAATAATGACCCAAAATGATTTAATAAATACAATAAATGGTATCCACAATCTATTATATGTTGTAATATTATAATAATATTATTTTTACCATATTTTATTAATTTTATAAATCCATTATGAATCATCCAAAACCTATAATATATTTTATGGTTTTAAAATAATTTCATTAAGCACATGACTCACTTCCACATTAGAAACTGTAATATTTTAATAATTTTTGACATTTTCTTAATAAAATATTGAAATACTCTCATATTTGGATGAAACCATGGAAAAACTCATGGGAATTAGTTTGGTTTGGGTTATCTTATTATTTAGAGTCCAAAACCTAAGTTTGAGAAATGATAAAAAATTCCCCACTCATTACCTCTATAAACCCACCTGTGCTCTGATTTATCTTCACTAAAAAAACATAGATCACATTTTTTCTCTACCACCCCCTATATATATTCCTCTTATGGTTCCCTAAATATCTCAAAAATATTCTCCTAATCATTTTAAGTCACCCTCCCAAGGTAAGGGATCCTCTTCTTCTCCTCTTTACTCAATATATTCATTATCTTGTGTATTTTATATTCAGTTCTTAATTTTGGGATATGTTTATACATATACCACTTACTGCCCATTTTATGTATAAATTATGAAATGAAAGTGATGGTTGCGCCTGAAATTATATATCACTCAAATATATTTGATAATTATTTAGTCTCATGATATGTCATATACGTTATTAGAGAGTGAACCTAATCCACCTCATGATGTTTTCCATCATGATATCTTGGAATTTAACCTTGACCTATGTTAATAATGTATCATTTTTTGTTTTTTCAAAATTTCTAAAGTTGTCATTATGTTATCATGATATATTATGCCTCATTGTTCATGTTTATGATTCTTACCCCATTTATGTCTCATTTATGTGCATATTGTTTAACATTTCTTTCTTTATTAATGTTATTTCATGTTTATTCCCTTACTAGGTTTTATATCTTTCGCATTTCTTATGCATGTCCCCAGGTTATCCCATGTAGTTTTATGTATGAAGGAATAATATGAGTATGTTAAATAAGAATTCAATAAAGATTTTTTATTTCCTACTTTATGTTTTTCTTTAATGTGACTAATTCTGAAAGACACTAGAATTCTTGATCTTCTAGGTTGTATTTTTTTTTATTATGTAATAAACCATGAATTATTATGCAATAAATAAAAGGGTTTTCATAGTTGGTATCATAGTAAATGTTTAGTTATTTTTTGGATAAGGATTATAAAACTCTAGTGAAATCCTTACAGGTATTAATATTTAAAATAAAAAATCCCTATATTTTGGTAATTATAGAGTAAGTGGTTTATTAATAAAATTCATCCATGTTTGGATACTACATGTGGATGTGTCTCTAAAACATATGTATATAGTGGTAAAACCTGAAAACAACACATTAAGATAGACTCAACTAGAAACTAGTGCACAACAACAGGTCTTTTTTAACACCTAGTTTGAAACTCGTGGGGATATTCTATAGTAAATTCAAAATCTCTTTAAGAACCATTAACAAGGAGGAAAATTCCTTTTAGAATATATTCAAGGAAAAATATCATGGATAACATAGATTGAAGCCTAGAAATTCATAAGTTATGTAATAAATTTCATTTATAAGTTATCCTTTTAATATAGTTGGATTCTCATTTTTGTGTTTAATAATTTAAAAATACACATCCCTAATTTTCCATTTATTCTAACCAATGGTTAGAAATATGAGGAATAATTTAAAAAACTAATATAAAGAAAAATGTGACGACTTATTATATAAGATGCCAAACCCAATGGGAGCTAGAATAGTCAACGTTATAATGATACTCTCTCATATAACACAAGTTATAAATAGAAACCTGATTAGGATGAGAACCAAATCACCCTATGAATGAACAATCTTCAATTAAGACATTCATGTGGAAAATGCATCTGACTTTCAATGGATCATATGATCCATTAATCATGAAAAAATGGATCAACCACATTTAGAAGATATTATTCATACTTAATTTTTTTGGAAAGATAATTTTCATCAACCTATTTAGATAATGGAGTTTTATATTGATTAATGTGGGAAATTGATCAGTAATATGATGCATAAGAAAGAGATTTAAGTGATGTGTTAAAAGAAATTCCATAAAATATTTGTCGATAAATATTCTCCTCGAATTATCAGACTTAAAATAGAAAGGTATAACATTATAATCATGAAAAAAGATTACTATACTATCAGGGTATATGATGAAAGCTTAAAAATTCATGCTTGATATTTCTCTATATGTTTCATTATCCTTGAATGCAAAGTTTACTACTTATTTGGTGGTCTAAAACCTAGTCTACAAAAATTCATACTGATCCAAGACTTTGATAGCTTTGAGGATATTTTCTAATGTTCCCGCAATGTCGAAATAGAGATAAAATAATCTCATGGTTATCATGAATATAATAAGTACAAAGTGTAGTTTAATTATGGAGGACTGATGGATAAATCTAATGGTGCAAGGAAATTTTAACATCCCATTTGTCAAGAATGTGGAAAGAAGCACCCCAAAAATTGTTTAAGGGGGGTGGGAAAATGATTTAGGTGTCGGAAGGAAGTACACATAGAAATCAATTTTCAACATGATAAACCCACTAATGTTATGGAGGAAAGAAATTTTCTGGATAAGCTTCATAGCTTTGTTCATTGTTTCAATAGTAAGGAATATTTGTACTTTGAAAACCAATTCACTATGACAATGGTTTTCAGAGACAACCAACAACCTCTAAGGAATAAAGGGAGAGCTTATGTCATCACAATCTTTGAGTTGGATCCTATAAATGAATTGGTTCTAGGTATGCTAGTTATTCATTCAAGAATACTAAATGTAATTTTTTTAATCTGTTTCCACTTAATATTTCATATCACACATGTTCAGTAGAACTATTCAAACACTACCACAAGGCATGTAAGTAGATCTATCAATGAAAACAAAAAAATAGTTAAATTATTGCATATCAAGTATATAACTCCTTCCGTATCAAAATATTTGGTATTAATTTCCCTACCAGCCTTTTGATACCCCCTTAGTTGAATTTGATGCAATTATGGGTAATGGTTGTCTTTCCTTGTATAGTGCCAACATAAATTTCCATGATATGGAAATCACTCTCTGTATCTTGATTCGAACCTCGAATCTATACAAGTGCATGGAGGGGGATGGATATTATTTACAATAACATCTAAATTTTAGATATTATATCTATATAAACAAATTTATCTTTCTCAAATGATTAATTCTATGAAAAATATCATCATTGAAGAGATTCCCATTATTAGGGAATACACTGATGTGTATCCCAAAGAATTATCTGGTCTCTGAACTTGAAGATAGGTTGAATTTTTAATCGAGATTATACCTAGGGAATTTCCATTATCCAATAATCTTTATAGAATAGTTTTTTTGGAACTTGAGTATCTAGAGAAACAACTGTAGGAGAATCCAGATAAAATGTTTATATGCCCAAATGCTTCTTCATGGGGTTCTCTAGTCCTCTTCATAAAGAAAAAAGTTGGTTCAATGTGTTGTTTCATTGATTATACTGAACTCAAAAAGATTGAGATAAAGAACACGTATAATCTACTATGGATTGATGACATGTTCAATAAACTATGTGGAGAACAATACTTCTCCAAGGTGAATCTTCGATTGAGATATTATCAAGTAAGGGTGAAAAAGGATAATATCCCCAGGACCACTTTCCATACAAGGTATATGCACTATGAGTTCATAGTATTTCCATTCATACTCAATAAATCTTCAGAAATATTGATGGACATGATAAAAAGAGGCTTTAGTGATTACCTCAACAAATTCATTGAATTCTTTATAAAAGATGTTCAAATATACTCCCAAAGAAAGTAGGGATGTGAGGTTCATTTAAGTACTATGATAAAGCTCTTAAAAAATAGAGGCATTATAAAAGTATAGAAAATGTGAGTACTTTTTGAAGGAAATATCATTCTTTGTGAATATTTTCATATGTAATGGGATATACATAGACCCTTCAAAGATAGAAGTAATTCAATGATGGTCGTAGCTAACATCTATGATATAAATCGATAGTGTTCATGGTTTAGTTGGGTGTTATCGCTGATTTGTGATAAATCTATCATGATTTCTAAAACCTTTATACAAGTAACATAAAAGAGAGTCAATGTTTTTTTTAAATTATGAATGTGATGAGATATTTAAAGAGTTGAAAAAGAGGATTATCACTATGACATTACTTATGCTACCTAAAAAGTGGGGAATTTTTCATGGTGTGCAGTGATGCTTCGATGAAGGGAATAGGCTCTGTGTAAATGCAGTATAACAAAGTGATAGCCTATTCTTCAAGTAAATTGAACTTTCATGAGAAAAAATACGAAACACATGATCTAGAGTTTTCTATAGTGGTCTTAACATTGAAAATATGGTGACATTATCTCTTTTTGGATAAGTGTGAAAAATATAAAGATCACAAAATCCTAAAGTATATATTCACAAAAAAGGATCTAAATATTATCCAATGAAGATGGTAAGAGATGATCAAGGAATATGATAGATCAATCAACTACTATTCTAGGAAATAAAATAAAGTGTAAGACGCTTTAATTAGAAAGGATGCATCAATTTTATCATTGATGAAAATTGAGAAGGATCCGATCTTCTTAGAATTGTAAAGGATTGACATGGGAACCATAAAGGAAGGAACATAATCAATCCTTCCATTATGATTGATTAACCATACCATCTGATGATTATAAATGACTCTCATAGAAATGATGTGATAATTTAGAAGAAAGTGGATGATATAAAATAAGGGAAATCCTCATTGTTTAATGATAATTAAAAAGTAATTGTGATATTTGGGTCATGACTATGTGTACCATCAAATCCTGAGATAAATACTGAGTTTTTGTATGATGATTCATATAGTTCAACTTTCACAATCCATCCAGGAAGCACAATGATATTATGAGATCTTTGGGAGCACTATTGGTAGGATAATTGAATAAGGAGATCATAGAATATAAATCAAGATGTCTTGAATGTCATTAAGTTAAGCATAAAAGGAGAAAATTCAATGGGGTGATGAAACCATTACCAATACCTACATAGAAATAGGAAAATATCATCATGGAATTTCTCACTAATCTTATAAATACATAAATTGTAAATAATGTTATATGGGTTTTGGGGGATCATCATACAAATATTTCTCACTTTATTGAAATTCTAGAGGAATTATAACTCGACAAACTTGAATGGGTATACATTTGAGAAGTGGTGAATCTATATAGAAAACTTATATTTATTGTATCTGACCGATACCCATAATTAACCTACATGTTATTGAAGAGTATCAAACATTCTTAAATACAAAGTTTAACTTTATCATGTCTTATCGCCCCCAAAATGATGGATAATCTGATTGGACTATCCAAACACTCGAGGAAATGTTGAGATCCTGCTCAATTGACTTCCAAGGTGGATGGGATCAACATCATCCTCTAGAATAGTTATTGTACAATAATAGTTCCCATTCAATCATAAAAATGGATCCCTATGAAGACCTTTATGGGGTGAAGTGAAGTGAACCTATATGATAGGATGATTTTGTGAAATGCAAACTATGAGGTCCTGACATGGTCAAGGAAATGATGGAAAAGTTCAGGACCATTCAGCAGAAAATCAAGATAGATCAGAGTTGATAAAAGATCTATGCTATAAATTGTCAAAGAAACCTAGAGTTTGAAGTTAGAGATAATGTTTTCATACACATATCTTCATGTAATAAATTTATCATATTTGGGATGATGGAAAATCTTAGCCCAATATACATCAGTCCCTTTATGATCCTTGATCACATCAAAGTAGGAGACTATAGACTAGTGCACCCACCAGAGCTATAACAAGTACATGATGTGTTATATGTATCATTATTTAGAAATTACATACCATAATCCTCACATATACTCAATCCAAAGGTGGTAGCATTGGAGAATGATATTTTCTATGAGGAGAATGTGGTGAATATATTAGATCAAAGAGAAAAAGTTCAACATAATAAGACAACACACTTATTTAAATTGTTGTATAGAAACAACAAGCTTCGATAATTGATGTGGAAACCTAAGTAATGGATGAAACAAAATAACCTCATATGTTTAATTGGGTGAAATGAATATTTTGAGGGTGAAATTTCATAAGGGGGAAAAATATAATGACCCAAACTATTATAAATAAAATGCCATTTTTGGTTGATTTAAATGTCCTCTTATGTGTCATGGTTATAAGAAAACACATGCACTTCATAGGTTGTATTATATCCTATCATATTTAAAAGAGCATTAAGATTAATTATTATTGATAATATAGATGCCAAACAATGATTGTATGATTATTATAAATATAGGGTTTTAACAAATCCAATGGACACAAACAAAGTAAGTAATGGCCTCAACATGTAGCATCATACCCTATGAAGCCCATTTATCGATGATTATATAAGAGATAACATCTATGGGATTTTCCTATGACCAATACCAAGCTATGATCCAACAACTTAAGCCTTAGAAAAAACTGTTTATTGGGAGAAGTTCAAGCTTATCAAGATCATGACCCCAACCATGTATGTCGAACCACCCCATGAAAGTATCACCGTCATGCACCATACTCTAATGGAGTTTTCTAGTGTAATAAAGAGATATTTATCCAGACACTAATAAAATCTATATGTATATTGTATATAATAATAAATATATTTTCATTTTACTATTTTTACTATATAAATGATTTTTGATTTTGATATCAAAAATCAACCATTATATTTTTCATTAATATTCAAATTTAATTAAGGAAATTATTTTAATGAATTAATTTATTTTTGAAATAAATTATAAATTATCTAAATATTATTATTAAATAATTTTTATTAAATATAAATTAACATATAATATTTATGAAGTAAAATTTAATTTTTTAAGTGTTTGAAAACTATTATTGTCAAAAAAAACCAACTGTTCTCAACAAATGTCATTTCTTATTTTAAAAGTAAAAAAATTAACATATTTAGAAAATTATTTATAAAAAATGAATATTACTTTGGAAATTATAAAATCAAAATTATAAAAATGATGAATTTTTCATAAATTTTTGAGATAGTTATATTTTCATGTTAAAATTAAATACGGTATTAATATATGGGGTGTATTATGACATCATAATGACCCAAAATAATGTAATAAATTAAATAAATTGTATACACAAACAAATACATATTTTCCAGTTATAATAATATTTTTTTATCGTATTGAATTAATTTTATAAATCTAGTATGAATGTCCAAAATGTATAATAAATTTTAAAGTTTTATAATCATTTTTTAACCACATAGCTCACTTCCACATTAGCAAGGGTAATATTTAAATAAGTTAATACCTTGTATAAATAAAATAGTTATAACCACCCATATTTTTCTGAAACCATGACAAGGATTCTAGACCTGGATATTTTATTATATAGAGTCTAAGACCTATGTTTGAGAAATGAAAAATAATTCCCCACTCATTTCTTATATAAACCCACACAGGATCCCATTTCACTTCACTTAAAAAATATGGATCACATCCATAATAATACCTCCCCTATCCTAATTCCACCAATGGTTCCCCAAATCTCTCATGAAGTTATTCCCAAGAATTTGGAATCACCCTCTCCAGGTAAAAGGTCCTTTTTTCTTCTCTTCATTCAATTATCATCTTTATGTTATGTATTTTATCTTCATTTCATAATATTAGGATATGGTCCTCTATATCCACATTAATCAAAATTTTATTACTAAATGATGATAAATCTATTTCACTCTCATCAATCCCTCCCATGAACATTCATATGCCCCCGTTATGTTGCCAAAAGTTCACCATGATTTTCCATACCAATCAATTGTGTAGTGAATACTCGTACCCATTTCCTATCAAGGGTGTTCACCTTTATGAACATATAACTATTTTATTGGGTACTTAAATGTTTTTATTCCATACTCCATGAACGTGGAATAAATATTTTGATAAATTATTCCTTTTTGTATGTTATATGTGACACATGTAATCATTGTAGGATCGAAATAATGATGTAGATGTTCAGTATACAAGAGAGGGGGTTAATTGTACAATTTAAAAATTTCCTTAATCAAGGAAAGATATAATTTTAATGAAGATAAAATAAGAAAATTCATAACACCTCTAATCACTAATGAAATATTGGGACAAAGTATGAAGTTACAATCTTCTAGTTCCATGCACTTGCTTAAATCTGGAAAGTGATTCTGAAAAATAGGTTCCGGAAATATGGATCTAAAAAATGAAACTTAACCAATGTTTACAATATGAGATTCTACCTTATAGAGCATAGAATCTAAATTAACCATAGTACAAGTGTATGGAAATATAAGAAGATTATACATTCCTTAAAATAAGAAAATCAGTGGAAAAACAAGTAGTAAAACTACAAGTAACAAGATTAAATATTTTAACCCAAAGAGAAGTGTATCAAAAAACCTTGGATAAAGGTCCCTTGATTTATACTTTCATGCAAGTCTGTCTTACCCACACAATGGTAAACTCTCGATACGATGATCATAGTCCTTATCTTGTTATCTCCGAAAGCCCTCAAGTTCAAGGTTGTTGGAACCTCTGTCTTCCTCAGAAAGGAAGCCCCGAAACTTCAAGGGCATCAGCACCCCTGTCTTCCTATCCATGAAAGCCCTTGAATGTAATCACCAACATTCAGAGTCACACATAGCAATCTAAACGAGAAGATCAGCATGTACAAGGCATGAAAAGATTCCCTCTCTAGAAATCACCTTAATAGCGTGTGGTCTCTAGAGTGATCTACTTCATTTTTTTTTCTTGTTGTGATTACTTTCAAATGATCTCTTATTTATAAGCTCGGTTGGAATGGTTGGCTCCCTCCTCCAAGGATCATATTTTCCTTAAATTGCATAGGTACCGGTACACATGTCACTAAACCAACGGTTAGTTAGAAACAGATTAGACGACGTCATTTTATAACAAAACATGTGTAACTGAAATCAAGACATCGTTTTATAATGAAACGAGTGTAAGAATAAGTAAAAATGTAGTTTGGAATGTAAGAAAATAAAAGTTCAGAGTCTAACCAAAATGGAATTCTGAGTCTATAGTAAAAAGGATATTCGGATTCTGTTTTATTGGAATTTGGAACCTGAATTTTGTAGAAATTTGTAGTCTGAATTTCTAATGAAATTTGGAGTCTGGTTTCATCAGATTTTACAATCTGAACTTACAGAGTTCGGAGTTGATCTTGTAAAATTTCAGAGTCGAACTCATAATAGTTCGGAGTCGAACTAGTAAAAGTTCTTAGTCGAACTCATAAAAGTTTAGAGATGAACTGGTGAAAGTTCGGAGTCGAACTAGTAAAAGTTCCGAGTCGAACTAGTAAAAGTTTAGAGTCTAACTCATAAAAGTTTGGAGTCAAACTAGTAAAAGTTCGGAGTCCAGAATTCGGAGTTGAACATTGTTAGAGTTTGTATCCAGAAATTAGAATAGAACTTTATTAGAGTTCGTATCCTGAATTCGGATCCTAAAATAGAATGCTTCATATCTTAGCATTATATGATTCTGAGGTTTTGGGTATGAATCCGATTTTTATACTTATGAAAAATATTTCTATGTATAAGGAAATCTATGTTAGGGTAAATTTATTTTAAGGAAGGAAATTTTCCTTATGGATGTAAAATATATATTTTCTTATATATAAGGTGTTTGTGATTTTCAAAATAAGAACGAATAGAAAAGTCATAAGGAAAACCTTATTGACTCAACAATCTCCCCCTTCTTATAAAGCACAAGCATCCTTACAAAAAAGAAAATAAGGAATATGAAAAGTTTCATTAGACTTCGAAATTAAAACATATCTCCCTTGTTAATGGATGATAATGAATACAACTAACTCCCCCATAAGAATTGAAACTCTACAGATTATATTCTGAATTTCTGGAGTGGAGTTTTCATTATCATGGGAATGAAAAACATCATAATGAGAAACTTCCCCTTACATTAAGGATATTTCACTTAGAAATTTTTCCTTCTCTATTTTAAATTTTCCTCCTCTCCTTTTATGTAGTTCTTTTTCCTTATCCATATTGTGAGTTTCAAAAAGAAGTTAAGGGAATAGAAAATACATATGGTACCTAAAACATTAGTATATTACAATACAAGATACAACTAACCAACATTTTAATAGAGTTGAAAAAAAATTTACAAGGAAATAAAAATGCAACAAAAGATCATATTTGTCTATTTTTCCTCCTTTTCCTTCGGAATAAGCTTCTTCAACAAGATTTTCAAATTCTTTAATTCTCTTTTATCATACTCATCTTGCCTTTACAAAGCTTTTATCCATTCATCATGGGCTTTCAAAACTTCTGCCTGAGCCTTCATGGCCTCTTCTTGATTCTTCACAAACTCATCTTTCTTTACAAGTCTCTTTTCATGCTCAATCTAGGGATCTCTATCCCTTATAAAATTTTGAGATATAGATTTAGCCTTATCATTCAATTCCTTCACTTGTTGACTCCGAGAACTTTGTTCAATGATCATCTCATCCTGAAGATTCTTAATCTTGTTATCCTCGGTGTCAAAGTCATCTTTTACCTCATTCTGAAATCGATCAAACTCAGCCATGTCTTATTCAATTTTCTTAGACCACAAAGTGATTTTTCTGCATTATTTTCTTTGAACATCATAATTTATAATGAAATTTATATGGTCGGCCTCAATCTATTTACACTTTTCCATCACCATAGATAAGGATTCCGACTTTTTTTTCAAACTATGCTGCAACATTTGGCATCTAGAGTCTATAGTTGGATATATTGGAATGGTGTCCAATTACTTTTTCAAAGATTCAAGAACAAAGTCATGACCATGTGTTGATGACTCTGAATCAGAGACCATGATTGGAGATTGTTCTTCTTCAATTTGTAGAAACTTCCTTTTAGAAGAACCACCAACTTCTTTCTTTTTGATGATATCTTTTGTTGGTGTATCCATGATCACTTTCTTACCTTTATCTATTTTCAGAATAGTTTGATCATCTAGTGACTCTTCCTCACTCTCTGATAGTTGAACAATCTGGTTTTCATCAATTTTTTCCTTCTTTGTTCCTTCTTCAAAATAATGCTTCCTATAGCTTACTTCCTCATCAGATAAAACATTTTACTTTTCTTCCTCTTTCTTATCATCATCCTTCCTATTTTCTTTCTCAACTCCCTTTCCCTGATTGAATAGTTTTGTTAATTCAGCCTTTTTTTATAATCGTCTACTTTTTTGATCAATTCATCCAGATCATCACTTTCTTCTTTTTCTTATTCTTCTTCTTCAACAACCTCTTCCTCTATTTTTTCACGAACTTCTCTTTCTACTTCTTTAACTACCTATTTACCCTTAGAATTTTCCTGAGTGATGTACATCATCCATAGAGTCTCTAGTAATGATTGGACATTAAAGATTTACATAATGGGAATATTCTTAGAGGCTATTTTAGTATCTCTCAAAAAATATTGTACAACTTCAGCTTTAGACAACTTTTTCTTCATCTTTTTCTCTTTTTCTTATTTTTCTAACTCATCTGCAACTCTCTCATTTAAGGCCTTAGCCTCAGCAGGGTCCAATCCGATTTGTGGATCCCATTCTTTCCTCTTCCCCTTGTCTTCCATCCACTTAGCATCCACTTCATCTGGGTATTCTTTTTTTTTTCTCGGCTTGGGAGGTGCAGACTGGGTTTCCTTGGCTTTGGGGGTTTTTCTTTAACAACCACTTCCTTAAACTTCCTCTTCTTAGTAACATTCTTCACAGGTTCAGCCTTATCTACATTTTCCAGAATGGTCTCAGCCTCTTCTTCAGGTAAGGGGTAGAATTCTCTGGATTCAATAGAAAAACACATCTTCATTCTCTTTAATGTATCATCATTAACTAACATTACCTTATAATTTCTTTTCATGGATTTTCACACAACTTTAAACAAATCTAGACATCTGTTGATAAGTTTAGAAATCAGGGTTGGATACATTATGATCTAAGATTTTAGATTCCCTTCTTTGATATTCTTAACTGTAATCAAAACATGTCTCATCAAATTCAACTTCCATAGATTTACCAAAAAATCTAAGACTTATATATCACTCTTATTGAGATTATCCTAATAACCCCTTCTTGGTATGAGAAAACCTTGTACCCACAGCTGTAGAATCCGATTATTCGGGGAGAGATTTTCAATATTAGCACTAATGGCATCTTTAAGTCCAATACATTTTAATGCCTTCACTTTTTTGGAACTTCCTTTCTCATCCGAAAGCTTATGTGAACAAAACTCACCTTCCCCTTCATAAGATAAACCCACCAAACTTGCATCCTTGGTGAAGGATAATTTGTAAGGCTTCCCATAAGACTTAAATGAAAAGAATTCTCTTCCATCTTCCTCAAGGAAGGAAATATACTCATAGAACTCAACAATCAATCTGTTTAAACTGGATCATATTTCACTATCTTCGACATGAAAACCTCCTCCTAGCCATTCAATTTGATATTCTTAGATATAAGAGAATCATACTTGAAAATGCTCGGGATCACTAACCTCTACCTATAAACTAACCATTTTGAGATTGGTTTTGAGGTAGACAAATCATGGGAAGTAGCTTCAACAGAAAATCAGAATGGAGAGTTTTAGAAGATTCAGAATGGGATTAACAAAGATCGGAATGACCTTAATAAGAGAGGTAGAGCTTCGAGATGGGAGAGATTTGAAATACCAATGTGGGATGACCCTCATGGGGTCCCATTTATATAGGTGATGGAATTGACCATTGAACTACTAAAAACCATCAAACAGTTGAGAAATTCTCTGATCTGATCTGACGGTTGAAAACATATCCGCATGGAAATCTTTACTCGGATCTTTTGAGGTTTTAAGAAAAATTATCAGATTTATGAAAAATAGAACATGAAAAATTTTAAACATTATAGGAAAATACCAGCAAGAAAAATATGACTACAAAAACATAAGTAAGTAAATCATAACTTTTGGATTGGACAAGAAGTATATTCGTAATAGGTGATATTCTTCTTGAAGAAAAATTTGATTACGAAAAACAAACTACGAAAAACATAAATTTGAAAAGACTTTGAGTAAAAAAACACCAGTACAAAAAGTATGAGTATGAAAAATTTCATTACTAAAGTTCTAGTTATGAAAATTCCCATTACGAAAATATCAGTTCGAAAAAATTCATTACGAAAATATCAGTTCCAAAAACATCATTATGAAAATATCAGTTCCAAAAAATTCATTATGAAAATATCAATTCCGATAAATTGATTAGGAATATTTCCAGTACGAAAACTTCATTACAAAAAGACTCAGCATGAAAATTTCATTACGAAATATATTGAAAAACTCATTTCAATTTTTTTTTAAAACTCAATACAATTTTTTTTGAAAAAATCACAATCAAATGTACTCCCCCTATGAAAATAAGTTTATTAGTATAAGTATATTGTTCAACATGAAGTTAATGAAGAAGGATTACCTTATGATTATCATTCCTTAGTACTATTTAATCTATTAAAATCTATATGAGGGTAATGATTTTGAGAAAATGTCAGTATGTTGATCTTGTGTTCCGATAAACTGAAGAATGATATCTCTTTTAAGTGTGTGATCCCTAAAAATAGATGCCCAATATCTATGTGCTTTGCACAAGTGTGATGTGCAGGGTTTTTACTAAGGGAAATGGCACTTGTGTTATCACACAAAAATTGAGTTTTAGTAAAACTCAAGACATAGTCTGTGAGTGTGTGTTTCATCCACAACACTTGAGCACAACAACTTCCAACTGCTACATATTCAGCTTCAGCAGTGGAGAGTGATAAAAAAATTTTCTTCTTACAGGACCAAGAAACTAATGAATCTCCTAAGAAATGAAAAGTTTCAAATGTACTTTTTTCTATCCATTATACATCAACGAAATTCAGCACCCCAAAATCTTTTTAAGATAAAATCATTTCTAGAAGTATAAAATAATCCTAGATCCTTGGTTCCCATTAAGTAGCGAAAAATTCTTTTCACTGCCTTTAAATGAGATTCCTTAGGATTAGATTGATATCTTGCACATAAGCATGCTGAAAACATTAAGTCTGGACAACTAGCTATCAAGTATAGCAGGCTTCCTATCATACCTCTAAAATATGTTTAATCTACTGGTTTCCCAGATTCATCAAGATCAAGTGTGTTTGAGGTACCAATAAGAGTTCTTATACTCTTATTGTTGTCAAAACCATAATTTTTAAGAAGGTATTTAATATACATTTGTTGACATATGTAGATTCCTTCTGGTTTTTGAGAACTTTGAAAATCAAGGGAAAATGTTAACTCACCCATCATACTCATTTAAAACTCATATTTCATTATATTCTCAAAGGAATCAGTTAAAGATTACTCAGTTGAACCAAATATAATGTCATCAACATAAATTTTAACAATCAAAACATTTTTCGTATCTTTCTTTATAAAAAGTGTTGGATCTGCATTTTCCTTAACATATTTATTTTGATGAAAAAATCTTGTAAGTATATCATACCAAGCTCGTGGGGCTTGTTTAAGGCCATACAATGCTTTGGTAAGTTTAAAAGCATGATCGGGATGTTTTGTATCTTCATATACAGGAGTTTGTTCAACAAAAACTTCCTCTTGAACATAACTGTTAAGAAAATCACATTTCACATCCATTTGAAAAAGTTTAAAATTGAAGAATGCTAAAAATGCAAGTAAAATATGAATAGATTCAAGTATAACTTCTGAGGCATAGGTTTCTTCATAGTATATTCCTTCTTGTTGATTATAGCCTTTAGCAACTAGTCTATCTTTATTTCTAACGATGACTCCATTTTCATCATACTTATTTCTGAAGACCCATTTTACTCCAATAATAGAAGTTTTTTTAGGTATTTCAAGCAAGGTCCGGACTTTATTCACTTCGAATTCATTTAGTTCATCTTGCATGGATTTTATCCAATCATTATCACCTAGAGCTTCATTAGTGCTTTTTGGTTCTAATTGGGAATGAAATGCTAGATGTTCTACTTCTTTACTCAAGGAAATTCTAGTCCTTACATGTTGATTTACATCACCAATGATACTATCACTGGGATGATTCTTTATAAACACCTAACTTGGGTTTTGTAAAACCTATTCATCAACATAGGGTAGAAAGTCTTCTGGGGTAAATGATTCAGAAATATCTTCTTGAACATTTTCCTAATCAGAAGGATCTTCTAACAAAGGTTGATAATCAGTTTTTGAAAACATATCTGAAGATGTAGGTTGGGATGGTTTAAAAACAAAAGGATCGGATTCATCCGATTTTACATGCACTGTTTCTTCAAAAGTTCAAGTGTTTTTATTGAAAACTCTATAAGCCTTAGAAGTTATGGAGTAGCCTAAGAAAATTTCTTCATCATATTTTTGTGCAAATTTGGGTAGATTATCTTTAGTATTCAAGATGAATACCTTGCTACCAAAATCCTTGAAGTAGGAATGTCTAGGTTTTCTATCGTTCCATAACTCATAAGGAGTTTTATTAAGAAAAGGTCTAATAAAAACTTGATTTATAGTATAACAATCTGTACATATAGCTTCCGCCCAAAAATGTCTAGCTATAGAATATTCACTCAACATGGTTCTAGTTATCTCTTGAAGAATTATATTTCTTCTTTCAACTACACAATTTTGTTGAGGAGTTCTCGGTGCTGAGAAGTTGTGAGTAATACCTTTTTTACTACAAAAAGTTTCAAAATCAGAATTTTGGAATTCTCCTCCATTATCACTATGAATAGTTTTTAGTGGAAGGTTTTTCTCATTTCTAACTTGAGATATAAAAATTTTTAAATAAGAAAAATCATCATACTTATTTTCTATAAAATATACCCATGTAAATCTAGTGTAATCATCAACTAGAACAAACACATAGTATACGCCCCCAATGCATCCAGTTTCTGTTGGACCAAAAAGATCCATGTGGACAAACTATAATGAATTACTTGTTGAGACTTCACCAATTGACTTAAAACTAGATTTATGTTGCTTTCCAAATTGAAAAGGATCACAGACTTTAGAAGAATAAAATCTAACCTCCGGTAGATCCTTTACTAAACCTTTTATAGAGAGTTTGCATAGATTCGTAAGGTTGCAATTACCTAGCCTTCTATGCCATAACCCAAAATGATCTTCCATTTCACTAAGGAATGGTAGGTCTTGGATCCTAATATCTTCTAAGCTCAAAGTGTAAACATTCTCTTGCCTATGGGAAGAAATAATAAACTCTTCCTTGGAATTGTGTACTAAGAACATATCATTCCAAAAATTCACAAGGTATCATTCATCACATATTTGACTTATGCTAATGAAGTTGTGCTTAAGACCCTTAACAAACAAAAAATTTGAAATCAAAGTTTTACCAAGAAGAACAATATTAAATATACCAGCAATTTCTCCCTGATCATTATCTCCGAAATTTACTTTTCCTCCTTTCTTCTTGATAATATTTTAAAAATGGGTTTTTACCAGTCCTGTGCTGGGAACATCCACTATCCATGCACCAAGTATTGTTATTGGTCCTTCCTTTATCATCCTAAAAATAAGAAAATAATTAGACTTTCGGAATCCAAACTTGTTTGGATCTGTGATTTTTAGATAACAAAATTTGTGTTATCCACATTTTTTTAGAAAAAAATACTTTATGAAACCCAAGAGATTTTACTTTATTCAGAGAAAAATTTTTATTTCAATGCCCACCACTTTGACACTTAGTATAAAAAGGGGATCTAGAACGAAAAAAATAGTTTTTTATGAAAACGGGTTTTTGGTGAGTATAACCTACTCCAGTAGTGTTTCTGTGAGGTTTAATTTGGGAGTACATCTTGTCAAACTTTTCCTTCCCCAAAGTAAATTTTGCAAGAAGCTTCTTAAGATAAAATATTTCAGATTTTAGTCTAACAACTAAATTCCTATCCTCAGTAATCATTTCCTTAGAGTTGGATTTTTCCTCAAAAACTTTCATCTTTAAAATAACAATCTTAAGATATTTAGAAGGTTCTTCTTTATCAGAATTTTCTTTCCCATGGTCTTCAAAAAGTTTTTCTAAAAGCTCTTCTTTATCTTTAAGATCTGAAGAACGATTTGAAATCTATTTTTTTATGAATTTATTCCCTTGTATTTGTCTTGTCTAATTTCTTAGAAATTTTACAATTTTTTTCTTCAAGTAACTTGGAAAATATATATACTTCTTCATATGAAGGTTATTTATTTTTTTAGGATGAATTATCTTCATTAGATGTACTATTTTTGAATAGTAATTATTTTCAGGAGATAAATTTGTTAAAGCCTCGGCAGAGCGTACCTTAGCCATAAGACATGTATGTGGAAAATAAGTATTAGAAATGAATCCCATAATCTTCTAAGCTGATGAATCATATTCTGAGGATTCAATTTCGGAAGAGCCTTCACAGCTATCACTCCATGTAGTATTATCTTTCAGACTTTTCTTAGCTTTAGCTTTAAAAAACTTCTTCATATTCCTTTCAGAATGAATCTCTTTTCTTTCTTTCTTTTTAAGCATTTGGAAATCAGGTCATATGTGTCCACTTCTCTTACATTCATAGCATCTGACCTCTGAATCATTCTTATCTTTCCATTCCTTCTTCTTATACCTGGATTGAAAATTTCTATGACCAGCTATCTTGTTCATTCTTCGAGCAAGATTTGCTAACTCATTATCTGAGACTTCACTCTCACTAGATTCGGATTGGATAGTAACCTTCTTAGTCTTGGACCTAGTTACTCTCTCTAGAGTCCTTTATTTCATGTGATTTGATGTTGTTTTAAAAGAAACAGTACCATTCCCATTCTTCTTTTTTATTTTTTCAGCATCTCTCTTCATCCTTATTTCATGTTGGAGAAGAGTTCCAACTAGCTCATCTAAGGAAATTTGAGTAACCTTCATGTTCTCATCAATAGTTGTTCTCTTTGATTCCCACTCATTGAGAATAATATCAATGATCTTACCCACAAGAGATTCATCGTCCAGACCTCTCTCTCCCATAGATTGTATGCTATTCATGATAGTCATAAATATTTTATGTACTTTGATTATAGGTTCTCTATAGGGAAAAATAAAACCATGATACCCAGCTCTCAACATAGATCTTCTAGTATCAATTACTTTAGATGTACCAAAATGTGTAACTTCATTTTCCTTCCATATATAGTTAGCTGTTTCACATGAAGAAATTTGGCTATATATGTTCCTAGTCATTGGACATAGTAGAGTATTTTGTACCTTATAGTTTAATTGATAATCATGCTTCTCTTGGTTTGTGAAAGCACTCACTTACTTATCAGGAATTTTATAACTTCTAGTAAGAATAACAAAGTTATCTACTCATGGTTTGATAATTAAAGTTCTCATTCTATCTCTCCAGTATTCATAATCATTGCAATCAAAAATTCGTGTTCTTGTAGGGTTTAGGTTGTTGATGGAGCCAACATTTAAACCTTCAATCTTTAAGAATGTTTTCTTCACAAAAACATGTTAACAAAGAGTTTGGATTCATGTAAAGTATTCCTAAGAAAGAAAAATATTCCTAAGAAAGAAAAATATAACAATGAAAAACTGAGCAAGAAAAAATTATATGTGAATATAAGTTTTTTAGAGACCTTCTATGATACAAAATGTATGATTGGTATAGAGTATGAGGTTTCGAACCTCTGATAACAATTGTAGGATCAAAATAATGATGTAGATGGTCAATATACAAGAGGGGGTGAATTTTACACTTTAAAAATTTCTTTAAACAATGAAAGATCTATGTTTAACGAAGTTAAACTATGAAAATTCACAACACCTCTAATCACCAATTAAAGATTGGGACAAAGTATGAAGTTACAAAATTTTAGTTTTATGCACTATCATAAATCTAGAACGTGATTCCGAAAAACAGGTTCTGGAAATATGGATCCGGAAAATGAAACTTAAACAAAGCTTAAAATATGAGAATCTACCTTATAGCATATAGAATCTAAATTAATCAGAGTACAATTGTAAGGAAATATAAGATGATTATACTTTCCTTACAATACGAAGAGAAGCGGAAAAATAAGTAGTAAAACTACAAGTAATAAGATATAAATATTTTAACCCAAAGAGAATGGTATCCAACAACCTTTGATAAAGGTCCCTTGTTTTATACATTCAAGCAAGTCTATCATACCCACACCAGGGTAAGACATCGATACGAATATCAGAGTCTCTATCTTGCTATCCCCACAAGCCCTCAACTTCAAGGTAGTTGTAACCTATGTTTTCCTCAGCAAGGAAGCCCTCAAACTTCAAGGAAGTCAGCTCCTCTGTCTTCCTATCCCTGGAAGCCCTCAAATGTAATCACCAACATTCGGATTCGCACGAAGAAATCTGAAAGAGCAGTTCAGTACGCACAAGGCATGAAAATATTCTCTCTCTAGAAATCACCTTAACAGTGTGGTATCTAGAGTGATCAACTTCACTTGTTGTTCTTGTTGTGAGATCTTTCAAATGAGCTCTTATTTATAGGATCGGTTGGAACGGTTGAATCCCTCCTCCAATAGTCATATTTTCCTTAAATTTTTGAGGGACCTATACACATGTCACTAAACCAACGGTTAGTTAAAAATAGAATGGATGACATCATTTTATAACAAAATATCTATAACTAAAAGCACGACATCGTTTTATAATGAAATGAGTGTAAGCATAAGTAAAACTGTAGTTCGGAATATAATCAAATTAAACTTCTGAGTCTAACCAAAATGGAATTCACAGTCTATAGTAAAAAGGATATTCGGATTCTATTTTATAGGAATTCGGAACCTGAATTCTGTAGAAATCCAGAGTATGAATATCAAATGAAATTCGGAGTCTGGTTTCATTAGAGTTCAGAATCTAAACATACAGAGTTTGGAGTCGATCTTGTAAAAGTTCAGAGTCTAACTCAAAATAGTTCGGAGTCGAACTAGTAAAAGTTTGGAGTCTAACTCATAAATGTTCGAAGTTGAATTGGTAAAATTTCGGAGTCAAACTAGTAAACGTTCGGAGTCGAACTAGTAAAACTTCAAAGTCGAACTCATTAAAGTTCAGAGTCGAACTAGTAAAAGTTCGGAGTCCAGAATTCGGAGTTGAACTTTGTTAGAGTTCATATCCATAATTCAGAATGGAACATTATTAGAGTTTGTATCCTAAATTCGGATCATAAAACAGAATGATTCATATCATAGCATTATATGATTCAGAGGTTTTGGGTATGAATCTGAATTTTATACTTATGAAAAATATAGCTATGAATAAGGAACTCTAGGTTAGGGTAAATTTCCTTTAAGGAAGGAAATTTTCATTAGGGAAGTAAAATATAGATTTTCATAATTATAAGGTGTTTGTGATTTTAAAAACAATAATGAATGTAAAAATAATAAGGAAAACTTTATTGACCGAACAATAATGAGAATGAAATGAATGTGATGGGTGTCCCTGGAATTATTTAGTGCCCTAATGAATTGGGCATTGTTTTAGTATCATGCGACATTGTAAAAGGGATTATGGAGTGAACCAAATCCACAATGGGACATTTTACATCATGATGTCATGTTTTAAGTTGTTTCCACATTTCCCATGTTTCATTTTTGTTATCATGATATATCATGCCATAATGTGCATGTTTATGATTCTCACCCATTTTATGATATATTGATATGACTGTTGTCTCACATGTATTACTTTATTTATTCCATATCATGTTTATTCCCTTTCTGGCCTTGATAGATCACCCATTTATTAAGTATGTCCCTAGATTATCCTGTACAGTTTTATATATGAAGGTATAATATGAGCTTGTTAAGGTAGATCCAATAAAGATGATTTATTCACAATTTAAAGTTGTTATGTAATGTAACATATTCCCAAATAAACTACACTTCTCAATCATCTATGTAGTATTATTTATTTTCATATATAATACATCATGAATTAATATGTACTAAAGAGAAGGGTTTTCATATTTATAAGCTAATTAACTTTCATTGTTTTATGATTCCTTAAAAATCCAACAAATAACATTATTGTTAACATAGTAACATTAATATAGTTATTAATGAAATAAATTTTCTCATCCATATCCTCATTTAGATTATACACATTAAAAATTTATGGTTTATATTAATTTTACCATGTTATAGAGAATCCTAGTTTTATGGAGGTATCCAACATGTATGGTGAGGGATAGAGTTTTAACTGAGGACTAAAGCTTGGTCAGGTGACTATTGTGATAGGTAAAGGAACCATTGATAATATTTATTAATTTATGATGTGTGTGTGTGCTGAGGTTATAAGCCTTGTATTCACATAAAAGTAGTGAGAAATGGGGTTTTAGACTCATGGTGAAACCTCTAATGCTAGATATATCCTAATAAGTTCAATTAATGGAGGTAACTATGGTGAGGGTGATGATTCTAGAGTGTATGATGATTGGAAGTTGTGCATATAAGGGTTTTTAAGATACAGGGCATGGTCGCATGATTGATTTTTAGACCGAGGAGGCATTGAATATGGGGTGTTATTATTTTTAAGAATACTTTTACATGGATTAATTAAAAAATACCTCTAAATAATAAATAGTGGAGGTTTTCCACAAAACTAATGCTAAATATATAATTTAATGATATTTTAACGATTAGTCACCTGTAATTAAATATTCAACCATTTTACTATGGACATGGAAACAATCACTATATATACATGGATTATTATATATTTTTATTACAATTATGGAAACCTCTTATAGAATCTCCAACACTTACAATACAAATATGAATCTCAATTCTCATAAAATACTCTAATCTGGGTCTGAAATTTCAAATTCTCCAATATTTTCACCAACCTATAATGACACTGGTTTGTACAAAATTCCCTCCATAACCCTTTTCACCCCTAAAGTTCTAGGCATTCAACCTCTATTTACCATCATGGTCATCAATCCCTAATGAATGGATAAAATTATATGTCTCTCATTGGATCGCATCATTTAGACATGACACCCAAACTAGATCCACTACTCACAACCATTGGATCAGCTCAATCCATCCACTTAATCCATTGATCACCCCAAAATTATGTTTTTCAACACTCTTAAAACTATCATACTCAGTCACACATGAAATTACCTAACAGTATCTCACTACACTAAACATTCTAGAAACCCATCATCGCCCTCATTGTGGAAACAATTAATTCCACTAACACAATGAAGATTCCTTACCATAAAGATAATTAATGAATTCCCAATCCATATGAATAATAAAACATTGTTTAACATCATCAATACATACTAAACCATTTTCCACCAGGTGATACATCCGGGTGCCACATAATGATTTTCATTATAAATAATAACCACACTCATGAGATTATATGGATAGTACAAGACCCAACATCATTAAAAGATCTAGTGTATTTTTCATTAGCATGGAAATCCCTTGAATATGGTCCCTCTACTAGTCCATATCTCAAAAAATCATAAATTTTTTTCTCGCCAGACTGTAATCCCCATTATGCACCCATCAGTTTCAAAACATACTAACTCTACTCAATCCTCATAGATACACACCAACGTATGTGTATTCTAAATTTATGGAATAGAAATCATCTACAAGAATCCAAGAACTCACATAGAATGATAAAAATGGTTTACCTTTATTTTGATTTTATAATAACACCCTCAAATTACATGGATCAATGGGGTATGATTGGAGTAACCAAATACCCAAAGAGATTCTTCACACAGGGGAATTAGGTATATTAGATACTTCAGGATCAATGCCCCTTTATATGGGATAAAATAGATAAAGAGGAAAGAACCATAATTATAACTTCAAAAAAAATAATCTAAAATCCATCAAGTATTCCAAGGAGTCCCACTGGCCATCTTTATGTAGCCCCTTGGTGGATACCTCTCTAGTATGTATATCAAGTACCCATTAATATATAACTTTGTACTCAATAACCACCTACTATGACCAAAAATAAAATTAATCTCGATGACATATAAAAATAATAAATACAAATAACTATTCCCCATATACTATCTCTAAATACACATTGTAGACACCCTAATTTACTATGAAGTGAAACTTTATTAATTGAATTCAAAAAAATTCAACTCACATATAATTACATCATGTTTATTATCAATTTATTAATTTAATTTCACCTTTACTAAATTAATGAGCACATAGTTCATTAAAAACTCTATACCATAGCACTTTCAATGCTCAAAATCAAAAATCATACATACATAAAATATTCACTACCTCATTTCTCAATCAATTCATATATAATTATCTCATACATAAACTAAAGAATCAAATATGCTTCTAATACAAAACTCTCAAGACCAATACAACCACAAAATACAGAAATATTACAATAATGAAAGATATATTAATATACCTAGAATCCTTAATGAATAACCATCCAATATATCTCCTCTCTCATGTGGAACTTCCCATAAAAATAATCACCTACGATCCATCTATCCATGGAATATAATTGAATAACATGTTATCAAATCCATCCATTAAGGAAACTGTTTTTTATCAATATATTTATGTTTCATTTCATTAATAACCAATCAGTTCGTTTTAAACACTTATTATATAAAAAAATATTTTTTAAATCTAATTTACATAAATGATTTTTAATTTCACTTTCTAATATAAGTTTCTATTTAAAAATATTTAAAAAGTTTAAAAACATCATTCCATTTAAAACATATGATTATAAACTATTTTTCTTTCATTTTGAAAATACTAATAGTTTTGTCATGAGTAGTTATGTATGATTCCCTAATTATAAAAAAATATGGAAATAAAGTAAAAAACATCATGTTGAGAACTAGGTTTGAAAATACGGGACTAATAACATTCTCAAGAATACATATTGACATAAATAACTTTGTATAGTGAAGCTATTGTGCATTTTTTAGTTTTTATTACTTATTTTATTCAATTTTATTTAAGTTTCAATTTATTTAGTTTGTATCTCTGTATTGTAGTGTTACAGTGTCACACAAACTGTTGCCTCTGGTGCAGGGTCGATCGCGGCCCTCGAAATATTATTAAAACCCCAACACTAGAAAAGTGGTGCAGGTTCGATCCACAGAGAAGGCAGGTGAGTGAATTCAAAGGTTTTATTTTTAATAAACTCTACTGTTGTCAGCAGTGAAGAAAGTGTTAATTTTTTAGTTATTTTTACTTAAAAATGTTTTATATTTTTTATTAAGTAGTAATGAAACAGGACTGAGAATTTTCTATTTACTAATATATATAATGAAATAGAAAAAATTAAAATTTCTACGTAAATTTTACTGAAAAAGTAAATAGAAGTGCTGATAGTTGATCAAATGGTATGCTTGGGTGAATTAAAAACTATTGGTTATAAAAATGATTCTTCATTAGATTGAATTCACAAATTGAAAATTAGTTTTTAATTCTACCTCGCAAGAATAAAAAACACTATATATAATAGTTCTCAAAGTTCGCCACATCAAAAACAACATACTTTTATTTGATCTTAAGATGTCAACAGAAAGCAATCTCGACGATAGTTTCTGTAGTTTGAATTTACTGTTTTAAAAGAAAAACATCAATGATCAATCTCACCGAAAGAAAATTAATGTTGAAATTAGATGAATTCAGTTGAAAATTGAATTTAAGTTGATAACCACAATCAATATCACCAACATAATTAATTTATTATTAAAAAGAGTTATAATGAAGTGAAGAATGTATGAACCATTAGTCATTCAAATTCCCCAAACAAGAAATTAATCTAAGATCATTTTCAATTTAGAAGCAAAAAATACAATGTAAAAATAATATAACAGAGGTAGATGAATAATTCTTTTCTGAATAAAAATCTTGAATTGCTGCACTTCTCCTACCACTTCAAGTCATTGGTACTGATCCACCATCTCCTGGGAGTTTTCGCTCTCAAAATGGTGTGTTCGTGGAATGAATGAGCCTCAATCTTTTCTTAGATGGATGTGATCGTCGAATGAAATGAGAGTGTCCAATGATAGTCCCCCCAGATCTACTGCTACTCTTCGTTAAATATCATCTATTATCTGTTGTTTATCACCCACCATCTTTAACCAATATAATCTGTTTCTTAAATGTGTACCGCAAACGTGCGTTTTTTTTTTTTGCGACAAGCATGTCAGACTAAATTTTCTCACGTAACTAACTCCCACTGAGTTAGTAAAGTGAATCTGCAAGGGATATCACATCCCGTATGAACCTGCAATAAAAAAAGAAGAAGTAATAAATATAAATGAAATAAATAATATGTTATTGTTATTTTATAAATTATATTTAAATTAAAAAATTAATTCATTTTAATTTATGGATACTTATATGGATAATTATTATTAATAAAATTAACTATTAATATTATAGTTATCAATTAAATAATAAATCCTAAAATAGGTAAAATGATTAATTATATAATTTATTATTATTAATTAAATTAAACAATTAGTGAGTATTATTAACATTTAGTTAGTATAAATTAATAGAATTATTAAAATATATTAATATTAAATACTTAATTATTTTATTTATTTTATTTATTCTGTTAAAATTGAATTAAAATTAAAGTGTTTAAAAATATTTATATTAATTAATTAATAATTTTATTTATAAATTTTTATTGTTTAGGATATAATTTAATAAATTTCTATTAGCTTTATTATATTTTAATTAATAACTTATCTATTTATAAGTATTATAATATTTTTTATATTATAACTTTTATAAATTATATTATATTCATTTGATTAATTTATTATTTTTTTAATCTTTTCTTTTTCTTTTATATTATTTTTTAATAATATTTTTTTCTTCACCCCCCAAGATTCCATGCTGCGCAAGGGAGGAGGGTCTTCAGATCTGGAATCGGTGTCACGACTCCCTAATACTCCTCCAAAATCATGGAAGTTCCTCCTCCTACATGAGGGACTTATCTAGATCTATCCAAATGCAACGAGGATGATCCACGGACATCCACAACAGTGTATGGCCTCCGTCGGCATCGATCATCTTCAACAGCTTCATAAATAGAGTCTCGACAGCGCATCGTAGTTCTAATGTGGAAGTTTCAGAATCTTCCAGCAGCTCGACTAGAAGCACACTGACATTCCAATTCCTTCTCCCTCAATCAACACGGTAGGATTTCTTCTCCTTATCTAAAATCGATGGATTGTGGAGGCTTCAACTCACCGGCTTCCTTCTCTGGTGTTCATGAATCACAAATCTGTAGCAGTGGACTCAGGGTACCCTTCACTAGTCAGCGGAAAAAGTTGGTTCCAGTTCTTCTTCATTGGAACACAAGGGAATCATCGCAAAAACTCATGTTCCCCTTCAAAGCAGAAGAGCGTTGATTCTCCCTCAGTGAAACTCAAACCTCATTATGACATCTTCTTCACCTCGAGTACAGCAGGTGTGGAAGTGGATGTAATATTTCTTGGTCTTTAATGATGGTATCGTTCGGATCAGAAGACAGAGGGTACATGTTAGTGACGATAGAGGAAGAGGGGTACATCGTTCTAGGAGGAAGAGACGGTGGAAGGGTAATTTTTAGTTCTATTTATATAGGTGGGAGGATGAAACAGTTAAAAATATTTGTTGTGGAACTGTAAAATGAAAAGAAACTCATGACACCGTGATATCAAGAGGAGATGGGGGAAAAAAGAGACATCTTAACTGAACAGTGAAACATTATAAAAAAATGAATTATGGTGTCACATTAAAAGAGAAATAGTATTTCAATTTATCGTGTCAAGAGGCACCGTAAAGGGGAATACGATTACGGTGAGTCAATACAAAAAATGGTGGCCCAAGTGATACAGTTAGACTATAAAAGGAGGTTATGGTAACAGGAACTAGAACCAGTGTGAGGAAACACCGTAAAAGATGAAACCGTGAAGGATAAAAATGGTGACACTGTGAACTTTAGGAAAAATATTAATTAATATGTAGATAAAAAACAAAACTAAAATAAATTCTCATATATAATTACAAAAAACATTTATAAATACAATTGTAAACAACTTAAATACTTAAGAATAATAAAAGAAGCAAATAAGTCTTCCATTAAATAATTATTAAGTTTAATTAATTAAACATAAATTAATATTAAACTAAAACATAAAATTAAAAAGCAACTAAATTATAAATAGTTAACTTAAAACTTAAACCTTTGTAAAAAAAGTTATGTTATTTAAAATAATAACTGTTTATGACTAAATTAATTAAAGGTATACTTATAATTATTATATTATTAAATAATTATGTTTATTAATGAAATTAAATTAAAGAGATGCAGTGAGTATATAAACATAAATTTATAAAAGTTGAATTATTAAAAGACAACAATTATTTAGATTATATTATATTAAATTGAATAATATTTAATCCATGCAATGTTAGATTAAGACTACATTAGTTATGTGCAAAATAAGACTTAATTATTTAATTAATGTTAGATTATTAAAATTGCAGACAAAAACTGCAAACTAAATAAAAATTAATTATACTATAAAATTAAAGTATGAAATAATTTAGTTATTTTAATGGTTATAATACATGAATAATTATAAAAATTGATTAATTGATAAATTTATTTTAAAAAATACAAAGTGAACTTATTTAGTAAAAAATGTTAAAATAAAGAATTAAATTTGAAAAAATTAACTAAAATGATGTGAAAAACATGTGTTTTTAAGGCCACATAAAATTCCCCCACACTTAATCATTGTTTTTACTCAAAAAATCTCATGTTTTACTATCTTTGAGAATTAGAATATAAGTTTTTATTAAATTGATCAAATTGTAACATTTCAATAGAGGACAAAAACATGTCATTAGGGTTTTAGAAAATAATTTTATCATATGAATCTTTCCTAGAACAAATTCTCACTGGTAGTCAAGAGAGAAATGAATCATCAAGAAATGAAAGTGTCCTACCTCTTTTGTGAAACTACTTAGTGGCTCATTGCAATCCAAGGTAAAGTTATACTTCCATGAATGATAAGAGGTAAAATTTATGTGGATTAGGAACTTAACCAATGGAACTTTGTACTTTTACTTTTTACCTAGGATCCAAATATGTATATAATTTTTGTGAATCACCCTAATGATAAAACCAATATTACTCCCATATAAACAAATTGACCTCTTCTTCATCTGGCGTTCATCATTCCCAGTACCTTAATTAACTCATTTTTTACCCTAGACACTTTATTTTATTTTTCCCAAGCCATGTATCATGTGCTAAGCACTGTGCATATGCCCTTATTCATGGTGCATAGAGGGCTTGTAGTGAACAAAAACGCACTCATCATCTGGGGTCTCAAAGACTCACCATGGGATCCTAGATGCCCAGATTACTCTACTTCCAAAATATTTGTATAAAAAATTATTTACATTGTCTCATTAAGAAAATTAATTTTTTTAATAATTAAAAGAAAAATGAGTCACCTATGATTAAAATTAAACATCCAAGCCCAATGATTATGAACATAAATCCACTGACAGATCACCCATATAATTCTAAACAATAATACCAAAACCATGATCTCAATTAAATCACAAATATAGACCACTCAGAAATCATTCATCCATAATAATTTAAGATTCAAGGATTTCTCATCTACCAACATGTCACTGTCCTTAGGAAAAACTCATTCGATAAATAGTGTAAAGACAAAAATTGTGCAAGAACTTAGAAAAAAAATTAACAATTTTTACAAGAAATTTTGAGTTGCAGGAGTGGGAATTGATTGGCTTTCAATTATGAACAGTTTATCACAGTTAATAATTGACCCCCTCCCCCACACATAAAACCCAACTTTGTCCCCAAAGTTGACTTCTAAATATCAAGAAGAAAAATTTGATGGTTAAGGTTCAAAATAGATCTTCAACTTAGTATATTTATGACATGTAAAAGGGTCACATTAAAGTTCAATTTTTTTCCACAATGAATAACCTACAGCAGGTTCGTTGGCCTTATACTTATGGGTGCATAGTAGATAGGGTTTAAGGAAATTCAGAAAATATGATTCAATTATATGTTAAATAACACATAAAACAAGCATTCCTTACACCCCTTTGCAAATAAAAAATTCAATAAAAACATAAACAACCAGAAATCATCCACCCCCACACTTAGTTTCATTCAGTGAATGATTATTTCAGTATTTATCAATGAATTCTAATTTTCAGCAAGAGGCACATGCAGAATTTTTAATTCAAATTAGTGACATGAAGTAAAAGTTTCGTAGTATATGAGATATGAAGCAGATTTTCAGAAAATATGTAGCAGAATATCTTGTAGCATAATTTTTTAAAACAGAAACAACTAGAGAAGAATGTTTTCATTCAAAACATGAAACATATTTTTTTTAAAGTAATAAGGAACAAATTTTGAAATATAAATTTAATTGTATGATACTTCTTTTGTTATTTTTTCATTATTATTTCAACATGGAAATTCCACTTCATTAAATGACATAGAATTAGCTTCTTGATAACTCTAAAACAAAATAAGAGACTAAGAAAAAATAGTAACAAATACTTCCCAAAAACATAGCACAGAAGTAACACATTATTAATGGTTAAAAAGAAACAAATTAAAGACAAAAAGGACCATGGGATGCCTCCCATGAAGCACTATATTTAATGTTTTGAGTTAGACTTTATTTAATCACGATTTTTTATTTATTAAAAAAAACAAATACCATGGGTTGCCTTTCATGATGTTCTAGGTTTATAGTCCCCATCCAGACTCACCTAGCTACTAACCATAGGCACTATGTGGATTTGGTTTCCATATTAGGAACCACCACATGTGTTTGGCCCAAATATTTCTAACATAACAATGAAAATTATGGGCAAAAAGACTCAACACATCAATAACTGAATTCTCATAGCTTAAAATAACCCTTAAGTATCACCCTTTAACAGTTGTGGGCGTAGTGTAGTCCAATTTCAGTATAAGTTTAGACATTTCAATATTTGAATACACATGATGGGACAAAATAGAACTACGTGCTACTAAGGGTGTGACATTATACTCATTTCCATCTCTCTCAGCTTCATCATTAACGTATTAATCTTCAATGGTGCACATGTGTGAGTTCTGATTTGCAGGCTCAAGAGGGAATTAAATTAAGTGTTGAAATGAATAATGGAAAATGGAACAAAAGTGTGATTCCTCATCTAGACTGCTATCAGTATCATGAAAAGGATCAACACCCTTTATAGTAAGGAAGTAAGTGACAGACATGGATGAGAATTTATTTTATCACAAACAGATTCAGGTCTATCAATGTTATAATTTTCTTCCAAAATATCATCATCTACAAACTGACTCTGAACATCAACTGCTTCTATCAAATCAATTCTGCAACCATCATCTAGTTTTTGTTCAACCTCTCTTTCATGTTCAAGTTCAAAAGGCCCACATTCTAAAACCATGTCATTTGAGTGTTTCAATTCAATTTCCGGAGAAGAATTGTACAATTCAGCAACAAAAAATTCAGTTTCCAAAATGTTAAAATTAATACAATTCTCTTCATGTTTGTTAAAACTACTTTCCATTTCATTGCACAATGTTTCAGAAAAGTGATTACAATGAGAATAGGTAAATGAGAACACATCGGTTAGCCTTTCATCAAATATTATTCACTTATCCTCATCATCTAACAATATTTTAGAAATTATTGGGTTTACAGGTTCAAAACATGAAAGAGAAGTATACCATTCATGTTTAATGATTTCATATCCCCTGTTATCCATATTCTACCTGAGTTATTTCCTTATCAAAACTCCTAAAACAGTGATTTTTCTCCAATGTAATAATTATGAAGACAACTAGGCATTCCTTTTCAATCTGTTTCAATTCATCTTCAAAATGTTCCAACTAAACAACATTAACGTTCTTTATTTGATTTTCAAAATTATTATCTTGTCTTTTTGAGTTGGTTATTTCTAGATCGAGTTCAACAGAATCATATTTTTCAAAGAGAATGGTTTGAGGTCTAGTTTCAGTATCACTCCCTTAGTTAATTGGATTTTTAAATCTTTTATAAACATTTTCCTTTTAGTTTTCTTCAAATTATTCTGGTTCTTTAACCCTGTGTTGTAAACCCTAGAGCATGTTTTCTAATATTTTCAATCGTTGATCTTGCTCTTGAGAATCAATAATTTGAATTTCATGGGTTTGGTTAAACCAGGTGTTCCAATTATTCTCCCTAGCATCCAGTTTGGTATCAATTAATTCATGTTTATCTAGGAATTCAATATTAGATTCAAACATTTCATCTTATTCAATGTAAACATCTTGTTGTGGCTAGATGTAAATACATTTTCAGGCAGTGTGTCCATAACTATCATAACAAACATAGTAAGGTCTGGTGCGAAAGATTGAGCCTTCAAAACATTCAAATTTTAAACTAAAAATTGGTGAGATTAAACACACAAAGTTTTATAGTTGATGCATAATTTTAATGAACAACAAAGAAGTGGGTTCCTGTTCATAGTTTTTTAAAACATTTTTTTATGTTTTTTTCTATTATATTTTTTTACCTTAAGAACACTCAGTCTGTGCCTTCCCTGGAAATAGTGCCAAATTTTGATGAGGCTGGAGGTTGTCACAACCCTCAATATATTATTTAAAAACCTACACTAGCACAATGGTGCTTGATCGATCCATATAAAAGGTAGGTGACTGAATTCTATGGTTTTATTTTTATTAAACTCCATTGTTGTCATTAGTGAAGTGAGTGTGCTTTTTTTAGTTGTTTTAATTTTTAAATTTTTTTTATTTTTATTAATTAGTAATGAAACCATAATGAAAATTTTCTATTTAGTAATCTGGAGAATGAAAAAGCAAAATGTAAAAGCGATAACAAAAGATGACTGAAAATGTAAACAAAAGTGCTGATAGCTGATCAAATGGTAAGCTCAGGTGAATTGAAAACTACTAGTTATAAAAATGATTCTTTATTAGATTGAATTCACACCCAAAAATTAGTTGTTAATTATTCCTCAAAAAACGAAACAACACTTTGTATTACAGTTCTCGAAGTTCTCTACATCAAAAGCCACTTGCAGCTATTTGATCTTAAGATGTCAATAGAAATCTATATCATTGATAGTTTCTATAGTTTGAATTTCTAGTTTTAAAAGAAAAACATCAATGATCATTCTCACCAAAAGAACATTGATGTTGAAATTAGAATCATTCCGGTGAAAATTGAATTTATGTTGAGAACCAGAATCAATCTCACCAAAAGAATCCGTTTCTTATTAAAAATATTAACAATGAAGAGAAGAAGGTATAAACCATTAGTCATTCAAATTCCCCAAACAAGAAATTATGTGAAGATCCTTTTCAATTCAGAAGAAGTAAATACAATGTAAAAATAAAAGAACTGAGGTAGAAGAATCTTTCCTCTGTGAATGAAAATCATGAATTGCTGGTCCGCTCCAACCACATCAAATCATTGGTACTGCTCCACCATCTCCGGGGAGTTTTCTCTCTCAAAATGGTTTGTTCAGGGAATTGATGAGCCTCGATCTTTTCTGTGATGGATGTGATCGTCGAATGAAATGAGGGATTCCCAATGAGAGTCCCCCCCGGCTCTGCTGCTACTCTGCTTTAAATATCATCCATTATATGTTGTTTGTCACCGACCATATTCAACCGACATAGTCTGTTTCTTAAATGTGCACCGCACACGTGCGTTTTTTTTGCGACAGGCACGTCACACTAATTTTTCTCACATGACTAACTCCTGTTGAGTTAGATAAGTGAATTTGGACGAGATCTCACGTCCCATAAGAACCTGCAATAAAAAAACAAGAAGTAATAAATACAAAGAAAATAAATAATATATTATAGTTATTTTATAAATTAAAGTTAAATTAAAAAATTAATTCAATTTAGTTTATAGATACTGAAGTTGATAATTATTGTTACTACAATTAACTATTAATATTATAGTTATTAGTTAATTAATAAATATTAAAATAAGTAAAATTATTAAGTATTTAATTTATTATTATTGATTTAATTAAACAATTAGTGTTAGTATTATTAGAATTTGGTTAGTATAATTTAATAGAATTCCTAAATTAGGTAAATATTAATTAATTATTTAATTTAATTTAATTATTTATTCTGTTAAAATTGAATTAAAATTAAAGTGTTTAAAAATATTTATATTAATTATTTAATAATTTTATTTATAAATTATTGTTTTTTAGGATATAAGTTAATAAATTCCTATTAGATTTATTATATTTTAATTAATAAGTTATCTGTTTATAAAGATTGTAATAATTTTTATATTATAACATTTATAAATTATATTATATTCATTTGATTAATTAAATATTTTCTTAATCTTTTGTTTTTTTATATTATTTTTTTAATTATATTTTATTCCCCCCCCCCCCCAAGATTCGACGCTGCGCAAGGGAGGAGGGTCTTCGGATATGGAATCTGCGTCACAGCTCCCTACTACTCCTCCAACATCGTGCCGAAGTTCCTCCTCCTACTCAATGATCTTTTCTAAATCCATCCAAATGCAACAAGGATGATCCACGGACTTCCACATTAGTGCATGGACTCCGTAGGCATCAACCAGATTGAATGGCTTCGGAAACAGAGTCTCGATAGTGCATCACTATTCTAAAGTAGAAGTTTCAGTATCTTCCAGTAGCTCAACCATAGGCACACCGACGTTCCAATTCCTTCCCCCTCAATCAACATAGAAGGAATTCCTCTCCTTCTCCAGAACCGATTGACTGTGGAGGCTTCAACCCGATGGCTTCCATCTCTGGTGGTCATGCATCACAAACCTGTAGCAACGGACTGAGGATACCCTCCATCAGTCAGCAGCATGAGGTGGTTTCAGTTCTTCTTCTTTGGCACACAAGGAAATCAGTGCAACAACTCTTGTTCCCCTTCAAAGCAGCAGAGCATTGGTTCTCCCTCAGTGCATCTCAAACCTCCTCATGACATCTGATTCAACTCGAGTACAGTCGGCGTGGAGGTGGATTTAATAATTATTAGTCTTTAATGATGGTATCAATTGGATCACGAGATAGAGGGTACCTATCGGTGACGATAGAGGAAGAGGGGTGCATCAGTCTGGGAAGAAGAGACAGTGGAAGGGTAAGCTTCGGTGCTGTGGATTACGGTGGGAGGATGAAAAAGTTAAAAATATTTGTTGTGGCACCATGAAGTTAAAAGGAACTCATGACACTGTGATATCAAGAGAAGATGGTGGAAAAACAGATACACCATTACTGAAAGGTCACAGTATAAAAAATTAATTACAGTGTCACCGTAAAAGAGAAAAATTATTGCAAGTTATGGTGGCATGAGGAACCGTAATGGGGAACACTATTACGGTGAGACATTACAAAAAAACAGTGGCACAAGTGATACGGCGAGAACGTAAATGGAGGTTATGGTAGCAGGAACTAGAACCAATGTGATGAAACACCATAAAAGAAGAAACCATAAAGGATAAAAATGGTGACACCGTGAACTTCTGCAAATATAAAATTACTTAATATGCAGATAAAAATAAACTAAACTAAAATACATTCTCATAACTAATTAAAAACATACATTTATTAAGACAGTTATAAAAAACTTAAATACTTAACAATTATAAATGAAGCAAATAAAACATAAATTAAATAATTACTATCATCAATTAATTAAACATAAATTAAAATTAAACTAAAACATAAAATTAAAAAGAAACTAAATTATAAAAAGTTAATAAATAACTTAAACCTTTATAAAACAAAGTTAAGTTATTTAAAATACTTACTATTTTTAATTAAATTAATTTAAGGTAGATAGATAAATATTTTGTTGTTAAACTATTATGTTAATTAATGAAATTAAATTAAAGAGATGCACTGAGTTTATAAATATAAATTTATAAAAGTTGAATTATTAAAAGACAAAAAATATTTAGATTTTATTATATTAAATTAATTAATATTTAATACATGAAATGTTAGATTAAGACTACATTAATTTTGTGCAAAAGAAGATATAATTAATTAATTAATTTTAGATTATTAACATTACAGACAAAAACTGCAAACTAAATAAAAAGTAATTATACTATAAAATTAAAGTAAGAAATAATTTAATTATTTCAAAGCTTAAAATACACGATTAATTATAAAAATTAGCCAATTGATAAATTTATTTAAAAAAATACAGGATTTAACTTATTTAGTAAAAAATGTTAAAATGAATAATTAAATTTGATAAAATTGAACTACAATGATGTGAAAAAACATGTGTTTTTAAGGCCACATCAATGCCCCAATTTTAAAAAACATGGAAATAAAGTGACGAACATCATGTTGAAATGTAGGATTGAAAATAGAGGACAAGTAACATTCTCAAAAAAATTTATTGACATAAATCAATTCATATAGTACACAATTATATAGTTAAATGGTCTTAAATGCTAATAAATCATTATAAAAGTAATGAATCTTCAATAGAAATATATTACTATACAAGGAATGAATAAAAAATAGAAATTTATCATATATGTGAATGAACTTAATTAATAATATCACCCCTATAAATGTATTTTAGAAAAGATTTCTTACATTATAAACGGATTATAATGAAATAAATTCTTTTACAAAAAAAAATCATTGAAAAAGGAATTCATATGTCCTATATTCCATTAACAAAATATTTCATGGATAAATACAATATTGGGTTCTAGAATGAGTCACAATCCCCTTAAATATTTTCACTAATTCAACTTAATATAATTGAATCAACCCTTCGCTAATACGAATAGTTTCAAGTCTAGAAACCCAAAATCCTCGGTATCATAGATTTGCAACATATCTATAATGACCAAACATGCAGATGGTATAACACATAAGGCTCAGAATCCATTCTCTTTTCTAAATAATCGCAGAAATCATAAAAAACAACTTTCATCTCACTTTTTAACATTTTTGATTTGTGTACTATAATAGTAACCAAAATAAGTCATCCCTTGTCTAAATTTCTCCCCTGGATTATGAAGGGTTTTTGGATACTTCCATGAGTATTTTTGTTTCATTAGTGAATGATTCAGAAAATATGATTAATAAATAATTAAAAAATAACTTTTTCCGGTTACTCAGCATGACCTATCCATAAGTAAGACATTTCTAAAAATAGACAAACACCTTGCTCATTATGTTGAGTAACCTATAATTCAGTGATAATTAATAGAAGTAGATAATAATAATTATTATTATCTATATATATAAATAAATATTTATTTATTCAAAACATATGATCATAGTATTTACCAAAAACATAAATAAAAATTATGAAAACAAAATATAGTTTAAAAAATGAGTCCATAATCCCAAAATGCATCAAATTTCTAAACATGGATTCTTACTCCAATACCTCATGAAGATTAAGGATCAAAATCAATTCTTATATATTGATAATATTTCATAAATATAAAGTGAAATAATCATACCTTTCATAACCTAAAATATTGTAGGTAAATATTTTTCTCCCCATATGTGAAGATATAGGGTGTCAATACAATGGCATTGTTTCTCACCACCTATGATGTATAAAATCACCTAGTATAGGTGTGTGAATATATCGTTTCCACTCATATTCATATAATATATAAAAATTTGTTTCAAAAACAATATTTAAAGAATGGTAGAATCTTTTAGGATAGAAATTAATGAAAAATTATTAATTCTAATAGATAAATTCTAATTTTAGGAGGTTCCACTCCACTTTTTACCTGCTTGAATCCTATTTTAGAATACGAGGAGAAACGATAAATCATAATTAGGGTAAAATAACCATACTAGGAGAAATAGAATATTGTATAATAATTTGACGTAAACTTTTTTCCCATTACAAGCAAAGGTGGATGTTTTTAACAATACAATATAATCTTGTATCACATCATGGTTTTAACAACCTATGTATTAATATGTAGAATACATACTTATGATAATTAAAATATAAATAATATAACACTGTCAACATTATCAATTTTTTAATGTAAAGTACATGACAATGTATAAGTCAATAACCATGCCATATATATGCTCATTTAAAAAATTATTGAGCATTATCATATGTACAATGTTAGAAATCTATTAGAATTATATACATTACTAACACATTTATACATGATATAATTGATTAGATAGTCCATGAATGAACTCATATATAAATTATAGTCAAACAATTTAACCTAAATAAAAATGTATATCAAGACATAACATGGCCAATATTTTTAATATACTTGTGGTAATCCAACATAGGAACTATACATGGAATAATAAATATTTTAAACAAATTAATTGATATAAAAATAAGGAACTATCAATGATATACTTGTAATAAAATTTAAAAAATATAAGGTAAATCCTAACCAACAAAAAAGACAATATTAATATAATAATTACTATATATAGTTAAAATTTGGTTTAGGAACAATTTATTTCTTATACTTTATCAAAATATATATAACCATTTATAGTTTGGATTATAAGTTTTTTTTGAAATAAAATTTTTTTTAAATCAATTTAAAACAAGTTTTAGTAATATCTTAATAGTAGTTTAAAAAAATATTCAAAACTTATCAGTTTTCTAAAAACAAAAATAATCAATAACTATTAATATGAAATTAATAGTAGAAAAGTGATTTTTAAAAACTATATGATAATAGTAAAAATTAAATATGATTGAAAATACAAATGAAAGTGTTTTTAGGAGAAACAATCTAAAAATAAATTTTTTTTATATAAAACAAATTCCATGACAAATATTTTATAAAAACTAATACAATTAATTAAAATAAATATTTAAATTAAATTTTTACCTACCAAAGTTAACTCTCAAATATTTCTTCCCACTGCATCAAACCCAACCATTACCTAATCACTTATGTAATAACATAACAAAGATTAGTCATTATTTGTTGACATATTATTCATTTGTGTTAAATTGGAAGGGAATGGTTTACTTTATGTAACATGAAAAATGTCACGAGAAAATTTTCTCAACTAAGGTATAGTCATACTATTAATGATTTGGTTTTCCAAGCTCAATTTAGGTTTATTAAATGTTTTCAACAATAAAGGGAATTATTTTGAAGCAATTATTAACATATTGTCTTTCCATAATGGCCAAAGTAAGAGAACATTTTATTTTCATTATAAAAATAAAATTATGTTTAATAAATAAAGAACATGAAATATAATATCACATAAATTTATTTTTCAAAAAAATTTAACTGTATAAAAATTCCAAAAGATGAATCCAAATAAACTAAAATATGATAATAATTTAAATAAAAAATGCTAAATTTAATGTTCATGTAATATATAAAATAAAATAATAAAAAATTATTGATGAAAATTTCATAATAAAAAAAGGATAAAAAAATGTAAATTGTTTTGGTATAGAGTACCATGAATTTACAAAATACAAATATTCCATATAATAACATCAAACGTTGTGTATGGAAACTAAAAAAAGTTATACATTATTAAATACTCTCATTTATATTCAATACACAAAATTATAACCTATTTATTATAGTAATTTTATAATTAAACATTAATGATGAAGGCATTATGAAAATACATATTTCTATTTGACTGTGAATTGTGCTTTAAAGGAAATAATACCCAAAACTATTCCACATGTTAGTATAAGTTTTCATTGAAAATTTATGTCTTGATAAATTAGAAATATAGATAAATAAATCTTACTCAAAATTTTAAACATATATTTTTTTATTGTAACTTGTAAAATTCTGTAGAAGGCATATCCATATATTATCTTATAAAACACATAGAGAGTCTATAATCAATACCACGGAAAATATTCAACAATATTTGTGCACCTCACCAATCACCAAATTCCAATTTTCTAAAAATTAAAATTTAATTAAATTATAAAAAGGCCATAGTACATGTGGGATGAAAGAAATTAATACCAAGAGTATATTCCCTTATAATAAGTTTATTGTAATTCATTAGGGATCGAGGATTACAATATAATGTAATACCATATCTGGAGCTCCCTTTATTGTCCAATACATTTTTTGTAAAGTTCCCCTCCCTCTAAGTGTGTCTAACCTCAATTCCATTTTCCATTAATATCTTCCCCTTCTGAATAATGTAAAATAATTCTCATTGGGAATTATCTATATCATGAAAGAGACGTACAAGCACTTTAGAGTCCAATTCAACCTCCTTGATGTCAATATTTTAGAGATCATATAAAGAAAGACCAATATACAATTATCTAGATTCTACCCTAATAGAATTATCTGGACCATAATAAGTGATAAATATTAAGATTTCCAAGACTTTAATATTCTAAACAAGACCACCCCTTTTATATCCCCAAGTACACACAAATCATTGACATTCAATTTTAAACTTGAACATAGAGGATTCCACTTAACCCACCTTATCTATCCACATCCACCCATCTCTTTCATGGTAGTAACAAATGTTGGAATGAGAATTCTAATAAAATATACCCCACCCTTGGAGAAAATACCTACCTCCTCCAACAAATATTTAACCCATACCTGAAAAAATAACTAAGAACATCAGCTACCTTAAATCACCATATTTCATTCCACCTAGATCACATAGTACACCATTATGACGGAAATGCATCAAATAATGGAATTGAAACTATACCGACCTACAACTTGAAACCAGGCTACAAAAAATGAAATAGTGTTCCCAATATATTAAAGACCCCTTCCTTGCCTAATAAAACTCCAGATTCCAAGTGCCTATTTGTTTTTATAAAATTAATTCAAAAATGAATTTTGAGCTTGGATGAGAATAAAACCTACAACTAAAATCCATGAAAACACATTTTTTCTACACATTTTCATCCCTTTATAGTGCTTGGTTTCTAAATATAAAATCAGAAGATAAAACTTTTATATAATATCCTTAAACCATATATTTGTTTCCACGCATATCTCTTATTTCAAGAAATAACCAATGTTAATATTCACTGCCATTAAACAATCCTGAGGTAGAATCATAGAAGGCACATATATCTGGCTTATTAACACGGAAAAACTAATGATAAAAGGATTTTTTATGATAATAAATCATCATATTAATTATAGTAATAAATACACTATCATACATAAAAGATATGTTTGGGACTAAGAAACCAAGCAAGAAGACCATTTTACCAACCCATTTATCATTCCAGTACTTAACATCACTAAAACCAACAATCCATTGAAAGACCTCTTCCATCACTTCTAAATGAATGATTATCCAACAAACTAGATCCAACACCTTCCCAAGATACTATTTCAACTTTCTATATTCCCTACCATATCTATTCATCCTGAAGATCTCTCATAGAGAGGTAACTTTAATGACATCTCATGAAAACCTTTCCAGCATGCTTTTCATGGTTTTTAACATATTTTCTAGGTTGATACCTAAAACACCCCGAGATTTTATGAGAAGTATTCTTTTTAATTTATTTGATGTCTTGTGGTGTATGTTACACTAAGATTAGCGTGTGGTATACGCAACACCTTATTATCTTGTAGTATATGAAACACTATTCTTGGATCGTGTTACAAAAAATTTCAATTTCATTTGTTAGAAGTTATTCTATGCAACATTGACTGTGTGTATATATATATATATATATTCAATGTATAAATGAAATATTGTTGGTTTTTGTTATACGTAGCACCATAAAGAGATTTCACTACACGTAGCCCTGACTTGTCTTGCATTACACACAATCATGACCTTCCTCTATAGCATGTGTTGTATGAAATAACGGGTTACACTAAACAGCAATATGTTATTAAAATATTATATAAACTAGACATTATGAATAGTAATACCCACTTTTTGAAATTTTAAAAATTTTATTGTTCAAAATGGACTTCATTTTTGGATTCAGAATATCGAAATTATCCTAGGGTGAATTTTTGGTATTTTTCTGAAAACATTCAATTTTTGATGAATAGTGAAAACACTCGGTTACTATTTAAAAACCGACATTTTATAAATAACTATTCATTTTATTTAAATTTATTTTAGGTCAAAATTGATACATAATATCTATATAAGGTCAATTTAATTCATTGGAGTCAGTTTATAATAATTTTAGATATATAAAAATTTTATTGAACTTTTCACCGTCTTTCACCCAGCTCCTAGGAAATTTTAAAATTTACATAAAACATAATTTTACCACTTCTGTGAGTGGAATTTAGAAAATCTAAGAGACATAGTTAATATCAAGGAGTAAAATGTGGTTAAATAAGATAAAAAAAATAATTTTTGGTGAATAGTAACTTTTTACTTTTTTTACCACGGTTAAAAGTAAATAGGCTAATTAAGGGTAAAAATGATATTATTATTACCCTAACACATGTCCTAATTTTATTTGATATGTTTAATTAGACTAAAAACAACCTTAGGAATAAAAAATGACCATATAGGTCCACTTGGATTAGATTAGGAAATATATTATTATTTTATTTAAAGAAGAGTTAAAATAGTTAAAATCAATGTTTAATAACTAAAAAAATTTTAATATAGGGTTATACTTAATATAAATTCGACTATAAATATTAATTATAAAGATAATAAGATTTACTACTTAATGGTATTTTATTTATAATTTTTAAAAATTAAATAATTTAATTTATTTATGACACAATGATGATGGAGTAATTACCTTATTAATGAAATATTAACATAATTGATGTTATAAATACCCAAATAAATGTAATTTGAGACTTTTTATAAATTCCAATAATTTTATAGGTTAATATGACATGTTTTTATTGATTAAATTAACTTTTTTTGAACTAATAATGTTGTTATGAGTTTCACAAAAATTAATTACCAAATAGTTTCAAAATCGACATAAAATTGTTTTTAAACAAATATTATATTTTTAATTGTTATTATATTTCTAAAAATCTAAGGTTCATCCAAATGACTTATAAAAGGTTATATATATTAATAATTAACCACTTGGGGTTCTTGTGGCTTGTTATTCTATGTTTATTAACCATATAGTGTAATAAAACAAGAAGACACGGTAAAAGTTAAATTATATAACTTAGAGTTAAATCTAAATTATAAGGTTAAAATAGTGACCTAAACGTCTCTAAAACCTATTGGTTTCGAGGATATCGAATCATCCCCACTTTAGCTTCGAAATAAACAAATTTGGAGATATTATAAACTAAATATGACTTTATTATAAGATAATATTTTCTGTTTTTTCAAAGGCGCCCCTCTCCTCCCTTATAAAAAGGGCACCCCTTCCCTCTTCTCTTCACACATTTTTGTGCCTTGAAGCTCAGAAAAACCCTGACAATTAATATTTTCAACCTCTCTAGTTATATCATAGAGGTTCTTGTCTTCTCAAAAGACCATCTCTAGTTCCCTAAAAGAAGTTTAAATGTGGTGTGTCGAGGAAGAGGTAATCTCTTCTGCCGACTCTTTCAAATTTCTTTCTTATTCTTATTCCTCTTCTTTAGTTGTTCCAATATAAAGTATTAACATCAGTATTACTTATATAATTATATTTTATTATAAATATGAAAAAACCATATTTTCCCTTCTATCCATCCTACAGAAAATGAAACAACCGCCCGTGCGTACATACAGAATATTGTCTCCACTCCGTGGTGTATTAAGTTTTTCCACCACCACCTTACATGGATGGGTATAACGGTGTAAATAATAACTATATATGATTATTATAACATAATACTGATTCTAATATATTATATCATCCACTCTAATTCTATTCAATAAATATGGGAACGATATCATCGCTCTTGTGTACGTACGGATTACCATCTCCACGACGAGATGAGATTCATTTTCCATGTTAACAATTCAAGAAGGATTATAAAGTATATATAATAAGTAATCATGAAATACATTACCAGATAAAGCTACTGGATTTATGTATATATATATGTCATCTACAAACTTCCATTCATGTCAATAAGGAAAAGAAAACATCGTTCATGCGTACGTACGTCTTACCGTCTCCATAAACGGTGTATTTCATTTCATTTTTCTATCTATTATATATATATATACTGAATATATATGATATATAAATCTTGATTTACATTCTGTATTTAATTAAATAATGATATAAGTAATAATAATATCATCAACAATAAGTCCAAACACATACGATAAATAAAACGATTTTACACAAAACACTACATTAACATGGAATTTACAAAAGAAATAGTAATATAAAGTCATAAGTGAACGATATATGATATCATAACAGTGAATATGATTATGTAATAAGTCAATGACATTATTTAAATCATTATACAGGAGGTTTGGATACATACGAATCATATTGAACCTAAGGTAAGGGATAATTTTTCAATCTCATTTTTATTCGAGATTGCTTATACGTAAGTATTTACTGGGGTTATATTTTTCATCCATGTCCATAAATTGTTTTTCATAAATTGATTAATATTATTCCATGTATGTCTAAAGTCTTTTTTACCCTTCTTTTACTTTTACTTTGTGTTATGGATGGAATCTTTATTTTGTTTACCATATGTGGTACTTTTTTACTTTTCTGTTGAAATTACGAGGAGAATGTTTTTTTACATATACGGCATGAACAGATTTTTATAGTTTCATAACACCGTATTTTCATGAAGCTTACTCTACAAGATTTCATTACTATTTTCAATAAAATCTTTTTCTTTTAAAATTGTAGGGCATTTTGTGAAAAGAAAATGATTTTGAATAAGAAAGGATATTGTCCTCACGAATTCATCGCATGTGTTTTAGAAAATCCATTTTCCATCTAAGATGATATTATTTCATATGTGTTTATTTCAAGTATAATGTCTCTATGATTTAAATGGTTTTACTTCTCTTATGATTAAATGATATCCATTTCTTTAATATGGATTATGTTATGATGAGATGATATTTATGAAACCTATTTTATTCTTTGGGTTATGATGAATGATTTAGGTTTATGTTGTGACACACATAAGAATGATTTCATTATGAGATGTGTGGGACCTATATCTCCCTCAAATTCATTGGGTAATGATTTATATCTCATGAGATAGACATGTCTAAAACGGTAAGTTAATCTGGTTTAGTGTTACAGGACTGGAACGAGGAGTGAACTCGATTCAGAAAGGTTCTTTGTCCACTAATATGGTCTTAGTAGCAATGCCTTGGCTAAAATGGAAATCATATCATTTTTTAATGGTTTCCACGGTTACATGTTTTATTTCCATGATATTTTATCATAATTGAGGTAACTATGCCTTATGTACTGCTATGTTTTATTTCACTGCTCAGGATTTCGATGTTTAAACATTAATTTCATGTTTTTAAGTTCAAATGAATATGGTTTGTTTTATTCTCTCCTTGATTACCCTTGCTGAGAATTTTAGCTCACACTTTATATGTTTTCTTTTCCCCGAGATATAAAGAAAAATTTTAGGTAATAAAACCAAATGGGAAGATCTTTATGGGGGATGTTGAAGATCTTTAACAATAATTAGAACATTTTGTTTCGAGTTTCCAAGGACACAAAACTATTACGATCCTTGAGTGTTTGTTTTTTTAATGTATTAATTATTCCACAAAAGTAATGTAATGCCTATGTATATCAAGCTTTGGGTCTCTATAGTTGGTATCAGAGGAAAGGTGTAGTCAAACTTTGGAAACTAGGATGTGAGAACTTTAGTGAGATCCGTAGAGATATTTCTAAGGTATGTCTTGGGATTTTCCTAAGGTTATGTATAAGTATAGGTTATAGTCCTATAATTATGATAATTATTGTGAACAACCTATGATAAAACCTAAGATGTTCGAGATTGAATGTACTCCCCTTGATTATTTTGTTTTCCTAGTATGATTTTTTCCTCTCACACTATTCTTTTTTGGGTTTTAGAAAATCGCTGGAAACAGGAAGATTCATGATAATGGTGGATATGCTGGACAATGGAATGATATTCTTCATGAGAAACCAAATGAAATGTGATTTTGAAGTCCAAATATCGTTATTATGCCTAATCAACAATCTCATAATATGATCAACAATATCTACTTTGGTAAGTTTCCCGACTCAGCTAATAAGAGAAAGATGGAGTTTCATGATGATCATAAAGGAAATAAAGTTCAATTTCCATCATGTAAATCATGTGGTAAGAGGAATCTGGGAGAATGTTTCAAAGGAACTGGAAGATGATTTGGGTGTCGAAAAGAATGACACAAAGACAGTAATTGTAAAGGAAAAGTTTCAGTTAACACCATGGACAATGATAATGGTATTTCGTGGACATCAACAATGGTTAAATCTTTTAAATATGGAATGTACAGGAATTATTCAAACCAATTCCCTAAGGGAAAATCTCATGAAGAGAATCCACATGGTCAAATGAGTAGTATTTATGTTGTTGATGATGAAGAAACTACAAATAATATATGAGATAAAAGAAGCGTTGAGGAATAATATTATGAAGCTAAGTCAATGGTTTAAGAAGGTAGTGGAATGATTGTATGTTTAACATGAGTTATGTTAATGGTACTATGGAATAAATAGTCATCTAAGGATTGTTACACTATTGTATTTACTAAAGAATTTGAAAGTATATGTTTAATGGTACTAGTAACCATGAAAGGTTATTCAAATATTTTTGGAAAGAAAATGTTATGCGCATAATGAATGGATAAGGGGAAAAAATATGATTGATAGTATTCATGAGCTCATGATTGATATAAGGACTATGTGATATCATGGTTTGAGTATATAAATTTTTTTGGATTTTGGTATGTGGAAAAAGTTAACTTTTGACAGCATTCATGTTTTCAATAAGGTTATATGGTAATTCATGTTTCAAAAGAATACATAATTAAGGTATTCACATGTTTGGAATGTGACCAACAAGATATATCTTATGATATATGGGGGATAAATGATGGTATTCACATGTTTGTTATGTGACCTTTCAAGTAATTGTTTTCATTATACTATGAGATTGGACAGATGTATTTTGGATAAGCCTACAGATTGGAATGGATTATGTTGGAAATCAGGTAGTATTATTTAATGATAGAACTTCTTTTTCGATATTATTTCTTAAATGTTATAATAGTATAGTTTTAGGAAAAGGAAAACCCATATGATGAGCGACAACCCGTCGCGTCGGACAAGGATGTAGGAATCGAACCCACAACCGAAGTGTGACAGATCTTTATCGCCTACCACTAGCCTACAGGAAGTCCCTAGTTAGTAGAAACTAGTTTTATTATATTAAGCGGTATGATATATGAAGTATAAAACCAATCTCACTATATATGGGCTTAGGTATATTTAATAACTATTTCTATCCTTTTTTTTGAGACAGGTGGAATGAACTATCATTCTATCGCATGATCTGCCAACACTTCACAAAAGACAAATTCAACTTCATTTCATTAAGAGATGAAGTGGAAATTGTTCAAGGCACAAGCAATAGTAAGATTATACCAAAATCAAGTAAATATTTCTTTTAATTCAACAATTATTCAAATTTAGGGAAATGATATTGAAAACAAAAATGAATTTTGTCCTAGTGTCCTTATATCCGATGAATCAGATGGTATCTTAGATCATTAAAAATTTATGGCTTTGTGATTGTTGGATTTTTCATAGCCATGTCCTCTACCACTCTCCATCAAAACATGGTGGTTAGATTTCTCTTCCATATCCATATTTCTTCGATGTTTTCCTATGTGGAAACCTAGTGATAAGTTAATTTTGGTAACCGTTATGTTTCATACTTCACTTTTTAAAATTAAGTTTTAGTGTTACTTTTTACAATGTGGGTTTCTATGAAAGAAACTTTCAAATAGTAAACCATTTATAACCCCAAAGAATTTCGAGGTCGAAATTCATTTTAAGGGGGGTAGAATGTAACACCCCGAGATTTTATGAGAAGTATTATTTTTAATTTATTTGATGTCTTGTGGTGTATGATACACTAATATTATCGTGCGCTATGCGCAACACCATATTTTCTTGTAGTATACGAAACACTATTCTTGGATTGTGTTACACAAAATTTCAATTTCGTTTGATAGAAGTTATTCTATGCAACATTGAGTGTATATATATATATATATTCAATGTATAAACGAAATATTGTTGGTTTCTGTTATACGCAGCACCAAAGGGATCTTTCACTACACGCTGCCCTAACTTGTCTTTCATTACACAGAATCGTGACCTTCCTTGATAGTGTGTGTAGTACACAATAACATATTTTACTAAACAACGATATGTTATTAAAATATTATATAAACTAGCCATAATGAATAGTAATACCCACTTTTTGAAATTTTATAAATTTTATTTTTCAAAATGGACCTCATTTTTGGATTCGGAATATTGAAATTATCCTAGGGTAAATTTTTTGTATTCTTCTAAAAAAATTCAATTTTTATGAATAGTGAAAACACTAGGTTACTATTTAAAAACCACCTTTTTATTTAAATGACAATTTATTTTATTTAAATTTATTCTAGGTCAAAATTGATACATAATACCTATATATGTTCAATGTAATTCATTGGAGTCATTTTATATTAATTTTAGATATATAAAAATTTTATTGAACATTTCACCGTCTTTTACCCGCCTCCTAGGAGAATTTCAAAATTTACATAAAACGTAATTTTACCGCTTCTATGAGTGAAATTTCAAAAAACCTAGAGACACAGTTAATATCAAATATTAAAATATGGTTCAATAAGATAAAAGTAATTTTTGGTGAATAGTAACTTTTTACTTTTTTTACCACGGATAAAAGTAAATAGGGTAATTAAGGGTAAAAATGATATTATTATTACCCTAACGCATGTCCTAATTCTATTGGATAAGTTTAATTCGACCAAAAACAACCTTAGTAATAAATTATGACCATTTAGGCCCACTTGGATTAGATTAGGACATTTATTATTATTTTATTTAAATAAGAGTTAAAATAGTTAAAATCAGAGTTTAATAACTAAAACATTTTTAATATAGGGTTATACATAATATATTCGACTATAAATATTAATTATAAAGATAAAAATATTTAATACATAATGGTATTTTATTTATAATTTTTAGACATTAAATAATTTAATATATTTATGACACAATAATAATGCAATAATTACCTTATTAATGAAATATTAACATAATTTATGTTATAAATACCCAAATAAATGTAATTTGAGAATTTTTATAAATTAAACTAATTTACAAGGTTAATATGAATAGTTATTATTGATTCAATAAACGTTTTTCTAACTAATAATGTTGTTATTATTTTCACGAAAATCAATTACCAAATAGCGTTAAAATTGAAAAAAAATAGTTTTTAAAACAAATATTATATTATTAATTTTTATTATATTCCTAAAAATATAAGTTTCAGAAAAATGACTTATATAAGGTTATATATATTAATAATTAACTACTTGGTGTTCTTTTGGCTTGTTATAGTAGGTTTATTAACCATATAGTGTAAGAAAACAAGAAGACACGGTAAAAGTAAAATTATTTAACTTAGAGTTAAATCTAAATGATAAGGTTAAAATAGAAACCAAAACTTGTCTAAAACCTGTTGGTTGAGATTCGTTCGACCCATACCCACTTTAGCTTCGAAATAAATCAATTTTGAACTATTATAAACCAAATATGACTTTATTATAAAATAGAATTTTATGTTTTTCCAAATGTTCCCCTCTCCTCCCTTATAAAAAGGGCACCCCTTCCCTCTTATCTTCACACACTTTTGAGCCTTGAAGTTCGAAAATCCCCTGAAAATTAATCTTATAAACCTATCTACTTATATCATAGGGGTTCTGGTGTTCTCAAAATACCAACTCTAGTTCCCTAAGAAGAAGTTTAAAGGAAGTGCTTCGAGGAAGAGGTAATCTCTTCTACCGACTCTTTCAAGTTTCATTCTTATTCTTCTTCCTCTTCATTAGTTGTTTCATTATAAAGTAATAACATCAGTATTACTTATATACTCATGTGTTATTATAAATATGAAACAACCCTATTTCACCTTCTATCCATACTACGGAAAAAGAAATAACCGTGCGTGCGTACGTACGGCCTATCGTCTCCATGAACGGTGTATTTCATTTCATTTATCAATATTATATATATATATAATGAATATGTATGATATATAAATAATTATTTACATTCTTGAAGTAATTAAATAATTATATAAGTAATAATAATATCATTAACAATAAGTCCAAACATGTACGATAAATAAAATGATTTTATTCAAAACGCTGCTTCAATATGGAATTTACAAAAGAACGGGTAATATAAAGTCATAAGTTAACCATATATGATATCATAACAATGAATATGATTCTCTAATAATTCAATGACATTATTTAAATAATTATCCCAATGTTTTGGATACGTACGAAGCATATCATACCTAAGGAAAGGGATAATTTTTCAATCTCATTTTTATTCGAGATTGCTTATATATAAGTATTTTTTGGGGTTATATTTTTCATCCATGTCGATAAAATATGTTTCATAAATTGTTTAATATTCTTACATTTATTTCTAAAGATATGTTTACCCGTTTTGTTCTTTTACTTTTTAATATGGATGGAATCATTCTTTTGTTTACCATACGTGGTACTTTTTGACTTTTCTGTTGAAAGTACGAGGAGAATGTTTTTTTAACTTATACGGCATAAACAGATTTTTATGTTTTCAAAACACCTTATGTTTATGAAGATTACTCTACATGATTTCATGACTATTTTCAACAAAATAATTTTATTTTAAAATGGCATGGCATTTTGTGAAAAGAAAATTATTGTGAATAATAAAGGATATTTTCCTCAAGAATTTATGTCAAGTGTTTTATCAAAACCAATTTCCATCTAAGATGACATTATTTCATATGTGTATGTTTCAAGTATAATGTCTATATGATTTACATGGTTTATCATCTCTTGTGATGAAATGATATCCATTTGTTTTATATGGTTTATGTTATGATGGGATGATGTTTTTGAAACCCATTTTATTCTTTTGGTTACGATGAATGATTTATGTTTATATTGTGGCACACATAAGAATGATTTAATTATGAGATGGGTGGGACCTATATCTCCCTAAAATTAATGGGGAAATGATTTATATCTTATGATATAGACATGTCTTAAATAGAAAGTTAATCCAGTTCAGTGTTACAGGATTGGAACAAGGAGTGAAATCGATTCAGAAAGGGACTTTGTCCACTAAGATGGTCTTGGCAGCAATGCCTTGGCTACAATGGAAATCATATCATGTGTTTAATGGTTTCCACAATTACATGTTTTATTCCCAAGCTATTTTATCATGATTCATATATCTATGCCTTATGTACTACTATGTTTTATGTCACTGCTCAATATTTTGATGTTTAAACATTATGTTCATGTTTTTAAGTTCAAATTTATGGTTTGTTTTATTATCTCCATCCTTGCTCTTACTGAGCATTTGAGATCACCCTTTATATTTTTTCTTTTCCCCAGGATATAAATAAAATTTTTAGGTAAGAAAACCAAAGGGGAAGATCTTTATTGGAGATGTTGAAGATCTTTCACAAGGATTAGAAGATTTTGTTCCGATTTTTCAACGACACTAAACTATTATGATCCTTGAGTGTTTGTTTTTGTTATGTATTAAGTAGTACTAAAAAGTAATGTAATGATTATGTATGTCAAGCATTGGGTCTCTACAATACCACCCTCATCAACTGATGTTTCCATATTTTTCTACGAATCCTAATGTAATCATCCACTCTTATTGGCATTCCAGATTAACCCCATCATAATTTTTTTCCATTCTTTCAATAGTACCTTCAAGATATTTAATGATCAATAGAATATGCATAATAGTAGAAGATAACACACCATTAACAATTGTGATCCCACCTTAAAAAAGTAAACTATTTTTTCAATTACAAATGAGGAATGTGATTCAATAAATGATATCATCGAATAGATCATTCTTGATCCTTCCATATAAAATGGGAGGACCAAGAAACATCATGAGAAATTTTCATCTCATCATCCCTAAATTATCTTTAACATTACTTCTATGTCAGATCAAGTACTTATTCAAAGTGAAAATATTAGTTTTTCTATGCTTAATACATTTTTCAATCCAATTGTTGTAGGTTTATAAATTTTTCATGAATCCAATGATCGATATTTTCCTATCATTGATAAATAATGGAATATCATTAGTGAATATAAAATGGAAAATAATGGAATCCCCAAGCCTATTTCATAAATTTATTATCTTCCCCTAATCAAGACCACATTTAATATTCAATTTAACGACCTACAATTCCAAAATAAAAGTCTGGGGGACATGGGATCACCCTATCCTAAACCATTTTATGCCTTAAAGAATCCCAATCCCCTCCTCAAAAGAGATATAGAGATACTATGGGACACATATCACCTGAAATAAATTTCATGTAGCATCCCGACCCAGATTACACTAAAACAGTGTCCTCATAAATTGGGAAAAAGGTCCTCCAGCACACCTCCCCGTATGCTAGAGGTTGTCAAATAGCAGTGAGGGCCTATGGTGTGATAGTGGGGAGACTATGACCACATATCATAGTAAGAAATCAATCTAAATATATAATTATCATTCATAAAAGTAAATAAATAGAGTGTGTAAGAATTAGATAAAACGAAATACAATATGTTTCAATAATAATTGAAAAATCTATAAAATCCCAAATAGCTATGTCATACATACAACACTAGTCACCCACTGGGCTGAATATAAAGATACAGAAATGAAAATAAAATAAAAGAGTACGGATATACCCCTAACTCTGAGATAGACCACATACCCAGTCTCTAGACATTGTCGAACTACACCAGCCCAGTCAGGAACCACAAAAGGAGATTCACTAAATCGTGAAACACTGGTCCTCAGTCCTATCAACTAAACAAACCATGCTCAACCTGAAAGGATGACATAAGATCTACACATACACTAAGGTGAATGTGTATGGGTGAGAAATAATATTAGTAGGACACCCCAATGAGAAACCTATAAAATATGATACAATAAGTTTATGGAAAAAATTGCTCAACCTATCTAAGAAATAACTTAAGAGGGTAAGTAAAACCAGAATGTGAAACCACTATGAAACCCGAGTCCATAATATTGGAAAACTGTCAAGTGCCACCATGGATGTCCATGTCAATTTATGTATATATGTATAGTACCATACCCATAAATATATACATAAATATTAATATTCTTGATTATATGAATAAAATAACATAAAACCAACTAGTATTCAATCCATGGGCCCATAATCCCAATCGCCTAGACATCTTGTGCAAGGTCATTGAGATGGATGTCATATCACTCAAGACTTGTATCAATGAGTCGATCTATGGTTCTGTAAACCCAATTGACATATAAACAATTTTTCCAACACTAAAAATATCACTGAGCAAGATACTCCACCACATAGAGATACTCATCCTTCACATGGGTTCACTTGTACATACATATAATCACTGTAAACAAGGATACCGTATACCAATGGTCAACTTGTAAAAATTCACTACAACCCACTATAGCCTATTCCATGTAATCATGCATCATACCCCAAGGGTTGGATCAATGATATAAAGACCAAGTCATCCTATACTTCAATCAACAAGCCTATTATTTTTTACAAGAAATTACTATGATAGGAATAAAAGTGTCACTCATGGAATGAAAGTCATCATCCTAATGAGTCCAAACCAAGAATTCCAACAACGAGAATCCAAGTATCACTCCAGACTTAATATTCATTATCCTTATGAGTCCACCCAAAGAATTCCTACAACATGAATTTATTTATTACTCAAGGCATACAATTAATCAACCCTATGAGTTCATACACAACATTACAATAATGGGAATCCAAGTATCACATAAGACATACAAGTCATCAACCCTATGAGTCCTTCAAAGGAATTCCTACTATGGGAATCCAAGTATCACTCAATTCATACTATTCATCATCCCTATGAGTGTGTCTATGGAATTCCTACAACATAAATCTTTGTATCAATAAAGTCACACAATTCATCAACATAATCCAATGGTTTATGAGAGTGTAATCATCCTTTATGTACCATAAGCTGTGGAGTGAATTATCATCCACTGAAAACCTCAGGTTGAGAAGAGCATAATCATCCACTATAACCCACAATATGAGGAGAACATAATCATTATCATCACTAAAGAGAGTATAATCAATCACAAGTATCATTATTAGGGATTTCATGCCTTTATATCATATTTATAGGCTAAACAAAGGGATATAAGGAAACACCTCAGGACATACCAACATTGTAATAATCAAAATATATTGGCTCAATATCTAGGTCCTTGGTAGTGCCTCTAGGAGTAAAACAATTATAATAAATAACAAGGCATAGAAGCAACATACTAGGAACGAACGTCTGGTAATCCCATAGAGAAAAAATATGTATTGCATAAGGATCAATATCCACCAACAAGGAAACAACTCTAGTATACCTCAATGCATCAATAATAAAGATGTTAAAGTATAAACAAATGAGAGAGGGTAGTCGAACACCTAAACCCCACACTACAACCACAGTCTCATGGGATTACTAGTTTGGCATGAGTTCTATGGTGATACCCACAACCATCTCTACCCAAACATTACATACTAGATCACGGTCAGTCAAATAAAGGGTCACCTTGTAGGTCCTTCTAGTGAAAAAACTCAAGTGGCATCCTGCTGGGGAACCTCTAGGTCTAAACACAAGTGAAGGAATCATACTAGGAATCCTTATCCAAAAAGGTAAAATGAGGAATCCTACAAGGGATCCTTGAGTGGTAATCAAGACTGAGGAATCCTACACAGGATCATCAAAATAATATAGGTAAAGTGATCCTATAAGGAACTCCCTAGATAGGTTTTTAAGTAATATCATCCCTAAGGGGGTCCTTAGAACAACACAGGTAAAGGGATCCTATAAGGGACCATCAGTAATAATTGGTCTTAGGTTCTCATAGGCCAGAAGGGTGAATCTCATATGGGAGATATCCTAAAAAGATAATATACCAGTTAGAGGTCATGGTAGATAGCTCATGTATCATATCTAAACATGTACCACTCTCTGGATACCACTAAAACATGCACCGTAGGAGTACCCTCTTCATTCATAAAAGTCCTAAAATGCCACTCGGGAGTTATCAAAACCCCATAGCGGTATTACCATTGTGAAATACATTAAAATATACTCATAATTGACTAATCATGGGACTAATTGTGATTCTCAGGTGAAAAGATAAGAAAATCCAAGAAGTATTACAAGGGGAAGTACACGGTATATATCCATGGGTACATAATGCATCTTAAAGAAATTACACATGGGTGCATACTCTCACATTCTAGGCCATGTAAACACCCCAACTAAATGCTGTGTATGGTGGGTATACAATGTGTACCCAACATGGGGTGCATGCCCATGTCCCTCAAAAGGCCTGGTCATTTACCTGGCCTAGCCATATACTTCTTCATGGAATGTGACCCACATAGGGTCTAGTCGTGAACTCTCCACAGTCATGTGCCCCTACACGGGTAGCCTTGGTCGGGTACTCGACTACACAACTGATACCCATTACATGACATGTTCACCCAAGTACACAATGTGTACTTTGAAAACATAATCTCTAACGACCCAACGTTTCATTAATGGAAATCCATCTTGATCTAATTAAATGTCTCTTTATGTTTATATAAAATGTCAACTTCTTTGGTTTTATGTTATGAATTTTGACAGTTTCTAATATATACGTTGAACAGTTATCACATGATTAGTATAAATATAGGACTTTAACAAATCCAATTTACCCAGACAAAGGAAGTGATGGCCTCATCCAGTAGAATTTCCCCATACGAAGCCCATTTGTCAGAGCTCGGAAAAGAGGTGGCATCTTTGGGCTTCGCCCATGACCAATCCCAAGCTGAGCTTCATCATGTCAATCTTGAACGTGACCGTCTATGGGAAAAGTGGAAGTTTATTGAAATTACCACTCGAGCGATGTTATCCGAGCCACCCCAAGAGTCTATCACCATCACAAACCTTACCCTTAGGTCTTATGCAGCTGTTTTAAGGGGTTATGTAACAAATAAGTAGTACGATGTTCATGTACATTATTTTTATATATAATAATGAATATAATTTCTAGTCATTTTTGATACATTGTAAATAGTTTTTCAAGTACAAATTGTGTTTTTAGTTATTATTTAATAAAGAAATATATATTATTAAATTAAGGGATTTTTTAATTAAATAATATTTTAATAAAATAATAATAATATTATTAAATTATTATTTTTTAAATATAAATGATCTTATAATTTTATGAATGCAATTAAAATTTTATTAAGGTTTGAAAGCCATTTCTGTCAAAACCCGTGAATTTTTTATAAATGTCTGTTTTATTTTAAAATTGAAAATTAACATATTTATAAAATTAGTTACATAAAATAAATGTTATTTCTGGAATCATGATGAGGAAATTATACAACGGTTAATTTTTCATAATTTTCTGAGACATTCAAATTCTTGGGTAAAAATTAAATCCCATGTAAATATATAATGTGTTTTATGACATCATAATGACACAATAGTTATGTAATAAAATACTATAATCTCTATGTTAGGCCAATATATGTTTTAGAATTAATATAATGTGATTTTTGGTTTTTTTGACTTACTTTTCAAAGCATTAATGGACCCCTCAAGACATATTCAACAGTTTTCCTTTTTAAATTAATTTCCATGGGAGTGTGACTCACCTCCACATAAGCAACGTTATTATTTTAAGAAGTTTGGACTCTGGCCTTATAAAATATTTTTTTCCCTCTTCCCTTTTCCAAAAACCATTGGAAAAAACCATGGTATGGTTTGGGGTTTGGATTAATTTAATATAAGGGGTCCAAAACCTAAATAATAATGAATTCCCTCACATTTCCTATATAAACCAACCTAAGCTCCCACTTCCTCCTCACTCAATGCCTTTGGAGTTCGTCCAACCTCTACCCTACTCTCTCTAAAATCCTCCCAAGGTTACCCAAGCTCCCAATAAGCCTCTCACAAGCCTCTCTCTATCCTTTGGAAGCACACTTTCAAGTAAGGGTTTTTTCTTCCTTTCTCATTTTTGTCCAATTTTCATTAAGTTGTTTTTCCCATTTAATTTCAATTATAAATATTGGGTTATGGTTTCACACCTCCCTCATACTACCCTATTTATGTTTTAATGATGGGATACCCTTTCTCTCTCATTAAATGTCTCCCATGTAGACCTGTTACTATATCGATATTCTGAAAGGAACTTCTCTCTCCTCTTTTACATTCAAGAAGTACTTTTGTATAACGAATCAAAATTCCATTACAATTGTTGGGACATGTATATATATGACCTCCTTACTTTCCATTCCATGTAAATATGATGAGGAATCCCTTTCTCTCTCATCATCCATTTTTATGAATTCTTATGTCACGCCGTTACGCTGCCAACATCACACCGATTTTCTAAGCCAATGTCATTTTATAGTGAATACCATGCCCATTTCTCCATCAATTGTATTCACCTTTAAGAACATTTACTTATTGATTATAAAGTTCAATTTTTGAATTCCATATTCCTTTATCGTGTAATGAATTATTATCTTTTATGAATCTTTTTTTATGATCTATGTGGCACACTTATTGTAACGACCCAAAGTTTTTCAATGGAAAATTCACTTCTTATATCTATGTCATAAAAACACAAAATAATGAACTACTAAGTGATAAGTGTCCTTTAAACATAATTTTGTCACCCCTATGATTGGAATTTTAAAAATCCAACATTCACGGTTGTGTTCAAGATAGTTTTTGGAGTCCAATTAAATAAAAATAATTTTTGGTGAATACTAACCTACCCTTATGAATAGTAATATGAACCTTATGAATAGTAAATAAGAGTAACATTACCTATGAATAATAAAATAAATTTTAGACATCATAGAAAGTGATAATTTGACCTTAGTAAACGTTTTTGTTATTTTATAAGTCATAAATAATTAATTATAATTTATTAATTAATTTAAATGAATATTTATTTTCCTGAAATATATTCATAAATTATTGAATCAATGTATAATAGTTTTTATATAATTTTATAAGACCCTAAGTAATTTTTGAAAGAATTACAAAATCAGTTTTAATTTTAAAAACTGTTGTTTTAAGTAAATTATGATTTTAATTAAATATTAAATTAATAATATTTAGAAAATTATTTTTGAAAAATGGACTTCATTTTTCTATTCTACAGGTCGAAAAATGGTTGGGGTAAAATTTTGGGATTTTTCTGAGATACTTGAATTTTTGATGAATAGTAGAATACATTAATTTATCATATAAACACATTTTAATTGAAACCCACTATTCCTGACATCACAAGTGATGTAAGCACCCAAATCCCAAATTCACAAGTCAAATTTACTATTCTTAGTCATCCAAGACTCACTATTCCTTGTCTTGGGTGAAATTAATAAACTAATCAATTTTATATTAAGGAAACCCCTCTCCCCTCCACTATAAAAGCCACCCTTCACTCCCTCTTTTCCTCACACCTCTCAAGCTCCAAGCCTTCTCTAAATTCTGCCCAAACACCTTCCCAAGCTCATCTCCCACGTCCAAAAGCTGCTGGTCTCATCAAAAGACCAAGCCTAGCTTCCTTAAAGAGGATCTCAAGAGAAGGATTCTAAAGGTAATTTCTCTCTCTCTTCTCCTTTAATTTCCTTTCAAGTTCAAGTTCCTTTCTGGATCTCTCTCTATCTATCTTTATCCAAATTGTTCTGTAAATCCATTATTATATGTATACTTTAATATTATGATTCTAATGTTATATTATATCACCCCACACCCTTTCCCCCTTCCTTTTATTTTATTAAAGAGAACATTGTTCATGTGGTGATAATTTGTCACCTTCAAAAACAACATGCTCTCTTCTTCCATTTATACCTTCAATCTGGTCATGAAACCATTTTTATTGTTGAACCATAATTTTTTATATGTATTATGTTCTATTTTAAGTTCTGTAAATAACCTATGGCCATACTACTAATTGAAAAGTTAAAATGAGTTGGTTGTGATCCAAAAACCGCTCAAATTAGCCCAAATAATCTTCATTTAATTATTATCTAATAATTCGGCCACATGGATATAATATAACTCATTATAAAATCATTAAAGCTTATGTAATATCATTAATTACATGTAACATCAGTTCTGGATGTTTACCCATGATCTACCCAAACATCAAATTAAGAATACAAGTGGACCGCTCAAGAAAAATCATGAAAATGAACATCCCCGATCAATGTTTTTAAACTCTATAAGTCATCCAAAGGAAAATAATATGAAATAATGAAACCATAATGAACCCTATTAATGTATAGAAGGTTCTGTAATTTGTAATTAATGAATATAATGTCATTATACAGGACATTAAAGAGAAGGAGGCACTCGAGTACAAGGTAAGGGGAAATCTCGAACCCAATTTTCTTCCTTCGGGTTCTCCCTCTTTCACTCCATTTTTGATTTGTTTACTCCTCAAAGATCATTTGTTCATCATTTACTTTAATTTTATGGGATATACATGTTTGTCACTAGTTTTTATGTCCATCAAAATGTTTTCCAAAAGAACTCTTCTTTCAAGATCTCACATTTTGCCTCTCATTCAAGGTTGATGGTTCTTATATCAAGTATGTTGTTCCCTCTTTCTTTTGGGAGCCCAAATATTTTGAATGTGTTATTATGAGATGAAACCCATTCCTTTCCATGGGTTGTTTATGTACATGTTTGATATGTGTTCTATGTGGCAAGCATGATAATGACAATGTTATGATGTGACAGGTGCGCCAGGAATTATATAGCGCAATATGAATGTTTAAATGTGACGGGTGCGCCCGAAATTATATAGCGCTCCAATGCATTGGGTAAAGTGACAAATCTCATGAGTAAATGTGAAATTATGCATGAACATGATTCTAGCTTTGTTCACAAGTATGTGTGGTAGTTAACCACTAAGACATGATGTTTCATTTTTATGCTTTGCCACATTTCAAGTTTATTGTTATGCTCCTCTCATGTTCAAGATCTTTTTCCTATGTCATGATTATGCTCACCCCATGCAATATTGTTCTTATCTATCCTCTTTCTGGGAATTTAGCTCACCCCTGTTGATGTATATCCTCATGTGGCTACATGTTCTAAGGAGAGGACAAGTGCTACTAAGAAGCTATAGAAGAAGAGATTAAATGAATTTTTATGCTTGATGTTGTACTTGTTATGTGTACTACTAGTTTGCCCAAGACACTAAACCTCTGGATCCTCCATGTGTAATACTATTATGTTTTTTATCTTTGAAATGATGTAATAGTAATGTAATAAAAGTCCGGGTCATTATACTTATGCATGAAATGAAATGTTCAAGAAGGGTGCACCCTTATAGCGCTCCAATGCATTGAGTAATGTATAGTATCATGATACGTCATGTGAAATGAGTGATGAGCCATGATAATTCATGTGCAAAAAGGGTTTACTCGTGCTTTATGTGAAATGAGGATTTACTCATGCTCTATGTGCAGTGAGCAATGGATCATGCTAATTCCATGTTAAGTGTTATTGTCACATTTCCTTGTTATGATTATCATTCTTTATCATGCATTTATGTTAATGTTTCTTTTATTCTTTATTGATATGCCTATTTTCTAACATGTATTGTACTACTCATGTTATTCCATGTGTACTCCCTTACTGGGCTTTATAGCTCACCCTTTTCTTATGCATGTCCTCAGGTTATCACATGCAATGCTAAGAACGAGGGAATTTAGTGGTCATGTAAATGAAGTTTTCAATAAAGATGTTGTATTTCATGTTTCAAGTTTTTATGTAATGATACTAATCCACAAAGACACTAAAACTCTCGATCTTTTTGTTTTATCAAGTGAATTTTTATGTAATAAATCATGTTTTAGTTTGTAAAAAAGGTAGGGTTATCATAGTTGGTATCAGAGGATAGTTTTGGTTATTTTTGGGATTTGGATTAGAAAACCCTAGTAAAGCCTTAGATACAAGAATAATTACATTAAAAACGTCCCTTATTTTTGGTGAGTATTGAGTATATCGGTTATCAAGAAAATACATCCCTTTCTGGATACGAGCAGGTAGAGGCGGATTTGGCACAGATTTATCCTAGGGGTAAAACCCAAAAACATCGCTTTGAGATAGACTCGAACGGGAACTGGTGCATGACAACAAGCCTTACTGCACTCTTGGTTATGAAACTTCCGGGGGATATGCTTTGGTAAGTTCACAAGTTTAGTATGAACCCTTATTAAGGGGGTAAAAATTCCCCTAAGAATATATGTTAGAATGTAGATCATGAAAAGCATATATTGAATGCTATAGACTCCTGAGTAAGGAAATAAAAGTTTATTTATAAGTCATTAAATTTTTTCTTTGGATTACCCTTTATGTGTTACCCATAACTTTCCTTTTATTCCAGCCAATGGCCGGTAATAGAAGGACTCAGGCTAACAACCATTGTGAAGAGCAGTGTGATGATTGTACTAATGAGATGCCCAATCCAATGGGAGCGGGAATCATGAACATTGTCATGCTTCCCTCTCAGATAACTCAAGTTTTTAATAGAAACACAGGTCAAGAGGAACATTCAACCCCCCTAGAAATAACAGGTCGCTATAGAGAGCTTCACGAGACAAATGCCTCCTACTTTTAGTGGATCATCCGATCCCACGATCGTTGAACAATGGATCAACTCCATTGAAAAGATATTCTCCATCCTCCAATGTTCTGAACATGAGAAGGTTCTCCTGGAAGATTATCAAATGGAGGGTGAATCTGGTCAATGGTGGATGTTGATCAAAAATATGAAGCCTGAGGAGAAGAACGAGGCGTTAAAATGGAAGGATTTCCGGAAGATTTTTTTTCGATAAATATTTTCTGTGAACCCTCTGGCTTATGATGGAAAGGGACTTCCTTTCCCTCAAGAAAAAAGATGAAGAATCTATTGGAGTGTATGAGGAAAACCTCACAAGGCTTGCATGATACACTTTCGGCTTTGTCGTTACCCACGAATTCATGGTTGACCGCTTCTTTGGTGGGCTTAAGCCTAGCTTGCGGAAAGCATTAGCGATCCGTGACTTCGACAGCTATGAGGAAATTGTCTGATGTTCCCTCAAGGTCAAAATGGAGATAGAAGATTCACAAGGGTATCATGGGGAAAAGAAGTGTAATGTGGACTTCAATGCTGGTGGTCCGATGGATAAATCCAACGGTGCTAAGAAGATCCAACACCCCACTTGCCAAAAGTGCAGAAAGAAGCACACTGGAAATTTCATTAAGGGGATAAGAAAATGCTTCAGGTGTGGAAGAGAAGGGCACATAGTTGTTAACTGTCGGCAAGAAAGACCCACGGCTGTGACGGAGGAGAGGAATGCTCCGTTCGAACCTCAACACGTTGTTCAATGCTAAAAATGATAAGAACTGGGTCATTTTGCAAATCAGTACCCTAATCCAAGGGTTTTAGGAGGGAACTATCAACCTCCAAGGAAGCAAGGAAGACATTTTTCCATCACTTCTGCTGAAGTGAACCCCAAAAACGAAGTGGGGAGAGGTACGCTAGTTATTCATTCATGAATAGCAAACATACTTTTTGATTCATGTTCTACGTATTCTTTTATATCTCTAATGTTTAGTAGAACAATCCCAGCACGACCACAAATCATGGAAGTGAAGATGTCGGTGAGTACGACAAATGGGGAAATAATTGCATCCCATTAGTATAAGTCCTCCCCTGTTATAATTTTTGGATTGAATTTCCCAGTGAACCTCATCATACTCCCTCTGGTGGAATTTGATGCAATTCGTGGCATGGATTGACTTTCTTTATATAGAGCCAATATAAATTGTTGGGAGAGGGAAATTACACTCTATATGGAGAATCTATCCCCGATTATTTACAAGTGTCAGGAGGAAGATGAATCTACTTTATCTCCATCATCTCAAGCATGGATATTACTGCCTTATGAGAACACGTATCTGGCTCAAATGATTGAGTCCAAGGAAGAAACCATCCTTGAAGAAATTCCTATTGTGAGGGAATTCGCTGAAGTGTTTCCCGAGGAACTACCTGGTCTTCCTCCAAGAGGAGATGTTGAGTTCTCAATTGAACTTATACCTGGGGAGCTACCAATATCCATGACTCCATATAGAATGGATATTTTAGAGCCTGAAGAGCTGAAAAAACTACTACCGGAGAATCTGGATAAAGGTTTTTTATGCCCAAGTGCTTCACCATGGGGTGCACCAGTCCTCTTTGTCAAGAAGAAGGATGTGTCAATGAGGAATTGCATATATTATTGTGAACATAACAAAATCATGAAAATGAAAAATTATCCTCTCCCAAGAATCAATGACTTGTTTGATCAGCTATGTGGAGCACAATACTTCTCCAAGGTGGATTTGCGGTCTGGATATTATCAAGTAAGGGTGAAGAAGGAAGATTTCCCCAATATTGCTTTTCGTACAAGGTACGGGAACTACGAATTCATAGTAATGCCTTTCGGACTCACCAATTCTCCAGAAATATTCATGGACTTGATGAATAGAGTCTTTAGAGATTACCTTGACAAATTTGTGGTAGTCTTCATAGATGATATTCTAATATACTCCAAAACCAAGGAGGATCATGAGGAGAATTTAAAAACTGTACTATAGACTTTTCACAATGAGAAGCTCTATGTAAAGTATAGAAAGTGTGAGTTATAGTTTAATGAGGTCTCATTCTTGGGTCATATCATCCCAAGCAATGGGATATCTGTAGAACCCTCCAAAACAGATGCAATTGAGGGATGGTTGAGGCCAACATCGGTAATGAATATCCGTAGCTCAATGGGGTTAGATGGATATTATCGACGATTTGTGAGAAATTTCTCACTTATGTCCAACCCATTTACCAAGATAACTCGAAAGGGAGTAAAGCTTTCTTGGAGTGATTAATGTGAAGAAAGATTCAAGGAGTTGAAAAGGAGGCTTATCACTACGCCCTTGCTCACTTTACCCACAAGTGGGGAACTTTTTGTTGTATTCAGTTATGCTTCAAAGAAGACCTATGGCTGTGTGCTGATGCATAAGGATAAAGTGATATCCTATTCCTCAAGGAAGTTGAAAATCCATTAGAGAAACTATCCAACGCATGATCTGGAGTTGGCAGCGGTGATCTTTGCCTTGAAAATCTGGCGGCATTATCTCTATAGGTATAAATGTGAGATATATACTGACCACAAGAGTCATAAATATATATTCACACAGAAAGAGCTTAATATGCGCCAAAAAATATGGATAAATATCATCAAGGATTATGACTGTTCAATCCATTACCACCCTGGGAAAGCGAGCAAGGTGGAAGATGCCCTAAGTAGAAAGGATTCAGAGATTCTATCAATGATGAGAATTGAGAAGGATCCAATCTTCTTAGACTTGATGAAAATGGACATGTGAATCATAGAGAAGGGAACATCATTAATAATTTCACAAATGATTGCGAAACCGTCTCTTTTAAAAAGTTTAAAGGATGCTCAAAAGGATGATTTAGGAATTCAAGAAAAAGTGGAAGATATCAAAAAAGGGAAATCCTAGGATATTAATGTTAATGAAGAAGGAATTGTGCGGTTTGGGAAATGAATATGTGTTCCTTCATGTCTGGAGATGAAGAAGGATCTTTTGGATGATGCACATAGTTCAAATTTCTCTATTCACCCAGGGAGAACAATGATGTATCGAGATCTCTGAGAAAACATTTGGTGGGATAATATGAAGAAGGAGATAACTGAATATACTTCAATGTGCCAGGTGTGTCAGCAAGTGAAGGCAGAGAGGAATAAGTCTAAGGGGATGATGCAACCATTGCCCATACCAGAATGGAAATGGGAGAACATCACCATGGACTTTGACACCAGACTTCCATGGACATCCAAAAGCAATAATGCAATCTCGGTTGTTGTGGATTGTCTTACAAAGACTACACACTTCATTTCTATTCGGGAGGATTTATATTTAGATCAACTGGCACAGATATATATCAGGGAAGTTGTAAGGTTTCATGGAGTACCACTATCTATTGTGTCTGACAGAGATCCAAGATTCACCTCTATGTTTTGGAAGAGTCTTCAACATTCTCTGAATACTGAACGGAACATCATTATGGCCTATCATCCTCAAACTAATGGCCAATCTGAGCAGACTATCCGAACACTTGAGGATATGTTGAGAGCATTCTCAATGGACCTTAAAGGAGGATTTGATCAACATCTTCCTCTGGTTGAGTTCTCTTATAATAAAAGTTTCCACATGAGCATCCAAATGGCACCATATGAAGCCCTGTAAGGGAAAAGGTGGAGAACACTGGCATGTTGGGATGAGGTTGGTGAATGTAAGCTACTTAGACCAGAAATAGTCGAGGAAATGGTGGAGAAGGTGAAAACCATTCTGCAGTATATCAAGGCATCCTAGATTCGACAGAAGAGTTATGAAGATAATCGTCGACGATACCTGGAGTTAAAAGTCAGAGACATGGTTTTCCTACACATATCTCCATGGAAGAAAGTCATGAGGTTTGGAATGAAAGGGAAGTTAAGTCCAAGGTACATTGGCCACTTCTAGATTCTTGACCGTGTCGGGGATTTGCCCTATCGACTAGCACTTCTGCCTACTATGGCCAAAGTACATGATTTCTTTCATGTACCCCTCTTATGGAAGTACATACCAGACCCTTCACATGTACTCTCTTCTGAGGTGGTACAATTAGAAGAAAATCATTCTTATGAGGAGAAACCAGTGAAGATCTTGGATCGTAGAGAAAAAGTTCAACGAAATAAGACAATTCCCCTCGTCAAGGTGTTGTGGAGAAACATGAAGTTTGAAGAAGCGACTTGGGAATCAGAGGATATGATGAACCTGAGTTACCCACATTTGTTTTAGTGTGGGAAAAGGAAAATTTCGAGGGCAAAATTTCTTAAGGGGGGGATATTGTAATGACCCAAAGTTTCATTAATAGAAATCCCTCTTGATCTAATTTAATGTCTCTTTATGTTTATATAAAATGTCAACTTCATTAGTTTTATATTAAGAATTTTGACCATTTCTTATATAGTTGTTGAACAGTGATCACCTAATTAGTATAAATATAAGACTTTAACAAATCCAATTTACTCAAAAAAAGGAAGCGATGGCCTCATCCAGTAGAATTTCCCCATACGAAGCCCATTTTTCAGATCTCGGAAATGAGGTGGCCTCTTTGGGCTTCTCCCTTGACCATGCCCAGGCTGAGCTTCATGATGTCAATCTCGAACATGAACGTCTATGGGAAAAGTGGAAGTTGGTTGAAATTACCACTCGAGCGATGTTATCCGAGTCACCCCTGGAGTATGTCACCATCGCACACCTTACCCTTAGGTATTATGCAGCTGTTTTAAGGGGTTATGTAACAAATAAGTAGTACTATGTTCATGTACATTATTTTTGTATATAATAATGAATATAATTTCTAGTCATTTTTGATACATTGTAGATAGTTTTTAAAGTACAAATGGTGTTTTTAGTTATAATTTAATTAAGAAATCTATTTTATTAAATTAAGGTATTTTTGAATTAAATAGTATTTTAATAAATTAATATTATTATTAATAAATTATTTTTTTATTAAATATAAATGATCTTATAATTTTATGAATGAAATTAAAATTTTTATTAAGAATTGAACGCTATTTTTGACAAAACCCGTGAATTTTTTATAAATGTCTGTTTTTATTTTAAAAGTGAAAATTAGCATATTTAGAAAATTATTTAGATAAAATAAATTTTATTTCTGGAATCAGGATGTCGAAATTATCCAATGGTGAATTTTTCATAATGTTCTGAGATAGTCAAATTTTTGGGTAAAAATTAAATACCGTTTAAATATATAATGTGATTTATGACATCATAATGACCCAATAGTTACGTAATAAAATACTATAATCTTTATGTTCGTCCAATATATGATTTAACATTAAAATAATGTGATTTTTTGTTTGTTTGACTTACTTTTAAAAGCATTAATGGACCCCTCAAGACATATTCAACACTTTTCCTTTTTAAATTAATTTCCATTGGAGTGTGACTCACCTCCACATAAGCAACCATATTATTTTATGAAGTTCATACATTGGAAATATAAAATATTCTTTTCCTCTTCCCTTTTCAAAAAACAATGGGCAGAAACCATGGGATGGTTTGTGTTTTGGAATAATTTAATAAAAGGGGTCCCAAACCTAAATAATAAAGAATTCCCTCACCTTTCCTATATAAACCCACCCAAGATTCCACTTCATCCACACTAAATGCCTTTTGAGATCATACAAACTCTGCCCTACTTTCTCTAGAATCCTCCCAAGGTGACCCAAGCTCCCAAGAAGCCTCTCACAATTCTCTCTCTAGCCTTGGGAAGTACACTTTCAAATAAGGGTTTTTTCTTCCTTTCTCATTTTTTTCCAATTTTCATTAAGTTGTTTTTACCTTTTAATTTCAATTATAAATGTTGGGTTATGGTTTCGAACCTCGCTCATACTTCCTTATTTATGTTTGAATGATGGGAGACACTTTCTCTCTCATTAAATGTCTGCCATGTACACCATTTACTGTGCCAAAATTCTGAAAGAACTTCTCTCTCCTCTTTTACATTCAAGAAATACTTTTGTATCATGAATCTAAATTCCACTACAATTATTGGGGCATGTATCTATATGACCTACATACTGTCCATTACATGTAAATATTATGAGGAACCCATTTCTCTCTCATCAACCATTTTAATTAAGTCTTATGTTATGCCGTTACGCTGCCGAAATCGCACCGATTTTCTAAGCCAATGTCATTGTGTAGTGAATACAATGCCCATTTCTCCATCAAGGATATTCACCTTTATGCACATTTAATTATTGATTATAAAGTTTCATGTATGAATTCCACATTCCTTTAAGGTGGAGTAAATTATTATGTTTTATGAATCCGTGTTTTGTAATCCACGTGACACACTTATGCATGAAATGAAATGTTTAAGAACGGTGCGCCCTTATAGAGCTCTAATGCATTGGGTAACGTATAGTATCATGATATGTCATGTGCAATGAGTGTTGACTCATAATAAATCAAGTGCAATGAGGGTTTACTCGTGCTTTATGTGCAATGAGGATTTACTCATTCTCTATGTGCAATGAGTCTTGGCTCATGCTAATTCCCTGTTAAGTGTTGTTGCCACATTTCCATGTTATGATAATCATGCTTTATCATGCCTTTATGTTCATGGTTCTTTTATGGTCTATTGATATGCGTATTGTCTAACATGTATTGTACTTATCATGTTATTCCATGTGTACTCCCATACTGGGCTTTATATCTCACTCTTTTCTTATGCATGTCCTCAGGTTATCCCATGCAATGCTAAGTACGAGGGAATATCTGGTCATGTAAAGGAATTTTTCAATAAAGATGTTGTATTTAATGTTTAATGTTTAATGTAATGATCCTAAGCCCCAAAGACACTAAACCTCTCGATCTTCTTGTTGAATCAATTGAAGTTTTATGTAATAAATCATGTTTATGTTTGTAATAAAAGCAGGGTTGTCATATAATCTTCCCCAATCAGTAAGAACACATGACGTGAAACCTTGAACCACATGTCATGTAACTCAGTTTTCCAAAATGTAAAACCTTAAAAATGCCTCAAACCCCCATTTTTCACCCCCCAAATCAAAATATCAGGCCACAAGGGGTCAAAAGAAATCATATAAGGGGTTCAAAATATGAATGAAATAAATATAATTAGGCTTATGGTAAATATTAAAAATGGAGAAACTTCTGGTAGAAACCACCAAGGATTCACTCAAATATATGGCCCATGGTTGTTACACGTCAATCCAACACGTCGAGAGCTTCACAACGGTACCTCTATTCCTTCCAATTTTTATTTATATCTCCCTGTCCCTTTATTATATACTGGTAATGTTGTTTTGGATGATCCCATCCTAGGAATGAACTAGAATCTAAAGGGAATAATGAAAGAAAAGAAAAGAAGGAAAAAAGAAAAGAAAAAGGAAAGAAAAGAAAAGAAATGAAAATGGGGATCGGGTTGGCCCTAGTGCCCAATTCGATTTCATGCCATGCCCAGAATATGTTCCTCATTTTGGACTCAATAGAGAAGACACAATCTCAATCTGATGAACCATTTAAAAGATATCTCCAAATGAAACTATGAAAATAAATTAATATTTATTTTATTAAATATTAATTATTTTAATATTATTCATACAGCTTGGATTTCTACAAAAAATTTGTCCTGGGGAAAACACCATATTTCAAGACCAATGGAGTGATCATAAAAATTATTCATCGTTGTCTTATGGGGTAAAAAGAACATTTTAACTTTTATAATCCTTTGAAAGTAAAAAATTCAAAATTCTACTCATAATTATTGCCTGAATAAACCCGAGTCCTTGAAAACTCCCCCCCATAATCCATGTCACCCAAAATAATCCTGGTGGTAAGACTACAAAACATACGCTCAAACCAAGAATCTATACAACCAAACTATTTGGATTTTCCAACAACCAGCCTCATATCGTTTACAACTGTCTCTTTCAAGAAAGATGTTTAACTGCGAACATTCCGGTACTACCTTCCATAGGAATACCCTTATCATTATCTCCAACACCAAACCTTGAGGTCAATAGCCCATGTAAACCCCCAAAGTTCAACCTAAAATAAGGTTTACCACCCTCAAATGGCCAATGGTTCACTCCCCACCATATTTCTAACCTTACACCACTCCTCAAGCGCAACCTCAATAGGTTTTCTTCCCTAACAAGGGAGAGACATTTGAAATGAAAAGGATCTGAGCATAAGGTATATTCTCTCTCAAAATACTCAAGATGAAATAAAGATAGACCATTATTGTCTCCAATTAATAGTACACAATGATTCCACCTAAGGGAGTGTATAGATCTTTAGAGCCACACTCACCATCATGTTAGTAACCTAACAATGATTTATCCATGGGAAAAAATCTTATGGTACCCATCCATTCTCAACATCACCTCTTCCATGGAGGGACATTTTTCATTTTAATTACAAATCCCCAGAAACTACTCTTACATAAATTCATGAAACCATCGTTCCTTCTCTCACACCCAACCAGTCACTGATTTATAATTTAATGGAACTATGCTCAACAAGTATATACCTTTATCACCTGAATCATGATCCAACAATCCATCCATTACAATGATAAGTTGACCGTGCTACACAAAACATCAGTTTTATTAAGTCAGAAGCTCTGTTTGAACTCATCTTCAAAATCCATCACCTCACAAGTGCTGAAATTTATTTCATGACTTCCCATCAAACAACATTGTTCCAGTCACAAGCATCTACCCACGCTCAGACTACATTTGTAGTAGCAGACACACTTTTTGACTGGTCCAGTATCCTAATTAGTCCTTCCCATAAAATCTAATCTTGACACCAATCCACGTGAGATTTTTGTGAAAATATGAATGAATATACATGCCTATGAAGAAAAACTCTATCACTTATAGTGAATTGATCTTAAAACAAGCATAAAATCATGATCAATACCTAAAAGGACATCTAAAAGAAATGTCCAACCTCCCTCATGTAGGTTAATATCATAAAAATAGATGTCAACCTACAAGAGTATAAGTAAAAACTATGGGAATCTAGGTCTCCCAACTATCCCTATAGAATAATTCTCACAACTAGGTCACAAGATCAAACTACCAAGCCCAAAATATGGAACCTCTATAAATTAGGTAAACATTACAATGAACTATAAGTGTAAAAACTGAAAACATGGCCTACAAGGGACCTGATCCTCTTTGAGAATCCTTATAAGGAACTAATCCCTAGAGTTCATGATATTAATGCCTAAAAAGAGACTAAACCGACTCCCAAGGGGCATCTGTATAAGGTAATACCCCCTGAAGGGCTAGTTCACAAAGAAAATTCCCAGTATCCATCATCATAATACTTAGAGATCTGAAAAGATAACCATAACCTAAGAAACACCACCCTATTAGTGGTACAACATAGGGGCATCTCGTGCCATATCAACCAAATAGGGTCACTACACCTCCCGTGCATGGGGAATGACTCATCAACCAAAAAAACAATACCTAAATTTCAATCCACAAAACCAACCATAAGAATGAATTTTATACATATAAGTATTCCCAATCAAATAGGCCTTAGTAATCAGTTAAAATCACAAACTAGAAATCCTATATGTTGTAAATCCTACATGCCAAAGATGATGCATGAGATACCTCTTTTCATTATCTTCAAAGAGTCAAAATATATCCCTGACCACATTCAAATTTCCAAGATCCATAAATACATAATAAATCCTATCATTGAGACAACATTTTCATTGATCAAGAAAAAATTCATATATAATCATAACACCGCAGATCAAAATAACAATCCCATACCATGGAAATGAAGGCTTCTTACCAAAATAAGTGTTCTTGATGCTTTGTTCTGATATCCATCACAAGCTCTGACACATTCCTAATACTTTTATCTACCTTATCTCAAATAGGAAATATTGGGAAATGAACAGCTCGGATACCACTTTGTAATGTCACATCCCAAATGCCACTAAAAACGGTGCCCCGATCCGGTGGGTTATGAGACCTCAAGTGTGCCTCCCTGTACGCCATAGGTTTCCGTATAGCAGTGAGGGCCTTGAGTGTGATAGTGGGAAGACAATTTCCCCATATCAGAGTAAGAAAATAGAATAAATAGCTATGTTTCCTACACTAATGTAAATAAATAGAGTTCAGATATATTAAATAAAGTGAAATAGAACATGCTATAATAATAAATGAAAATTATATAAAATCCTGAATAGTTATGTCATATATACAACATTGGTCACCCACTAGTATGACCATATAGATACATAAAAGAAAATGAAACAAAATTACAAGGCTCTATAACTAACTCTGATCTAGACCACATACCGAGTTTCCAGACACTATAGAACTTTACCTACCTAATTAAGAATCACATGATCATATTCACTTGATCATGCGACATTGTGCCTCATCCCTGCCCACCATGAAAACCATGACCAACTTAAAAAAGAAGTCATAAGATCTACATGTACATATAGGTTCATGTTCTAGGATGAGAAATAATCTCAGTAGGCCACACCAATGAGAAACCTATAAGATACACTACTATAAGTGTGTGAAAAATCAAAGTACTCAGTGTAGCTAAGAAACAACTAAAAAGGGAAAGTAAAACCAGAACGTGAAACCAGTGTCAAACTCAGGTCCTTAATCCCTGCCACCATGGATGTCCACACACACACACACACATGTCTATGTATACATGTATAGTCACATACCCATACATATATATATATATATATATATGAATATTCATGAGTATGTAAATCAAATAACATAAAACCAACCAACATCCAATTGTTGGGTCTGTAATCCTGAACGCTTGGACATCCTGTGTAAGGTCATTGAGCTGGATGTCATACCACTCAAGTCATGTATCAATAATATAATCTTTGGGTTTTTAATCCAAATCAGCATATACCTTCTTCAACCAATGCCTGAAATACCTCTAAGAAAGCTATTTTTCTATAAGGGGATACTCATCCTACACCTAGGCTCGCCCGTACTCGCCTCCAATCACTGTAATGAAGGATACATTATATTCAAATTCAATCATATAAAAGGTTACTTCAACACACTATGTCATATGATGAGTAATCACATGTTAGACCCCAATGTTTTGATCCAGGGTATAATGACCAAGGTATCCTCTACCGCAATAAAATAGCCTATAAGTCCATCTGAGGAATTCCTATGACATGAATCCAGGTGTCAGTAAAGGCATACAAGTCATCAGCCTTATGAATCTTTCCTAGAAATTCATACAATGGGAATCCATGTATCACTCGAGGAATAAAATTCATAACTCTTTGAGTTAATCTAAGGTATTCCTATAATAGGAGTCCAAGAATCACTCAATGCATACAATTTATCAGCCCTATAAGTATTTCTAAGAAATTTCTACAACGGGAATCCAAGTATCACTCAGGGTATACAAGACATCATCCCCATGAGTCCTTCCAAGGAATTTATACAATGGGAATCCAAGAATCACTCAATCCATACAAGTCATCAACTATATGAGTCCATCCAAGGCATTTCTACAATGGAAATAAAAGTTTCACCCAAGGCATACAAGTCATCAGCATAATCCATCAGTCAAGGAGAGTGTAATCATCCTTTATAGACCACAAGTCGAGTATAGGGTAATCATCCATCAAAAACACTGGGTTCAGGAGAGTGTAATCATCCTCTATAGTAGACATGTCGAGGAGATCATTATATTACTCATCACTCTGGAATGTGTAATCATCCACGAGTATCATTACTAGGGATTCCATGCCCATATATCATAGTTACAGGATCAATGACCAAATACCAGAAACATATCTAGACATCCCAATGGTTTAATAATGAAAATATATAGGCTCAAATGAGAGATCATATGTATTAACTATAGGTATTCAACACATATATGAAATAACATGGCTCAGAAGTCGGATACTAGGAAAGAACATTTGGGCATCCCAAAGAGAAAGAATGATGCCTCATGACAAGATCAATAGCCACCAACTAGGAAGAACCCTGGGTAAACATTTTTGTATCAACAGTAAAAAAGTAAAATAATACAAAATAGAGTGAAGGTAGTCGAATGCCAAAACCCCACTCTATAGCCACAACCTCGTGCACTTACATGTTCGATAAAGATTCTAAGGTGACACACACTACCATCTCTACCCAAACCCGAAATACTACCTTAGGGTCGGTCAAAAATGGGTAACCCATTGGGTCCCTCATGTAAAAAACTAAAAAGGCATACCACTTGGGATCCTCGAGGTCTAAAAACAATCGAAGGCATCCTACTTTAGATCCTCGAGTTCTAAACCAAAGTGAAGGCGTCCTAATTAGAATGTATAGCTGAAAAGGTAAAATGAGGAATCCTAGTTGGGATCCTCAAATGGTATGCAAGACAAAGGAATCCTATATAATATCCCCAGAAAAACCAAAATAAGGGGATCATATAAGGGAATCCCAAGATCATTTCATAAGAAAAACAATCCCTCAAGGGATCCTTAGAACAACACAGTTATAGGGATCATACAAGGGACCACTGATAACAACTAGTCTCAAAACCTCATAGACCATATGGAAACATCTCACAAGGAATATATCCTCAGAATTTATTATCCACGGTATATGTCAATAGAGATAACTGATGGATCATCATTGAATAGGAATCACTCTCAAGAGACTGAAAAAACAAGCACTGGAGGAGGAACTATCTGTTCATGAATGGAATGAAATGCCACTCAGGAGTTATCAAAACACCACATAGTTTTTACCAAGGGTATCTATACAAAAAGATACTTATAATGGACTAATAATGGGTCTAATTCTGACTCCTGGGTGAAAAGATATGAAAAACCCAAGAAGGGATGCAAGGGGGAAGTAAATAGAAAGTCCTTAAGGGTACATGGAATAAACCCCTGAAATTCTACTTGGGAATGTACTCATGCTATCCTAAGAATCTAAACACCCTAGGTATAGGTCATGTACCCAACAAAGGGAACCTTCCCATGTCCCTCAAATGGAATGTCCTTTTACCTTTCCCGTATGTTTACTTCTACATGGCGTGCATCCCACATAGGGCATGGTTGTGTACTCTACACGGCTGTGTGCCCCTACACGGGAAAACCAAGTTGAGTACTCGACTAAATGGTTGAGACCCGATACATGGTGTGTAAAACCTTGTACATGGTGTGTGCATCAAAAACAAAATCTTCCCCTTATGTTAATAACAAAAGTTATGTAATCTTGAACCACATGCTATGTAGCATGGTTTTCCCAAATGAAAAACCTTCAAAACACCTGAAACACCTATTATCACCCCCAAATCAAAAGATTAGGCCCCAAGGGTCCATAAGAATGAATAAAAGGGGTTCAAAATAAAAAAAATGAATCTATGGGGGGGGGGGGGTTCGTAAATAATAAAAATTTCCAACCTTTAGTTGGAAACCGTCGAATCTTATCTCAAATCCATAGTAAATAGTTGTCCCAAGACGATTTTACGCATTCAGAACTCCATGATAGTACCTCTCTTCCTCTCTATCTCTCATTCTCTCTACCTATCCCTATTTTATCTATAGGATGATATGTAAATTAGGATACACTAATGGGCATGCGTGAGAATCCATATGTAAGAAAAAAAGAAGGGAAAAGAAGAAGAAAAGAAAATGAAAAGTAAAGAAAATAAAAGAAAATGGGTATCAGGATAGCCCAAATGCACAACTTGGGTTTATGCCTAAACTAGCATAAAATTACCATTCCAGACTCAATGGTGAATATATTATCTCAATATGATGCTCCATTTTATAGAAATGATTGAAAGAACTTACCTGAATAAATTAATATTTATTTTATTAAATATTAATTATTCCGTGAAAATTATAATGGCTTGGATTTCTACCAAAAACATGGCCTAGGGTAAATACCCTATTCAGGGATCAAAATAGTGGTAATAAAAAATATTCTGGGTCATATTCTATGATAAAAAACTATTTTACCCCTTATAAGCATCTGATATCAAATATTCAACTTTCTGGTAAAAATTGCAGTTCGAATAAACAGTAGTTCTTAATGGTCACATAGTCATTCATTGAACCCATAATCCCTCATGAACACAACAATGTAATACCATTCTAACTAATCATAATCATTTTTATATCCACCTAAACCATAATGTTATACCCCATAATATTTTTATTAATATCATCCACTATCTCCATATCAATTCCTATCATCACTTTTATACTCCTCCCCTAAATGAAATGGTGCTTCTCCTCTAAGACTAGCCTTGGTATCTAATGGCTGAGCCTCTTATTTAAAAGACGCATGAAAAGACTCTAAGAAATGTTTCACAAACATAATGGCTTATATTGGTTGGAAATTGTTTATTCTTTCACATTGTAAATGAGTACCACAATGGACACACACACTTCCCTATTAAGTGGTCCCCCTTAAAAAACCATTCACATATTCTTTGACTAATACTTTGGTGATATACCATGTAGTTATAGAGAACAATCCCATTAAACTATCCATACTAGATGTGGTATCCAATTTTAGGCTATCCACTACATCTTTGTTCTCCTCATCGTATAACACTACTTCAAAAAATTCATTGTCCCTATCCTCCGCTGACCAATTAATTCAGTATAAGGGGTTTTCCTCCCGTCAATCCAAATCCATACTTCCTCCATTTTGACCACCCCTTCATTTAAGAAAACCCTAAAAATGATACAAAGATAACTTCCCTTCCACTTCATCCTCTAGGGAATAAGACCCATCCTCATGTTTAATGTTCTGTCTCCGAAAAACCCTCTCATTCACACACACCTAAAAATAATCATGTTCTTTCCCCTTCCTAATCCATTTTCCCATGATTTCTCTCAAAACTCCCTTTCAATTTCTAGAAGTGTATCCAACATTTTATCTTGTTTGGAAACTATGTTGAAAAACATATTGTCAACCCAATATCGTTGAATCCTCTCATCCATACTCCCAATATCCACTTTGATCAACTCCAAATTAGCCTCAGATTCTGTCATAGAATAATTCAACTACATCATGTCCCTTTTAAATTTTTTTAAACGTTTGGATAACCCCTCCCAGGACATCACCACATCTATTTTCTACCCTAATGTTATCACCATATTTATGAAACATTTAGAATGAGACTAGTTTCTAGAGAATAGAAAATGGGTTTTCCTACAATACCCCCTCTTGGGTTTCACCAAAATGGGAGGCTAATCTGAAATCACCCATGGGAGATGAATTATAGAGGCTTTAAGAAATGAATCAGTACATTTCAAGTTAGAGAGACACTAGTTAAGCCTACCCATAACCTATGATTTCCACATAATTTTTTTCACCTAGTGAACCTTCTCCCCAAGAATCCCATATCCAAAATTCAATTGGAAGATATAAAATTTATAAAATACTGAATAAATATTCTAGTGAAACTGTCTACACATATTTTTTAATAAATTTCATGAAGCATCTTAAATTCACCTAAAATTAACAAAAACAATCCACCATGATGGAAGACTGATAGTTGAATCTATAAATATACTCTATCCAAGATGTTTCATTTATCATAAATGAAAGTGAAGATAAATTACACACATCTGTTACTTACCTTCAATGGAACATGTTATTTCAATGAATTCAAAAAAGTCAATGAAACATTTAAATTCCCAAAAAAACCAAATATAAACGTTTCTTAGACTTCCATTCATGCGGTTTGAGAACCCCATACTTCACTAAAAATAATTGACATGATCTATATTTTGTGTTTTTTTTAAAACAACCAAAACAAAATCATATTGAAACCACATTTTATTAATGACGAAGGAACTATTTTCATGATAACCAAAATCCATGACATTCTAAATTAGAATAGAAGTCATAAATAATCATTATTTATGGCCTTGGTACCAGTAGTTTTACCTGAATTTACTGTGGAACTGTTACCCCTATATTTTCTAGACATAGCATGAGTAAGGAAACAAATCTTAACCATATATGATAATAAAGGTGTAAACCTATCCTCCATGGGGTTTGTGGATGAATGAACCTCCATAAGATCTTCTGAAACCTTTCACATCATGAACCTATTGGGATATAACACATGAGTGAAATGATATGGTGGAGGGACCCCCACGTGATATTGATGAACCCATTTCACACTCACTAAAAAAACCATGGTCTGTGATCGTTTATGTACCTGGTTTTTTATTGAGAAAAAGGATCATCTCATATGGAGACATGGAAGAAGGTGAATGACCCCCCAAAAGGTTTGATGATATTTCCCCATCACCTACTAGGTTGGAAACTTCCACAATTGAATAAGAAAACCTTTTAATAGGTGGGACCACAAGTGATAGGGTCACCCTAGGTGAACCATATTTGATATAGGGTAAAAGAACACATAAAAAAGACTAAAAATATTAAATATTCTTGGTTTTGAGATCCTGACTATTGTATCTTAATGTGAATCTAATAACAAAATAGATTGAATAGGGAGTCCCACTAGAGAAACAAGAAGTGTAGGATTCAAATTTGGAATCTCAAAATCATGTTTTAAACCATGATTACAACCCATAGGGGGGATATGAGCCATAGAAGGAATCAAGATCGGAAGACTACACTCTGGAAAATCCCCCATAGCCTTCCCTAGAAGTCAAATCTTATCCTTATGCAAGGACCCATCACCGACTTTATCACGTTGATAAAAATATTTAATATTATCAAAACATCCAATGAATACCACTACAACTGAAAATCCACAGAAACCCTTGGAGAATCATAGTAGAAAACATGATGTCGACAGGAAAATCCATCATCATCCCTTATCAAAACCCTTGATGGAAACATCACCACTTGTTCTACCTCAACACACATGAAAAGAGATGATGTCGACAGAAAACACTTCATGTCATCATCCGAGTATAGTAATTAACCCAACATATAACCCATTTCATGAGGAATGGAAAAATTATGAAGTGGAATCAACGTCCTAGGTAACCTAACCCACACAAACACTAAGCACAACTCTTTATTATAATGAGTCTCCTAAGAACAATGAGAAAATGATAAATTTCTTTCTTCGTAACAAAAAATATTCCCTAGAACAAGCCCTCAAAAAATTTATTTTAGAGAATAGATGAATATAAAAATCCGATCTGGAGAGAGAAAACATTGTAGCCAAATGGCCGAGACCACATGAACCCACAAAATCCCATATGAACGGAATATATAACTTCTCCTAACTAAACATAGACACCAGAAACAAAAAATCAAATACCACATCTTCTAAATGTTCTTCAACCAATAGACCCCCCATCAAACAACCTTCCACCTGATACACATAACGTAGAGAAAAAAATGGATGGATTTCTTAGTAAACACCATCTCATAGAATCCATATAAGGCAACATAAGCACCTCCTCAAATGAACAAACTCCCACACCCCCTTCACCTTCAGTAGTGTTCATTGAAAATGATGGATACAATATAGGAAGAGGTGATCCATCACCGAATAACATCGATGATTACTTGTATGGTGAATAAAATTACTGAACAATGGCCAAAAATATGTTTTTAATCCCATGATCATGAGGTGCATTCTATTCATTTGAAATATCCATCAAGTGCACCAAAAATTACATAATGTCATCAATAAAATTGTAAATAATATATATTTAAACCAATTTCATAAACATTATTAATCCCAAATAGAAAATATTTTATGAACACCCACATTAAAAACTCCTAAAATACACTCAATATTATAAAAAACTACCAATTTAATCAATCAAAGAAACCATAAATTACATTCCATAATCATGAAATAACAAAAAAATCATAAACCCACATCTTTAGATTAAAATCCATCAATGGAAGAAAAAAATCCATTTAATAATCTTCTACAAAAGTGAGGAGGAATATCTAAGATATTGAGTAATTTCACCGTGTATTGGTGAAATCACATTCAAAATCCATACTCTCCCATATAATGGGTACAAAAAATGGTAAACTAAAAGTAGAAAATGATACAAATTTTTTACCTTTCTATGGTCATGTAAAACTCAAATTAGTAGCCACATATCTTGGGGATATGTCAAAGGAAAAGGAAGGCTAAAAAATAATCTTCTCTAGGGGTTTCGTTATTCCTTGAAAAATAATGAAAAATGGGATCTTAGTTGATATGAAGAAATGGTATGAAAAGATCACAAATACTCCTATTAAATAACAATCTTGATCCTACTAGGTATCTAATATAATTTGATTTAATACCTAGTGGAAACCCAATAGGTACAATCCCACTAGAATTTCCATAGAGTAACCCGTGTTAAGTAATTGAGTACTTTGTTTACCCACTTGTTACCACAAACCAAAAGAAATAAAATTAAAAATTAAAAAAAAAAATCAAAACCTAGGTAATAATTATAACATCTCTATATAAACATTCAAAACATATTAAAAATATGTAATCATTACACTTCTCAATGAATTAAATAAATTTAAACATTCCCTCTCATGTATTATAGTCATTCCCAAAATTTATACCCAATTTAACAATAAATTAATTTACCATGACATTGTTAATTATATTAGTCATGTCTTGGAGGTATGTTTCACTAAACATCCCATGATTCTTTTTTTGATCACTCTATATATCCTTTATCTTTCAATATTTGAAAACTATGTAGGAAATAAATATCCACACCAAACATCATATCCATCCATTCTATATCAATCATAAACCATTTTCCAATTCTATAAAACCATTATAATTCCAGGAATACATTTTTATGTAAACAGTTTTATTTATTGGTATTAACTATTTGGGATTTTTTATAGAAAACTCACATCATAGTGAAGGAACCTGTGTCTTGGTTGGGTGCATTGTAGTGTGTTCCTTATATGATAATTCATGCTGACTAAGATTTTGACCACATAAAAAATTATAATCACAAAATCATTTATTTATATTATAAATTGTTATATTCATTAGTTATAAAACATTTAAAATTTTTATGGTTTCATCATGAATGGTTGAATGTTAATGTTTATTTTCAATGTGGAATTTTTTCTGAAAAGTTTATGGATTTTAAATGAAAATATGAGGACTAATTATGAGATTTTTATTATTTAATGAGGGTCCATGGAGGATAATAAATACCTCCCAAAATATGACATGGTATAAATAATTCATTCGTTGAATATGTATTGAACTAAAGATAATAATTATTTTCAAATTGTAATAGTATTATTTAAATAGACATTGAAATGAAGAGGAATATTTCACAAGAATTAGCGGACTCATAAAAGAAAATTGATACCCAATGAGACAATGTTCCCTTGATAACTTCATTGTAGTATTAATTAATAATAGTGATGACTAAAAAAGGTTCAATATCATCAAAAAAGATATATTTTCATCATTCATGTCTTATTCAATAGAAATATATGGATTAATCATGTGTAAAAAGGTTACTAATGGTTATTTTGGGATATATTTAGATAATGGATGTCATGAATAAAATGTAATAGTGGTATGATAGTCAATTTTATTATGACTTGATTAGAGTTTAATTGATTAATAATCTATAAAAATGAGTTTTCTAAAAACCAGTTATGAGGTTCATTAAAAATGGTAATGGTTTATGAAAATTCATCAAACCACTATAGGTTTTATGAAACAGAACATGATAAATGTTTAAAATAATAAAATGATTCCTTGTTTTTCTAAAAATAGTCATTGATTTTTTTATTAAGATATAGAATCATATATTAAAATTTAACATCAATTTTTTTGGAAAAAAATCGACTTGTGTTGTATGAGAATGTTATTTCCATAAAAAACCATGACATCCTTGAACAAAAAAACATCAGGGTTTCAAAATTATATATTCTAAAGGTTCATTCCAAAATAGATTCACCTATAAAACAACCTAATGTTTCTTCAAACAATGGTATTCACTTTTGAATAACCTAAACACAATTTATAGTAAAAATATACATGGTTTTTTATTTTATTTAGAAAAATTACCTTTATCAAACCATATAAAATCTAAAGTTTCTTTAAACAATACCAAAAAATTCGTATCTTATATAAATTATTAATGTATATTTAGAAATTTTACTAAATGATAAGTTGTTTATAAATTATATAATAATATAAAAAATAATGTAATTTATATTAATTTATGATATTTTCATAAATAATAATATGGAATATCCTTATGCAAATGTATTAATTTTTAATTTATCTAAACCATGTAAAAATTATTTCTAGTGTATTTTATTGAAGTTTGAATTAATATTTAATTTATTATATTTAATTTATTTAAAACAAATTAAATCTAAAATGTTTATATTGAATCTAAATCCATTATTATTTGTATATATATCATAAATTTGAAATAGAAAAAAATTCATATATAACTCCTTGTAAAATAAAAATATGAAAAATCCATATTAAAATAAATATGAAACATTCATGTTCACTTATATAATGTTAAAATATTCTATCGTAATTATAAATTTTTTATAATTTTTTATTTATCAAATGTCCATAATATATTATCTTAGGTACAAATTTATTCCTTTAACATGTATTATGTTTATTACATAGATTTTGAAATCTATGAATAAAAAATGATTATATTCTGAATGAATTTATGATTTACTTTATAATGTAAAAATAATTACTTTAAAGTTAATTGAAATCATATATGGAGTTGCATGAAATATAAAATATAATATTTAGTTATGTTCAACTAATTATATGATTTGTTTATATGCTATGTACTCAACAATAATGTCAAGTAATGATTTATTAATAAAATATGTTAACATTGTATTCGAATCCCAGAATTTCATGAGTATTAATTAAATAACGTTTGTATTATTATTAAAAGGGAAAAAAAATTATACATGTTATGAAAAAATATCTTTAGAATCAATCTACTGATTAATCATGTCAAGATGATAACATTTATTATTTAATAAATAATAATGACTAATTTGATGTTTTTTATATTGAAACTCATTTCTATGGATCCCAAAAATCAAAAATAGTGTGGTAATATTGATCATTTTAGGGTGATAAAAGAACCTGAAAATATATATCAAAAATAATAGAAATATGAGATTTATGATGTTTATAATGAAATTATTCAGTGTAGGATAGTTCAGTGTAGTTCTATATTAACTCATGTTCACAATAGTATTTGATATGGTAATAATATGGGGACACTAAGATCACTACCCAGTCGTGATTTGTCTATCTATTGCATTATGAAATCACATTCCAAAATGTTTTGATAGTTAATTGTGAATTAAAACATTAATTAATCTATTAATATTTTACTTTACATCATGAAAATATTGGCTATTGTTAAGAAACATTAGGGATATCCAACCACAGTTTTTATGATGATGGTAAAAAAGGTAAATGGTAATATATTTGGATAAAAGGAAAATAAGAGAGGTCTTGGAGATTCTGCAGACATTGTAAATCCATTGGAAGATAAATTTATCAAAATACTTAACGGGGAATATGAGCATCCCTTGAGAGTCCACCTCAAGTATCAATGTTATATATATAAATTATTCTTTATGAATTATATATGATACCAACTATATATTAAATAAATGTTGTAAATATATAGAGTGACTCAAAACAAAACAATCATTGATATAGCTAACATGTGGTATACAATCCAATGATGAAAATAATGGTTTTTTCATCAAGATTTGAATATAATAGATTACATTAAATCTCATGTGGGTATAAATAAATAATGTAAACCTCCATATTATCCTCTTATGTGATGGGGGATATTATTTATAAAAAATGGTTTTATAAATAATATAATATAATTATTTTAATACATAAGGATTTGATTATTTAAATAATATTATATGTTTAAAATAAAGAAAAGGATAAAAAAAATCTATGATAAAATAGTTTGTCAAAGTAATTGGTTAAAATATAAGGTAAAGAGTTCATACCACTATTTTTTAGATTAAAATATTATTTTAAGTATATTTCTATAAATATTTTAAAGTCCATTTCAGAAATGGGTTTTGACAAGAAAATAATTGTTGTTTCCTATCAAGACATACTTTTATTTATAGAAATAATATTTAGAGAAAATGTAATTATTAAGAAGTGATTTGGGATATGTTTAAACTTTGGGAAGTTCAAAATCTAAAAAATATATCATTATTTAATTCTAATTCACAGTGAATGAAACTTTATATCCAAAAATAATATAGGATATTATATAATAGAGTTGTCTTGATTTTAAAATTTTAAATTTAATATTTCATAACAAATGATCTCAAAGAAATTTTAAAAATGGAAATGATTCAATATAATTATGAAATTTGATAGATTTATATGTATTTAAATCAATATTATTTATTAATATCATAACATTTGATGATATAAACTATATATTCTCTAATTTTATGATACAAGAAATTAACATTATTACTCTGAATTTTAATCCCAACATTATCCAGTGATGTTTTCTTCAAAGATGTTGACCCATTAAATTTTTTTAGATGATTTAAGAAATGGGGACATATAGATGTGGCATAAATTACATATTTATTGAATGTGTTTAGAAAAAGATAAAATACAATAACTATATAGCTAATATAGTGATTTATCTTATGGTATGTGATTATATTATACCTTGTGTATGGTTTTAATGTATTCACAAAGGAGTTTAAGAATATATGAATTTATTATACAATACAAAGTCAGTCTTCCCTTTATGATTCTTCTATATTGGAAACATATGTTACTTAAAGTGAAATAATGATTTATATTTCAATGTATAATGTTGATTTATCAACCGTCTATGTTTATGATATAGTATTGTAGTTCATAATGACTTGTAAAGATTATCATGTTTGGATTTATTATATAGATATATAATTCACATATTATACAGAAAATGATTTTTTTTATGCTGGCTAACCCACTATATATATAACATTGAGTATTATAAGCTATGTATTTATATGTTATGGTTGAGAGAATCTTTTATATTGAATCTCCATTAACTAATGTTGAAATGATTCCTACAATGAGAACCTTCATACATGGATACCTTTATTACACTATCCATGAGGATGAGCTAATAAAGTGGTGGTTGGGTATATAGTTTATGGCGTATTATATTTATGTTTAACCAATATAGTATTTATCTTCACATATTATAAGTATAACAATTATTCCCACAACAAACATTGACTAAGGAAGAATATGTCAAAATATATATAAAAGAAATAAGTGGTTTTCCTATAAATTTTCACAAGGGGAATGTGATGTTCTAATCCATCTATGTAAAATACATGTGATGTTTCCATCCACCTAGTCGATCCATAATAAAATAATATGGAATAAATTGTTGATCCCTTAACTTAACTTAAATTTTTTTAAAAACAAAAAACACTTATTTTAATATTGATCTAACTTATGAGTGTTATTATATATTTGATGTTTTAAAAATATATAAATGTTTTTAATGAAATACCAATAAATTATACATTAACTAATTAACTATGCAACTGATTTATAAAAATATGATAGTATAAAGAACTTTTTAATACCAAATGTCAAATTATTTCATCAATAAAACTATAGTGGTGTTAAAAAAACCTATCAATAAATGTGGAAAGAATCCATATAAATATGAAAATGAATTATGATATGATACCAAAATCATTTTAACTAAATTTATGTTTTTCATAATCTGTCCATTGAATGTTTTCTTAAAAATAGAGCTACACCTCATGGATCAAAATAATAACCATGCAATAGTATAAAACTATAGGATTGTTGTAAAATATATTGATCATGTTGATTATTTGAGATTTATTATTACATGATCACATATTTTCCATTTAATATGTGTCTTTATAAGTGTTTCTACTAAGAGATAAACCTATTCAAGGTTGTCATTGTAATATTATAGTATTTATGTTGTATCCATTTAAAAAAAAGAAACTTATTAAGTAGTTGGAAAACTAAACTACCAATTCTATAATGGTATATTGATACACCTCTTGTGTAACTAAAAAAATATGGTTTAGGTTATGTAGTGAAAGTAATATTATAGTTATGTATTTGGATAAATTGATTTTTTGATTGTAGTATTGTGAGAAAATTTTGATCATGCTAATTAAGTTCTTCTATTGTTAAGAGGAAAAAGTAATGCTTTTGAATTTTTAGAAGTGGATACCTTTTAAATGGATTATTATTGTGGTTACATCAAATAATGTTTATAGATCTACATTTTTTTTTATTTTAACGTTTGGTTTATAATATCCTTTTTCATTTTTCAAATTTAATCTTTATTTGGTTCTTCAACTTGTGTAATAAATTTTTTTATGTTTTCTTTTGATAAAATATTTTTCACCCTTTTAGTTCAACTATTTATGTTCTCTTGATCTATGATATCAAATATCTATACATTAACCTCATTACTCTGATTTTATTTCATCGGTTTATCTCTTGTTTATAATAGTGATACATTTATTTTGGGTTGATCATATTTTTATGATTCTGATATTCTAATATTGTTAGGTGGATGATAATCTATAGTTTCCATTAAACTAAAATTCACCCACCTTATAAGATTATTATTAAAATTATACCAAAAATTATAATATAATGTTTTTTAGAAGTGGTTTCCAAATTAAAAACTAAATTTTATATTTCTTAAATTTCTAATTCTATTGTATTTTTATATTTCAGTTTCCCTTCACCAATCATGTGTGAAGATAATTTTTCAAGTATGAAAGGATTACACATTTGATTAGTTATTATTAGAATCCAAATGGTCCACAAATATTTTAGGGTAATGATTTTGAGTTTTGGTGATATATAATCGAAACCAATGTCATCAACATTATATTAGAAAACATTATTATAATTAATTATGAATAAAAAATAATGGAATAATTTTTTTTTCTTCCTCAAAAAAAGATAAAAATAAATTTTTTCAAAACCACTATTTAAAAAATACACTTCATTTTTCTATTAAAAGATATACTTATATCCAAATAACTTCATTTCGAACTTCTTGTGGATTCTCAAAGACACTTCATGATACATATTTCAGTACATGTAATGTTCTTTAAAAAATAATCTATGATTAGAGAAGAATATCAATCATTTGACTTTCAACATATAGAAATATTTTTTCAAATGTATCAATGATATAAAAAAATTGTATATATATTACAATTACTTGGAAAATGAAATTAACAAATGATTATATGGTTGAAAATTCTATATTTGGCCTACATAAGGAATGGGAATATAAAATAACTTTAATAGAATAAACAAATAATATCAATAATTAATCCATATATGGATTAGTTGGTACACTTATATTGCATGAATTCTTCTTAAAGAGATATGAATTGAAGGAGAAAAATAAAAATAGGGTTTATTTTTCAATTATAAAAAATTCAATTTTTGGAAATTGTAAAATGATCTCTTATAAGAGAATATCAATAAAGGTTTTGGATAAAAGTGAAAATTAACCAACTGATGGTGAACTTTCTATTTTAGAAAAAATTATTTTCATATAGAAGAACATATGAATAAAATATTTAAATTAAATGCAATAGAAAAATGATCCTTATGATCCAATTTTCTATGAATATAGAAAAAAAGGTCATATTGGACATGAATGACCTGGCCTAAAGAAGAAATAATGAAAATAAAATTTAAAATATATAATGTGGAAAACCAAGAAAATTCATTAAGCTATATATATGGAGTTCCTGTTAAAGTTACCCGAATTAAGATAGTTCATCTTAAAATATTGATAATAGAAAAAATATTTTGTAATTCAATGAGAATTTTCTTTAATTGTAAAAATTCTAAAAGGAAATAATTATTTCTAAATGTCATAAAAATTTATCTATAGATTCAAATTGTTTCTATAGAGTAGATAGTGAAAAGTGTTATAAAGATAATATTTCATATGGTGAATGTTCTATTAAAAATACTAATGAAATTAGAACATATATTTCAGAATTTCAAATAATATATTAGAAGCTATATAGGATGTATACTGAGGTTAAATTAGATCCTTCAGATTGAAATGTAAACTTCATAAAATATAAAGACAACTTCCCCATGATATGAAATTAAAATGTAAATATTATCTCCAAATTATAAAAGTTAATATAGAAAATCTCAAAAATTATAATTGATCTGAAAGTAAACCCCAAATACATTGGAGATTAAAATTCTTTTATTTTGAAGAAGAAAAGAAAGTCACCAAGTGTGGAATTTACTCTAGATAAAAAGTACTTACTAAAATAAAAAACAGAGATCGAAAGTCTTATAAATTATTTGATTGAATTTAATACTGGAAGCAAAGATTTTAAAAATATATATCAGAAAATAAGACACATCATAAATTCAACTGGATTATAAATCAAGTAAAATTAATGTTATTTTTATAGTAAAATATTTTATGTTCCAAATCAATCAACTTTCAGTACTTTATATCAAATAAAATTATATTAGAAGAAGATATATTATCTAAATAGAATTAAATCCTTTGGAAAAAATAGAGACTTTATTTCAAATAAAACTTCTTCTTATAAACATTAGAGATATACTCATGTTTGGGTACAAAAAATATTATTCACTAATTATTCTATATCCAATGAGGTGTATCAATTCAAAAAGTTACTTTAGAGATATATGAATGCTATGAAATAGAAGAAGAATTTTTATCACTGATTCCTATGGTATTTCTTATTTAAATTTATGTAAATATATTATATTAATGGTTTATTATTACGTTTCATTTTATTCTATTATTTAGGTGGTATGTTTTATTTTTATAACACTTTAAAAAATAGTAGATATTATATGAACATAAAGATTAATGTAAAAAAATATGTAGAACCATATTCAAAATAAAAATATCTATTAGTTTATAAATAGAAGATAAATTCTAAACCTATTTAGTCAATGTTTCCAAGTTCATCAGATTTCTAGAGAACATCACTCACATTACCTTATTTTAGAATATTTATTATATATGAGTAATTAATTTATTATCTATATTAAATTCAAATATATATTTATAAATCATGTTCTTTTACCTATATATAATTTCAAAATTTCAAAATCCCAATATTAAACCAATTATCAGAATTATAGTTTCCTTTCATCATGTCTTCTAAATATTTTTTTATATGAATTTTTAAAAATATCCATAAAGAATTTATAAATTTTATAAATAAATAAATATCAAAAAATGGTTATGATATGATGTATTTATATCAGGATTAGATATGTGTTATTGGATTATGTAAATATTTGGTGACCTTTTTCCTCATTGAAAATAATTTTATAATGAAGTGGGCACTAGAGTTAATGGATGCATTCACTATGATATAATATATAACACATGTGGATTTTATGGGCATTTCCAATCATCTTCAAAAGGTTTTTGACCATCTTCAAATTAGTAAAATGGTTTCTTATGAAATATAGATACTTGAAAAATCCTTCATGAAAGGATGATCAATGCTGATTTACTATAAAAATTGATTTTTTATTGAATGATATTTTAAATATGTAAGGATGAATAAAATTATCTTTAACAAAAGATGATAAAAAACTATATTACTATCTTATGGTAATATAATTCTATGCATAAACAATTTTTAGAGTGTAATAAAGTTTCAAAAATGTTTCTTTTATTAATTTTCTTCAAAAATGATTGATGACACTAGAGAAGTTTATAAATATTTTGGAAGTTCCATTATAAGGACTCTCTCTTTGTCTCTTATAAACTTCATGGTGTTTATATTGAGTTTGTTAAATCTAATTTTGAGAAAAATATTTTTGAAATCCATGGAAATTTGTACAAGACTAGAAATATAAATCCTAATGTATGGATTTTTTTAGTTGATTATATCATTCCTTCAACCTAAAAGTCAGATAAGTACACCATCAACTTCCAGGTGTTATGATCAATGATCTTGTTGTTTTGAAAGATATTTTCAATATAAAATTGGATTTTAATGGAAATATAAAAAGTGTTTCCACAAACATATTAGATAAATTCGCATATCCCTCTTCAAATCCTAGATAAAATAGATGTCTAGTTTGAAAACCCATTGATGTTTGTGTAATCCCTCTTAAAGATCAACTGTTTATGAAAAATAATCTTCCATATTCAAAATTCAATGTTCTAGAAGATGTTTCTAAATAAAATTTTTTAAAAGGTAATAATGTTTAAATCTATTTTGAAAACAAATAAATCTAATAAAATAAAATAAAATAAAATAAAGGATTTATCATCCCTTGAATCATCTAATCATACATATACTACAATCAACTCTTCATTATCAATGAATGTTCTTTCAAAATTATTATTAAAGATATATCTAGTTAATTTTAATCATCTAGTTCCAATAAAAGAATAACTGATGAATGAAATTTTATTCCTAATGATCTAATTGTCATTGTCGATTAGCATATAAAAATTATAGAAGCATCAGGTATAAAAAATTCTTATAAAATTATTTCAAAATAGATTAATAAGAATGAAATTTCAATATATTAAATAGGATAAATAATTTATAAATACATTACTGAAAAATTATATTCCTTTTTACTATAAAACAGAAAAAGAACAAAAAAAATTATTTTATTCTATGATCATAGTGTGAGATTGGGTTTTCTACAAAGTTAAATGTTTCGGATTGAAAATATAAAAGTTTTAATTTATTTATTTTATTTAGTTATAAAAGATAAATAAGTGTTTATGTAATTAAAATAAAAAACAGACATGTGTGAATAGAAACAAAGTCACAAATTCTTTTTTAGAACTACTCAAAGTTATAAGGGTTATTAGAGATAAAAATATTTCACTTTTTCATAATAACAACATCCTCTACGATAAGTCAATTGTTCTTTATGATTTCATTAGTGATCCTGAATACAATTTTAAAGGAAATTTTTCTTATATTGAAGATTATAAATAGATCTATATTATTAAAAATCAATAGTTATAGAATAAAAATTAGAAAATAAGAACCTTAGAAGAATTATCACATATTAGGATCAGAAATATAAATCCCAAGAAACTAGTATTTAGTAAACATTATCGATCTTAGAGAGAAGTTTAATGTATAGAGAGATCTTATATCATAACAAAATAAGTATACAAGGAAGCTAAAACACATGATTAGAACATATCTTAAAAGTGATTGATTTTTTAAACTTCCTGATTATTATAATATCAAATTATTCATTATAAATTTTTCTGAATATTACTCTAATGTTTATAATTCAATATGATTTTTTATTTTAAAAATAAATTCATAAATTCATTTTAAAGATTGATTTATGTGAATTTCAGCTAATTTATTAATTTATAATTACATTATCCTATAAAAAAATTCTTATCTATAGTAGACGAATTTATTTAAAAAAAAACGATCCCTTCCACCTTTCTTTTGGAAAACAAAAAATGTGGATATTTTGTAAAAATTAAAAAAAAAATCAAATGAATTTCAAAAGGGGTGATTATTTTAAAAATTGAAATCTTTCGTATCCTTTCACCCCGTGGAATAATTTTCTAGACATAGAATAAATTTATTAAGTGGGTGGGATTTTAATAAAGAAATATATACAATGAGTAATATGGTAAATATATACAAAAAATAAAAATTTCTTTGAGTGTTTCTATTTTTTAAAAATAGTCACTGTTTAGTCATTGTTTTATATGCACTTATTTTGAAAACCATGAATCAATTAATATTTTTTATTAGATATAACTTATGATTCTTATATTATCTTTTTTATTTTTTGTTATATTATACTATTTATTTAAATAAAAAAACATATGGTTTAAAGAAATACAGATGTAATTGATTAATGAAAATTAGATAATTAAAGGAATTTTTTGATACTAAATTTACATGTTTTCTATTAATATAAAATTTAAATAGATGAATTAACCTATTGATATATATGGAATGAATCCAAATCTTTCATAAGATGAATAGTTAGTTACTACTAACACTATTGTAATTGACATCGATTTTTTCAGAATATGATAGTTGAAGGTTTTCGAATAAATAGAGTTGAACCTTATGTATAATAAGAATAAATATAAAATAGTATAAAAATATGTGATAATTAGGAAATTTTGATCAACTAGAAGATTATTAATTTATTATTAGTTTAGAAGTTATTTTTAGTGAAATATGTTTCTTTTAGAGTGATTCTTCTAGGAGAAATAATTGTGTGAGGTTATCCTTTTATTTCTCTTAGTGTTTATGTTGTATTAATTTGAATCAGAGATACCAGTTAAGTATTAGGAAAATTGATCTATCTATTATGTAGTGTGATATTTATCTGCTATTTAAGTTGTGTCAAAAACCCATGCAATCAGTTATAGTAGATAAAGTATCATGATACTAAATAATTAATATAGTTAAATTAAGGAACTTGTTATATAGTTGGGTAAATTGAGCTATTGATTGTATTAGTGAAGGAAAATTATGATCATGTTGAGAAAGGGATTTCTGGATTAAGATGGTAGATATATTATTTTTACTTGTAAGAACCTTTTGAAAGTGTTATAATTTTGGATTCATAAAATCAGGTTTAAAGATCTACATTTCACATTGGTTTAAAAGTGAGGAATATAATAACCTTGTTTCATTGTTAATTATAAATATTATTGAATTTCTTAGTTTATGTAATAATTTTTTTACTATTTCTATTGTACTAAATTTTTTTATTAGTATTAGATAATTTTTTTTATTTTTCTTCTATTTTCTATGTTATATTGATTAGTAATATAAAATACCAATACTTTAATAATGTTACATTGATTTTATTTATTGGTATTATTAGTTTTTCTTAATATCAATACACCTTATATGGGATTGATATACTCAATGCCTCATGATAACTAGATGTCTTGGATAAAGTGATAACATAATTATATATATTTTATACAATAGAGCTATTGGAAACAAGTATAGTGATACATGTATTTGGTGGAGATCGCACTAGAAACCATTATTATAACGACCTAAGTATAAAATCCCAAGTATGTAATGAATAATATATATTTTATCTATGTATATTTATGAATTAGATAGTGTTTTAGATGCTTAAAATGAGAATAAATCTAATCTTAATCATGGAATACAGTAATATTTTTAAAAGATTTTTTTACTTCCTTTTGATGGAAAACCATTTTAAAATAAAACTTTTGACAATTTTATAAGCTCTATTTGTCAAAATAAACATATTATTTGTGATTGGGACATTGAAATTTACCTTGGGTTAATTTTTTGTATTTTTCTGACAATGTTCATTTTTTTAATGAATAGTGAAAAATACTTCATTTTACATCAAAACTGCATTTTCATATAATATAATTATATCATTAGATTATATTTTTAATTGGTCTTAAAGTTTAATTGGAATATGTTTTTACCATTTAATCCAATGGTGGTCATTATAATTTATTTTACTTTGGAAATGGGCATAAACAAGTGCCAAACTTTTCATAGATATTGTTTCTAAAAAACCCACTATTTGTTTTAACAACATGAATTATTTTTAAATTAATTATTGTAATTTCTATGTTGTAATTTGTTAAAATTGATTAAATATTTAGAATCATAATTTCAAAATAATGTAATCAATACTCTTTTGTTTTTGGACACTATGAATAGTAATGACAGTAATTATCTTTAATTATCTTGATTAATTAGTAATCAGGTAGTTAAGGATAATTTAATAATATCATAATAATAATAAATTACTCTAAAATTTCTCCTAATTATACTGGTTGTTTCATGGCCGAGCATGGTATGCCTTGTGCCAAACTTGGAGACCCCATGGAATCACTTTTGTGTGATAATGACTTTTTATCTTTTTATTTTTAAAGAAAGTTAAATATAACAAAGAATGTATAACCTGAGTAAACAAATTTTAATTTTGTATACATAAATTATATATTGGACTATATATATTCATTGGAAATCTGATACTATTTCCTACATTATAGTATTTTTTATATTTTTTAGACATTAAATAAATTAAATTATTTATGACATCATGATGATGCAGCGATTACCTCATTAATGAATGATTTAAATAAAACGATAATATAATGTAAAATCTAATACTTACAATTGTAAAAGACCTATTTGATGAGTATATTTCGAACCCTTTTCACCATATCCTAGAAATACATCATTGTAGGACCTTTAATATCCGAAATGCATTTGAAAATAAAGTGACATTTTATACCTTTCCAAGAGTGCCCCTCCTCTCCTCTTATAAAGGGCCCCCACCTCTACCTCCTTACCCAAACTTCTCAAGCAACTGACTCAGCCAATACCTGCTCATTTTATCTCTCAAAATCCTTCTCTTCATCTTATAAGACTTTCCTTAGACAGAATTCTCTTCAAGAAACCATTTTGGTTCAAACCAAGAAGAGTTACCTGGTTTAAAGGCAAAGTCTTCTCTAATGTTCTTTTGTTTTAGTTTGATTCTCCAACACCCTAAAATCTTTTTATTTATTTATTTTGTAAAAACACTAGTATATTCAATATACTAGGTTTTTTTATAAGAAGGATTCGAGCTACATTTACACAAACCTTCATCTAATTGTTAAAAAGCATATTGTTTTCGTGGATGGTGAATTTCTGCCTCACGAAACGATGATTGTTCTATGTTCTTATAATACCTTAAAAGGTGTCCATTAAGATGAAACTATATTTATATATGATATATAATATGTTTATGTTTTCCTTATGCTTCTGTATTTTTCATTTTTGGCATACCTTTATGGTTTCCATTATGGGTAAACACTATATCTTCATTTTAGGAAGTGCGGACTACTGCCCCCTCAAAGTGATTTGATCCGTTAATGCCATATGTGGGACGTATAAAGGATGTATTTAATGATATTATATATGGTATTATACTATAATTATAATATACCTTTATATAATTATGATTCCATTCCATAAAATACAAAATAGAAATGAAAGTGGCGTAAATGCGTACGTACGACTTACCGTCTCCATGAACGGTGCATTTCATTTCTTACCTCTAAATGTTATGTAATATTATAAATGAATGTATATACTCTATATATATATGATATATATATGATATCTACATCATATATATAACTCTGGATATAATGGATACATGAACAACTTGTAGTTATAAAGAGTTTTTTTTGACTCAAGTACCAATGATCATTAAAAAGACCTTTATTAACTTAAACAATTACATAGTGTTCATGAAATGGTAATAAGTTATATAAAAGGAATAATGAACTTGAAAAAGGTTCTTAGGAAAGTATAAATTAACTAAATTTTATTATTCAGGAGATTAAAGAACGATCGGGTCAAGTCGGATATGAGGTAAGGGACTTCGTCTCAATCTCCTTTCATTGAGGCATATTTTTTTTATACACAACTTTCTTTTATATGGTTTATAAACCCCTTTGAATTTTATGTTTATTCAAAAGAAATATTTTTTATACAAATCCTTTACTAAACGACAAAAGGGAATGTTTTTTTGTCGTACTTATGTGGTGACAATGACTTCTCTGCTGTCGTGACCATTATTTGAGCTTCGGCTTCCTCTAAAAGCCATCACCTTTAAAAAAAATAAAAAAAAAATACCTTGTTTTACTTTTCGTTTATTTTGGTGTTGAAAATGGTGTTCATAATGTTTTTATATCAATGTGTTGTATTTGTATCTTGTGATTGAATAGTGGAAATGTTATGTTTCCTTGATTCATGTTTTATGTGATACGATTATGTTATGGTTCTTGGGAATTGTTATGAAGATGGGTGGTTCCATGATAAACTAAGGGCGGGTAAGCCTGATATAGCTCTCCAATTCATTGGGTAACGTGAAGGGTTTAAAGGTTAAGGTTTCTCTGAAGAGATTTGGGGAATATACTGTGATGGGTATTCAAAACATAACCATGAGGGTTACTCCCTACTTCAGAATGTTATGAATGCCTCAAGTTACCTTTATGTCTTATGATTTCTATGATTTATTAAAGATTTGATGAGGTATGTTTAAATGCTTATGTTTTAAGAGTAATGTATGATTTCATACATGGACTAATGTTTTCATTTCACACTTTTATATCCCTTGCTGAGATTTTTATGCTCATCCCATGTTTTTGAAATGTATTTCACAGGTCAAGGGAAAGGTACATGATGTGATGATACTGTCAAGGAAGTGTCAAGAAATAATCTATGTTTTATTTTAAATATGTTTCCGATGATGGAAAAAATGAGTACTATCTTTTATGTAACCACTTTGTTTAAATGTGGAGTGTAATGAATGATTTATGATCTAATTCTCTAAAACTAAAAACCTGAAAAGACCCTCAATGTTTATTCTGGAAATAACTCAAGATTAAGTAATGTTTAAGGCCGGGGCCTTATAGTTAGTATCAAAGGTCGGTTTAGATAACTTTAGAAGTTATAATTATATTAAAGGATTATCCAAAAATATTTTTTTGTGGTCAAATTGGAATGATATAGAATTTGAATATTACCATGTTGCTTAATCTAAGACATGTTTGTTCAGAATGGTTTTCTGCATAGAAAATAGGGAAGCAGTGCTAGGAAGGCATACACAAGGAAATAACCTTCTGAATCAGCATCCTGATATGGTAGGAATTGGAACTGAATAGTTTGTTACAATAATGGAACAGTTGACTCAAGCGATAAATGGTGGTGTTATCCATGCACGAGATCAGCCAGATCAACCGCAGAGGAACATGTCAGTGGTGGAACATTTCATGAGGCAACATCCTCCATCATTCAGAGGATCATCTGACCCTCTACTAGCTGAAGGGTGGATTAAAGCACTGGATAAGATTTTTGATGTCATGGGGTGTTCAGACAATCAAAAGGTTAGTCTTGGTATTTACAGTTTGGAGGGTGAGGTAGATCAGTGGTGGTCGATGGTTAAAAATATCAGGGACGCTGATGAGATTGATTCTCTTGACTGGGATGAATTCAAAGTATGTTTCTTGAGAAGTATTTTCCTAAGGCTGTTCGACTTAGGATGGAAAAACAATTCTTGGAATTTAGGTAAGAGGATGACTCAGTGGCTGCTTATGAAGAGAGATTCACTCGATTGGCAAGGTATGCTCCAAATTTTATCCGAGACCATGATAGTAAAATCAGTCGTTTTTAATCCGGATTAATGAAAAAAATCAAATAGCATTGGCTTCATGTATGTTCAAAATTTATGAAAAGCTTTTTCGATGTGCTGAGAAGGTGTAAATGGAGTTTGTCGATGATCAAGTGTTCTATAACAACCATCAGAATAAGAGACAGAGGGGGCAAGAGAAAGGATACTATTTTTCAAGAAGGTCTGATCGTAAGAAAAATAAGTTTCCAGTTTGTGATAAATGTGGTAAAAGGTTTGTTGGGGAATGTCTTTTGAATTCTTGAAAGTGATACCAATGTGGTGAGATGGGACATAAGGCTCGTGATTACACATAAAAAGATCAGGGTGATGGTAATACCAAATTTTATTCACAGTTAGTGAAATGTTTTAAGTGTAGTGAGATTGGTCACTATGAAAACGAGTGTCCGACAAAGAGCTTGAGTGATGGGAAGCAGTTAGACTATAAGCATAAAGGGGAGGTGAAATCCATTGCAACTACTTCAGCAGATGTTGGGCCATCAAATGAAGTGGTATTAGGTACTTTTTTTGTTTTTTCAGATTTTTCCAGTGCGTTTTTTGATTCGGGGTCTACCAATTCATTCATCTCTGAAAACGTTTCTAGTAAAATGGGAATACCATCTCAAGAAATGACTCCTGAACTTGTGGTAAAAACACCTGGGGGAAATTATGAGGAAAAAATAATTTATAAGAATCTTCCTATCCTTATCCGTAGAATGAACCTACATGCAAACATTATTGTTTTACCTCGGGTAGAGTTTGATGTTATCTTGGGTATGGATTGGCTCTCTACATACCATTCTAAGATTGACTGTAGAGATAAAGAAGTTTTTTTCTAGAAAGAATTTTAGTTTGTGTACAAGAATGAACCATTACTGTTGATAACATATCAAGAGGACGAGAAACTTGTAAAAGATGGAAATAAATGTTAACTTGCACATATCGTTGAAAACAAGGGAACTGTTCAAATTAATGATGTGCCAGTGGTAAATGAATATCTGGATGTTTTTCCGGATGAGTTTCCTGGAATAATACCAGATCGGGAAGTTTAATTTACTGTTGACTTAGTTCCTAATGCTAATCTAATTTCAAAACCCCCTTATCGAATGGCTCAAATTGAACTTTTAGTGTTGAAGGAGCTATTGAAAGATTTATTAGATAAAGGTTTCATTCGACCTAGCACATCACAATGGGGTGCTCCTGTTTTATTTGTTAAAAATTAAGATGGTTAAATGATACTTTTCATTGATTATAGATCCTTGAATAACATCACTGTTAAGAACAAATATCATTTGCCTCATATCTATGATTTGTTTGATCAGCTCTAGGGAGCTCCGTTTTTTTCAAAGATTGACCTGAGATCAGGGTACCATCAGTTGAAGGTAAAGGAAGCAGATATTCCGAAGACCATGTTTCATACAAGATATGGCCATTATGAATTTGTAGTAATGCCTTTTGGGCTAACCAATTCACCTGTTGTATTCATGGACCTTATGAATAGAATTTTCCATGAGTTCTTGGATAAGTTTGTGGTTGTTTTCATTGATGATATTTTGGTGTTTTCTAAAAGTAAAGAGGAGCATGAAAGACAATTAAGGGTTATTTTGAAAACCATAAAAGAAATTAAATTGTATGGGAAGTTCAACAAGTGTGATTTTTGGTTATAAAAAATTTCTTTCCTTGTTCATATTGTTTCTAATGATGGGATAAGGGTTGATCCAGAAAAAACAAAGGTTGTTGAAGAAAGGACAAGACCCACAAATGTAACTGAGATTCTTAGCTTCCTTAGTTTGGAAGGCTATTACCGAAGGTTTGTTAGAAATTTTTCATGGTTATATAGTCCAATGACTAAGCAAACTCGGAAGGGTGTTATGTTTTTCTGGACAAAAGAATGTGATGATTGTTTTTAGGAATTGAAAAGAAGATTGGTGAATGTTCCAGTTTTGGAACTACCTTCCATGAATGGTGAGTTTGTTATCTACAGTGATGCTTCATTGAAAGGACTTGGTTGCTTCCTAATGCAGAATGATCAGGTAATTTCATATGCTTCACAACAGTTGAAAACACATGAGGTAAATTACCCAACACATGATTTGGAATTAGCTGCTGTTGTTTTCGCTTTAAAATTTTGGAGGCATTATTTGTATGGAGTAAAGTTTGAAATATATATCGATCACAAAAGTTTAAATTATATATATTCACTCAGAAAGAATTTAACATGAGACAGAGGAGATGGTTGGAATTAATCAAAGATTATAATTGTACAATTCATTACCATCTGGGAAAAGAAAATAAAGTGGTTGATGCTTTGAGTCGAAAAAGTAATGCTTCATAAACAATGTTGTGTTTGGAACATGATCCTTTGGTTAAGGATTTGATGAACTTTGGCATAGAAGTTTTTGTTGCAGGATATCCTTCTGCTTTGTTTCAGGTATCAGTGAAATCTTCTCTATCAAACAAAATTAAGCAAGCACAGAAGCAAGACAGTGAGTTGCAGAAAAAGGTAGAGCTGGTTCAGAAGGGTAAGTTGCCAGCATTCATCATTGATAATGATTGTGTTTTGAGATTTGGTAAGAGATTGTGTGTGCCTTGTGATTCACAGTTTAAGAGAGAGTTTCTATGTGAAGCTCATTGTTCTCCATTTTCAGTTCATCTAGTAAGTACTAAGATGTATAGATATCTTTGGGAGTATTACTGGTGAGACATAATGAAAAGAGAAATTGCTGATTTTACTGTGAAGTGTTTGACTTGTGAACAGGTTAAAGTAGAGCGACAGTTACCGAAAGGGATGATTCAGCCTTTACCAGTGCCAGAGTAGAAATGGGAGTATATATCCATGGACTTCGTTGTGGGATTTCCAAAGACACCTCGAGGTAATAATGCAATATGGGATATTGTTGATCGCTTGACTAAATCTGCTCACTTACTTGCTATACGAGAAACTTTTTCCCTAGATCAACTTTACCATTTGTATCTTAAAGAGATGTTCAGATTACATGGAGTTCCTCTCTCCATTGTATCTAAATGTGATTCCAGGTTCACTTATAACTTTTGGAAAGGCCTTCAAAAGTTATTGGGTACTGAATTACATTTTAGTAGAGTTTTTCATCCTCAATCAGATGGGCATTCAGAAGGAACAATTCAGACTTTGGAGGATATTCTACGTGCTTTTTCGATGGATTATCATGGAAGTTGGGACTAACAACATTCCTTGGTTGAGTTTTCTTGCAATAACAGTTTTCATTCCAGTATACAGATGGCACCATTTTAGGAATTATATGGGAAGCGGTGTCGAACTCTAGCTTTCTGGGATGAAGTGGTTGAAAGGAAGTTGATGGGACCAGAATTGGTAGAAGAGTTGGCAGAAAACGTTCAGCTAGTATAGAGACACATGAGAACAGCTCAGAGTAGGCAGAAGAGTTATGCAGACAATAGGAGGGAGGTTCTCTCTTTTGAGGGAGGTGATCATGTCTTCTTCAAAGTCTCACCATGGAAAAGTGTGACGCGATTTGGTAAGAAAGGATAGTTGAGTCCAAGGTTCATTGGACCATATGAAATTTTGGAGAGAGTTGGATCAGTTTCATACCGAGTGGCTTTACCTCCGATTTTATCTCAGGTACACAATGTTTTTCATGTTTCAATGTTAAGGAAGTACATGCCAGATTCGTCTCATGTTTTGAGTCCATAGGTACTTCAGTTAGAAGAGAACCTATCTTATGATGAACAACCTATCCATATTCATGACCATAGGGAGCAGGTGTTACGGAATAAGGTGATTCATTAAGTAATGGTTTTGTGGAAAAACCACATGACTGAAGAGGTTACATGGGAATCTCAAAATACAATGAGGGATAAATACCCCCACTTATTCGTTAAGTAAATAAATTGTAGGGACACTATTTTATAAATGGGGAAGGATGTAACATCCCATGTATGTAATGAAGAATATATATTTTTATCTATGTCTATTTATGAATTAGATAGTGTTTTAGAGGCTTAAAATGAGAATAAATCCAATCTTAAGCATGGAATACACTAATATTTTTAAAAGATTGTTTTACTGCCTTTTGATGGAAATCCATTGTTAAATCAAAATTTTGATTATTTTATAAGATCTATTTTCCAAAATAAACATATTATTTATGATTGGGACATTTAAATTTACCATGGGTTAATTTTTTGTATTTTTCTGACAATGTTCATTTTTTTAATGAATAGTGAAAAATACTGCATTTTACATCAAAAATACTTTTTCATCTAATAGAATTTTATGGCTATATTATCTTTTTAATTGGTATTAAAGTTTAATTGGAATAGTTTTTTACCATTTAATGTAACGGTGGTCATTCGAGTAAATTTTACTTTGGAATTGGGCATAAACAAGTGCCAAACATTTCATAGATATTGTTTCTAAAAAACCCACTATTTTTTTTGACAACGGGAGTTATTTTTAAATTAATTATTGATATTTTTGTGTTTGAAATTTGGTAAAATTGATTATATATTTGGAATCATAAGGTCCAAATTATGTAATCAAGACTCTTTTGTTTTTAGATATTATGAATAGTAACTATAGTAATTATTATTAATTATCTTGATTAATTAGTAATCGGGTAGTTAAGGATAATAAAACAATATAATAATAATAACAAATGACCCCAAAATGTCTCCTAATTTTAATGGTTGTGTCATGGTCGACCATGGTATGCCTTGTTCCAAACTTGGGGACCCCATGGAATCACTTTTGTGTGATAATGACTTTTTATCTTTTAATTTTTAAAGAAAGTTAAATATAACAAAGAATGTATCACCTTAGTAAAACATTTTTAATATTGTCAAAATAAATGATATATTGGACTATAAATAGTGATTTGAAACATAAAAATATTTCCTAGATCATAGTATTTTTTTTATAATTTTTAGACATTAAATAAATTAAATTAACTGTGACATCATGATGATGCATCGATTATCTCATTAATGAACGATTTAAATAAAATGAAAGGATAATGTAAAATCTAAGACTTACACATGTCAAAGTCCTATTGTATGAGTATATTTCGAACCCTTATCACCTTATCCTTGATATATATCAATTTGGGACCTTTAAAATCCGAAACTCATTTGAAAATAAAGTAACATTTTATACCTTTCCAGCAGTGCCCCTCCTCTCCTCTTATAAAAGGCCCCCACCTCTACCTCCTTACCCACACAACTCAAGACATTTACTCAGCCAATTCCTGCTCATTTAATCTCTCCACATCCCTCTATTCATCCTAGAATCCTTACCTTAGGCAGAAAGCTCTTCAAGAAACCATTTTGGTTCAAACCAAGAAGAGTTACCCTATTTAAAGGTAACATCTTCTCTAATATTCTTTTGTATTATTTTGCTTCTCCAACCTCCTAAACTCTTTTTATTAATTTCTTTTGTAAAAACACCAGTATCTTTAATATACTAGGATGTTTTTGTAAGAATGATTCGAGCAACACTTACACACACGTTCATCTAATGGTTAAAGAGCATAATGTTTCCCTGGAAGACGGATTTACGCCTCACGAAACTATGATTGTTCTATATTCTTCAAACACCTTCAAAGGTGGCCATTAAGAGGAAACTATATTTTTATATGATATATAATATGTTTATGTTTTCCTTATGATTCTGTATTTTTCATTTTTTTCATACCTTTATGGTTTCCATTATGGGTAAACGCGATATCTTCATTTTAAGAAGTGCAGACTACCGCCCCCACAAGGTGATTTGATTCGTTAATGCAATATGTGGGACGTATAAAGGATGGCGTTAATGATATTATATAATATATTATACTGGAATTATAATATACCTCTATATCATTATGATTCCCTTCCAAAAAATACGAAATAGAAATGAAAGTAGCGTTCATGCGTACGTACGGATTACTGTCTCCATGAACGGTGCATTTCATTTCTTACCTCTAAATGTTATGTAATATTATAAATGCATGTATATACCTTAAATATATGATATATATGATATATACATCATGAATATAACTCTGGATATAATGGATACATTAAAAACGTGTAATTATAAAGAGTTTAATTTTTACTCAAGTACAGATGTTAGTTAAAACGACCGTTATTAACTTAAATAATTACATAGTGTTCATGACATGATAATAAGTGATATAAAAGAAATAATTAATGTGAAAAAGGTTCTTATGCAAGTAGAAATTAACTCATGTTTATTATTCAGGAGATTAAAGAACGATCGAGTCAAGTCGGATATGAGGTAAGGGACTTCGTCTCAATCTCCTTTCATTGAGGCATATTTTGTTTTATACACAACTTTCTTTTATACGGTTTATAAACCCCGTTGACTTTTACGTTTATTAAAATGTAATATTTTTTATACGAAGTGTTTACTTAACGACAAAATGGAATTTTTTTTTCATACATATGCGGCGACAACGACTTCTCCACCGCCGTGACCAATATTTGAGCTTCAGCTTCCTCTACAAGCCGTAACATTTTTTTAAAATGAAAAATAAATACCATGTTTTACTCTTCTTTTATTTTGGTATTGAAAATGGTTTTTAAAATGTTTTTATATCAATGTGTTGTATTGATATCTTGTGATTGAAAAGTGGAAATTTTATGTTACCTTTATGCATGTGTTTATGTATTATGTTATGGTTCTTGGGCATTGTTATGAAGATGGGTGGTTCCGTGATAAAATAATGGCGGGAGAGCCCGATATAGCTCTCCAATGCATTGGGTAACGTGAAGGAGTTAAACGTTAAGGTTCCTACGAAGAGATTTAGGGAATATACTATGATGGGTATTCTAAAGGTAACCATGAGGGTTACTCCCTACGTAAGAATGTTATGAATGCCTCAAGTTACCTTTATGTCTTTTGATTTCTATGATTTATTCATGATTTGATGAGGTATGTTAAAATGCTTATGTTTTTCGAGTAAAGTATGATTTTATACATGGACTAATGTTTTCATTTCGCACTTTTATATCCCTTGGTGATCTTTTTATGCTCATCCCATGTTTTTGAAATGTATTTCACAGGTCAAGGGAAAGGTACATGATGTGTTGATAGTGTCAAGGAAGTGTCAAGAAATAATCTATGTTTTATTTTAAATATGTTTCCGATGATGGAAAAAATGAGTACTATCTTTCATGTAGCCACTTTGTTTAAATGTGGTGTGTAATGCATGATTTATGATCTAATTCTCTAAAAATCTAAACCATATAGGATCCTCAACGTGTATTCTTGAAATAACTCAAGATTAAGTAATGTTTAAGGTAGGGGACTTATACTAAGATTTTGGATGCTTTATAATAAATATTATGTTGTATAAATTTTGGGACATGCTACACCAAAATAAATAGACTGAAATAGTGGGGAGATTGTGACACCCAACCCAACATTCCCTTCATGAACCACCCAATTCATATTTTAGTTATCCAGGATAAGTTCTTGCTTTATAGATTCATATCCTTTGTGAATGTTTTGTGGGGACATGGTCAAATGTTAGATCAAACTTAGAATCTAAACAACATTATGTGAGAATAGTGGAAATATAATTTCTAAACATAGATGGACTTATGCTTTGTGAAAATTAATAAAATAATGGTGGGAATAATTTACCACCCATGGGTTTAGGTACATTCAATGTTTTATATAGTTTTAAAGGCTTTTCATGTTTTTTTGGGTTAGGGAACATTGTTAGGTTGTTCGGTGAGGTAATTGGTTTTTGTTAATTTTTTGGTGTACCAGATCATGCCACATGTTATGATGCATGGTGTGGTGTACAACGAGTGTTCCTATGTTACATAGGTAGGATAAAAATATACAAGGGTTGTTATGGTTGATGGGTGGAATTAGGAATAGTGATCTAGGGGATATCTATGAACCACATATCGAGGATACCTCACCACACCATTTCTCATTTCATGGTGAGTTAAAAATAGCTTGGGACATCAGAAAATGCCATAGTGGATTTCCATTGTGTACTCCTAGACTATGGGTAATTAAGGTAACAATGGTCATATCATCCACCACTAGGTTGTGGTGTCATATAAACCCACTTTATTTTAATAGCTAATTTGAACACCTTTTCATGAGAGGGGTAAAGTGATAATATAATTATACATTAATGTATGTTTTTTTCAATCCCATCATGGCACTGATTTAGGGTTTTTTCATGGTAAATAAATATAAAATCTCACCCTTTCATGAATATTCTTCAACTAAACCTAGTTATGTGATTAGTGCCACAACCAAGACTTCATTTTTTGGTTTCTACTGACAATTATAAGAGAAAGGTGGGTTTCTTATGTATCCACTTTTTCTATAGAACATGATGGATTAGATTTCTAAATTATTTAATTTTTTCTTCATAATTTTGGGTTGTTTTCTTGGTGATAAAATCATTTATTTATTGGTTTAATAAAATTTTGATACTGGAAAATTCCCAGGAGGTGTTTGTGGAAATGTTATCAAAAGGGGGTTTTAGTTTTAAATTAAAACATTAACTTGTGGACTTAGAATACATGGTAGGTGTGTGTACAAACTTGTGTCGATTTTAACTTGTTAGGTATGGAATAAGGTCAGTGATAGTGGGAAAAATTATAAAACATTCATGTGATGACATGGTATGTGAAGGATAGGTTTCCCTACTCATGAGTTAGGAATTTTTAAAGGTTGAATACATGAATTGATTGTGTTCCTGATAGAAAATGATATTCCAAGTCGATGGTATTTTTTAAAATTTATGTAAAACTGTTAGTTTTTTAAACTACATTAATGCTCTATTATCCTAATTTATATAATATTTTTAGGTAAAAATTCTTTTATTATGGTAATATTTGGGAAATATTGGGGTTTTCCTACTAGTTTATCATATTCACCCCTACATTTTCACATTGGTGTGTATCAAAAAATTTGTATTAACATAGGAAATTGAGAATTTTGTTTATTCTCTAGTTGGTTATTGTTATGCTTTAGGAAGGTTTTATAGAATTTAGTGTGTGGGGTTCTTATTTTAGATGATTCATCATGGATCCCCTTTGGATCCATGGAGTATTTTATGTTGTGAGTTTTAGACCTTTTTGTTGTTGTTGTTATTTCCATTTTTACTCTAATTATAATCTAGTTTTTATTATATGATTTCTTTTGGTTTTATTCTATACATAATATTATTCATCATTATATTAGTGTTTCATGTTTTTTTCTTGAGGTAAAATAATCTCCCCTAGTTTGGTAAAGCCCTTGGCATTTATTTCCGGTCTTTGGTGTCTTGGGGAATTCAATTAATGTTAGAAGAACCCCCTCATCATACCAATACAATGGGTCAATGGTGGGATGTTACTATAGTTACACTAAACTACCTATAAGGATATACCATGATTTTTTACCTTCTTTATCCATATACATCCATACATCCAAGGTTGAGTACATAACAAAGAGAATTGAATATACACTTGGGGAATGAATAATTATATAATAAATGGATTCTCACTTAAATAGAGTCATGTTCCATGGTGTTCAACTAACTATGATCAGATTCAACTAATATGGATATAAAAATGATTTATTTAACATATTTTCCAAGGCCAATTCCACCTGAGTGTATTTGAACACATCAATAGTTTCCCTATATTCGAGATATCTCTTATAGAGAAGGATATAGTTATCCCTCCCCATGTAGATCATCCACCCCAATTGGAAACAATTTAATTGTATGTTTTATAATAAATCCATGGATAACTTTTCTATAAAAAATACGTGAATGAAAAAATAGAAAAAAATACTGGAATACGAGAAGAAAAATAAATGCAATGGAAAAGGAATAGATAATATTATAGGGAAGTATAATTAAACATTAGATATTGTGATTACTAATACTAAAAAGTATTGAATAAACATAGTAGTTATTTGAGAGACCATTGATTTACATACAACACTTCATGGGTTGGTTATATATTCAAAATCCCCATGGGTAACTTCAGGATAACGAATAACTCTTGATTTAGAACTCATTTTTTAGAATATTACACCTATATAAACAACCCAGATAGTTATTAAATTTAATGAGAAATTTACTAAAAACATTTGTGATGCCAATGAGAAAATTGTATAGTTCAATACTACCATAACAATGTAATAAAATTAGAATAATAATATTATAAACAACTATAACAGACTTATATGTGTCAACCAAACCAGCCGCAAAAGTCAGCCCAATATGGTGCGAGGTAATAAAATAAAAAAAAGCCTAATATACAATGAAAAGAAGACATAAAATTGGAGTACATAGTAGAAATAATGAGAGATACAACTTATCCAAATATGGTAAACTTGAATGTACAACATATCTAGAAAAATTAGTCTCCACGTGACCAATCATAACCCCCAAACTATCCCCAAACCAGAATAGTGATCTAAAGAGAAGCCTACACAATAATAGTTCCCACCCCTTTACCTATATCCTATAAAAAAGGTCTATAGCCAACCCAAGGTTTTAATTATGGTGTGAGTAATAGATACCAATAATATACCACCAAAAAATCTACGAAAATTCTAAAAATAATAATTTAAAAGATCAATATGTAAAAAATTTGTTTTATAAGAATGTATATAAAGAAAAAAATTAATTTTTTTTAATGATACATGAGTGTAAAAATGTTTATTATCATATTTTATAATTCCATAAATATAGTAGGTAAATAATATATGTGATCCGACATCTATGAAATAACCTATCATGCAATAAAAACCCAAAAACAAAGCATATAAAGATAACAATGATAAATATACATGTCATACAACATCCATGAAATAATATATCATGTAATAAACAATAGGAAAAAAATTATGTAAAGATACCAGAGAAAAATATACATGTGAGCCAACATCCATTAATAATCTATCATATAATAAACAACTTAAAACAATAATGTACCTACCATATTGGATATAGAAAATGGTGTAATACATACTGGACATTTATAATCCTAAAAAATATAAAGAAAGGATTTAACTAATATCGTGTCCATCCGTAGTCCATTAAGAAATTTTTTTCAATTTTTATTTTGACAACCATTCTCACTATTTTATAAAACAATTTTTATGCCAGACCAATCTACTTTAGGGTTTGAAAATCCATTTTCCATTTCAAATCAAGGAAATCCCACTCTCAAAGTAAAACCCCCATTAAAATATGAATCCAAGCCCTTTTCAATTTCAACACAAAAAAGATCATTTCAAATCTCAATGAATCAATAATAATGATAATAACATCCGGAAATTTGAACACTTGAACAGATCCACCTACCTCAAGGACATAGAAAACCTATATGCCTTAGAAAACAAGTATTGGAAACCACATGATTTTCCTTTGGAATTTAAGGCACAAAAAAGACTGAAAATAATTAATAGAAAATAAAATACAGTTACGCATCCCCACTAAAAACAATGTTGCAACCAAAAAAGAGAGGGAAACCAAGAGGAAGGATTACCTAAAAAGATAAATCACCTAGATCAGCAGATCAATCATAGAATAGAGTGATCTAGAGGGAAGGGAATCACCCAAAAATGCATGGAGAAAGAATTTTGGATGAGAGGAGAAGGTTTCAAACAAACAATGAAGCTTCAAACACCCATATGGAACCCTAAAATCTATAATGCAGAGAATTAAATAGAGTTATGTCTTTTAGATGTCATAAAGACATTTTATTTTAAGTTACACTAAAAATGCATTTCCTTTTTAATTAAAAACCATATTTTCACATTACATGACATGTAACCCATACATGACGTGTAAATTCTCAAAGTCTTTATTCAATTCATGGGATGTGTCTAGTGGCTATCACACATCATGCATTCTCATCGCACATCATTTAACTACATTAAAAACAACAAAAAATGTAGGTTTATATTAAAAATTCCAACAAATATGTGACATCATCATTATGGTTATCCTTCCCATTCATGGTTGAAAATTTATACTCGATGAGAAAGGAAACCAAATTGAATTATTAGAACACAACTGATAGAAAGGTAATGAGGTGTTACATTGTCCACACCATAAAATATTTCTATCCCCAGAAAGTGTTCAAGATCTTGGATCAAAAATAGAGAAGTCCACTACTACCTAATCAATTAATCTCTATCTGATGCCTCATGGTGATCCTATTTGTATTTCTATAGTTCTCAGACCATGGGGGATCATTATACCATGCAATATCTTATATTGTAGATCCATAATATGGACTGTATACTCAACCAAAGTGAAATCGAACTCAAGATCAACATCCTATAATATAATTACTTAGGAAGGATCTAGTTTATTTCACATGAACTGGGAAAAATGAAACAAATCATGTATATAATTCAATATAGATGGTAAAATAAACCAATAGTCTACCCTCCCTAGTTTATCAATGATTTCAAAGGTACCCACAATACTCAGTTCCAACATAACATGTTTACCCAATAGATGATGTCCCAAGAGAGGTAAGACTTTGCGAAATACCTCATAACTAACTTCAAACACCAAAATCCAATGATGATGGTCTGATTAGGATTTTTGGTGACTCTGTGACATGGTTAAATTCCTTCAAATCAACTACAATAGCTCTATCATATCTTGAACAATACTCATCTCATCCATAGACCATTCTTTTAACTCTACCCAGCATATGTGAGATCGACATGGCCACCCATAAAAAGCCTCAAAGGGAACCATACTGATTGAATCCTAATACTTATTGTTATAGTAAAACTCAACCAAAGGAAAATGATTTTCTCAATATCCACTGAAATCAAGTACACAAGCCTAGATCATATCCTCATGAACCAAGATATCATTTTCTTTATGTTCATCCATCTGTGGATAATAATTCATACTCAATTTCTACTAGGAACTCATTTACTCAAACAAATCATTCCAAAATATTAATTTGAACCTCAATTACCTGTTTGAATCAAATTTAGAGGGAACCCCAAAAAGTTTCACAATATCTCCGGCATATATATTCCCAAGCTGTTCCACTTTAGGCATCTCATTTATTAGAAATAAATGTGCTGATTTAGTGAGTCTATCAATTATAACCATAATAGAATAATTCCATATAAGATTCTTTGGTAAACCAATGATGTAATACATTTAAATATCATTCCAATTCCATACTATAATAGGTAAAGGATGAAAAAACCTACAGGTCTTGGGTGTTCCTCCTTAACTCTCTGACAATTGATAAACCATGATACAGAGTCTGCAACTGATCATATCATCCCTAAAAACCAATAATAATATCTCAAATCTTGGTACATATTTGCATCACCAATTTTCATGAACCAACATGGATGGTTTCCACTATCTATAAACTCATGTCTCAATGAAAATGAAACAACCAACCGGATATCAAAGCACAAAGCACCACTAGGAGACCGAGATAACTCACATGAGGTTTCCTCGCCATTTAATATTTCTCCAAAATGTTGTATCTCAGTTTCTGTCATCTTCTCAATTCTAAATCACTCATAAAAAGATGATAAATTTTTTATCAAGCCCCATAACACTTTTAAACCAACCTCATTCCTTCCTAAACACATCCCAGTGAACATAGTCATCAGTGACTAATGATCAACCGATTCATTCATAGCTTGTGCGTATAATTTTCTAGTTAACATTTCTGCCACCACATTTACTTTCCTGATGGTTTATAAAATATTAAAATAAAAGGTCTAGAAATACTAAAACCAATATCTCTATCTCAATTTTATATCTCTCTGAGTGAAAATATACTTCAAGATTTTATGATCAGAATATACCATAAACTATTCTCTAAAAAGATAGTGTTCCCTTGTTTTGAGTTCATGCATAACATTTTTCAACTGAAGATAATGGGAAGGGTATTTCAATTATATGATGGAATAACTAAAGAGATCCATAATCTCCATTTTTCCCTTTCATCAATAAATATCTCAAAACTGTACTATACGAATATTAGAAAACATCATAACCTTACCCTAGTTCTAGAAGAATAAAAATTGGTGCTGAATTCAACCTCATATTCATATCCTAAAAAATATATAATACTTTTCATTACATTCAACCATTAAACCCATATAGGTTATATAGTTCATCGAATATATGATATTCAAGAAGTCATGAACAAAACATCTATAGTAACCAGCCAAACCTAAGAATCCCTATATCTCAAACACATTTCTAGGATTCTCCCAAGACAAAACTACCTACATATTTTCAATATCAACTAACTAAAACCTCTTAGATATAAAATTCCCCAGGATCATCACCTCACAGATCCAAACCCCACACTTATAAATATATCAATAAAGAAGATGTTTCCTCAGAGTTCATGTAATGATATCCAAATAGTCTTTAGAATCCTCTTTTGTCCTAAATTACACCAAGATATCATCTATTAAAAACAACAAAAATATTCTAAGAATCGATGAATGATTTCCAACAAAACCATAAATAATATAAGTGCATTAGTGAGGCCATATGGCATAAACAAAAACTTTAAATTCACTTTGTGAATTTTAAATGCTATCATTGTTGTATCTTCTTCATAGACTCACAACTAGTGGTGCCCCAACAAAAGTTCAATATTAAAAAAGAAAAAATCCCCTCTAAGCTGGTCAAAGAGATAATCAATCTTGGGTAAAGGGGGATTGTTCTTAATAGTCATTTGATTCAACTTTCGATAGTCATTACAATGTCTAATATTTATTTTTTCATTCTTAGAAATGAGTACAGGAAAATCCTATAGTTACATGATATAGTGAAAAAAACATTCACCTCTAAGTCCTCAAGATGTACATTAAACTACACCAACTAAACAGGTGCCATTCGATAAGATAGAACAAAAATGGGCATTTTTCTAAGGAGAAAGTCAATAGTAAACTTAGCCTCTCTCTATGATGGTAAACCGATAATATAATCTAAAAATATCTTAGGGTATGCACACACAATAGTGGGAAGATGACCTTCTAATAAAGGCTCTACTACATAAAGAAACATTTCTAACAACTGGTATGAGATTATACAAGTATACAGAACAATGAACCCTTCCCTTCTAGATATAGATTCTCACTTACCTCAGAAAACATGAGTGGCCCCATCTAAAGATATAAACTATACCCGACAGCGATAACCGTTTATCTTATCCTGCACACCAATCATCTAATCCATACTAATAAACAGTTTAATGTTTTCAAGATAAATCACTTAGAAGTCCCAAACCACCTTAAAGTCACCTATCACCAACTGACATGTGGGGAACATAAAAACCTGTTCAGACCTCTTTCTCAATGGTGTGGAAAGATCCAACAAAAATGGTATAAGATCTAAATGTAAACCCAACACATCAACAAACTATGATGATATAAAATAATGTTTGGCACCGATATCAAATAATGTTATCACCATAGATGGTGAAATAAACATCGTACCTCTAATTTTAGTTGGCCCTACTTCATATTTATTTGGAACACACTCTGATGTATACAATAATCTAGACTTAGCCACCTATACATCTCCCTTGTATAGAGAATAAGACCCATGTACCTTTGAATAGTCAATATGAACTAGTGATCCCTTGATGAAAGTGAATCTCACCTTACTTTCTTGGGACATCTTATCAAAGAATCTTTTTAGGTGACCAAATTGACCAAAAATATGAAAATTCATATGATAATCCTTACAATGATTAATTGTATAACCACACCTCCCACACTGGTATGAAATAACATGTCTCTACCATGTTGAATCGTCTAAAACAGGTCCTGTATAGAACTAAACACTCTTTCACTTCCTTTTCTGACCAGAAGAAGAACCCTAGCTAATCGTTGCACCAACTGAAGCTTCTCTTAATCCTATCCTTCAAACAATGTCTACCTAAGAAAAATATACTATATTCACTATCTCCACAATGTTCCGAAGGGACATAAATACTACCACTGAATAAACATAATCCCCCATCCCCATCTCAAACCTTTGATCTTTTAGTCAATTATTGGTGAAAATATCTAGTGTCAGATGCAAAAAATCGAAAAAGTGGGTGGAGTACTCTAGAACAGAATGACCCCCTTTATATATAGTAAGAAACTCCTAGGTCTTTGTCACACATAAAGTCTCATGATAAAACTTCTAATTAAATATATTCTTTAAATAAACCTTGATAATAACTTTGTGCAACTTATCTTGCACTTTATAATCCCACCATTTTCATCCTAGTCCCTCAAGCATATACATAGAAAAAACCCAAAATAGAATATTTATGAGAATTCAAGAAGTTGAAGACCTACTCAATCCATTGAAGCCACTCATATTACCCTTGTGGTCCTTTTTCACCATGGAAGATGGGTGGATATTTTTGGGTAAATTCAGATCCATGATCCACTAGACAACTTGGGATCCCTATTCCCACTAGCCCTGTAGTCTGAATGGTATGAATCATAGCATCAACCAAAGAAGGGTCCACTAGAGGATATATCTATGAATCCTTCCTTGTTCTTCTCTTATTATATTTAGAATATATCTTCTAGGAGGCATTGTCAATTAAACAAAAGACAATAATCATGCAGACAAGAGAAACTCCAGAACCATTGAACCAAACAAAAAGAATCCAAATAAATGATTCAAAATAATAAGAATTTAATGTTATTATGAATTCTACCACAAAAAGGAAACACCATTAGAAGGGAAAATGACTATTTGAATAGTCTTCCCAATTAGTTTATTCTAACAACATTAAACACACCAAGTCCTAAAAAATTTTAGATAGGTTAATTTAAATTTCATTCCCATACAATTTATTGAAATGAACCTAAATACTTGGTCTTGGACTTAGTAAAAATTCTACAACCACACATAGAAACATGAATTTAGTCACATGATTGAGCTATATATGACCCTTTTCCACACCTGATTTATAAATTCTAGTGGTCCTACTCATATTTAAAAAAGACATAGAACGAACTCAGGTAGTTCTAAAACACTTCACACTGAGTAACCCCTCTAATACCAAATTGTAACAAACTAACATAGGTTAACCAAACCAGTCACCCAAGTCATCCCATTATGAGTTGAGGTAAAAACAAAAGAAAAAAACATGCCTCGTATACAATGAAAACAATAAATATTATTAGAGTACAAAGAAAAAATAACGAGAGATACAACTAATTAAAACAGGCTAAACCATAAAGTATGACATTTCTGGAGAATCTATTCTCCACGTTACCAATCATCACCTCCAAGCTATCCCCAAATAAAAACAGTGATGTAAAAAGAAGACATCATGCTAATGAATTACCTTCCATTTACCTGTATCCTATAAAAAAGGTCTAAATATTCCCTAAGGGAAGAAGTATAATGTTAGAAATAGATCCCAGTAGGATACCACAAAATAATCTATATATATTCTAATAATAAGAATACATAATTTCAAACTTAATATGTATTTTTGAAAAAATTTATATAAAAAAAATTGAAACCTTATTCAAATGATCCTTCATTTTTCACAAGTTTCATGACATATTTTCAAAATATTGAAACAAAGAAGGTAAATAATACTTGTGATTTAACATCCATGAAATAATTTATCATGAAATAAGAATCTATAAACAGAAAAGGTAAATATAGAGAAGATATATATACATGTGATCCAATATCCATGAAATAATCCATCATACAATAAAAACCCATAATCATAGTAGGTAAAGATACCAAAGATATATTTATATGTGATCCAGCATCCAAAAAATAATCTATCATGAAATAAACAACCAGAAAAAACAATGAACTTACAAGTTGGGTTTTATCCTATGGGACAATATGTACTAGACACTCATGAGTCTAAAAAGGAATAAGGTTCGATCCAAACAATATAAATTCCTACCATATTCCATCGATATGAAATAAGTCACCTCTTTGTGGTTTCAATCACACAAAGGATATCAGTGTCTCTGTCTTGAAATACCCAAGGTTCCAACTATACAATGTTGGTCAATTTATATTTTTATAAAAATTCTCATATTTTTATAAAACAATTTCAAATCCAATCTAATATCCTTCATGGTTTGAAAATAAAATTTCCTTTTAAAATTATGTAAATTATAATTTAATATCAAAAACCTCTTTAAAACATGAATTCATTCCCTTTTAAATTTAAACACATGAAATTCCATTTCAAATATCAAGGAATCCATAATAACAAAAAGAAAATCAAAAAATCAAACAACTTTAATAGATCAACCTACTACAAGGACCTAGAAAACCTATCATCCTTTCCAATGAAAATTGGAAATTACAATATTTTCCTCTATAAGACTAGGAATAACAAAATATTGAAATGTATTTCTAGAAAAAAAAATCTGATTACCCATCCCCACTGTAAATGGTGTTACAATAAAAAAAGAGAGAAAATAATATAAAGGATTACCTAAGTGATGAAGAACATAGACATACTAATCAATTGTGTAAGAGAGAAATCCGGATGGAAGGGAGTTACCCAAAAATTCCTCGTGAAAGATATCTAGCCGAGAGGAGAAGGCTAAAACCCCCCAAAAAAGCCTCAAACACTCGTATAACACCCTAAATGATGTATCTTGAAGAATTACATGGTGCATGAAATAGTTTACATGTTTTGAAACACTTTAATTTTAAGTTATTACTAAAAGCACCAAACCATTTTAATTAAAAACCATATTTTTACATTACAAAACATGTAAACCTTACATGATGCGTACATTCTCACAGAGTATATTCAGTTCATAGGATCTGTTTGGAAGTCATCACACATCATTTAAACTCATTACAAACCATGTAACTTCCCTGAAAATAGTAGAAAATATAGGTTTATGATAAAAATTACAATAAATAATTGAATTATCCATTATAGGTATCCTCCCAATTCTAGGTCGAAAATACATGCTCAATGAAAAAGAAAACCAAAATCAAAGATTATAACATACCTGATAGAAAGGTAATGGGAATCATAATGACCAAGTAGTTGATCCAAATTATATTTATTATCACAACCTAACTAGGAATCCACTAAAATGATTCCCAAATATAGTGGGAAAAAATACCCCTACTGCATCACCCTCTAAGTAAGAGGATGCTGACTATATTTGAGGGTCTTATGGTTGTATAAGGGGGATAATATACCCCATGGATCATTACTAAATATAGATTAAGAAATAAAAAATAAAGTTTGTGGAATATATATAAAGAAATAACAGTAGTAACCATAACAGATACCTAGGACAACACCAAATAAACCACCCATGCATGAAAATTATAATTCACAATACACATAGTCAACATAGTTTGGGTAATACATACACACAATCTAAACTAACGAAATAATAAGTTAATAAAAGGCGCACCTCTTGTAGTAATCATGAGTACAATATTTTCCATTTCCTCTATGTTATGTATTAGTCCATAAATATTATCAGTAAGAAAGAACAATCCAAGGTCTTGATCTACAGTCAGATGATCTATTTAGGTACCAATTAGCATCCTGAACATGATATTAATAAAACTCATTAAGCCACCACTAATGGAATCTAATTCATAATCCAATCTACAAATATAAAATAAACTAGTGTGAATGCATAATAAATGTAATGTCTTATTAATAAGTTATGTAAAACTAAACCATTTTGAGCTCAATGTTCCTCATGGGACTCTTGGGCAAACATACCTACTTTAGAATAAGCCAGAATGTCTTTGATAATGGAAGAAGGGAATTAGAAATAAAAATGGGTTCCTAGTTATAATCACAGGTGTCCATGTGTAACACATGTCCTGGGGACCAAAATTGAACCAAGGTGTCCATATATAATCTAGAACATATAAGGTTCTACATGTTCTATTTTATTAATGATTTAAAATAAAAAATTATATAATACCATATTTCATGTGATATCATCCACGGAATTTTCAATCACAAATCCATGAACTGCTTGGGGATTTCCTTATTTCACCTAACCTATGAACCTTCCTAATTCATTCGATATCAATAATCTAGGTATCGTACAAGGTGTTTTATAATATCATTCATCCTATTAGCTCATCCAATGAATTCCATATCATGATTCCAAGTTATTCTAAAGGTGTAACATAGTATCATTCAACCTATAAACCTGTACAAGAAATCTTTCATTATGAATACATCTATCATTCAAGGTGTACATAATCTCATCTAACCTATATAAACCACCAATGAATTTTATATCGGGAATATAAGTATCATTAAAGGCATAGCATAGTCTCGTTTAACCTATAAACTCATTAAAGTATTTGTATATCTGGAATTCTGGTATTTTTTACGTAATAACATAACATGTAGTCACATTTCATTTAACAACTAAACATATTCCATGGGAATTTCCATGAATGTTAAAAATTCATGGAAAATGATTATAATCCAATCCATTTATCAAATTAAGATATATACTTAGTACATTTTGTTTGTAACAAAATTTTTCTCCTAGGATGAATCCATTCCAGTTACAATTCATGAATATTTAATTCATTAACCAAATCATGTATAAGTGATCCAATGGGGCCATGTAAATATACATGTCATATTAGGATTCATTTGGTTCGCCTAGGATTTACTATCAAAATGGTCAATCATTATATTTAATAATTTAAATATGGACAAGGGTGATTACATTCCATTTAACAATGCAACACTTCCATTTTTCAACTCAATCTCTAGTGATGAGGGGTTAAGTAACAATTCATGCCCCATTGTAATTTAATAAATTATCCCTTTTAGGAATCACAACAAACACACCTAAATGGTTTCATAGTACAACACAATAAATTATTGATGATGTTAAATAATATGAAACACCTGAAGGGGTTATCCAAGTGGAAATCATAATTATCTAACAACACCAACATGTTTAACAAGGGGTATGTGTTATGATCTAGAAAATTATTTAATGTAATTATAATTTTTAGGACTGACATGTGGAAAACAATGATTCGTTTTATAAATGATATGAATTTATGAAAAAAAAATAGTCTACTTACCTTATACCAAGGAATCATTATTATTCCATTATCAGGATTTGATTCAAATAAAAAAAGAGGAATTTAAGAACTATACTAAATCCCTAAAAATTGTGTGCATTAGGTCACACAATTATATAATTTATATGAGAAAAGAAAATAGTGAGCATATGTAAGAGGATTTGAAGAATCACCTCGTCGATTCCAATGCATCTGGTGATGATCAAATAAGACCAAGAATGGAGGATATCCACACATGGAAGAGGGAGAATGTGGAGGGTGTGTGTTGGGGTCATCCTAGCTGAATGTGGGAGGAAAAGTGGTATCAGCCCTTTAAATGTTGGAGTGGGAAAATTTAAATTTTCACTTATTTTAGTGGCATGTGGTTTGGCCGCATTGTTTGGAAAACCATATGCCAAAACATGTGGTTACACTATCTAAAACACCCTAAATTCACATTATTTCCTCACACAGTTTACAAATTGTGCTCCAATTATGTGGAGCTGCTATCCCCATCACCTCTAACCTACATAGATGAAAAACATGGTATGAAAAACGATGTGCCAATAATATGAGTCTTTTATCACCTCAAAAAAAAAAAATCAAGGTGTTTTGGGACGCCTCACATGGTTTCCCATAATATTTTCCCTTAAAAAATAGGTTTCATGTTTGTTCCATAGTGGTAATACTAATAGGTATGAATCCGTTCACCTAGTATCTATTTTTCAAAACATTAATTTTGGGTCCCAGGACATTGGGACACTCCCAAACATATATTACACCATATATGCCTCATTACATGTCTAAAAATAATGTTTTTAATTTTTAAAACTCATTTAATGAACTTATAAATATCATTTTATGATTTGATCTAACTACTAAATTAAAATTATAATTCCTTAAAATTTTATGAATTGATTTATAAGATCCTATGACCTCCCCACATTAGAACATATCATCCCTGAGAATCCTTGGGAAATAAAAAACACCAAATGAACTACTTGTGTAATGAAAATTCTCATTTAAAAAACTGTGTTATGTTTCTAAATACCCCACTCACCATTAAGCATCACATTAAATACATGGTACATAAATATTTCAAACTCGATCCAATACTTGTACCAAAACTGAAATATCAGGACGGTTCCTAACTGATTTCATCTAACCCAATACACGATCATGTCTTCATCACTTTCATCAATTATCCTATTGAACATCCCACTAATGGTTCTATCCTTAATGTCTAATTATGATTCATGGTAATCCATTCATCATAATTTCTTTTTAAAAAAGTTGTTAGTTTATTATCGACATTTTTGACAATTTTCTAAACACCATACACCTGATAACTCATGAGGATACAACTCTCATTACCCATTATTATTAAAATGATCAAATTCCATGTTAACCCAGTTTAGACTGTCCATACCAACATTTCCTAAAAAAACCCCAATAGACCCTTAAACTACACCAGACTCATCTATGAGGCCAACCTAATGTGGTTCATCACTAACCTCAAACAAATTTTTCACTGAACAAAAGTCAACCCACCACCAACCAAAATATTTTTAAAAATAATCTAATTTAATAATATTTTATCACCAGAACTAATATTTATTCCTTCAAACCGGTCACATCAATATCATCTCAATAAAATTCATCAAAGTCTATATTTGGTTTCTTGTGGGCTCTCCTGATTGAACCATCCATTTTCCCAAACTGTCATCATTCCACAACACAATCACTGATGTATATATGATCCAACACTTGTGGAAAATGTTAAGATATATTGGGTTCTAAATCGCACACTTGGACTTTCTCTCCAAGTCCTTAATCAAACATGTACCTATAATATTCCTGGAACTCTTGACCTACATGATTCTATTTATTCAACATCTTACAGGATCCAAAACGACCATCCAACAGCTGGTCTTAATATCTTATGACCCTTCTCACATAAGGGTATTACACTGGTGACCAACATCCTACTCCCCATATTAGGATAATCCTCGACATCAAATAAATGGATTGATATTTTGAAACAACACAACCCATTCACCATTTGTACTCAGATATAACAACAAGCATTCCTATTAACTCCTTCACTCATGAGTATTAACATAAACATCAACAATCACTCATTATTGCTTCCCAATAATGGTTCTCATGACATCAATTTAATAAAAAATTACAATTAAGATCCCCACCTACAATTAATAATGGGTTATTCACACAATAGGTATTATTTTAAGCAACTCCTTGGGCACAAATATCCATGAATTGTTTCAGAAAACAATAATAAGATAGCTAGGTAGATTTGTGTATAGTCGATACTCTCTTTTTGTGCAAATGAAAATGTCATGATATTTGTCATGATCATATCTAAAATATGAGTGTAGTAAGATCTTTTTGATTGGTGTGTAACACTCTCCCTAATACCCACTCACATGAATACATGATTTTCATTCTATTAACCAACTCCTGACACCACGTCTCTCAAAAAAAAATTGTCAGGTCTAATCACGGGTCAATTATCTCACAGAACCCAGTTAAAGTCTAAATCATCCCTCATTTTATGGAAAATTTCATTAATTTATTCAAATATCTATGTCGCTACACCTAAAATAATTAAATGTGAATCCATAAATCCTTATCCCATACCCAACTTCTCATCAAAATTACATATTAACCATTTACTATGTGTATCTAGTTTCAAATAAACATTCTATACAGAGTAAGTGTATATTATGTAACACTCGATCCAAGACATGAATCATGCCCCATTGAGTCATCCATAAACAAGTCCAAGATAAATGTGCATTATAGGAGGGCCGTTATTAACATGTCAGGAGCTCCCTTGGAACTCCTATTCAAAATCAGGCACCACACTCGTTCTGTGATTCATCGAATGAATTCCCACCTCAAAATATCATTTTTAAGGATTAAATCGGTAAACACACATACGCTGGACAATTGGGACAGGAAACCAAATAGTCATTCCCATCAAACCCAGAATAGATACCCAATACACTATGTGCATTTTAAAAAAATAAATTGCACTACAAAACCTATAAAAACCTGATCTCAATTCATTCATTGGTTTCAATATGAGCATAGAAAAAAACACATCATCTCTATGTAATCCTAAAAATCAAGAAAACCTCTCTCATAGGTCTCCCTTAATTAACCCAAACATCGTTGTCCTACTAGGGTCTTAATCAAAACTAAGGTATTATAAAACTCCTACCTAGCCCTACTGATCACGTCTCAAAACATATCCACTAGGTCCATCCACCTAGACCTAACATATCTCAAATGAGAACCATACCCCCACATAAAGTTCTATATTACATGGTGTCTATGCTCCTTAAAATATCTCTCTATAAATTGGTCAAACAAAATCAGGTACAGAATTCATCAACCTATGAGGGTCAAAACAGTTAACTAATCATAATGACATCACCTTCTATGTATCAAGCTACATGGCCCTGATCCTCTCCAAATATCCTCATTCAGGATTTCCCTTGGAGGGTCTCAACATCAATCTAAATGGAATAATAGGTGACACTCATTGGTTATCCACATAAAGTAACACCCCCTTGATGTTCAAGATTCTAGACTACCAACCACCTCTTCGGGGGGTGTCTTTTATACACGTTGAATGCTACCTGACTCAATGATCAAATAGTAAGCACTTATCATTAATATAAACATTTCTTAAAAGTCTACGGATTTCTCATTAATAGGGGAACTATCTCAACTGGGATATCAACTATTTTTTAACATAAGTTATCTTCTTTTAAAACATGATTCATGCCTAAAATGACACAAGGATCTACCTCTTCACTTTTAGATTCAAGAAAACAAAAAATTATCACTGAAACCTATAGTAAACAACCACGCTTCCATTTAGGATAACTTAAGGAAATTTAAAATCTTACCCTTATATAAGGGTTCTAGTAATTAACACCTATAAATTGTTTTATTCAATCCATTCATCAATTAACATTAATTAAAAACATTAAAAGTATCAAATATACAAAAATTCTAGTATCAATTATAGAGAATTTATTCTATGCACTTTATTTAGTTAATGTTGTGTATCATTATTTTAATACAATTAAATGATTTCATATACACCATTTATTCATCCTTCAGCTTTCACAATTGGACTAGTAAATGAAAGTCTCAATTCCAAATTATAGAAGAAATCAATCTTTAGGTTGTAATTGAAATTTTAATTAACTATGCCTCATAATAATAATGATTAAAATAGACAAAATGACTTTTATAATTTTAGGGGGATCAATTAAGTAAAATGAAACCATGAATTTATATTTAATTCCATATAAGTGGTATCTAAATATTTACATAATTATCCATTTTTATCTCAAGTATACCCCCTTGGGGTCAAGCACCAAGAATGAAATGTGATAAAATTGTCCTATGAGGGTCCCATCATTGTAACTTGGGTTCTATTATATAGGAATCTATTATAATCCCATTTAAGTGGAAACCATTAATAATTAATTTATCAACATTTTAACACACCCTCAACATGGTTATATCATACGAATATAATGCTAAAGATCACATACAAGGGTCGACTAAAGCATATAAGGATTCAGTTACCTGGGTTTTCATTCAATATTTATTGAGGTAATAGTCTTTATACATTTAAAATGACACACCATTTAACTAAAATACATGGCCAATAACTTCAATATATTTAAAACTAATGATTTTATTTCCATTTAAAACAAAAAACAATTTCAACGTCATTTTATTTAATTTATTAATCTTGGGTAAATGAAATTGAATTATACCATCATGATATTCCATAGAACTCTATTTTGGTTGATGAAAAAACATTATTTAACCATCTTTCAAACATAAAAATAATAAGGAATGTTACAAAAAAAGATAGGAATATAGTCATTTAAGATGGATAAAAAATATTCATGGAATATAGATGAGAGTGGTAATTATCACCCAAGCATTGTATATATATATATATAATCATTCCAAATAATTACCCAAACATGGTATATTGATAAGCATGCCATATAATCACCCATGAATAGTATAAAAATAAGAAAGATAAAGAAATGTGAATCTAATGTGCCTAAAATGATGAACCCAAACAAATAATCTCTTTACCTATTGGTCCAAGAGATAAATCACATAAATTAGAGAGTATTAGAAAAAACACTTGAGGTAAAACAATAACTAACATTAAAAATGAACCATCACGAACAACAGTCTTGTCCTTGGAAATTTAATCTTTCCCTCATGTGTGGGTTGTCTATTTTTAGACTTGAGCTTGTTACTAAGTTCCGAAACATATCAAGTCTCGTGTCTACCATCCCAAAATTTTAAGACAAATAAAATAATAATATATATATAATACCACATTTTCACATCCTTGCTCGTAAGCCACTAAAATGGTGCCCCATACTGGCTGTCTATAAGGCCCCAAGTACACCTCCCTGTATGCCATAAGATTCCGACTAGAAGTGAGGGTATAATAGTTGAACAGTGGGGATACTATACCCTCTAGACCAGTAAAAAATATATTTTAAGTAATAATAAATATATTATATCGATGATATATAAAGAAACAGTATCAGTAATTATAAAAAATAACTAGGTAAACTCCAAATAAACCACTCGTGCATGAAAATGCATTGTCATAATACACATAATAAATATACAATAGCCAATACATACAATTGGACTAAAATGATAAAATAATAAATAAATAAATAAACTACCCTACTCTAGTAGGATACATTATTACCTTCTCAAACCTACCTCTATGTCATTTCCTAGTCCATAAATAGTTTCAAAAAGTAGGCACAATCCATGATCCTAATCTATAGTCAGAAGATCTCGTCGAGCACTGATCGGCTGGCCAAACAATAGGTCAGTATAATGTAGTAAGCCACCACTAATTACTTATAAAGAACAATCTAGTATGTCAATATAAAATTATGTAGTGTGTAGTTATAAAAAATATATGGTAGTAGTAAATAGGTATGTTAAACTAAATGGTGTCAAGATCAGGTTTTCATGGGAAACCGGACTAACCATAGCCGATTTAGCCAAATATCTAATATATTTGATCACAAAAGCTGTAAAGTTGAAAAGAAATAGGCCCATGTATATAATCCCATGAATCCAGGTGTAACACTAAAAATGGGAAACCAACATAGACCAAGGCATCCATATATAACAATGATCATATAAGGTTCTATATGTACTATGATATTAACGAATTAGTAATCAATAATGATATAATACCACATTACCTATGATCCCATTCAAATAATTGCATATAAGGAATCTATGTGTATCTCTTGGGTTTCCATAATATAATTTAACCAATGAAATCATCCAAGGAATTATGTATCATGAATCTAGGAATCATTCAAGGGGTAGTATAATATCATTCAGCCTACGAGATCGTCCAAGGAATTACATATCAGGAATCCAAATTCCACCCAAGGCATAACATAATATCTTTCGAATTTTGAACCCAATCAAGGAATTGCATATAAAGAGTCTAGGTATCATTCAATTAGTATATAATCTCATTTTATTTATAAATCCATTCAAGTAATTTCATATCAAGAATATAGGTATCATTCAAGTTGTATTGTAATCACATTTAACCTACGAACCCATCCAAGGCATTTCATATCAGGACTAGCTAGCATTGAAGGTATAACATAACATGTAGGCACATTTAATTTTATAACTGATCATTGGCCATGAAAATTTACATTTTGTTTCAAATTTTAAGGACAATGATTAAAATAAAATCCATTTATCTAATAAAATTATCTCATATGACATTAACATTTATTACAATAAGGAATACATAGGAATAATCCACCCCAATTACAATTCATGAAGATTCAATTCATTTATCGGGTCGCTTATAAGTTATATAAAGGGGGAATGTAAGTATACATGAAATATTGGAATTCAATCGGTTCATTTAAGGTGGTCCATAAAAATAGTCAATCATTAGTATACACTCCCTATTGTAATTTAATCAATTCAATTATTATCCTTTAATGAATTATCTTTTTTAGTAGTCACACCAAACACACCTCAAATGTGTCCTAGTCAAACACATGTATTTTCCAATCAGGTTAAATAATAGGACAAATCCAAAGGGGTAATCCATGTGGAGGGAATAATTCATCAAAAATATTAATAGTTATGATAAGGGTTCTAATTCACACTCTAGATAGTTAATTAAATGAATTACACATTCTAAGAGAGGATCATGGAAAATATTATGTATGCAACAATAACCCATTTTATAAATGACTAGGATATAAGGTAAAAAACATGTATACCACATACCTTATATCAATTAATATTCCCTCATTCATTATCAAGCTTTAATTGAAGTCAAATTGAGAGGAAATGGACAACCTGGATAAGACCCTAAAAATCAGGTGTATTAGGTCACACAATGGTAACATTTATAGGATCAAAAATTATATAATGGATGTTAGAAGAGTTATAGACTCATATCTGGAATTACAACACATGTGATGTCAATACAATTAGACCACAAACAGTGGATAAGTACCCATGGAGGGAGGGTGGATTGGGTGGAACATGCAGGGGACCTCCTTGCCAAATGAGGGAAAAAAGGGGTAATAAAATTTTTATGATGAAGCGGAATTTTTTTAATTTTTCCCCATTATAAGAGGAAAATGGTTTGGATTCATGGTTTGGAAAACAATGAAATAAAAAATCAGTTTCACTGTCCAAAACACCCCCAAGATGTACGGTTTCCTCACATGTATTACAAACTATGCTCCAACTATGGGGAGGTATTATCCCCAAGAAACTCAACCCCAAACAGTTACATCGCATCATTGGAAAAACTATTCACCAACCATGGGAGTATATCATCCCCTATTGAACTTTTTATTTACTGTTTTCTATTCTATATTACAGAGTTAACCAAACGATGTTCTCATAAAAATCATGGTCCACAGTTGTTCCATATGTTTAGTATTAATGGTGTGACAAATGGGAACCTAGACTTTCCTTTTCCAAAACCACTATTTCATGACCCAAACCCTCATTATTCTTTGGAAACCTCTAGGATACCTTTTATACCTCATTCTATATAAAAAACGTCTCTTTTAAGAGTTATAAATCTCATAATTACCTTCCAAATCTCGATTTAAGATTGGGCCTCCCTGTTTAATAAAAAATAAAATTCTTTTATAATTTATCAACTGGTTAAAACACATGATCATACATTTATCATTTTTTTATTTTATATATATGGTATCTCATGTATTTTTCTTCTTATTTTATAGAATTTAAATTTCTCTATATTTAGCGATCTTATGGACTCATATTTGACCTTTTTGAACTTATATGATAATTTTAAGGTTATTAATTAACATATTTATTGAAATACATTGATTTATGAAAATTTAAATAATTTATATTGAATTAAGTAATTAGAATATTCAATGAATAAAACACCCAAATTACAAGTGTATGATGAAAAAAAGATACATTTTACTCATGGAAGACTACTTTAATATTTTTATTATTCCATTACATATTAAAATATTTAGAAACTTATTTCATGATATCTCTTATATATATGTCAAATATTAGAGAAATATTATGACTCTAAGAGTGAATGAGATTCTAAGAGAAAAACATATTTTTATTTGAACCCATTTTCCTTTATATTTTTTTAAATGTTATTTTATTTTTGATAAAAGTTCATAGGATCTTGGCAATAAAATAAATACTACTATAGATGAATATATTTAATAAGTAAAACAATTATTTTATTGATGAATATAAACTATTTTTATTGTGTAATTATTTAATTTAAAAACAAGAATTTCTATTTTAAAAATATGAAAATCATAAATACCGAATTCTTGTGTAGTTTTTTTTATTAAATTTTTATCAATTTTATTTAATATTGTAAAATTTAGTAAAAGTTGATGAAACATAGAAGGAAATAAACAAAATAAAAAACCAACTATAGAGGATAAAAATAATGAAATTAACTTTTACTAATCTAAGGCTAACTACTGTCCCTTTTATTTTACTAACTATCATTAGGGAGAATATCCATCATGGGGATCGAGGTGTTATATTTGGTTTTAATTCTATGTATTTGTTTATATATTTACTGATAGTTTCAAATATTCTAATAATAATGTTATAAATATTAAAAAAATTCATTAGGTGGAGATTAAACAATGAATATTGGAAAATATGAGACTTAATCCAATACTAAATTTTGATAAAAAATATATAAAATGATAATGAAATTTACAAAATTAGCATGATTGGATTCAAATGTAAAGATTATAATAGATATTAATAAAAATTTAAATTTGAATAAAATAATCGATGTTGTTGTTTTTACAAAACATATTAAGAATAAAATATATTTCAAGTTTATTATGTAATCTTTCAATAATACATGTATTAATTAGTGAAACGTTATTATTTATTTAATTAAAAAATATATATTTATAACATTTTGTTTATTTTATTTATTAATTAAAAAATATCAGCATGAAAATTTATTTCTCTTATAATCATTGATGATATACATTTCTGGAGGGACATTAAAATTTTAAGTTTTGGGTTATTTGATACCTAGAATATGCACATGTTTTTAGTTTATTTTTAATACCAAAAATGAGATTTCATGTGATTAATAATCATGTTTTAAATATTTTCATGGAAGTTTTTGCTAAATTGAAACTCTATATTAATTTGGATAATTTTAATTTTAATAATGAAAACCCTTTTCATGGAATGATAAAAATAACATTATAGAAATTTAGTATTAGCTAAAGTGAAGAATAATACCATCCAATAATTATTGTAATTCAGAAATATACAGAACGAACAAAAAAGAACATATTTTCAAACCACCACATCATGGTTTAAGCTTAAGAAGCTATTTTTTAAACCTATGGGTTAATATATATACAAAGATATGAATATTGCATGTTGTGAAACTTTTATTCAACTGTTTACGAATATTTCGATGATATAATTAAAAATGATAAATATAAATTTGATCTCTATCAAGGTGATACCTTGTTGATAGTTTATTTTTTGAAATCGATGATAGGTTTTTATTTTCCAAGGATCGTTTCTAAGAGACAAATATATATATATATATATATATATATATATATATATATATATATATAAGTTAACCAAGTGGTGATTTTCACAATCACATCATGGTTTTTTAGTATCTATAAAAAAAAATTAATATATTTTAATGATTTTTTTATTATAGCCTTTTGTTATATACTATTCAATTACAAAGGATGTTCATAAATTATTTTTCTATTACATTTAAGAAGTGTTAATTATTATCTTCATTTTGATAAATTTTAAATTCAATCATTCCATTACATCATTATTGAGAATATTTCATAAAAATTATTATTCTATTGATTATTCAAATCATCTATCCATTAGTGGAAAAGTCACATGAAAATTAATTTATCTTGAGTACAGATATTAGGGATTTATTATTTTAGCATGTTCATTAATATGTATTTTGTTTTTATTAATTTATATATTTTCAATTAATTAAAATCATAAAAATTTATAATTCTATAAATATAAGGATTATTAATGGAGAAAATACAAGATTATAAAGAGAATTATATTAATATTTTTTTATATATCATTCCCTAGAAAAGATCAACATTTTATTCATTTACAAGGATTTATTCTTTTAAAAATGGGTTTAAATTAATTTATGTTTTATTGAATGATAAATTTATAAAAAAATAAATTAACTTATATAAACATGTAACAAATTTACATAGTGGAATTACAAACTAATGAGATTATATAATTATATAGAAAATCAATCATTATAATTGATTACTTAATATTTATTTTGTTATTATTTTTTCATTATAACTGTAAAATTTATAAAATATAACCATAATCACAATATTTAAACAATATAATTAGGTTTCACAATTAGTAGAAAAGATATATTTAGGTTTAGAGTGTCCTGAGTGGATTGGACTTTGAGTGTTGATATTTTAATACTATAAGTTTTAGTATATGAGAAGATTAAATATATTTCTCAACATTGAACATCACCTATTGGAATTCATTAAACATTTATAAAATAATTCATTTATAATTTATTATGACAATAAAGTGGTATAAACTATTAAATAGTACATTGGAAAAAATTGTTTTTTCTTGGGGAATGGAATATGATTTAATATGATATGATTCATAAAAGGTAATACCCTATAATATTTCTATTGAAATTTGTGGATTGATTTTTATCAATCTCATCAAATGAGACCTCAAAATGAGGTTACTAAATTATATAATTGAAAATGTATTTTAACATATTGGAATGAATGAATGAATAGGTTACCATCTTCCACTGTGTTATGTGGCACAATGGGTTTTTTTTCAATTTCAACATAATAGTAGAATAAGGTTACATTTACCTTCAATAATAAATTATTTAACATCACAAAATATTCATTTGATGAGTTTTCTATATATTATATGTGTTTTGCTGCATGATGTTTTTACTATTTTGAAATGACTATCGAAAAAGGTTACATTGACATGATTTTTTTATATAAATTTAATTTTTTATTGGGTTTTTTGATGTTTTTCCTTATTATATATGTTACAATTCATAAAAAATACCTTGTTATGGCCTTAAGTGGTTATGGTTAATATATGTAATCTCCATTTAATTTTAGAAAATCATATTGTTAATTGTGTGATTTATCTATAATTTAATTGATGGTAGAAATTTTATTTTATTTATTCATAAAGAATTTTTGTGTGCATTATTGTTGTATATGTATATCCACCATGACACATTAGAATGAACACATGATTAAACCATGGTTTATTTTCAAAATTAAATTTTTTGAATCCTTTTTATTTTTTAATAATATAACCCTACACATTAACTTTTATGTGTTTATAAATTATATATATTGATATTATAAAGTGAAAATGATCTGGGGAAGATGATTCAGGTTATGAAATATTTACATTTAAGTGTGGAAAAAGGGATCACAATCGGGGTCTAGACCTTATTTTCATGGATCATGTATCCTCTAATATTGTCTATCCTTTCTATATTTTTTCTAGAATGTGATTCTTTGATCCTAACATGAAGAATTTTTCATATATAAATTATCTATTATAGTACTTGTATAGTTTATTTGGTATTTAGTATTACATATTGGATGATTTCTTATTTTCATTTATTCTATGAATTTGAAATGTTATTTATTTATTTATCTAATTATTGAAGGATTATTTATTAATTTGTGTACTTATTTGACTAGTTATTAATTATTGTTAAAATTATTCATTAAATGATAAATAACTCCCCAACAACAATTTTATAACCCCCTATACAAGTATCTAACCTATGGGGATCATGGATCATGACCAAGTCCTTGTGAAATTCATGTTTAAATTGTACATTCAATATCAATTAAAGAAGAAACATATAACACATAAAATTTTGTGAGTAGGTTTTCATTGTTTTTTCTGCATTATAAATGCTTAAATAATGTATTAAAATATTAAAATATAATATAAAGAATTTTGTAAGAAATAATTTGAATCAATGAAATAAGTATGATAAGTTTTAACACTTATAATTAGTTTTTTGGGTTATTTCCAAATATGTTTGATAAATAATTTCATCCACTATAAATATTTTTTTGTTATCATATAATTTTTTGGATACACAATCAAGAATCTTATACGAAGTACTTTATATCATTCATGATGTGTTACCACATATATAATAAATTAAATAAGTGAATAAAAAATATTTCATTAAAATATATCCATTATATTTATTTTTTTCAAAATTTTTTATGATAATAATGCCCTTATATATACTATTTTAGCATTATTCGAGAAAGGATGTTATGATTCATAAAATTTTATAATTTTTGATGTGAAATTAATGTTTATTATAATTATAATAATGATCATGATATTCAACTAAGAATTAAAATATAATTAATCTATAAAACACACATTATAAAATATTTTTCATTCCAATTAAACATAACTGAATGTTGTGTATACAAATTAATGAGATTGTAATGAACTACCTTAGAAACCATTAATTCACCCAAGAAAAACCATCATATGACTTTTGATATATCCCACAATAAATGGTATTGGGAATTTATCACTAAGGGTGTAAAACTAATCATAGGTGAACAATTTAACCTCTAGATAACCTACTATAAAATTTAAAAAAGATATAATAAAATCCAAATTTTATAATAAACAAAAATACCAAAAAATATTTATGATTAGATAATTTCCTAGTATATTATGTTGAACAATAGGAGGATTTGAATTAGTTATCTATAATTTTTTCATTTCTTTTTAAATCATTTTGATTCTTTTATGGGTTTTTATATAACCTAAACCCTATAACATGCAAGGATTGATTTTTCTCACGTTATATTTTAATTCAACCTCACCCTTATAAACTAATATTTTAGAAACATAGTAAAAACATGAATTTTTATGTGGTCCTATAATTTTCTAGGATCTAAAACCTTTATTTTATGGTTATCATCAATTAAATATTATATATAATTGTATTATATATCATATCATAATGAGAAAGTTTGAATTGTGAAACCTTGTTTAAAATCCTATAAAATTTATAATAATTCTACATATTATACAATAATACCTTCAACAGTCTTAAATTTTTTAAAGTATCAAATTTTTTATGAAAATCCTACTTGATTACTCTGTAGATCTACTATAATAAACTATTTATGGAGTTATTCTTATGTTTAATGATTTACTTATTGTAGCACTATGAAAACATATATAAACTTTTTCTTCGCACATCCATCAATAAAGAATTCAAATTATGATGACAATGTGAACTCATAATCAACCCACTAAATATTACATTGAATTATTTATCATATAATTATTTTTATTAAAAAATTTATTATCTTTACATATTTAAATTGATCAAAAAGTCATCTCAATTTAGTTTCTTCATGAAAAAATTTATTAATGAAAAACATGTACCCCCTCTAGTTATTTTTATCTTTATAAAAAAATTAACTCGACATCTAAATTCCCTATCTCACACAAATGTTATCTAACCAATTCTTCAACCTTATGAAACTTTTAATTTCAATGAATTATAAATAGTGGATTCATGATTCAAATCCCCTAAAAGAAATAATTATTAGTTTACTTATGTGAACAAACATATATAAGAAAATATATTCTATATTTATAACTTCACATACCTCAAAAAAGTATGTAATTTATGTATCTTTATATTTTTAATAATTTATTCAAACATGTAAATTTTAAATATCAATTTAAATATCAACTAATAACTCTAAAAAAATTTTCTTAAATGTTTTCATATCACAAAAATATATCATACATTTTCATCCTTCTTCTTAATCATATTTTTAATTAAATTTGATACATTAAAAGTTCTATTAATTATTAAAATATAAATTTAAATAAATAAAAAATAATATTTATCCACATAATGTAATATTGGAATCTATTATACAATAAAAATTAAACCAAATTGTTCTGTGATTAAATGTTCTGTAGTGTATTTTTCATGACATCACTTTATGAATTCTTTAAAACTCACAAATATTTTTTCAACCAATTTTGAAATTTTTTTATATGGAATATATCAAAATTATTTCACATCATTTATTCCATGCTCCAAGTAATTTCAATATATTTAAATAATAAATGATATATACTAAAGTGTAAGAACTCCCAAATGTTCCTTAAATATTCATCAAATGTTTTATTCTAAAATTCATTTCAATCCCATTTTAAAATATCCGAATTTCTCAAAAAAAAAATTATATAGAATTTTAATAAATCATAAACAATACCCATATCATGTGAAAAAATAAATTATATTGTCTAACTCAAAAGATGTTACATAAAATGTTTTTACTAACATAGCCTTTTATAAATCGGTCCAAATCACATAAAATATATTTTTAAGACATCAAATAATATTCTATATAAATTGCAAACCATTGGTCAGATTAGTTCTTCATAAACACAACTTGGAAAAATAGTTTTTCTACCAAACTATATATAATGTGAAAAGTTTTTAATGATTAAAAAAATATTTATATGAAAATCAAAATCAATTTAAAATTTTAATAATAATCACTATCATATATTTGAATATATATAAATAATTTTCCTAAAGATTCTAATTTGAAATCAGTACACTGAGGAAAATTTATTTTGATTATCCACATAACTATTCGTATGATTCTTTATAATCATTTTTCCCGTTTCAATTGAGAGATAATATTTATAATAAATTATAAAAATATAAATTAGATTTTATAATATATTAAAATATTATTATACATAAATTATCAATTTTATGTGATACTTATATAAAAACCCATGTGTTACGTCCTTCCCTACACCCATTAGATGGGGAACAGGTGGTGGGGCTACTAACCTTATGTGATTTCCCCATGACACCAATGGCTATAAAAATATCTAAGGGCATACAATATAATTGGTGGATTATTTTACCAATGATTCGAATAACCTTTAGGAGATGAAACAATAAAAAACAATGTTATTTGATCCATGTAATGTAATAAAAAATAGAATGTGATATCAGACTATTAGATGGTATAAATAAATTACATGAATAACACAATAATGATAACTAAACTCAAAGATTACCATTTGTAATTAACTCAAGGACCATGCCAACCAATATCCATGATTTATCTCTATGTCCCATGTTGAAAACATAAAGATTCATCACTTTAGAATTATAAATCCTTGCCTTTATCAGTATTATTATATATAATATTCAGAAATTCAAAATATTACCCATAAAAGGGGTTATTATAAACTCAATAGGTAATACCCAAGACTTTTCAACATGTATCATTAATAATAGGAATATTTTAGTTCAAATTTACATATGATTTTGGGTGTTAATATCAAAACATTTTATAATAAAAATAGTTTATTAAAAAAATTGAACTAAATCAATTTTCATTCAATCATTCCAATTGGAATACTCATCCATGATTCACACAAACAGACACACATGAATGGAAAATTTCAATAAAAATGCACAAGATTAGTGATTTTTCCTTCACCAAGTTGTAACAAGGTGATAATCCCTTGTTCCCCAAGGCATGATCACTAATTGTTTATTAATAAATCCTCATATGAAAAATCAATCCACTCTAACCATGTGTGACAAGTTCTCATTTAAAATAATACCACATCAAAAATTTCGTCCATTATAAAAAATTAAATGAAAATATTTCTTGAATTCAATCAAAACATAAATATTAAAAACATAATTTAAAATGATTAATAATGGGATTTTCTGAAATCCATTTCAATTCCAAAATTATCAAAACCATAATTTTAAATGCATAAATTTAATATTATAGATCAAACATGTTTCAAAATTCATTAGTGCCTTTTTACCAATTCATAAACCAATTATACACTACTTTAAGAATTTCTTTAACATCTCCTTTAAAATTCAAGAAAAATATTCAACAAGACTATGACATCCCATTATAAAAGTAGCCGATAAGAGAGAAAAGTCTCCTACCTATAAAAGGGTTATGAATCCAAATAATCGCATCAAGAAACCTCTATATATGGGAAAAAAATTAATTTCATTCAATAAATTAAATAAAAATGTCATAAAAACATATTATATACCATAGATCTATCCATAACAGATTAGATCTAATGTTCTGAGTGAGATAAGATGAGAAGATCTAAGAAGAATGGTAGAAAACACATACTTCCCCTTGATTACAAAGATCCAATGCACATTGATTCATAAAGTTATCCTTCTTGATCAAAGTTAATCATGATGGAATCTTATTAGAGGACAATATTTTTAGATACTACGATAATAGAAGAAAAATATTTTCTTTGGGGTGTAAAACTAAGTTATACTCTAATTTTTAGAGCATTTATTGAAAATATCTCCCTGTTAGGCCACATACATTATCAAAATGTGTGCCAACTATGAGAAAGATTTTATCTCTAAAAAATATAGCTACAAGGTTGTGTCACGTGGTTTGAAAAACTATAACCCATTCATGCACATACTACTATAAATCCACCATGACGTTGTTTGGTTATGCTGCACAATTTGCAAAATCATGTGCATGCTATTATCCAAAACACACCATCACACATGGTGTCTCCTAGGAACCCACATAGTTTTTACTAACTATGTGTCTACCAAGTGACTCATAGAACCTTTTTCATGGTTTCTTGGAGAATTTACACAGTCTTACTTAACTACTATCAAATTATGCACCCTACAAACCCTTACAAAACACTCTAAAACCATCTAAAAACTCTTGATACCCAATAAAGGTATTATATAACTTTATTATACATAATTAAATAGTAAATTTACTAATAATAGGTTTCTTAAATTCTTCACATCATTTGCAATTCCATTATTTCAATGTTAGTTACTCTCAGTACCTTATAAAAGTTCTGTTCACTTCTCCACCATTTCCATCTCACATTCTCACGTCTCTTCTTAAATATGACCATATAACTATAAAAACCATTCAAAAATGATACTATTTCATTATAATATATTCTCTTATCTATAAAAAATTCATTTGAACACATGAATCAATGTACTATATAGCTCAATATCAATAAAGACTCATCGAATTATATGGTCATGATCAAGTTGGTACTTCTTCAATTGAGATACATAAAATACATTGTGCACATGGATATGTTTATTTATTAACGATAAATGGTAATACACTTAAACAATAATTTTAATATCTCAAAAGGTACAATTTATTGTAGATACAAATCTCATTTCTTACCCAAATGAAAATTACCTAGCCTCGGTGAGGCTCTCAAGAATACAAGATCACCCACATCAGAAGATAATTGTCCATGATGATGATCCGAATACAATTTATGGTGACATTGATTAATCCACAATCTTTTATGCTCATATGAATCTTCTCTATAAACACATGAAAAAATGTAGGTTAATAAGTGAAGTTTCCCACATTTCCACACAAAAAATATGGAATGAAAATGATGGTTGTAAAAATCATCAAAAGGAGCAATATGTATCAAGGCCTCAAAACTATCATTGAATGTGTACTCAACTAACAGTATATGATCACCCAATGAGACACTAATAATCAATTATATAAGCATTAATTTCCACATTTAGATAGTTCATTTGGAATTTTCATCTATTTGAGGATGATAAGATATCTTCATGGTCAACTATGTTATGATGGGTTTCTATAAAGATTTCCAAAATAAAAATGTCAACCTAGTGTCCTAGTCATACAAAATTGAAACAATAATTATATTCACCTTTAAAAAATCCCTAATTTAGATGTTTTTAGAAGTCTATAAAAATATTATACTGTAGAATGGGGATGAAGTGAGCTGACTTTGTGAGTTGATCAGAAATCACCCATAAGGTATCATGTTTTCAAACCATTCCTGATAGTCCATATAAAAAAGTACATATTTTTATGCTTCCATTTCCAAATGATTTTAGGTAAATATTTCAACATACTAGTTCATTGTTGGTGATCTACCTTAACCTGTTGATAGGTGAGGCACCTCAGGACATACTCCATGCCCCTATTTCTTATTCCATTACACCAAAACAATGTTATGGTATCCATACACATATTCTGAATTCCATAATTAGTAACCCATCTCATGTTGTGGTAAGAAGAAATAATTTTTTCAACGTCGGTTAGGGGAACCAAAATTTAATCTCTAAAACACAACATAGATTTCCCATAAAGAATCCTTGACACAATGGTTTCCCCACCATTGAGTTTTAACCTCATGGTTAGACATTCAGGATCAGATGTATGATCTTTATTAACTTAATCAATCGAATCAATAATAAGGCGAGTATAAAATAAAATAAAAACACCACCTTGTATAGAATAATCTAGATGTATATTTGTTATGACTGTCATTAGATAACTTTGATCTAATTTCTTTTTAGAAAACTAACTATATGAATTCATACTCAATACATCATTCATGGAAGTTTTTTTCCATTTTAATACATTATATTAAAGTAAAAAAATGTAAAATTGTTCCATCCATTTTTGTTTATGTTGATTCAAATCTCACTGTGGGAATATGGGATTCATGATTTTATAATTTGTAAAAATAAGAAATGACTAACTAAAGAGATAATAATGCTATGTTTTCATGGAATGAACTAAAGCATATAATTAAAAATATTGAATCTATTAATTATTCTCATGATACTATAAGTGATGTAACCCATACGGCACAACATGATCTCACAACATGAAGACACATCCAAAAAAAATTGGATCCAACCCAATAGAGCACATAGCCTCATTCTGACTCTAGAAATGTAATGATGGGTGCTGATGTAAGCAGGAACATAACATTGTCAAAGATTTATGAGACTATTTTATCCCTAGAAAATTAAAACCATTCATTATCAATTTTTATATTGAAGCATTATGTTGTGAAAAGTTATGAACAATGTGTTTTTAATACCCTCCTTTAATAATAAAATTGTCTATCAAAAAGATTTTATTTGGTGATTTCCAATAGATAACATCTATGACCATTTCAAGATCCATTAAGACTCCACTTTTATAAATAATGTTTATATTGAAACATGTATCTTATATTTATAAAATACATTTAAAAATCTATACATAAACATGATATTACCACAATATGACCAAAATTATTCCTTAGTGTGGTTCATGATAGACCATAGTCCTAGAATACTTTAGAATATCATTGATGAATACCAGTATAATGGAGTCAAAATACCTTTAAAAGTATTGATTCATCAATTAAATAAAAACAATTGGTGTATTCATAATAACAATGGGAATAAAAATATATTCATAATGATAAAAATGAATCCACAAATCTATAACCATAATATCATCCTTATAAACTCTAAATTAATGACACATTGATCATAAACCTATCTTAGTGAACCATTTAGATTCCCAATGTTGATCACAAAAATTTTCAATTCCTAAAAGTGAATGTAGATTATTTATTATAACATTGTTTAACATAAAACAATAAACAAAAATCTAAAGAGATTCATACACATTCATGACAAAAAGAACTAGCATTTTTCATAGATACAAAGTAGTTTAAATGAACCCTCCAATTTCAAACTATTATAGTAGAATATTCAATTAAATTTTTTTTCATTTTATTATATAGAATAGAATTTAAATAAGACAATTTCCTGGTAAAATATCAATAATAAATTCTAGAATTCTTTTGTGTGAAACCCTCCATAAATTATTGGCAAAACTATTAAGAAATAGAAGTAAGATGGTTTGAAATATTTATGTATTATTAAGTGAAATGCTTCCCAAGTAGTTAATGTGAACATATAAGATATAGTCATGAACACCAATAGAAAATCTCATTCTCTTCAAGAATTTATGTTGTAATATCTTTTAAAGTTATATTGAACACTCTCCAAATATGTGAAACTAACTTATTGGGCATAACAGTCTAACTGGGACTTGAAATATTTCATCCAATTCATTCCAAAATTCATGAAATTTATTTTCACACCAATAATAAAGAAACCCATAAAATGTTACCCTCATCAATCGTTATGGAACATTATGCATATTTAAAGGATTAACACTCACATTGAATGAGAGGTGTTTGATGTTTCAATACACAAGGACACATTTGAGTATAAAATTCCATATGTTCTACAAAAGAAGTGGTAGTAATAGAGAGGGAAATTATATTATCCAAAAAATCATGAATGAGTTTAGAGTTAAAGATCATTGAACCTCAAACCATCAGAGGACGAGATTGGTCCTCTGTGATTATCTACCCCAAACCATACAACTACTTATTGGATTTCCCTTGTTCTTTGATTCCATACATTTTTTTAGTAGTAATTGTGTTCCTAGAATCACGATGGCCCATTCGGTTATGAGGATAATTATTTTTATAAAAATATCAACTTGTTGAATCCTAAGTCTAAGACACATGTGAGGTAGTTCCAGCCAATAACATTGGAGTTCTACGAAATTATCAATGGTGTTCTCTCATATTATTAAAATTGTTCCCTAATCTAGGTATTACCATCTAATCTCACCTAATATTATCAAATAAACCAAATTGAAAAAATACATATTATTATGTTTTTGAGGAATGTTAACTGTCTAGTTGTCTTATTTTGTGATGCCCAACCACCTTATAAGTTGGGTTTTCCCTTCTTATTATCCATTCCATAAGAATTCCCACATATTCCCATCGAGACTAATGCACATACTCTGGTTATATTTCTGGTGATACCCATTTCTACAGTTGTATTTTCTATTCAAAATATCTATATAATTAGTAATATGGGGGAACTATTTTAGAAGGGATTTATGGTCATAGTTGGGACTCAGTGATATATGCCTTTGGGGAAGCTCTAGCGCCTACATCAAGAGGAAAATGAACTGTGTTTATAAAAATAGAATTATATCTCTTAATTAGTATGTAGTATTCCTTTATTAAGAATAAATAAATCATTCTATATATCTTTAATCTTTGAGGGTAGAAATATGTTTTTGAAAAATTCTTCAAATTCCTCTTATGAAATGCCTAGGTTGACTTCATCTTAGACATCTACACCCTTCCATTAGTGTGAAGGATCCTCAATACTATAGAATAAAAATTCCACTATATGTTCAGTTGTTGTTATAAGGAAGTTTAATATTGGAATCATTTTATTAAGCCATATTTCCCCATTTTAGGTTTTGAATTTCCCTAAAAAATAGGTGGATAATATTCCTAAATTTGTTTAGAATGATCCACTAAATTAGGTTCATCATATTTTTTTCCCTTTTCAATGGCTTTAAAATATTGAAAATTATTAGAATAAGCCATTGTTTCACCTTTGGTTCAGCTATGGCCATGTTTTCTATAGACTCTACTTGTAGGTTTATATGACATTGACTAGGTGTTATTACTCTATAACCAGAAAAAAACAACATTTTTCATCACTTACTAGCAAAATGATGGATTAAATTATCACAACTAATCATAAGAAAAAATCATAATAATAACTCTGTTGAGAAGCCTCATTTCAAATATATGATATACAACACTCATTTTTTAAACTCATGTTAATGAGATGAAAAAAACATTAAGAACTGTCTTAGAGAATCTTTTATACATAGAACACCCAAATAACATGAATTTCACCATTAAAAGTTTAGATATTCCTTTTTATTATATATATTTCTTTTTGTGGAATTCATATCTCCCTACTAATATCCAATGATGACAGACTAACCATGATCAATACCATTACTAACATCATTTTCTTAATCGATTATCTTCGTAAGTGGTGGTGGTCATAAAATCTTTAGGTGACATCACCATGACACCAAAGTCTATAAACAAGTTCCAATTGAAAACAAGAACCTTAGGGGATGATTTTATTTCTGTCTACAACAAATTACAGAAGAAGAACCAACGACAAAAAATAATGCATGATTCATGAAAAGTAATATTAAAGAAACTCAAAAATAGAATGAAATGTTATAATATCAGATATCATAAAGATAATACATCACTGACACAAAAAGGCAAATTGAACTCAGTAACACACAAGTAGAATCAACCTAATAAATATCCCATCAAATCATGAATATCTACATCCATATCCCATGCCCACAGTATCATGATCCATCACTAGAGAAATATGAAAACATTCCATTACCAGTATCTGATTATAAATAATCTGAAAGCTCATCAAAGGACCCAAGCATGGGGTGACTATAAAATCTATACGTAATCCTCATGACAACCCAATACATTCCACTAGAAATATGAGCAATATATCTCATGTTTATATAAAAATGTGGATCAGAATATCAAAACACATTAAAATAATATAACATATTAAGAAAAAAATTAACTAAATCAATGTATTCATTTAATATTTTCAACTGGTATATCCATACATGATTTAAACACACACACATGCATGTAGAATGAAAATTCAAATTCTCATGATCAGTAATATGTCATTCAGTAACTCACCACATGGTGATAATCTCATGTGCCTCATGGAATGAGAACCAAGTCTATATCAAGAAAGACTCATATGAAATATGAATTCTGTAAAGACCCATATTTTTCATGTATTTGTTTTAATTATATTTAATTATTACGAGTCTAAAAAAATTGATAGAGCATGATTCTGAGGCCTAGTGTTCCCAAAATGAATTTCTAAACTTTTTTAAGGTATATTTAGTAAACATGTGAAACAAATGTCTATATTTTGAACTGGTGTCTGGATTAAAAATATGAGGGCACATTTTAATATGCAGTACCGAGATTTTCTTAAGGGAGACATCACTTCAACTGCAGAAGGTCTGGAGAAAAAATTAGATTTTTGAATTTTTAGGAGAATAATAAAATAACATTGTTGTTTTATTTATTTATTTCTTTTACTACAACGGACAAGTGACAACATGGGACCAAAGGTTTGTTAATCCATTAAATGGATTCACCCTTCAAATCCTATATAATAGTGTCATTATAATTTATGGATGTTCCTATTAAATGAACCCTCATATATTATACAAAGCATTTCTCACCCTCACTATCTTTTATTTATGTAGAGCTTGGGGAGAGATAATGGAACATCTTCACCAAGCAACAATGTGCTAATAAAGTGTTTTGATGCCAACCTTGGAGGACAGAGCCAGTTCCAGCAGGCGGTGATGGTTGATTCCGAATCAAGAACCGAAGGAAGACACTTGAACGGCAATGTTGGCGGATTGTTATGGGAACAATGATCACCAGCACACCACATCAATTGTGGGCGCTCTCCAGCATTTGTGAGGTAGGGAATAATCTTATTTTAAATTCCAAGAGATTGTTGAATTCTTTATCTCCCTCATGTTACCAAGATAACAATGAAGGAATGGGCCAAACAAAAAAGGCCTGAACCGTCCACCTTTTGTTGGAATTGATGCATTCTTCATGGGAATTTTAATTCGGGTTGCACGGAACCAGAAACATCGGATGACGGCGGCAGCCGACCACAGAGGAGATAGAGGCATTCCGTTGTGCGCCTCTAGTGGAGAAGGCCACGGTGGGTGATGGCAGCGGCCAGCAATGTCTGACCATGAAGGAAGTGGCGGTGCGCCGTCGCACGCTGCCAGAGAAAGGGGGGATGATGTCATGCCGGGCAGCAGCGGCCAAAACCAATCGACCGTGGATGAAGGTGGAGGGGAATGGTGTCACGTTCCACAAGGGGAGGCCATGGATCAAAGCTATGGCGGGGGAGGAACCCGCACCTCTTTTGGGTTCTGCAGCAATCGGGTGGGCCCACGTGGCGCCACCGGTGAATAAGTCAACTGACCTCTTGGCCGTTCGGGAAGACTCGAGGTCGCTCCCCCTGTGTCGGCTAGTGCAGGCCCCTCTCCAATTGAGCCGCACCCCACGGTGGGTTGGGCCATGCAAGACCAGTGGGCTTCACACCCCCACCCACCCCCACACCCCCACCCCCCACCACCCCACCCCACCCCACCCCCACCCCCCCCACCCCCGCTGGTCGGGCCACCCATTCCCAGTGATCCGTGCCTCCGCGGTCCGGGCCACGCAAGCCCAGTGGGCTGCGTCTCCGTTGGTCAGGCCGCGCGAACCCAGCGTGCCGCACCTCCGTAGGTTGGGCCATGCGAGCCCAGTTTGCCACCCCATTGTGGTTCATGCCACTCCCTCTTGCTGATTGGGCAAGACTGCGACCCAGCTGGCCGAGTCCACCATAGCCCATCCCAGCCAGGTCGGACCCAGACCCAACCAAGCCCAAATCCACTAAAATAGCCCTATGTTGAAATCCAGGCATCCGTTTGACGAATATTATATAGTGATGGGACCCCTAGAGTGAGACGGACTTTTTGGTATACTCCACTTGAGTTTTGGAGAAAGTTGTAGTACGGCTAGGTTGGATCGAACCTGAATCCAACCATGCCCTTGGAACTAAAACGCTTATAAGTCACATACCAGGCATCTGATTGATGCACTGTCTATCACATTGGAACCCTTACAACATGGAAATCCATTGGGTTACTTCTCTGTAGAGCATAGTTTTAGTCGAGTTATGACTGTTATCTCGATGGGAAGATTCTACGGAGATCAAGCGCACTAAGTGCGTGGAATCCTATGGTTGGTTATAATGTGAAGAAGGAACACTGATCTTAAGTGGGTCAGCATCTATCGATACTGTGTGGGACTGAATCTATCAGATCCCGTGTGGGTCAGTGCTCAGTGATCCTATGTGGGTAAGCGCATACTTATCCTATGTTTCTCAGATCCTATGTAGGTCAGCGGGGGTTATTAACTATCGATCTTGTGTGGGTCAGCAACAATGCCTCTTAAAAGAATAAGATGATCTAAATTTCAGGTAATAAGCTTTAATTCTATACTTACGTTATACATGATTGTGAGCTGAGTCTTTTACCTTCGTGGTGTTACCTGTGTGGTACTTCTACCTTTGTGGAGTTATCTTCATGGTGTTACCTATGTGGTAATTCTACCTTCGTAGTGTTATCTTCATGGTTTAACTTGTGTGGTACTTATAACTTTGTGGTGTTGTTTTCGTGATGTCGCTGGTGTGGTAGTTCTACATTCGTGGCGTTGTCTTCGTGGTGTTACATGTGTGGTACTTCTAACTTTTTGGTGTTGCCAATGTGGCACTTCTACCTTTGTGGTGTTGTCTTCATGGTGTTACCTGTGTGGTAATTCTATCTTTGTGGTGTTACCTGTGTGTTACTTCTAACTTCGTGGTGTTACCTTTGTGGTATTCTTCCCTCATGCATGAGATGAGTATATCTTGATAACTTAGGTATATGTGTGGGCATATACCTAAGTATAATTGATTTCTATTACTTATTTCTTTGATTTGAGGTCTTTCCTTGTGGTGTTTCCTTTGTGGAACTCTGGGAGACCTATCGGGGTCTCGAGTTCCCTACTGAGTATCGTTATACTCACCCCTGCACAGGCTATGCCTCACCATGTTTTTTCTTGTGTATACAACGTACAACATTGATCTAAGATGAGGGATCCAGGACTGAACGGTTCTCGGAGGTGGATCATTTGGTATGATGTGATGCGGGTAATAATGATTGTGAGATATACATACCCTTCAAGTTGGATTCTTAGTGGACAATTAAGAGCTGCTTTTCACTTTTCAGTTGTATTTTTACTTTTCAGCTATACTTGTACTTTTTAGTTGAGATTGTATTCTGGACCCTTTACTTTCAACACACTTTTTAATTACACTAGTTTAATTCCTGGTTTCTTCTCGTTATGTTATATTCTATGTGTTGTATAGGTTAAAAGGGCAATGCCTTTCCGTTTTAGGTATATGTCGTTCTGGTGCTAGTCGCTTTCCCCTGGCCTATCGAAGGCAGGCTTGTGGTAGTCACGACATGGGCCTAGTGGGATGGGTCCTGACAATGTTGTATCAGATGAGTCGGTTCTATCGAGGAACTGGGACTCTGATATTTTCTTTGTGGAAATAGTGTTATGTGTTAAGAGTGTGGTTTTTGGTGTACAGAATCCAGTGTTGGTGCGGTGACTGAAGAATCCATACATGAGGACCCTGAATTATGATTTACAACTATGTGCATGGAAACACTGATTGTGTGTGTTTTCGAAAAGTTTTTCTTATGGTCTCTTTGAATCATCTCAACAGGTATAAATTATTGACCGTGGAACACCTGTATTCTTTCAGGACGATGCCACATAGACAGCCATCCAGGATTTCTAAGAGAGTATGCAATGACGGCCCACCGAGTGATGAGGCCTTAGTGTAGGGACCTCTTACAACATTATCACCTTCGGGTGGTGTACCATCAGCACCCCTACCCATAGGACCACCCCTGCCACAAGCCCCACCAATAGAGGACGCACGCCGATTGAGCATCTTGCACATGTTCTTGCAGCAGAGGTCTCCAAGGTTCCGAGGCGAGACAGACCCGTAGGCAGTGGAGGACTGACTGGAGGCTGTGGTCATAGTTTTTTTCCTAGTTCGGATACTATCTGACCTGATGGTGATCTCAGTTGCTAGTCTCTTCCACGGAGAATCTGGGAGATGGTGGAGTCTGACACTTCAGATACACAACAAGGTGAACCTCATTTGGGTGGATGTGGAAGAGGAGTTGGCCATGCAGCAAGAGGTGGGTGGCAATTCGATGTTCTACCGCCACCACCTCTAGGTGGTTCACCCCGACCACAGGGTGCAGGTGGATAGGGACAAACTCAACTCCAGGACTCTGAGGACTATGACCATGGTGCTCCAAAGATGATTAACCATATGATCTATGTATACTCCACCTTTGTTGCAGTACTTATAGACACAGGTGCCAGTCACACTTTTATTGCCACATCCCTCGTTCAGAGCATGGAGATTCTGGTGGACCCTTTGGCTTGATCCTTATGTATAGAGACTCCTACGAGAGGGGAATCAATGATTACACACTGGTTCCAGTAGTGTGAGTTCACTGCAGGAGGCAAGAGCCTTGGCTGGGATCTTCTAGTAGCGGGGAGGAGGCCTTACGACTTCATCTTGGGTATGGACTTGTTGTCCATAGTCCATGCTTAGATTGACTGTATTAAGGGAAAAGTTCGGTGTTTCCGAAATAATGGGACCGGGATTTTTTTCACCGGCGAGAAGGGAACCTTTGTACCATAGGATGGAATTTCCTAGAGGAGGGGGAATCCGATCACACATCATTTGGTCAGCCTTACCCTTGTGGAAGTTTATGTTGAAAGTCCGAGCTATCCTTTAGTGGTGTATCAGTAGGCTAATTTCTCCCCTGATGATGTTCTAGGACTACCTCCTCGCATAGAGGTAGACATTTACCTCGACTTGCACCCTGGGACGACACCGATAGCTACACCATCATAGCAGATGTCTCCCATGGATCTTCGTGAGTTACAAGTATATTTGGAGGTCTTGGATAGTAAGGGGTTCATAAGGCCTAGTGTTTCTCCATGGGTAGCCACAATTTTTTCGCCATGAAAGAAGATGGGAGTTTGAGACTCTGTGTGGACAAACAGCGCCTGAATTAGGTGACTATGAATAACAAGCATCCACTTACAAGGGTTGATTATATTTTCAATCAGTTGAAATGATATGTTGGTTTTCAAAGATAGACCTCAGATTAGGCTATCGTCAACTCATGGTATGAGATGAGGATGTGCAAAAGACGACCTTCATATGTTGGTATGGCCACTATGAGTTCATGGTTATTCCATTTGGTGTGACCAATGCCCCATAAGTGTTCATGGGACTCATGAATAGGATATTACAACCAAACCTTGATCGCTTTATGGTAGTCTTCATCGAAGACATTTTGATATACTCAGTGTTAGAGGAGGAGCATGCCTGTCATCTGTAGATAGTTTTTGATACACTATGAGAGAACCAACATTATGGTAAGCTCTGAAAGTTCCAGTTCTCGATATAAGAGGTCCACTTTCTAGGACTCATTATCATAGAGGATAGAGTTGTAGAGGTTCTGTTGTAGATAGAGGTTGTGCTTTCTTGGGACCCAGCCAAGATTGTGACAGAGGTGTAGAGTTTCCTGTGGTTGGCTAGATACTACCACTGACTTGTGCCTGAATTTTCTAGTGTTGTGGAACCCTTATTGGCTTGATAATGAAGGGACATCCCTTCGTATGGATGGAGAGATGCCAATATAGTTTTTAGAAGATGAGGCAGAGACTGACGAGTGCCTCCATCTTAAGGCTAATAGAATAGGTAATTGGGTATATAGTCTATTTCAACACATCAGGGACTAGAATTGGATGTGTCTTGATGTAGTAGCAAGTAGTGATAGCTTATGGTTTGCGACAGTTGAGACAACATGAGCCTAACTATGCTACTCATGACCTCTAATTAGCAGCAGTGGTCTTCGCCTTGATGATATTGTGCATTACTTGATGGGAGAACAATTTATTGTATACTCTGATCATAAGAGTATCAGGTATATCTTCTCACAGAAGGACCTAAACCTGAGACAACGACGATGGCTATAGTTCCTCTAGGACTATGACTTTGAGATAGTCTCTACTCTGGGGAAGGAGAACGCGGTGGAAGATTCACTCAGCATGAGTTTTTGTCTACAGTTGCTGAGTGAGGTGACATAGTAGCTAGCCGCGTTGAAGATATCCTTCATGGATAAAGATGAAGCAGTTTAACTCCAGTCTATTATAGTCACTCCCCCACTCCTTCAGCGGGTTAGGGAGGTGCAACTTGCAGACATTGACTACGAGGATTGACGTGCTCAGATATCCTCAAGACAATCACCAGATCAATTTTCTGAAGGTGGGGAGAAATCCATCCTCTTTAGAGGACGTACCATCGTACCAGTGCTGCTACAGGAGGATGTGTTGAGGGAGTTCCATGCCTCCCATCTGGTGGTACATCCTAATGTGGAGAAGATGTACCAGGACTTTCAACGTCAGCACTGATGGCCAGGTGTAATGGCCCGGACCCCCTGGCCATTACTTTACCAAAAACATGGCTCCACCATGATGGTGGCACCGTGAAGGTGGCACCGATCATGGCAGAACTGTGACGGTGGAACCGTGTCCCCTCACCGAGCCTTTCATTCTTTTTTCCAGAACCTGACTTTTCCGCTACCGTAACGTATCTTTTGACGTAAATTAATTTCAATACCCTTGTTTAAGTCATTTAAAGCCCAAATTTAATTCCTAAGAATCCTGAGAAACATCCCAGATGGAGGATATTAAATAAAATCCTTAATATCATAGTCTGTAACTGCCCACCAACGTAGGAAACCGTGATCCGTTTTTCCAGCGTTCAAAATTCCATATCTCGTAACTCTCTTTATATCTCCCACTAGATTTCTCATTATCTTATCGATTGAATTTCTTCCTTCTCCCTGGTGCACCTGCACCCAAGTCGTTTTCTCGTCCTTAGAGTTCCCGACATCCCTCCCCAGCAAATCTCGCAACCCCTGTTCATGGAACGTGCAGAAAAACGTCGCTCCTTGATCAATCAGGTCGGGATTTTCTCCTTCGTCTCTCCTTTCTGTGTATGATGTGGGGTTGTCATGATTTTGTCTCCTTGGAAGTTTATGAAACCTAACTTAATGAAGATAATGAACGGACCTTTAAAGAATTAAGGGGGGGGGGGTGTGATAGATTTTCTATTATACTTTTTTTATGTTGTTATGTGTTGTGAATTTCCAGGCCTGTACTCACTGAAAATCATGGTCGTTGGTGGTCTTCCCTTGTGCACTAATGAACCTTAGTACCCCTATATGTTTAAATAACCATAACATGGAATTGGTTAATTACATATTCTCGGTTAAATAAATTGAAAGCACCAAGATCAATCCATATTTTTGATAACCCCATTTAAAGTATAGTGGAATTGAAACCATGGAGTGTGTTAAATCATTTATATCAGAAAATACCTACATGGGCCTGCCATGTGTGGGTTGTAGTGGTTTGGTCGTTTCTTTCGCATGTTGATTGCTAGGGTGATGCGGGTGGAGATGGGATCCCCTGTTGTTATACTTTCGCTATGTAGAGACCCGAAGCCTGACGTACATAGACTTTACATTACTTTTGCGGAATACTTAGTACATAACAAAAACACACACACAAGGATCGTAATAGTTTAGTGTCTTTGGAAACTCGGAACGTAATCTTCTAATCGTGGTGAAAGATCTTCAATATCTCCCATAAAGATCTTCCCTTTTTTTTACCTAAAACCTTTCTTTATATCCTGGGGAAAAGAAAACATAAAAGGGTGAGCTCAAATGCTCAGTAAGGGTATACAAAAGCAAAATCAATCACATCATATTCATAAGAACATAACTTTTGGAAATCTTAACCTGCAAAAGAGAGCATATTTTCATAACATGGGATAAATCATAGTAGTGAAATGAAATCCCAATAATCATAACTTAAAACATGAAACTTTGTGGCATACACACATAATCATAGAGAATCATTTCTTATTAGTCAAGACTCATTGCCAAGACTATCTTAGTGGACAAAGTCCCTTTCTGAATCGAGTAATCCTCGTTTCAGTCCTGTTTCACTGAACCGGTATAACCTACCATTCCAGCCATGTCTATCTCATGAGATATAAAATCTTTACCCAATGCATTGGAGGGAGATATAGGTCCCACCCATCTCATAATGATACCATTCTTATGTGTGCCACAAAATCATAAATCATACATCATTGCATAACCCATGTAATAAAAATAGGATTCTTAAACAACATGACATCATAAAACCATTCATATAAGATAAAGGAATTCATAAACACAATTCCATCACAACATAGTCAAATCAATGTAAAAATATGGATAGAAACAGAACCCTTTATTATCTTAGATGGAAAATAATTTTGATAAAACACTTGAAACGAATTCTTGAGGAAAATATCCTTTCTTCTTCAAAATCAATTTCTTTTCTCAAAACATCATGCAATTTTAAAAGAAAGAGATTTTATTGAAAATAGTTATGAAATCTTTTAGATGAAGCTTCATGAAAATAAGGCTTTATAAAACAGTATAAATCCGTTCGTGCCGTATAAGTTAAAAAAAAACATTCTTCATACTTTTGTCGGAAAAGTCAAAAAGTACCTCGTACGAAAAAACGAAAAAACGACAAAAGATTCCTTTCATATTCTTTATTAAAAACTCACCGAAGGGTAAAAATTGGATTTAAACTATTTTAAGTGGATGGAAACAATATTACATATTGAGGGAACATGGATGTGGATGATAAAATACACCCCAGTAAATACTTACGAATAAACAATATCGGATAAAAAAAATGAGATTGTGATATTTCCCTTACCTTAGGTCCGACTTGCTTTGTAAGTGTCCGAACCTCCTGTATAATGATTTAAATCATGTTATTGACTTATTACAGAATCATATTCATTGTTATGATATCATATATGGTTCACTTATGACATTATGTTACCCGTTCTTTTGTAAATTCCATGTTAAAGAAGCGTTTTGGGTAAAATCGTTTCATTTATCGTAGGTGTTTTGACTTGTTGTTCTTGACATCATTATTACTTATATCATGATTTACTTACTTCCAGAATATAAAATATGATTTATATATCATATATATTCAGTATATATATATATATAATAGGTAGATAAATGAAAAACACCGTTCATGGAGACGGTAGTCCGTACGTACGCATGAACGCTGTTTTCCTTTCCTTATTGTCTTGAAATGGAAGTAAGTAGATGACATACATATGTATATATATACATAAATCCAGTAGCTTTATAATGTCATATATTTCATTATTATTTCTTATATATACATTATAATCATTCTTAAATGGTTAACATGGAGAATGAATCTCATCGCGTCGTGGAGACGGTATTCCGTACGTACGCACGAGCGATGATATCATTTCTATAAATATTGAATTGAATTGGAGTGGATTATACAATATATCAGAATCAATATGATGTTGTAATAACTATGTATAGTTATTCTTTACACCATTATACCCATCCATGTAAGGTGGTGGTGGAAAATAGATTACACCACGGCGTGGAGACGGTATTCCGTACGTACGCACGCGCGGTGATTTCTTTTTCCGTAGGATGGATAGATGGTGAAATAGGGTTGTTTCATACTTATAATAACATATCAGTATATGAGTGATACTGATGTTATTACTTCATAATGAAACAACCTATGAAGAAGAAGTTGAAGAAGAAATAAAGATGAAAGAATTGGTAACGGTAATTACCTCTTCTTTGAAGTGCCTCTTTGAGACCTCCTCTTAGGGCACTAAAATTGGTCTTGGAGGAAGACCAGAACCTATAGGATGTTGCTAGGGAAGTGGAGAGGAGAAATTGGCAGGGGTTGGCCGAGATTGAGTGCTCAAATAGGTGTGAGGAGGAGGGGGAGGATGTGTCCTTTTATAGGGGAGGAGAGGGGCACCTTAGGAATATCTCAAAATATTATTTTATTTTAAAGTCAAAATCGGTTTATAATGGTTCCAAAGGGTCTTATTTCGAAGCTAAAGTGGGGAGGGGTCGAAATCCTATCAACCAATAGGATTTAGACAAGTTTAGGGTATTATTTTAACCTTATCAATTAGATTTAACTCTAAGTTAAATAATTTAACTTTTACCGTGTCTTTTTGTTTTCTTTCACTATATGGTTAATAAACTTACTATAACATGCCAAACGAACCCCAAATTGTATATTATTAATACATATATCCTTATCTAAGTCATTTGGCCGAACCTTAGATTTTTAGGAATAAAATAACAATTAATAGTATAATATTTGATTTAAAAATATTTTGTGTCAATTTTGACACTATTTGATATATGATTTTTGTGAAAGTAATAACAGAATTATATGTTCGAACCAAGTTGATTAAATCAACAATAATATATCATAGTAACCTATAAAATTAGTGGAATTCATAAAAAGTCTTAAATTACATTTATTTTGGTATTTATATTATCAATTATGTCAATATTTCATTAATAAGATAATTACTGCATCATCTTTGTGTCATAAATAAATTATATTATCTGATGTCTAAAAATTACAAATAAAATACCATCATGTAGGAAATCTTTTTAGATTTCTAATGAATATTTATAGTCGAATTTATCTTATTTATAACCCCATATTAAAAATGATTTACTTATTAAACTTTGATTTTTACTATTTTAACCCTTCTTTAAATAAATTAATAATAAATGTCCTAATCTAATCCAAGTGGGCCTAAATGGTCATATTTTATTCCTAAGTTTGTTTTTGGTCGAAATACACTTGTCCAATAGAATTAGGACATGTGTTAGGGTAATAATAATATCATCTTTACCCTTAATTACCCTATTTACTTTTAACCGTGGTAAAAAAAAGTAAAAAGTTACTATTCACCAAAAATTATTTTCATCTCATTGAACCACATTTTAGTCCTTGATATTAACCGTGTCTGTCGGATTTTCGAAATTCCATTCACAGAAGCGGTAAAATTAAGTTTTATGCAAAATTCAGTTTTTAACCTACCACTTAGTAGTTTCACTATTCATCAAAAATTGATGTTTTTCAGAACTATGCCAAAATTTCATCCCAAGCTATATTTCATATTCCGAATTCAAAAATAAAGTCTATTTTACCAAATTCATAACATAAAAGTTGCATTAATTAATTTTATAATTAAATCCCGCTGTTAAAACAAATAGCGTGTTTTTAAGAAACAATATCTATCAAAAGATTGACACTTGTTTATGTCTAGTTTAAATGTGAAATTACATCCAATGACCAACATTGTATTAAATTGTAAAAATATATTCTAAATATACTTTAAAACCACTCAAATTAATAATTTATCACTATTAATTATTTCGATTAAAAAAGTTGTTTTTAATTATAATTTAGTAATTTTCACTATTCATCAGAATATGAAAGTTATCCGAAAAGTACCAAAATTTCACCTTAGGCTAAATTTGATACTCCGAATCCAAAAATGAAGTTCATTTTGAAAAATAAGATTTACAGAGTTTTAAAAAGTGGTTATTACTATTCATAACGGCTAGTTTTAATAATATTTTAATAGCATATCGTTGTTTAGTGAAACTCGGTATTGCGTATTACACACGCTATCGAGGAAGGTCGTGATTGCATGTAATGCAAGGCAAGTCAAGGATGCGTGTTGTGAAAGCTCCTTTTGGTGTAGCGTACAACACAAGACTTTAATAAAATTAAAAAGAATATTTTTTATAAAATTTTGGGTTGTTACACGCTAGTTGTGAATTTGAGGTTGTGTGATTACTCTACTTATATCACAAATTGGGGTGGGATCCTTTGTTGTTGAGAAACCATTGCCTCCTAGATTTTGGGAACATGGGTCTGTATCTGGGGGGTTTCTTTGGCTCAAGTACTTCAAGGGATCTCACTTATCCTTTTGTTGTTGTGACATTTCATGTGAACCGGGTGTGAATGCTTAAATTTATGTTGGATATAACTTTTTTCCTCGGTTTGTGCTTATACTGTTAATTTTCCAGTAGTGCAGAACTTTATTTAAATTAGATTACATGAACATGTAAGCAAGAATAGCTTAAATGGGGATTGGTTATGGGGGTGAGTTATGACACGGCTGTGAGCAGTGTGCTTCCTATGAATAGGGATGAGTGTTCTTGTTCTTGGGTTGGCTTTGGAAACCCTAGGTTGGGCCGAGTGTTTGTTACTTATACATATATTTGTAGTTATTATATTTCTTATTCATGCCCCACCCAATTTGAGAACATAGTGTCGAACACCCCCATTTCATGGGGGAGGGTGTTTTTTCCAACACTTCTTTTAGTGGCAGGTTATTATCTCCTTTATGCTCACTTTCCCGGATAGCCCAAGTATCTTCGGGTAGGTTGTGATGGCTGGAAGTCCATTATTAGCCCATGAAACCTCTGGCAGGGTAGTTGTGGTGGTTGGACCAGGTGTTTGCGGGCAGGTTGTTTCCCAAATGTCTTCAGGATGAGGACCAGGTGTCTTCGGGCATGGCAACAGTTGTTCTGACACAGGTGTTTGCGGGTACGGTCGTGTGTAATTGTTATGGCCCAGGTGTCTACGAGCGAGATAGTGGTTATGGCCTAGGTGTGTGCAGGTGGGTTTTGGCAGGGGGATTACGGTGAGGTTGTGGCCCAGGTGTGTGTGGGTGGGGTTTGGCAGGGGGACTGCGATGAGAATGGCGGGATTGGTTCGATGCATAGGATTTCTTCAATAACCAGTGGGAAAGTGGTGCGGGGTGCCCAAACATCGATGTGATGTTACTATACATTACTTTCATTGTGTTATTTTGGGAGTGTGCCTTGGTGAGACTTGGGTGGATAGTTTTTCCTTGCTAGGTGCTTTGGTTTTTCATTTCTCACAGGGCATTAGAATTCCTCTCCACTTGTGAAAGAGAGTCTTTGGTTTTCTCTACTGAGTGTACTTGTATGGTCACCCTACGTATATAAAACTATTTTTTGGTTTCCAAAAGGACTACAGGGATCTTGCAGGACTGTACTAGCTCAGACCTTGGGATAGTTATAGTTGGTGTATTTTTTCTTTTGGTACTTTACCTTTTTAGTCTCCTTGTACATGTGAATATTAATTTTGAACATGCATATGGGAATGGTTTACTTCGGCTTTACCTTTACTTTCAACTTTGGTGTTTTTGGGGTTTCTATCTTATCTCCCAATCCTATTAAAATAAAAAGTGTAATGCCTTCCATGTTTTGTATGATTCTATACCCTTGGTGCTAGTCTCCACTTTGGGACCTATTGAATGAAGGTCTTGGGGGTCATTAACTATCCTTGAACTTAATAAAGGAAGGGCCTGGAAATCTACTAACCCTTCCCTTTTTTTGGTGAAGGCGAGTCTTGAAAAAGTGGTATCAATGGTTAGGTTGAGATATATGATGGAGTCTGGAGTTGGGTGTAGTGATGATTTCATGGGATGGTAGGGAAACATTGTTTGGTGACCTTGGTGCGTGAATTAGGCTTGGGAATACCAGATAGGTGATGAGATTTTAGGTCCCCCCGTGATCTGATGCAATGAATATGGACCTACCGAACAACCAAGCGAGGCCAAGCTGATCGTAGGGTAGAGACCCTAGGAAAAGTACATGTATCATAATGACTTGTGTTCTTATGTTTCTGGGTGTTTTGAGAAAGTGAAATAAATAATAAGTTTACGAAATTTTAAGAACAATATTCCGCACTACTTGGGCGTAGGTATTCTTTGGTTACCATGCAGCTATGGCCCCAGGGAGATGACCACAAGTTGTACGGGTGATCAAGGCCGAGGAGGTTGACATGGCAGATCAACAGAGGTATGATCGAGAGGAGGAGGATGACCAGTGGAAGAAGACGCTTCGAGCCTTCCAGTGACAGACCCTCGAGAATTACGAGGGAAACACCTCTGGTATGAAGACGGAGGGCTGGCTAGAGGAGCTGGTGATATATTTCAGCTTAATCCGGGCATCGACTGAGTACTGGGTTCCTCTGGCCATCATCCAGATGCGGGGAGCAGCACGTCAGTGGTGGACGCTCTACCTGGGGGAGAGGAGAGAAGCTGAGGTCGCCTGTCCTGATTTTGAGAAGGAGTTCTGGGTGAAATTCCTCTCTTCTACTATGAAGGAAAAGAAGAGGCAGGAGCTAATCTCCCACCAGTAGGGGGTATGTTAGTAAGGGAGATAGGGATCAAGTTCACGGACCTCCTCCGCTTTGCTCCGGACCTCATTCCGGATGAGGAGTCTCGGGTGAGACGTTTAGAGGAGGCGCTCTGACCTTCCCTCCAGTACGTTTTTACCCCCTTCACCTTTTCGACATAAGTGGAGGTCCAGAAGAAGGCCGAAGTGGTGAAGAAGATTCACATGCTAGGAGGTGTGTCCTGAGAGGGGATTCAGCTAGGCCCGTCAAAGGGAAAGGCCGTCAGCACTAGACCTCCAGCATCGGGACCCTCTAGGTTCCGACTAGCAGGGAGAAGGCCGTAGCAGTTTCAGTTCCGGTCCCCGGTCCTCACCCATTACCTTCAGGCCTATGACCGACGTTCTTCATCTGTGGGACCCATAAACTTCTCTAGAATCGGTGCCCAGACTGGGTAATATACGGTGGTAGCGGGTAGGCCCAGCATCCGCCTTAGCAGCAGTTTCTAGCTAGGCCCTTTTAGCAGCAGCAACAGGGGAAGCGAGATCCCACTCCTCCGAGGGAAGACGTTGCAGGGGGAGGCCGACCTCAGGGTGCTTCTCATGGACCTCAACCAGGGCGTGGTTGGGGAGGTGGCTGACAGCCGAGGGGTAGAGTAGTTCGGAATGGATAGTTTCACGCCATGGAGGAAGCAGTTCCAGTCGGACCAGAGGTTGTTCGAGGTACGATCAGTTTGTTCAGTACCCTTGATTATGCCTTGTTCGATACCGGAGCTTCGCACTCCTTTATTGCACCAAGTCTGGCCCGTGCTTTGGGTCTAGATTCCGAGAGACTTCCAGTGCCCCTGGTGCTGAGCACACCAGTCGGAGGTCAGACCGACTTGTTATATGTTTTTAGAGGATGCAGACTAATGATAGGGCCACATCAGTCAGTCAGGGATCTACTACTGCTATGGATACAGTCATACGATGTCATCCTATGCATCGATTGGTTGTTCTCTGTATGCGCCACATTGACTGCTTCCGGGGAAGGGTTGTGTTTTTAGACTTCAGCAGCCGAAGTGTGACTTTCATTGGCGAATGGGGTTACCAGGGGAGCAGAAAGTGAGGGGAACCCATCCTCTCATTGTTAGATGAGCTATTAGTGGATCCGGTGCATGCAGATATGGTGGAAATACTAGGGATCATCAGTGAGTTTGTGGACGTCTTCCCTAAGGTGGTGAGGACTCTACCCCCTTGACGTGATGTCGATTTTGGGATACACTTGTAGTCGGGTGCTCGTCTGATTTCGATGGCTCCCTACCAGATGGCGCCTTCAGAGCTATGGTTGTTACGGATTTAGATTGACGATCTGATGAAGAAGGGTTATGTTCGAATGAGTGCTTCATTGTGGGGTGCTCCAGTCTCATTCGCGAGGAAGTCAGATGGTGGTCTCAGGCTGTGCGTAGACCACAGGAGGCTGAATCATGTGATTGTCAGGAATCACAACTCTCTTCTAAAGATAGACAATCTCTTTGACCAGTTGAAGGGGGCATGATAGTTATCGAAGATCGACCTGCGGTCTGGGTATCACCAGTTAAGGGTAAATTAGGGTGATATCTCGAAGACAACCTTCACATGAAGATATGATCCCCTCGATTTTGTGGTCATGTCGTTCGGTATTATAAACTCTCCAGCCGTGTTCATGAGACTCATGAACTTCGTCATCCTGGAATACCTGGATTGGTTCGTAGTCATGTTTATTGACGATATCCTAATATTCTCAAGATCAGAGGAGGATCACACCGATCACCTAAGGATGGTTTTAGAAGTCCTCCAATAGCACCAGCTCTATGGGAAGTTGTCCAAGTGTAAGTTCTGGACGCGAGAGGTGCACTTCCTTGGGCATGTGGTGTCCGAGAAGGGGATAGCAGTGGACCCGTCGAAGGTAGAGGTGATTGTTTCTTGGGTCGCACCCAGGAAAGTTGTAGAAGTTTGTAGTTTCCTTGGGCTGGAAGGTTACTACCAGAGATTCGTGCTCAAATTCTCCTGAGTTTCAGCACCTTTGACAGCTTTGACCAAGAAGGACCAGGCTTTTGTATGGGACGAGTAGTGTGGGGCGGCCTTCAGTTTTCTAAAGGAGAAGCAGGTTACTGCCCCAGTGTTGAGGTTACCGGAAGAAGGGGCGGTGTATGAGGTATTCTGTGATGCTTCAGGGAAAGGCCTCAAATGTTTGTTGATGCAGCGGAAAGGGGTGATCTCCTATGGGTCTAGGCAGTTATTTCCTCACGAGAGTAATTATTCCACCCACAATCTAGAGATTGCAGCGGTCGTGTTCGCACTAAAGTTGTGGCAGCATTACCTCATTGTGGAATGTTTTGTAGTCTTAACGGATCAAAAGAGTTTGAGGTATGTCTTCTCGTAGAGGGACCTGAAATGCCGACAGCGAAGGTGGATGGAGTTCCTTCAAGACTACGACTTCGATATTTCCTACACCTTAGGAAAAGGGAATGTAGTGGCTGATGCCTTGAGCAGGAATTCATAGAAGGATGCGGTTCGAGAGTCGGCAGATGCTTGGAAGGCGATGGAATAATTTTTTTCCATACACCTGGATGAGAGGATGGATAGTGGTAGACGTTTCCTCTATATGTTGATATTGAAATACTCTCTTCTACTGTAGGTGGAGGTGTCCCAGTGGGGGGGAAATAGAAAGTGAGGTGATGCATGACCAGGTTACCCAAGGTGATTCCCCAGAAGGATGGGCGTAGGATGGTCAGAATCAGATGTTTTTCCAAGGGAAGTTGTTCGTTCCAGAGGCGACGCGCGAGAGAGTTCTTGGTGAGTTCCAAAACTCACCCCTAGTAGTGCACCCGAGTGTTTCCAAGATGTATCAGGGCCAGAGGGGACAATTTTGGGGGCCCGGGGTAAAGTGGGTGGTGGAAGAGTTCGCGGCCAAGTGCCTGGTGTGTCAGCAAGTGAAGTCTGGACACCGTGTTCCAGGAGGTTTGTTGCAACCCTTAGATGTTTTCGAGTGGAAGTGGGATGATATATCGATGGATTTCATCACTAGGATACCCAGGGTTCAAGGAGGATGAGACTCTATCTGGGTGGTGGTGGATCGGTTGATGAAGTCGGCTCACTTTTTGGCAATTAAGGAGTCGAGTGCAGTAGATGCTTTAGCACGGAGTTACATGGATGAGGTGGTGTGGTTTCATGGAGTTCCAAGTTCCATAGTCTCGGATAGGGATGTACGGTTTACCTCACGAGTATAGAGTGGATTGCAACATGCTTTTGGCACCTAGTTACGTCTTAGCACTTCCTTCCACCCCCAGACAGATGGACAGATAGAGCACACCATCCAGACCTTGTAGGATATCTACGGGCATGTGTTATGTATTTTGGGGGATCGTGGGTGCGACACTTGCCAATGGTAGAGTTTTCCTATAATAATACCTATCACTATACCCTTGGTATGGATTCGTTCGAAGCCTTGTATGGAAGGTCATTCCGTTGACCCATTTGCTAGACAGAGATTGGGGAGGTAGTTGTTCTTGGGCCAGAAGTGGTGTAGGGAACCCCTAAGAATATTCAGCTCGTACATGAGAGGATGAAGGCAGACCAGGACCGATAGAAGTCTTATGCTGATCATAGGAGGAGGCCCTTTGAGTTTGAGGTTGGAGACCACGTGTTCTTAAAGGTCTCCCTTCAACATGGACAGAGGAGGTTCGACAGGGGGATTATGCTTTCTCCCAAGTTCATCAGACCCTTTGAGGTGTTTCACCGGGTCTGTGAGGTGGATTATTAGCTAGAGTTGCCACCGTAGCTACAAAGGGTGCACGATGTCTTCCATGTGTCCCAGCTTCGTCGGTATCTGAACGAAGATTCACACATCCTTGACTGGGGAGAGATGGATATCGAAGACGATGCATCCTACGTTGAATGGATAGGGATGATCGACGGTCGTGAAGAGAAGGTGCTTCGCAGACGAACCATTCACTTGGTTCATGTGCTATGGAGGCATAGTGGAATTGAGGAGAGTACCTGGGAATGGGAGACGTAGATGCGTGCCCAGTACCCAGAGCTATTTTGAGTTGTTCTGTTTTGTTTGTACATGGTTGATGGAACACTTACTGTGTTGACTATGGAATGTGTGGTTTCCTTTTTCCGTGGATGTGTGTGAAATGTCTTGAAATGTGGGGAGGGGAGGACCTGGCACCTAGTTAAGACGCATTAAAGTGGATGTGCTTAAACCTGCGTGGGCGAGTCAGTTCCACCCAAAGCGGATAGTATCATAACATAGAGGAAGAGAAACCCCTCACCCACATGACCGGACTGTTTGAATCCTTGTTTTGCACAATTTCATAAGGAAGAGGGTGTTATGTGGTAACAAGGAGGTCTACTCCTGAGAGGTATCTTTCGTGGTGGTTGTTCGGACCCCTCTCCTTCGTTCGGGTCTGCTTTTAATTCTCGAGGGTGAGAATAGTTTGAGAGGTATCTAATGTAATTGCTCGGACCCCCTGGCCATTACTTTACCAAAAACACTACTCCACCATGACGGTGGCACCGTGATAGTGGCACCGGTCATGGTGGCGTCGTGGCACCTTGACGATGGCACTGTGTCCCCTCTCTGATCCTTTCGTTCTTTTTTCCAATACCTGACTTTTCTGCTCCCATAACGTATCATTTGATGTGAATTAATTTTAATAACCTTTTTGAAGTCATTCAAATCCCATATTTGATTCCTATGAATCCCGAGAAACATCCCTGATAGAGGATATTAAATAAACTCCTTAATATCATCGTGTGTAACTGACCACCCACGCAGGAAACCGTGATATGTTTTTCCAGCGTTCGAAATGCCATATCTTGTAACTCTCTTTATATATCCCACTAGAGTTCTCATTTTCTTCTGGATTGAATTTCTTCCTTCTCCCTGGTGCGCCTGCACCCGAGTCATCTGCTCATCCTTGGAGTTCCCGACGTCCCACCCCTACAAATCGTGCATCCCCTATTGTTTACACATGGAAAAAAGCATCACTCCTTGATCAATCCGGAAAGGATTTTCTCTTTTTTCTCTCTTTTCTATGTATCATGTTGGGTGGGCATGATTTTGTCTCTATGGAAATTGATGAAACATAACATAATGAAGATAATGAACGGAAATTTAAAGAATGAAGGGGGGTGTGAACGATGTTATGCTATAGTATTTTTATGTTGTTATGTGTTGTGAATTGTATGGGCCTCTGCTCACTGAAAATCATGGTGGTTGGTGGTATTCCCTTGCACACTAATGAACCTTGGTACCCCCTGTTTGTTTGAATAACCATAACATGGAATTGGTTAATTACATATACTCGGTTAAATAAATTGAAAGCACTAGGATCAACCCTTTTCTGTGATAAACCCAGTTAAAGTACAGTGGAATTGAAACCATGTAGTGTGTTAAATCTTTTAAATCTGAAAATACCTGCATGGTCCTTCCTTGTGTTGGCGGTAGTGGTTTGGTCGTTTCTCTCGGGGGCCGATTGTTGGGGCGTTGCGGGTGGGGATGGGATCCCCTGTTGTTATACGTTCACTGGTTGTGAATTGGAGGTTGTGTGATTACTCTAATTATATCACGAATTGGGGTGGGATCCTCTTTTGTTGAGAAACCGATGGATCCTATATTTTGGGAACAAGGGGTTGTATCTCTGGGTTTTCTTTGGTTCCAGTACTTCGAGGGATCTCACATATCCTTTTGTTTTTGTGACTTTGCAAGAGAACCAGGTGTGAATGCTTAAATTGTTGTTGGATGTAACTTTTTTCCTTTGGTTTTCTTATGCTGTTAGTTTCCCAGTATTGTAGAACATTATTTAAATGTGATTACTTGAACAAGGAAGAAATAATAGATTAAATGGGGATTGGTTCTGGGGGTGAGTTGTGACTCGGTTGTGAGAAATGTGCTTCCTATGAATAGGGACGAGTGTACTTGTGCTTGGGTGTGATTTGGAAACCCTAGGTTGGGTTTAGTGCTTGTTACTTTTACATATATTTGTAGTTCATATGTTTCTTATTCGCACCCCACCCAAGATGAGCACTTAGTGCGGAACACCTCCATTTCATGGGGGAGGGTGTTTTTCCCAACACTTCAATTAGTGGCTGGTTATTAGCTCATTTCTGCTACCTTTCCCTGATATCCCTAGTATCTTTGGGTAGGTTGTGATGGCATGAAGTCCATTATTATCCCAAGAATCTTTGGGCGGGGTAGTTGTGGTGGTTTCCCCAAGTGTTTGTGGGCAGGTTGTTTCCCAAGTGTCTTCGGGATGAGGCCTAGGTGTCTTCGGGCGTGGAAGTAGTTGTTCTGACCCAAGTGTTTACGGGTATGGTCATGTGTGATGGTTGTGGCCTAGGTGTATGCAGGCTGGATAATGGTTATGGCCCAGGTGTGTGCGGGCGGGGTTTGGAAGTGGGACTGCGATGAGAATGGCGGGATTGGTTCGATGCATAGGATATCTTTAATAACCAGTGGGAAAGTGGCGCGGGGTACCCAAACATTGATGTGCTATTACTATTCTCTACTTGCTTTGTGTTATTTGGGGAGTCTGCCTTGGGGAGACTTGGGTGGATAGTTTATCCTTTCTAGGTGCTTTGGTTTTTCTTTTCTCACAGGGCATTAGAATGTATCTCTACTTGTGCACGAGAGTCTTTGGTTTTCCCTACTGAGTGTACATGTATTCTCACCCTACATATATAAAACTGTTTTTAGGTTTTCTGGAGGACTACGAGGATTGTGCGGGACCGTACTAGCTCGGACCATTGGATTGATGCAGTTTCTGTTTATTTTCTTTTGGTACTTTACCTATGTAGTCTCCTTGTACTTGTGACTATTACTTTTGAACATGCATATGGGAATGGTTTACTTAGGCTTTACCATTACATTCATATTTTGTGTTGTTGGGGTTGCTATATTTTCTCCTGATCCTTTCAAAATAAAAAGGGCAACGCCTTCCATCTTGTGTATGATTCTATACCCATGGTGTTAGTCTCTACTCCAGGACCTATTGAAGGTGGGTCTCAGGGGGTCATTATCTCTCCTTCAAATTAAAGAAGGAAGGGTCTGGCAATCTGCTGACCCTTCCCTCCATTTGGTGAAGGTGGTTCGTGACACCAGGGATGAAGAAAGTAGTGGCACAGTTTGTTTCATGATGTATCACTTGTCAGCATGTGAAGGCTGATCATCAGGTGATAGGTGTCTTAGCACAACCTCTAGATGTGAAAGAGTGGAAGTGAGATGGTGTCTTCATGGACTTTCTGATTGGGCTTACACAAAAGTTGAGTGGTCAGGATTCCATCTAGGTTATTATTGAATGACTCCCAAAGTTTTCCCACTTCCTACCTATCCGAGAGAAGGGATAATTAGAGGTATTGGGACACCTCTACATACAAAAGATTGTGCGACATCATGGGATGACATCGATGATCATCTCTGACCATGATACATGTTTTACTAGCAAGTTGTGGAAGGCATTACAATAGGTGTTCGGGACTCAGCAATGTTTGAGCACCACCTTTCATCCACAGATGGATGGTTAGATGGAGCATAACAATCAGACACAGGATGACATGAGTTGTGCATGCGTCCTAGATTTTGGTCACAGTTGGGAGGATCACTTTTCCTTGGTGGAGTTCGCATACAATAAAAGTTTTCTACTCCACCATCAGTATGGCACCATTTAAAGCCCTATATAGTTGACCATGTAGATCCCCTCTATGCTCGACATACCTAGGGGAGTCCGTATTTATGGGTCTAGAGTTGGAACAGGCTGCCATTGAGAAGGTGCAGATTATCCAAGAGTAGATGACGACTGCACAGAGCAGACATAAGTCTTATGTTGATAGGAGGCAGAGACCATTGGAGTTTTAGGAGGGAGACCATGTCTTCCTATAAGTCTCACCTTGATGAGGTTTACAGAGATTTTGCCTAGGTAGAATGTTAACACTGTGGTTTATCAGACCATTTTTGATACTTCAGAGGATAGGTGAGGTGAAATACCACATGTCACTTCCAGCGCAGTTGGATAGGGTGCATGGCGTCTTCTACGTATCCCAGCTGAGGAGATACATGCATGACCCATCTCACATCATCGACCACGACGATCTGGACTTTGATGTTGGGGTGACGTTTACGGAGGTTTCAATATAGATTCAGGATTGACCGGAGTGAGTCCTTCGTGGGCAGTTGATACCACTGGTGCACATTCATTGGCAGCATGAGAACCTCTAGGAGACCACTATGGAGAGGGAGGCTTAGATTTATGATCAGTATCCCCATTTGGTTTCTTATTCTATATTGTGGATTTTGGGGATGGAAATCCCTAAGGAGGGGAGAATGTAAAGACCCAGATTTTCCATGTAATATTTTTAATTATATTGAATTGTTACGAGTCTTTGAAAATTGAAGATGCATTATTCTGAGTCCTGGTGTTCCCAAAATGAATTTCTGAACTTTTTTTAAGGTACATTTTTTAAATGCGCAAGCATTGTTATATAAATTTTGAACCAGTGCTCAGATTAAAAATATGAGGGCACCGTTGAATCAGTAGTGTTGGGATTCGCTTAAGGGATACTTCACTTCGACCATAATAGGTCTGGAGAAAAAGATAGATTTTGGACTTTTTAAGAGAATATTAAAATAACTTTTCTATTTTATTCATTTAATTTCATTCCTTCAATAGAAAAGTGGATATTTGGGACCAATAACATGTTAATCCATTAAAAGGCCTGACCCTTCAAATCCTATGTAACAGTGTCGTTAGAATTTAGGGAGGTTCCTATTAAATGAACCCTCATAAATTCTACAAGCGTTGCTCACTATCCCCCTCACCTATTTATATGGATCATGGGGAGAAGTAATGGAACTACATAACCAAGAAACGAAGTGATGATAAAGTGCCAAAACTCCAAAAATGGAGGACAGAGCCAGTTCCAGTGGGTGGTGATGGGTGATTCCAAATCACGAACTGAAGGATGACGCTTGAGCGGCAATGTTGGAGGCTTGTTGCAGGGACAATGATCACCGACCCAATTCCTTAATCGTGGGTGGACTCTATCATTCATGATGTAAGGATTTATCTTGATTTAAATTCAAAGAGATTGTTGAATTCTTTATCTCCCTCATGTTACCAAGCTAATGCAGAGGGTGCAAGCCAAATGAACAAGGCCCGAACCCCTCACCTTTTGTGGGAATTGATGTGTTCTTCGTGGGAATTTTAATTCAGGTTGGACGAAACTCGGAACTCCAGATGATGATGGTGGTCAGAAACGGTTGGCCATGGAGGAGATGGAGACATGCCATCAGGTGCCGCTATTGGGGAACGCTATAGTTGTAGCTGCGGTTGGTGACAGTGGCAGCCAGCAACAGCCGGCTGTGGAGGAAGTGGCGGCACCCCATCACACGCCAATGGAGAATTTGGGGGGGGGGGTGGCGATGTAATGATGGGTAGTGGATACTGGAATCGGTCGGTCTTGGATTATGGTGGAGTGGTGCACCATCGCACACCACTGGGGTAGGCTGCAGCTCGATGCCATGGAAGTGGAGGAACCTGTGCCTCCTGCGGGTTCCGCGATGGCCGGGTGACACCCACCTGGCGCCACCAAATCAAAAGTTGAACAACTTCTTAGCCATTCGAGAATACTGGGGGACTCTCCCTGCCCATGTCAGCTAGAGTATACCCCACTCTAGTCAGGCCATGCATGCCCAGTGGGACGCACACCTTGGTAGGCCAAGCCGCGCGAGCCCAGTGGGACATGACAAACCACGAGCCGAGTCATGCGAGCCCAGTGGGGAATTCCTCCACGGCCCGAGATGTGCATGCCCAATGTTTTGTTCCTCTGTGGGCCGCACATCCATGGGACGGGCTGCATGAGCCCAGTGGGCCGTGCTCCCTTTCGGGCCCAGCCAGACAGCAACCCAGTGGGCCGAGTCCGCCGCGGCGTAGCCCAGCCGGGTCAGGTGACCCGAACCAGTTCAGGTCGAGCCAAAACGGGATGGGTCGGACCAGACTAGTTCTAGTCGGCCCAAAATGAGTTAGGCCAGTTCGGACCAAAGCCAGACCCAACCAAGACTAGATCTGTTTAAAGGTCTGTAACATGAAATCCAGGTGTCTGTTTGACAAACCGTCTTTAGCACTAGGACCTCAGGAGCCAGATGGTCCTTTGGGAATACTCCACATGAGTTTTGGAGAAAGTTGGAGTATGGCCAGGTTGGGTCAAACCCAAATCCAACCAGGCCCTTGGAACTAAAACACTTATAAGTCACAGACCGGGAGTCCGATTGATGTGTCCTCTGTCACATTAGAACTCTTACAACATAGAGATCCTTTGGGTCACTCTATTATAGAGCTTATTGGCAGTCTAGGTATGACCAGTATCTCAATGGGAATATTATACAGAGCTCTAGTGCACGGAGTGTGATGAATCTTGTGGTTGGTTGTAACCTGAAGAAGGAACATCGATCGTATGTTGGTCAGCATCTATCGATCCTATGTGTGTCAAAATCTATTAGATCATGTGTGGGTCAACACATATTGTTCCTATGTAGGTTAGATCATGTGTGTATCAATGAGGGTGATTACCTATCCATCTTGTGTAGGTCAGCAACAATTCATCTTAACTGAATACAATGATCTAGCTTACGAGTAATCATTTTTACTTTTGTACATAAGTTATACCTGACTTTGAGCTGAGTCTTTTACCTTCGTGGTATTACCTGTATTGTATTTGTACCTTTATGGAGTCATCTTTGTGTTGTTACCTATTTAGTACTGCAAACATCGTGGTGTTATCTTCATGGTGTCACATGTGTGGTACTTCTACCTTCGTGGTGTTGTCTTCGTGGTGTTACATGTGTGGTACTTCTACCTTCGTGGTGTTTTCTTCGTGGTTTTAATTATGTGGTAATTTTGACTTTGTGGTGTTACATGTGTGATACTTCTACTTTTGTGGTGTTACCTGTGTGGTACTTCTATCTTCAGGGAGTTACATGTGTGGTACTTCTACCTTCATGGTGTTACCTTGGTGGTATTCTTCCCTCATGTATGAAATGAGTATATCTTGATAACATAGGTATATGTATGGGCATATACCTTAGAAGAATTCATGTCTATCTATTTTTGCTTTGAGTTGAGGTATTTCCTTATGGTTTTTTCTTTTGTGTAACTCTAGGAGACCAATGGGGGTATCGGGGTCCCTACTAGGTATCGTTATACTCACCCCTACACAGTCTATGCCCACACATTATTGTGTTTTGTGTAGACGATGTACAACAATGATCGAGGATGAGGGAGCCAGGAATGGATGATGCTCGGAGGTGGACTATTTGGAATGATGTGATGCGGGGAATACTGATCGTGAGATGTACCTACCCTTCAGGTAGGATCCTCATTGGACAATCCATGAGCTGCTTTTCACTTTTTAGTTGTATTTGTACTTTTCATTTGTATTTGTACTTTTTAGTTGGCCTTCTATTTCGGCCCCTTTACTTTCAACACTTTTTTTACTTATAACAATTTAGTTCAGGGTTGCTTCTGGTTGTGTTCTAGTCTATGTGTTATACAGGTTAAAAAGTAAATGCCTTCTTGTTTTAGTGATATTCCTTTCCGATGCTAGTCACCAGCCCTAGGCCTATGGAAGGCGGACATGGGGTAGTCATATAATGGTCTCTGAGGGACATTTCGGGATAAATACACTAAAACCATGTCTTCCAGGTTCTTATATCAAACTATTCAACATAAAAAATTTCTTCCCTTTAAAACATTTAATGCAACTTCATTATTTCATTCAATCAAACCCATAAATATTAAAGCATGATTTTAGATGAAAAATAAAGTGGTTTTCTAAAATCAATTACATTTACCATGGTTGAGAACCCATAATTTTGAATCCATAATTTGGAAATTATAAATCAAATGTGTTTCAAAAGAAATTAAATAGTTGTTATTCCTAAATAATTTACTAAAAATGGTATCCTTAAAGAAATTATCCTTCATTTCCCAGAAAACTAAAATGATACATTTAAGAATAATATATCTTTAGGTTATTGAATTATTAGTGAATAAAGATAAGTCACATACCTCTTGATGGTTGATAAAACCAAATAACAAAAAAACTTCTATATCTTGGATCAAAATAACATTCCCTCAATATATCTAATTAATATCTAATTAAATCACATAATATATCATATATAAATCTGTAACAGATTAGATCTAATATTTCTTATGGTAGAATATGGGAAGATATAAGATAAATGAAACAAAATAGAGACTTACTATTGAATTTGGAGATACAATGCATTTTGATTCATAAAGATTCCATTTTGGATCAAAGGGAACCACCAAGGGCTCTTATGAGATGTTTGAAATTTTAGGGATTTGGAGAATAAAATAAAAATGAGAGTTTTTGCTATTTAAAACTAAGTTAAACATAATATTTATAGAATTTAATGCCTATCGCTCAGTTATTTCATACGGTTTAACGAATTGTCCACAAATCGTACACATTGTACTATCTCTATACAATATAGTTACATAGGTGTGATATATTATTTTCCAACCATGCATCAATTGTGCACATGATACTAGACATCCACCATGAAGTCTCATGGTTATAATAATAATTTTCGAAAATCCTAGACATTATTCAAGATAAGATTGCTTATTCTGTATAGTTTCTCTAGGGCACCCATATAGTTTGGCCAAACCATGTGGCAATTTGGAACCTACCCAATGACTACCCAAACCTTCGATATGGTTTCTGGGATAATGTTCACAGTTTTCCCTAACCGTGTGTAAACCATGTACCCTTATAAACCATTAAAAAACCCTCTAGATTAATCTAAAAACTCTTGAAACTCTACCCATGTATTATGTAACTTCAAAAATAAAAATAAAAAGGTAAATTAACATAAATATAGGGTGTTACACAAGGGATATTTATGACAGTGAACTATGAGGTGGATCATATTTTCAACATTTTCATAGATGGTGAATTTGAATTTTTAGATATAGCTTGAAGAGAATACGTTTTGATCATATTTATAATGGTTTATAGAATGTTTTTGATCTATTATTTTAGTTAAATAATACCCAAATAGAGATAATGAGTGGTTGGATATTTATAAATAACGTATGTTGGTAGCTTCCAGCCATTGGGTGCCTGATTGGATGTTAATAAGTACTTAATTAAGGTCTAGGGGATGGGGTTATTCGGAATGGGAAACCAAGCATATGTCTCCCTATATTGGGTCTTTTATACAATCCTTAGGGACTGAATGGGGGAATATTTGGTCCCTAATTTTTATTAGTATAATTTATTAATAGGTATATAATCAATATTTAACTATCAACCCCCTCCCCATTGTATGTGAATACTGGTCAAAATAGTCCCTTTTTTATGACTTCTATAACGACCCAAACTTTTATCAATGAACTTTTCCTTCTTATAATTATGATATATTGTTTAAATTACATAGGAATAACATATATAACAAAATAAAAACATTATAAATGAATAATTAATAAAATAATAGGTATTTATGGAAATTAAAGAACCTAAACCAATGATATAGTTACATGACATTTGGAATAGTAAACTGGTCATTATAATTAGTATACTGACCAATTGTATAGTAAAATAACCTATGAAAGTGTAAATAAAATGTTTTCATACTAAAAATTTAAATATTAAATATTTTTATTATGATATAAGTAAAGAAAAGTTTTAAAAAGGATAAATTTACTATTGGAAATTTTGTGAAAGTAAAATGTTTATTGATAATTTTATACATAATATAATAACTTAAAAGAAAGTTAATTTTCAAAAAAAAGATTCATAAATTAATATTTTAATGTATTATGATTATAATATAATTTTACAAGTCCATAATTAAATTTTCAAAGTGTCATAAAATCAGATATAAATTTAAAATCAGTATTTTTTCAGTAAATGGTGGTTTTATTCAAAAATGAAATGTATAATATTTATAAAATTATTTTCAAAAATTTGATTTGATTTTTAAAATCTAGACATAAATTAGTGGTTATGGTTTATTTTTGGTATTTTTCTAATATATTTGAATTTTTTGGTTAATATTGAATTACGGTAATTTATGGTATAAGATAAATACATGAATTATTTAGTCATGAATGATGTATGGATGTTGTAAGAACCATTTTTTAGAACTCAAATGAACTATTTATTTTATTTAGTCACAAAAATCCTTACTATTAATATTTTATACACAAAAAATAATAAGATAATGAAAAAAATAAGCAAAAAACACCCCTCTCCTACACTATAAATACCACCCCTCACTAACTCTATTCCTCACACCTATAAAGAATTTATTCTTGTATAATTTCTCCCCAAACATATTCTCATGTATATCCCTATTACCAAGATCGTTTTTTCTCAACAAAATTCCAAACCCAATTCCCCAAAGGAGGTTCTCAAGTAGAAGAATTCAAGAGGTAAAAACCTATTTCTTTTTCATGTAATTTATTTTATATTATTTTATTTTATTTTTGTATCCTAACCTAACCTTGACCAAATGAAATTATAACTATATTAGCTTTTATATACATGAATTTTATTGTGTTAATGTAAAAACTCATCATCAATTGTATTCCCCACTCCTTTTTTTTCTAAGAATGAAAACATCAGCCGTGATGTGTTGATTTATCACATTCAAGGACGATAGGTTTTCAATTTTCATTATTTCATTCCATAATGGTCATAAATCCATTATAATGATTTAAATTTATTTTAAAATTTATTTTATATCCTATCTTATGTCATGAAACTAACGTATATACATAATATTATCTAATAAAACAAAACTAGATAATAGTGGTAAAAAAAACTCCAAAATAATTTAACAGTTATAATTAATGTTTTATCTAAGGAATAATCCTCACATATGAAAAAAATTATATATAAGACCATTTAATATTATTTATGTTAATCAATAACATATAATTTCAATTTTGGACAACTAATCTCATTTTACATGATTTTTCTTACATGTTTACAAGTAAACCGATCATGAAACCGAAGGAAACGAACGCTCTTGAACCATGAAATTATATCTAATAACCCGCAAAAAAGTCTATAAATAATCTTAATAAAATTATAATAAATAAAATACAGGTATAAAAGGATCTAAATTAATTAAATATTGTATTTAATTTGATTATCCAGGAAATTAAGTTCATGTGTAGAACACTTTCGAACATAAGGTAAGGGATTCTTTCCTAACCTCCATTTTTTCTTCAAGTCACACATTTTATCAATTTACTAAAATTTAATTCTTAATTATTATTATTTAATACTAATATATTATATATATATGATCTAAACATATGTACTTATATCAATTCTTCTTTCTTTGATGTGGAAATGCATGTTTTATAATGTTTCCTTTTTAATTCCTCCTGATACGAAAGCCCAATTAAAAGGAACTTCCTAATTTCTTACCCATTTTCAAGTACCATAATTTATATATTTTAATAAACCATTATTTTTCAATATCACTCATTTTATCATGAAGAAGTATCTTTTTCATTACTGGCATTTTACAAACAATTATTCCTTTTCTGTTTTAAATACTCCCTAATATTTTCTTTTAAACCGCAATAAAGTATATTATTTATAAAGTTTAGCAAACAATATTTTTACATGATTTCACTTCTGTTGGACATAATTTATCTTTATATATTATTATTTCCCCTTTCTAACGTTCATATATGTTTCAAATCCATTATTGCATGGACACATTTATGATGCACCCATTGTTTATGCCTTATGACATGTTTACAGTACACATTTCACTCAATATACAACACTTTTACTTATTCCATATATATTATTATTCATGTGGAACACATATTAATGAAAATTTTGTGATGGGTGTTCCTAGATAGCTCTCAAATTAATTGGGTAACTTTTAGTCTTATGAAATGTCATGTTCAAAGGTCTGGGAAGTTAGCCTTGACTAAAGATTCTCCACGTGCAATGGTTTTCAGGATTTTCCTTGAATCATGCCTATGTCATAATGTGTGTTGTTTCCACATTTCTATGAATCCATGATTACATGATCCCATGTTCTATATGTTATGCTTCTATGTGTTTATTCATTCCTTTTTATGTTATCATGATATGCCTCCTAACCCATGTGTTATGCTTTATTCTTATACTTATTCCGTTATTGGGAATTTTAGCTCATCCCTTTGTTCATGTATTCCCATAGTTATCCTTTATATATTTAATAGATAAAAGGAAGTTAGGATCTCTTTATAAAGATTAAATAAAAGGTATTTTTATTTTGATTTCAACCTTTCTAGTTATGTATAGAATCTTCCAAAGGAACTAGATTTTATGATCATTGTCTTATATTTGATGGTTAATTATGATTAAAATCATGTATTAATGTGTAAAATGATAGGGACATTATAGTTGGTATCCAAGCACGGTCTAGATATTTTTAAAAAATATGACTATAATCCTTTATTAATAACCCTTGGTATAAATTTATCACCATGTATACCCTAAACTGAATGTTAGGGAATCACATGTTAGGAAATACTTTTTATTTAGAATTTTATCTCTCTATATTCAAAGTTCCTCTTTATATGCATATTAACTACTTATTCAATCCCATCTAATTTTAATTTTTTTGTAGTTAATGTTCTAACATAAGATAACTCGTGCCAATAATCAATGTGGTAGGAAATGTGATGATTTACCTAATGAAATTCCAAAATCTTATAGTAACAGGAGCTCAAGACATTATAACAGTACTTAATCATCTATCTCATGTTATGAATAATAACTTGAATCATATAAAATACTCTCCTTCTTCTAATAAATAACATGTTATGGATAAATACTTTATGTGGAAAGTCCTCCCATGTTTTGTGGATATTCACATTCCCACCTTGTATAAAAATGTTTTAACTCCATTGAGTATATATTATTTGTCCTCTAGTTCTCAGAAGATGAGAAAGTTGTGTTGGCGGTATATTATATTAATGCAAAAGTTGATCAGTGGTGGACACAGATCAAGAACACAAATTCAAAGGATAAAATATATTGCATCTATTGAAAGGAACTCAAGAAAGTATTTTTCAATAAATATTTTCCTCAAACCATTCATACAAAGATGGAAAAATATTTTTGAAGACAATAGTATAAGGAATGTGCTTTTATTAGATCATATGAGGCAAACTTTACTAGGCTTGCACGATACACCTTCAAATTTTTCATAAACACCGAAAGAAAGTTGGATTCCATCTTTAGTGTACTAAAGTTGAGTGTATGAAAATTTTTTGAAAGTAAAGACTCTAATAGCTATAAAGAGATTTTATATTATTCCCTTAATGTTTAAATGGAGATTGGAGACTCTCATTAGACTCGTTGGAATGAAAATAAAAAGAGAAAAATGGATTTTCATATGGGAGGATCAATATATTAATCACATAATAATGAGAAAACCCAGTATCCCATATGACAAAATTGTGAAGAGATGTATCCTTGGAACTATCTAAAGGGAAAAAATAAATGATTAAAATATTGAAGAATATGTAATTTGTCTAATAAATTCCAAAGGGATATGAAGGATCACACTAATTTGGAAGAATAAGGGAAGGTTCATATCAAAACTCAGCTTGTAGTGTAGTGTTAATTTTCAATGAACGAAGGATTTTTTGAACCATTTCCCATATCTAAGGGTTATAGGAGTCAATTAACAAAAAAAACCTCCAAGGAAGCATGGTAGGGCGTATTCTATTACTACTATTAAGATGGATCCTGGAAATGATGTGGTGATAGGTACGCTGATTATTAATTCAAGAATAGTGCACATACTATTTGATTCTAGTTCTATGTATTCATTTATATAATTAATGATTATTAAAACTTTTCAAACACCACCTCAAAATATAAAGGTTGAGTTATCTAGGAGAATAGAAAATCAAGAACTTATTGTATCGAAAGTTTATAACTCCTTCCTAGTTAATGTTTGTGGACTGAACCTCCCAAAAAATATTTTCTTAATTCCTTTAGTGCTTTTTATTCTATATTGGGATTTTATTGGCTATCATTATAAAAATCCGAAATTGAGTGTTGAGAAATGGAGATCACTCCTCACATCCCGAGGTATACTCCAATTCTGTATAAGTGTAAGGAAAATTATGAATCTCCATCAGAATCATTATCCCAATTATGGATATTATTTCTTTATGGGAAATCATATCAATCTCAAATTATTGAGACAATGTATATGATCATTCTCAAAGACATTCCCATTGTAAGGGGACACACTGATATGTTCCCCGACGAATTGTATGGTCCTCCTCTTGAACAATAAGTTGAGTTCTCAATTGAATTTATTTATGGATTTCTTATTATATAAAAAATGAAAATATAGAATAGACCACAATATAATTAGAGGAACTAAAGAATTAGTTAGAGGAGAATATGGATAAGGTTTTTATTTTCCAAAGTGTTTCACCTTGGGGTGCACCAGTCCTCTTTATAGTGAAGAAGGATAGATAGATGTGGCTATTCATTGATCATCGTGATCTCAACAAAATCACTATAAAGAACTTGTATCCACTTCTAGGGATAGACATGCTTTTTGATCAACTACCTAGGGACAAGTATTTCTCTAAGGTGGACCTTCAGTCAGGATATCACCAATTAAATTGGAATAAAGAATATATTCCCTAGACAACCATTCAAACAAAGTATGGACACTATGAGTTCATAGTGACTCCCTTAGGACTCAAAAATGTTCTAGAAATATTTATGTACTTAATGAATAGAGTATTTTGATATTACCTCATCATATTTATTATAGTCTTTATTGATGATATTATGATATACTCCAAGACTAAGGAGGAACATGAGGAGTATTTGAATATAGTTCGGATGACATTACAGAGGGAGAAACTATATGAAATGTATAGTAAATGTGAGTTATGGATCGAAGAAGTGTCATTCTTGGGGCATGTTATCACCTATAAAATAATATATGTGTACCCGTCTAAGATAAATGCAATTAAAGAGTGGACCAAGACAACATCTATAATGGAGGTCCGTACATTCCTTGGGCTATCTATGTATTACCGATGATTTATTATGAACTTATCTTGATTTTAAAACCCATTACACAAGATGACTTGATAGGGAGTAGAGTTTTTATGGACCAGTGAATGTGAATACTACTTCAAAGAGTTCAAAAGGAGGCTAATAATTCACTAGTGCCCACACTACTAATAATTGGGGAACTCATTGTGTTGAACAATGATTCTTTAAATAAGGAACTAGATTATGTGTAGATGCAAAATGATAAATTGATAGCCTATGCCTCAAGGATGTGAAAACATTATGAGAAAAACTATATCATGCATGATCTAGAGTTGGTGACTATGATTATTTTCATTAAAAATATGTAGAAATTATCTATATTGGGAGATTTGTGAAATATATACTAATCACAAGATTCATAAATTTATATTCACATAGAAAGAGTTTAAAATGTACTAGTGAAGATGGTAAGATCTCATCGAGAATTAGGACTTCTCAGTCCACAACCATCCGGGTAAATAAAATAAGGTGGTGGGTTCTCTAAGTATAAAGGATCATGAATAATTATCAATGGTGACAATTGAGAAGGATCCAATATTCTTATATATACAAATTATGGACATGGGAATCATTATGTAAGTAATGTCATCAATCCTTTCTCAAATGATTTCTCAACCATAACTTATAGAGAAAATAAAGGATACTCAAAGAAAAGATGAGTAAATTCAAAAAAAGGTGTAATCTATCAGAAATAGGAAATCCTTTGAGTTGAAAATTTATAGGGAAGGAGTCATAATATTTGGGACATGAGTAAGCGTACCTTCTAACCCATAGATAAAGAAAGATATTTTTAATGACACACATAGATAAACTTTCTCTATTTATCCAAGGAGCACGGCGAAATATCAAGATCACCGTGAGGACTATTGGTGGGACAATATGAAGAAGAATATCCTTGAATATACATAAAAGTGATTGGACTGTTATCAAGTGATAGCTAAAAAGAAAAATTCTAAAGGGGTGATTCAACCATTACCCATACCAAAGTGGAAATGGGAAATTTTCACCATTTACATTGTCATTGGAATTACAAATACATCCAAAGATAATATTTCAATATGGATCATTTTGAATCGTCTTATAGAGACATATCACTTTATTTCAATTATGTTGGACTTCTCACTTGATCAAATTTCACTAATATACATCATATAAGTAGTGAGACTGGATGGAGTTCCCCTATAGATTGTATTCGATCAAGATCCTAGATTCAAAACCAATTTATGGAAAAGTATCCAACATGATGTAAACACTGTGTTGAGGTTTAGTACATCCTATCAACCTCAAATTGTTGTCCAATCTGAACAGACTATTCAAACATCGAAATACATGTTGAGAGATTATTCTATGGAATTCAAGGGATGATTGGACCAACATCTACCTCTGGTTGAGTTCATTAATAACAAAAGTATCCACTTAAGTATCTAAATGTCTGTATATAAATACATTTATGGGAAAAGATGCATAACATAAGCATGAAAGGATTAATTTGATTAATATAATCTTCTGGGACCTGAAATGGTTGAAAAATGGTAGAAAAGCTAAAAACCATTTAACATCACATCAACACAGCCCTAAGTCAATAGAATGTTAATGAATACAATCATTAATGATTCCTAGATTTTTCTTCTGTATACATGGTATTCCTTCACATTTCTCCATGGAAGAGGATTATGAGGTTTTGGAAGAAAGGAAATCTATGTCCTTGTAACATTTCCCCTTCTAGACTCTTGATCGTGTAGGACTTTTTCCCTATCAACTAGCACTTACACCTAACATGTCTCAATTACATTATGTGTTCTATATATCCATATTAAGGAAGTACATACTGAATCAATCACATGTACTAAATTCAAAGGATGTATAGTTTAAAAATGATCCATCTTACGATGATCATCTAGTGATGATCATGGATCATAGAGATAATGTTCTATGCAACAAGACCAATAAAATTTTCAAAGTACTATGGAGGAACAATAAGAATGAAGAAAAAACATAGGAATCATAGGAAGAAATTAAAGAGAAGTAACCTCACATGTTTTCCCCTTACTTTTTAAAATGTAATTTCATGGGTGAAATTTCATAATGGGGGGAAAATGTAACAACTCAAAATTTTTACAATAAAATTTTCCTTCATATAATTATGAAATATAGTATAAATAACATAAAAATCACTTATAGTACACAATTAAAACTTTATGTACTAGAAATTTAAGCTATAGACATAGACCTATAACCATGGTTTTATAGGTTTGTGGCTATAGCTTCATTATTTCCATGATTTAATGAAACCTTTGTGGCTATACCCATATTATATAGTTGATGTAATTTTTTCCTAATATATATTCAGCTCTTCCTCATCCCCTGATCCAAAACACTATCACTATGAATCCCTCCTCCTCGATGACCTCTCTCACAACGGCTCCCTCCTCCCTGATGACAAATCTCACAGTGGCGCCATCCTCCCTGTCGACCTCTATCAACATGGTGACCTCCTCCCTAAATACCTCTCTCACTTTGGTTCCCTCTTCCCTGGAATCCCCTCTCACCACATCCCCCTACTCCCTGATGAACTCTGTCACTACGATGCCCTTTTTTTAATGCTTTCAATCTACTCTACCCTCCACGGTATTTTATGGGTTTATTTATGATTTCAATCACACTCTTGTTATCACAATAGATTTATATAGGATAAAAATCATGAATTCAATCTCACTCTTGTCTTCCAAAGTTCTATTCCACTAAATTTGGACTTTTTATACCAAACTATCATAATTTATTCATAACTGGAAAATAGAACCAATCCACCAGTATCATATTCGATATCTGTAATAAGATTTCTATTTTCGGTCCTGTGTGAGGTACGCCATCTATCCAAAAACCAAAAATTGGGAATGTATATAAAATTCAATGAAACAATAGATACATTTTACTTCTAATACCATTTCATCTTCTTCTATGACCATTGAGGAACTACTTCTAATGTTTGATACTTATGAGGATCTATTTGTTTATAACACTCCCATTCATCCTGAAAAACTAAAAAACTTTTTTTATATATGATGGAAGATGTTTTAAGGTACTTATATCATTGTTTATGGGTCTCATTACTCACCTCTTATTGTACCCTAGTGGCATAATAGGTATCCTTGTGTCTATATTTATCACACCAAAAACAATAACTGTTAAAATAACAAGATTATGATGGAAAAAATATTTCCTATTTTTTGGTTTTGTTTCTATCTAAAAAATAATTTTCCATGTAGAAATATTATTTTATTTGTCTAAAGTTTTTATTATAAAAACATGTAATATTTTGTGATATTCTCCCATTTATGATAGCATTTTATTTAGGCTATTAAGATTATACCGATTTCACTTTCCTCAGATATTTTAGGCCAATGTTTCGGCATGAGGTGTTGTTTTATACACTATTTTATCACATTACATATTATATTCCCCTTTCTTATGGTGACACACCTTTGGGATAGAAATACTCACTTAAGAAAAAACTCATGGGATATATTTTTCATCAACTAGAACTTGTTTCTTTGAGTAACCAAATTTCATATCAGGTGTAAAGAGTCATTGTCAATCATTACCCTTACACCACCAAACTCTGACTCCTACATCCTGTTATTCATTCTTCTTAACCTATTATTTTACAGTATTGGCCAAACCATCATTTATTCACACTCATTCCTCCACATTGAGATTGATATCCACTCCTTTTCTATGTTACCAAAAATTATAATTTTAATTTATTCAATCTATGCTATCATTTCTGATTTCTCAACATCTTATTGTTGTATATAGAGATTTAAGTTTTGAAATAATAAATTTTCATTCATGGTTTTATCCCTCTATTTGTGAGGTTATTTAAGGGATACATCAAACAACACTTTCATATCAACTCACCCAGTACATCATTGTTATTACTATCACTACTTCCAATTAATGTTCTATCATAAACATTCACTAATGAATATTAACCATGGAACCAAAAATTATCACCTTCTTCCACTTTAGACTCATATCAACTTCAATATTCATGAGGGTAGTGGATGTTGTATGATTATGATTCTTTTTAATTCCACATTTATAGTTTTATCATGCATTCATTGTTGTAATGTTTTCATAATTTAACTTTTTCTTTAGAATTATCATATCCATATACTTATATATTATAATGAAATGATGAATATATACACTACCAATACTATGTGTTATCCTATGGGAAATGGGAAGTATTTTTGAAAAATAATTCATGAACTAAAATCCAGAATGATGATAAAGTGTATGGAAAGATGACATATTAATTGGATTCTTCATTATACTATCCTCAATTATTATTTATTGAAAATATGATGTAATGTTGTATTGATGATATTATGTTGACTCATATGTGTAACAATAATTGATTTAATAATGTTAATATAATGTAAATTAAAATAAATATAGGAACTATAGATTCAATAACATGGAAATGTTTTTCTAAGGCTCATTCTCTTGAGATGAGTTTGAGGGTTGATTCATGCTTAGAATGATATTTCCTTCATTTACTTTTAAAAATTATACTTTAGATGAGGTATAATTATAATATTTATGTGATATTAGGATTTTTTTTATTAGCCAGTTGATAATATTCATTACATTTCAATCCTTTTCCTCCCCTAATAAGATGTCCTTAATTTTTGGGATGGGTAGATATAAGTTTGAGGGAATAAGAGAGGGTGAAATGTTTCTTTTTAGGGTAATTCCATTAGACATGTTTTAGGATGAGGTTTGTAAGACAATAATAGATATGTGGGATAGTTTATGAGAGGTTTGGGTAAGTATTAGTGACGGGATTCAAGATAGATTATGGTTGTAATTTAGGCATTGGATTTGATGTGTTGTATAGGTGTTGTAATTGGGTTTTATTACCCTCTTACCTTATGTGTTGATCCAACCATTTTATTTTGTTTCATGCCTCTTCATTATTTGGGTGTCGTATGGGGTATGTGTATACACATACCTACATCGTATTTTACTATACATTCCATGTCTTTTTACAGATGGTAGAAATATTGGATTTGAATTTAGTGGACCTGGTATTAGTGGATTTTAATAGTTTATGGTGGTGATGAACATGTTTGGGGTTAATATCCAAGTATCCTAATCCAATATCAACCATTCTATTTCATTTATACTTGTTCTTAGGTTAAGGCCTATGTTTTCTTTTTGTTAGGGAAATTATTTTTCCCCTTATACTTTTGTATTACCTTTCTATCCATTGATGTACTTTCTATAGGATTTTTCTTATAATGATTACTATATAGAGGGGTTGTAGGTGGGGAAGGGGTAGTGGGGGGGGGGGGGGGGGTAAGGTTGGGGGTATTTAGGGTGAAAGGGGCTCGGGGAGGGGCGCATTGTGTAGGGGTAGGGAGGTGGGGGCAGTGGGGGTGCAGGTGGGGGGGGGGGGTTGGGGGGTATAGGTGGGGAGAGTGGGGGTACAGGTGGGGGGAGGGTGGTGGGGCTGAATGATGGGAAGGGGGTAGTGGGGGGAGTGGGTGCCGAGGAGGGATGGTGTGGGGGTGTCTAGGGGTGGGTGGGGTTGTCCTGGGGGGAGGGGTGTCTACGAGGGGGGTGTCCCGAAGGGGGTGTAGGAGGGGGGGTATAGGGGGCTGGGGTTTAGGGGGAGGGGATGTCCAGTAGGGGTGTCTGGGGGTGTCAATGGGGAAGGGGGTAGTGGGAGGGGGTGTATGGGGGGAAGGGGTTGGGGTGGTGTTCAGGGGTAGTGGGGTGCAGGGGGAGGGGGTGTCCATTAGGGGGGTGTCTGGGGGGTGTCCGGGGGGGTGAAGGGGACTGGGTAGCATTGTGAAGGGGGGAAGGGGTGTGGGGTTTAGGGGGAGGGGGGATGTCTAGGAGGGGTGGAGGTGGGAGGGGTGTCAAGGGGAGTTTCAAGGAGGGAGAGGTTGTCTGGGGGGTGTCCACAAGGGGGTGTCCATTGGAGAATTATATAAAAAACATAATAGGTCATTGTTCAAAAATCTATATTTTAATCTGGATGTTAGAACGGCACTAAAATAATCTTATGTGGTCATAGAAATGTGTGACTATTCATTATTTTTTATAATTTGAAACATTTATGAATTCCCTTAACCATAATATATGTTATCATTTATTAGCATGTTATTAATGGATACTTATTATATTATGAAACAATTCCTAATGTTATGTCTTTTTATTGATTATTTATTTAATTTATGATTATATGCCTCAGAATGGATAGATACTAGATATATAATATTGATCAGATCACTAATGAATTTCAGAAGTAGTTACGATATTTCTTGGACTTTTCATTCACTACTGATTCAGATGGAGGATTGATTTGATTCCCATGTTTTGATTGTGTTGGAATCCCATGGTTATCTCACAAGGAAGTGAGTTACCATATCAGTAAACATGGTTTCCAAAACAAATATCATGTGTGGTATCACAATGGGTGAAAATGAAAGTGGTGAATGACATCGATTCAACCGAAAGGGTTGGTTTGAAAAATCTGATTTCCAATCAGTTTCTTTTTGTTTCTGAAGCAAGACCCTCATGTAGACTACTGCATATGGAAATGAATACTAGTACATATATTTCATCTATTAATCAGTATGAGGATGTTGAGAGTGTTAAAAAGCTAATGGAATTTTCAAATATCCTAGTATATCAAGCATGTGGAAAAATGAGAAAACTTGAGTTTTTAATGCGATTATATCATTGTAAAATAATGTATCGATTTAGTAATACCATATTTGAATATATCATTACATTTATTAAGGATTTACTACCATATTATGCATTTATTATAGAAAATGATTACATGGCATCAATGTTTGTTGAAAAATTTGGATTTTAATCTATTAACATTCATTCTTGCACCAATGATTATTGTATTTTTAGAAGGAAAATACAGAGGTGAGTCAGTACAAAAAAGTGTGGCACATCAATGTGGTTGACTAATAAAGAGATAACTCAATCTCACATACTATAGAAAGTGATGTGGCACATCCCTTTAATTCACATGCTTCAATAACTTTTTATGTTATAAAATATGAAAAAGAATATGAGATTACATGAAAATGATAGAAATAAAGATAAGGATGAAATAGTGTTTCCTATAGATGTGTTGGGTTGAATGAAATTTGATATGTTACATCATGATTTTTCATCTGACCCATGAGATATTAGATAGGGATTATCATGTGATGGTTTCAACCCATTTCTCCAAATGCATAATGCACAAAATACAGGGCATGTTTTCATTCTCATTTATAATTTTCCTTCCTGGATGCATCTGAAGAATCTATTTAGTATCATGATTATATTGATATATGGACCTAGTTATCTTAGAAATGATATTGATATATACATTCAGCCATTAATAGAGGAGTAGAATGTTCATTCGATTATGGGTTCCCAAGAGTACGATGCATTCAGGAAGGAGTAATTTATGTTTTGTGCAACGTTATTATGAACGATAAATGATTTCCTTTCCTATAGAATGATGTCTGGTTGGAGTAATAAAGGGAAAAAAATCCTACCTTATTATTATAAATAATACATGTTTCTGAAGATTCATGTTTTAATGAACTTTCGTCTTCATTGGGAATCAAATATTTCTACTAATGTATCATCCATACAAGAAAAATTGGAGATAGTTAGATAATTTCATGGAGATAGATGAGACAACTCAATGAATTTCAGGGAATGATATTGTCAAATAACATTATTATTTGAATAAAATATCAAAAAGAAAAAACTTGTTAATTCGAATTCTAATAGAAATTGTAGAATGAAAATAATATTCCTTGAGTTGTTGTATTGGTCATCAAATTTATTGTGTCATTTTTTAGATGTAATTCATACTTAGAAAAGAATTTACAAGATGTTACTTGCTAATATTTTAAATTTAAAAGGCAACACAAAAGATTATTTTTGTTCTTGTCATGATTTAATGGATTAGGGAATAAGAAAAAAACATCATACTGAGTAATTGGTCAAAATAATTTCAAAGTCTCTCTTTCCTATTATTTGATGAAAAATGTAGAGTAGAAACAATTTCTTCAGGTGTTGGAATGTTTGAATTTTTCAGATGGTTATTCATGTAATATTTAAACAAGTGTAAATACACAATAAGTGAATCTAAAATCTCTTAAAACCCATGATTTCCATGTCTTGTTACATGAGTTTATTCCTATTTCCATTCTCCATTTACATTCACATAATGTTGGAGTTATTGTGATTAAGTTATGTCATTTTTATCAAGAACATTGTTCCAAAAGACTGAGAAAAAGTGTTATATAGAAATTATAGAGAGATGAACCAATTATTCTTTGTGACTTGGAGAAAATGTTCCCACCATCATTTTCACATGTATGTTACAACTGACGGTGAATCTTCCCAATGAAGTTATTTTTGATTTTCCTATTTCGATTTGGTGGATGTATCCTACAAAAATAATGATGTTTACATTGAAATCTTATATGAGAAATAAATATCACTCAGAAGTCTATATTGTGAAATGTTATTTAGCACATGAGTTCATGGATGAATGTTCATCTTACTTTGATAACGTCACTACGAGGTCTAATCAACTAATGATAAATGAAGATGAGAAATATGATCCCATTGAGCCTGCATTTCCTTTTCTACCCCAAACAGGGGGGGTATATGGATCATACTCATTGTGTACTATATGCATGGATGAGTGGGAAATGGATCACCATATAGTATTATCCAACTGTGGATTGATTGATGATTATATCAAGTGCACCAATAAATTTTCATTTTTTTCATTGTGATATTTCTTTTTAACATCTAACATTTTAAAGCATTCATATTTGTATAGAACACTTAGAAATTATAAAAATAGGAATCACTCTCTATTTATTACGTGTAAGGAACTATTGCACAACAAAGAATTTACTTCTTGGTTAAAGTCAAAGGTAATAGATTTTTTTCATCTTATAACATAATCACATTTCACTGTTTAATATTTGATGTCGGTATATTTTAGGTTTTAACTCTACCAATTAATGAAGTATTAAATGAAATAAGAGTGTTATCCTTTGGTCCAAATGATGTGGTATGTGATTCTAAATATTGGTTTCCAATGGATTTAAATTTTTTATAAACAATTGTGAAAGAAATGGCAACACAGTGTGACAGTGTAACAATAAGTTCCACAACATATTGTTATGTGAGTGCATCAGATAGATAACCTCATTAAAAATATATATCATATTATGGGGTTGTTGAATGAATTCTTTTATTAGATTACTATGCACATCTTCAAGTCAAAATGATGAAATATAATTGGTTTGATTCAATGACATGACAAGGAATGCATATTGATAACTATGTATTTAGACTGATTGATATGAACCGCAAAATTTATACCGATCAACCTTATATTCTTGTGTCATAGGATAGACAAGTGTTTTATGTAACTGACCCATTACGACAATAATTTTTCATTATTGTAGATGTCATTACAATACATAATTTTTATGAAGACTTGGATGAAAATGATGTTGTGGATGAACATGTCAGTATTTATTCAAATGTTTCTTTTGATGAAACAGATGATTCAATTGCTATAACAGATTGTGAACCATAAATTTCCATAGAGAAAATATTACATTGACACATCTAAAGTATTTACCTAACATTATCATAATATTGTATGAGTTTTTTATACTATTATGCATGTTATCAAATTAGCTAGTATATTTTAACATTTTTAATTATTTTTATTTATTTGAGAATATTATTTTAAATATCCAGGTCAAAATCTATGAATATGATGATAATAAAAGAAATAGAATAATATGAAGAAATGAAAACATATGTCTCATCTGGCCATCAATGTATGCTCAATTTATGTTTGAATATTATGGTCTTTGAAATTATTTATCTTGTTATCATTTGTTTTATTTTATCATCAATTTAATTTTAGGCTACTTCATTGAGGAGATAGTTGGATTATACTACTGAGGATGATATTATGGAGGGGAGTACTGGTTCTATAGTCCAACCTACTACTATGCCACTTGAGTCACTAGGAGTCCATCCTCCCATTATGCCACCTCCATATTATCCATACACACATTTTCCATACCCACATTTTTCGTATCCCTTTCTTCCCACACCCACATTTGATGGTAGTTCTCAGACTTCTATCCCTCCTTATTTTCCATTCCCACCATCCACTGTACAGGGAAATGCACACCGATATATCCCACCACCATGTCCATATCCATATCGAACATCATCTGTATAGGTTTATCCATCAGGTTTTATCCCTCCATCATTACACATATCATCATCTATTATACAGAGTAATCCTGCTATAGATATCCCACCAACCACATAGGCCACACCCCCTCTAGACACTACACTTCTGAAGTCAGCAGATCCCCTATCTATGGGTATGTGTTTAAACATTACTGTTAGTTATTGATGATAAATTCATACATATGATTTTATTTTTTTCATGATTAGCTCTAGCCTCTACCAGACGACGAGACCGGAAAAAAATGCGAGAGTTTTGGAATCGACACATGAAAATCATGGTTGAATACAACGAGGAGAAAGCTATAATTTAAAAAAATGGCATGGAATGTAAAAGCATTATGAGAACACATTCTAGGGACAAAAATATCATTCCGGTTCAACCAATAAGTTGGAGTGAAGTTGGAGAAAAAATAAAGGACAATGAATGGGCAGAGATTTGGGTATGTAAGTTAATCACCTTTTATATATATTAATTTACAATATTTTCTTAAGAAATATTTTTTCCATTGCAGCTTTGATATAATTTTCTTGATGGAAAAATGAAATGGTTCTAAGGTTAATGGATTTAGGTGAAATGTGGCGAGCGTACAAGTATAACTTATATCTTGGTTGGAAAAAGGGATTTTTTATAGAGAATAAAGAAGTATAGGTGATTCATGATTTCCCAATATCACAATACAAAGAGATGATCAGCTATTAGAAGTGTCCAGGGTTTAAGGTATATATATATATTAATTTATTTAATTGAAAATTATTTTTAAAGTATAAATTAGTTTTTTTATTTATGTTAATGTAATAATATAATTAATTTTTATAGGATAAATCAAACAGAAATAAAATAAAAAAGAGTGGAATGAAACACATTTATACTCACAGACGCACTTCACTACCAGATCATGAGAAAGAAAAAGCAATTTATCATTTAAAATATTTATCATAGTTTAGTGTAATACTATTTACTTACAATTTTTATCTATTTCATTTTTTTTCTGAAAAAGGCACTAAATATCAAGGGCTGAGTCCCTTTCTCTATTGTTTTTGTACAGGTAAAAAAAATGATAGAACAATTTCAAATACCAACACTGAGAAGGAGATGGTATGTATATTTCAATTTATTTTACTTTGACTGAATTTAATTCTTGATATTATTTTATAATTCTAATTTATGATATATATCAATCAACATAATTATTTAGAGGCATTGGCAAAAAAATAACATGACAATATTGGTCTGAACAATCATCTACATCAGGTATTAGAAGATGAGCATCAGGGTTGAGTACGTTGTCGAACAGGGAAGAAGACTGTACCATCACAATACTATTATACTGAAAACGTTTCTTTGAGTACATGTTTTTATTTGGTCACATTGGAACAAATGAATGTCGTAATCAAAGAAGAAATTCAAAAATCATAAAATGAAATAACTTAAAATATGTTGAAATTTATGTATTCAATTTCTTCTACACTTATAATAGAAGCAGTTGTAATGGTTGATGCATTTTTGATATCAATAAATTCCACTATTGTAAATTCTTCTACAAGAGCTGGAGATGGAGCCAGAGCTGGAGCTGAACCCAGTGCTGATGCTGGTATTGATGCTGATGTCGATGATGATGCTGGTGGTGTGATAGGTGGTGATGGTGTTTCTATAGGAGTCATGGATGAGGTTTATCATGATTTTGATGATATTGATATTGAGACTCATTATTTATGTAAATTTTATTTTTTGATTGCTAATATGCATAATTTTATTTTGTAGTGTAGTTTGATTATTGTAATATTGAAATGTATTGCAGTTTGTATGTCTATTTCAACATATATTTAATTATTGTATTTTTATTTATGTTTTCTTATGTAGTAGTTAGGTATTAATTTTATTATATTGAATTGTATCCTCCTTCGATGTGACCATCGTAACTCCTCACCGACACTGCTTCGAGGTGTCCCCTCTATCTTCTTCGGTGTACCTCCGATGGTATGTAGTTCAATTTTCCATTTTTTTCGGATTCGTTTCTCTTTATACTATTAGTTTCTCCCCCTCGTTTTTCTATCTTTTAAATTTATTCTTTAGGTGAACCCATTTCGGCGAACCTTCGATGGTATGTTTTTTATATCATTAATCTTCTGTGTAGTAAACTTTTTTTCAAATATATAAGCTTCCAAAAATTAGTTTAATTTCAAATTTGTAAATGAATTTTTTTCTAAGATAATATCCTTTTTTGTTCCAATATTATTATAATTGGGTGATAGCAATATCCAATTGAGTAAAAATGCATGGTTGTACTAATGAGGCTGAAGACTTTTGGAAACTGGTTGGATGTTTTTGGAATTACGTTCTTTGGATTCAATTCACTTAAATGTTATATAATTGATATTTATTTATATAATAACACAATCAATCCTCGTTTCAGAGTTTTTTTATGAAATTTATTTTTTATGTACATGGGGATGGGTACAAGCACATACAAGGAAAGAAAAATAAAACCTCAGTGAAATTCAAAAGCACAAGATGGAATTTCTATGGGTTGATGATGAATATGAAAATAAAATTGAGCATCTATTTAGTAAGAAAAAGATAAATTCTAGAAAGAATTGTATTTGGAATTTTGAGGTTCATAATTGACTTTGACAGTTGATTTCTAGGGGTATATCTAATGATTTGTTTGTGCATATTAAACTTTCATTTTTGATCCCTGATGAAGTTAGCTAGAGATACCAAAGGTATCACAGTAGGTGGGTGACATTCTTGGAATTCCATCCCAAAAATAACGCAATTCTACTGTCTAGGGATAAGGTTGGTTCTTTAATTTCTCTTTTGATGTATATATTCTAAGATGTATGTATTTTATGCTGTTCATTTATATATTTTTTGTTTCATTAGTTCCTTTGAAAATAAATGACAACTTTGTGTTTGGGATTGCAATATGGTTTATGGAAAGATGGTGTACATAAACATACATAGCTGCATACTCAACAATATGAGGTGAGTTATATGATTATTGGGATACAGGGTCCACCATTATTTTTGTTTGTATAGGATGCACATTTATTTTTCTGCCTAGGAAGAATCATACACGTGTTCACACACACACATTGACACCACATTTAATATATAATAACAAACTCCACTTATTTTTTCAGACTATATCAAAATAGATCACTAATAAGTGCTATATGAAGTGATGTCAAATAGAGCCTTAATGATATTCCCCCCACCTCAACTAAGTATGGGATGCTTAAAAACTGGTTGCACAATTTGTGATAGGTTTAACTGGACATATGATGGATCAATATATAGCACTACCTTAGATGAAACTATTTGTTTCACTGACATGGAAACTAGAATGGTGGCATGTTTCATGGACTTTAACCCCAACATATAAAAATTAGTGTTTTTCAATGGGTAAAATTTTTTGATACATTGTATGAATGATTAGAAACTTCAAATTCATTATATTTTTTGGGACAACCTTTTAACTAAACATCAGGATTTATGGTTATATAATTTTTCAATTGTTACTTATATGTGCTTTTTTATAGGTTTCATGCAGTTGGATGAGTATATATGGTTTTAAAATTTACTTGGACAAAGGTCTTATCTTTGTTGTAGATTATTTTGGGTTTCATTACAACTAAGTATTTGAATTAGGAACTTTTTAGTTTTACAGTTTGTTATTTTAAAAAAAACTTTAAAATCTACATGAAATGGTATGTTAAATATGTAATTAGAATTATTGAAATACATACTTACAAGCATGTATATTTTATTGATTTTTTTGATTGGATTCCAAAAATTTTGGCTCGTTTAATGTATATTGATTGAGGGAGATGTTTATCCATGAATTGAATCTTTTTAAATCTCTTTTTGGAATATGTCTTCTTGGTTTTATTACTCATTAAATTTTAGTTGTTGAGATATGATTCAAATTAGCAACCTCAAGTATTTTGCGAACATTTCCTAGGTTTTATTACTCATTCAGTGTTATTTGTGGGTATATGATTCAAATCAGACACCTTAAGGTTTTCATTATAATTTAAATGATTAACTCATATAGAAAACTAGAATTGTTGTAGAGTGAGAGGGGGGATTTAAGGTTAGGTTCCTTTATAATTGAAATGATTTACTGATATAGACAACTATAATGAACTCTGTAGAGAGAGGGACTATCTAGGGGGCAGAGGGTTGTTTTGGGGAAGAGGTTTGGTGTTTGTGTAGGGGAGGGGGTGGTGTTGCAGAAGAGAGAAGGGGTGTGGGGAGAGCAGGGAGGGGGGATGTTGCAATGGAAGAGGTCAGAGGTTTGTGCCGAGTAGGAGATGTGTAGGGTGATGGGGGTGTAGTGGGAAGGGGATGTGGGGGTGTACAGTGGGAAGGGGACAGTGGGGGTGTTTTTACATATATTCAAGGGAGGGGGGTGGGGTTGGTGATGGGGAGAGAGAAGTGGATGTGAAAGGGAGGGGTGGTGCTGGTGAAGGGGGAAGGGGTGTGTTAAGGGGAGGGGTGTAGGGGGAGGGGGAGGGGGTGTGTAGTGGAGGGGGTGGATGGGTTGTGCTGGGGTGAGCAAGGGTTGTGAAGGAGTGTGCAGGGAGAAGGTATTTGTATCTTTACAGTTAAAACCTATTTACTATATAGATTTTTCATATGGTTATTATTATTTAAATTCTATAATACATGGAAGTGTATTAGTATGTATTGATAATTTTAAACATTATTTTATGTTCAAATATATATGGTGGCTGATATTTTAGGTGGTGAACACCTGGATTATTATCTATTATTCACAAATAAAATTCCAGGTAAATCAATAGCTATATTTTCTTGAATTATTTTTAGTTTGGTATTCATACTTTCTACATCCATATATCCCAAATAATTGTAAAAGTCAACCCAAAATGCATAAAAAACAAGTATAAGTCACAAATGGACCATTTATAACTTTAAATGTTCTAATTTTTAACCTTTTTAATAATTTTACATAGCTGAGGAAGATTATCGGGAATTTCTTGGTTTTCGTTTTCTTCTCTAAGATTTTATATCATCGAAGTATTTTTATCTGTACATTATAATTAGTATACATTTCAGGTATTTTTTACCAGCTCTTGAATTGTATTGTTTACATGAAACTAATGTACAAATTAAAATTTCTTACATATTATTATATTCTGATTCCATAACATTAATATGTGGTTTCAATACCAATTTTATGGATCTAGGGGGTGTCCAGAAGGGAGGGTGTCTAGGAGGGGGGTCTGTCCCGGGTGTGGGGTTTTCTAGGGGGTTGAATGGGGGGTCTCTTCAGTGGGGGGTGTCCATGTGGGTGAAAGGTCGGTCAGCAGGGGAGAGTGGGGTGTCCATGGGTGTGCAAGGGGGGAGAGGGGGTCTGTCCTGAGGGGGGGGGGGGGCTATCTCATGGGTGAAAGGTGGGTCAGTAGGGGGGTTGTCTTGGGGGAGAGTGGGGGGGTAGGTGGAGTCTGTCTAGTGGGAGGCTATCCAGGGGGTGCAAGGTGGGTCAGTAGGGGGTTTGTCTAGTGGGAGAGTGGGGGTGAAGGTTTGAAGGGGATGTTGGGGTGACAGTGGCATGGGGGTAGTGTGTAAGGGATATTGGCGGTGAAGGGGGTTGGGGGTACGGGTTTGTGGGGGTGGTGGTGGATGGGGTGTCCAGGAGGGTGGTAGTGGAGTTGAAGGTTGGGCAGGGGGTAGTGTGTAAGGGGTAGTGGGGGTGTCCAGTAGGGGGAAGTGGAGGTGCAGGTGGGGGCAGTGGGGGGTGAAGGTTGGTCAGGGGTAGTGTGGGGGGTGGGGCAGTGTGTAGGGGGTGAAGAGGCATGGGGCAGTGTGCATGGGGAGGGATTGGGGGTGCAGAGGGAGGGGGTATCCATGGGTTTCCAAGAGGGGGGTGTCTAGGAGGGAGGAGGTGTCTAGGGGGGAGGGTGTGTCGAGTGTGAGGAGTTTCCAAGAGGGGGATATCTAGGAGGGGATAAAGGGGCTGGGGGTAGGGGGAGGAGGCTGTCGATGAGGGGGTGTCTGGGGTTGTAGGGGGGTTGGGGGACAGTGTGTAGGGGGTGTGGGGGTATAGAGGGAGGGGCTATACAGGAAGGGGTTTCCAAGGGGGTGTCTAAGGGGTGAAGGGGGTTATGGGTAGTGTGTCGGAGGAATGGAGTGGGGTAAGGGGTGCGGGGGTGCAGGGGGAGGGGGCTGGTCAGTAGGGGGTCTGGGGGGATGAAAGGGACTGAGGGAAGTGTAGAGGGTTTAGGGAGGGGGAAGGGTGTGTGGGGGTTCAGGGGGAGGTGATTTCAAAGAGGGGGGGTCGGGGGTGTGAATATATGTAGGTGAAAGATCTCAAAATTGAGTTTTGATTCTTGATGGCTTTTCATTTTTGATGATTTGTTGATTTTTATGAATTGTATTTGTATACAGGATAGGGATGCATGCTATGCAGAGAACAAATAACAAAACACAACGAATGAAATTTATTTTCTTCCATGACTTGAAACCAGTAATGATGTGAATATAAAATTCCGGAGGTAATGGTAATTTTATACCATTTTTTCAAGACATTAGTAACCATTTTTTGTGTTTTTAATAAAATTGTCTTAGACTACACCATGCATGTAGAATTTATTCTTTCGAGTTTACTCTTGACTGTGCAATATCCAATCTTCTAAACATTTCTATATATCATGGTTGGATAGTTGATCCCCAGGTGTGTACTTTTGAATCTTGTACCTTAATATTTTTTTAGAAAAAATATTTTATACATTCTCTATGTTTACAGTTTTCCTTTCCCCCTTTCCTCATTTAATTTTATTAATATGATTTTTTGCACATATATCTGTGCATGGCGGTGTCTATGGGGTGTTTAGGGGGGATGGGGTGTTCAGGGGAGTTTTAGGGGGTGTCTAGCACAGAGGGGATGTCTAGGGGGGTCCAGTGGGGGGTTTTCCGGGGGTCTCCAGGGGTTATCTAGGGGGGTGTCCAGGGGGTGTCCATGGGGTGTCTAGTGGGGGTGTCCTGTTGGGGGTGTCCAGTGGGGGGTGTTCAGTGGGGGTGTCCAGTGGGGGTGTCTAGTGGGGTCTCTATGGGGGTCTAGTAGGGGGGTATCTTGATGGTTTCTAGGGGGTGTCCAAGGGGAGGGGTGTCTAGGGGGACGGGGCGTCTTTTGGTTTTTATGGGGTCTAATGGGGGGTGTCCATGGGGGGTTTGATGGGGTCTAGTGGGGGTGTCCAAGGGGATAGTGGGGGTGTGGAGGGGGGTGCAGGGGGTTCTGTGTAGGGGGGTTGTCTAGGGGGTGCAAGGTGGGTCTTTCCAGTGGGTGGGGTTGTCTAGGGAGGGGGTATCCAGGGGTTCAAGGTGGGTCAGGAGGGGGGGTCTCTCTATGGGGAGAGTGGAGGTGTGTAGGGGGAGGGGTGCAGTGGGGGAGGGTGTCCAGGGGGGGCTCTCTCGGGGGTGCAAGGTGGGTTAGTGGGGAGGGGGGGTTTGTCTAGGGGGATGGTGGGGGTGTGTTGGGGGTGAAAGGGGGGAGGGGGTCTATACAGGGGGATATCTAGGAGAGTGCAAGGGGGTATATCCAGGGAGGGTATAACGACCCATACATTACATACATAGTTATTGAATCAAAAATGAAGCACACTTATTACATAATATAAAAACCATGAAAGTACCGTATAAGCATAGTTTCCTTAGAAATTGGGAAACATAAACAACTGGTTCATAAAGCATCTACATTATGTTCCATTTATTTTATCATATATAGAGTCCCTTTTGGCATATCCTACTTAATATCCTTCTTCCTGACCTGGGGAAAGAAAACATACAAAAGGGGTGATCTCAATTTTTCAGTAAGGATAAAAAAAGAAATATCAATCTCATCATATTCATAAGAACATAACATTTTGAAAATCTTAACCTGCAAAAGAAATCATAATTTCATAACATGGGATAAATCATATTAGTGAAATGTAATCCTAATAATCATAATTTAAAACATGAAACTTTTTTGGCATACACACATAATCATATAGAATAATTTCTTACTAGTCAAGACTCATTTCCAAGACTATATTAGCAGACAAAGTCCATTTCTGAACTGAGTTCACTCCTCTTTTCAGTCATGTTTCACTGAACCGGATTAACCTGCCTTTCCAGCCATGTCTATCACATGAGATATAAATCTTTACCCAATGAATTGGAGTGAGATATAGGTCCCACACATATCATAATGAAACTATTATTATGTGTGCCACAAAATCATAAATCATACATCATAGCATAACCCATGTAATAAAGATTGGATTCATAACCATTATGCCATCACAACATAATCCATATAAGATAAAAGGAAATCATAAAAATAATTCCATCATAACATAATAAAATTAATGTAAAAATAGGTATAGAAATATAACCCTATATTATCTTAGATGGAAAATTATTTTGATAAAACACTTGAACTTCATTTTTGAGGAAAATATCCTTTCTACTTCAAAAACATTTTTCCTTTATTAAAATGTCATAATATTTAAAAAAATTGATTAAAAATAAATTTTAAAACTTGTAAATGAAAATTCATGGAAATAATGTTCTAAGAATCCATTCAGGTCGTATATGTTAAAAAAACATTCTTCTCTTACTTTGGTCGGAAAAGTCAAAAAGTACCTCGTACTAAAAACGACAGAAGATTCCTTCCATATGTTTTACTAAAACTCACCAGAGGGTAAAATTGGATTTAAAAACTTTTATGAGGATATAAATAAAATTAAATATTGAGGAAACATGGATGTGGATGACAAATATTCCCCAGTAAATTCTGATGTATAAACAATCTCGGATAAAAATTGAGATTGCGTGATTTTCCCTTACCTTCGGTCCGATTTGCGTCGTACGTTTACAAAACTCATGTATAATGATTTAAATAATGTTATTGACTTATTACAGAATCTTACTCATTATTATGATATCATATATGGTCATATTCTTAGCTTCGTATTAGTAATATTTCATTACTACTTGTTATTTGGGTGTTTATTGCCTTTTGTTCTTATGCGTGTTTGTCGAATAAATTATTTTTCTTATTTTTAGGTTATAGATACCTCATTTAAAGAATGGTATTAGTGTAATATATAACATATTTATTCATTCAATTCATTTATATAATCATTATTCAATGAAGATCATGTAGAACAAGTCGCATCACATCGTGGAGACGGTAGGCCTTACGTACGCACGAGCGATGATATTGTTCCCATGATCGTGGAATTGTATTGGAGTGTATGTATACTATTTAAGAATAATTATCACTTTAAAATAATAATATATAGTTATTTTTTACACCATTATACCCATCCATTTATGGTGGTGGTGGAAAACAGATTACACCACAGCGTGGAGACAGTATTCCGTACGTACGCACACGCGGTGATTTCGTTTTCCGTAGGATGGATAGAAGGTGGAATAGGGTTATTTCATATTTATAATAATATATAATTATATGAGTGATACTGATGTAATTACTTCAAAATGAAACAACTAAAGAATATTAAGTTGAAGAAGAAAGAAATTGGAAAGGATCAGTAATGGATATTACCTCTTCTTTGACGCGCCTCTTCTTAAATTCCTTTTAAGGCACTAGGGTTGGTCTTTGAAAAAGACCAGGACCTATAAGATATTTATAGGGAAGTGGAGAAGATAATTTTTCAGGTTTTTTTCTGAACTTGATGGCTCAAAGTGGTGTGAGGAGGAGAGGGGGGAGGTGTCCTTTTATAATGGAGGAGAGGGGCACCTTTGGAAAAACTAAAAATATTTTTTTTTATTATAAAGTCATATTCGGTTTTTAATAGCTAAAAATTGATTTATATCTAAGATAAGGTGGGTACTGGTCTAAATAATCTCATACAATAGAATTTGGAAAAGTTTAGGTTACTATTTTAAAATTATCATTTAGATTTAACTTTATGTTAAATAATTTTACTTTTACCGTGTCTTCTAGTTTTCTTACACTATATGGTTAATAAACTTACTATAACAAGACATAAAAACCCCAAGTTGTTTATTATTAATATATATAACCTTATCTAAGTCTTTTGGCAGAACCTTATATTTTTATGAATAAAATAAAAATTAATAATATAATATTTGTTTCAAAAACTATTTTATGTCAATTTTGACACTATTTGGTAATTGATTTTTTTTGAAAATCATAACAGAATTATTAGTTAGAAAAAAGTTAATTAAATCAATAATAAAATGTAATATTAACCATTAAAATTATTATAAATCATAAAAAGTCTCAAATTACATTTATTTGAGTATTTATAATCATCAATTATGTTAATATTTCATCAATAAGATAATTACTGCATCATCATTGTGTGGTAAATAAAATAGATTATTTAATGTATAAAAATTATAAATAAAATTCCATTATGTAGGAAATCTTTTTATATTTCTAATTAATATTTATAGTCTAAATTATCCTATGTATAACCCTATATTAAAAATGTTTTAGTTATTAAACTTTGATTTTAACTATTTTAACTATTCTTTAGATAAAATAATAATAAATGTTCTAATCTAATCCAAGTGGACCTAAATGGTCATATATTATTCCTAAGTTTGTTTTTTGTCGAATTACACTTATCCAATAGAATTAGGACATGTTTAGGGTAATAATAATATCATTTTTACCCTTAATTACACCATTTACTTTTAATCATGGTAAAAAAGTAAAAAGTTACTATTCAACAAAAATTACTTTATTCTCATTGGACCACATTTTAGTCCTAGATATTAACTGTTTCTCTTGGATTTTCGAAATTCCACTCACAGAATCAATAAAAATAAGTTTTATGTGAATTTGCAAATTCTCCTAGGAGGTGGGTAAAAGACGGTGAAAAGTTCCATAAAATTTTTATATATCTAAAATAATTATAAATTGACTCCAATGAATTACATTGAACTTATATAGGTATTATTTATCAATTTTTACCTAAAATTAATTTAAATAAAATAAATTATTATTTAAATAAAAAGTCGGTTTTTAAATAGTAACCTAGTGTTTTCACTATTCATCAAAAATAGAATGTTTTCAGAAAAATACCAAAATTTCACCCTAGGATAATTTTGATATTCCGAATCCAAAAATGAAGTCCATTTTGAATGATAAAAATTACAAAATTTTAAATAGTGGGTATTACTATTCATAACGGCTAGTTTTAATAATATTTTAATAGTATATCGTTGTTTAGTGAAACTTGGTATTGCGTATGATGAAAGCTGTCGAGGAAGGTCATGATTGCGTGCAAAGAAAGCCAAGCTAGTGTTGTGTGTAGTGAAAGACTCATTTCATGATGTATATAACATAAAAAAACATTTCTCATAAAAATCTCGGGTGTTACATTCTACCCCCCTTAAAATAAATTTCGCCCTCGAAATTTGTCACTTTGTAACAAATAGATAAGGATACCTCTCACCCATCATATCATCATTCTCCCATGTAGCATCATCTAGTTGGTGGTTCCTCCATAAAACTTTCATCAAGCGAGCAGTCTTGTTTTGTAGAACATATCGCTACGATCCAGAATCTCTATCAGTTGTTCTTCATAAGAAAGATCTTGCTATAGTGGTATAACTTCTTAGCTGAGTACATGTGAAGGATCGGGTATGTACTTTCTCAGGGGAGATACATGGAACACATCCGGAACTTGAGAGAAATAATGTGGCAGCGCCAATCGGTAAGCTACCCTCCCAACATGATCCAGTATTTCAAAAGGACCGATATACCTAGGGCTCAGCTTTCCCTTTTTTCGAAATCTCATTACTCTTTTCCATGGAGATATTCATAAGAAAACTTTATCACCAATTTAAATCTCTAGGTATTCTCTTCGGTTGTCGGCATAAAATTTTTGTTGACTCTGAGCTGCTCTTATGTGTTGTTGAATAGATCTGACCTTTTCTGCCATCTCATCAACAAGATCAGGTCCTAATAGCTTTATTTCCCCAATTTCATCCCAACAAGTTGGAGTCCTACATTTCATTCCATAGAGAGCTTCATAAGGAGCCATCTGAATACTGGAGTGAAATCTATTATTATAAAAAAATTCCACCAAAGGTAGGTGTTGATCCCAACCTCCTTTGAAATCCATAGAGCAATATCTCAACATATCTTCTAGATTTTGAATTGTTCTCTCAGACTGACCGTCTGTCTGAGGATGATAAGCAGTGTTGAAACTCAACTCTTTATCCAGGGTATGCTGAAGACATCGCCAGAACATTTAGGTAAACCTTGGATCCCGATCAGATATAATGGAAATTTGTACTCTATTCAATCTTACCACTTCCTTTACGTATATCCTAGCAAGCTGATCCAGAGAGAAATCTCCTCTAATAGAAATGAAGTGTGCTAACATTGTATGACAATCAACAATGACCCAGATATCATTATTGCCTTTGGATGTTTTAGGAATTCTACCGAAAAAGTCCATAGTGATGTTTTCCCATTTCAATTCTGGTATGGGTAATAGTTGTAACAACCACTTAGACTTCTGTCTCTCATCTTTAACTTGCTGAAAAATCAAGCATCGAGAGACATATTCAGCAACATCTCTTTTCATGCCATCCCACCAGAAGTACTCTTTCAGTTCCCTATTCATCTTCGTGCTTCCAGGATGAATAGAGAATGAAGAACTATGAGCCTTATCCAGCAGCTCCTTCTTTAATTCTGGGATGGGAGGAACCGAAACCCGATTCCAGAACCATATTATCCCATCACAATCAAGTTTGAATTTAGGAACATTTCTCACCTTCTTTTGTAATTCTACATCTTCTTTCTGTGCCTCTTTAATCTTCACATTATAGACGGTTGAACATTCATTTGAGAAAGATAAGATGTTTCCCATTCCATTATAATTCTACGATCCATCCTTTATAAATACATTAATATTGGATCTTTTGTGATTCTCGACATGGATAAGCTAGCATGGTATTGCTGACCTAATGCATCTGCCACCTTGTTTTCTTTCCCAAGGTGGTAATGAATTGAGTAGTCTTAATCCTTAATCAGCTCCAACCATCTTCTTTGGCGCATATTCATCTCCTTTTGTGTGAAAATATACTTTAATCATTTATGATCAGAATAAATATCACACCTTTCACAATAAAGATAATGCCTCCAAATCTTTAATGCAAAGATTACCGCAGCTAACTCCAAATCATGAGTTGGGTAATTTTTCTCATGGAATTTCAATTGTCGTGAGGCATAAGCTATCACCATATAATTTTGCATAAGAACACACCCCAGCCCCTTCTTGGATGCATCACTGTAGATCACAAACCTTTCTCCACTACAAGGCAGTGTGATTACAGGTGCACTTGATAACCTTCTTTTAAACAACTTGAAATTCTCTTCACACTCCTCTATCGACACAAACTTATCTCCTTTTCGAGACAACATGGTTAGTAGATTAGATAATCATGAAAAATAATTCACAACACATTGATAATATCCATCCAAACCCGGAAAACATCGGATCTCAGTTACTGTTGTTTCTCTCATCAATCTTTCGATAACCATTGTTTTTGCTGGATCCATAGATATCCCCCCTTTTGAGATTATGTGACCCAAAAATGCAACTTTTTGAAGCCAAAATTCAAACTTGCTAAATTTTTCATAAAGATTCTACTTTCTCAGGGTCTTTAATATAATTCTCAAGTGATATTCATGTTCTTCCTTGCTTTAGAATAGAAAAGAATATCGTTTTTAACGTCTACCACAAACTGGTCAAGATAGTCTCTAAAGACTCTATTCATCAGATCCATGAAGATAGCATGGGCATTAGTAAGACCAAATGGCATCACTATAATTTCATAGTGTACATACCTTGTACGGAAATCCGTCTTTGGTATATCCTCAATTATGAACCTTAATTTATGATACCCTGAACGAAGATCAATCTTGGAAATGTATTGATCTCCGCGTAGTTGGTCAAATAAGTCATCAATGCGTGGGAGAAGATATTTTTTCTTGATAGTGATTTTGTTATGTTCTCGATAACCAATTCAGAGTCTCCTTGATCCATCATTCTTCTTAACAAACCGAACAGGTGCTCCCCAAGGTGACGCACTAGGGCGTATGAATCCCTTATCAAGATTCTCTTAGAGTTGCTTTTTCAATTCCTGCAACTCAATTGGGTCCATTCTATAAGGTGTATTTGATATTGGTAAAGAACCTGATACGAGTTCTATTGAAAACTCAACTTTACGATTTGGTGGAAGACCCAGAAATTCATCCAGAAAAGACATCATCAAACTCCCGTACAACAGGCATATTCTTAATCGTGAGTTTCTCTCCAACCATTTGAGATAAATAACCTTCATTTAGTGGAATCAAGACCCATAAGATGGAATAAATTTCCACTGGATGGTTATGTTCATCCTTGCATCTATAGACGATCATATATTGATATGGAATATGAAATGTGACTTCCCTTATTTGGAAATTGATATGAGCACCATATAATGAAATCCAATCCATGCCAAGAATCACATCAAATTCCACTATAGGAAGGATCACAAGATTTGCAGGGAGTACTTTCCCAAAAACTTCAATCAGAGAATAATTATAAACTCTTGATGGGACTGTTGTGCCATTAGGGGTGGTCATAGATAACTCAATATCTATCATTTGAGGTAATATGGCGATAACCATAGAAAATTATTCAGAAATAAAAGAGTGGGTGGATCCAGAATCAAATAAAACATTTTCTACATTATAGTGGATGGTATGTGTACATTTCACCACTTCGTTCTCATACTCCCCATCGCTGATAGAAATTACATGTGACATTCCTTTGTCTTTAGACTTAAGAGATTGTTGACATTGATCATCATCAACAACCCTTGGATTAGGGCATTGATTGGCATAATTCCACATTTCCTTGCACTGGTAACATTGAAGTGTAGGAGGTGCACTCTGTGTATCCTTTTCTTTGTTCGCATCACTAGACATCTTCTTCCCATCATTGTGTCATTCAAATGCCCGATGACCTTCCTTTCCACATTTGAAAGATTTACTTGTCATTTGAAGACAACTCCCTCCATGATTCTTTCCAAACATTGAGCATAAGGGAAAACTCATCTTCTTTTCAGTGTTCTCTTTAGATTTTCCTTTGAATTCCATTTTCCTCTTCTTATCAAACCCATATGACTGATGGGTTACTCCATTATCTATCTCAACATTGAGAGCGCATCAAACGATTTCCTCATAGATATTGAAGTCCCTTATGGATAACGCCCTTCGAAGACTTGTTTTTAATCCACTAAAGAATCGATCCATCTTAATCTCAGGTTGGATAACAATTCCGGAAGCATACCTTACAAGTCTTGTAAAATTTTCTTCGTAGGTATCAACAGATTCATCATCATTTTTATTCTGTTCAAGAATCTCCTTTTCCATCTTTGTTCTAAGAATAAGAGGGAAATACTTATTGAAAAATAAGTTCCTGAACTCGTCCCATTCTATGGACTCAATTTCACCTCTTGGCCTCATATTATTGATAATATTCCACTATTGATAAGCTTCACCTTCCAAATGATATGCTTCTAAGATGACTTTGTATTGTTCAGAACATTGAAGAACTGAAAATATCTTTTCAGTGGTATTGAACCATTGTTCTTCCACTAATGGATCAGTATACCCGCTGAATGAGGGTGGACGCTGCCTCATGAAGGTTTCAACATAATGTTGCTCCTTCCTTTTCTCGTTTGGAAGTCCTGCATGATTCATAGATTGAGAATGTTGTGTGATCATGACTACAAGATTTTTCATTCCAGCTCCCATAATGTTTGGTTTCTCAAGGGGTCAATCATTGCATTGCCCGTCCTGTTCAGAATTAACACGGGTCCTTTGGGATCCAGCCATTGACATCAACCAAGAAGAATAGTGTGAGAAACACTAATTATAATAGGAAAACCATAGAATCAAGAATAAAATTTTACACTTAATTTCTTATCATAGGTTTTTCATGGCCATTTTTAAAAGACTAAGATTTTGTTCTATGCTTAGACTTACCCTTAGGATTCTTACTAAGGCTTTCACATCCTAGTTTCCAAATATTGACTATCCCTTTCCTCTAATACCAACTATAACGGTCTGGAATTACATCTAGTGGACTATAATTGATACCTATAAGGGATCTCCATGGGTGGTTACACCCCCTGGGCGGGAAACACCACCATCCCCAGTGGCAGCCATTTCCTCATGAAGCCTTTGGGCGAAAAGCCATGCTTCATCCAACGCTCACATGTGACAGCTCCCAAGGTTCATATTCATTCCTACCTCTTTTGCCTCTAATACCAACTATAACGACCCATACATTACATACATTGTTGTTGCTTCAAAATTGATGAAAACTTATTACATCGTATGACAAAACCATGAAAGGAATGTATAGGTATAGTGTCTTTAGAAACTAGGAAACATAAACAAAAGGTTCATAAAGCATCTACATTGTCTCCTATTTATTTCATCATATTTAGAGTCCCTTTTGGAATATCCTACTTAATAACCTTCTTCCTGACCTGGGGAAAGAAAACATACAAAAGGGGAGAGCTCAAATTCTTAGTAAGGGTAAACAAAATAAATATCAATCACATCATATTCATAAGAATATAACATTTTGTAAATCTTAACCTGTAAAAGAAATCATAATTTCATAACAAGGGATAAATCATAATAGTGAAATGTAATCCCAATAATCATAACATAAAAAATTAAAATTTTGTGGCATACACACATAATCATAGAGAATCATTTCTTAGTAGTCAAGGCTCATTTCCAAAACTATCTTAGTGGAAAAAGTCCATTTCTGAACCGAGTTCACTCCTCGTTTCAGTCTTGTTTCATTGAAACAGATTAACCTGCTGTTCTAGCCATGTCTATCTCATTAGATATAAATCTTTAACCAATGAATTGGAGGGAGATATAGGTCCCACCCATAACATAATGAAACCATTCTTATGTATGCCACAAAATCATAAATCATTCATCATAGCATAACCCATGTAATAAAAATGGGGTTCATAACCATCATGCCATCATAACATAATGCATATAAGATAAAAGGTCATCATAAAAATAATTCCATCATTACATAATCAAATCAATGTAAAAATAGGGATAAAAATAGAACCCTATATTATCTTATATGGAAAATAATTTTGATAAAACACTTGAACTTCATTCTTGAGGAAAATATCCTTTCTACTTAAAAAACATTTTTTCTTTTCTTAAAATGTCATACAATTTTAAACAAAATGAAGTTGATTAAAAATAAAATTGAGAACTTGTAAAGGAAGCTTCATGGAAATAATTTTCTAAGAGTCCATTCAGGCCTTATAAGTTAAAAAAACATTCTTCTCATACTTTGGCCAGAAAAGTCAAAATGTACCTCGTACTTAAAACGAAAAAATATTCCTTTCATATCTTTTACTAAAACTCACCGAAGGGTAAAATTTGATTCAAACAATTATTTTAGGATATAAATAATATTACATATTGAGGAATCATGGATGTGGATGATAAATATTCCGTAGTAAATACTGATGTATAAATAATCTCGGATAAAAATTGAGATTACGAGATTTTCCTTTACATTAAGTCCAATTTGCTTCGTACATGTCGAAACCTCCTATATATTAATTTAAATATTGTTATGAACTTATTCCAGAATCGAACTCATTGTTATGATATCATATATGGTCATATTCGTAGCTTCGTATTAGTAATATTTCATTGCTACTTGTTATTTGGGTGTTTATTCCTTTCTGTTCTCATGCATGTTTTGTTGAATAAATTATTATTATTCTTTTTAGGTTATAGATACCTAATTTCAATAATGGTATTAGTGTAATATATATCATATTTATTCATTCAATTTATTTATATAATCATTATGCAATGAAGATCATGTAGAACGAGTCGCATCACATCGTGGAGACGACAGACAGTACGTACGCATGAGCAATAATATCGTTCCAATTATCATGGAATTGTATTGAAGTGTATGTATACTATTTAAGAATAATTATAACACTAAAATAATCATATATATTTATTATTTACACCATTATACCCATCCAAGTAAGGTGGTGGTGGAAAACAGATTACACCACGGCGTGGGGATAGTATTCCGTGCGTACGCACGCGTAGTGATTTCATTTTTCATAGGATGCATAGAAAGTGAAATAGGATTGTTTCATATTTATAATAACATATAATTATATGAGTGATACTGATGTTATTACTTCATAATTAAACAACTAAAGAAGAATATGTTGAAGAAGAAATAAATTGGAAAGGATCGGTAATGGATATTACCTCTTCTTTGACGCGCCTCTTCTTAAAATACTCTTAGGGCACTAGGGTTGGTAATTGAAGAAGACCAGGGCATCTAGGATATTTATAGGGAAGTGGATAAGATAATTTTTCAGGGTTTGGCCGAGCTTGATGGTTCAAATTGGTGTGAGGTGGAGAGGGAGGAGGTTCTCTTTTATAAGGGAGGAGAGGGGATCCTTTGGAAAAACAAAAAATATTATTTTATTATAAAGTCATATTCTATTATTAATATCACCAAATTGATTTATTTAAAATTTAAGGTGGGTATGGGTAGAAATAATCTCATCTAATATAATTTGGACAAGTTTGGGTTAGTATTTTAACCTTATCATTTAGATTTAACTTTAAGTTAAATAATTTTACTTTTACCGTGTCTTCCTGTTTTTTTACACTATAAGGTTAATAAACATACTATAACAAGACAAACGAACCCCAGTTTGTTTATTATTAATATATATAACCTTATCTAAGTCATTGTGATGAACCATTGATTTTTAGGAATAAAATAGAAATTAATAATATAATATTTCTTTTAAAAACTATTTTATGTCAATTTTGACACTATTTGGTAATTGATTTTGTGAAAATCATTCCAGAATGATTTGTTCAAAAAAAGATACTTAAATAGATACTAACATGTCATATTAACCTATAAAATTATATAATTCATAAAAATTCTCAAATTACATTTATTTGGGTATTTATAATCATCAATTATGTTAATATTTCATTTATAAGATAATTACTACATCATCATTGTATCATAAATAAATTAAATTATTTAATGTATAAAAATTATAAATAAAATACCATTATGTAGGAAATCTTTTTATCTTTCTAATTAATATTTATAGTCGAAATTATATTATGTATAACCCTATATTAAAAATGTTTTAGTTATTAACATCGATTTTAACTATTTTAACTATTCATTAGATAAAATAATAATAAATGTCCTAATCTAATCCAAGTGGACCTAAATGGTCATATTTTATTCCTAAGGTTGTTTTTGGTCAAATTACAGTTATAAAATAAAATTAGGACATGTGTTATGGTAATAATAATATCATTTTTACCCTTAATTACCGCATTTACTTTTAACCGTGGTAAAAAAAATAAAAAGTTACTATTCACCAAAAATTATTTTCATCTCATTGAACCACATTTTAGTCCTTGATATTAACCTTGTCTCTTATATTTTTTAAATTCCACTCACAGTAGCGGTAAAATTATGTTTTATGTAAATTTGCAAATTCTCCTAGGAGGTGGGTAAAAGACGGTGAAAAGTTGAATAAAATTTTTATATATCTAAAATTATTATAAAATGACTCCAATGAATTACATTGAACTTATATAGGTATTATGTATCAATTTTGACCTAAAATAAATTTAAATAAAATAAATAATTATTTAAATAAAAAGTCGGATTTTAAATAGTAACCTAGTGTTTTCACTATTCATCAAAAATTGAAAGATTTCATAAAAATACCAAAATTTATCCCTAGGCTAATTTCGATATTCCGAATCCAAAAATGAAGTCCATTTCGAAAGATAAAATTTAAAAAATTTCAAAAAGGGGTATTAATATTCATAACGGCTAGTTTTAATAATATTTTATTAGCATATCATTGTTTAGTGAAACTCGGTATTGCGTACGACGCAAGCTATCGAGGAAGGTCACGATTGCGTGTAAATAAAGCCAAGATAGTGTTGTGTGTAGTGAAAGATTCCTTTGATGATGTATATAACATAAAAAAAATATTTCTCATAAAAATATCGGGTGTTACAGAGGGAGGCTGTCCAGGGGGTGCAAGGAGGGTCAGTAGGGGGTCTGTCTAGGGGGGTGCAAGGGGGAGGGAAAAAGCCCAAAACATGTCATGTAACAATTGAATCGTACACTCAGACTTTCCTTTATCTTTAGGTGAATATTCATACTCGAGAACACTTGGTAGGGTTCAAGGGGGGGAGGGGCTGTGGGAAGAGTGGGGGGGGGGGGGGCTGTGGGGGTATTTTTATGAAACGAGACAGTCTATAGCCATAGTTTAAAATTGTTGTAATAGGCTTAAATCCACTGTTTTAACTGTGGCTATAGGGATTTATCCTTGGTTTTAAATCATGGCTATAGGTCTTGCCCTATATCCAAGCCAATACCAGCCATAGTTATAGCCATAGTTTTTGGGCTTATAACTACGGTTCCAAACTGGGGCTATAGCCTAAATTTATAGTAGTCTTTCCAAATGAATAATGAATAAAATAAGGGGGATTTATAGAAATTCAGGAACCTAAACCAATGTAATAGTAGTGTGGCATTAGGAATAGTAAAGTGACCATTATGAATTATAACTTCCCAATAAAACATTAACCTATCCTATGATAGTATAAATAAAATTTGGGAATCTTATAATTGCAAATATGATATATTTTTACCTTGATATAAGTAAATAAATGTCTTAGAAATGATACATTAAGTATTGTTATTTCTGTGAAACAAAAATGTTTATTTATGATTTTATAATTTGTATAATGAATTAAATGAAAATTTATTTTAATAAAATAGATTCATAAATTAATATTTTATTATATTATAATTATAATATAATTTTATGTGACCTTAGTTAATTTTTGAAAATGTCATAAAGGCTGTCATAATATTAAAATCGGTATTTTTTTAGTAAATGATGATTTTATTTAAAAATTAAATTTCTCATAGTTAGAAAATTATTTTTAGAAAATGGAGTTCATTTTTGAATGCAACAGATCTAAAAAATTTTAGAGTTAATTTTTGGTATTTTTCTAAAATAGTTGACTTTTTTGGAATAGTGAAATACGATAATTTATATTATAAGCTAAATGCATGAATTATTGAGTCATGAATAGTGTATGTCTAATGTAAGAACCACTAGTTTAAACACTCATGAACTAATTAATTTATTTTTATCATAATAATCATAACTATTGATATTCTTCATCCAAAATAAAAAAAATAATGAATAAAATAATCAAAAAACGCCTCTCTCTCCTCCACTGTAAATACCACCTCTCACCACCTCTTTTTCTTAACACCTATAAAGCCTTTAGGATTGTAAATATCATACCAAAACCTATTTCTAAGTCTCTCCCCATGTCCCTTATCCCTATTTCTCAACAAAAGTCCAAAACCAATTCCCTTAAGGAGGTTCTCAAGGAAAATAATTCAAGAGGTAAATACCTCTTTCTTTTTCTTTTAATTCCATTTCAATTTGTTTTATTTTACCCTCCTAACCTACCCTTATCCAACCGATAGTATAACTCAAATATATTTTATATACTTTAATTTTATTATGTTAATTGAATGACCCATCATCAATTCTCTTCCCCTCACCTTTTGTTCTAAAAATGAAAACATCATTCGTGATGTGTAGATTTATTAAACTCAAGGAATAAAAGTTTCCAATTTTAATTACCACCATCAAGGATGGCCATAAAACCATTAAAATGATTGAAAAAGATTTTATAATTTATTTTATAACCTATTTTATGTTCTATAACTAACACATATTCATAATATTAATTAATAAAAAAAAAAAAGATTGTGATGATCAAAAAATGCCAACATAATCTAAATGGTTATCATTAACATTTTATCTAATAAATCATACTCAAATACGAAAAAAATGATATATAATAACATTTAATATTTTTTAATTTAATTAATAATTTATAATTTTAATTATAGACAACTAGTTCCATTTTACATGGTTATTCATTCATGCATACACGTAATCTGATCACGATAACCAAGGAAACAAATGATCCCGAACAATGAAATTGAATCTCATAACCCACCAAAAAGGTTATAAATGATCATAATAAAATTATAATAAATAAAATACTTGTATAAAATTTCCTAAATTAAACAATTAATGTATTTAATTTGATTATCCATTACATTAATTTCACGTGCAGTACACTTTCAGACATAAGGTATGGGATTCTTTCTGAACCACTATTTTTCATTTAGGTCACAATTTCTCCCTCTTTACCACAATTTAATTCTTAATTATTATTATTTAATTATTATAAATTATTTCTTTATGATCCAAAGTTATGTACCTAGATCAATGTGTCTTTATTTTATGGTTAAATTCATGTTTTATAAGGTTTTCTTTTTTAATTCCTCCTGATAAGAAATCCTGAGTAAAGGGAACTTCTTTATTTCTTACCCATTTTGAAGTAATGTCCTTAATATATTTTAAGCCACCATTATTTATTTAAAATAAATATTTTTTCATGAAAAACAATATTTTTTTCATTTTGGTTTTATATAAACAATTATTCATTTTCCATTTTAAAGACACTTTAATATTTTTCCTTAAATCGCACTAAAGCGGCATATTTTTAAAGTTTCTTCAGCACCTTTTTACATGATTTTACTTATATTGGACATAATTTATAATTATATATTCCTATTTTCACTTATTAGTGTCCATGTTTGTTTTAAACTCATTATTTCATTGACACCTTTATGATACACCAATTATTTATGCCTTATGACATGATTATGATACCCATTTATTTACAAGGGTAACCCTTATATTTATTCCTTATGTATGACTCCTTATGTGGCCTAAATATGAATGAAAATGTTTTTATGGGTTCCCAGAAATCTCACCAATTAATTTTGTAATGTTTAGTCCCATTAGATATCATGTGAAATGGTTTTGGTGGTTATCTTTGACTCATGCTCCTCCATGTGCAACGGTCTTAGTAGTTATCCTTGACTCATGATTAAGTCATGTAGTGTTTTGTTTCAAAATTTATATTAATCATTGATTACATGATCCCAGTTTATATATTTTATGATACAATATTTTTATTCATTCCTTTTTATGTAATCATGATATACATTATAACTCATTTGATATTCTTTATTCTTATTCATATTTCTTTACTGGGATTTTTTGCTCATCCCTTTGTTCATGGATTCCCCAATTTATCCTATGTAGATATAAGAGCTAAAAAACGTTATGAGATAATTATGGAGATTAAATAAAATATATTTTTATTTTTCTTTCATGATTTTTAATTATGTATCTAATCTTATAAAGGCACTACACTTTATGATCCTTTGCTAGTATTTGATGGTTAATTGTGCTTAAAATCATGTATTAATAGGTGTAAAAGGATAAATCCATTATAACATCTCCCATATATTATCTATAATTATTAAATCACTAATATCCCTTGAATTTAAGGGTGATTTGGGTTTTTTTATTTTGGTGCATCATGGTAAGATGATTTACTCTTTTCATCATCTCAGTTTTCATTGATCTTACCTAATTTCTGTGAGGTTCAATTATGTCATGGGAGGGAGATTCCACCAAATCAAGGTGGAATCAGATCAGAAGAACGTGTATATTATATGCACTATGAAAATGAAGCTTGAGAGTATTTATGTATGGTTTTCAATACCTTTTATCATGTTTTACATCACTCTATTAATTTAATTATGTATTTTTCTAAAAAATTGTAAAATTAGGCAATGGTTTGGTTTGGAAAACTGTGGATTTTTTGTGGGTTATATTTTTTTTTCTATATTGGGTGTAAAACTGACCCTTAAGATCACAATTATGATGACATATAGTCACCCGGTGAGTTAAAAATAAATTATGAAAAATTGGTTTTTTTAAAATATTAAACAATTGATTTGTGATTTTTTAAAGACGTGATAACAGTTTGGGGGATTATTGGTAGTTAGTGTCATCTTTACATTGATTATGATTTGTAATGACCCAAAATTTAATATATGAAAATTCCCTTCTTATGTTTATTTTATATACTATGAATCATATAAAAAAATAGAGAACATAATACAATCTTTTTAAATGAATAATAAAATAAATAAGAGGTATTTCTAGACATCGAGGAACCTATACCGATGTAATAGTAACTTCCCCTTAGAAATAGTAATATGACCCATATGAACAGTAAATATACCTAATGAATAGTAACATCACCCATGAAAGTATAAATAAAATTTATATATCTCATAAATTAAAGAATGATATAATTATATCATAGTAAAAGTAAGTGAGTGTTTTGAAAAATTAATATTTAACTGTACATATTTTTATAGGTCATCAATGTTTAATTAAAATTTTATAATTAATAAAATTATTTATAAGAAAAATAATTTTCATAAAATTAATTTATAAATCAGTATTTTCTGTCTTATGATTTTTGGATATTTTTATGAGACTAGTTATTTTTTTAATGTTTTATAAAATCAGTTTTGAATTTAAAATCAGTATTTTTTAAGTAAATAATGATTTTATTTAAAAATTAAATTTAACATGTCTTGAATATTATTTAGATAAAATGGGTTATAATTTTTTATTATACACATATAAAAATGGTTGTGGTTAATTTTTTGTATTTTTCTAAAATACTTAAATTTTTAATGAATAGTAAAATATGGTATTTTATAGTATAGATACATTATACGCTAAATAAACTATTACTAGAGTCATGGATAATTTTATCACCCTTGATTCGAAACCACATAATATTATTACTGTATTTACTCATAAGAATAATTTCTATTGGTTTTCTTGATCAAAATAATAAAATAATTAATAGAATAATGAGAAATCACCCCTCTCCTCCACTGAAAAACCACCCCTCACCCCCTATTCTCTTCCTTATTATATACTTTGAAGCATATCAAAGTTCTGCAAAAATCCACATTCATGTTCTCTCCCCCTGTCTATGATCTCTTGGAATATCCAAAATACGAAAACCCCTTTCCCAATGGTGGTTCTCAAGAAGGTTAATGCAAGAGGTAAACCATCATCCTTTTTCTTTCATGTTCAATTTACATTCTTTTGTTATCATATACTCATTTTCATTATCCAAATGATAATTATAAATATAGATTAATCATTATAATGAAATTATATCATGTTAATGGAATAACCATCATCATTCCCTTTACTCTCTCTCTATTATTTTAAAAACCAAATCATTGTTTAGGAGGTGTGGATTTACAGCCTTCGAGGACAACAAACCTTAATTATTAAATTTATCCTTCAATTCTGATCGTGAAACCATTTTTATCGTCAAAAAATAATATAATAAATGTATTATATACTATTTAATATTTTGTAACCACTATATATAAAAAATAATAATTCATTCAACAAAACTAGTTTGAGATGATAGAAATACCACTGTAATAATCTAAACGATTATCACTAATGTTTTATCTCATAACTCATATTCCTATAACACAATAAAATAAAATATATAACCTTTTAATATTATGTATGTTCATTAATATAATATAAATTAAATTCTTTTTAATTATACTCATTCCACATGAACTTCCATACCGATATACAAGTATACTGATCGTGAAAACCAAGGAAACGAATGCTCAGGAGCGATAAAATTTTAACTTATAACTCAAAAAAAATCCATAAATTAACTTAAAATTATAATAAAAATAATAAATGTATATAAGGCTCTTAATTAATTAATTAATGGATTTAACTTTATTATCCACGATATTAAGGTCAGGTTCTAAACTCATTCGGACATAAGGTAAGGGTTTCTACCCAAACCTCCATTTTCTTTTGGGTTACTCTTATTATCTACTTACATCAATGAAATTATTAATTATTGTTATGTAATCTTCATAAATAATGTGTAAATCAAACATATATTAATACAAATAATGATTATTCTTTCGTTAATGATGAGTTTCATGTTTTAAAAGGATCTTTCAAAAAATTTTCCTGATAAACAATCCCGATTCAGGGGAACCTCTTGAATTCTTTCCTATTTTCAAGTACGCTTCAGAATATGTTTTAAGCCACTATTTTTTTCTATAATCACCCATTTTATTATGAAAAAACCAACTTATTTAACTTATGTTTTATACAACTTTTTTTCCAAAAGAACTCTTTTTTTTAGTGTAAAAGATTATTTCTCTCAAGAATTACTCGATGATTTCAGAACTGTATATTAAATTATTTCAACACTCATGTTGATTATTATGTTTAATTAGGATTGATATTTTATGATATAATACACAATATTTTATTAAATGGTTTATGATTATTTTTTTCTAGATGTTCTATTTTTATATCTTTCTCCTTATTACTCAGAATTGTTAGAGATTATATCTATATATTTGGGAAAGTTATTCACATTTCATATGTATATTTTGTTTATGTTAAAACCCATTCATATGGAGAATTAATTAAACTTTGTAAGTGATCGGTGGTGCCTTATATTTACCCTATATTAATTGATAGGTCTCATGATAAAAAAATATATATGGACTTGGCTAAGGCCTTGCCCATTTTCAGATACGGTTTTGGCCGAGGCCTTAATAATTTTTTGTTTTCTTGGTCAAGGCCTTTAAAATATGGTCATATATCCTGAATTATGCACTCCTTCAATAGGAAACTAGTAACTGATAGTCAATGAGGTTATTTTACAAGTAGAATACCATTTTTTGTTTTATTATGGTATTATTTAATCGCCTTTTATTACTTCCATATTATGTTCAAGATTATGTTTTAATGGAATGTGTGCTTTTAGAAAGTCACCATAAAATATTATTTATTATTTTGATGTATTACTTAACCTTAATAATCATCTTAGGTCATCCCTTTCTTATGTTTTATTTTTCTAGGATGTGAAGAATTATATTTTTAATAACTTGCATGGATAATCTAGGAGTTGTTGATGTTTCAAAAATGAATTTATATATTGTATTCCATTTCATTTTTAAATCTGGAACTCATGTATATATCATGTTTTTAAATGCCACTAAACTATTTGTTCCTTCCAGTCGCATCTTACTTATTAATATGCCAATGTAATGAAATAAGGTACCAACTCCTGGAAATTGAGTTGGGGTCTTTACAATTTTTATCAGAGTAAGTTTAGTATAGTCGTTGGAAACAATATTTAGATTAGGGAATAAAACCCTAAGATAGACTTTGAGGATAAGTGTACGAGAACATCCTAGAATTTTGGCAAGGTAGAAATTTTTTGGATCTTATTAGAAATACATCAGTGTCTGGATACTACATGTAGATGTGGTTATGGAACAGATGTACCTAGGGGTAACAACACTGACATGGTGTTTCGAACTTGACACATGGTAACTTGGTATATGACAATGGGCCTTACTATGCACCGGGTTTGACACTCCTGAGGGATATTCTTCGAATAATTCACATTTTCATTACAAACCATTATGAAGGATGTAATTATAAATATTTCCCCAAAGAAACCATTCATATGATTATAATATTAGACATGTATAGGGTTTCAATTTATGTTATGTATTTTACATGTTCGACACTATACATTGTGATTCGTAACTTAATTATGTGTGTGTCATTATTTAGAAATGAAAATAAGTTGGAGAAATGGGGACTGCATGAACACATGTATCCCATTTAGGTATTTCCCTACTATGCAAGATAATGATATTATTATTGGAGATGTGACTAGTTCTATGCAACTTATAACTATACTGGGACCACTAAATTTGGTTATGAAAAATAAACTTACCTGTATAGAGAATCCTGATCCAAAACATATAGGATAAATGTTAGACTACTTTATATGATAACATCCTTCGTCATTCAATGGGAATACAAACCCTTTCATAGAGGAGTAGTGGATAAGTTCTTTAGAGATGATATTTCTGTCTTTGGGATGTAAAAATCGGGATAAATTTATCATAGTAGTTTACCATCTCTTGAAAGATGTGGATCAGTGGTGGTCATTAATTCAAAATACCGAGAAGGAGGAATGAATAAAAGAAATGGAATTAAAGGATTTAAAGGGATTTTTTCTAGAATAATAATTTCTTCATGAAAAAAGAGTTAATATAGAGAGTATAACTCCCCAACCCCATTTACCCAGAGTTAGTGCATTATTACATAACATCGTCATGATCATAAAAGATAACGTCTTGAACGGATGATTAGTTTAGTATCCTTGGAAGTACTAGATACATTAATAAGGTTTACATTACATAATAAAAATAAAAACTACAAAATCATTTTTTTTCCAAAGACCACACTCATATCCACTTAGACTATCACTATAGGTCAGTCATAAAATACTTTTTTGCATCCTGGAAAAAGTAAAACATAGAAAGGGGTGAGCTCAGATGCTTAGTAATGATAATAATATAGCGGAATATTTTATAAATAATCATAAGAATTTTAGGCAATGTATAATACTGAAACAAAATCCTTTTAAACTTGAACCTCATCATATTATGGAAAAGATAAAATCAAATAATTCCATTTAATTACTTACATTGATATTCTACTAGTCAAATAATCACTTGCAATATCAATAGCCACTTTCCTAATGATGGAATGCATAATGCCAGACTTTTACAACCACATAGTCAAGGACCTGTGCCAAGACTACAAATAATATTTTTTCAAGGCCTTGTGGAAAGACACTAGTTTGTCTCATGAGACCTACTGATGCATTGAGGAGCTATAGCGGGCTCCATCAGTCACTTACTTAGTCCAATGCATTCCTCATATGAAAAGTTTGAAACATAACATAAATATTCTTATTAAAACTAGAATACGAAATGCCAATACTTCTTCAACAAACCATGAATGGTATAAAATAACTGATCCATAGTCAAACATGACAAAAACAATTCAATACAATATGGATGTTTTTTTATCAAAATAAATCAACTTCAAACAAACTTAAAATCCATCAAAGGATGTTGACATAAATGAAATCAAAACCATTTTAGAGAAATATCTCTTTCTATTTTGAAATCATTTAAATGTCACGTAATTATAAAAGAAAACATTTCTATTTGAAAAAATAATTATAATATTGTAAGGGATGCTTCGACGATGTTATAATTGTGGAAAATAGCCTCACAAGTCGTATATGATAAAAATGACATTCTTACCTTAATTTTGTCGAAAAGGTTATAAAGGACCTTGTTTGGAAAACGAAAGAAGTATACCATTATGAAAATCTTATAAAATTTAAACAAGGGTATAAATGAATTTAACCAATAGTCTATAAAATAGTATGAATGTTTTGAAATACATTTTCAATAAACATGGATGTGGATGATAAAGAGGTTTCAGTAGATACTTACATAAAAACAACCTCAGATAATAAAGAGATTGTGAAATTAACCCTTAACTTGTACTTTTCCTTGTTCAAGGGTAGGTTAAACTCTTATATAATGGTGAAATAATTGTTATTAAATTATATAAGAATCATATTCATTAATATGATAGCATATACGATCTTTTATCATTATGTGGTTAATATTCTTTGTTAACAGATTCGTCGTTTCGGGTGTTAACAGATTCATTTTCCTTAATATTTTGTGTTATGTGAGTCACATTTGTTATGGATGGGATGTATCTTATTCATATCCAGAATGATTTCAAGTAATTAAACAACATTTTTAATCATCAAATGAAAATTAGTCTTGCATGGATATGATGGGGAATTATTCTCATCGTGTTCGTGGAGACGGTAATCCGTATGTACTCAAGAGTGACAATATCATTTTTTATATTAAGATAATATATAATTGGATGTTATATCATATATAAAGAGTAATTATCATGTTATATTTATTATTTAGATTAATTACACATCGTTATTATACCCATCCAAATAATAATGTATTGAATAACAATTACACCACGACATGGAGATAGTAAGCTGTACATACGCACATATGGTGACATGTCATTCAAAGGATGGATAGAATAATGAACTTGGTTGTAACATATTTATAATAACATCACAGTATATAGATTATAATGGAGTTATTATTTTATAATGGAAACAACAAAGAAAATGGAAGTGGAAGAAGAAAGGAACTTGAAAGAGGTGATGAAATATTTACCTCTTCTTCAAGTTCTTCTTTTTGATTTGGTCAAAATGGATACTTAAGATAGCTTTATGACTAACAGAGGGCTGTTAAGATTAAGGGAGGACAGTTTATAGGGTATTTTTTCAGGGGTTGGCCAAGCCAAATGTCTTTTAAGGTGTGAATTAGAGAGAATTGGAAGTCACCATTTATAAGAGGGGTGAGGGCACCTTAGAAAAAGCTAGAAATATTATTTTATAATAAAATCATTTTTGAAATAAAATGGTTCCAAAATAGATTATTTAAAGGATAAGGTATTTATGTGTCAAAAACCACTCAACCAATAGGTTTTATATAGGTTTGGGTCACTATATTAACTTTATCTTTTAGATTTAACTCTTAGTTAAATAGTTTAAAATTTACCATGTCTCTTTGTATTTTTATATTATATGGTTAATAAACATACTATATACTTAAAAGAGAACCCCAAGTGTTTAATTAATGGTACACCTATCATTATATAAGTAATCTTGAATAACCTTAATGTTTTATGAATAGAATATCAATTAATAATATAATATTTGTTTTCAATACTCTTTAATGTATATTTTGACACTATTTAGTATTTTGTTTTTTCTAAATTCATAACAGCATTATTAAATAGAAAAAAATTCATCTAACTAACCCTAACATATAATATTATCCTAGAAAATTAATGTAATTCATAAAAACTCTCAAATTACATATATTTTGATATTTATAATATCAATTATTTTTATATTTCATTAATTAGTTAATTGTTGTATCCTTATTATGTCATAAATAAATTAAATTATTTAATGTCTAAAAAATATAAATAAAACAACATTACGTAGGAAAGATTTTTATCTTTCTAATGAATATTTATAGTCGAATTTATCTTATGTGTAACCCTATATTAATTTTTTTATTTATTAAACATTGATTTTATCTCTTTTAACTCTTCTTTAAATAAAATAATAATAACTGTCCTAATCTAATCCATGTTGACCAAAGAGGTTCATATTTTAATAATAAGTTTGTTTTTGGCCATATTATACTTATCCAATAGAATTTGGACATGTGGTAGGGTAATAATAATACCATTTCTATACATAAATACCATATTTACTTTTAACTGTGGTAAATAAAAGTTAAAAGTTACTATTCCCCCAAAATTATTTTTTATCTTATTGAACCCCATTTTCATACTAATATCTACTGTGTCTATATGATTTTTGAAATTCCACTCACATAAGCAGAAAAATTATGTATTATTTGAATTTGAAAATTCTCTTAGGAGGTGGGTAAAAGATGGTGAAATGTTCTATAAACATTATATATATATATAATTATTATAAATTGACTCCAATAAATTACATTGAACTTATATAAGTATTATGTATCTATTTTTACCTAAATTAAATTTAATAAAATAAATAATTATTTAAATAATAATTATTTTTTAAACTATAACTCAATGTTTTTCACAATTTATAATAAATTGAATGTTTTCAGAAAAATACCAAAAATTTACCCTAGGCTAATTTTGATATTTTGAATCCAAAAATGAAGTCCAATTTGAAATAGAAAATTTATAAAATTTCAAAAAGTGGGTACTACTATTCATAATGGCTAGTTTGATTGGTTTTGGTGTGTTAGAACAAGAAGTTGCGTACAACACACGCTACTGTATTATTGAAAGAGAAGTGTACCGTGGAAGCTTGGGGTGGTACATTATCCTCTCCAAATAATTTTTTCTTCAAAATTTCTAGAGTATTACTGCGTAAAAATACTTGGGTCTTTCTTCATCATAAGTTCATGGGGTTCCCATGTTGCCTCTTCCATCTTATGGTTTCTCCATAGAACTTTTACTAGACGAGTCGTCTGGTTTCTCAGCACTTTTTATCTTGTATCAATAATATTGACACGCTCTTCGCAATAAGACAGATCAGGTTCCAGTTCTAATTCCTCAACACTGATAGGTGGAACACATTGTGAACTTTAAAGAGACTTGGTGGCCTTGTCAAATGGTAAGCTACGACCCCAATTCGTTCTAGAATTTCGAATTGTCCGATGTACCTGGGACTCAATTTACCCTTCTTATCGAAACTTATAACACCCTTTGATGGAGATACATTCAAGAAAACATGATCTCCTTCCAAAAATTTCAAATCCATCCTTCAGTTATCATCATAGCTCTTCTACCTAATTTGATCTTCTTTGATGTGGTTTTGGATTACCTCACCTTTTCCATCATTTCCTCCACATGTTTTGGGCCTAAGAGTTTTCTTTCGCCCACATCATCAAAAACAGGTTGGTGTGCGACATCTCTTTCTGTATAACACTTCATATGGTTCCATATTAATACTTGAATGAAAGTTATTTTTATAGGATAACTCTAAAAGAAGTAAATTTTGATCCCACATACCTTGAAATTCAAGTGAGAAAGAACTCAACATATCTTCTAAGGTTTGATTAGTCTGTTCTGATTGTCCATCAGTTTGATGGTGGTCAGTAGTGCACAAAGTTTGTTCAGTATCTAGGGATTTCTGAATACTTTTCTAGAATCTTGATGTAAAACGTGTATCACGATCATAAAAAATCTATAGGGGTACACAATGAAGTCTCACAACTTCATTAATATATAGTCTTGATAGACATTCAAGTGGTAAATATTCCCTTATAGCAAGAAAATGTGCAAACCTGGTAAGACGATCAACAATGACCCATATTGCATCATTCCTTCTTGGAGTCCTTCGTAGTTCCATGAAAAAGTCCATTTTGATATCATCCCATTTCCACTCAGGTATGGGAAGAGGTTGCATGACTCTTCCAGGATGTTGCCTTCCATCTTTCACTTGTTGACAAACCAGACATCTTGATACAAAATCAGCAATCTCCCTCCTCATGTTGTCCCACAAAAAAATTTCCTTCAAATATCTATACATTTTAGTGCTTCCAAGGTGTTTAGATAAATTGAAACTATGAGCATCATCCAAAAATTCCTTTTTTAGATCAGGTATGTTGGGAACACAAAGTCTATTTCCAAATTTCAAAATTCCATCTTCACACACAAAGTCACACAATCTCACTTCATTCACAACTTTAATCTTCTTTTAAAAAACACTCTACCACCACTCTGAGATCTCTTTATCATTTATAGTAAATATGGTTTGGAAACCATTTGAAAATATATTGATGTTTTACCTTCCATGGTTATTCTTATAACCATATTTACTAGATCCATGTATATAGGATCTTTTTCAACTCTCATCTTGTTCAAAACTCCATGATCCTTTCTACTCAAAGCATCTGGAACCTTATTTTTCTTTCCCTGGGTGGTAGTGTATAGTGAAATCATAATCCTTGAGTATTTAAAGCCATCTCCTTTGCCTCATGTTGAGTTTTTCTGCGAAAAAATATACTTCAAACTCGTATGATCGGTATATATGTCACATTTTTCACTATAGAGATAGTGTCTCAAAATCGTCAATGTAATGATTATAGATCCTAACTAAAGATCATGGGTATAATAGTTTTTCTCATGAATTTTTAGCTGTCGTGATGCATTGGCAATAACTCTATCATTCTTCATAAAGACACAACCATGTCCTTTCTTTGAATCATCACTATAAATTACAAACACATCATTCCCCGATGGTAAAGTCAATATTATAGCATTGAAAAATCTTCTCTTAAATTCATCAAAAAATTCTTCACACTCTTTTTTCCAAACAAATTTAACCACTTTTTGTGTGAGTTTTTTTAATGGGTTAGCCAACCGGGAAATATTCTGGACGAAACAACGATAATAAACTGCTAAACAAATAAAACTATGTACCTCAGTTATACTCGTCGGTGCTGGCCATTCTTCGATTTCCTTGGTATTTGATGGATCAATAGAGATTGCATCCTTAGAGACAATATGGCCAAGAAAAGAAATCTCTTGGAGCCATAATTCAAACTTTAAAGACTTCACATATAATTCATGTCTTCTAAGTGTCTTCAGGATAATGAGAATGTGATTTTCATGATCATTTTAGATTTTGGAGTATACCAAGATATCATCAATAAATACCACTACAAAATCATTGAGATATTCCTTGAAAACTCTATTCATTATATCCATTAAGACTGAGGGTGCATTCATCAATTAGAAAGGCATTATTGTATACTCGTAATGCCCATACCTGGTTCAAAATGCTGTCTTTAGAATGTCTTCATTCTTTACGCACAACTGATGGTATCCAGATCAAAGGTCAATATTTGAAAATAATTGAGCTCCATACTGTTGGTCAAATAAATCAATAATGCGAGGTCGGGGATACATGTTCTTTATTGTTATATCGTTGATCTCCCTATAGTCGACACAAAACCTCATAGATCCATCTTTCTTTTTAACAAAAAGGACATGGTCTCCCCATGGAAAAAACTAGGGAGAATAAATCCCTTATTACACAATTCCTCTAGTTATTTCTTTGGTTACTCTAATTCCACAGTGGCCATTCCATAAGGGGTATTTGATATGGGCCCTGATACTAGAATTAAATCAATAGAAAACCCAATTTATCATTCTAGAGGATGTCCGGGTAAATCTTCTGGAAACACATCAACATATTATTTTACAATAGGTACATCCTCTATTTGAACATTCTTTTCCTCACCCATAGATATTTCATTCTCTTCTTCTCCATGAATTGAATTTAGTTGAGATACTGGGGAAGGATCTAGATAAGAATTAGGTGGTGATGTCTCTGCTTTAATGATAAAGTACTCCTTATCATCATCAATAATTGTAACCTCCTTATTCTTATAATAAATTTTCACATCATGGTCTGAAATCCAATCAATACCAAGGATTATATAAAATTTAATCATGGGTATGATGATGAGATCAGCAGATAAAGAACATTTATATGCTATATTGGGGACTAATTCACAAAAAATTGTTGCGATGATACTTCCCTTAATAGTTTTGACTAACAACACCCTTGTTAAATCAAATTCAAAATATCTAAATTTCTTAACAAACTGGGAAGATATGAAACAATGCAATGATCCAGAATCAAATAAAGCATTTTCTGAACTTGAGGAAACCATTAAATTACCCGCCACTATGTCATTCAAAGCATCAACCTCAGTAGTTGTGATAACATAAGCTTGACCTTGATCCCTTGGCCTTTTCTGAGGCAAGTTCCCATAACGCCTAGGACATTCATTCGCATAATATCCCCTTTCTCTACAATTGTATCATTCCACATTAACAACCACTTTCTTCCCCTTGAAATCACAAGCTTGGTGGCCTTTTTCACACACTTGTAACAGACTCCCATTACCTTCAGGAAAGTACAAAGGTGTTTCTTCCCACATTTACTGCAAGATGGATATTCAACTCTTTTTATTCTTAACTTATTTCCATTTCCAGATTGTTCAAAATATATCTTCTTCTCTTGATTTTTTTAAAGTCGTATGAATTATAAAATTCTTTTTCTGTCTTGATAACACATGAGACAATATCTTCGTATGAAGAGAAGGATTGTGAGACGAATTCATGATGGAGAAATGGTTTTAACCCATAAAAGAAACTATCAATATTACTTTTTGGGTTACATATATAATCTGCAGCATGCCTCGCTAACCTTGTAAAGTTAACTTTATATATTGCGATATTCTAATCCTCCTTTTGCCTCAAACTCAGAAATTGGCTTTCCATATCCACTCGATGGTCATGAGGAAATTATTTTTCTAAAAAAATATCTTTAACCTCCCTTCATTGCATATTTTATACTTCATCATCTTTCATTGTGTTTTGAATCAATAACCACCATTGATCAGCATATCCAATGTGGCGGTAAACTGCCACGATAACGTTTTCCGTTTCACTACTCCCCAAGGCATGTAATATTTTCTCTAAGGAATTTATCCATTGCTCAGCTACTAATGAATTTCTAACCCATTAAATGTTGGTGGTTTTTTCCTCATTAAGAGATCTAACATTGATCCCCCATTCTGTGGATCATGGTTCTCCATACGGGTAAGGTTATTATTAATAACCTGAGTGAGTTTTCCCAGTATGGTGATTAGCTGATTAGCACTGGTTGTATCACCAGCTCCACTATAATTATCTTTTACAGGAGGGAAATCCCTAAATGGAGTGTGTGCATTGATATTGTTTCCATTCCTTCCACTAGGCTCCATTTCTATACAATGGCATAAAATAGATTAGTTTATGAATCAAAATACATAATTTCAAAATTGTAAAACACTTAACATAAATTGTACAGTTTATTGATATAATCCATAATCATAAAAAAATGTTTTCATTGAAAAATTATATACTCATAAACCCTTTATAATTCTTTGTAATGAAACTGAGAATTATCCTAAGCATATCTCTTGGTAGTGTCGTAACAAAGAGTGCGGTAAGGCCCGTTGTCGTGCACCAGTTCTCATTAGAGTCTAGCTCAAAGCGCTATTTTCTGGTATTACCCCTAGGTACATCTGTGCCTAAGATGGCTCTACCTTCTCGTATCTAGACAGGGATATATTTCTTGGAAAAATCAAAAAATATCTACAATACCAAAATTCTAGGAATTTATTCTATACTAACCCTCAATGTCTATATAAGGGTAATGTGATCTAATCAGAGTTTATCTAAATCAAGATTCCAAGGTTTGTACTAAACATAATATAATACCAACTGTAATTCCCTGACCCCAGTTACCCAGAGTCGGTGCATTATTACATAACATTGGCATGATCACAAAATATCAAGCCTCGAAAGCCTGATTAGTTTAGTAGCCTTGGAAGTACTGGATACATTCATAAGGTTTACATTACATCATAAAATAAAAAACTACAACAACATTGTTTCCATATACCACACTCATATCCCCTCATCCTATCCCTTTAGGCCAGTCATTAAATACTTCTTCGCATCCTTAAAAAAACATAGAAAGGTGTGAGCTCAGATTCATAGTAAGGATAACAATATATCGTAATCTTTTATAAACAAGCATTAACATTTTAGGAAATGTATAATACTCAAACAAAATCCATTTAAACTTGAACCTCACCATAATTTTCCACAGATAAAATCAAATAATTCCATTTAATTACTCACATTGATATTCTACTAGTAAAATAATTACATGCAATATCAATATCCACTTTCATAATGATGGAATACATAATGCCAGACTTTCACAACCATATAGTAATGGCCCTATGCCAAGACTACAAATAAGATTTTTTCAAGGCCTTGTGGCAAGACACTAGTTTTTCTAATGAGACCTACCAAAGCATCGAGGAGTTATAACTAGCTCCATCTGTCCCTTACTAAGTCCAATTCATTCCACATATGAAAATTTTGAAACATAACATAAACATTCGTATTAAAAATAGAATACGAAATGCCAATACGTAATCCAAAAACCAAGAATGGTATATAATAACACATCCATACTCAAAACTATCAAAAAAATCAATACAATATGGATGTTTTTTATTAAAATAAATCAACTTCAAACAAACTTAAAATCCATCAAAAGATGTTGACATAGATGAAATCAAAACATTTTTAGAGAAATTTCTCTTTCTATTTTGAAATCATTTAAAAGTCACATAATTATAAATTAAAACATTTATATTTTAAAATATTCATATAATATTTTAAGGTAAGATTCGACGATGTTATATTGGAGGATAATAGTCACACCAGCCATATATGTTAAAAAATACAATCTTACCTTAATTTTGTTGAAAAGGTTATAAAGGACATTGTTTGGAAAATGAAAGAAAGATTACTTTATAAAAATCTTATAAAAGTAAAACAATGGTATAAATGAATTTGAACCATGGTCTATATAATATTAAGAATTTTTTGAAAACATTTTAATGAATCCTGGATGTGGATGATAAAGAGGTCCCAGTAGATACTTACATAAAAACAACCTCTGATAATAAAGAGATTGTGAAATTCACCCATACCTAGCACTTTTACTTATTTGAGGGTTGGTTAACATCCATTATAATTGTAAAATATTGTTATTAAATTATAAAAGAATCATATACATTAATATGATATCATATATGAGATTTTAACATTGTGTTGTTAATATTCTTTGTGAATGCATTCGTCGTTTTGGGTGTTAATGGATTCATTTTTGTTTCTATTATTTGTTATGTGAGTCCTATTTGTTATGGAGGGGATGTATCTTATTCATATACATATGTATATCAAGTATTTAAATATTATTTTTAATCATCAAATTAAACTTATTCTTGAATGGATATGATGAGGAATGAATCTCATTGCGTTCGTGGAGATGGTAATCCGTACGTACGCACGAGCGACAATATCAATATTTTGATATTAAAATAATATATAATTTGATAGTATATCTTATATAAAAGAAAATTATCACGTTATATTTTTTATTTACATCAATTACACATCATTATTATACCCATCCAAATAATAATGTATTGAATGACAATCACACCACGACATTGAGACGGTAAGCCGTATATATGCATGTATAGTGAAATGTCATTCAAAGGATGGATAGAATAATGAATCTGGTTATACCATATCTATAATTACATCACAGTATATATAATACAATAGATTTAAATTTTTATAATGGAAACAACAAAGAAAAAGGAAGTGGTAGAAGAAAGGATCTTGAAAGAGGTGATGAAATATTTACCTCTTCTTCAGGTTCTTCTTTTTGATTTGATCAGAAGGGCGCTATAGGTTGGATTTCTGACTAAAGAAGGGATTATAGGATAAAACGAGGACATTTGGGAGTGTATTTGGGTAGGTTTTGTCTGAGACAAATGGCTTTGAAGGTGTTAATTAGAGATAAGGGGAAGTGCCCTTATATAAGAGGAGTGAGGGGCACCTTAAAAAATCTAGAAATATTATTTTATAATAAAATAATTTTAGTTTTCTAATGGCTCCAAAATGGGTTATTTAGAGGAAAAGGTGGAGATGGGTCAAAAAACACTCAACAAATAGGTTTTAGATAGGTTTGGGTCACTATATTAACAATATATTTTATATTTAACTCTTAGATAAATAGTTAGACATTTACCCTGTCTCTTTTTATTTTTTATTATATGGTTAATAAAAATACATTATACATCCAAGAGAATGTAAAGTAGTTCATTAACGATACCACTGTAAATATATAAGTCCTTTGGCCGATCCTTAGATTTTTAGGAATATAATATAAATTAATAATATAATATTTTTTAAAAAACTCTTTTATGTAAATTTTTACATTATTTGGAATTTTGTTTTTTCTAAATTTATAACAGCATTATTAATTCAGAAAGAATTCATCTATCCAACCCAAACATATCATATTAACCTGGAAAATCAATGTAATTTATAAAAAGTCTCAAATTACATTTTTTGGTTATTTATAATATCAATTATTTTAACACTTCATTAATTGGGTAATTACTACATCATCATTGTGTAATAAATAAATGAAATTATTTAATGTCTAAAAAATATAAATAAAATATAATTATGTATTAAATAATATTATCTTTCATTGGAATATTTATTGTCTAATTTATCTTATGTTTAACCTTATATTAAAAATGTTTTAGTTATTAACCATTGATTTTAACTCTTTTAACTCTTCTTTAGATAAACTAATAATAAGTGTGCTAATATAATCAAAGTAGACCAAAGTGGTTCATATTTTATTCCTAAGGTTTTTTTGGTCTAATTATACTTATCCAATATAATTAGAACATGTTTTAGTGTAATAATAATATCATTTATACCCTTAAATACACGATTTCCTTTTAACCGTGGTAAATAAAAGTAAAGAGTTACTATTCACCAAAAATTATTTTCATCTTATTGAACCAAATTTTTCTTACTGATATTCATATTGCCTCTCAGATTTTTGAAATTACACTCACATAAGAGGTAAAATTATGTTTTATTTGAATTTGCAAATTCTCCTAGGAGATAGGTAAAAGACAGTGAAAAGTCCTATAAAATATGTAGATATCTAATATTAATATAAATTGACTTGAATGAATTACATTGAAATTATATAAGTATTAGGTAACTATTTTTACCTAAAATAAATTTAAATAAATTAAATAATTATCTAAATTAAAACTCGGTTTATACTATAACTCGATGTTTTTAACTATTCATCAAAAATTGAATATTTTTAGAAAAATACCAAAAATTCATCCTAAACTAATTTTGATATTCCAAATCCAAAAATGAAGTCCATTTTTAATGATAAAATTTATAAAATTTCAAAAAGTGTGTATTACTATTCATAACGATTGGATTGATTGGTTTTGGTGTGTTATAACTCGATGTTGCGTACAATACATGCTAATGTATTTTTCGAAGAGAAGTATACCATGGAAGCATGGGGTGTTACAGAGAGACCATTCATGATTCTCAGATAGAAATAAGATGAAAATATTTCAATGTATAAAGCCAAATTTAAATGGTTATCACATCATGCCTCAAACTAAAAACGTATTCCAATGAGTAAGATTGATTAATTATTTGATTGTTTAAAACCAATCCTCCAAGGGAAACTAGTCTCCCAATGTTTCTCATAATATAAAGATATTATCTCATGTGCTATCAATATAGAGAAATAATTCTTTATGTCTTATTAATTTAATTTAACACAAGATAAGAATAGGATGGTGGAGGATAGAATGGATAAATGTAAGAATAAAAGGGGTAATTTTTCGACAAGTGATAGTTGTGGAAGGAAACACCCTGGTGCATGCTTAAAATGAAAAATGAGTGTGCTAAAAGTGTGGATAGAAAGGGAATCATGTTGCTGATTGAAAGGGATATAAATATTCTAACAATGTAAAATTCTATAATTTTAGGGAGATGGGACACTATGCTAATGATTATCCAAAGCATCAAAGAAATGTCCCTCAGAAAAGGCCAAGGGAGCAGGGCCAAGCTTATGTGATCACAACAGCTGAGGTTAAAATTCCTAATGATATGGTGGTAGGTACTTTAATCATTTATTCACACATTCCCAATACATTATTTTATTCTTTCTCATCTCATTCTTTTATATCTTCCCTCATTTCCATGAATATTAAATATTTAACTTTTTATTTAATAAAGATGTTTTTAGTCAAAATACCCAAGGGGAGTATCATCACAACAAATCTATGTCTATATGAACCCTTTATGTCACATAAACGTGCTTTTGTTTCTAACCATATCATGATAACCATGATTTATTTTTATATAATACTTGGTATGAATTTTCATTCAAATAATGATGTGAATATATATTATAAGAATAATAAAGTTACAATTTTTGAGAAAGATGTAAAATTCCACATATTTAGAGAAGAAACATAATCATATCATTCTTATCTAGATTCAAACCCAGTAGCCCAACTGAATGAAATTATAAGGGATGATGAGATTGTAATATCTATGGGTGAAGAAATAAATATTCAAATTTAGGATGTACTTATTGTGAAGGAATGTATTTATGTGTTTCTAGAGGATTTTCCTAGACATCCTCTAGATTAGGAAGTTTAGTTTTTTATTGATTTAATTACTAGTTCAAGACCTATATGAAAGTATCCTAATAAAATGTCCATAATGGAATTAGTAGTGCTGATGAAACAACTTGAAGAGTTGAGTGGTAAGTGTTTTATTCTTCCTAGTGTTTATCCATGTGTATCTCCTGTTATTTTTGTAAATAAGAAAGATAGATCATTGAGATTATGCATTGACTAGAGAGAAATCAATGCAATTATGATACATAACATTTATCTACTTCCTCTGATTGATTATTTATTTGATCAACTTCACAATGCCCAATATGTTAATAATATTTAACTTCGATCTCGATATTATCAGCTGCATGTGAGGAAGGAAGATATTCCAAAGACAACATTTTAAACCAGGTATAGGCATTACAAGTTTAGAGTTATGTGTTTTGAACTAACTAATTCACCCTCTATTTTAATGTATATAATTAATAGAGTTTTCAAGGAATATCTCGATGAATTTTCTGTGGTATTTATTAATGATATCTTGGTATACTTTAAAAGATACAGATATTATTAAAACCATGTGTACATTACTCTAAAAATTCTTATAGGAAACAAGTTATTTGGGAAATTTAGAAAGGGTGATTTTTGGCTTCAAAAAGGTTATTTTATTTTCCATATTGTATCTATGGTGGGAATCTTAGTTGATTCCACAATGAAAAAGGCATTTTAGGAATGGCCTATAATAATGAACATAACTGAGGTACCTAGTTTTATTAGTTTAGAATGTTAGTATTGGCGTTTTGTTCAGAACTTCACCCGGTTTGATAACCCATTAACCAAGCATACATGTATAGGGGTTAAGTTCAAATTTAAAAAATAATGTAATGAATTTTTTAAATAATTGAAGAGGGGTTTAGCTAATGCTCCATTCCTGAATCAACTATCATGAAATGGTGGATTTTTTATTTATAGTGATACATAAAAGAAAGGACTTTGTTGTTACCTTATAAAGAATGATAGAGTTTTTAAATATACATCATGGCAGTTAAAAATTTACTAGTAGAAATATCCAACTCATGATCTTGAGTTAGCAGCATTAATATTTTCTCTAAATATATATAGCCACTCTCTCTATAGACAAATATGCGAGAAAGATATAGATCACTTGGGCTTGAAATATATCTTCTAAAAAAAGAACTCAACATGTGGAAAAGGATATGGCTCTAGCTACTAAAGTATTATAATTTTTCAATAAACTATCACCTAGTAAATAAAATAAGGTATCTTATTCATCGATCATAAATGATCATGGAGTTCTAAACACAATGAGGTTTCCAATGGACCTTGGGTACATTGATCTAGTAATGATTGATATGGGAATTATCAATGATGGTGAATCATTATTACTTTTTCAATTGGTTTAAAAACCTTATTTATTAGAAAGGTTAAAAATTTCTCAGTCAGATGATGAGAATATTCAAAATAAAATAAAGGTACGAATGATGGGAAGTTGGATGACTTCGTCTGTGAGGATGGAATTTTGCAATTTGGGAAGAGGATTTGTGTCCCCTCTGTACCTAAGCTAAAAATGGAGTTATTGGGCGATTCCCATAGTTCAAATTTCTCTATACACCATAGTAGAGCTTATAAGTATAGATATTTGAAGGAAAATTTCTAGTAGGATAACATGGAGAGAGAAATTTCTAATTTTGTATCAAGATATTTAGTCTGTAAAAAGGTGAAGGTTGAAAGACAACATCGTAGAAGATTCTTGTAACCTATTATTATTACTGCAAGAAAATGGAATGAAATAACTATGTATTTTTTAATATATTACAAAAAAATCCAAGAATTAATGATGAAATATGGGTAATTGTTGATCTACATACCAAATATGCACATTTCCTCTCTATAAGGGAGGATTTTCCACTGAATCACCTTGGACTAATCTATATTAATGGAGTTATATGAATTAATTGAGAACCTAGCTCAATTGTGTCTGATCATGATCCAAAATTTACCTCAAAATCCTATAAAATTATTTAGTAATCTTGGGATACTGAGCTTCATTTGAATGCTTCTTATCACCCTCAAACTGATGGACAATCATAAAGGACGATCAAGACATTAGAAGACCTATTGAGATCATGATAAATTTTTTTTCAAGGTGTGTGGGATTAGTATTTACCTTTGGTAGAGTTTTCCTACAACAATATTTCTAATTACAGTATTAAAATTGAACCATATGATGCATTGTATGAAAAGATATGACGTGCACCAACATGTTTGGATGAAGTTGGTGAAATAAAGATTGTCAGACTAGAACTCGTGGAAGAAACAACAGTGAAGGTAAATAATAATAAAACCCATATCAATGAATCTGAAAGAAGGAAAAAGAGATATGGTGATAATTGAAGAAATGATTTTGAATTTAAAGTTGGAGATCATGTTTTTTGAATGTATCTCCAAGGAAGGGTGTTAGAAGTTTTGGAATGAAAAGGAAACTGATCCCTATGTACATTGGTATATTTGAAATTCTATAGATATTTAGAGTTGTGTATTATCATTTGAAGATTCCACCTAGCCTTTCTAAGTTACAAAATGTTTTCCATGTCCCATTGTTGAGAAATTACATGCCATACCCAACACATGCACTCACTTCTGAAGGAATCAAATTGGAACCTGACTTGTCTTACTATAAATATTCTATCTGGATTGTGGACACTAAAAACATGTGTTGAGGAATTGGGTGACTCGGCTGGTAAAGATACATTGGAAAAATCATAAAATCGAAGGGGAAATGTAGGAGCCTAAGGGGATTATGATGAATACCGACCCAAATCAATTTATAATGTGACATTTTTTTAAAATTTGAGGATGAAATTTTTGTAGGATGGGAGAATGTAATGACCCAAAATTCTTTCTATAAAATTTCCCTTGTTATATTTATTTTATATAGTATGAATCATATAAAACCACATAGTGAACAAAATAAAATCATTATAAATGAAGAATAAAATTAATAAGAGGTATTTCTAGATGTTAAGGAACCTATACCTATGAAATAGTAAATTTCCCTTAAGAATAGTAATATGAACCTTATGAATAGTAAATAGGGATAATGAATACTAAACTCACCCCTAAAAGTATAAATAAAATTTTGGCATCTCGTAAGTGAAATTAAGATATAATTATATCGTAATAAATGTATGTGAACATTTAAAAAAAATAATATTTAAGTGTAGGTATTTTTATAAGTCATAAATATTAAATTATAATTTTATAATAAATAAAATTATTTAAATAAAAATTAATTTTCATAAAATGGATTCATAAATCAATATTTGTTTTCTGACTTACAATTTTACGATAATTTTATGAGACCTTAGTTAATTTTAAAAGTGTCATAAAATCAGTTTTAAATTTATAATCTTTATTTATCAAGTAAATAATGATTTTATATAAAAATTAAATTTCACATATTTAGAAATTTATTTTTCTAAAATGGTGTCCAATTTTTAATACTAAATGTTGAAAATTTGTTATGGTGTATTTTTTGGATGTTTCTAAAATACTTGAATTTTTAGTGAATAGTAAAATATGGTAATTTACAGTATAAATAAATTATAAGATAAATGCACTATTCATTGAGTCATGTATGATGTAAGTACCCTTGGTTTGAAATCACATGTACTTATTACTTTATTTAGTCATAAGAATCAATACTATTTGTTGTCTTGAGAAAAATAATAAAATAATGAATATAATAATGAGAAACCACCCCACACCTCCACTATAAAAAAACCCCTCACCCCCTATTATATTCACTCCTATAAGACATTAATATTGTAAAATTTCTGACCAAATTATATTCTCTAGTATATCCCCTCATCTATGAGCTCTTGGTCTTTCCAAAAGACCAAAACTCCTTTCCCTAAGGAGGTTCTCAAGGATGTTAATTCAAGAGGTTAACTGTCTTCCTTTTTCTTTCATTTTAAATTTACTTTATTATCATATCTTATCCTCACCTAATATTTAAAAATTATCATGATAACTATATTATCATCTATATACATTAATTATATCATTTTAATTGATGAACCATCACCAATCCTCTTACTCTCTCTCTCTATCTCATTTATTTTAAAAACAAAATCATAGTCTGGCAGGTGCCGATTTACAACCTTCATGGACGACAAACCTTGGTTCTTATATTTATCCATCAAGGATGGTCATGAAAACATTTTTATAGTTTCACCAGACTATAATATATTTATTATAACCTATTATATGTTCTATAACCATTATATATACATAATACTAATTCATATGACAAAACTTGTTTGAGATGATCAAAATACCGCTGTAATAATCTAAACAATTATCACTCATTTTTTATCTGATAACTCATCCTAATACCATATAATAATATAAATTATATCAAAATTGTATCATATATATTTCCATTAATATCATATAAATTAAATTATGGATAATTATACCCACTCCACATGAACCTTCATACTCATATACAAGTATACAAATCATGAAAACCAAAGAAACGAATGCTCCTGAGTGATAACATTGTATCTTATTACTCATTATAAAGTTCATTAATGAACTTAATTAAATTATAATAAATAATATACATGTATAAAATGTTATTATTTAATTAATATCTATATTTAATTTGATTATCTAGGACGTTATGGTCATGTAAAAAACTCATTCGGACATAAGGTGAGGGTTTCTACCCGAACCTCTATTTTCATTCAGGTTACTCTTATTCACTACTTACCTCAATGAAATTATTAAATATTATTAATTACTCCGCATAAATTATTTTTTAATATTATATATCTGTGTACCGGTCATAATTCTTATTTCTTTTATGGGTATTTACATATTTTAAAAGGATCTTTAAAAAATTCTTCCTAAGAAACAAACCTGATTCAAGGGAATTTGTATAATTCTTACATATTTTCAAGTACACTATATAATATTTTTTAATAAACCATTATTTTTATATAATCACCAATTTTATTATTAAAAAAATCTCAGTTCACTTATGGTTTTGTACAAATATTTTTTCAAAATAACTCTTTTTTTCAAAGTAAAAGAGCATTTTTCTCAGGAATTGCTCAATGATTTTATAAGAGTATTTTCATTTATTTGAACACTTATGTATATTATTATCTTTAATTGGGATAAATATTTTATTATATCATCCATGATATTTTATTAAATATTTTATGATTAGTTTGTTTGTGGAGGTTCTATTTTGATATCATTCACATTATTACTCAGAATGGCTAGTGATTATGTCTACATATTGGGGAATGTTATTCACATTTCACATGTATATATTGTTTATGTTTAACCTCATTCATATGAGGAATTAATTGGACATATTTACTTATATTCTGGGCCCTCTATAGACCCTTTATTCATTTTTATGACTCATGAGAAAAAACAGATATGGACTTTGTCGAGGCCTTTCCCTTTTTTAGATTGGGTTTTAGCCCTGGCCTTAATCATTTTTAGTTGTCCTGGATTAGGCCTTGATGATATGGTTCAGATGTCCCAAATTATGCATTCCCTAATTATCAAACTATTAATTTATATTCCATGTGGTTATTTGACTTGTATAATACCATGTTTATTTTTTATTATGGCATTATTTAATTAGATTTTATTCCTGTCATATTTTGTTCAAGATTATTTTTTAATGGCATGTGTACTCTTAGTTATTCACCATGACATATTATTTATGATTTTTGTATATTTATTACCCTTAATGAGCATCTAATATCACACCTTTCATCTGTTTTATTTTTTCAGGATGGGAATAATTATATTATGAATGACTTGTAGTGATAATCTACGAGTTTTTGATGTTTCCAAAGGAATTTATATATTGTATTCCATTTAAAGTAGTAATGTTGAACTCATGTATATATCTTGTTTTTAAAAATATAATATACTATTAGTTCCATTCGGATTAATTTCCTTTTTTATATTCCAATATAATGAAATTAGGAACTAGCTTTGGGAATATGGTGTTGCAGTCTTTACATGATCCATGTTGTGCTGGTATGTGGTCTTTAAATTATAGAGTCTCTTGATTGAAGGGATTATTTTATATATTGTATGATCATTATTACTATTGTAAGAATGTTGTATAAGGGATTGTGATATCAAAAAATTAAATAGGATTAACTCATGCTATTTTAATAGTCGACAAGGATCATATACCTTTTTAACTTGTTCATTGGTTATGAAATGGTTGAATGATTGTTGGTTTCCAATTTTATTGTTTGGTCTCTCATGTGGGATAAATATTGAAATTAATCATGTTTTTCATTTTAAATGTTTTTCATAATGTTTTTTTAAAAGATAATTACAGGGATATATTTTTTACCATTAAATATTAATTTAATAGATATGAATCATAGAATATATATTTTCTAAAGTATATGTTTTCTAGATCCAGATTTTAAATATAATTGTTAATTTAAGGATTGGATTATGATATTTCAATTAAATTGGTAATTTTTATAGATAGGTTCAATAAAATATGGATAGGGTCCTACATTTAGTAAACTATCACATGGTGCCTTTTTTGAAAGTGTTTAAAATGTTTCTTGAATTGGATTTTAAATAAAAGAAATGTGTGCTTGTTTACATACATGTTTTGGTCTATTTGACTATGTGTGGGTAACTCCTAGTTTTCTAAAGCATGTATTATTATGTTTTTAATTATTTATTATCATTATTGTGTGTTTTATAATTTTATTGAATTAAAAATTATTAGACAATTGATACCATAGAAGAATCATTCCATTAGGTGGTGGCTTTCTTAGACTAGATTTAGGTACTTGTTATGTTTTTGTGGAATAGTTCTATAAGAACCTTAGGAAACTCATGAAATTTGTACTAAACATTGATATTTACATAATGATGGTTGATTGTTAAAAATTATACATTGGGTAATTCATTATGTTTTTCTGTTTTGTGTTTTTTCCTATCAGAGAGCCTTGTATTTAACCTTAGTGGTTTCAGTGAGATATAGTCCATGTGTGATTTGATTGTAGGGTTTTTTTGAGTTATTAACTTATAGTTATAGAGATGTAATGATATTATTTGTAGATTTCATTATGGGAGAGTTTATATGATATTCATAAATTATAATTTATATGTACATATGTTGAGTTTCCATATTGATTTACATTTGATTATTCTATACGATATATGATGATAAAGAATCAATCCGGAGAAGTAGCGTGTCTAGTGTCATAGACATATGGATGGAGAATCGATACCCATGGGAGGAGATATTAAGGAAGGCCTAGACATCAATGTAAATGTCAATGAAATCATTCAATTTCACTTGTGACATCATATAAATTATTCATTTTATATATTGAGTTTGTATGTCTCGTTGATATCGTATTCACCATGGGAATATTAATATAGAATGATGGGTGATGAGGGCTTGGGGGGTTAAGATCAACCCTTGAGTAGTGATTGGGGATTTATGAAATAGATATGTCTTATATCCTTCCAGAAACCCGCCTGAGGTATGCCAATTGTCACTAAACCCACTTTATTTATTCTTGAGATTTTTAATATATTATCTTAATAATCATGGTCCTATCGAAGTTATATACTATGGGTTAGTGATAGCTACCCCTGTAATAACATGTGATATATGGGATTGATCTAGTGGTACACTATGGATATTTTGGAAGCAGTTCGATCAAGGATTGAAGATATAGTTATGTAAATGTGTGAGAAGAAGGATTTTTATTCATGTAGTTAGATCATGCTAATTATTTGAACCATAAATTTTATATTTTGATTTTTATTTATGTGTTACCATATTATTGGGACATCTTTAAATACTTATTTTTAAATTCATTTTAGGATCTTCTTTCATTTGATATTTTTCAGTTTTTTAATTTATATTTAATGAGATAAAATATGGTTCACATACTTTCTAATGTGTGTGTATTGTGATTATGTTATTGAAAATATTTTGAATTATGTATGATGTGATGAGAGAGATATGTAATATACCTCATTTATTCATGAGTATATACAAGTTAATAATATAATAAAGTGGATATTGTCAAGAGATTGGGTAGTTTTACTATGATTTGTTGGAGGGTATATGTCTTTTAGAAACACATTAATGGGTATGGCATGTATATACATAACTTGTTAGGTTTATGTGTAGCATATTGTTACTATTTTTAGTTATTTTTAATCTGATCATTTTAATCATTATTTAGTTGGGTTTCTTTTTGGGTTTTTTGGCTAAAAATCTTTGGAAAATTTGAAAATTCAAGGCTAGTGTATGGTTGGTGCGCACGATTTTCGTAAAAGTGTTCCATATTAGAAAAAAACATACAAACCCATATAATGGGATTTTTTACAGATTTCACATGGTTTTATAAGACATGTTCCCTCTTAGGTGAAACCATTAAAACCATTTAAAACATCCTCATGACCATGGTGCACAATTTGGTCTAACCATGTGGCCCTGCCCATCTAAACTTGCGTACAAGTTCATTAATCCCAAAATATAATTTTAAAATACGTAAAACTCATTTTATAAGTTATCATAAGACCAAAATTAAACAATAATTTTTTCTTATTTATAATGGGTTCCAAATATAATTTTTTGGCCCCTTGAAACCCTATTGGAAGTGGATCGAATCTTAAAGAACATTGTTCGATCTTCTCTTGGTTAGCTTCCTCTTCCAGTTATCTATCTCCTTCTCTCTCTATTTTACTCCCTAGGGTTTTGTGGGTATATGTGTTGGTTAATGGATCTAACCCCCATCATTTTGTATCTTAATAATATGTTTGATTATCGGAATCTGTTATCATTGTTTTTCATTGGGTAATCCTGATTAGGGTTCTGATTTACGAGATCTAGTGATTCTGGTAGGTGGTTCCATTATGATGCCCAATTTTTATTACCCTAAATTTCTTGATTTTGATTAAATTTATGATTAAATTTAAATGGATATTATAAATGAAATTGATTTCAACTATTTTATTAAAAACCCAATTCCACCAAATTAGGGTTTTTTGGAAATTGTAATTGGCATGAAATTGGGAAAACCCCCAATTCCATTGAATTGGTGTCTGGTTATGTAAATTTGTGAAATTTAAATTATAGAAAATGGATTGTGCAAAAACTCTATTATTTTTTTAATGACTCTCAAATTTCAAGGAATTTTGTTTTAAAATTCTTTGGGATTTTATGAGTACGCAATTTCTGACTGCACCTGATTCTGAAGCCCGGAGTTCCTGGAATAAATTCCCAAAGTTTAGCTCGGGTATGTTCAGTGAACGAATGAGTGGGTATTTCTATCATTTGAACTAATGCTTGGATTTGAAATCTGAGGGCACCGATGGAACCACAGTGCTAGTAATTTCTTAAGAAGACATGGGAGGAGTGTAAAAAAATGTGGATTAAATGAAGAGTAAAATAAAATTGTGTAACAATTTTAGTTCTTTTTTAAGTGGTTTAATCCTAGGTGTGGATGTTGGGGTGGGACCCGCTAGTTACTAACTACCCTTGTTTGGTTAAAAGTGAGGTGGGGCCCACATGAGCTCAACCCCTCACATTCCCTAACTCCTCTAAACCCCTCATAAGTTATGTAACTCTCCCGCATTAATTCTTTCCGACTTCACACCTAATTAATTAGACAACATAAGTTTAATTAATTAAGTGAGTTGATTTTCAATTTTGTTTTGTTGAAATGCATGCCATGCTTTAATAAAATAATGTTAGTCTTATTTTATTTGGTGTTGGATGTTTGTGTTGAGGATTGGAAGAGAAAGAATTTCATTATTCCCACAAAGAATGTTTCCACTTCTTTCCCTCATCGAAGAACACGAAGAACACCAGTGCCAACCTCACCTTCTTTCATCTCGAAGTTGACAAAGCGACACTGTATTTCCTCGACAACGTCAACGGAACAATGAAGGCATCTACATCCTTCATCAAGCGATCAACCTTCTTGAATTAAGGTAGGGGTTAATTCTTCGTTAAAGTATAATTTAACGATCTCCGTTGTTAAATGATTGGCCGCTTGTTATCGTTATAACGGGAGGAGATCAAACATCACAAACATGGCCAATTCTCATGCCCTTTTATAGTTTATCTTCATAGTGGATTGAAACGAAGGTGACGTAGTGTCGTTGCACCGAAAAAGGATGATGAAGACCGCGACCGGAGCGGGCCGTGGTGAGGGTGCGTGGCGCCGTCGCGCGGCGCTGATGAGGTCAGAGAGCCCGCGACCAAGAATGGGTCATGGTGGAGGGGCGTGACGTCGTCACACCGTGCCGATCAGAGAAGAGATTCAGCGATTCTGCAAGAGATGACCGACCACCAGCACTCCAGGAGGCGGGACCCCCCGTGGGTTCTGCGTGGCTTAACCGGCCCGCCATAATGGCCACCTCTTTCCAGGAAGACCGAGGGATTGACACCCCTGGCCATCTCACTAGGGCGGACCCCATGGGTCCGTCGTTTTGAGACAAGGGGGCGGCGCCGCCTTCACGCACTGCTCGGCCACGAGCCCAATGCCCAGCCACACCCAACTGGGTTGGACCCGGGTCAGGTCAACCCGGTTCGGCCCGACCCAGGGGGTATTGGGTCTGGTCGGACCGGGCTCAAACACCCTATTTTCCAGAAGATCCGTTCTAACACCCATAACTTGGGCAACAGAACTTCGATCGATGCACCATTAGTTGTGTTGGGATAATTGGATCGAGTCTGTCGTTTCGGTATATTACACTCAAGGATTTGGAGAACTTTGGATACAACCGGGTTGGATCAAACAAGAAACCAACCGGGCTCTCGGAGCAGAAACTCTTATAAATTGAGCTCCGGACGTTCGATTGACGTGACATCGACTTTTTTGGATTCCTCTTAGTGAGAAGGATCTTTTCGATTACTCCTCCTAAGGTTTGGAAGCAACTAGAGTACGGTTGGGTTGGTTTTTTCTTAAGAACCAACTTGGGCCCCTGAGACGAAAAAACCAATAACTCTTAGACCGGGCGTCTGATTGACGTGCTGTATATTGCGTGGAGTTCCTATTGACAATTCGGTACTTTGTGGTACATAAAATCTGGACTTCGGGATAGTTGATGTATCGACCCCTTGCCTCGTGGAGCGGACCCTCCCGGAATCGATCGTGTTGTGTGCGGGAACCCTAGAGCTGGCTGCGACTGCGATGATGATAACAACTGTACTTGGATCCTACATGGTTTCGGCAGTGAGGATGACTATACTTGGATCCTACATGGGTTTGACAGTGAGGATGACTATAATTTGATCCTACGTGGGTTCAGCAGTGATGGTTATTGTACTTGGATCCTACATGGGTTCTGCAGTGACGACTTCTGTACTTGGATCCTACATGGGTTCGGCAGGGGAGATGATTCAAAGGCTACATCTATCATCTCCACCCCTCTTCATGAGTAGTAAAACTATGTGAGCTGAGCCATTATTTTCAATCGTTATCTTCGATATGATTGACTTTCTTTACTGTGTGAGCTAAGTCTTGATTTTCAATCATTATCGTCGATATGATTGACTTGCTTTCCTGTGTGGACTGGGTTGTGCTTTCCTGTGATGACTGGGCTGTGCTTTCCTATACAGATTGGGTTGTACTTGGGATTGTGAGTTATAGCTGAACTGGAATTGTTATCTTAGGTATATGTATGGGAATATACCTTAGTAGAGTTAGTTTATACTTCGTGTTTGAATCTTTCCTTGTGGTTTATCATTTCTGGATTCTGGGAGACCTTCGGGGGTCTTGGGGTCCCTACTCAGTATCGTATACTCACCCCTGCATGGACTATGCACGCACTACATTTTGTTGGTTGTAGATGATGGATAGCGTTGATCGTGGTTTAGACTTGTAGAGTGGAACGGTAGTTGGAGGTGGACTATCAGGCAGGACGTACACTGAGTGGACGGCCGGACTCGAGGAGCCGACTGGACTACCTGTACTCACCCTTTAGGTGGGAGTTCCAGAGGATGCCTTGGTGGTTTTAGGTCTACTTTTCAGCTATTGTACTTTCTTTTCTCAGTTTTACTATACTTTTAGTTGGGTTTGTATACTGGACCATTTACTTCTAGCACTTAATTTTGTACTCAGATTACTTAGTGTTTACATCCTCTTGTGTACTCTGTGGTGTTTGTTTTCTTATATAAAGGCAATGCCTTCTCTTTTGTCAGGATTTACACCTTTGGTTCTAGTCGCCATCCCCTGGCCTATGGAAGGCGGGATTAGGGAAGTCACAGAAAGGGCCCTGAGGATGGGTCGTGACAAATTGGTATAAGAGGAGTCAGTTCTACCACAGAACTCATGACTCTAATAATTTCTTCTGTCTGAAGTAATATTGTTTAGGGTATTGAGTGTGATTATCAGTCCAGGGAGTCTAGTATTGGTGTGGAAACCAATGTATCCATACACCTGGACCCTGACTTCTAATTTCTGACTTAATGCACGAAAACATTGATTGCATGTGTGTTTCAAAAAATTTCTTTGTGATTACTTTGTGTCAGCTAACCAGGTATACTGTATTAACCGTAGCACACCTATTTCTTTTCAGGATGGCCCCACGAGGGCTGCCCGCTAGGGTTCTGAGCTTTGTGCGAGATGTCAGCCCACCGAGTGACGAGCCCTCGGTGCAGGGCCCCATTATAGCGGAGGCACCGGCGGTACCTCTACCCGCCGAGCCACTGATGCCACCAGCCACAACAGCTAAGGGTGCACGTCGCCTGAGTGAACTGCATGAGTTTCAACGTCATAGAATGCCTAGGTTCTGTGGGGATATTGACTCTTAGGCAGCTGAGGATTGGCTGGAGGCTGTCGTTTGAGTCTTTAGGTTGGTAAGGACATCAGCAGACCTCATGGTGATCCTTGAAGTGAGTCTACTGCATGCGACAATAAGTAGATGGTGGAGCCTGATGCTCTAGGTGCACAACGAGGCATCTCTCCTTTGGTCAGACTTTGAGATCCTTTTTGACTCGGAGTTCGTTCCAGACACCCTCTCTACGGTGCACATCTAGGAGTTACTACAGCGGCGCCAGGGCAGCATGTCAGTAGCCCAGTACTTGGGGAAATTTACTGATCTCTCGCGCTACTCTACATACATGGTATGAGACTCATTCATCTGGGGACAAACCTTCAAGTAGGGACTGAGGTATGAGATCAGGTCATTGATGATATCCCTCAGTATTCCGACAAAGGAAGAAGTAGTGGAGAGATCCCTTATTGTAGAGAGAATTCTTACTGAGCCTACACCAACAGCGAGACCTTACACAGGGCGGCACGTAGCAGAGTCTTCTTCAGCTAGTAGTCGACGGATGAAACAAGGGTCCAAGCAGACCAGACCATCTGGTGGGTGACCTTAGGATACTGGCTCGGAGGTGCGGGGCACATGCAGTAGAGCCAGTCATATGATATGCACATAGTGCTATGCATGCGGAGGGCAGGGCAACATGGCTCGTGACTGCCCGACCCGCCATCAAGAGGAACAGCAGATAGTTGAGGGACCACCGAGGCAGAGTTAGAGTTTTGAACGTGGTGGTTCGCTGGGAGTAGGCGGATGTGGTAGAGAATCTGGCTGATCTGTAGGTGGTGGAGGACGCTTCGGGGCTCTACTACCACCACCACCACCAGGAGGTCCTCCCCGACCATAGGGAGCAGGCGGACAGAGGCATGCTCAGCTTCAGGTAGTGGAGGCCTATGACCATGGTGCACCTTATATGATTAGAGGTACTATCAGTGTCTACTCCACCCTTGTTGTAGTTCTTATATACACAAGAGCGAGTCATTATTTCATTTTCGCTGCCCTTGTTCAGATCTCGGAGATTCTGATAGAGTCGTGGGCTCGATCCTTATAGCTAGAGACTCTTACAAAAGTATAATCGATGATTACACACTGGTGCTGGTAGTGTGAGATTACTCTAGGAGGAGAGAGCTTCGACTGGGATTTTCTTGTAGCGTCGTCGAGGCCTTACGACGTCATCTTTGGCATGGATTAGTTATCTACAGTTCATGCTCATATTGAATGTATTAGGTGCAAGGTGCGGTGTGTCCCCACCGATGGGAGATGGTTCACCTTCACTGGCGAGAAGGGAGACTTTACAGCGCAGGATGGACTCACACAGATGAGAGGATAGCCGATCACTCATCAGTTGGATAGTCTCATCCTAGAAGCAGTTGACATTCAGAGTCCGAGTTTTCCTATTCTGGTGGATCAGTATGGAGACGTTTTTCCTAACGACATTCCAGGACTACCTCCTCGCAGATAGGTAGACTTCTATATTGACCTGTACTGTGGGATAACACCGATATCTACCCCAGCATATCGGATAGCTCCTGCTAAGCTTCGTGAGCTACGAGTACAGCTGGAGGATTTTTAGGGAAAGGGATTCATTTGACCTAGAGTTTCACCCTGGGCTACCCCGATTTTGTTCACCAAGAAGGAGGACAGGACCTTGCGACTGTGTGTTGATTACTGTCGCCTGAACCAGGCGACCATAAAGAACAAGTTTCCATTACCGAGGATTGATGACCTCTTCGATCATCTCAAAGGATCACGGTGGTTCTCGAAGATAGACCTTAGGTCAGGCTATCATCACCTCAAAGTTTGAGATGAGGATGTGCAGAAGATGGATTTCAGGTGTCAGTATGGCCACTATGAGTTTTTGGTTATGCCTTTCGGCATAAACAACACTCCAGTAGTGTTCATGAGTCTCATGAATAGAATCTTCCAGCCTTACCATGACCAATTTTTCGTAGTCTTCATCGACGACATATTGATTTACTCGACTACTGAGGAGGAGCACGCCTACCACTTGCAGGGTGTACTGGACACACTCTGAGAGAACCATCTTTATGGTAAGCTCTCGAAGTGTTAGTTCTAGATATGTGTGGTCCACTTCTTGTGGAATGTCATCTCTGAGGCGGGAGTTGCGGTGGATCCTACGAAGATCGAGGTAGTTCTAGCTTTCGATCCACCTAGAAGCGTGATAGAGGTACGAAGTTTCTTTGGTCTGGCTGGGTACTATCAGAGGTTTCTTCCCGACTTCTCCAGAGATGCAGCACCACTTTTAGCTTTGACAAATAAGGGAAAACCCTTCGTGTGGTTAGATATATGTCAGTAGTGCTTCTAGGATATGAGACATAGATTGAACAGTGAACCTATCTTGAGGCTACCAGAGGAGGGCGTAGGGTACGTAGTTTAATGCAATGCATCAGGGACCGGACTCAAGTGTGTCCTGATGCAGGAGCGGGAAGTGATCGCTTACAGATCACGACAGTTGAGGTAGCATGAGCATAACTACGCTACTCATGACCTGGAGTTAGCAGTAGTGGTGTTCGCCTTGATGATATGGGTGCACTATCTAATGGGCGAGCACTTTATAGTCTACCCTGACCACCAGAGTCTCAGGTACATATTCTCACAGAAGGACCTAAACATGAGACAGTGGCGATATCTTGAGTTCCTCCAGGACTATGACTTTGATATAGTCTATACTCATGGGAAGGGGAACGTAGTAGCTCATGCTCTCAGCAAGAGTTCGGGCATTCAGCTACTTGGAGAGGCGATGGAGAAGCTAGCCATGTTGTAGATGTCCTTCATGGATAGAGATGGGGGAATCCTTTCTATAGTAGCTCATAGTCACTCCACTTCCTCAGCGGGTCAGAGAGGTACAACATGGGGACATTGACTATGAGATTCTATGTGCACAGATATCCTCATGACAGGCATCTGATGGATTCTCTGTAAGAGGGGAGCACGTCATTCTTTTCAGAGGACGTAACATGGTACCAGCTGCTTTGCAGGAGGAGGTGCTAAGGGTGTTTCATACATCCCCTTTAACGGTACATCTAGAAGTAGTGAAGATGTTCGAGGATCTCAAATGATAGTACTGGTGGCTGGGAATGAAGAAGGATGTGTCAGAATTCATTTATCGATACCTCACCTGTCAGCAGGTGAAGGCGGAGCACCAGGTACCAGTGGGCTTGGTACAACCCTTGGAGATCCTGGAGTGGAAGTGGGAAGGGATATCTATCGATATCGTTTCTAGGATTCCACGTACTTCTAGTGGACATGACTCCATTTGGGTGATTGTAGAACGAATCACCATGTCGGACCACTTCTTAACTGTCAGAGAGAAGGGCTTAGTGGAGAGCTTGGGACGCCTCTACGTTCAAGAGATTGTACGGCCTCATGGTGTTCCATCATCTATTATCTCTGATCGATATGATCACTTTACTTCCCATCATTGGAAGGGGTTCCAGGAGGCCTTTAGGACACAGCTATGCCTGAGCACCACCTTTCACCCTCAGACGGATGGTCACACGGAGTGTACCATTCAGACTATCGAGGACATGCTCCGTTCATGTGTCCTCGACTTTGGTCGCAATTGGGAGGATCACCCACCCTTGGTGGAGTTTTCATACAACAATAGCTACCACTCCACCATTGGGATAGCACCATACAAGGCATTGTACAACCGACCATGTCGATCACCTCTGTGCTGGACAGACCCTGGGGAGTTAGCACTTGTGGGACCAGAGATGGTTCAGGCGATGAAAGAGAAGGTTTAGGTCATCCAGGAGCAGATAAGGACTGATCAGAGCAGACCGGAGTCCTACGCTAATAGGAGGCGGATACCACTAGAGTTCGAGGATGGCGACCATGTTTTCTTACGATTCTCACCTCGACGTGGATTACAGAGATTTGGCCGGGGAGACATGTTATCTCCGCGCTTCATCGGACAATTCCAGGTTCTCATCAGGATAGGCGAGGTGGCTTATCTCCTGGATCTTCCACCTCAGTTGCACCGGGTGCACGAAGTCTTCCATGTATCTCAGCTGAGCAGATACGTGCACAAATCGAGGCCTATCATTGTTCATGGGGAGTTGGATATCGATGACGAGGTGACTTTTGCAGAGGTCCCGGTGGAGATCGAGGATCGACAGGAGCGGGTCCTATGTGGACTATTGATTCCTCTAGTGTGCATCAGGTGGTAGCACGAGATCCTACATGATAGCACATGACAGAGGGAGGCTCAGATGCGTGCACAGTACCCTCATTTGTTTCCCAATTTTGTGATGTATCTTTACGGGGACGGAATGCCCTGATATGGGAGTAATTTAAAGACCCGTAAATTTTAAGGATTTTTTTAAATCCTTTAGTATTTTACGAGTACACAGTTTCTGATGGCACCTGATTCTAAGGAACGGAGTGCCCGGAATGATTTTTCGATGTTTAGCTCGGGTACATTCAGTGAACGAACGAGTGGGTTTTTTTATCCTCTGAACCGGTGCTCGGATTTAAAATCTGAGGGAACTAATTGAACTGTGGCTCCGGTAATTGCTTAAGAAGACCATTTCTAGAGTTTCATTTTCTTGGGAGGAGTTGTAAAAAAAAATTGGATTAAATGAAGAGTAAAATAAAATTATGTTACAATTTTATTTCTTTTCTAAGTGGTTTAATCCTAGGTGTGGAAGTTATGGTGGGACCCGCTAGTTACTAACTACCCTTGTGTGGTTAATGGTGAGGTCGGTCCCACACGAGCTCAACCCCTGCCATTTCCTATCTCCTCTAAACCCCTCATAAGTTATGTAACTCTCCCACATTAATTCTTGCCAACTTAACACCTAATGAATTAGACAACTTATGTTTAATTAATTAAGTGAGTTGTTTTTGAATTTTGTTTTTTTGAATTGCATGAGATGCTTTAATTAAATAAGGGTAGTTTTATTTTATTTGGTGTGGCTCATTGTGTTGAGGATTGAAAGAGAAATAATTTCATTCTTCCCCCGAAGAACGTTTTGACTTCTTTCCCTCATCAAAGAACACGAAGAACGCCAGTGCCAACCTCAACTTTTTTCTTCTCGACGTTGACGAAGCAACGCTGTCTTTCCACGACAACATCAACAGAACAATGAAAGCATCTCCGTCTTTTTTCAAGTGATCAACCTTCCAGAATTGAAGGAGGGGTTAATTCTTCGTTAATGTATTATTTATCGATCTTTGTTGTTAAATGATTGGCCGCTTTATCGATATAACGTGAGGAGATCAGACCGTACAAACACGGCCAATCCTCCTCCCCTTTTATAGTTGATCTTCATAGTGGCTTGAAGTAAAAAAAGAGAGATTTTTACATTAAAGAACCAGAATCTAACATTACAAAATTGAAACTCCCCCTTCCCTGATCACTTAAAGGTTTTACCCCTCCATGTGAATGGTATGAGGGTTGAAAGGGGGATAAGTGAGTATAATGAAACTATGAAAAAAAAGTTAAAATGCATAGCAATTCAAGACTCAAATCCTATAGTACATCCCCTCTAGCACCTTCTCTAACAACCCTTGAATTGAAGTGGACACACATATTTATAGGCTTGAGGGTGGAAAAGTTTCCCTCCAGATTCAATAATACTATCATTTTAGTTCAATTAGATTATTAATTGGCTGAATATTAGGAAGTTGTCTTTAGAAAATATGTTCCCCTATCTCTTGTTCATGTACCCAAAAAATATAATTGAATTTTAAAAAGTGTAAAATATTTTATTCTCAAGTTAACGATGAATATTTTTTCTTTTTGAGGAGATTAATCAACTACCTCCACTTTAGCGCATGAAATGGATGCCTAGATGACCACATTTCTCAATGTAATTGTACATAAACATTATTAATTGAGTCATATTTCTCTTAAAACTATAATCATATAATTTTGAAATATATATACCAAGATATGACTTCATAACTAATGTGGGTACCATTCTATCATCTAGAAAACTTTTTTCCACCTTATTTATTTTTTGTGCCACTGTGAGCCGAATTGAATATAGTTTTAGAGGAAAATATTGAATCCCAAGAAACAAAAAATCCTAATAAAGGAATCACTAAATTTGGATAGAAATTGTAGAATATATACAAAAAATTCAAGAGATCAATAAAACTATAAAATTTTTATAATTAAAAATATTTCACAATCAAGCCCAAAATTCACCAAAAATATTTAAATGTTTCAAATCATCTAAAATTGATTAATTGGTAGGGGTTAAATAATTGAAACACATATTAAAATTAATACAAATATTATCTCTATCAATTCCCTCACACTTAGTACTTGGAATCCTGGACTACCCACCAACAAAATTGAATAAATGAAAATTCAAAACACAAGCTCATGAGATCTACCAATTAAAAAATAAAAAACAAAAGATATCATGCATCATCAAAAAAAATTTATGTAATCCATTCAGATCATTCAATATATTTCTTCATTATTTCTCCTCCCATGCACAAAAAACACATACCTCATATGAATTTTCTCCCATCTCACAAATATCAATTTTTAACCATGTTTTTCTCATCAAAACCAATTAAAGAGTCACCATAGGCTTGATAAATTTCTACTTCTCCACCCGATGTGAGTCAAGGACACGAGTTTATTATAAGTACTTTGGAAGGTTTTTTTTTGGATTCCGGTTGGTAAGATTTTTAGGTTAAAAATTTATGAGGCCGAATGAGAAGGTATTGGATCATGTTGAAGAAAAATTGTATGATAATAATTTTCACTAAAGTATGGAATCCTCCTCACCCTAATTAGTAAAAAATTATCTCCATCATCATGGAAACATAACCAAGACACAACCACTCATAATTTTCGCAAAAAAATTTTCAATCTTCTAAAACATATTTTTTCCTAAAATCGCCAAAAAATGCATAAATTTTTCCTCCATTAGAATATTAAAAGAGGCACATATTCTCTTATCATAAATGCTCCAAAAAAACTCATATATTTGAATAGAATTGTTTTAAGGAAAAGACACATCTCTTCGTCATTTTATTTTCCACCCAATGTGTAATGACCCAAAGTTTAACCAATTGAAATTCACTTATTTTAATTGTGCCATATAGTATAATCAAATGAAATTACAACACAATGACCTACTAAGTACTATGTGACCTTTAAGCATAAAATTTTCACTTCCTTGATTTGAATTTTGAAAATCTGACATACATAGTTGTGCTCAATAAGATGTTTGGATTTTGATAAGACACATAATTTTTGGTGAATAGTAACTCACCCTTATGAGAAGTAATGTTAAACTTATGAATAGTAATAGAAACCTTATGAATATTAAATATTCCAAGTGAATAATATACCTTACTAATGAAATTACAGATAAAAGTGATACATATTATAATTGAGAATATGATATAATTATATCATAGAGTTAGTATTTTTTTATATTTAATTAAAATTTTATTATTAATTTAACTATTTAAAATAAAAATTATTTATATAAAATGTATTCATAAATAATTATTTGGTTGAATTATGATTATATGATAATTTTAAAAGACCTTAATTAATTTTTCAATGTGTTCGAAAAGAAGTTTTAATTTTAAAATTTGTATTTTTCTAGTAAATTATGATTTTAATTAAAAATAAATTTCACATATATAGTAAATTATTCTCATAAAAAGAAATTAATTTTTTAATTCTATAGAGAAAAAATGGTTAGGGTGATATTTTGGGATTTTGATGAAATACTTGAATTTTAAGTGAATAGTAAAATACGGTTATTTGTTATATATATACATTGTAAGTTAAATACAATATTTATTGAGTCATGGATGATGTAAAAACCTTGGGATCTAACTCAAATCCACATATTACTATTTGTTTCACAATAACTAATACTATTTCTTGTCTTGAGAAAAATAATAAAACAATGAAAAAAATATTGAGAAAACCCTTCTCTCCCCCACTATAAAAACTACCCTCACCCCCACTTCTCTTCACATATATAAAGCCTTGTTCCTAGTCCAAATTTTGCTCAATTACATAACTAATCCCATATCACCCATACATAAGCCCTTGTTCTCTTAAAAAGTCCATATCCTTTCCCTTAAAGTGGTTGTTAAGGAAGATATATTCAAGAGGTAAATTCCTCTTTTCATTATTTTATTTCATTTCAAGTTCGAATATTTTCTTTTACCTTACTCGCATCCTTTAATAAAAATGTTGTTATATATAAAATACCTTACATGTACTAAAATTTTGTTATGATAATGGAATTATTTATCATTGTCCCTCCATTCCTCTCTTTTTATTCTAGGAATGAAAATACCATCTGCGATGTGTTAATTTCTCACATTCAAGGATGACATGTTTTCAATTTCTATTACCGTCTTAAATTATTGTCATGAAACCATTTTTATGGTTAAAATATACGTTAATATATATATATATATATATATCCTAATTTATGGTTCTAGAATCTTTTTTACACATAATATTAATTTATAAATAAAAATCTGTTCGATGTGATCAAAAACTACTAATTAACCAAAACAGTTATCATTAATGTTTTATATAATGATACATGTTCACTCCAAATAACCAATATAATTTAATAAACAAGTAATATAATGGATGATTACTAATAAAATATAACTATAATTTGGGATAAATATTATCATCTTACATGTTTATCCTTACATGTATATAAGTAAACCAATCAAGAAAACCAATGAAACAAACAATGAAATTGAACCTATTAACCCATCAAAAAGGCCATGAATAAACATAACAAGGTTATAATAAATCTATTACATAAATAATATGTTATCTAAAAATTAATTAATTAATTTAATTTGGTTATCCAGGACATTAAGATAATGTGAAGGACACCATCAAACTTAAGGTAAGGGATTTTACTCGAACTTCCTTTATTCTTTCGTGTTGATAAATCATTATTATTACCCAAATGAAGTAATATTATCTTATTATTTGAGTCTTATAAATTTTGTTTATATGTACCAAATTAATGTATCAAGACCCATTCATAATTTTATTTATGATATTTAAATGTTTTTAAGTTGTTCCCTCCTCAATACTTCCCAAAAAGAAAACCCATTTTAGGGAACTTCCTAAATTCATAGACAATTTCAAGAGAAATATACCTTCTATTTTAATCCACCATTGTTTTTATAATATAACTATTTTTATTATGAATAACTTATTCATTCCATTGAGGTTTTATATAATATATTATTTCATTTTCCATTTTAAATTCTCATTACTATTTTTAAAACTGCACTGAAATGTTTAAATACAAAAAAAAATTAAATACTATTTTAAATGTTATCAATTATATTTGACATCACATATCATGATATATGCCTATTTTTACTTATGAATTATCATGTATGTTCTAATTCTTTTCATTCATGGATACTTTCATGATACACCCATTTATTATTCTTTATGACATGATTATGATTCACATTTCATTCCATAGGTATCCTTATGTTTATATATGATTGATTATGTATGATTCTATATGTGACCAGAATATTCATGAACATGTTATGATTGGTACGCCCATATATAAATCCAATTGAATGGGTAAATTTGAGTCTCAGGAGACATTATGTGCAACATTATTAGTGGTTATCCTTGACTCATTCTACCATGTGAAACGGTCTTGGTGGTTAACCATGACTTGTGCTCCTTTATGTGAAATGAGACTTGACTAATGCTAAAGTCATGTTTTATGTTTCTTTCATATTACTATGAATTAATTTTAATATTATCCCATGTTTTTATGTTATCATTTCTATGTCCTATTCCCTTTAATATCATAATGTTATGCATCCTAACCCATGTGGAAAAGCATTATTCTTATGTTTATTCCCTTACTGGGAGTTTTAGCTCATTCCTTTGTTCATGTTATACCTAGGTTATCATATGAATATGTATGAGCACAGTGGAAGTTATGATCCCTTTATTAATAATAAATCATTAAACGTTATATTTAGTTCCATTTTTTCTATTTTATGTACTTAGTCTTCCTAGAAATAATAATTTATGTTCATGGTCTTATAATATGATGATTTAATATGCTTAAAATCATGTAAAAATTGTGTAAAAGCTAGGGTTTCAATATTTGGCATCGGAGGATGGTCTAGTTGTTTTTAAATATTAGGAATATATTACATTAGTAAGAACCTTATGGATAAGACTATGTATAAGAAAACATACCTAAATTTTGTTAAGTATAAATTAAGTCGTTTATCAAGAAAATACGTCCCTGTATTGATACAAATAAGTGGATGTGGATCTAGAACAGGTGTATCTAGGGGTAAAACCCAGAAAAACCACTTTGAGATAGACTCAAAAGAGAATTGGTGTATAAAAATGGGTCTTGCTACACTCTTAGTTTGACACTCCCAAGGGATATGATTTGGAAAATTCATAAGACTAGTATAAACCATTAATAAGGGGAAAAAAGATCCCATAAGAATATATGTTATGTAATAGATCAAGGATAACCTACATTGAAACCTAGGGAATGACAAGTTAGGATATACATTTCCTTTAAGATGTTTTCCTTTTATGTTTAATGTTTCTTTTTTATGCTTCATATCTACATCTTCAATCCCTCTAATTGTACATTCTTTTTCATTGTTAATGGTGGTAAATAGAAGAACACATTTAAATAATCAATTTCATAAGGAATGTGAATATTTACCTAATGATATTTCTAAGATAATGGTAATGGGTTCTCAAAACTACATGACAGTACATGGTCAGCTAGCTCAAGATATGAATAATAACTTGAATCATGTGGAACACCCTCCTCCTCCAAGGAAAGATCAAGTTACAATCAAATCCTTCATGTGGAAAAACCCTCCCATGTATTTTGGATCTTCATGTCCCCTCCTTGTAGAAAAGTGGATTAAATCCATTAAAAAGATATTCTATGTCCACTAGTTCTCAAAAGAAGAGAAATTCATGTTGGAAGTCTATCATTTTGATGGGTAATCTGATCAGTGGTGGGCATTGGTCAATAATATGAAGTCCCATGAGGAAATTGATTCTATGGATTGGGATGAATTTATGAAAATGTTTTTCAATAAATATTTTCCCCAAACACTGCATATCAAGATGAAAAGATATTTCCTCAAACTAAAGAAAAATTAAGATGATTCCACCAGGACAAATTCTGAAAACTTCAAAAGGATTGTATTTTACACCTATAGATTTTTCATGAACACTGAAGCAAGGTGGATCGATTCTTTAGCAGACTAATGTCGAGTCTATGAAAAGTGTTGGCAATTATTTACTTTGATAGTTATGAGGACATTTTCAGTTCTGACCTCAATGATGAAATGTATATTGGATACTCTCAATGGTCTTAAGGTCCAGGCCACAAAAAGAATAAAATGGAGTCTAATGTGGGTGGTTCAGAAAATAAATTTTATGATGGAAAGAATATAGAAAATCTCACGTGTCAAAAGTTTGGGAAGAAGAATATTTGGAAATGTCTAAAGGGAACCATGAATTTTTTTCAAATGTAGAAGAATGAGGAATCTTGAAAATAATATCATGATGGATATGAAGAATCCAACTAATGTGGAAGAATAATGTAAGATTCACATCAATGCTCAGCATGTGGTGCAGTGTTAAAACTGCAAGGATCATGGGCATTATACAAACAATTTCCCTAAGCCAAGGGTTTTCGGAGATAATAAAAACCAACCTATAAAGAAAAAAGAAATTTCCTATGCTATAACTACTATTGAGGTGGATTCAAAAATTTATGGGTGATAGGTATGCTAGTTATTCATTCAGGAATAGTGAACAAACTATTTGATTCTGGTTCTACACATTCTTTCATAAATTGAAAGATTAGAAGCACTATTAAAACACCACCTCAAAATTTGGAGGTTGAGTTATCGATGAGAATAGAAAATGGAGAAATTACTACATCCAAAGTATATAACTCCTCCTTAGTCAATGTTTGTGGACTAAACCCCCTATAACATTTCATCATACATACATTAGTGGAGTTTGATGTTATCTTGGTCATGGATTGGTTGTCTTTATACGAAGCCAACATCAACTGTCGGGAAAGGGAGATCACTCTTCACATCCTAAAGCATCCTCCAATTATTTTCAAGTGTAAGTAAGAAGACGAATATCCTTTAGAATAATTTTCTTAATTGTGGATATTAATGCCTTATGAGAAAGCATGCCTAGATAAAATGACAAAGACAAAGGAGATGATACATCTCAAAGATATGACCATCGTGAGAGATTACATTGATGTATTTTCTGAATAATTTCCTTGTCTTCCTCCAGATTGAGTGGTTGAGTTAAAAATTGAACTTAATCTTATATATCTACTTATATCCAATACACATTATACAATAGCCACTATAGAGATTGAAGAGATGAAGAAGAAATTACAGGAGAATAGAGAGAAGGGTTTTCTACGGCCGAGTGCTTCACCAAGGGGGTGTCAATCCTCTTCATCAAGAAGGATGGATAAATGAGCCTCTATATTTATTATCGTAATCTCAATAAAATCATGATGAAGAACAAGTATCCCCTTTCACTGATGGTTGATTTGTTTGATCAACTTTGTGTGGGCAGTTATTTCTCTATGATGAACCTTCAGTCAGGATATCACCAATTAAATGTGATGAAAGAAGATATTCCCAAGACTACCTTTTGAACAGGTTTTGGACACTATGAGTTCATAGTGATGCCATTCAGTCTCAATAATTCTATGGAAAAATTTATGAATTTAATTAATAGAGTCTTTAGAGATCACCTCAAACAATTTGTGGTGGTCTTTATCTATGATATTTTTATATAGTCCAAGAGCAAGGAGAAACATGAGTTGCATTTGAATACTATACAGATTACATTAAGAAGGGAGAAAATATATGAAAATTATAGTAAATTTGAGTTCTGTACAAAGTAAGTATCATTCTTGGGGCATGTTATCACCAGAAAAGGGATATCTATGGACCATCCCAAGACAAAGGCGATTGAAGAGTGTCCGAGTAAAACATTTGTAGAAGAGATCTGTAGATTTCTAGGTCTATCTGGGTATTATCGATGATTTGTGAAGAAATTTTCAGAATATTAAAACCCAATAAAAAACATAACCCGGAAGGACGTGATGTTTTTCTGGACTCAAGAATGCGAGGAAAGATTTAAAGAGCTAAAAAAGGCTTATCACTGAGCTTGTACTCACACTCTTAATAAGTGGATAACTCTTTGTGGTGAACAATGATTATTTAAATACAGGATAAGGGTTTGTGCTAATTTAAAATGATAATGTGATATCCAACACCTCAAGGTAGCTGAAAATCCATGAGAAAATCAATCCCACACACGATCTGGAGTTGGCAGTTGTGATCTTTGCGTTGAAAATCTTGCATCATTGTCTCTATGGGAAGAAGTTTGAGATATATACTGATCAGAAGAGTCTCAAATATATATTCACATAGACATATTTTAATATTCACTGAAAAATATGGTTATATCTCATCAAGGATTATGATGTCTCAATCCACTACCATCTCATTAAAGAAAATAAGGTGGCAGATGTTCTATGTAGAAAGGAACCAAGATCTTTATCAATGATGAGAATTTAAAAGGATCCAATCTTCATAGATTTGTAGAGGATTAACATGGGATTCATTAAGGGAGTAACACCATCAATCCTTTCTCAAATGATTACATAACAATCCCTTGTGGAAAAAATAAAAGAAGCTAAAATAAAATACGTGTAAATTCCATAAAGGGTGGAAGCTATTATAAATGGGAAATCCTATAAGTTTAAGATTTATGAGGAAGGAATTGTAATATTTGGGTCACATTTATGTGTACCGTATGATCCAGAGATAAAGAGGGATCTTTTTAATGATACACATATCTCAACCTTCTCTATTCACTCAGGGAGCACAATGATGTATCATGATCTCTGAGAAAACATTTTGTTGGAAAATTTGAAGAAAGATATTGTAGAATATACATCAATGTTCTTGGTATTTCAACAAGTGAAGGTTGAAAGATATAATTTTAGGGGGATGATTCAACCACTACCCTTACCAACATGGAAGTGGGAGAAGATCACCATAGAGTTTGTCCCTACTCTTTCAAGGACATCCAAAGGCAAAATTTCTATATGGGTGATTCTAGATACTCTTACAAAGACAACTCACTTTATCTCAATTTGATAGGACTTATCATTAGATCAACCTACATGGATATAAATCAAAGAGGTTCTAGGGATGCATGGAGTACCACTATTGATTGTTTCAGGCAAATATCCAAGATTCACCTCAATGTTCTGGAAAAGTCTCTAACATGTACTAAGAACTGAAATACACTTTAGTACATCCTATTATCCTTAAACTGATATCCAATCTGAGCAATCTATTTATACACTAGAAGAAATGTTGAGAGAATGTTCTATGGACTCAAAGGATAGTGGGACTAATATCTTCCATTGGTCAAATTCTCCTAGAACAATATTTTCGCCTCCAATCTCTGGATGGATCTTTAAGAACCCATTTATCGGAAAGGGTGAAGGACACTAGCATGTTGGGATGAAGTTAGTAAGAATAAGTTTCTAGGGATTTAAATGGTCGAATAAATCATGGAGAAGGTGAAAACCATTCAACATAACATCATGGCAGCCCAAATTCAAAAAAAGATCAATGCATATAATCATCGATAGGACCTTGAGTTTAAAGTTGGAGACATGGTATTACTCCACATATCTCCATGAAATAAGGTCATGATGATTGGAAAGAAAGGCAAGCTATGTCCCAGGTACATCGGCCCCTTCAAGACTCTTGATAATGTCAGAGTTCTAGCCTATTAACCAGCACATCCACTGACCATGTCTAAAGTACATGATGTATTCTACATATCACTCTTTAGTAAATACATACCAGATCCTTCACATGTACTATCTTCATAAGTAATAAAGTTGTAGAATAAAATTTCTTACAATTAGAAGCCAGTGAAGATCATGGATCATAGAGATAGAGTTCTACATAATAAGACTACCAACCTTGTCAAAGTGATATAGAGGAACCATATGTAAAAAGAGGCAACATGGGAACTGGAGGAGGAAATGAAGGAAAAGTACCCACACTTTTATATGTCTTAAAAAGTAAAATTAGATTTCGATGGTGAAATTTCATCAGGGGAAGATTGTAATGACCCAAATTTTAATCAATGGGAATTCATTTATTATTATTATTATTTCATATTATATATTCATAAGAAATCACAATACATTGAACTAAAAAGTACTATGTGAACTTTATACATAATATAGTAACTAATGTGATTAGAATTTTGAAAATCTGACATACATGATGGCGATCAGTAAGATGTTTGGTGTCTGATAAGAGAAACATAATTTTTATAGAATAGTAATGGAACCATATGAATTGTAATGTTACCCTTATAAATATTAATACAACCCTTATGAATATGAAATCATCCCTGTGAATAAGTAACATTACAAGTGAAAGTATAAATTAAATTTATCCATTTTGTAAGTGCCAATGTGATATAATTTTATCATAGTGTTGGTATTTTATATACTTAATTACAATTTTATGATTAATTTAGTAATTTAAAATAAAATTTATTTTCATAAAAAGTATTCATAAATTATTATTTTTATGACATGATTATATGATAATTTTAAGAGACCATAATTATTTTTTCAAAGTGTTATAAAAGCATTTTTAATTTTAAAATTTGTATTTTTCATGGAAATTATGATATAAATTAAAATTGAATTTCACATATTTAGAAACATATTTTCATAAAAAGACTTCATTTTTCAATTCTACACATTGAATAAATGGGTGAGGTGAATTTTTTGGATTTTTCTAAAATACATGAATTTTTATGAATAGAAAAATATAATAATTGGATGTATATATACATTATATGTTAAAAAAACTATTTATTGAGTCATGGATTATATAAAAACCTTGGGCTCAAACATAAATGAACATATTAATATTTTCTTAACAATAATCAATACCCTATCTTATCTTGAGTAAAATAATAAAATAATGAAAACAATATCGATAAATCACTCCTCTCCTCCACTATAAAAACCACCATCACCCCCACATATTTTCACTCCTATCAAAACTTGAGACTGGTCTAAATTATTCTCAAATACCTCCTTAATCCCCTCTTCCACATCCTTAATCTTTTGGTCTCTTCAAAAGACCAAATCCTCTCCCATAAAGAGGTTCTCAAGGAAGATATATTCAAGAGGTAAATTCTTCTTTTCATTCTTTAATTTCATTTCATGTTCCATTATTTTCTTTTTCTTTCCTCACCTATATTCATCCAAATTTTATGATAACTATATTAACCTACATTTTCAGTAATCTTTTTATGATAATGTAATAATTCATCATTATCCCTCCTTTCCCCTCATTTTATACTAGAAATGAAAATACTATCTATGATGTGTTAATTTATCACATTTTAGGACAAGGAGTTTTCAATTTCTATTACCATATTAAATTTTCATCATGAAACCATTTTTTATGCATTACTATAATATATATATTATGTATAATTTATGGTTATGGAATAATTTTTACGCATTATAATAATTTATAAAGAAACATGTGTTTGATGTGATAAAAATACGCCTATTAATCAAAACAGTTGTCAATAAAGTTTTATATAATGATTAATCTTCACTCCAAATAAAAAAAATTAATTGGATTACCAATTAATATACTATATTACCACTAATATAACATAACTAAAATTCGGTAAAACCATTCTCATCTTACATTTTTATCTTTACATGTATATAAGTAAACCAATCCTAAAAACCAATGAAATAAACAATGAAATTGAACCTCTTAAGCCATAAAAAAAGTCATGAATGAACTTAACAAAGTTGTAATAAATATACTAAATAAATAATAGGTTCTATAAATATTATTTAATTAATTTAATTTGGTTATCCAGGACATTTAGATTACGTTAATGACTCCATCAGACTTAAGGTAATGGATTCTACCTGAACCTCATTAATTATTTCAGGTTGATCTATCTTTCTTCTTACCCAATTGAAGTTATCTTATATTTTTATGTTAATCTTATAAATTATTTGTATATTTAACAAATTTATGTATCAATAACCTTTCATTATTATCTTTTGAGGATTAACATGTTTTTATATTGTTCCCTTCTCAATACTTTTCGAAAAGGAAACTTGTTTAAGGGAACTTCCTGAATTCTTAACTAATTTCAAGTGCACTCTACCCTATATTTTTAGATTCCATTTTTTTATAAAATTAGAAATTATATTATGAATACCTTATTGGTTTACTTCTTTTATTATATAAAATATTATGCCCTTTTTATTTTAAAATCATGTTAGTATTTTCATTAAAACCGCACTAAAATATTTTAATGCCAAAAATTCATAAATAATATTTTTACATGTTATCACTTATGTTTAACATAAATTTCTATTATATATTCATGTTTCCCCTTATTAATATCCATGTATGTTATAGTTCCTTTATTTCATGGACACTTTTATGCTACGCCCATTTATTATGCTTTTGACATGATTATGATACCCATTTCTTTCCATGGATACCCTTATGTTTATGTATGATTGATTTTGTATTATTACAGATGTGGCAAGAATATTCATAAAAATGTTATTTTGGGTTCACCATGATATTTATCCAATGAATTGTGTTACATTGAGTCTCATGATATGTTATGTGAAATGGTCTTGGTAGTTAGCCTTGAATCATGATACCAAATGCAACGGTCTTGGTAGTTAACATTTACTTGTGTTCCTCTATGAGAAATGATACTTGATTCATGATAAACTCATGTTTTTATGTATATTCCACATTACAAGAAATTAATGTTAATGTGATCACATTTTTATAAGTTATGATTTCATATGTTCCATGCCTTTTTATATCATTATTTTATTCCTTCCAACCAATGTGGTAAATCGTTATTCTTATGTTTATTCCCTTACTAGGATTTTTAGCTCATCCCTTTTTCATGTTATTTTAATTTTATCCTATTAAGATGTATAATCAAAATAGAAATTAGGATCTATTTATGAGTATTAAATAAATAAATATTATATTTAGTTCCATGCTTTATTTTTTATTTACCTAGTCTTCCCAGACACTTGACTTTATGATCCTTGGCTTGTAATGTGATGCTTTACTATTCTTAAAATCATGTAATGAAATGTGTAAAAGTCTAGGGTCACTATAAAATTTATCACCAAATAAGGTATCTTAATACAATATACCTTCCCCCCATAATTAATTTTAACTAGATCATTCAATTTCGCTTCAAGAGAAGGTCAGATAGGGAAAATTAGCTTATAATTCAGATAACAGAATAGGATGATCATGGATTATAAGGGATACAAGGATTAAATGTACAAGGCATACCATAATGAAAATGAATCTTTTGAAAATGGGGATTTAAAACCAATGAAATGCTTCAATTTTTTAAAACACAAGTACCTCAAACCCTTATTTTCTTAAAGTAATAAATCAATATCTTGTTAAATAAAGCATGGTTCAGGTCTCTAAAGAAGGGACGTGAATGCAAATAATATGAAAAAAATGTTCATAAACCTTCCCAAAAGATATTTCAAATATAAAGAGAGTGATATGTGTAATGGGATTCAAAATTAAGATTAATTTTCGTGAAATTCCAAAATATTTGAACTTGAAATAAAGACATTTTCAGCATTTATTTAATATTAGTTTCATAGATTAATTTTTTTCACTCAATGAAATGGGTTTCCAAAATGGAAATGATAATCATTTCATCTCAAAAGCATAAAAACACAAAAAAAGAAATAGAAACACGCAAAAAACATGAAAAACATACACACATTTGTTTTGAAAAATAGGAAAACTATAAATGAAAATCTTAAACATCAAAGGTTCCTTCCACCACACTTAAATGATGTAGTTTCTTTAATGAATTAAAATATATTTAACATATAATAAGTTTTTAATATTAATAATAAAATAAGAATGTATAATGGGGAGGTAGGACTAGGTGACACTTATGGATAGATAGGTTGGAGGAGTGTGTTCTCCTCCATGAGATCTGATGGAATAGTCCCATGGAATTTCATCAGCCCATGTCCATTAATAGTTAATGAATCCTACTCCCCATAATTCACAATATGAACAACACCAAAAGGATATACATGAGTAACTATAAATGGACCCTACCATATGGAATGTAGTTTACATACCATCATCTTGAGTCTTGAGATGAATAACAAGACTTTGTCTCCAGGATAGAAGTATTTCTGTTGGATCATATTTTCATGATCCACTCTTGTTCCCTAATTTTAAATCTTGTAATTTTCAAAATTTTCCTTTCTAATTTCATCTAACTCCAACAAATTCCATCATTTCCCTTTCCTAGTTCTTTCAAGATCCAAATTCAACTTCCTTATAACCCAATATGCCATATGTTCCAATTCCATAGGAATATGAAAACTTTTACCATAAATCAGCCTATATTGACTCATTCCAATTGGGGTTTTGTAGACTGTCTTGTAATCCCATAATGTGTCTTCCAACCTTTGGATACAAACCTTCCTATTTGGTTTAACACACTTCTTCAAAATTCAATTAATTTTGATGTTGGACACTTCTTCTTGACCATTTGTTTGTGCGTGATAATGAGTTCATGTTTTATGATACACCGCATATTTCTTAATAAAATCCTCCATTATACTATTAAAAATATGAGTACCTTGATCATTGATGATGGACCTCGTAACTGCAAACCTATAAAATATATTTTCCCTGAAAAAATCGCAAATAACTTTAGCATCGTTAGTCTTGGTAGTTTTTTCATCCACCCATTTTGAAAGATAATCAACTAAAATAAATATATAGAAATTTACAAATTAAATTGGGAAAGGTCCTATAAAATCCATCCCCATACATCAGAAATATAAAAAAATGGTTTTTTGGGAATTGTATTTATCATTGAAATTTTTCTAGAAAACTAATATTTTTTACACCTTTTTCAAAATTCATGAGCATATTTAAAAAGGGTTAGAAAATAAATTTCAGATTCTAAAACCTTCCATGCCATCTTTGGAGGTCCAAAGTGGCCTCCACAAGCTAAAGTGTGAAAAAAATAAATGACAAAACCAATTTCACTCTTAAAAAAACATCTTCTTATCACTTGGTCATTACAAATCTTCCAAATAAATGGATCTTCCTAAATGTAATATGTAGATTCAACATTTATTTTATAGATTTGGTGAGAATTAAAATGATATGGTACTTGAGATATTACCAAATAATTTACCTTTTCATCATACCAAGGAACTTCTTTTCAACCAAGTACAACTGCTCTCCTGGACGGTGATCATTCAATGGTTCTTTTTCTATAATTTCAGCTTCTGAAGTGGTGGGTAGTCAGCTTAAATGATTATCCACTCTGTTTTGAAATCCATTATTGTCCATGACTTATATTTTGAACATATGTATTAGTTACATTCATATCAATAGCCTTGGTTTGGCATCAACCTTCTTCGTCAACTACCTAAGAGATGGATGATCAGAAAACACATTAGCATTAGTTCCAATCTGATATCATCTAAAGCTTTCTAAAGATAAAATTGTATAATAACTCCTTTTATGTGGTTGTGTAATTGAATTAATCCACATCCAAGGTTATTGAGCAATAGGAAGTGACTTTAGGCCTACCCACAATTCATTGGGAATGTAATGCTCCAACTACTTGGTTGGAAGCATCACAAAGTAACTCAAATGTTTCTTCTTAATTTAGTGGCTACATCATAGGCGGTGTAATAAATATCCTCTTCATCTCATAAAAGTGTGGGATATATTAACCATTGAATGAAAAATTAGCATCTTCCCATAGAAATATAGATAGAGGGGGAGCAGTCTTACTAAAATCATTGATAAACCATATGTATAATCTTGTATGTACTAAAATTGATATAACATATTTCACATAAGTTGGGTAAGGAAATGAATATATCAATTAATGTTTTGGTTTTTCCACTTCAATTACTTTTTTTAAATGACATGACCAAATAAAATTCCTCTCTAAACCATGAAATGAATCTTTTCAAAATTTAAAAATGATTTTTTTTTTCAATATAGGTTTTTATAAATTTTTATAGGTTTTTCAATCAATGGAAAAAAATTTCCAAAAACTATGAAATTGTCTAATAACACCTCCAATAAATCATCAATGTGATCAGAAAAAATAATTACCATGAACCTATGAAATGTATATGGATTATGACATATTCTATATGGAATCCTTTTATATGCCAAATTACTGAAGTGACAAGTTATGGTTGTCTTCTCTAGAACCTCATGAGAAAGGGGTACCTAAAAATAACCAAAAAATGCATCCAAAAAAAGTAATTAGTTCTCCCGAATAATCTATCTAACATTTGGACAATTAAGGGGATGAGGAAGTTATATTTTCAAGTGACCTGATTCAACTTCTTAATGTCGATGCACACTCTCCAGCTATTCTAAATTCTCATGGGGTTTAATTTATTCTTTTCATTTCTCAAAATTTTTAGGCCAATATTATTTCAAACTACATGAATTGGGATAACCCATTGTGAATTTTAGATGGGATAGATGATCCCATCTTCCAAGAGCTTCTCTACCTATTTCTTCACAACCTCCATTAAGGTGGTATTTAACATTTTTGTTTCCTTCTAATAGGTTTGGAATCTACCTCCAGAAAATTTATATGTGACCATATTTTTGGGTTTACTCCTTGGATATCACGTAATATACACCCTATTTATTATACATTCTCTCTAAAAATACCAATAAAATACTTTTCATTGGATTCAGATAGATTGTTATCAATTATCATTGGTAATTTCTCTCCCTACCTAAGGTACACATATTTCATATTAGTGGGGAGTGGTTCAAATTCCAAATCAGTGGGATGCTCAATGGATGAAGCAAAACTAAAATTCCCAAATTATAAGGTTTTTAACTTCTATACACATGAAACTATATCATCTTCGTCATCATTTAACAAATCATCAATGAAATAACATTTTAGACCTTCCTCCCATATGAAATCTGAATCTCCATTATTTTTTGTATCCACATGTTAAATGATATTTTAAATGGAAGAAGTCCCATCTAAGGATAATAATTCATGGTAAATACCATATTCATAAATGGGTTCTGTACCAATATCAAGAGATATTGAAAATAGGGGTTGATCGTCCTATCAATTCCTCAAATATTCTAAAATATTTAAATGGATAGTGTTGTCTCTAAAAAGCCTGGTGAGTGTCCTTTCATGGACATTGATGATGGTTTTAGCCTTCTTCAAGAAAAGTATCCTCCAAATTATGGTTGAGTGAGATGGTATCCAATCTTCTTCTATATTTATCACATATAAGTCAAATGGGAACTAGATATCCATAAAATTAACAAGGAAATCCTCTAGAACTCCTGCTCGGAAGACTGTGGATTCATTTTCAAGATAAACCACCACTCTTGTGGGATTCAAGTCTTTGATATTAAAAAATAAGTGTATATTTATTGAGGTAATACATTAATTTAATCACCTATATCACACAAATAATTATATAAATTTAAATAACCAATGGTGCATGGAATGGAAAATGTCTCAGGATCATGACGTTTAGTTAGAAATTGTGGTGTGATAAGGGATGTGACACTTCTTCCAAAGTTGATCCATTCATTCCCATAAAGTCTCATCTTCTTGGGGAAAATATCCTTCAAAAATTGAGAATAATTTTGAATTTTTTTGAGTGATTCAAAAATGGGGATATTAATTTCCACATTCTATAAGATGTCTAGAATTTCTTTATGAAGTTATTCTTCCTGAAATCTCTTTGATTCGATCATCCTTGATGAAAAAGGTGGGGGTAAGTTTTTCTTATTCCTTTGTTTCATTTTCAATGGTGTTTATTTACTCTTTATTCTACTATTATCCTTCTCCTCCTCTTTCTTCTCTTTTTCATGGTACATTTTTTATAGAATTTTCATAATTTACAACTTTATTCTCCCTCAACCCATGTGGTCCTATTTCAAGCTCAATGGTGGTTGGTGGTGAGATTTATTTTCTAATTCTTGTTATTATCATGCTGAAATTATCTTTTGGGTTTGGTATAATTTTTTAAGGATGTTTTCTAGGATTTTTTAGTAATTCAATTATACATTCAAACTTATTGGACTAATCTTTTATGGTTTATTTTATCCCCTCAATCATAGATATCTTCTATTGGTTCTGAATCAGTGGTTGTGCACTAGTGGATGGATTCTCCTATGGTCTTTGGAAAGTGGGTGGTTGGTGGAAAGAAGGATGGATATAGGATTTACTTTGTTGAAATGGTAGTGGGTTTTGGAATTAGTTTTGGAATGGGGGTCTAGCTCAATTCTACTGATTTATAAAACCATATTGAACATGGTTAGGATCTCTCCATCATTGATTTTGTTGGAACGATATTGAATGAAGGGATACTGTACAAGCTTCTATTCCATATATTTCAACACATTGTTTAGTGAAATTATCTAGTGATAACCATAAACTATATACCTTATCTGGTGTTTATTAATCAATCACTTAGTTCAAGGCCATCTATCTCACCATACGAATTAGCTCATCAATCTTAGTTTCCCATAATGGTGATGGATAAGAAATTAGTACATCATAAATACCTCTTATTGTAGAACCTCTTGTACAAAACTTTTTTGAGTTCAAGGTAATATTCTCAATCAGGACCTTAGCTTGTTCTTATGACTTGTCAATAAATTTTCTTCCAGATAATGCATAAAGAAGGTTTTTTTCATTTTCTTGTATGCCTTGATAGAAAAAACAAGAAACTGATGTGCTTAAATGGATTTATGTGGGCATTAGGAACATATATTTTTAAATCATTCCCAATACTCATAAATGGTAGCTCCATATGATTTTCTGATGGAATAGATATCCTTTCTAATGGTTGGGCTTCTAGAGAATGGGAATAATCGTTGTATGAATCATCCTAGAAATTAATTCCAATAATTAAAATCTCCAAGTCTTATACCATACAACCATTCATTGAATGATCCTTCTAATGAATATGTGATCTCCTTACACTACACTTGTGCCTCATCTACTCCACGGGGTCTGAAAGTTGAGTACACTTGTGTGAAATCTTTAATATGTTTTTTTGGATCTTCACCTGCCAATCCATGAATCTTTTTGAAGAAATTGAATAATGTTAGGTTCCATATAAAAATAATTTTAAACACTATCATAGTAAGTTGATTGTTTTTATTAAGGAATTGAGGTTCACAAAGGTGTCTAAGGGTTAGGTTTCGATTCACTGCCATGATGATAGGCTTAGAGTGAACACTTAATGTTTCACTCGACTGTATTGGATAATTTTCCACAAATTCAGATAGTAAATTAAGGTTTTTGATTCTATTTAATATGTTTCATAAAGTTTCTAGATATAGGGGAAAGGGTCAGTGTTTGAGATTCTAGTCATGGAATTTTGAAGAGAATAGAAAAAGGTAGAGAAAAAATATTGGCACTACCTACCAAGTAACGACGCAATGTTTTGACACATACCTATCATTGGGTGTAACAAAAACAAATATTTACTAAGTAAAAAATTATATATAGTGGTTATTATAGGTTGTCTTTAGATATGAGTTCTCAATAATCATACTTGTAACTTAAATTTGAGAAAGAAGATGATGTTGTTTTTGAAATTTTTTTGAGTCTATAAATAAAGAAAGAAATTAAGAATAAAGGTTGATCACTAATGGATGAAAAGAGTGATGGGGTCATTATAGGTTAACCTTTTGAAATTTAATCATGGTCATGTAAATCATTCCCCCTGTATTCCTATTTAATGGTAAATGAACAATCCTCAATAAAGTTTTCAATGACCCTTAGTTAAAGGAAGCACTGAAAACCACTCCTATGTGCATAAAAATTAATGTACCATTAACAAAAAACTATTTCAATTCCTAACCAAGAATTTTTTATCCTTATAAATCAAAAAATGATTCACTAGTTCCATACATGTGCCAATTATCACTAGACACTCACCACCTAACATAATCTACTCCATCGAGACAAATTGCACTTGGCGGAGGGATTTTAAAGTTATTTAACAAAATATATTAACAATGAATACACCGAAACCCTAAAAAATAATAAAATTTTTAAAATAGGGATCCACTGAAAATAGACACCATTCAATATAAAAAATAGTTTTTCATTTAATTACAACTCTAACATTACAAAAGTGAAACTCCCCCTTCCCCGATCACTCAAAGGTTTTACCCCTCCATTGAAGGGTAATAGAGTTGAGGTGGGGATAAGAGAGTGTAATGAAACTATGAAAAAAAAGAAACACAGAAATTTAAGTCTACAATCCTCCATAACATCCCTCTTTTGTCTTTTTAATCAACCCTTCACTGGAATTAGACACACATATTTATAGGCTTGAGGGTGGAAAATATTCCCTCCAGATTCAATCCTCATAATGTTTTAGTTCAATTCGAATATTAAATAGCCAAATATCTCGAAGTTGTCTTCATAAATTTTATTCCCCTATCTCTTTATAATTCACCCACAAAATCTTATTGAATTTGAACAGCCGTACAAAATTTTATTCTCGAATTAATAATGAATTATTATTCTACCCTAGGAGACTACTCAACTACACCCAATTTGGAACATGCAATGGATGACTTAATGAAAGAATTTCTCCATGAAAATATATATAATAATTATTCATTGAGTCATATTTCTCCTCAAACTAGAATCACTTCATTTGGACATATCTAGGACAATATATTCCATCATAACTGGTGTGGGGTCCATTCATTCGGATAGAAATCTTTTTCCCTTGATTTATTTTTATGGACCATGGTGTGCCGAATTAGATATAAGTCTAGAAAAAAAAAACTTGAATCCCATGAAAAAATTAATCCGAAAAAATAATCACTCAATATGGATCAATATTGTACAATATATACCTAAAATAATGAAGATCCATATTACTATTAATTTTCCAAAAATTAAATTTTTTTCACAATCAAGACCAAAATTCACCAAAAATAATTGATTAATTTGAAGAGATTAATTAATTTAAAAACATATAAAATAATAAAAATATTTTCTCTATCAGTACTTGGGAGAGTTCACGATAAAGTGGTATCAAAGTTCCAGGTTGTGCTTTTTTTTCTTGATGTTAGTATACAATGTGAAATCTTATTAGGACTTAGGTCGTAGTTGTGATTGAGTTCCTAGCCAGCACTCACCACAATAAACCTTAAGTCACCAAGTGTGGTTAGGGAAATATAACTTATAAATTAGTTATAGTCTTTTCCTTTTTTCGGTTTGGATAGATTTAAATCCAAATCTACTTTGTTCTATCTATTGGGATAAATTTTCTTTATCGCTCTGTTTGAGTGTAAATATGGTATCTTATTTATTGTCTATTGATGTTGCGTAGCATCATGAATCTAATAATAAGTGTCAATCCGATCCAATTAGAATATATGGATGAACCTTAGTGATCAAATTCTCTTTGTGGACCAGAGTTTCATAGAGGTGATTGTGTGTGCTATTCAATCATTGAAACAGGCAACACCACCGGTTCTCGTTTTGGCTCCAACTATAGAACAACAGAGAGAAATTTTCAAGATAAGTTCTAAATATTTTCATTACTAGAATGAAAATCCATTAAAAGGATCAAACAAAAATAAATAGGCTGGGGAATGTTTGAGAAGGATGGAACATTAGTTTGGATTTTTGGACACACCCAACGAAATAAAAGTGAAGTGGTCCACCTTCATGATAGAATTATCGAGCATGATATTGTGGGACAAAATGTTGATGGAGAAGAATAATGAGGGATTATAGTGGAAAGAAATCAATGTTGTTTTCATAGACCAATTATATCCAGAGTCGATGTTATTGTCCAAGGCCACTTATTTTCTCAAACTTGAGCAGGCTAACTAGACCATGAAAGAGTATGCAAACCCTTTTGCAGAGATTGCGTAGTTTTAACATGATATATTCTAAAATGAGAAGATAAAGGCTCTATGTTTAGAGTTGTTACTTTGAACAGATATTCATTATTAGGTTTTATTGCATAACTACCTTCTAATGTTGTTGTGTTGGATACCACACTAATGGTCAATAAGATCCTAGATGGAAAGTCAGGGTTATCAAGTGTTTCTTTCACTCCCAATGGAAGTGTGAATTCCTTTAAGGTAAATAGAAAATTTGATGATACTCATGGTTTTTCTCAATAGTAGGGTCATTCTAGAACTCCTTTAGTGCCAGAAAAAGACCCTTTTATTTGCTACTAGTTTTTAAATCTAGGGCATTCAAAGAGGGTATGCACTGAGGCACCAAAGGTATGTGGTTCCTTCGAATTCTCAGATCACTTGATGAAGTTATACCATGTTTATTCCACTCCTCATTGTTTCTCGCGGTCATTAGCACCACCTATAACTATAGCATAATCAGATGATGCACATGAAAAATGGTTCCCGCCAAAGGCATCCATAATGAAGCTTCTTCATGCAGTGGGAGAATCTCTAGAGGAAGGGTATATAGGTTTGGTGACCATGAGAGGTACCATGGATATTGAATTTTCATTAGTGATGGATGTATTTGATACCCATTCATATCATTTATTTATTTGAACATGTATTTTTAATCTACTAAATCTTCCTATGGAGATTTAATCTTGAACAATAGATATTACTACACTCCTTAATATGAAGAGGGAGAAGTGTCTCTTTAGTATTTCTTGTGTTTTTTATCTATCATTTGTTTAGATTTCATTGAGTTTTTTGGTTCTCAACATAACACCTCTTGAAAACATTTTAGGCAATGATTGGCTCATTTCTAGTAAATCCTAGATTAATTGCTATCATCGAAGGGTATCCTTAGCAGAAACTCATGGGGTTTTCAAAATCATTCAAGTAGATTGGTACCCAATGTCTATTAGAGTCGGACATTCTGATCAAGATTTTGGGAAATTGGTATCATTGTTTTTTTATCTAGAGGTGAAATCTTTGAGTTGTGATCTCCCTCCAATATTTTTTGAGTTTACCAATGTGTTTTCTTTAAACTTATCTTGTTTTCTACTAGTAAGGGAGGTAGATTTTCCTATCGACTTATTTCCTGGTACTCAACTAGTGTATATTCTTTCTTACATTTTAGAACTAGATTAAATGAAAGAGATGAAGTCCCAGTTGGACGATCTTGTTGACAAAAGGATTTATAGCCTGAGTGTGTCACCTTGGGAGGTATTGGATCTCTTTGCAAAGAATGTTTCTGGTTCACTCCACCTTTGCATTGATTACAGAAAGATCAACTGATTGACGGTAAAGAATGAATATTTGTTCCAACAGATTGAGGATCTATTTGATTATTTGAAAGGGATGAAATGGTTTTAAAGATTTATCTTTGATCTAGTTACCATTATGTAAAGATAAAAGAATATGGAAAATAGAAAACTAGATTTTGGAGTAGGTATGGCCAATATGAGTACATTTTCATTCTTTTTGGTCTAACCAATCCTCCTACTGTTTTAATGAACTTAATGAGAAGGATTTTTAATGACTATCTTGATGAATCTGAGGTATCCTTTGTGGGTTAAATATGTGTTTACTTTAATTCTATTTTGGATGATGTGCATCATCTGAGAATAGTTATAATTTTGTTTAGAAACTACAGACTTTATTCCAAGATTTAAAAATGTGATTTCTGGATCTAGGAAGTGAAATTATTGGGTCAGATGGTGCTAGAAAAAATAATATTGGTTGATCTTGAAACGTTAAAGGCTATTATGACATGGGAACAACCACATAATGTTTTCAAGATTAAAATTTTCTTATTCTTAGCTTGGAACTATAGTCAGTTCTTTAAAGACTTCTCAAAGTTGGATTCTCTGATGACTGTTCTAACTTATAAAAGTGTAAATTTTTCTTGGAATGAAAAATTTTAGAGTTATTTTATTGGGGTGAAATGTATTTTGACTACTACATTACTGTTGAATCTTCGAGAGGTTTGGCAAGGAAATGTGGTCTTTTGTGATGAATCATGTTTAGTCATGGGTTGTGTTCTTATGCTAGGTGATCATGTTGTTGCCTATGTATCTATTCATATTAGGCCACAAGGAAATAATTATCTAACACATGACCCTGAACTTGTATTTGTGATACACATGATTAAGAGTTGGTGATATTACCTTTATGGAGAGAGGTATATTGTGTTTTTTTACCACAAGATCTTGAGTTATATATTCTCGCAAAATGATTTGAATATCCACCAGAGGTGTTTTGGGGAATACTAGCAGTCATTAAATTTTGACATCACCTATACCCTGGGAAAATAGAATGCATTATAGATTCTTGGAGAAGGAAACATATGACCTAGGGAGTGAAAGAATCATTAGAAGAGTGGAACTTGATGGTTATTATTGAACATTTTCATATTAGAGTTTAGAAATTTGGGAATGAGGTTTCCTTGTCCAGTGTTCAGTTGACATATGCTCTCCTTGAACTAATTCTGCAGGAACAACAACTTGATAATTAGTTCTGTAGCATTAGAGACTCTCTTCATGGTGGGGAGACCATCCCTAATTTGTTATTCTATACTGAGGGTATTCTTTGCTATCAGAAGTGCTTTATTTTTCCATTAGTGTTAAGGAAATATGTTATTGGATATTTTCATAGTTCCCGGTGGGTTTTTTACCCAAGAACCATGAATTTGTTCTATGACATAAGGAATAGGTTCTAGTGGCTTTGTATATATCGGAATTGTTGAGTTCATATTTTTTGTAATACATTCCAACAAGTTACGTCAGAGAACTAGAAACCTTTAGGTTTTCTTTTTCCACTTCAAGTTCTAACATAGAAGTGAGATGAGATCTCAATGGACTTTGTGGATGGGTTTTTGCATACCCAGAGAAAGAATAATGTGATCTTGGTTGTAATTAATCATCTGACTAAACCAACACACTTTGTTCCCATTTTTGATAAAACAAAAGTTGAGGAGTTTGGAAATATCTATATTAAAGAGATTGTTCATTTTTTTGGATTTTCATCAATTACAGTTTCTAATAGAGATCCTTGGATCACTTCTCATTTTTGGAAATTTCTTTAGGAATCACTAATATCATGGTTCCATTTGAGCACGACATACCATTTGTAGTCGGATGGACAAATAAAAAGAGCTATATAGATTATTAAGGATTTGCTTCATGTTTGTGTTCTTGACTTGGGTGGACCTTTGGATGATCACATGGGACTGGTTGAGTTTTCCTATAACAAAATTTACTAGCCCACGATAAGAATAGATCCTTTTGAGGCCTTTTATAGTTAGAATTGTAAATCTACATTATGTTGGTCTGATATTGGTGAAAGTTACTTGGTTGAAATGAGCCTAGTTCAGGGGATGACAGAAATATTTATTTGATTTTTCTTAGAATTATAATGTCACAAATCATGTAAATGTCTTATGTTGATCATCATCACAAACCTTTATAATTTTTAGTTGGTGACCAGGTGTTCTGGAATGTTTCACCTCAATTTGGAAATAAACGTCTTAGGAGGAAAGGTAATCTTGATCCTTGTTTTGTTTTACCTTTTGAGGCTACATAGTAGGTGGGGAATGTTTTTTTATTATTTATCACTTCCACCACAACTGACATCAATACAAAGGGTGTTCCATGTATCCAAAATGATAAATTATCTATATGACCGATCTCATGTTCTGAGATGGAGTGATCTTGAAGTTGAACATGATTTATACATGGATGAATGAATATTCAAGACAGTTGATTCTAAAACCAAGTTACTTCATGGAAGGATGATACCTTTGGTTCAAGAGCTATGGAATGAAAGTTCTAATAATCATGATACATGGGAGAAGAAGGAACTAATGAGAGAGTAGTGGACTCAACTTTTTCGCATAGAAGCTTCTATGTAGGCTTTATGGGGATTGAAAGTTTTTATGGTGGGAATGATGTAACATACTAATAATATTTTCATGTATTCATAAATCATTATTTTTAAGAAATCTTTAGTTGAGTTTTTATTGGGGTTATTTCAGGAGAAAGATTTAAAAAAATTGAAAATTCTAGGCTAGTACTCGGCCGGTGTACGATTTTCCAAAATCATACACCATCTCAGAAAGTACCATGAAAACCCATATATTTGAGTTTTTTAGGGATTTCACATTGTCTGAAAAAATCTGTTCCCTATTAATAGAAACCATGAAACCCATTTAAAATAGGCTCATGTCCATAGGGCATTGTTTTTTATAACAGTGCAGCCCTGCCTATCTAACCGAGCGTACATGATTTTTTAATCCAAAAATGAAATTTTAAAACACCTTAAACAACTATTTTAAGTACCCAATGGATAAAAATTAACCCCTAATGTTTTCTTCTTCCATAAGGGATTCCAATATTATTTCTTTTTCCCATAATACCCCCCATAATTATATTGAATCTTGAGGGATATTTTTTGATATTCTCCTGGTTAGCATCCTTTTCTCGTTCTCTATCTCCCACCCTCTATCCTTTCCTCCCTAAGGTTTGGTGTATCTCCATGTTGGATGGATAATATAACCCACCTCTATTTTGGATCTTAACCTTAGGTTTGATTTCCAAAATCTATTATCATGTTTCATCGTTGGAAAATCTCGATTAGGGTTTGGAGTTTTGATATCTAGTGATTCTGGTAGGTGGTTCTGTTTCGATGCCCAATTTTAATTAACCATAAATTGATTTATTTAAATTAAATTGTTCATTTACATTTAATTTATAGTATAATTAAAACTACTTTGATATTTTTTATTAAAAACTCAATTCCATTAAATTGGGGGTTTTTGGAAATTTGTGTTAGAATGAAATTAGGAAAACCACCAATTCCATTGAATTGGGGTGTATTTATGGAAATTGGTGAAATTTAAATTATTTAATTTAAATTGATGAAATTTTATTATGAAAACCCAAAATTCTATTGAATTGGTGTTTATTATGAAATTGATGTAAAATTTTTAAAAACCACATTTCTATTGAATTGTGGGTTTATTGTGAAATTGATATAATTTTGTGAAAATTGAAATTATTTAATTTAAATTTTAAAATTGAATGGTGAATTGATTTTAAATTCATATATTGTGAAAATTTATTAAATTGATTTAGATATAAACCTTTGGGTCTTATCATATAAAAATGCATGTTTTGTTATTAAAAAATGTCTTGGTTTTTAAATGGAAAATTGGGACACTTGAAATAAGGAAATTGAATGAATTGTATTTTAAACTATTTATAAAATAAATTCTACACATTTTTTATTTAATAGATTACATGAAATCCTACATAGTTAGTGAATTATTAGGGAAAAGTACATTTGGATGAGAATTACTTAACACTGTTGTGACGTTTTACAACTCTAACATGAACATAATTTAGCACATCGAATTTTCAAATGGGATGATAATGAGTCCATTATTGATAGTGTCGAGGGATGTGTGTACACATTTTGGTTATTATCACTTTATTGTGTGAGAATCCCATAATCTATAACTATCATATTTTTGGAATATGAAATTTTTTCTCTCTTGTTTATATTTGAGAGATAAATATGTACAAGTGCTTATAAACTATTTTTCATGCCTTGTGAATTTATATAAACTATATTATATAAAAGGTTTGTTTAACCCATTGTTTTAGAAATATTCCATCAATTTAAATTTAAATATATCTTTTTAAAAGTATTTCTATCATTTGAAATGTAAAGAATTAATTTTTTAATTATTCTATTGAAATGAAAAACCTGATTACTTAAAATTGATAACTCACATCGGTTAATTAAATATTAGCATCTGTTTATGGAATCCTTGGTGAGAAGCTACTAGGATTTTAGCTCACACCATTCCTCTAGCTTCAGGTGTTTGTAGATTATATCCTTACATGTTAGAGCAAGGAAAAAACACCATTTAGAGGTGGATCTAGCTACTGATCCGTGGACATGGTTAGTTTCATACATTGAGACATGGGTAGTTTTTCTAGTTTTTAGTGTTTTTTTGTAGTAATGTGGCTCATTTATAACTGTTTGACATCTGGTAATGTTCTCCCAGTGGAGTTTATTTTTTTATGCATACTGATATGTTATCTCATTTCTATAATGTTTGTGCAAAATTGTTCCCAATTTTTTTTTATATGATTCCAGTTGATAGTCATAAACTCATGGGGATTGGGAATGTGCTTCGATCTATGGGAGTGTTGGCTTAATTATTAGTTTACCAGGGTGATTGATATGGTTCATGACATTATCAGTGGGTGACTTTAACTGAGAAGAATTTTTATAATATAATTTTTCATTCAAATTTAGTTGATCGATTCTTCTCAATGTGTCTAGATGAGAAGGGAAACCCAAAAAGCTTGTTGTTCTCACTCATAATATTATATAATTTATCAATATAAAAATAAATGGTTATCATCCATGTTTCATTTTAGGATTAATTATTGGATTGGATTTGGCAACATAGTTAGGGTCTAGCTGGGTATAGAGGTCGATGGGGAAATAGGATATATAATGTGAGTTGGGTTGAGGACTATGGTATATTTTAGATTCATTTCTTTGAATTTTTTTTTATCAGTTAGTGTGGATATTTTTTTAAATTATATTTTACCTAACATCAGTACTTTTTATGCCTACACCTATTATATTTTTTTATTGTGAATCATTTTTTAGAATTTTCATACTTTCTATTTTAGAATATAGGGTCTCCATTGGCTCTCTCCTTTATGTCTAAAGGTTTTGTGTATCTATTATAGATGTATTCGTTTTTATGGATCTCCATGGTTTTAAGAATTGTCATAATGATTCAATTAAAATTAATAATCACTCAAATACAATTTTAGAACCCCACCACTAGACATAAACCATTGAAATATTTGTACATGCATCTAAGGTCTCATAATATCACCTAATCAGTCACTATTCATCTATGTTGGCTTGGGAAATTCTAAATTCATATAAAAATATTTGTCAAGTTAGGGAGTTACCTTTTATAGGTTGATAAAAGACGTCTAATAACTGAAAAATAACATTTTTATATATAAAAATACTTTTGATGAAAAAGTGAAAAACTGAAAGACCAAAACGTTAAAATAAAAAAAACCATGAAAAAGGATAACCCATATGAAGACTATAAGATCATCCCCTCCCCAAAGGCTGCATCATGATAAGAAGCCTTCAACATTTCATGACTGCTTGGTAGGATTTCCCTTTAATGGTTACGTGGGCCTGGTTCTGATGGGAGAGCCATACCCTCCGAAACATACAAATTCAAATGGAATTCTCATGAGAAAGCCTACTTCTCTAAGCATCTGGTTTTCTAGGATCATATATGTCTAAAATGGATTTATTTGATACCCATAACACCAATGGATATTTTTGTTTGGTATTAGTCACTCCATGTTGAATGTGGTGTTATACTAAGAATCCCAATGTATGATGGATAAGACTTTGGATAATTAATATTCTATAAATATGATCTAATGTTATTTTTTATACATAATGGTAGTGAAATTATAAGGGAATGATTCACATTACAATGGGTGGTGATGTCTGACATATATCCTCATCAAAATCTAATATTAATTAATGTAACTGATAGTAGAGTAATTGATTTCATGATCATATTATAATTGGTGAATAGAATAATATAAGTTGATTTTTTTTATTAATTTGTTCTTGTGTATTTAAAATGTCATTGTAAAAATATTTATGGGATGTGAAGAGTTTTGGAAAAATCTCATTTTGAAAGAAAACCATTGTAGCATCATGAGGTGTTAGTAAAATTGTATTCAAATTTTCAGGAATAAGAAAACTAAGGAAAATATTTTTATTATGTATTTTAATATGGTTTTCCAAAATAACAATGAGAATGAGGAAAATAACGAGTTAGTTGAGAGCTTTTTGGATTTTGGTTCTAGTGAAAACCCATTTGATGGAAAAGAATTCTTTCCAAATCATATGTGGGTTTTTGAGTGTGTACAATTATTTAAGATGGTTTTCAAAATAAAAAATCATTAATAATGTAAATTGGGTTTTTTACCTCCCTCTAGTAGAATTAGAGTCACGTGGATGTTCTAGATTATGTGTTTTTTATTATACACAGAGTCCATATATTAGATTCCATGTGGTTTAGGCTTGATGGATTGGTGTTCAATGTGAGTTATGAATACTCAAATGTAAGATGGATTGTTTTTTATATTTCACTTGTTGGATTAGTTTTTTACAAATAATTTCTCTAATATGGACCCCAATAGATAGAATTGGATAATAAAACTATGAATTTATGGAGGGGGATTCCATAATTATTGATATGGGTTGATCATAGTTGTTTTTTATTCAACTTTAACACACATTAATTCATTGAGTTTTTATGTATTTGTATTAATTAACATCCTCCTATGAGTGTAATTGTATTTTGTTAGAATCGGTGGACTGCTTTGTGTTAAATGGAACTATTGAAGTTATGTATTTTTTTAAATTTAACTTGTAGTGTCAGTAATTGGGGAATAAGGAATTCATTAAATAGTATTTAAGCATTGAAACCACACATTGTGTGTGAGATTAGAATTTAGAGGTAGAATATGACGTGTTTCATATTTATGGACAACTGTTTTAGGTAACGATTTATAGTTTAAGGGATCTAATAGTTTATCAAGGAAGTGAAACATTATGGAGGGAAGTTTATAACAACCCATATATTTTATTATTGGAGAAACTAGTGGTAGGTCATATTTCTATAATTTTGGTATATGTTTCAATTCAATAATTTTGAATTCGAATGCATGAAAGGGGGATTTAATAATGTTTATAATTATTAATAGAATGTTTTGAAGTATGAATCTAAATAGATGAATACCTGAAGATAGATATCATGTGTTTGGTGATTGAAAAATTATAGTTGGTGGTAGCTACTAGTAATTGGAAACCCATTTATATATTACGAGGTACTGGTCGAGTTCTAGTAGTTGGGGATTCCATTTATGGTCCACATGGTGGTTGGTACCCTTCAATGGGTACCTGATGCAGCTATGAGGTACCTAGTGGTGTATGATTGTGTACTTTGTGGGGGATTAAATCATTTTATATAATTTTATTGAACCTTTATTTAGATGTTATGCACCTTCCCACTTGTATACAGATGGGGCTCAGGGTGACCATTTTTTCCTTCCTCTTCTAATATTTTATCTATATTTTTTCTTTTTAGTATCCCTTTGATGACATATTTATTCTCATGTATTTAATTTTGAAAATTTTGTTATTATGATCCACTCATATCTTCTACATTTTATTCTAGGTTATTTTATTATTTTATGGTGGTCTCATTTGGTTTAGCCACATTATTCCACCAGAGCATAGTATATTCACCTTATATTCTTGAGGACTTTATATTTAGTTTATATAGGAGGATCATGAGGTTTTATTTGTAGTCATTGAATTTTGTTTATCTTCGGTTATGTTTCCATGTTATTTTAATTAGGGCTTGTGAAGAAATCAGTTGAAATTATCCATAAATTGATGTGGGATAACTGGGTCTTTAGTGTGGCTTAGTAGTGGGTTTATTTAAGGAATAAGGAACCTTCTTTAAAATATTAAAAAATCGTTATTTTTTTGTCAATAAATCACTTTATTAAATTTCATGGATATATATGATTTAGATGTTAATAGAATATGGTTATAACTCTTATATAACAAACACATATATTAAGAAATGAACTTTTCTAATATGTATCCATTTTCCTCCAATATAAAATTTTCAAAATGAAACATGATTAATTTTTAAAAAAACATTTTTAATTTCAATTTGACTTGTTATTTGTTATTAATCAACCTTATACCCTAATAAAAACATTTAAACACATTTAATGAACACAATGATATTAATAAGGGGCATAAAAGTAAGAAATATGTTAGTCTAGAGAAAAACATTAACTCCAATAAAATGTTTAACATTATGAAAATATTATTTGAGTGTATGAAATAAATAATATAAACATGAAAATATAATTTTAACTTAATAAAACCTTTAAAACTCATATCAAGAAAATAGAAAGACTTATAGGAAACATTGATCATTTTATTAGTAACCTATGTCATAAAAAACTGCAGCACGGTTGAAGCCATAAGAGAAACCTCCCCAATTAAATGCCTCCTTCTTACCTTTAAATAAAGGTTACATTACCAAATTAATTTTAGATATATATCAGGATACCCCATCGTATAACCTGTATTAGGATCAGTTGTCTTATAATCTATATTGGGGTCACCCATTGAATAAAAAGTATCAGGTTGACCTATCACCATCTATAATTATCAAGTACCATAACAAAAATAAAATATTTTAATCTTTTACACTTCCATCTTAAAACCCTAAAATACTCTTTGAATACAGATTAAAAACAATTTTAGATATCAAAATACCCTTTCTTTTTATAAAATAATTTTCAAAACTAAAATACCATGAAATATGGAAGTATGGTTTTTCATTTACAAAATATTGGATGCTTGTAATGAAATAAAATCATAAAAATTGGTTTTGTTGGATGTGATATCTATTAAAATTTGATATGTTAAAATAGGACATTCATTATTTACTCTTTTAAAGAAAGTAAAAACCTTTCGCATAAAATATGTAAATAGACTGTTTTTAAATAAATTGTAGAAAATTAAAAAGAGACAAAAAGTGTACATTATATTACAATTATGTCCATATAATTACATCCCTGTAATAATTTTAATAAAATGTACATGGATTAAAAACAATTATAAAATAAATATTTAAATTATTTAATATGAGGTTTTAAATTAAGGTATCCCTAACCTTGAGTTCAAATCATCACATATGATTGTTATTTTCCGGAATAATATAAATATGTTAATTATTTAAATTCATAAAAATCATTTTCATGTTATATAAATTATTATTATCCCTTTTATTTCATTCATGAACATGTTTTATTTATTTTCTTCATCAATAATATTTTGAGGACGTCCGGTTCAAAAACCCAAAATTGATTTAGTGGGATAAAAATAGTCATGAATTTTATTATTCCATCATCTAATGAATAATAATAAATAAATAATAAAAATAATTTTTATTAATTAAAAATAATTTTATAACTATCCATGAATGAAATATAGGATAAATTAATTACATCACATCGTAGTGGTGGTAATCCACACGCACACACGAAGGATGTTATCACATTCCTATGAATATAATGGTAAGAAATTAGATGGTATCTAATATTTCAAGAATTATAATAATTTAATTAATATTATATATATAAATTTAATCAATCACTATAAAAAATGAGTGACAATGATAGAAAATGAAACACGCCTCTTTGTGGAGTTGGAAATCCATAGATACACACAAGTAATGTTTTCATTTACCATATAATATAAAATGTGTTAAAAAGGGTTGTACCATTACTATAATAACATTTAATTATATTTACTATACTATTGTTATTATTAAGATTTTACTAATGAATATTTTAAGGAGGTGGAAGAATAAATAAACATAAAATAGTTCGGTTATTAATTATAACTTATCTTTGTATAACCTCATTGGCTTACACCTTATCCCTTCTCGGATTTGTATTTTAGAGAGACCGGGACATATAGAACGTGGGGAGTGATGTAGGGAAAATAATTAAACATGGATTGGCCAAAATAGAGTACTAAAAACATGTGAGGTATATAGAATATGGGGTGACCTTTTATAATTGAGGGGCGATGCACTCTTGTAAATACATAAATTATTAAATTTATATCAATTAATTTTCATTAAAAAATGGAACCAAATAAATATATTTTTATGATCTGATTACTATAAGTTAAAATAATCACATACATAAAAATTTGGAAAAGTTTGGATGATGTTTTCACTATTATCTATTTGTTTTATTACACCCCCCATTAACACTTCTGAATATTATTGTGGTATCAATGTTTTTTGCACTATAAGAGACAAGAAAGTTACTATAAAAATAAAGGTGACCCATAGATGGACCATGGTTGATCTAATCAACCATTTCTAATTTAGCTTTATCAATTAAATATTTTTTTAATTTTAAACCATTTAATAATATATTGTTTAATATAAAATAATAATAATGTCATTTTTTAATTATTCGTTTAATTAGGAATTAACGCCATTGAGATAACAAATTAATTGGATTATAAACTTTTAACACATATCTAATATGTTTTATTTTTTTATGAAATTCATGTTACAATATTAATCCCCCATACTAAATTACTTTTAGAGTTTAAAAAATCATTTACTTTATTTTTCTACTGCTTTCACAACTATTATGGAGACATTACGTATGTTTTTATGGAAAATAATACATCACTAAAAATAAAAATAAAAATTAATAAATAATTTATATGTCATATGTCTATTTTTAACAGAATATAATCTATTTTTATCTTGGTGAAAAAAATATAGATATTAAAATAAACATAGTGGAAGTTTTTCATTCTTTATTTATAATTATATTAATGGAAATCCAAAAGGAAATTTGAATGAAATTTACAATTTTTTTAAACTTTTATGGTCATTCATGAAAAATAAATATTCAATAAAATAAATAATAGTTTTATGGATTTTTTAGGAATTATCAAATTACATTTAATTTTAATTACCCAATTAATCCTTAACGAGGTTACAAATATTTACTATTGTTACTATTCATAATAAACAAAAAATAAAAGGTTTATATTTTCCAAATTAAGACCTATTAAATAAAAATATGAAATCTATTTTTAATTAATAACCATATATAGGTTTCATAAATTAATTTCATATCAAAATAAAAAATAAAATGAAAAATAGTATTTTGAAAAAATGTGTTTTCAAACCCAAAAATGAACTTATAGCAAAGTCACTTATAATGATGATTCTGATTTAATTAATTAAAATACGTATAATTAAATTATATTTGTGTTTCATTATGGTAAAATTGGTATTTTAAATTAATTTATAAATTTAAAAGAAAAAATTGTTTATTAAAATCCATGTTTGTCATTATTCCCAAAAAAATCAATCCTGAAAAAAATACCAAAATTTCACCCAAAAAAATAAGTATATATAAATTTCCGATTATAAGTTAGTTTTTTCAAATTCAATTTTTAAGATATATAAATTAACCTTCTAAATAAATCCTTATAAAAGTTAAATACAAATTTAATAAGAATTAAACTATTTCCTTTCTAATAGAAAATTAATTAATATATATATATATATATATAATGAGGAATTAAATTGAATTTAAATTAAGTTTACAAGGGTTGTTATATCATTATCCACATATATAAATTTTTACACCATGATTTTATTCATTATTTAAATAAGGTGTGGTATTTTTTCACAATATCATTTTCTGATTCCAATGTCATTTTTTCACCCATATGGGTTTCAACACAAACCTAACATAATGAATTAAATTATTCCAAAACAATTATTCTATATGATCAAGAATATGAAATTTTTTTCTTCATAATAAGCATCCTTTCTATACTTAAATTCATGTGGTCTCAAAACATGAGATTCATTTGGCACTATTCTATATATAAAAAAACATAAAATGCATGATGTTCATGAAATAAAATAAAAGGAAAGATAATTCACTAAGGAACTCATTCATAATTATTTGGGACTTCATATGGTCTAATGAAACTTTTAATCAACAACCCTTTTTTTAAAAATCATAATACATTTTCATAGAAATACTATAAGAAAAACATGATCAATATCCTCAAAAGAATGACATTCCCTCTATTTATCTATATAAATTTTCTATCTATTTTGAGTTTTCCTCGTATATTTCTGAAAAATATTCACCATCTCACCCATTTCATAGACTGGTGTAATTAAACAAAACTTTATTTCTCATATTTAATTCCCACATGTTAGAGTATAATCCATGTTTTCATACAACGACTCAAAAGTTTCCATCTATATACTAGAATGTAAAATGTTATAACAATAAAATTAAAATAATGAAATATATTGATACCAAATTCCTTGGTAATTAATTTAATAATAAAAATCATGTCTTCCATATTCTCAATCCTTCACTTGTAATGTTATTTACATTGAGGATAAAACATTGTACTAAATTTTAATTTAGTACGCAACATCTCTAGATAGAATTTGAAAAAACTAGAAGTAAACCAGGGATCACAGTCAGATATTGTTAGGTCCTATAGGTCAGATACCTTTATTTGGGGATGAATAAGGTTATAAAAGATTAAAACAAATTCCTCTTTTGATCTTGATTCATTGTTAAACAAAACTCAATTCTCTCTATTTTTAGTAGCATGGTATTAACAAAAATTAAAGAATGTATATGACACGACAATTTTACATTGTTCACCTTCCTTGGGATACATCTAAGGAGCATACAATGTTGATGTTTCAATATACCAAAACCTCTAAAAGCTCACTTTTTTTAAAATGTTCAATGTGAACTCACAGTCCCTCCTGGTTTACAACCAATCCCAATTTGAAAGCTCACTGCTCTCTCAAATGAAGTGTGCTCACTACTTCTTCAGAATATCCACTAATAGTTCATAATATTTTATGTACTTTCATTATCTCTAATGAATGAATCCTCTACCATATTTAGAATCCCTATTAATAACCCACTTTCATTCACTGATGAACATCACTTAACCACAGATGTATTGGGAAATATCAAATCTTTCACATAACCATTATTGCAGCTTCCACGCAAGTTTTATCCTTCACACACAAAACATCCTCTTACACTTAACTTCAATCTTACGCACAACTCCAATATTACACGCAACTATCTTAGATTTCATACAAACAAAATATTATACACAACTTTCCTAGCATTCACACAATTCCCCATATTTCGTGGAAATCCATTTACTTAAAATATTAAACGATCTGGAGCTCGAATTATCACTAAGTGTTGAGATTATTCAAAAGGGGGTCACCTTTTATTTATAGGCTTCTCCAAACACTATGTTGAAGATTAAACGCATTTCACAATATCGTCTCCGAGATTGAAAACCCAGTTTGACATCATATTTGGTGTGTAATATTCTTTTGTGCAACCTCATCTTTCACAGAAATTACCAAATATTTTTCACACATCATGCCTTTTCCATATTTTTACATTCTGATCCTGAAATATTCCTTGCACTCAATTTCCTTCATCAACTTCAATATTTAACACAACTTCCTTTTCCAAAAAAATTTATCTCCATATTCCAATTTTGAGGCAAAAAAATTTAGAAAACACTGGAAAACGGCACCACCTAGTATCTGTTATTTGTACCACCTCTAAAGTGTCGATTACTATTTCTTGGATCTTTTTCAATATAGATAGTCAAAAATATACTTTGAACTCCACAACTTAATAAGGGACCCATATTTTTCAACAAAAACAAACAACCCAAAAACTATTCCATGTTACCTTGAGGAATGTTTTCCAAACAGTTATAATAAAGAGAGAAACATCATATAACCAGATTATCACCTTGAGATACAATCAATAAATATAATCTAAATAAATAAGGTCTTTAATGAGAATTAAATGTATAGATTTAGTTATTTGATCTAAAATTAACCAAAATAAATTATTACTTTGAGATGTATTGGGTTATCGCACCATCCAATATAAGGATATATTTTCTCATTTATACTCCAATACTAGGACATTATAAAACATCCATTTTATTATTTTTCCTTCGAATTTAACCAATTTTATAGTCTAAAATATCATAGTAAACTCGGAAATATCATCCTTTATTCCATTCCACTATAAATACTCCTCAAGGTATCTATGAATTTTTGTTTTTCCAAGATAAAAATAAATTTGATATCTCTAAGGTTCGATCAGTAATTACATTTTTAACAGGTAGATACCTAGAACACACAACCATTTTCTAAATGAAAAAAAATCTTTTTAATGGTAAATTTAGGTTACATTCCTTTCTTTATTAGTTCTAAATTTATTTAAAAATCATTGAGTTCCATATAATATTGAATAATTATATTTAATAATACTCGTGGAACTGAAACCTAAAAAATAATAGATGGGGTTATTTTAGGTAAAATTAATATTCCAACATTCATTAAAAACTTTCAAAAGGATCATGTTTCAAATGTGAAATATTTAATGATACATTCTATTTTTGACCCCTACCATCAGATATTTTTTTCTTTTCCTAAATGGTAATGAATCATGCACTCATAATAATTTTTCAATTCTATCCATCTTATCTATCTAATGTTCAAATCATTCAGAGTTATAATATACTTCCTTTTTTATTATCAGTATATATTTCATATTTTAATCCATATAAATTATTTCTCTCTATTTTGAACGAAAAAACTAGGGTAGATAGTTCTAGATCATGTGTAAGATATTTTATCTATTGTGGGTTTAGTTGACATGTAACATAAGTAATTTCCTAATCATACTGCATCAAAACACATACATGTCGCCCCAAATAAGCATCACTAAAGATGAAAAAAATCACTGTTTATTAATCATAGGTCGAAAATGGAAGCATACAAAAATCATCATTTAAATCTCTTGAAACAAATTCACACTCATTTTTCTAGATAGATTTAACTCCTTTTTAAGTTAACTTAATCAATGGGCTAGATAACAAAGAAACATACTCACCATGAAACGTACTCATTAAACCACCAATAGTAAATTTTTAATCCAATAAAAATATGAATCACTATGACATTTTTTTTATCTTCTGTATTTTTCAATAACTCTATTTTTATAATGATTAATAGTTATACAATCATTATAAACAATATTACCAAGGTAAGAAATTGGCTACTTCAAAAATTCCCATTTAATAAATTTTCAATATATTTTTTTTTCTTTTATTATTTTCAAAATATTCTCTAGTTTTTTTCATGATCCTAATGTATTTTATAATATACAAATATTTCATTAATAAACAAAACCATACATATGTCAAAATAGTTAGTAAAAACTATATTTATAATATTTATAACTACAGCTAGTGCATTTGAAAACCCCTATGGAAAAAATAAAAAAATCATAATCATTGTATATAGTCCGAAATGTTGTCTCAGGAATAGATACCCATTCACCTTCAACCGTTAGTACCCTGACCTATGATCAATCGTTAAAAAACTACTCTACATAGATTTGATCAAACAAATCATTGATATGGGGAAAATATTACTTATTCTTAGTTGTGATTTTATTTAATAATCTATAATAAATGAAAATCCATATTGAACTGTCTTATTTTAAAAAATAAAATACGGTCACCTAAGGTTGCAGTCTTCATATGAATGAAACCTTTATCTTGAAAATCATCCAAATTTTTTTTAATTCTAATGGTTCTATTGAGAAATTTGTTAATGGGGTCTGTAAATTGGATTAGAATCAAGTAATAATTCAATAGTAAGCACAATATCTTGATTATGAATAACACTAGGAAAATAATCACAAAATAAATCCATATATTCATTCACTATGGTCTAACCATTAATCTAAATTTTTTAATTCTTTTCAATAACATGTTATTAGTAACATTCAATACTATCTATTATTAATTTCTCAGCTTCTCCATATGTTTTCAAAGGTATAAAATCCTAAAATGTAACTTTATTTTATTTTAAATCTATCATATCATGATAAAATGAATGTCAATCCATACGCAAGATAAAACCATAATATACTATGGGAGTTTCAACATGATATATTGAAAAAACCATCCAAATGATAACAATATGATGATTTCTATAAATCATGGTTGTTTTAATACATACAACCAGAGTTTTTAACAAAAAATATATATTCTTTTCATGATTTTATATTCCCCTTATGCATTGAAATTTATCATAAATGAAATAATGTAAATATCCAGAGATAAATAGGGCATCAATATAATTCAAATAAACAAGTAATGTACATGTCACCACATCATTAGATGGCCCAATATTAACCATAGAATTAGAAAAATATTTTACCAAATTTTTTCTTTAAATCATGATGATTTCCACCCTGATTAATTAACTTTAGAAACACATTATCATAATTCTTTAATGCATTGAAATTAAAACATATGACTACTTATTGAAAATCTATTACCCAATTATTATATTATTCATGACTCTTTTCTTTGTAATCATGAACCCTATGACAAAACATAACATATCAGTAACACATTCTATATATCGTTTAAAATATTCCTTGAAATGAATTTTACCACAAATGGAATATGTAACACCCCATGTTTTTATGGTATTTCACTATTATATTGAGCATCTTTAATAGCTTATGTTACAAGAAACACCCAATTTAAATCCATGATATACTATTAAATATTAGCATGTTAATTATAATAGTAATGTGAAAATTTAGAATAATGATCTAGCCATTAGAATAATAACCTCACCTATGAATGTATAAAAAATTTTAGGTATCTCATAAATTAAAATATTATATATTTATATCATGGAATAAGTAAATAAATATTTTAAAAATGATAAATTAACCAATGGTAGTTGTGTGAAACATAAATGATTATCTAAAATTTTATAATAAATATAATTACTGAAAAGAAAATTTAATTTAATTAGATAGAATCATAAATTAATATTTTGTTTCATTATAATTATATGATAATTTTAAGATACCATGAATAATTTTTCAATGTGCGTAAAATCAGTTATAATATTAAAAGCATTATTTTTTGAATAAATGATGATTTTATTTAAAAAATAAATCTATCATTCTTATAAAATTATTTCTATAAAATAGAGTTCATTTTTTAAAATCTACATATCAAAAAATGATTAGGGGGAAAATTTAGGATTTTACTAAAATTTTTTAATATTTGTGAATAGTGAAATATGGTAATTTACGGTATTTAACATTATAATTATATAAATGAATTTTTGAGTCATGGTTGATGTAGGTATGAGGTAAGAACCTATTATTTATAAATCACATATGATATTTACAGTACATAGTAACATGAAACAACATTTGTGATAGTCTTGATCTAAAATAATAAATAAATGAATAAATTAACAAAAAAAACATCCCTCTCCAACCCTATAAATACCACCCCTCACCATCCTTTATCCCTACACCTTATAAGTGTTTAATATTGTATAATTTATTTCAAATTCCATTCCCAAGACTCTTCCCCTCATCCAAGATCTTATGGGCCTACAAAAAGACCAAATCCAAGTGTCTTAAGGAGGTTCCCAAGGAGAAAATATTCAAGAGATAAAACCCTCTTTTCTATATTAATTTATTTTCTTTTATTATCCTCTCCAGATATCCCCTATCCAAATTGGAATGGTATCTCCATTATCATATATATACTTATTTTTTTTTTCTAATGGAATACCCATCATCAAATCCCTTCTCTTCTCATTTTGTTTTAAAAATGAAAATATCATATGTGATGTGTCAATTCACCGACTTTATGGACGATGAGTTTTCGTATTACATTACCACCATAAAGGATTGAAAAAAAACAATTATTATTGGTAAATCATATTTTTATATACATATTATAATTTAATCATATTTTGGAACAAATATATAAACATAATATTAAATTGAATGACACAAGTTCGTGATGGTCGTAAAAACTGCCAAAATTAATTAAGACATTTTAATCAACATTTTATATAATAAATCATACTCATACAACATAAAAAATTATGTATGAGACCATTGAAACATTATTATGTTCATTAATACTAAACAATTTCACTTTTGGATATGTTTTTCTCATTTGACAAAAACTCCCATGTTTATACTCATGGGAACCAACCGTAAAACCATGAAATGAATTCTCTTAGAAAATAAAAATTAAACATTATAACTCATCAAAATATACATAAATGAACATAATAAAATTATAATAAATAAAATATCTGTTTAATAGGTTTTTAATTAATTAATTAATTAAACTAATATATTATCCAGAACATTATCTACAAGTACAGAACGATTTTTAAATAATGTAAGGGTTTCTTATCTCACTTTTACTTATGTAAGATATATTATTTATTATAACCTTATTTCTTGTGTGTGGTGTATATACTAACCTTTAACATATCATATCATTAATATATTTATCTCCATGGCATTCAATGTTTCATTTTATGATCATTAATTTCATGTGGCATGCATTTTGACTAATTACAAAGTGGTAAGGGAATTCTTAACCCAATTCCCATTCCTTAGGTTTAAATTATACTCCATCTATTATTTCATCCTATGATTATGTATGGAATTACTTTTGATTATATTATGTTGAATTTCCATTTTATTTATTTTTATTTATAAATGATATAAATAATTGATTCATTTGGTTAACGCTCATACTTTCTATTAAAATACTCTTTTTAATGTTTATTTTTCAAAATTTAAAAGTGTTTTTCAAACTGATATGACATGAGTGTATTTTCCCATTTTCATGATTCCTTAATGTCTTGAGGAATCCTATATAATTTTACAAGGTTATTTTCAAAAAAAATATTCCTTTTATAATTGAATAGATTTTAAAAAAATGATTTCAAACTAAAGAGGTATTTCTCTCAAGAGTTTCTCAATGTTTTTATTAGATTATTTTCAACTCTGTCAACATCCTTTGTTGGATCATATTCTCAATTGAGATTTATCTCTTATGATACTATCTACAATATTTTATTTTATTTTCTATGATCATTATATCATTAGATAATCTATTTTGAAACCATTCATCATATTACACTAGATAGTTTATGATTATGTTTATTGTTTGGGGAAAGTTATTAAAATTTCATATGTTATTTTTAATGTGAATGTATATGTTCATTATGTTTCACCCCTTTTATATGAGTAATGCTTTGGGATTATTAAGAGAAATGAGGGGCCTATTATTTCCCCTCGATTCATCGATAGGTCACATGATACAAACTATTTTTGGTATTGGATAATGTCTTACCCGATTATGTAAGGTGTCTTAGATGAATCTTTAACAGTGTGTTTATGATGTCCCGTACTATGAATTACATCATTATGAGATTATTTATTGATAATCCTTGTGATTATTCATCTAGTATAATATCCCTGGTTATGTTTCATTCTCATGTGATTATTTATATATAATTATTTTATCATCTTTTATTCCTATAATATTATGCTTAAGATTGTGTTTTAATAGAATTCAACTTTCTTCATTGTTTAGGATTATTTATATTTGCTTCCGCTGTTTGATCACCCATATTGATCATCTAATCCCATCCCTTTCGTATGTTTTATTTTTTCCTGGGATTCCAAGATGTATATTATGTTTGATATGCATGGAAAATATTGGTAAATAGGGGTGATTCCAATGGAGATAATATGTTATATTTCATTTCATGTTGTATTCAAATACTTATGTTTCTATCAATTTTTTCAAATTTACTAAACTACTCAGTCCATTGGGGTGATATATCTTGAACTTAGTCCCAATGTAATATAGTAAGACACCGAATCTGGGCTTCTGGGGTTGGGATCTTTACAGTTGGTATAAGAGGAAGTTTAGAATAAACATTAAAAACTATATTTAGGAAAACATAGATTAGTCAAATATAACCATATAACTGACATTGATAATATTCACAAGGATACCAATATTAGGACTTTGAGATTAGTAATAAATATATTTATTCAAAGTTTCACTATTTTTATAATTTCATAATCTAATCTAGTGTATTGAATTAGTTATAAATTACACCTTATAGAAGGAATGTAAATAGTATCAATGCATGTATTCCATGTAGGTATTTCCCTCATAAACAAGACAATGATGTTGAAATGGAAGAAACAACTAGAGATGGATAACTTATAACCATACAGAGCTAACTGACTTAGGTTATTATAATTAACCATACTAACAAGGAGAATCCTAATCCACAATGTGGTATAAAAATGTTATACTTCTTTATGCGACAATAACTTCTATCATTAAATTGGACTACAAACCCATTTATAGATGATCAATGGATATGTTCCTTAGAGAATATATTTCTATATTTTAGAAGTAATGAAAGGTATAATGTTATCATGGTTGATTTTCATATCTCAAGAGATGTGGATCAATAGTGTCACTAACTCAAAACACAATGGAGGAAGAATAAATTGAAAATATTGAATTGATGAATTTAAAGAAAAATATTCTTGGAAAAATATTTCCATCATGAACAGTGAGTGTATATGGAGATAAAATTTTGGATTCTAATATATAATGTTGATAAAAACATTGCTAAGTATAAAGAAACTATTATAAGGTTACAAAGGAATGTCGTGGACTACTTATTTAGTCCAACGAGACAGATTGGATATTTATTTTATTTTCTTAAAAAATTTATATGATGGAAAATAGTCTCCCAAATATTATAACTATGTGAGGATATAGTATCATGTGCCATCCAGATATGGAACTAATTTTACAAGACATATGGATTCCAAGGGATTTAATATAAGAAGAGGGTTGTTGAGTACTTTGGAAAAGAAAATATGGAAAAAGAGAATAAAGGAATAATAGCATTTCCAAAATGTAATAAATGTGGAAATAAACATCATTAAACATGCCTATTGGGAATGTGAGTTTGTTACATGTGTGTAGAAAATTGTAACAATGTCCATGATTTCAATGGAAAAAAAGAAGTCGGTAAAGTAAAATGCTTTAGTTATCAGAATATAGGACACTATGCAAATGATTGTCCAATATGTCAAAGAAAATTTCCCCAAAAAATGATAAGGGAACAAGGCCATGCTTATGTTGACACAACAGCTGTGGTTGAAGTTCCTAATGATTTTGTTGTAGGTACTTTAATTATCTCCTAAAATTTAGCTGAATATTTAATTGATTTTATATTATCTCATTTTTTTATATCATCAATGTTTTCAATAAAAATTCTATATTTCCAATTCACCTGAACAAGGGATAATTCAGTAAAAAACACTTAGTGGAAACCTTATTACAACAATAATTTTTTTATCAATTTCTTTTATGAATATTAAATGTTCTCTAATTTGTTATTTTATTATAACACATATGGTTGATTTTGATATAAATCATGGTATGGAATGCATTTAAAAACATAATGAAAAAAATTATTGAAATGAGATGGAAATTATTATTCATGATGTATATATAGAACTTCACATAAGGGATAACTCATCATCAGATTCATATCTAGATCCACCTCCAATATCTCTTCTAAATGAGTTTCTTAGAGATGAAGATCAAATAAAACCTACTGATGAAAAAGGTGATCTTCAAATTGAAGATTTTCCTATTTTAAAGGAATACATTTATGTATTTCCGAATTAATTACTTAGACATCCTCTAGAGTAAGAAGTTCTATTTTCAATTGATTTAATCCCTGACACAAAACCTATATCAAAGACTCCCTATAGAATGATCATGGTGGAGTTAATAGATTTATAGAAACAACTAGAGGAATTTAGAGTTATGGGGTTTATACTCCCTACTGTTTCACCTTGGGGAGCTCATGTTTGTTTTGTTATGAATAAAATATAGATCAATGAGGATATGCATTGACTATAGGGAGATCAATTATATTACGATAAATAAAAAGTAACCTACACCTCACATTGATTACTTATTTGACCAACTTCATGGATCTCAATATTTTCCAATGATTTATCTTTATTTTTGGTATCATCAATTTATGTGAAATGAATAGAAATATTCTAAAGACAATTCTTTGGACAAGGTATGGAAATTATTATTTTTATGTAATTCTATATGCACTGACTAATGCACACTCTATATTTATGGATCTAAAGAAAAGAGTATTCAATGAATATCTGGATAATTTAATTTTGGTATTTATTGTTGAAATGACTGTGTATTACAAAATCTATTAAGACCATGAGAACAACTAGTGGATTGTTATTGAGACTCTTAAAGGAAAAGATTTATATGGGATGTTTAGAAATTGTAAATTCTAGCATGAAATAGTTAATTTTATTGGTCATATTGTCTCCAATGAAGGAATATTAGTTGACCCTTTGAAGAAAAAGGTAGTCCCGGATTGGAATACAATAACAAACATAACTGAGCTATGTAGTTTCATTGGTTTAGAAAGTTTATATTGGTTTTTCATTAATAATTTTACCTAATTATCTAATCTGTTAACCAATATTACTTGTAAATGGGTTATGTTTATTTGGACATAGGAATATGAAGAATTATTTGAATAATTGAAGATTAGATTAGTGAATGATCTAATCTTGATTATATTATCAGGAAATGGTAGATTTGTGATTTATAGTGATGCATCAAAAAAAGGTCTTGGTGTTCTACTTATGAAAAATTATAGAGTTATTTCCTATGCATCAAGGTGGTTAAAAAATCATTAACAAAACCATATAACTCTTGATCTTGAGATAGTATATTTAGTATTTTCTTTAAATATTTTGAGAAACTATCTCTATGATGAAAGATGTGAGATATATAAATATCACAAGAGTTTGAAATATATATTATCACAAAAATAAATCAACACGAGGAAAGTTCGATGGCTTGAGGTACTCAAGAATTATATTTTTTAAATAAACAACCACCTTGGGAAAGAAAAATAAGGTAGCATATACATTGAACAGTAGGGATCATGGCATTCTGATCAAAATTAGGATTGACAAGGATCCTTTTTATTATGATCTAGTAAATATGTATATTGGGATTATCAAGGAATTTGAAGAATTTCAACTTTTTAAAATGGTTTTTAGTCTATATTTATTGGAAAATACAAAAAATATCTCAATTTTAAGAAGATAAATTTCAAAAGAAAATTAAGGTTGTGAATGATGGGAAATTGGTAGACTTTGTATATGAAGATGAAATTTTATAATTTGGGAAGAGGATTTGTGGTCCCTCTACACCAGAGCTAAAAATTGGAATTATTGGATAATTCCCATAGCTCAAATTTCTCTATAAACCATAGTATAACTAATATGTATATATATTTGAAATAGAAAATTTTATGGGACAATATAATGTGGAAAATTGCTGATTATGTATCAATATGTTTAGTTTTCCAATAGGTGAAGGTTGAAATAAAACATCCTAAAGGATTCATGCAACCTGTACCTATTCTTATATGGAAATGGGTTGAATTTACTATTGATTTTATCACTAGATTACTGAAGACTTCATGAAAGGATGATGTAATATGTGTAATTATTGATCAACTTACCAAATATACACATTTCCTTTCTATAAGGGCTGATTTTCCATTATAGCACCTTACATGATTCTATATTAATGAATTTGTAATACTTCAGGGTGAACCTATATCAATTGTTTTTTATATATATCATCATTTTGAATCAAAATTCTAGAATATTATTTTGAAGGATTTGGATATTGATCTTCATTTGATTACTTCATATCAGACTGAAACCGATAAACCATGTGAAAGGACTATTCTAACATTATAAGTTATGTTTAGATCATGCTCACTTGACTTCCAAGGTATATGGGATCATTATTTACTTTTGGTATAATTTTACTATAACAATAGATTCCATTCTAGGTTACAAATGGAACCGTATGAGGAATTATATGATAAGAGATGTCATAACCCAACTTGTTGGGATGAATTTGGTGAAAAGAAGATTGTAGGCCCAAAAAGTTTAGAGTAAAAAACATAGAAGGTAAATATTATTCAGGCTCATATTAAGTTATCTCAACGTATGATAAAGATTTATATTGACAATCAAAGAAAGGATTTGGAGTTTCTAGTGGGAGATCATATCTTCCTAAAATAATCTATGTGGAATGGTGTCCTATGTTTTTGTAAGAAATTGAAAATCATCCCTAGGTATATCGAACAATCATAAAATATGGAAATAATTGGTGTTTTGGATATCATTTGTAAATTCAACTTGGCCTTTCTATATCACACAATGTGGTTTACATCTCTTTATTAATGAAGTACATGATAGAGCCAACACATGTTATCACTTCTAAAGAAATATAACTAGAACCTAATTTATCTTATTTTGAATATCCTATATATATTTTGGTCACTGGATAATTGGTGTTAAGTAATCAAATGACTTAGTCAGTAAAGTTACTTTGGAAAGGTCATAAAATTGAAGAGTTGATGTGGGAACTAGAGAAAATTACGATGAAAAACTACCCAAATATTTTTATGAGGAGACATTATGGAAGTTTTGGGGATCAAATTTTTTATGGAGTGGATAATGTAACACCACAATATTTTATGTTATGTTTCTTTTTAATTTAACATCTTCTATAGCTTATGTTGCAGGCAAAACCTAATTTAAAATCACGATACACTATAAAATATTAACATGATTGTTTGAATAGTAATCTTACCATTAGGAATAGTAATCTAGCTATTTAAATAAAAACCTCACCTATTAAACTATAAATAAAATTTAGTTATCTCATAAATATAAATACTATATATTTATATAATGGAATAATTAAATAAATATTGTAAAAATGATAAATTAAGTGTTGATATTTTTGTAAAATTTAAATGTTTATTTATAATTTTATAATTATTATAATGATTTAGAATAAAATATATCTTAATAAAATAGATTAATAAATTAATATTTTGGTTAATTATAATTATAATATAATTTTATGTGACAATAATTAATTTCTCAAAGTGTCATAAAATCAGTTACAATATTAAAATTGGTATTTCTTGAATAAATGATGATTTTATTTGAAAATTAAATTTCTCATATTTAGAAAATTAATTTGACAAAATGGAGTCCATTTTTTAAATATACATTTCAAAAAATTGTTAGAGTTTATTTTTTGGATTTTTTTTAATAGTTGAATTTTTAGTAAATAGCGAAATACAATAATTTATGGTATTTAACATTATAAGTAAATAAATGAATTTTTTAGTCATTTCTATTATACATATGAGTTAATAACCCATAATTAAAAACACACATTCTCTATTAACTTTAATTGGACTTAACAATAAAAAACATTGATATTCATCAGCCAAAATAATAAATTAATTAATTAAATAGTCAAATAACATCCCTCACCTACCCTATAAATACCACACCTCACCACCCCTTCTCCTCACACCTTTTAAGAAAATAATATTGGATAATTTATTCCCAATTACCTTACCAAGATTCTTTCAAATCTTCAAGAACAAATGGTCTTACCAGAAGACCAGATCTATGTTTTTTAAGGAGGTTTATAAGGAGGCAATATTCAAGAGGTAAAATCCTCATTCTTTCTCTTTTAATTTATTTTCTTTTCCCAAAATCTAGTCACCTCACCTATCCAAATTTTAATGTTAACTATACGGTAATATATATATATATATTGAATTTTTTTTATGGATTATATATAATCAAATCTCTTCCCCTCTGCTTTTATTTAAAAAATGAAAACATCATCCGTGATGCGTCGATTCACCATCTTCATGAACGATGAGTTTTCATTTTCAATGACCGCCTTCAATACTGGTCATAAAACAATTATTATGGTTAAATTATATTTTAATATAAAAATTATATGTTATATAATGTTCTTAAACCAATATATAAAGATAATATTAAATTAAACTACATAATTTAATGATGGTCTTAAAAACTACCAAAACAAATTAAGACATTTTCATCAAACTTTTATATAATTAATCATCCTCATAACACTTGAAAAATTATATATATAAGATCCTTTAATCTTATATAATTTCATTAATACTAATTAATTTCACTTATTTAGAATTTATTTTCATTTTAAAATAAATCCCGTATTTATACGTAAAAGAACTGAACATAAAACCATGAAACAAACTCTCCTAGAACAATGAAATTAAACATTATAACTCATCTAAATGGCTATAAATGAACTTAATAAAATTATAATAAATAAAATATATGTTGAATATGTTATGAATTATGTAATTAATGAATCTAGTTTTATTATCCATCACATTAAGTACAAGTGAAAAACGCTTTCTGACATAATGTAGGGGTTTCTCATCTCACTTTTACTTATGTGGGATATATTCCATATTCAGTCCTTATTAATTGTGTGCGGTGTAAATAGTTTTTTTAATATAACATATCATGAATACATTTATCTTCTTGTAATTAAATGTTTTATTTTATGATCATTAATTTTAGGGGAAATATAGTTAGACTGATTATAAAGTTGTTAGGGAATTCATAACCCAATTTCTATTATTTGGGTTAAACTTATCCTCAATTTAATATGTCATGTTATTATTATCTGTGAAACTACTTTTGATTATATTTTATATTATTTACACTTATTTTAGGTGGATTTACAACTTATACACATAATTTATTTATTTATTTAACGCTCACAATTTATTTTGAAAGTACTATTTTAAATGTTTCTTTTTCAAAATTTAAAAGAATTTTTTAAAAAACATATACGACATGAGTGTCTTTTCCCACTTTCATTATTAATTAATGTATTTGGGAAAAATTTATATGTTAAAAAATTTATTTTTAGTGAAAATGTTTTCTTTTATAATTACACAACTTTTAAAATAAATGATTTCAAAGTAAAGTGTTATTTCTCTCAAGAATTTCTCAATGGTTTATTAGATTATTTTCATCTAAGTAAACACCCTTTATTGGATATTATTATTAAGTTTGGTTTAGCTCTTTTGATAAATTATACCATATTTTATTTAATTTTTTATGATTAGTTTGACAGTGAATGTTCTATTTTGATACCATTCATCGTATTACACTAGATGGTTTATTATTATGTTTATTAATTTGGGAAAATTATTAACATTTAATTTGTGAGTTTCAATATGAATGTATATGTTTATTACGTTTAATCCCTTTAATGTGATAAATGAATTTTACTTAGTAAGTGATATTCGGGGTCCTCTATAGCCCACCTATACCTCGGTATGTCTCATAACACAAACTAGTTTGGGAATTGGATGATGTTTTACCCGATTATGCATGGTTTCATTTCTCAAGCCCAGATGGTATGTTTATGATGTCCTAAATTATGCATTCCCTCTTAATGAGATTATTTATTGATAATACATGTGATTATTAAACTTGTAGAGTATTCATGATTAAGTTTCATTCTAAAGTGATTATTTATATGTAATTATTTGATCATCTTTTATTCCTTCCATATTCGGCTCAAGATTATGTTTCAATGGAATTCAAATTGATTTATTGTTTATGTTTATTTACGATATCTTCCAATATTTTCTTACCATTATTGAGAATCTAAGATCACCACTTTAATATGATTCATTATTCCCTAGAATGCCAAGATGTATATTATGTTTTGACATATAGGGATAATCAAGAAGAACATGGGTGATTCTAGTGGAGTTTCTATGTTGTATTTCATTTCATGTTTTAATGTAATACCTATGTTTGTATCTAGTTTTCTAGAGCTACTAAACTATTCAGTCCTTTGGGATGAAATCTCTTATACTTAGTAAGAATGTAATAAAGTAAGGCACCAGATCTAGGCTACTGGGGTTAGGGTCTATACCAAATATTTTGGGGGCTTACCTCCAGATTTATTAGTTTGATGATTCTCTATTCCTTTCCACCTTGAGTGCTTATTACTCTTTTCATATCATGTAACATAAATTTTAGTATCTTTATTCCAACTTTATCATCATAATGAATTAATTTCTCATAACTTTTAAATTATTTTGAGGCCAATTCTCTTCATAAACTTATTTTTAATCTAGAGTAAAATTTATTAATTGTATTATTAAGGTCCCAAATAAATTTTTAAGTGTACCTGTACAATATTATAAAATTTTATTCATAAATGTAAACTATATAATTATCATTCCTTTATTCAAATAATTATTTCCCCATACAATGTAGAATAAACTTATGGAAAAATTTCTCTAGGAAAGGATTCTTAAATGTATCTCATTCTATGGAATCAATTTCATCTCTCTCGAGTGTTCTTAAAAAATTACCATCATAAATCATCTTTCCCTTTTAAATGATAAATGTAAAGAGTTTAATTTTTAAATTATAAATATACCATTACTACAAATATATTTTCCAAATAATTGATCAATACATGGGTTAACAATGTATTTGATGTATCATTGAAAGTTGGAGGGTGTTGCTTCATGAAATTCTTAACTATCAAAATGTTCTAATATAGTCAATCTAGTTTCTCTATATTATTGACGCTAATACCATTTATAGACTATGTTAACTAATCCATCACTATAAAAAATGACCAGTTCCAATTCCAACCATTACATTCTACTAATTTGGATTGATATGTTCTTCTATATACCTTCCTACTTCTGTGTTCATGCTTCCAATACAAAAAAACTTTCTAAACAATCATTAAGTAGAAAAACTAACATATTAACCCTAAAATTATATATTATTTGAAATTATCCATATTTTATAATCATTTAAGGGAATTATATTAAAAAAAATCATAACCTCTAAAGTTATCTAAATATGTCCTATGATACCGAATTTAATTAAACATCCTTAAAAAATTATAAAATCTTGAGTTTTTAATCATGATTTCACTTTATTACATTTAAATGATCTTTATGGTTTAGATTTTTATAAAATTATGTCATAATACATACATAAAAAACTCTTATATTATAATGTAGAAACTTATACACAATATCCATTTTCCCAAAATATATATATTTTTTAAAATGAACATGCTTTCTTTTCATAAAAAAATAATCCTGTATTTTGACATTAATTATTCTTTTTTCTTTACTCATCCTTAATCCCTATGAAAAACATTAAATAACATGGTGTGATTAAAAAATATTAGAAAGGGACATTAAATGTTGAATTTTTTTAGTTCAGTAAAAAACATGAAATCCCATAAAATATTTACCATTATCACAATAATCATCGATCATATCAAATAACTCATATCCACATTATAATTGGACTTCATTTTCAAGAGAACCTTTACTGAAATAGTATGAAAATAGAAACCCTTGGGCGTATCTTTTAGCATTATATTCAAAACCAGTGTAAAAAATAACCAGTGCCCAGATAAATGAATAGGATAACCCCCCCCCCCCCCCCAATTAAATACCACCTTTTTACCTACAATGGAAAGGAACATTACACAATTCATTAGAGAGAGATATCAAGTTCACCTGTCATATAGCCTATATCAGTCTCACACTTCATATAAGCTATAATGAGATCACCTATCTTAGAAGATATATTAGGATCACCCATCGTATAAGTTGCACTAGTCCAATCCTTCATCATCTAGAATACTTGAATTCCATTTCATTATCAAAAAATATCTTTCACATTTTCATCTTAAAACCCTGATAAAACATTTTAAAAACATATGTAAAAAAATTTCAGATATCGAAATAACCCTTCTTTTTAAAAAACCATTTTCAAAACTAAAATACCAAGAAGAAGGGGAATAATTTTTTTCATTAATATAATCATTGATGATTTTAAAGGAAAAAAATCATGAAATAATTATTGTGATGGTGAAAAAATTTGTCGACTTCATATACATTAAAATAGAACATTCTTTTTTCCTTTTGTAAACAAAGTCAAAACATTCTATATTGAATATATAACAATATTCCTTATAAAAGCATTTTTATGAAATTAAAAAGATATATAAAATTCCTCATATAATTCATTTATGTCTATATTAATACATCAATAAAATAATTTTAAAAATATTAACATCGAAGAAAAATATTTATGAAATAAATATTTAAAATTAAAATGGAGTTTTTAAGTTAAATTGTCCCCTACCTCAAATTTGAATCATCATGTACATCATTTTTATTCTTTAATATTAAAATCATAATAATTATATACTTGATTAAGAACCTTTTTAATGTTTTTTCCATTATTGTTATCTGTTTTATATCATTTTTACCATGTTTTATTCAGTTACTCGTCAGTTAAGTCTACATTAGATGTTTTAAGGAAATTTGGTTCCAAATCCCAAAATAAATTGAGATGGATGAAAATTGTCAAGGATCTCATTATTCAATCACTTATATAATAATAATCCGGGAATATTCCTCATTTATATAAATTAAAAGCAATTTTGTAACCATAATGAATGGCATAGAGGAAAAATGAATTACATCACTTCATGGAGGTGGTAATCCATACATATGCACAAATGTGGTTATAATTTTCAAAAATATAGAAAGGTAATAAATTATATGATATATTATCTTTATATAATTATAATAATGTCATTTAGGTTATATATATACATTATATCCATCATTATAAAAATCCATGAGAGGTGGTGATGGAAAACAAAACATATCACTTCATGGAGGTGGTAATCCAAAAGTACACATGAGCGATGGTTTAATTTAACATGGGTTTGAAAATTTGATTAAAATAGTTTTTAAAATAATCATAACAACATTTTAGTATATGGGAAAAAACCGATGTTAATATTTCAACATGTTCAATGCAATAACTCAGCTTCTCACAAAAGTACGACTTGTTTTCTCTGAATGCCTTAGTTTTATCTTGGTAAGTGTTTACTATAGAATAATAAATATTTTAGGATAATCCGAGTCTTTTTCATATCCAAGAGTTCTGGAAAATATAGAAATATAATTGGATACATGGTTATCACATGGTTAGTGCTAACTCTGTAACTCAACTGTGCGAGGTGCCCAATGAACATGGGAGGTCGTACAATTTGTTTGCAAATGTGCGAGCAAATACACATACTTGAACAAAAACTATAGACATCTTGAAAGAGGATTTTTGCATTGTTTTTTCATCATTAGTCAAATTGTGAACCTATATCATGTGAGTGGGGGTTTGGATAGTGGAGGCATCATAGTGGGTGCAGGGATTGGACAAACATACAGCCAAACCGTGTGACCTGATTTTAAGGGGTGAAAGTACCATTTCCACTTATTTCATTAAATCCTCACCCCTCCTATTTATTTTTTTATTTTTAGTTACAACACCTTTTATCCTCTCTCTTCAGTGTTCTTCCTCAAGCTCTCCACCTAGTATTTGTCATTGCTCCTCCATCTGGCCTCTATTTGCATTATCTTCAGTCACATTGGATCTACAATGGTAAGTTCCATAATCCTATTACTTCTTATATTCATTTATCATCCCATATCTTGTGTTATTTTGGTCCAATCTTGTATGCACTATTTTCTAGGTATTGTTACGTTCTCTTGTTTTCTCCAGTTGTTCTTAAAATCAATGGTTGATACTTGGTGAGTGGTCATCTACGAAACCAATGTAGGTGGTATAGTAATTTTTACTCGATATTTAGGTGTTTTAAATTCATTTTATTATGCTCTACATGATGTAAATTTCCTTTCAATTCCTTAAAATATCTTCTTACTTATTTAGTTGATTAAACCATGCTTATATACTCTCGTATACATGTATTCAATTATTGAATGATGCTGACCTTATTGATTTCCACCCCTTTGGGTGTGCCAAAGGAAATTCTCTCTTTTTATATAAAAGGTAAAATAACGAGAATCCACCATTTTGTTTTGATTGGATTTTAAATTTAATTTCATTTCATTAGTAATCAAATGGAAAGATTTAATTAAATGAATGTGGGTGTCAACTCCATGGCACATGTTTCATGTTTATAAACTTGGATTATATGAATTGTGAACCCCTGGTAATGCTATGATAAATGAATGTAATTCTTTGAGGTAATTACTCATCATTATTATTATTAAATTGTGGATATTTTTCAGTGAACAATGGTTTATGGTTCTGTTGAGCATGGAGTTTCATGCTCCAATATGTTGGGTGGTGGGAATGACATTCTATAGTGTTTGCTTATTTTCGGATGATGGACATGGTGTTCAACACTACTTTATTTGGTAGTTGGTCATGACAACACACCCAACCATCTTGAGGGATGGTCAATATGTCTCTAATCTATATGGGATTTAGGGCTTGTACCTTTTTTTGTATTCATTGTCTCATTAGACTAGTTATGGACGCCATCGTTACACCCTGAGTCCATCTAGCACTTAGTAACCACGTATATACGTATATATGTCCTAAAATATTTAGTTCATATACATGTATACATATTATATATGATTATATATATATATAGATAAATATTGTTATCGATCAGACTCATTCCAACCTATGCTGAAGCATGAGAGCCAGCTAGGTGTCCCCTAGGAACCTGATCCAGCATGTATTTTTTTCCAGCATCATTAATTATATATTATACCTATACACTTGTATGTTATGTATATTGGGTATAATATTCTAGACACCATTGCTGGTGGCCTACTAAGTTAATCTCACACCCTAACTGGGCTTCCTTTATTACCCGAGTATAATTCATGACTTCATGTGTCGATAAGGGAAAGAACCATGTTATGGATTCTTGATTTATTTCTCTTATAGATTGAAGCATGGAAGCAGAGGACCATTTGTATGCTCATTAATCTATTGGAGCTATCATTTGGCCTTTTTTTATTTTTTTTATAGCTGGATGTATACGTTTGTCTCCTATATCCCATGTGTCTCTTTTTATACAATAGCATTTCATGGAATAATTTTTATATATGAATCAACCTATGGATTTCTATTATTACTACTGCTTGGATTTCTTCCCTACCCACTCAGCTTATTTATGGTATTTTCATTTTGTTGTGTTGTCGATTATATTAGATTCTTCCACTATTGATATATATTAATTATATATATTTATATCAACTATGACACTCTAATATGAGGTTATAGTCTCCCCATTATTCCACCTTGGATCCTTCTACTAGTTAGATGCTTCTGGCATAAGGGGAGGTGCACATGAGGCCATGTGACCCACTAGATCAAAGAACCATTTTTGTGGCTCCCAAGTAGAGAAATTACATAGTGGTATTAGAGCAGGTTAATTTTTTGTGTCTTTCTATTTGGGTACTATACAAGTGACTAGGACTAGTTGTAATTCGGTAACGAGACTATGCTTGGGAGTATCTAACCCATGAACAATGGAAACCTAAATTACCCAGGATGGGTTATTTCTTTTATTGTATTACTCCTATTACAGTTGATATGATATGACCATTGGGTTTTACATATGCTTTATGATATTATTATTGTGGATTTTATTGATACAAACTTCATTCATTGGCCTAGTACCGCAATTATTTATCATCTCGTACATCATTATAGGAATATTAAGGCTAATACACCAAGCATTTTTTCATGTAGTTTCTACCTTATACATGCATTTTTTATTGTATAGAGTTTAGTTCCTATACTATTTTTATATTTAATATGTTAAAACATCTTGTAGGGATAATATAATTGGACTAATTAATGTTTTTACATCAATCTAAATGGGGTTTCCTTACATATATTAGTGATTAAACCTTAATTTTTCAATTATACCATGTTGTGGGTTCTAGACAAAATCCTTTGATAGACTGAAAAAATGATATTTGTTTGGATTACATCAATTAGAATGAAGATTTATAATGAAATTAAATCTATAAATCCTAATGGTGGTCCATTTAATCAAATAATTTCTTATGACCTTTTGCATCCTGATATCATATGTGAAGGTCATGTTACAATTAAATGATCTTCCAATTGCAATTTATATGGAGTATGACTTTTATAAATTAGAAATGGAGAAGCATCTAACGAAACCATTGTATGTATATATATATATAAAAACTCAATAAAATTTATCTTTTAAATGAAATAGTTATTGATAAATGGAATTCTAATTGCAAGGTAATTGGTGTTTTCCTCTATAACATTCAATTAAAACACTATATATTAGGAACTCTACTATGTTATACCATATCTAGACCCAGACCCAGCCTTAGTAGTCTGTATTTTCAGTATCTCTTACTATTATTATGAAATGTTATAGTCTTTATATTATCACATAGACTAGGATTTTGGTGAAGGTGGAGAGGTGTGACCTTTTATATAGGAAGTCTATGTACCTATCCTTTTATCTATCTTCAAAATTTTTAACTACTAAATTATCTTTTGAGGAATGTACTTGGAATTATAGAATCATGACATTATGAAAGCTTCAATTCATACTTCAAGAAGGTAGTAACAACCATGCACCAGAGGTGGTGGGCCCAGATCTGTGAGTGATGCCTCTTGTAGTGCCACCTATATAACCACCTATTATTCCTAATATGGGAATAGGTTCCTAGTTTTTAGTGAGATATCAATATGTAAGGATTTTTTTGACCTAACCCAACTATGGAAGAGTTGACTCAAGAGTTATAAGAGTGGAATCCTTTCACCTTCTTAGGGGATAATGGACCACATTCTATAGAGTAATATATTGGGCCCATGCTTTCTTTATTTGATCATTTGGAGATTCTTCCAGCAAAAAGTATCAAGATTGCTACCTATATGATATGTGGTTCTACCAAGAGACAGTGGGTTGTCATAGCCTAGGAAGAATAAAATTGAGACATGATCTAGAGGGATTTATAGATATTATTCTACAATTACATCTTTTGAGATACGTTGATGGATGACCGAGATAGTGAGTTTAGAAATTTAAAACATGGAGCTTTGTATATCATGGAGTATTTTACTCATTTTACTAATCTATAATAGTTTTCACTCACTCTATAGGTATATAATCTCACGAATTTTAGGAGATTTGAGGACGGGATGGTATACTCCATTTAGTCTCAAGATAACATCTTATGGTTGACCACTATTTCAGAAATAGCTAACTAGGCCCTCATTATTGAGTAGAATCTGAGTAAAGAAGAAAGTGTGATCTAGGGCAGTTCAACACCTAGACCTGGTAGTGGTTCTTCAAGAAAATGGGAGCATCCTTTTAAGGTTTTTTATAGGGGTATCAATAGTCATATAGCACATACTGATAGATTCCTTATGTGTCACTAGTGTGGGAAATTGAGACACCCAAAACCCTAGTATATGTGAGATCCCGTGGAGTTCATAGGTTGCGACATGATGGTCATATTTAGCGATTCATTAGAAATTTTCCTCCAGATCCTAGAGAGAGAGGGTCTACACCTACCTCAAGTTTTTGAGTGGGGATAGTAGTATTTCATCAAAAATAAATTTTGGAATACTACCAGTTGCATAGGCTGAGGAGGTGGTCAAGTCAAGAGAATCAATCTCAGGGTATGTAGTGATAGTTGAGTGGGCCTACATAGGGCAGACCATTTGTGACTCTTGACTCTAGTATGGGCTAGTTACATGCAATACATACTATTCCATAAGATAAAATATATGAACCTTTTATTATTGTTGTTATTATTCTAGTAGCTTCTACTTTATAGTTTTCATTATTTGATATAGGTGCATCACAATATTTTATATCTGAGGAAGTTTTGGAGATTCTAGGCCTCAAGATCGAGTATTTTTTAGGCATCATGATTTTGAAAACCCCTTTGGGTATCCAATCAGACAGTGTTCACTACTGTAATTATTTTACCCTTGAAATAGGTAGATAGCTCTTTTATGGAATATTTTTATCCTCTACATGAAAGGGTTTGATGTAATTCTCAATATGGACTGGTTAGTCCCTTATAGAACCCATACTGACTTATATCATCATTGGGTCATTTTTACATCACCAAAGGGTGGTAGACATATCCAAAACTGAGAATGGTATGTCCAAGTGTCCTAAACTAGACCTGAGTATTTGGGGATGGGAAGAGTGATAGCCTAGATTGACAGTCTCTTCATGGATTATCAAAGGTTAGGACCCACTGTTTACCCTCCTGTGGTGGATAATTTTAGGGATTTCTTCACTAATGACTTTTTCAAAGATAAATTTAGTGAGGGAGGTAGAATTCACCATTGAGCTAGTGCTAGGAGCCGCACCAGTGTCCATTACCCCTTACAGGATGACACCCATAGAGCTTTTGGAGCTCATGAAGTAGTTGGAGAACCCATAGGATTGAGGTTTTATCTGACCTAGTACCTTTCTATATTGTTCAGCAGTCATTTTTTCAAAGGAGAATGATGTTCATAGAATTTTCATGGATTTACAATGGTTAAACCATCTTACAGTTATGAACTAGTATCCACTACCTCAAATAGATGACCAATTTGATTAGTTCTAGAGATAGAGGGTGTTATTAGATATTTATTTGAGGTCGGTCTATCATTAGGTGCATGTCATATCTTTTGACATACCTTGCATAGCTTTCCAGATCCTGTGTGGCCTTTAAGAGTACCTAGTAAGATTGTTTTGTCTCATCAACGTACCTACTATTTTTATGGCTCCGAAGAATTGGTTTTTCCACCCAAACCAAGATTCATTCATTGTAGTATTTATGGTTGACATAAAAGTGTATTCTACCTCTTAACATGAAAATTCCCAATATATTAAAATCTGGTTTAATATACTGATATAACACCATGTTTATTATAACATTATAAAATACCATATTTCGATTAAAAATTTCCACTTCCTAGGTCATATAATTTCAAAGAAGAAGCATTAGTTTACCCAGAGAATGTGAGAGCTATAGTTTTTTGAGAACATTCCAAGAACATATTATATATATATAGTTTGTTGAGGCTATATGGGTATTATAGATGCTTCATCAAATATTTCTCACACCTATATCTTCCACTTATGGGATTGACTAAGAAGGGTGTGAAATTTTAATAGACAGGAGCTTGTGAAGCATCCATTCAAGATTTTAACGGAAGATTGACTTCAGTGCCAATAATGAATCTTCTAGAGACATGAACGAGTTATATTGTTTACTGTGATGCATTATGTATTAGGCTGGGTGTAGTGATGATGCAGTATGAGCGAGTCGTAGGTTACAAGTCTTGTCCGTTGAGACCTCACGAGTAGAACTACCCGATGCACGCCCTCAAGATGGTAACATTTTTTTTATGATTTATACTATTGGAGATATTATTTTCTTGGATATCATATTGGGGTGTTCATGGACCAAAAAAATCTACAAGTATATCCTCACATAGTGTGATATGAATCCCAGTCGGTGTAGATGGATTGAGTATTTATAGTCTTTTTATTTCAAGATTTCCTATATTCCTACGAAAGGAAATGTATTAGTCGATTCTCTAAGTCAGAGGACACGGAAATATATATTTTAAAAATCCTTTTGTAAGTGGTAGCTCATGGAATTTCTTTTAGAGATGCATGTTGAGCTTCAGGGGGATTATGGTTAGATAGTCCGCTCAGCCTTATTAGTGACCTATACCCTTTTTGAATGGTTGATAATGAGAAAACTCTTAGATCTCTAGGTCCTAATCCTGAGGGAAAGTATCTCAGATAACAATTTATCTTCTTGTTAAACAATGGATGAGGATGGTACCATACACATACATGGGTGTTTCTGGGTCCCAATAGACATCAGAGAGGAACTTATATGGTAACCTCACACCTTATTATGGGTCACACACCTCTGTGTCACCAAGATATATCGAAACTTATGATTCTAGTATTTGTTTCCTAATATGAAATCAGAGATAGTCAGATTTAAAACTCAATGTTCTACCTATCACTAGGTGAAGGAAAAACATTAGTGACCGAAAGGAATTTTACAACCATTATCAATTCATGAGTGGAGAAGGGATTTTGTCTCCATGGAATTCATGAAATGTTTTCTGAGATATCCCTATAGAAATAATGTAGATTGGGTAGTCATTGATGAATTTATGAAGGTCACACACTTAATAAATATTCAGAAAACATTCTCCGTTGATGAGCTAGGGAGGATATATACCAGGCCGATCATACGTCTTCATGGCGAACCTTGGTCAATCATTTTTAAAATGGATGATTGTTTCACATATCAGTTTCCGTGGAGGATAGAGATGGCCTTAGGTGTACATATACTTATCGGCATGCCATATTACCCTTAGACTGATGGGTAGAAATAACGTTTGATTCAGGTGTTAGTGGACATGCTCTGTGAATGTTTCCTTTACATTGGGGGTTCTTGGGATAAACATATACCCTTAATTGAGTTCTCTTACAATAATATATTTTAGGATACTATCCAAACATATCCTTATGAATTCGTATATGTTATTCCATATCTATCATATCAATGTTGGTTAGAGGCATGAGAGGTAGCTTAGCTAGGACCACATCTCATCCAAGAGAATTCAAAGCAGGTTCAACTGATTAAGAAGAACATGATGATAGCTTAGTCTATAAAGTAGTCATATACCAATCGAAATCGATGAAAAATTGAGTTTTAGGTTTGGAATTAGGTCTTCTTTCATGCTTATCCCTATTTGGGCCATCGATAGATTTGTTAGAAGAGTAATATTTCACCTATGTTTGTTGGACATATTGAGATTTTGGAGAAAATTGGGCTAGTTGCTTACTGGAAAGCACTCCCTCAAAGATACCAATATATGCATGATTTTATTTCATGTATCTCATCTCTTCTGGTATTTTCCATAATATTTTCATGTTCTATAGCCTTATGGGTTTGAGTAAGATATGGATACTTCCTTTGAGGATTACCCAATACGTATTGTGGATTAGAACATTAATTGAATCCAAACTAGGTGAGTTTCTTTAGTAAAGGTTGTATGATAGCACAATGGAATATAGGATAAGGCCTAGGAGTGGGATACTAACACACATGACTATAATTGTCTTGGCATCTGATCAGTTTCTACCCTCTATCCCATAACGGCTAGGGTTTCCCCTCTTCTTCCACCCCCTTACCCCGCTAGCCTGGATTTTGTCACCTTCTTCGGAGTGGCGTGTCTGGAATTTGGGGTTTGTTTCTCTGGCTCCCACAACCATTGTTGATGGTTTGGTGGTGTTATGGCAAGAATCTCAGCATCACTCCTCAATGAATTCTGTGACAATGTCTCGACATGCGTCTGCACTCGGCCTGGAATCCCTTCTGTCTGTGACATCTTGGTGCAGTTCCGATGGATCGGTCTATTCAGCACTGAGGGAGGTTCCAGATTGGGCTTTCTAGCACAATATTGCTACTCCGAAAATAGTTCCAGTGATTTTCTAGGGGGACAATGTGTCAATCTCCAGTTCTTCGGAGGGGGGTTCATTGTGTCTCTCCTTCTTTGTTTTTTGTGGGTTTTGGGATTTGATCATTTTGATTTGTTCGATTGTCTGTGAATTTGGATTTTTTGGGTTCCTATTTTGAAGTTTCTAGTTCTTCTCTACATATTCATCCTGATTTCCATGCCACCATTTTTGTCTTACTTTGAAACATGATGAGTGTTCATTCATGGTCTGAATGAAGCTGGTCTATGATCAGATTGATGCTTCTAGTTCAAGATGACCCGGATCCTCTCATCAATGGAATTCCCTTAGAATGATGTTGGTCCATCTAGTCCAAGATATTATGGATTGAATTCATGTCCATTGGAATGTCTTTCAGGCCCCAATGGTGGTAGTGGTGGGGCGTCTTGTGGAGTGAGATGAGATTTGACCGGGATAATTGTTGTTGGTGACATGGTCTCGAGATTGGTGGTGATGTAGCTAGATTGACCATATGGATCATATTCAAATGAGGATTTAGAGCTGATGTTTCATCTTTTCAGGGGTTTTCAAATTTTGTTGTTTTAGACGGTATGGACTCAGCCATCAGATCAAGAATGTGATTTGATATTGGAAACTTACTTGCTGAATTGTTGTGAAAAGGATGAGGGATTCATCATGATCATATGTTGGGGTGGGGATAATCCATGTTGTTGTCTAGTTTTTTCACTATTTGACCTTCAAGTTGTGTGATTTCTTATGTCTATAAAGATTGAGTCCCTCTTTATTCCCTTAAAAGGTGGACAATATTATAATAAAAACAAATTTAATGCCTTCGGGCCATTGGATGTTAACATTCAGGCCTAATGTCCAGTGATTTTTACATATGAACCCTATTAAACCTTATAAGGCAAACATGGAGATTAGTTTATTTAAATAGGAGATTTTGTAATGACCCGGATTCTTATGAATGTACATATATGTTTTTTTAATTCCCTTGTTTTATCTTGGTAAACATTACCAATGGACTATGGAAGGTTTTAGATGTGTATGGGGCTTGTTTGGAGCCTAGAATTTTGGAAAATGGATAAATTGAATGGGACACCTGGTATATAGCATGGTAAGTGGTAATTGTGGGACTCAACCATGTGAGTTACCTAATACACAAGGTAGGCCACACAGGTTTTCTATAATCTTGTGAACTAGACCGCATGCTCGTTCAAAAACTACATACATCTTAACTAAGATTTTTCACACAGCATGAACATGATTAGTCAAACCATACACCTAGACTATGAAAGTGGGGATTTTAGACAGTGGAGGTAGTAAGGATGGAACACGGTTTGTCAAACAATTCATTCAAACTATGTGGCCCCATTTTAGGGGTTGAAATTACCATTTTGCCTTTATTTCACAGAATTTCCACCCATCCACTTTCTTTTCCCATTTCCACCCTGATGAACCCTTTCTCTTATCCTGTGAAATATCCTCCTCAAGCTCTTTACCTAGTCTTTATCATTGCTCCTCCATGTGGTCTTCGTTTTCATCGTCATCAATAATGTTAGATCCACAATGGAAAGAACTTTAATCCTCTTACATCCTATGTTCATTTATCTTCACATATTTTGTGTTATTTTGGTGCGACCTCACATTCCCAATTTTCAGGGCATTGGAATGTTCTTTTATTTTCTTCCATTCTTCCTTGGATCAATGGTTGATACCTGATGAGTGGTCATCTACGAATGTAAGGTAGGTGGTAAAATAAATTTTTCTCAACGTTTAGGGGGTTTTATTGACTTTTCTACCATACCACATTCCATAAATTTCTTTTCAACTAATTGAAATGTATTATTCCTTCATTAACTAATTAAACCATGCTTAGATACTCCCATAGAACCGTATTCAATTATTATAGGATGTTGACCTCATTGATTTCCACCCCTTTAGGTGTGAAAAATGATATCCCCTCCTTTTATATAAAAGATAAAATTACTAAACACTACCTATGTTTTCAGATTGACTTGGAAATTGAATTTCATTACTTTGGTAATAAAATGGATTGATTTAGTTAAGTGAAAGTTTGTGTCATGGCCATGACAAAAGTTTCATATTTATAATGATGGATTATATGAATTGTGAATCCTTGGTAAAGTTGTGATAAATTATTGTAATCCTTTAGAGGTAATTTTTCATTATTATTACTATTAGATCATGGATATTGGCCAGGGAACAATGTTTAAGGGTTCTGTTGAGCTTAGAATTTCGTGCTTCATTTCATTGGCTGAATGGAATAGTGTTTCTCACTGTTTACTTCTATTCGGGTGATGAACATGACATTTCACATTCCTTTCTTCGATATTTGGGAATTATTACTCAACCCACCATCTTGAGTGATGGGATATTGGTCTCATATTCATATGAGATTCATGGCTTTTACCCTTTTCTAGATCCATTGGCTCATTAGACTGGCTATGGAAGACTAATTTACACCACGGGTCTAGCTAGCCCATAGTAGAAAAATGTATTTCTACATATGTCCTCACATATTTAGTGAATATACATGTATAAATATTGTATATGATTACATATATGTATATATACATGGAAACACAAGGTTTATGATTAGACTCACTCTGGCCTATGTCGAAGTAGGTAGAGCCATTCTGTAGTCCCATTAGAACCTGAGCTGGCTGGTATTTATTTTCTAGAATTTTCCATTATTTGTTATACTTGTATATTGTTATGATATATATACTATCTAGAATACTCTAAACACCATTGATAGTGGTTTGCTGAGTTTATCTCACACCCTAACCGATATACCTTTGGTAAACAACTAGACATCATGAGTACATGTGTAGATAATAGAATGCTCTATATCATAAATGCTTGATTTATTTGGATTATATATTGGAGCATTTGAGTAGTGGACGGAGTGTATTCTCATGATACTAGTGAAGCTATATTTTTAAAAAAAATTATTTTTGTATAGAACGATGTATAAACATGTCCCCTATATCCCCAATATCCATTTTTTATACAACAACATGTCATGAAATCATTTTTGTATATGAATTAGCCTATGGATTTTGATTATTATTATTACTTCTTGGATTTTTTTTCTTTTCCTCTATACTTATTTATGTTATCTACTTTCAAATGTAATGTTGGTCATATTACGTGCTTTCATTATTACAACATATTTATTATATCTGTTTATGTCAACTATGTCACTCTGATATGAGGGCATAGTCTCCCCATTATACCACCTTGGACCCTCGTTGCTAGTTAGATGCATCTGGAATATGTGGAGGTGTGCTTAAGGTAGTGTGAACCACCAGCCTAGGGAAAAATTTTTGTGTCCCCTAGTCGATATGATATATTTAATGAAAATTTTTTAGTTTAAAGATGAAATAAACTTGAAATATGTCATATAGGACTCAAAACGTCTCCTTGGATAACATATTTGGATTAAAGCATAATATTTCTAGGTTGGGACATTTTTTGAGACTCAGACCTCTAGGATATAGGTTGTTACATTGGGGAGTGACTTTGGTACGGATTTGACAAACTAGAGATCTCATAATGTGAGAGGAAGATATGAGAGGTATTTCACTTGTATAAGTTATGGGAGGGGCACTCTTGGCCTTACATGAAGTACTAAATTAATATAAATTACTTATCATGAAACAATGGAAAAAATGATATATTTCAAATATAGTATGAGGATGAGTTTTAATCCTCTCCTTCAATAAAAGTTTGATATGTTCATGTGATACTTCACCCTTATCTATTTGTTTTAACACCTGTTAAGCCTTTTGAATATTACCTTGGAATCAAAGGTGTTTACACAATATATGTCCTGAAATTTACTATTTAATGAAAAGTGACTCATAAATGGATCATGGATGATATAATAAACCATATCCAATTCACTTCGCGGAAGATTACACTGTTTATATTTTTAAATCATTTCATAAAATATTGTTTATTATAAAATATCATTAATGTCATTTTTTTGAATAATTAATTGAATTTATCATTAAATTAATCAATATAAAAAATTAATTTAAATATAAACTTTTTAAATATCCCTAATATGTTATATTTATCATTAAAATTCATGGTACATTATAACTCACCAAAACTAAATTAATATTTTTGTATCTAAAATCATTTACTTGATTTTTCTACTAATTTCACAAGATTTTTGTCATTTTTTCACAAGAATTCAATGTAATTAACTCACAAATTAATATTTAAATAAAAATATCATAATAAAAATAAATCATTTATATTTTAAACAAAAATATTAAATAATACATAACATTAGGTTTTGAGCATAGTGGAAGCAAGCGTTGGGTCATGCCAAACATTGATTTTTGTCGTGATTTATGATCGATCTGAGATTGACACAATATTAATGTCATGATCAATGAAATTGAATCATATAAAAAGGAAAAGGGATAAAACATCATAACCAAATATAGGATCATAACATGTTATTTATAATTAATTTAATCAAATAAATAATTACCTTGTGGGAATTATTTCTCCAGTAATGGATTTGACAATAGACTTCCATTGTAACATCATTTAATTGAAGGAATTAAGAGAATATTCACTATAACATTGATCCACATGTGTTCCATAAATCATAGAACATTTTCATATGAATCTTCAGGTTCTAGCATGGAAGATCCTATCAGTTGTATCATTTGTGTTTGAGCACCATAATAATTTCTTCAAAAGAGTACTCATTAATCCCTATAGACTCGAGAGTGGGAGGTGAAGGAATATTGATCTCCATTCTTGTAATTTTTCTTAGAGAAGGGAGCTATTAGGGGCTTTGAGAGGATTCTCGACATCAAATTTTAAAATCAAAATGAATAGGGCCTCTTGAAAAAAAATTGGGTTTAAATGCCACTATAGTTTAGAAATAAATATTTATACAAGTTCCCTTTAATCTTTATTTATTTCTTTGTAGAACCCAATGTCTCAAATAATAATAATATAATTTTTTTGACAAGGGATTAACTTGAAAATTAAATTAAATATTATTCAATCAAATAATTTTAAATATATATTATTTCTCACCCGATCTATAAACTAATTCCTCCATTCCTCCACAATATTTATCGATCCTTGAATAATGACTGTTTATATAATAAATAAATTTCAATTCATTATTAACCAGTAAATAAATAAATATTATATTCACTAAATATAAAATAAATATTTTTTAAATATTCTACTCAGATAATATTATCTTAAAAAAACAGTGACAAAATATATGTGATCAAGAATACATGAATAATTATAAAACCATATGTGGGAATAATATTTATTATACTTGTTAAATAATAAATAATAATATATTATTTAACTGAGATTTTGGATACACTTAGTGTGTGACCCTCTAGGAATATTTCTCAATGGCATTAGGTGATGCAGCCTAAAGTCCAAGTTTAGCATCAAAAAAAATTCCAAGACACCCATAGATAAATAATTTAATTCCAAAATGAAATAATACCTCATATAGATGCTTAAGGTGTAATATAATCCATTTATCACGATATCTCCAATAATGAAAGTTACATGCTGAAGCCATCATCCATTGTGGTCAATGTATCTTTATTTAGATTTTCAGAAATCAAACATTCCTAGATAATACCATGCCCATGGATTTATTTATTATATATCATTTCCATCAAAGGGACTGTGATATCATCTTATTTTAAATAAAAGAGGGGATTGATCATTTTTCACATTATTCGTTAATGCAATATTACCCATGATGTACCCAACATATCATTCCTCGTCACGAACATATGACATCACAGTTTTCATCAATACATCGAAGTATGAAACTTGAAATAATCATTAATAATATTATTAAATTCTATGTATTAGTACACACATATGTAGATAGACACATTTAATGAAACATAAATGTGGATTTCCAACTAGTGGGTCTTATTCTCATAATATCCTAAACTGGATGTTACCAAGGGTGTACCATGAGAAGGTGCCTCCAAGTCATATGAGTCTCCAACCATAATATCATGTATCATTTTTCCCTAATATTATATCATCCAGCTATAAAACATATATTTAAGAATATTTTCATGGAACTTCTCAGTTCTCATCAAAGTGGGGAACCACTATGACCTTTTAGTGCGACAGATACTATTATGAAATAATCACACACTATGTCACATATAAGAACAATCATGATGTTATAATATGTTTGTTAATTTTAAAATAACGAATACAGGTTATCATAAAGTAAATAAAAGTTTTTCCTAGGGCGCCAACACAAATATACTCCCATTTTCACTAGAGAAAACTACTAACAACCTTCAGTCTGGTAACTCTCACATGATACTGATGTTTTGGCTAAGAAGGGACTTTAGTCAAGGGGTCCACTGTGTTTTCCTTCATGGGTACTATTTTTACTACAACTTCACCCCACTAATAAAAATCCCTCAATAGGTGATGATTCCAGAGTATGTGCACTGTTAATTAGTGGGACCATGGCTCTTTTTCAAGATTCGCCACTATAGTATTATCACAATAAAATGTGATATGGACTTTACCAATAGGTACAATAACAAGATCCTAGAAAAAAATTTATATCCAAATGGATTTCTTTGATACATCAGACGCTGCTATATACTTCAGCTCCAATATAGAATCAGTGACAACTGGCTTCTTCGAACTCTTTTAGCTCAGAGATCCTCCTTTAAGATAGAAAACCTATCCTCACTGTGATTTCATATCATTATAATCTATTTGTATACTAGTATTAGTATAACCCTTGATGACCGGATCCTTGTCTCCTATATACACCAAGAACATATACTTAGTTCTCTTCAAATACATGAGGAAAACCTTCATAGTAGACCAATGTTTTTCTCTAGGATCTTATTGATATACTCCTACCATTATAAATGCATCTGAAACATAAATCCTAGTACATAACATGTCATATATGATGGATCCTATCTCTCAAGTATATAGTATATTACTCATTATCTCGTTCTCATATTTTTTTGAGGATACATTTTTATTAAAATATGTAAACCATCAGACACTAGTTCCAATCACCTCTAATATTATTCCATAACAAATATATTTAGTATTTAGTTAATGTGTTCTCTTTGACATAGACCAAGTATCCTCTTGGATCTATCCATCCAACGGCCTGAAGTCCTGCAATTGTTTTTATTATTATAAGATAAAAACATCTTTTAAGGGATGAAGGGGGTGAAACTCGTGAAGACTTCATAGACATAGGACAAATCTCACTCAAAAGGTAGAAAAAATAAAACTAGAATGACAAAACAAGGCTTCTTCCTAGTGTTTTATCTTGATGAAGCTCTCCATCGTTGCATGGTTATTCCGCAAACAGGTGTCCTGTGTCAAAGCACATGCCCGATCCGATGGATGAGGCCATACCCTCCAAACAAAAAAATCCAAAAAACTCTGCAAAGATAGATTATTAGCTCTGGATCCTCCTTTGAAGCAAGTACCATGAAGTCATGTCCAGCTCCATATACTTCCCACCTTCAAAAACAAACCATCCAATCAAAAAATTTCATTTCCACTAATCCTGTTGTAAACAGATGTGTCACATTCATTCTTAATGAAAACAAATCTTTTGTCGCTTAATCGAATACAATGTTTCATTACATAGATGATTTATCCAATCCATAAATATATATCTATAACTTGAACATATTTTCTCATTTCCTCGAGTCATCAACCCTTCTGGTTGTCTCATATAGACATCATACAGAATTTCCCCATTAAAGAAAAAAATTTGTACATTTATCTTCCAAATCACATAGTCATGGTAAGATTGTATAGCAAGTATAATTCTAATGGATTTAAAAATGGAAACAATTTAAAATGTTTCATCATAGTAAATTTCTTGATGTTGTTTAATAACTTTATCTAAAAATCACTTTTTATAATAATTTACTTTACAATTCATGTATATATTTATATTATCTAACCATTTTCACCCTACGATCTTTACATCAACTTGTACATCAAACTGAACTCACAATTGGTTCTGATACATGGAATTCATTTCCTAATTCATGGATTATTTCTATCTTTCCACTTATGAGTTATTTTACTTTCTATTTTTAGTATAATGTTTCATAATTAGTGATTAGAAAACCATATCTCTCTAGTTATCTTACCACTCTTGTCCTCTTACACAATACTTGTGTTTCCAGAACTACTTATTCTATAGAGACCTATGTAATCTTTTCCTCTACTATCTCTTTTGTATCATGAGAATCAACTTCATTTAAGTTAATATTTCTCACACTATCCTTTTTTTAGGATGTGATCCCTCTCACGAAAGACGACTTGTCAGGAAACAATCACATTCTTTACAAAGGGGTTGTATAGGTAGTAACACTTAATTTCCCTAGGTTAGCCTATAAAGATACACTTTGTGCCTTGGGTGATATTTTTTTTTCCTAAGAAGGCCTTATCAAATTCCTTATAACCACATACACATGTATGAGACAAAAAAGACTTCTTTTTACTCCATAACTCAAATGTAATTTCATTTTCTGATTTAGTTTTTCTCGTTTTAATGTGTATGCCATAGTTTGTAATGCATATCCAAAAGGGATAATGAAAGATATTCATGACTCATCATTGACCTTTCCATGTCTAACAAGGTACGACTACTCCTATCACTAACACCATTCCACTATAGAGTGTAAGGTGGAGTGAATCAAGATAGAATCCCAAACTCCCATAGAATTTTTTTAAAAACTTGGTTAAATTATTCACCATCTCAATCTGATCAAATATTATTTATCTTCTTTATAAGTATACTATTTACTTCATTCTTGAATTATTAGAATTTCTTGAAGGAATCAGACTTATAACTCGTCAAATAGAGATCTCTATATCCACCCAATTCATCAGTAAAAGTTATGAATTAAGAATATCCACCAATAACTTATATTGTAAATGGTTCCCACACATTAGTGTATACCAATCATAAAATATCTATGACCCTTTCAACCATTGTACTAAATGTTGGTTTGACCCTTTTTCTAGTAAACATGAATTAAATCTTTCAAGTGTTTCAAGTTCATAATAGTATAAATAACTATCTTGATAGATCTATGTCAAATTATATTCATTTATATGACCAATTTAGTGATTCCATGACTGGGTGTTATATGAGTCATGTGAACATGATTCGTTATCAATTTCCAATATGTGGTTTTCATAATTTAATATATAACGACCACTTTTTAAATGTGTTATACTATAACATATTTTTCCTTCATAAAAGAAACAACTTTTATTTCCAAACATGAAAATAAAACCATATGCATCCTGGAATGATATAGAATTTATGTTATTTGTTTCCGTTGGTACATAATAACACTCTTTTAAAACCAAATCATTTTTTTGGAAAAGAAAGGTTGTAGTCATCAATGGATGATCATATAACCTCATACGAGTAGTGGCTTGTAAATCCTCCTCAACCTATCAATCATTCATAATCTACTTGTTTACTATTTTTGGATACATATATTATTATCAAAAGTTGTATCTAAAACCCAATGTGTAGATATGAAAATATTTCAATCAATAACAAACACACACTTACTTTCCCCTTGCTTTTGGGTGTGGTTCCTCTTCCAATGTCCTTGATTTCTACATGCAAAACGTACTTCCTCTTTTTTCCTTTCCCTCCCTCTAGATAGTCTTCTTCATTGAAGGGTAGTTCATAGGATCTTTGGACTTGTTATGAGTCTTGGGCCTCTTATCCTTGTTATTTCTTTTTTTATTAACCATAACTACCACAGGTTTATCATGACCCATGTACTTATCTACATAGAGAATCAAAGTAAGTTGTTCTGAAAGACTCTTCTCATTATTTATCATATTATAATTAACAATAAAACTACAAGAAGGTTTTGGGAAGTGAGGAGAGTATGATATCTATGTAAAAATCATCTAGTATTTTAGTCCCTGATATTTATAAGTGTTCAATGTGTCCAATAATCCAGACTAAATGAGGCCCAACTATCACTAACTCTCCATGAATAGTTGTAAATAGGGAATTAGAGATCTCTTATTTTTCTTTTCTTGCCTTCTCTTGATAGAAATCCTAAAGGTGTGACATCATTATATATGACAAAAAGTCCGAATGTTACATTAAAAGATAATTGGTCAAGGATAATAGCATGAAACATTAAAAATTTGTGGAATTTTTCAAATTTCTCTCATATAGAGACAAATCTTCCTCGCAAGCCTCATTGTTAGGTGCACTAGGAATAGGCTATTCCATCACTTATAATTTCCTTTCATGGTTTAGGATAAAGTGTAAGTTCCTTTACCACTCTTTCAAATTAATCTCAGTGATAAGGTTATCATTATCATGTATGGAATTAATTAATTTGTTTGAATTAATTTTTATTGATGTTTCTACAAAGAATATGAGCATAATTTTAGTACTTTATCTGGTAAAATTTGAATAAAATATAATATTTACTAATATCCTACTATTTTATCAAAACCCAAGATCCCTAACCACTGGATTTTGAATATCATATTTCTTAGATAATTTAGTGAAAAGGATCCATATTCCCCTTCACATTAAACCAACTTCATTTGGTCATGAAAATTTAATGGTTTTAGGTAGGAATTAAAAATTCTATCTACATTAACTCACAGTTTCATGATCTATTGAGTGGACTAACCAATCTTGAAATCCTTAAATTGGATTTTCTAAACCCCTGACTCTCATTTAAACAAAGCCTTGTTTTATAGGCCAACCCTAGATTTGAACTAAGTTAACTCAATCCAAAATATCATGTTAGAATTACTCGATAATTGAATGCACCCCAACATTGGTTGTTCAAGAACATTGAACAATGGTTCTATTTTAACTGAAGTAATGGAAGGTTATACAAACCTAATATGTATAATTGAGGGATTTTACCTTTTATGTGTAAATTTTCAATTATTATCTTTATTACATGCTTGTTAATATTAAGTGGATTTTCTATAGTGATTAACATGTCATAAATAATAATTATGCATAAACCAATTTCTTTTAGTTTTATCTTTTATGATTGTTAATTCATTAATTCATGAGATCATGATAAAACATCCATAATGAAATAACCATTCAACTTGATAGAAATAAAATAATAATGAGGTATGATTAGGATCTTTTACTAATGGTTAGTTTATCTAGAAGATGAAAAACAAATCATTGACCTAGTGGAAAACCACCTTGAACATATTAAGGATCATGTTATAGCTTTCAAACAATTAATCTATGTATCTCTTTTGATTGGTTTTTTCTTGGTTCCAATCTTGAATGACCTCCCCTATCTTATGTTCTCCATCAATTACATATTATTTTACTCACACATAGTGAGGGGAAGGGGTTACATAAAAGAAACCATGGGAATTCATACCCTTATATAATGAGATGAGAGACAAAATGTAGGCTAACCATTTAACTTATTTTTAAATTAAAGGAATCCAATCACATAAAAAGTTGTGTCTTATTCTCATGATCAAACATATGCATGTAATTAATTTCACATTTAATAAAATCAACATTCAATTATAATCATTCTTATTTAAGATAAGCTACTCTCGAATAAATTAATTATCTTCTTTAATTAATCAATTGTTTTATCTTAATTCACATCCAAATTTCATTGAGATTATCATCCATTATATTTTTTAAAAAATTAAATAAATTTATTTAAAATTAATGGTGTATATAAATGAACCTTGGAGGAAACATGTGGAGTACCCATCTAAACTACCGAACATGTGTTATGCTGGTATACTATTTACACTTTGTACATGGTGAACACTTGATTTATCAAATACATTCAGGATGTGTACTATCAACTTAAATATTACATAGATTACATGATTTTTATGTCACATGTTATGATTTAAATTATTTAAAATAATCACTATAATATGAATCATACATGGTACGCATATTCAAACATTATGTAGAAATTAATTAAACATTTATATATATATATATATATATATATATATATATTTAAAACCCCATCACATGGAGTGTATTATAAACTTAATTACCACATGCAAGATCATGTTGATAAGGTTTAGACAGTATAATAAAATAATTTTAATTATACATAATTTAGTATAAGTACACGGTCTGTAAAATCATATTACATGGTATATACCCTTATCACCATATATTCCTAGCACACTCCTAGATACTCAGCATGTAAACTATAGCACAAAAAAATAATGGAGTACACGACATATAGATGGGATATATGACGAGTCATCTCTGAGTTACACAATCACCAATCAAGAAGGCCATGTAATAAGATAACAAACTCATCTATGACTAGAAGACTACATGTTTTTATGTGTATGATGTACTCCAGTGAACTGTGCACCAAGTAGGCCCAGTCAACATGTGGCATAAAATTAAATGCATTGTTTGTAATAAATGAACATAACTTGAATTAATTCCAAATTATTTATTAGTGCATTGAATACAAGTACACGATGTGTAACCCTGGGTAGATGGTGCATACTCTTGTGTTATCCATCTAGAATCATTAGAACCTCTAGATAATATCTATGATTTAATTCATTCATAAAATTAATCAATTTTATTATATCTATGAGAAATGAATGTGGAATAAGAGATCTTTCAATTCAATTTAAATAAATATTTAACATGAACTGAAAAATAAATTACAAATGTGTATACCAATCAATGATATTTTAAATAATTATGCGACCACTCTAATACAACTTATATGTTCTAGGAATTGTTAAAGAATGTGATGTTTTAGGCCAAAATTTTATTTTTCTCATGATCAATTATCAATTTGAGAATTAAAAAATGATAAATGTTGTGATCAACAAAATTTAATCAAATAAAACAAATAAAGGATAAAACACTAGAACCAAGTGTAGTATCATCACATATTATTTATAAATAATTTAATCAAAATAAATAATTACCTTCAGGATTTATTTCTTCATTGATGGATCTGAATAAATATTTCCATTGTACCACTATTGCATCAAAGGAATCAAGAGTATATTCACTCTAGTATTGATCCACACGTGTTCTACAAATCGTTGAATATTTTAATAGGAATCTTTGGGTTCTAGCATGACATATCCTATTAATTGCATTATTAACCTTTGATCTCCATGAGAATATTTTCCAAATTGTTCTCCTTTATCTCTCTAGACTTGAGAGTGTGATGTGGAGGAAGATAGTTCTCCATTATTGAGAGAATTCATGGATGTGGGAGCTCTCAAGGTCTTCAAATGATTCTTTGGACCCATTGTGCACAATAAAATGAATTGTCTCTCTTGGAAAAGTAATATAATTTTTTTAAATACATCTAGGGTTTAGAAATGAATTATTAGATAAGTTTTCTTTAATATTTATTTATTTCCTTAAGATACCACATGTCTCAAATAATAATAATAATATTATTTTCTTCACTTACATTTAAATTGATAATTAAATTAAATATCATTTAATCGAATAATATTTAATATATATTATTTCTCACCAGGCCTAAAAATTCAGTCCACAATTCCTCTAAAATACTTACCAGGCCTTGAATAATGACTTTGAAATTAATAAATAAATATCACTGCATTGTTCTCCAATAAATAAATAAATATTATATTCACTAAATAGAAAATATATATTAGTTGAATATTCCACTCACATAATATTATCTCGAATAACTGGAGATGGAATATATATGATCACTAATACATGAATAATCATTTAAACACGTGTAAGAATAATATTTATTCAACTTATTAAATAATAAATAATAATATATTATTTAACTATGATTCTGGATACACTTAATCTTGGACCCTCTAGGCCTCTTTCTCAGTGTAAATAGGAAAAGCAGCCTAAATTCCAAGGTTTTTATCTAGAAAAACACCAAGGAACCCATAATGAAAAAATGTAATGCCAAAAAAACATAATACTTCATATGAATGCTTACTGTGTAATATAATCCCTTCATCATGATATCTCTAATTACGAAGGTTACATGCTTGTACCATCAACCTATATGATCAACGTCTCTTTCTTTGAATTTTTATAAATTAAACTTTCTTATAGAACACCAAGGCCATGGATTTGTTTAGGCTATATCATTTTCATCAAAGGGTCTAAGATATCAAATTTTTTCAAAAATAGAAAGGAAAAAATCCTTTACAACATTATTAATTAATGCAATATTATTCCTGACACACACAACATATCCAACCTCACCACAAACATATGTCTTCATGATTTTCATCAATACATAAAAGTATGATTCTCATAATAATAAATAATAATAATATTTAAGTTTAAGGATCAATATGCACATCCACAAATAGGAACATCCAAAAACATATAAATGTGGATTTCATACTGGGGGGGTCTCATTCTCATAATATCCAACATTGGATATTACTAAGGGAATACACCATGAGAAACTGCCTCAAAGTCCCAATAGTCTCCACCCCTGAAAGCATGTGTCATTGATGTCAATAAAATGATATTATATAGATTTAGAACATATATTTAAGAATACTAACGTGGCACTTCCATGTACTCATCATAGTGGGGAACTGTTATGACCTTTTAGTGTGACAGATACTCTTTGGACATTATGACATAATATGTCATGAAGAAGAACAATCATGATGTGATAAGAAGATTATTAATATTAAAAAAATGAATAAATTTTATCATAAAGTACACAAAAGTTTGTTCTAGGGCACCAACTCCAATAATAACCACATTGTATCCCTTTAAAAAACTATATAGATATTAAAACTAAGAGAGTGGAATTTTGTTTTTATTCTATATATAAAATTATATTTAGTTCATTAGAAAAGGAATATGATGAAAAGCTATAAAATTTTAAAACCATTTATGTTCATGGTACAGATATTATTATCCAATAAAATCAATACAAGTTTTAGTGATAGTTTTAGATCTTATCATATAATTTTTAACCATAATTTCCTTATTTACTCTTACTGAGGTGAGTAGTAATGAATACGGTTAATATTCATAATGAAAAAAAATGAAATTAACCTATTCAAAAAATTTATATCTCCTAATAAAAAATTCAGAATCAATTTCTTTAGATTCTATTTCTATATATAGAAGAAATTGATTTAAGATTAAAATGAAAAATGCAAAAAAATAGTTTTTAGAAAAACAAATTAATATTGGAAGTAAACATATAAAAAGGTAGTTTTAATGTTGATTCATGTTTAATTAATAATATTTTGTATAATTAATGGATAATTATGTTACATTATGTTCAAATATGAATTTTAAATTACTTTATATAATGAAAATAATTTTTTTATTTTAAATGAATTGGTATTTTTCACTATTTATTAAATAATCTATTTTTTTGAAAAAAAAAATACCAAAATGTTACTCTAGCATCATTTTGATATTTTGATTTCAGAAATGTAGTTCAATTTTTAAAATTCATATTACAATATTAATATACATAACTTAATTGTAAAACCACATAATACATGAAAACACATTTAATAATAATAAAACTATTTTCATTCTGGTTGAAAAATTACTTAATATTATTATAGTGAATGTAACTATATAAAAAATAATTATTGATTACTAATAAAGAATGAAATTGATTTAATATAAACTTTAGGTGGGTTTTTACATTATTTCACCTTTTTAAAATTGTGTTCGTTCAATTTCATTCCATACTTAATCAATTGGGGATACTTTTCCTTCATTGCATTTTCTGATTCTCATGTTGTTACTTCAACTATATGGTTATTTTAAAATTATTAACGTGATAAAATTTCTACATTCCAAAACAAATCTTCTCTATAATCAATAATCTATACAGGTTATTCCATATAATAAATGTTTTCATCCAACTAAACTACTTTAGGGATTTAAATATGTGATGCATCCAACAGATATTTTCTTAATAACAAAACATGAAATATGTCATGTACCTGAGATAAACTAAAAGTAAGGGTCACTTGGCCAGTGGATCATACCACTTTCTCTATGATTTTATATTGTCCATTGAAACTCAAACTCGACTTCACTTTTTTACGAAAACACATAACACCTTTCCATGGAGAAAGTTTAAGATAAACATGATAACCTACCTAAAATGAATGATATTTCATCTAGTTATCCACATTGATTTTATACATTATATGATACATCCTCATTTGTTTCTAAATAATCCCCACCTTCTCACACATTTCATCTACCAACTCTAGTCCCAGTAACTTCACTTCAACTTTTTTATCCCAAAAATTTATATTTTGACACCACCTAAATTAAAATGTCTTAAAATATTCTCTTTTTATAATTAAAAGATAATTTTTATTATAAAAAAATAAACTAATGAATGTTTTTGATCTCAACATACCTGGTAATATATTTAGAAACCAAGAATCATTTCTTCCAAGGCCTTATTCATTTTATCAATCAGCCATTTTGATTGAGGATGAAAATTTGTAGTAAAATTTTACCTAGTACTCAATGACTTCTGATGTCCATTCCAAAAAATTCTATTAAACATGGGGTAAAGGTTATATATAATATATATTATAACTCAATTTAACCTAGATATATCCTTGAGATACAATTAAGTAATTTTATTAAAATATAGAGTATCTCTAATGGGAACAAAATGTGTAAATTTTGTTCTTTGATCAACAATATCGCAAATTTTATTATAACCTCGAGATGTATTTATATATCCCACTGTGAAATGCATGGATATATTTTCCCATTTCACCATAAGAACTAGAAAAGGTAGATACATCAGTTTTGGTAAATTTTATTCAATTTTAACCAGTTGAAAGTTCAAACATTTCATGGTAAACTCGATGATATCGTTCTTCACTCCCTCCCAACAATAATACATTCAAATGTATCAATACATTTTAGTACAACTGGAATAAATAGAAAATATAGATACTTGAGCATCAATGAACAATTCTTTTTTCAGCTAGGAGATAGTTAGAACACACTACCTTTTTCTAAATTATAAAACACCATAATTATCAATGTTAAATTCAAGTAACATACTATTGTTTAATTGTAACACCCCTAGATTTTATGAAAAATATTCTTTTTTAATTTCATTGATTTATTGGGTTTTATTATATAACAAAATGATCTTTCACTACATGAATCCCTGACTTGTCTTTCATTACACGCAATCGTGGCCTTCCAAGATAGCGTGTGTTGTACACAATACCGAGTTTCACTAAACAAAGATATATTATTATTATATTATTATGAACTAGCTGTTACGAATATTATTAACTAAATTTTAAATTTTATAACATTATTATTCATCTTACACATTTTATATAACATGGTATAAGAACAAAATAAAATTTTCGTGTAAAATAAGTATTTTTCAAAAAATACAGTTTTGTCGCCTTTTGATGGAGCACCCACTTTAAATCTAGTTTTTGACATGTTTATAAGTTCAACTTGAAAAAATAAAATTATTTCTTCGAATCAGGATATTAATATATACTTCGGATAATTTTTTCACATTATTCTGATAACATTCATATTTTAATGAATAGTAAAAACATGGTATATATTAATTTAAAACAACTTTTTTCTCCGTAATAATTTATATGGTTAAATTATAATATTGAATGGTTTTAAAGTATAAATAGAATATATTCTTACAATTTAATATAATTTATGTCATTAGCATTTATTTTACATTGAATTCATAGGTAAAATCATTTCAATCTTCTGCAATTTTTTAACTTTTAAAACTCATTTTCTTAATAGCAAGATTAATTTTAAATTAATTACTACAACTTTTGTGTTTTTAATTTGGAAAAATTTATTTCATATTTGAAATCATTAGGTCCAAATTATGTTAATAGTCTACTTTTTATTTTTGGGCACTATGAATAATAACTACTGTATTTTTTATTTACTTCAGTTAAAGAAAAATTCAATAATTAAGGGTAAACCTAAGATTATAAAATTACGCTAACACATGACAAAATTTAATATGATGACTAAAATTATACCCATATCACCTAAGGTTCGGATTAGATTAATTATATGTACTTTGGACAATGAAAATAATTTAATAATTATTAAAACCAAAGATTGTGACAACATGTCACTCTATTAAATCTTATAAGTATAATAGTTTTAATTTGGTGATAAACTTCATGAAACATCAAACATGAATAGTTTCCAGAAAGATAAAAAAATCATCTACATCGTGAGAATTTATTTAGTATTTTTAGGGATTAAATAATTGTCATTACGGGTGACACAATAGTGATGCAAAAACTGTTTATTTAGTGAAAAGTCAATAATATAGTTTTTATTAAAATACCAATACCTATCAAAATGACCAGAAACAAGACCAAAAATTATTGGTCGAGTATATATTTACCCTTACCATCCAAGGGAAGAATTTTGGCCCATTTTGAGCTTTATAAAACCGATTATGACATTTATATTATTTTATTTAATATGATGTGAAAGATGTCACCTTCATAATTTAATAAATATAACAATTTAAATATTGTGATTTTATGAAGATAAATTCATGTAATAAAATTATTATAAAATTTAGTATATTTATATTCATCATATGATTTTATTTTAAATTTTTATGCAACAAATAAGTATATTAAATAATTATACAAAAATGTTGTAACAATTATTTTATTAAGAGATTTACCAAAAAAAGGTTTTAAAAATATTAAAATAAATATTATATGAACTATTTAATGTGACACAATAATTTTCAATATAAATATGATATATTATTAATATATTAAATCTCTTAGTTCGAACATATTTTTTGTGAGGATTTTAATTAAATTCAAATAAATTAATAGTGTCAAAATTGACACTATTGTTATTTTATAAAAATTACATATTATAAATTGGTTTAAAAATCAAAAAAAATATTTAAAAATTATAAATTAAAATTTATATGGTCTAAAATGTAATTAATCATAAAATTATGGAATATTAAAAACATATACTTAATTATTTATAATGATTTAAAATTTACAATATTATTACCACAAATAAAATTAAATAGATTGAATTAGGATAAATCAAGTTGATAATGTTTAAAATAAATTTCCAACTTGTCTAAATTTTATTGGTTGATGCGATTACAACCCTATATCATATAATATTCGAATTGGAGTAATTTTAGAGGTTTTTATGTGGGGATGGAATTTATTATAAATTAATATTTCTTATACTTCCAAAGGTTCCCATCTCCTCCCTTATAAAAGGGTACCTCCTCTCCCTCCTCCTTACACCTTTTTGAGCCTTCATGCTCAGCCAAAACCTTCCCATTTCCTTTCTCAACCTCCTTATCAACATACTAGAGGTGATGGTCTTCTTCAAAGACCAATTTTAGTGCCCTAAGAGGAGGTTTCAAATAGGCGTATCGAAGAAGAGGTAATATCTGTTACCGATTCTTTCAAATTTATTTCTTCTTATACTTATTCTTATTTATTTTTTTAATTATAAATTAATAACATAAGTATTAATAATATACTGATATGTTATTATAAATATTAATCAACCCTATTTAACCTTTTATCCATCCTATGGAAAACTAAATCACCGCGCGTGCATACTTACGGAATACCATCTCCACGCCCTGGTGTAATCTGTTTTTCCACCACCACCATACTTGGATGGGTATAACGGTGTAGAGAATAACTACATATGATTATTATAACATCATACGGATTCTATGATATTATATCATTCACTCCAATTCCATTCAATAAATATGGGAACTATATCATCCCTCGTGCATACGTACAGATTACCATCTCCACGACGCGATGAGATTCATTTCCATGTTAACAATCCAAGAATGATTATAAAGTATATATAATAAGTAATCATGAAATATATTACATAATAATGCTACTGGATTTATGTATATATATATGTATTTAATCTACTTAATTCCATTCAATTAAATAAGGAAATGAAAACAGCGTTAATGCGTACGTACGACCTACCGTCTCCATGAATGGTGTATTTCTTTCCATTTATCGATCTGTTATATATATGTATATTATGAATATATATTATATATAAATCATGTTTTATATTATGTAATTAATTAATCATGATCTAATTAATCATATTATTAATTACAAGTCAAAACACGGATGATAAATGAAATGATTTTACCCAAAACAGTTCTTTAACATGGAATTTACAAAAGAATGGGTAATATAAAGTCATAAGTGAACCATATATGATATAATAACGATGAATATGATTTTTTAATAATTCAAGGACATTATTTATATCATTATACAGCTTTTTCGGATACATACGAAGCATATCGGACATAATGTAAGGGATAATGTTGGAATCTCAATTGTTTTCCATTCAAGACTGCTTAAACGTAAGTATTTACTGAGGTTATATTTATCATCCTTATCCAAGTGTTATAAAAATATTTTCATGTATTTTTAATTTCATTTTTACCCATTTTTTACTTTTACTACATGGTATGTATGGAATATTTTTTTGGTTTACCATACGAGGTACTTTTTGACTTTTCCGGCAAAAGTACGAGAAAAATGTTTTTTTGACTTATACGGCATGAACGGATTATTATGGATTAATAACTAATTATTTTCATAAAGCTTACTCTAAAATATTTAATGACTATTTTCAACAATATCCTTTTATTTTAAAATTGAATGGCATTTTGTGAAAAGAAAATGATTTTCATGAAGAAAGGATATTTTCCATAATAATTCATTTCAAGTGCTTTATCAAAATAATTTTCCATCTATGATGACATTATTTCATATGTGTATGTTTCAAGTACAATGTCTATATAATTAATATGGTTTCACTTTTCTTAGGACTAAATGACATCCATTTGATTTATATGGATTATGTTATGATGGAATGATGTTTATGAAACCCAATTTATTCTTTGGGTTATGATGAATGATTTATGATTGTTTTGTGTCACAAGTAAGAATGATTTAAATATGAGATGGGTGGGACCTATATCTCCCTCCAATGCATTGGGTAATGATTTATATCTCATGATATAGACATGTCTGAAACGAAAAGTAAATCCGGTTCAGTAATACTGGGATGGAACTGAAAGTAAACCCAGTTTAGTAAGGGACTTTGTCCACTAAGATGGTCTTGGTAGCAATGCCTTGGATAATATGGAAATAATAACATGTTCTTAATGGTTACCACAATTACATGTTTTATTCCCATTCCATTTTATCATGATTGATGTTTCGTTATGATTTATGCCTTATGTACTGCCATGTTTTATGTCATTGCTCAAGAATTTGATGTTTAAATATTATGTTCATGTCTTGAAGTTCAAATGTATATGGTTTGTTTTATTTTTTTTCATGCTTACCCTTACTGAGCATTTGAGCTCACCCTTTATATGTTTTCTTTTTCCCAGGATATAAAGAAAGGTTTTAGGTAAGAAAACAAAAAGGGGAAGATCTTTATGGGAGATGTTGAAGATCATTCACCATGATTAGAAGATTATGTTCCGAGTTTCCAAAGACACCAAACTATTACGGTCCTTGTGTGTCTATTTTTTTATGTATTAAGTATTCTAAAATAGTAATGTAATGTCCATGTACGTCAAGCTTTGGGTCTCTACGGTTGGTATCAGAGGAAATGTTTAGTTAACCTTTGGAATCGTGGATGTGAAAACATTAGTGAAATCCCTAGAGATATTCTAAGGTATGTCTAGGGATGTCCCTAAGGTTACGTATACGTATAGGTTAGAATCCTAGAATTATGTTGATGATGATGAATAACCTATGGTGAACCTAAGGTGTCATGGATTAAATAATTTTTTATATGTTAGATATCCCATAAGTTAATTTTTATGATTATGTGGTTCTACGTTATTTTAACTATTTCTTACACAATGGTTTCTTGTCTTTGTCAATGGAGTGAACAAGAAGGAATTTAGTTAACATTGATTCAAATGGAAAAATTGGTTACTATGATCCACAAAATTATGTAACTCCTCGAGAGAAAGATATTTTGATTTTTCCAAATCAATCATCTCGATATATGATTAACAAGGTGAACTTTAGTTGTATTCCTAAGTCAAAAACTCAGAGGAAGTTGGAATTTTATGAATGTTCACATTGTGAGGAGAAGAGAGAAAGGAAGATTGAGATTTCTAAAGAAGGGATGAAGAACATTTAGGAATACCTAAAATAGAGGGGAAGATGTTATCTATGTGGAGAAAAGGGTCATAGAGTGATAGACAGTTATGGAGTCTAATGTCTTATCTATGGAGAACATGGGAATTACCGAAGTTAATGCCCTGACATAAGAAGTTACATCTAAATCGAGGAAGGACATATTCCATTCCAATCATTGAAGATGATGGATTGAAGGGATTTTCTATTGGAATTCAATATTAATGTTGTTGAGGTACTCTTATAGTATATTGAAATATCTGTGTATTAGTCCATTGTGGTTTTCTATAAAAATATGGTACTGGTAACCATGAAAAGTGATTCAAATATTTTTGAAAGTAGATGATATGCGCATAATGAAGGGATAAGGAGAAAAAAATTGTTTGATAGTATTCATTAGCTCTTGATTGATATAAGGACTACGTGATATCATGGTTTCAGTATATAGAATTTTTGGGATTTTAGTATGTGGAAAGTGTTAACTTTTAACTACATTTATGTTTTCACTAAAGTTCAATGAGTATTAATTTTTTAAGAGAATACATGACTAAAGACTATTAATGTTTGGAATGTGACCAACATGACATATGTTATGATATATGGGGACAAATGATGGTATTCACATACTTGTTATATGACCTCTTCAGTAATCTTTTTCACTATAATATGAGATTGAATAGCAGTATTTTGGATTAGCCTAAAGATTGGAATTGATTATGTTGCACATAAGTTAGTATTGTTTAAGTCTAGAAATTTTTTTGATATTTTTGATGTAATTTTATAATAATGTAGTTTTAGAAAAAGGAAAACATGTAGGACGGGCAACAACCCATCACCTCAGACAAGGCTGTGGGAATCAAACCCACAACTGAAGTGCGACATGCCTTTATCACCTACCACTGGCCTAAGGGAAGTCCCTGGTTAGTATAAAATAGTTTTAATTTATTAATTGGTATGAGAAATGATGTATAAGTCCATTTTAGGAACCATATAACATTAATCGACTTATGTATATTTAATAACATTTTCTCACATTTCATTTGAGACAGATGGAATGACCAATAATTATATCACATGATCTGCTAACACTTTACGAATAAAAAATTCAACTTAATTTCTTTAAGAGATGAAGTGAAAATTGTTCAATGCACAAACAATAGTGATATTGAACCAAAATCATGTAAGTATTTCTTTTAATCCATCAACTTTAGGAAAATGATATTCAAAACCAAAAATGTTGTCCTAGTTCTCTCATATCCGATGAATCAGATGGTACCTTAGATCATCACAAATATATGACTTTGTGATTATTGGCTTTTTCATAGACATGTACTCTACCACTCTTCATCAAATGTTCATGGTAATATTTCTCTTCCATATCCATATTTTCACCTATTTTCTCCTATGTGGAAACCTATTGATGAGTTACTTTGGGTGACTATTTTGATTCTAACTTCCCTTTTTAAAATTAAGTTTTAGTATTCCTTTTTACAATGTGGGTTTCTATGAAAGAAACTTTCAAGTAGTAAACCCTTTATAACCCCGATGAAATTAGTGGGAGAAATTCATTTTAAGGGGGGTAGAATGTAACACCCTGAGATTTTTTGAAAAATATTCATTTTATTTTCATTTATTTCTTGTGTTGTACTATACAGAAAAAGAATCTTTCACTACACACATCCCTGACTTGTCTTGCATTACACGCGATCGCGGCCTTCCACGATACTGTGTGTTGTACGCAATACCATGTTTCACTAAAAAATGATATATTATTATTATATTATTATGAACTATCCATTATGAATATTATTAACCAAATTTTTAATTTTATAACATTATTATTCATATTACACATTTTACAAAACATTGTATACGAACAAAATAAATTTTTCGGGTAAAATAAGTATTTTTCAAAAAATACAGTTTTGCCGCCTTTTGATGGCGCACCCACTTTAAATCTAGTTTTTGACATTTTTATAAGTTCAATAAGACAAAATAGAATTCTTATTTTGAATCAGGATATATAAATTTACTTTGGATAAATATTTCATATTATTCTGATAAATTTCATATTTTAATGAATAGTAAAAACACGCTATATTTTAATTAAAAACAATTTTTTTTCATCGTAATAATTTATATGGTTAAATTATAATATTTAATGGTTTTAAAGTATAAATAGAAATTTTTTTTACCATTTAATATAATTTTTGTCATTAGCATTTATTTTACATTGAATTCATAGGTAAAATCATTTCAACCTTGTGCAATGTTTTAACTTTTAAAACTCATTTTCTTAATAGAAGGATTAATTTTAAATTAATTACTGCAACTTCTGTGTTATTAATTTTGAAAAAATGGATTCCATATTTTAAATCCGTAGGTCCAAATTATGTTAGTAGGATACTTTTTATTTTTGGACACTATAAATATTAACTATGGTAATTTTTATTTACTTTAGTTAAAGATAAATCTGGTAATTAATGGTAAACCTAAGATTATAAAATTAACCAAACACATGCCAAAATTATATTTGATGACTAAAATTCGACCCATATCACCTAATGGCCATATTAGATTAATTTTATGGACTTTTTATTATGAAAATAATTTAATTATTATTAAAATCAAAGAAAGTGACAACATGTCACTCTCTTAAATATTATAAGTATAATAATTTTAATTTAGTGATAATGTTCATCAAACATAGAACATGAAAAGTATCCATAAAGATAATAAACTTATCTACATAATGAGAATTTATTTTGTATTTTTAGGGATTAAATAATTGTCATTAATCGTGACACAATAGTGATGCAGAAATTGTTTATGTTGTGAAAAGTCAACAATATAGTTTTTATTAAAATATCAATACCTATCAAAAGGACTAGAAACATGAAAAAAAATTATTGGTCGAGTATATCTATACCCTAAGCATCCAAGGGTTGATTTTTGGACTATTTTGAGCCTTATAAAACTGATTATGACATTTATTTTATATTATTTTTAAGGATGTCAAAGATGTCACATTCATAATTTAATAAATATAAAAATTTAAATGTTGTGATTTTAAGATGATAAATTCATGTAAGAATATTATTATTAAATTTATTATATTTATCTTCATCATATAATTTTATTTTAAATTTTTATGCACCAAATTAGTATATTAAATAATTATACAAAAATGTTGTATCAATTATATAATTAAGAGATATACCAAATAAAAGGTGTTAAAAATATTACAATAATTATTATATGATCTATTTAATGTGATCCAGTAATTTTATATATAAATATGACATGTTATTAATCTATTAAATGTTTTAGTTTGAACATATTCTTTGTAAGTATTTTATTTAAATTCAAATAAATGAATAGTGTCAAAATTGACCCTACTGTTATTTTATAAAAATTAAATATTATAAAATTATTTAAAAATAAAAAAAATAATTTTAAAATTATAAATTAAACTTTATATGGTCTAAAATGTAATAAATCATAAAATTACGGAAACTTCACAAAATATAAGTAATTATTTATAATTATATAAAATTTAGAATATTATTACCACAAATAAAATTAAATAGATTATATAAGGATAAATCAAGTTGATAATGTTTAAAATAAATTCCCAACATGTCTAAATTTTATTGGTTGATGATATTAAAACTCTACCTCATATAATATTCGGATTTGAGTAATTTCGGAGGTTTTTATGTGGGTTTGGAATTTAATATAAATTAATATTTCTTATAATTCCAAAGGTGCCCCTCTCCTCCCATATAAAAGGGAACCTCATCCCTCTCCTCCTTACACCTTTTGAGCCTTCATGCTCGTCCAAACCCTACCCATTTCCCTTCTCAACCTCCTTAGTAACATTCTATAGTTCCTGGTCTTCTTCAAAGACCAATTTCAGTGCCCTAAGTGGAGGTTTCAAAGAGGCGTATCAAAGAAGAGGTAATATCCGTTACCAATTCATTCAAATTTATTTCTTCTTCTACTTCTTATTATTTAGTTTTTTCATTATGAATTAATAACATCAGTATCACTCATATAATTATATGTTATAATAAATATGAAAAAAACCCTATTTAACCTTCTATCCATCCTAAGGAAAACGAAATCACCACGCGTGCGTACGTACGTAATACCATCTCCACGCTATGGTGTAATCTTTTTTTTCCACCACCACCTTACATGGATGGGTATAATGGTGTAAAGAAAAACTACATATGATTATTATAACATCGTATGGATTGTATGATATTATATCATTCACTTCAATTTTATTCAATAAATATGGGAATGATATCATCGCTCGTGCATACGTACAGATTACCGTTTCCACGATGCGATGAGATTCATTTTCCATGTTAACAATTTAAGAATGATTATAAAGTATATATAATAAGTAATCATGAAATATATTACATAATAATGCTACTGGATTTATGTATATATATATATATATATATATATATTTCATCTACTTAATTCAATTCAATTCAATAAGGAAACGAAAACAGAATTCTTACGTACGTACGGCCTACCGTCTCCATGAACGGTGTATTTATTTCCATTTATCGATCTATTATATATATGTATATTCTGAATATATATTATATATAAATCATGGTTTGTATTCTGTAATTATTTAATCATGATCTAATTAATCATATTAATAATTACAAGTCAAAACATAGATGATAAATGAAACGATTTTTTCCAAAATGCTGCTTTAACATGGAATTTACAAACAAACGGGTAATAAAAAGTCATAAGTGAACCATATATGATATCATAACCATGAATAAGATTCTGTAATAAGTCAATGAAATTATTTAAATCATTATATAGGAGGTTCGAATACATACGTAGCATATCAGACATAAGGTAAGGGATAATGTTGCAATCTCAATTGGTTTCTATTCAAGAATGCTTATACGTAAGTATTTACCAGGGTTATATTTATCATCAATGTAAATGATTTATAAAAATGTTTTCATGTATGTTGAAATTCATTTTTACCCATTTTTTACTTTTACTACATGGTATGTAAGGAATCTTTTTTTGTTTACAATATGAGGAACTTTTTACTTTTCTGGAAAAAGTATGAGAAGAATGCCTTTTTAAATTCTACGGGAAGAATGGATTTTTACGGTTTCATAACGCCTCATTTTAATGAAGTTTACTCTACAAGATTTCATGAATATTTTCAACAAAATAATTTTCTTTTAAAATCGAATGGAATTTTGTGAAAAGAAAATGATTTTCAAGAAGAAAGGATATTTTCCTCAAGAATTCATTTCATGTTCTTTATCAAAATCATTTTCCATATAAGATGACATTATTTCATATGTGTATGTTTCATGTATAATGTCTCTATGATTTATATGGTTTCACTTTTCTTATGAATAAATTATATCCATTTTTTTATATGGATTATGTTATAATGGAATGATTTTTATGAATCCCAATTTATTATTTGGGTTATGATGAATGATTTATGATTGATTTGTGGCACACGTAAGAATGATTTCAATATGAGATGGGTGGGACCTATATCTCCCTACAATGAATTGGGTAAAGATTTAAATCTCATGAGATAGACTTGGCTGAGACGGAAAGTAAATCTGGATCAATAATACTGGGCTGAAACGGTATGTAAACTCGGTTCAGTAAGGGACTTTGTCCACTAAGATGGTCTTGGATGCAATTCCTTGGCTATTATGGAAATCATTACATGTGTTTAATGGTTTCCAAAATTACATGTTTTATTCCCATTCCAATTTTGTAAAGACCCGTAAAATTCCAGGGAAATATTTTTAAATTTTCTTTGGGATTTTAAAAGAATATAGTTTCTGACCACACCAGATTCCGAGGCTCGGTGTGCCCGAAATGAATTTCTGAAGTCTATCTCGGGTTCGTTTAGTAAACGAACAAGCACGTATTACTAACTTTTGAACCGGTGCTCAGAATTGAAATCTGAGGGCACCGATGGAACCACAGCGCATGTAATTTCTTAAGAACACCTTTTCCGGAGTTGTGTTTTCTCGGGTGAGGTTATTAATTAATTGGGTTAACTAAAGTATAAAAATAAAATTTGTGCAACCAATTTTATTTTGATTTAAGGAATCTTAAACCTATGCTTGGAGGTTGGGGTGGGACCCACTAGTTCCTAACTACCCTAGGTAGGATATTAGTGAAGTGGGGCCCACACAAGCCCCACCCCTTTATTTCATTTTTACCTCCCATGTGAATTTAATATGGTAACTCACCCGCACCCCCCCTCTTAAATGCCAAGACAACTCTTGCGTTTAATTGGATTATTAAACGCCTCATTAATTGGTCAATGCTCGATAATTATATCGTGATCTGATTTTGAATTTCAAAAATAGTTGGCATGAGAAATAAAATAAGGCAAAGCCTTATTTTATTATTTTGTTTTGTTGTGCGAGAAGGATTTGAAGAGGAGAGCTGAAGTCTTGGAATCCAAATCTTCCTCCTTGAAGAACTCGAAGAACGCACCGTCACTGACGAAGAATGAAAGCCTCCGACGAAGGATGAAGAAGGACGCCAAATCCTCTTAGATCGACGACACAACACCATGTACCGCGATGCCAACGATTCTCTTCTCCTAGATGTCGACGACGCTTACAGAACCTTGTTCCGTGACGCTGTCTTCTGTGACAATTATTTCCCGTGAAGAACCTTCGTTTGATGACACCTTGAGGTAGGGGTTATTTCTGTTAGTGAATTATTTTTCGTTCATCAAATTTTAATTTTGGGTCTCATGTTATCGTTATAACGGGAGGTGGTCGGACCGCATGAACATGGCCGACCCTCCTCCTCCTTTGTTGTTGAATTATTTGTGGCTCAAAAGAAGGCGGTGTGGTGCAATGACACAACGCAGAATAAAGGATGAGCACGAAGAAGAAGCGTGACGCCATCGCACCGCGCCATTGTGGCCGAACAAAGTCGTGATGCCGTTGTGTCATGCCAGATAACCTTGAAGAAACCGCGGCCGGAGCGGGGCCGCGGTGGAGGGGGCCGCCTGAACCACCAGCCACCGACAACTTGGAGGGGCGGGACCGCGGAAGTCCAACGGTAGGACCACCAGCCAGCTGGCTCTTGAGAAACTGGGGGTCGTAACCCCCGGCTGGCAAGAAGCAGCGGCCCCATGTGGGGGGCTGCGGTTTCGAACAAAGGGGGAAACTGCCCCCCTTTTTCTGTCCAGCTCGGCGCTGGCCATGCTAGCCACGCGGGCTGTGCACAGGTGCAAGGCCAGGCCGGGCCACACCCACCGGGTCGGGACACTCCCTAATGGGCCGGGCCTGGACCCGGTTCGGGCCGACCCAGGGGTCTCAGGCCGGGTTGGTCCGGGCCCAAATCCCCCTAAAACAAGACAGGTTCGTTCTTTTTCCCATATCATTGGCTACAAACCTCCGATCGACGCACCGTCAATTTCGATGTGATCCTTGGATTGAGATGGTCCTTTCAGTATATTAAACTCAAGGTTTCTGAGAACTTTGGGTATGACCGGGTTTGTTCGAACACGAAACCAACCGGGCCCTCGGAGCAGAAACGCTTATAACTTGAGCTTCAGATGTCCGATTGATGTGCCGTCAACTTTGTTGAATTACTCATAGTGAGACGGATATTATGGATTACTCCGTTCGAGTTTTGGACGCAGTTAGAGTGCAGTCAGGTTGGTTTTGATTTAAAACCCAACCGGGCCCTGGAACAAAAAATCCAATAACTCTCAGACTGGGTGTCCAATAGACGCGCCGGCTGTCATGTTGAGTTCCTCTTTTCGAGACAGAACATTGAGACACATCAGCTCTGGACTACATTTCTGTTTATTTATCGACCCCCTTGGTTCGTGGTGTGGAACCTCCTAGGATCATTCATGCTGTGTGCGTGAACCCTAGAGCTGGCTCCGACTGCGACTGTGACGATAGCACTGAAATCCTATGTGGGTTCGGCAGCGATGAAGACCGTATTGAAATCCTTTTTGGGTTTGACGGTGATGAAGACTGCACTGAAATTCTATGTGGGTTTGGCAGCGATGAAGATCATACTGAAATCCTCCGTGGATTCGACAGCAATGAATACTGTACTGAAATCCTCCGTGGGTTCGGCAGTGATGAAGACCGTACTGAAATCCTCCGTTGGATCAACAGAAAAGACTACTATTATTGTATAGTTTGTGGGTCTGGTAGTGTTTGACTCTTTTATTGATATCCTATGTGGGTCTGACAGAGTAGCTGGTCTGTATCCTCTGTGGGTCTGACAGCTTAGCTGGGTTAGTATCCGACATGGGTCCCAACTTAGATGAATCAGTGGCTATATCTGATCATATCTATCACCTTATGAAAAATTATACCTGTGTGAGATGATTCTAGACTATCAATAAATATCATCGATATGATTGAATTGATTTCCTATGTAGATTGAGTTGTTCTTTCCTGTGTGTATTGGGTTGTAATATCCAGTGTAGATGTGATCGAGCATGGGCTCGAATGTTGGAGCCGAACTGGAATTGAAGACATAGGTTTATGTATGGTCATATACCTAAGTAGTGTTGGTTGTTAGTTCGTGATTGTATCTTTCCTCTGGGGATTATCCTTTGTGGATTCTGGGTGACCATCGGGGGTCTCGGGGTCCCTACTGAGTAGCGTATACTCACCCATGCACGGGCTATTCAGGCACTACGTTGTGTTGGATGCAAACAATAGACAGCACTAACCGTGGTTGAGGCTACTGGAGCAGTCGGTACCTAGAGGTGGACCACTAGGCGAGACGTACATAGAGCGGAAAATTGGACCCGAGGAGCTGAGGTGGCTATTTGTACCCACCCTTCAGGTGGAACTTCTAGTGGACGGCTCGACGTTGCTGCTTTACTTTCCGTTTCTGTACATTCTTTCCAGTTGTACTTTACTTTCTGTTTGGATTTTTATTCTGGCCCATTAACATTCTGTACTGACTTTTGTACCCAGTTTTACATAGTGTTTACTTCTTCTGGCATACTCTGTGGTGTTTGTTTACTTTATAAAGGCAATGCCTTCCCCTTTTTGTCGAGATTTACGCCTTGGTGGTAGTCTCTAGCCCCCAACCTATGGGAGGCGGGCTTGGGGTAGTCACGGCATGGTCCCTGAGGACGGGTCATGACAAATTGGTATCAGGGAAGTTTGGTTCTACCGCAGAACTCATGACTCTGATCTTTCTTCTATGTAAATCAATAGTGTTAAGGTTATTGAATGTGGTTATCAGTCCAGGGAGTCTAGTGTTGGTGCAGCGGCCGACATATCCATACACCAGGACCCTGACTTCTGATTTCCGACTCAACACACAAAAACATTGATTGAATGTGTGTTCCAAAATTTTTCTATGTGATTACTTTGTGTCAGCTCACCAGGTATACTATTTTGACCATGTCGCACCTGTTTCTTTTTAGAATGGACCCACGATGGAATACATCTAGGGTTCCGAGCATTGTGTGAGACGACAACCCACCGAGAGACGAGGTCTTAGTGTAGGGTCCTTTTTTAGTGGAGGCACCTGCGATACCACTACCCACTGAGCCACCGATGCTACCAGCCCCAGCTACTGAGATTTCACGTCACCTTAGTGCACTGCATGAGTTTCAGCGTCAGAGAACGCCCAGGTTCTGTGGGGAGACTGCCCCTCATGCAGTCGAGGATTGGCTGGAGGTGGTTGTGCGAGTTTTCAGGTTAGTGGGGACACCAGCTAACCTCATGGTGATCCTCGCAGCAATCCTCTTGCACGCGGTAGCAGGAAGATGGTGGATCTTGATGCTCCAAGTGCTCGTCGAGGCATCTCTCCTCTGGACGGACTTCGAGAGCCTCTTCCGCTCGGAGTCCGTCCCAACCACCCTATATGTGGTGCACATGCAGGAGCTTCTACAGCTGCGGAAGGGCAGCATGACGGTCGCCAAGTAATCGGTGAGATTTACTGATCACTCACGCTATTCGACAGACATGGTACGTGTCCCATTCTTCCGAGCCCGGACCTTCGAGTAGGGACTAAGGCATGAGATCAGGGCGTCGATGATCTCCCTCCGCATTCCGACTCACACAGGTGTACTGGAGCGAGCTCTTATCATAGAGAGATTTCTTTCTGAGCCTACACCAGCAGCGAGACCTACCGCAGAGTGGCATGTAGTAGATTCATCTGCAGCTAGCAGTCGATGGATGTCACAGGGGTTTAGGCGGACCGGACCATCAGACAGACGATCTCAGGACACTGGCTCAGAGGTGCGGGGCACAGGGCGCAGAGCCAGCCTTCTGAGGACCAGGAAGTGCGATGCATGTGGCGGCTAGGGCCACATGGATCGTGACTGCATGGCCTGCCATGAAGAGGAGCAGCAGACAGTTGAGGGGCCACCCAGGAAAAGGCAGAGGGTCGACCGTGGTAGTCCGCCGAGATTAGGCGGACGAGTTAGGGGAGCTGGCCGAGTAGCAGGTGGTGGAAGACACTTTGAGTCATTACCACCACCACTACCAAGAGGTCCACCCCGACCACAGGGAGCTGGCGGGCAGAGACATGCCTAGCTCCAGGCAGCGGAGGCCTATGACCACGACACGCCAGAGATGATTCCAGGTACTATCTATGTCTACTCCACCCTTGCTGCAGTTTTTATAGACACATGAGTGAGTCATTATTTTATTTTCGCTTACCTAGTTCGAAGCTCGTAGATTCCGATGGAGCCGTTGACTCGATCCTTACGGCTAGAGACTCCTTCGAGAGCCGACTCGACGATTACGCACTAGTTTCGGCAGTGTGTGCTTACTCTAGGAGGCGAGAGCTTCGGATGGGATCTTCTTGTAGCAGCGTCGAGGCCTTACGACATCATCTTGGGCATGGATAGGTTATCTACAGTCCATGCTCAGATTGAATGTATTAGGCGGAAGGTGCAGTGTGTACGCACCGATGGGAGAAGGTATACCTTCACCAGAGAGAAGGGAGCCTTTGCAGCGCAGGGTGGACTCACACAGAGGAGAGGAGAGACCATCACTAATCAGTTGGCTAGCCTCATCCTAGGAGCAGTTGACGTGCGGAGTCCAAGTTTTCATGTAGTAGTGGATGCGTATGTGGATGTTTTCCATGATGACGTCCCAGGACTACCTCCTCACAGAGAGGTAGACTTCTATATTGACCTGTACCCCGGGAAAACCCCGATATCCACTCCAGCATATCGGATGGACCTTGCTGAGATTTGAGATCTACGAGTATATTTGGTGGACTTTCAGGGCAAGGGATTCATCCAACCCAGTGTTTCACGCTGGGCTTCCCCGATATTGTTCACCAAGAAGGTGGACGGGAGCTTGAGACTGTGTGTCGACTATCATCACCTGAACTAGGTGACCGTGAGGAAAACGTTTCCACTACCGAGGATTGACGACCTTTTCGATTAGATCAAGGGAGCACGGTGGTTCTCGAAGATAGACCTTAGGTCCGGCTATCATCAACTCAGAGTTTGAGACGAGGACATGCAGAAGACGGCCTTCAGATGTCAGTTTGGACACTATGAGTTCTTGTTTATGCCTTTCAGCATAACCAACGCTCCAGCAGTTTTCATGGTTCTCATGAACAGGATCTTTCAGCCAACCCTCGACCGATTTGTCATGGTCTTCATCGACGACATATTGATATACTTGACCACTGAGGAGTAGCATGCCTACCACTTGTGTGTTTTACTAGACACACTCCGAGAGCACCAGATTTATGGAAATCTCTCGAAGTGTCAGTTCTGGTTACGTGAGATCCACTTCTGGGGACACGTCATCTCTGAGGCAGGATTTGCGGTGGATCCTGCAAAGATCGAGGTTGTGCTAGCTTGGGAGCCACCCAGGAGCATGACGGAGGTGCAGAGTTTCCTGGGTCTAGATGGGTACTACCGGAGGATTGTGCTAGACTTATCCGGAGTTGCGACACCACTCTCATCTTTGAAAAAGAAGGGGAAACCCTTCGTGCGGTCAGACAGATGTCAGCAGAGCTTTCAGGAGCTGAGACAGAGATTGACTAGTGCGCCTATCTTGAGGCTACCAGAGGAGGGAGTAGGGTACGTAGTCTACTGCAATGCATCAGGGACCAGAATCGGATGTGTCCTAATGTAGGAGTGGGTCGTGATTACCTATGGATCATTCCAGTTGAGGAAACATGAGAAGAACTACGCTACCCATTACCTGGAGTTAGCATCAGTGGTCCTCGCTCTGAAGATGTGGCGACACTATCTGATGGGCGAGCACTTTACAGTCTACTCTCACCACCAGAGTCTCAGGTACATATTCTCGCAGAGGGACCAGAATCCGAAACAGCGGCGATGGATCGAGTTCTTCCAGGACTATGACTTTGAGATAGTCTATACTCCTGGAAAGGGCAACGTAGTAGCCGATGCTCTCATTAGGAGGATGAGCATCCAGCTACTCGGGGAGGCGACAGAGCAACTAGACGCTTTTCAGATATCCTCCATGGATAGAGATGGTTCATCTTCTCTTCAGTCACTAACAGTCACTCCTCCACTACTGCAGCGGGTCAGAGAGGCACAATGTGAGGACGTTGACTGTGAGACGTGGCATGCGTAGATATCCTCAGGACATGCACCTGATGGATTCTCTATAGGAGGAGAGCATGATGTCCTTTTCAGAGGACGTACCATGGTACCAGTTGCTTTACAGAAGGAGGTTTTTAGAGAGTTTCACACTTCCCCATTAGCGGTACATCCAGGAATGACGAAGATGTACTAGGATCTCAGACAACAGCACTGGTGGTTGGGTATAAAGAAGGTTGTGGCAGAGTTCGTATAGCATCCCTTATTTTTATAACATAACTTTTCATTCCATTACACAGAACTGAGGATCTTTAAGGTTTAGTGTCTTGGAAACAAGGAACATAAAACATGAAACAAAAAAAAACATTCTTCTTAAACACTTGAAAGTCTTCTCCTCATGTTCACCCTAGGCTCATTACTGCATCTCATAACCTGGGGACATACATCAAAAGGAAGGGTGAGCAGAAGGCCCAGCAAGGGAAACAAGTGAAACATTTTACATATGAACTTGAGATACATCAATAAAGTCATGAAAAGAACTTTAAGGCATGAGAAAGAAAATCATGAGGCATTTTATAATAAAAATAACATTTTCCATAACTTGAAGATGTGGCTACATCATTTAACATAGACAATCATGAACATATCACCAAGGTCCATCCCCAAGGTGTCATTTGAAAATTACCAAGGTTATTCACCAAGGTATCATGAAAATTGTAATCTCTAGTGGTTACATCATTACCCAATGCATTGGAGCGCTATCAGGGCGCACCCTTAAATTTTCCTTTATTATCATGTGAGCCACATATATCATCATCAAAAATTTCATAAATAACCCACATAACATAAAATAAATGGGTTTCATTTCATAATCATAACGTTTTAAAAACTGCTTTAAAGACATGATCTTTACGGCACTTTAAACCCACGGAAAGGGAAAGCGGGTTTCATATATGTAAATCCCAGAATTTAAAAAAGAACATTTTGATATATATGTGAATACCCCTATAGAAATAAGAGCTTTGAGTATTCACTTTATAACATATAATAATTTTTAAAAAAGAGAGAGAGGCACTTTGAGACGAAAATTCTACAGCATAACCACTATGTTTCGAGGTTTTATAAAACATTGAGAAGAGAGGGGACATGGGTCAAACATTCATAAATGACCCATAAAACAGTATAGAGGAAAAATATAAGGGTTTTAAGAACATGGTAATGAAATTTTAAAATATACCATATGAAATGAAGAACATGAAAGGAAGAAAAAAAAAAGATTTCTCTTGTGAGAATTCGGCAGCCTAACGGCGCCACTTAAACTTCAAAAAAATTGAATTGACAAAGTCAAATAGGGTATATCATCATATGAACATAAGAGTCCAGTATGATAGATATAGAGATCACACCCCAACATAATAGAAAGGAACTTGAAAGAATTGACGTGAAGGTAGAACTTCAAAACGAGAATGGTGAAGAACCACTTAAAAATTCGGCAGCATAACGGCGCCACTTAAACTTCAACAAAATTGAATTGACAAGGTCAAATAGGGTCTCTCATCATATGAACATAAGATTCCAGTATGATAGATATAGAGATCATACCCCAAAATAATAGAAAGGAACTTGAAAGAATTGACATGAAAGTAGAACTTCAAAACGAGAATGGTGAAGAACCACTTAAAAATTCGGCAGCCTAACGGCGCCACTTAAAACATCAAAATACTGAATTGAAGTGATCAAATAGGGTCTCTCATCATACGATCATAAAAGATCAGTATGATAATTTAGAGATCATACCCCAACATAATAAAAAGGAACATGAATGACTTGAATGAAAATAGAACTTGAAAACGAGGAAGGTGAAAGAATCCCTTAAAAATTCGGCAGCCTAACGGCGCCACTTAAACATTCTTAAAACGAATTGATGAGAGCAAGGGGGGGTCTCTCATCATATGAACATGAAATAGGAAGTAGGATAAATATAAAAGAACATCCTCCAACATAAGAACATGGAGTATAAAAGAAATGACATAAAAGAGATTACTTGAAAAGAAAGAGAGAGGTCGGATCCCTTACCTTAAAATGTAACTCTTAAACCTCAAAGGTTGGGACCTTGAGGGCTTGGGGGAACCTTGGGAGGACTCCTTGGGAGGTAATGAGACCAGAAATTCGTTGGGAATGAGTGGGGAGTCGAATGGATGAGAGGAGGGCTTGGTATTTATAGGGAAAGTGAGGGGACAAGGCATTAATGGCCAAGGGACACCTCACATGTGCTTTTCTCAAACCCATGTGCTCTCCCTTGTCATTTATCATGGAGTTAGGCCACAAGGGGCCCCCAAAACAATAATTCATCACCCTTGTCCGGCCATCCCTCAAAAGATCTCATGACATCATCATGACACCGTTATGATGTCATTAAACATACCGAAACCCTAAAACTGTATTTTTACTATTCACTGAAAATTCAACTTTCTCAGAAAAATCCCAAAATTTCACATTAACCAAATATCAATGCTCTGATTTCAAAAATGAAATCCATTTTATAAAAATAATTTTTTAAATATTTTTAATTTAATTTTTAAATAAAAACACTATTCATCGAAAATTCATTTTTTTCAGAAAAAACCCCAAAAATTACCATAACATAATATCGATGCTCTGAGTTGAAAAATAAAGTCATTTTTATAAAAATAATTTTCTAATTATTTTTAATTAAATTTTTAATTAAAAAAAACACTATTCACCCGAAAAAACTAATACTTGAATAATAATTAATGAAACTGTTATTTAACTACTTTATTGAATCACATTACTTAATCAAGGTGCCTAGATTATTTTAAAACTTTCTTTAACTGAGATTACTAATCCATTTGGTCATATTACTAATCCTAATCATAAAATCACTATTCATAATTTACTATTCATCAAAAATCAAGTTGATCTTATTAGACTCTAAATTTAGTACTGAACATAATTGCAGAAGGCCATTTTTTGAAAATCATTACTCATTTTTAATTATTTAGGGTTTACATAAACATATTTAAAATATCCTTTTTCTAAAATTCATCAAAAATATGCATACTATATTTATCCGGTCATTTCAAAATTCATAAGCTTCATCATAAGAAGAAATCCCAATTTTTATTTAAAACAAGGATTACACAAGGTAGTTACGGTCTCGTTACATAACCCCTTATAATACCAGCATAGGACCTAAGAGTAAGGTGTGCTAGGGTGATAGAAGCTTGGGGCGGCTCAGTCAACATTGCCCGAGTAGTAATTTCTATCAGTTTGAACTTCTCACGAAGGCGATTTCGTTCCAGCTTCACATGATGAAGTTCGGCTTGGATTTGATCCAGAGCAAAGCCCAGTGGTGCTACCTCCTTCCCAAGCTCTGTTAGATGGGCTTCGATCGGTCCAAGACTACTAGGTGAGGCCATCGAATCTTCTTTCTATAATAATTAACCAAGATTACTTATATTTAGAGACAATAATCAAAACATTTTGTTCACAGCGGTCATGTTGACCGATGGTTATATAATAGTCAAAACCCACTGATCTCATTTTAATTATAATCATGTTTATCAAATAAAACATTTTTGTTGAGTATAACAATAACACATAAAATTAGGAAACAAAATTTATTTAAAATTTTCGGGTCGTTACAATCTTCCCCCCTTAAGAAATTGCGTCCTCGCAATTTTAAAATTGGGTTTTGAAATTTCATTGAAAGTCCCACATCGGAAAAGGAGTCAGTAAAACTATTACTTTAAAATAAAGAAAGGGAAGTACAATGGTCACCTGAGTTAACCCACACTAGGGTTCCATGTAGGAAAACATGGACATGGAGGAAAAAAACAAAGGGTCAAGTTCTGAGGGAGAGTGATAGAGAACATGATTAGGAGAAAGTTAACCATGAGAAAATCCCAAACTTATGATGTGTGTAAACGGTCTTTGATTACCTAGTAGGAAACGTAAACCAACAACATTTTTGTTTTACGTTTATTTTCATAATTTTGAGGATTTCATTTACTACATAGAACAAAAACATAAGAAAATATACCTACCTTCAAGTAGAGTTTCATCCTTTAACAAGTCCCTACCAACACTAATCTTTTCTCCAAATGATGAGAATTCAAAAACACTTGGTCTCATAAAAGCGCAAGAATCATCTTCTATAGAATCACATAATCTACAAAAGATTAACTATCTATTTCTTCTATCTTTAAACATTATCCCAAAAACAGAAAGGTTAAGGTAAAACAACTCTTCAAAAAGAAAGAATCTCATAGGAATGGAAACTACTTTTAAATCATCAAAGTTCCATGGTACTACCCAAAGTTCATCATAGACCATTCCATAAATAACGGTCCTTAAAATTCCTCAAAACAAACCAAACTAAGATTGAAACCCAAATACAATAAGGATTTGATAACAGAGTCTTCCAAAACAACTTCATTGTTCATCTCCAGACAACATCAACCACTCCTAACATCTTATAAAAAGTAGCTAACCTAAACATATTTTACCCAAGATATGATAGTCAATCCCATAAGTAACCTAAATTACTATAAGTTCACCTTAAATTCATCGATTCTTCAAAATATAAGTCAACCTTACTCCTCAATGAAAATACCGTAGTAATCTATTTACCTCGATCAAATATGGTTCCCAAAATAATGAACGTCTTCCAAAATAATGATCATATTTTAATCCCCTAATCATCCCTGTCATATTAATATGAAAATCGTCGCATTTCCTATCACATTGGTTGTCGGAACATGTTCTTCCATTTCCCACCATTAACTAAGAAGAGAAAGCATAATTAGGGGCTTAAGTACTTAGATAATAATCATGAAAAGGAACTGAAAGCATATAAGGATAACTTGTATATGAAAGGTATAACCTAACTTGTGATCTCCTAGGTTCCCATCTAGGTTATGAATGATCATATATTCTTATGTGAACCTTTATTTTATTTTATATTTGTTCCTTTAACAATGGTTCATACCAAGCTTATGAATTTACCAAAGCATATCCCCCGGGAGTGTCGTAACCAAGAGTGCAGCAAGGCCCGTTGTCGTGTACCAGTTCCCGTTCGAGTCTAGCTCAAAGCGGTGTTTTCGGGTTTTACCCCTATGTACATCTGTGCCAGAGCCACCTCTACCTGCTCGTATCCAGACAGGGATGTATTTTCTTGGCAACCCCTTACTCAATACTCACCAAAATACCAGGAAGATTTCCTATATTAAACTTTTCTATAGGGTTCCTCCTAGAGTTTTCATATCCTAATTTCCACAAATAACTAAACCATCCTTTGATACCAACTATAACATCCCGTATTTTTATAACATAACTTTTCATTCCATTACACGGAACTGAGGATCTTTAAGGTTTAGTGTCTTGGAAACAAGGAACATAAAACATGAAACAAAAAAAAACATTCTTCTTAAACACTTGAAAGTCTTCTCCTCATGTTCACCCTAGTCTCATTACTGCATCTCATAACCTGGGGACATACATCAAAAGGAAGGGTGAGCAGAAGGCCCAGCAAGGGAAACAAGTGAAACATTTTACATATGAACTTGAGATACATCAATAAAGTCATGAAAAGAACTTTAAGGCATGAGAAAGAAAATCATGAGGCATTTCATAATAAAAATAACATTTTCCATAACTTGAAGATGTGGCTACATCATTTAACATAGACAATCATGAACATATCACCAAGGTCCATCCCCAAGGTGTCATTTGAAAATTACCAAGGTTATTCACCAAGGTATCATGAAAATTGTAATCTCTAGTGGTTACATCATTACCCAATGCATTGGAGCGCTATCAGGGCGCACCCTTAAATTTGCCTTTATTATCATGTGAGCCACATATATCATCATCAAAAATTTCATAAATAACCCACATAACATAAAATAAATGGGTTTCATTTCATAATCATAACGTTTTAAAAACTGCTTTAAAGACATGATCTTTACGGCACTTTAAACCCACGGAAAGGGAAAGCGGGTTTCATATATGTAAATCCCAGAATTTAAAATAGAACATTTTGATATATATGTGAATACCCCTATAGAAATAAGAGCTTTGAGTATTCACTTTATAACATATAATAATTTTTAAAAAAGAGAGAGAGGCACTTTGAGACGAAAATTCTACAGCATAACCACTATGTTTGGGGGTTTTATAAAACATTGAGAAGAGAGGGGACATGGGTCAAACATTCATAAATGACCCATAAAACAGTATAGAGGAAAAATATAAGGGTTTTAAGAACATGGTAATGAAATTTTAAAATATACCATATGAAATGAAGAACATGAAAGGAAGAAAAAAAAAAGATTTCTCTTGTGAGAATTCGGCAGCCTAACGGCGCCACTTAAACTTCAAAAAAATTGAATTGACAAAGTCAAATAGGGTATATCATCATATGAACATAAGAGTCCAGTATGATAGATATAGAGATCACACCCCAACATAATAGAAAGGAACTTGAAATAATTGACGTGAAGGTAGAACTTCAAAACGAGAATGGTGAAGAACCACTTAAAAATTCGGCAGCATAACGGCGCCACTTAAACTTCAACAAAATTGAATTGACAAGGTCAAATAGGGTCTCTCATCATATGAACATAAGATTCCAGTATGATAGATATAGAGATCATACCCCAACATAATAGAAAGGAACTTGAAATAATTGACATGAAAGTAGAACTTCAAAACGAGAATGGTGAAGAACCACTTAAAAATTCGGCAGCCTAACGGCGCCACTTAAAACATCAAAATACTGAATTGAAGCGATCAAATAGGGTCTCTCATCATACGATCATAAAAGATCAGTACGATAATTTAGAGATCATACCCCAACATAATAAAAAGGAACATGAATGACTTGAATGAAAATAGAACTTGAAAACGAGGAAGGTGAAAGAATCCCTTAAAAATTCGGCAGCCTAACGGCGCCACTTAAACATTCTTAAAACGAATTGATGAGAGCAAGGGGGGGTCTCTCATCATATGAACATGAAATAGGCAGTAGGATAAATATAAAATAACATCCTCCAACATAAGAACATGGAGTATAAAAGAAATGACATAAAAGAGATTACTTGAAAAGAAAGAGAGAGGTCGGATCCCTTACCTTAAAATGTAACTCTTAAACCTCAAAGGTTGGGACCTTGAGGGCTTGGGGGAACCTTGGGAGGACTCCTTGGGAGGTAATGAGACCAGAAATTCGTTGGGAATGAGTGGGGAGTCGAATGGATGAGAGGAGGGCTTGGTATTTATAGGGAAAGTGAGGGGACAAGGCATTAATGGCCAAGGGACACCTCACATGTGCTTTTCTCAAACCCATGTGCTCTCCCTTGTCATTTATCATGGAGTTAGGCCACAAGGGGCCCCCAAAACAATAATTCATCACCATTGGCCGGCCAACCCTCAAAAGATCTCATGACATCATCATGACACCGTTATGATGTCATTAAACATACCGAAACCCTAAAACTGTATTTTTACTATTCACTGAAAATTCAACTTTCTCAGAAAAATCCCAAAATTTCACATTAACCAAATATCAATGCTCTGATTTCAAAAATGAAATCCATTTTATAAAAATAATTTTCTAAATATTTTTAATTTAATTTTTAAATAAAAACACTATTCATCGAAAATTCATTTTTTTCAGAAAAAACCCCAAAAATTACCATAACATAATATCGATGCTCTGAGTTGAAAAATAAAGTCATTTTTATAAAAATAATTTTCTAATTATTTTTAATTAAATTTTTAATTAAAAAAAACACTATTCACCCGAAAAAACTAATACTTGAATAATAATTAATGAAACTGTTATTTAACTACTTTATTGAATCACATTACTTAATCAAGGTGCCTAGATTATTTTAAAACTTTCTTTAACTGAGATTACTAATCCATTTGGTCATATTACTAATCCTAATCATAAAATCACTATTCATAATTTACTATTCATCAAAAATCAAGTTGATCTTATTAGACTCTAAATTTAGTACTGAACATAATTGCAGAAGGCCATTTTTTGAAAATCATTACTCATTTTTAATTATTTAGGGTTTACATAAACATATTTAAAATATCCTTTTTCTAAAATTCATCAAAAATATGCATACTATATTTATCCGGTCATTTCAAAATTCATAAGCTTCATCATAAGAAGAAATCCCAATTTTTATTTAAAACAAGGATTACACAAGGTAGTTACGGTCTCGTTACATAACCCCTTATAATACCAGCATAGGACCTAAGAGTAAGGTGTGCTAGGGTGATAGAAGCTTGGGGCGGCTCAGTCAACATTGCCCGAGTAGTAATTTCTATCAGTTTGAACTTCTCACGAAGGCGATTTCGTTCCAGCTTCACATGATGAAGTTCAGCTTGTATTTGATCCAGAGCAAAGCCCAGTGGTGCTACCTCCTTCCCAAGCTCTGTTAGATGGGCTTCGATCGGTCCAAGACTACTAGGTGAGGCCATCGAATCTTCTTTCTATAATAATTAACCAAGATTACTTATATTTGGAGACAATAATCAAAACATTTTGTTCACAGCGGTCATGTTGACCGATGGTTATATAATAGTCAAAACCCACTGATCTCATTTTAATTATAATCATGTTTATCAAATAAAACATTTTTGTTGAGTATAACAATAACACATAAAATTAGGAAACAAAATTTATTTAAAATTTTCGGGTCGTTACAGTTCGTTTCTCAATGCCTCACCTGCCAGTAGGTGAAGGTAGAGCACCATGTACTAGTAGTCTTGGTACATCCCTTGGAGGTCCCGGAGTGGAAGTGGGATGAGATATCTATGGATTTCGTGACTGGAATTTCACACACTTCCAGAGGTCATGACTCCATTTGGGTGATTGTCGACCGACTCACCAAGTCAGCCCACTTCTTACCCATCAGAGAGCAGGGATTAGTAGAGAGATTAGGACGTCTCTACATTCAAGAGATTGTACGGCTTAATGGTGTTCCATCATTTATCGTCTCTGATCGAGATACTCGCATTACTTCTCGGCTTTGGATGGGGTTGCAGGAGTCATTCGGGACGTAGCTACGCCTGAGCAACGCCTTTCACCCTCAGACGGATGGTCAGATAGAGAGGACCATTCAGACACTCAAGGACATGATTTGTGCATGTGTCCTCAACTTTGGTCGCAGCTGGGAGGACCATCTACCCTTGGTAGAGTTCGCATACAACAACAGCTACCACTCCACCATCTGGATGGAAACATACGTGGTGTTGTATGGACGACCTTGCAGATCACCTCTGTGCTGGACAAACCCTGGGGAGTCAGCACATGTGGGACTAGAGATGGTCCAGGCCACGACAGAGAAGGCCCAGGTCATCCAAGAGCAGATGAGGATAGATCAGAGCCGGCAGAAGTCTTATGCTGACAATAGGTGAAGGCCACTAGAGTTCGAGGATGCCGACCACGTTTTCTTGCGGGTCTCACCTTGACATGGATTACGGAGATTTGGCTGAGGAGGAAAGTTATCTCCGCACTTCATCGGACCATTACAGGTCCTTAAAAGGGTAGGCGAGGTGGCTTACCACCTGAGTCTACCACCTCAGTTGCACCAGGTGCATGACATCTTCCACGTATCTTAGCTGAGAAGATACATGAACGACCCGACACATATCATCGACCATGGGGAGCTGGACATTGACGATGGGGCGACTTTTGCGGAGGTCCCGGTGGAGATCGAGTATCGACATGAGAGGGTCCTACATGGGTGGTCGATTCCTCTAGTGCGCATCAGATTGAAGCACGAGAACCTCCAGGAGAGCACTTGGGAGCGGGAGGCTCAGATGCATGCACAGTACCCGCATTTGTTCCCATAGTGTATGATGTATCTTTACGGGGATGTAAAGCTCTGAGGTGGGAGTAATGTAAAGACCTGTAAAATTCAAGGGATTTTTTTTAATTTTCTTTGGGATTTTACAACAATGCAGTTTCTCACAGCACCTGTTTCCGTGGAACGGCGTGCTCGGAATCAATTTCTGAATTTTAGCTCGAGTATATTAAGTAAAGGAACGAGCGGGTTTTACTAACTTTTGAACTGGTGCTCGGAATCTAAATCAGAGGGCTCCGAATGAACCGCATCTCCGGTATTTGCTTAAGAACTCCCTTTCTGGAGTTGTGTTTTCTCGGGTGAAGTTATTAATTAATTGGGTTAACTAAAGAATAAAAATAAAATTTGTGCAACCAATTTTATTTTTACTTAAGGTAGCTTAAACCTATGCTTGGAGGCTGGGGTGGGACCCACTAGTTCCTAACTACCATAGGTAGGATATTAGTAAAGTGGGTCCCACACGAGCGCCACCCCATTATTTCCTTTTTACCTCCCACGTTCATTTAATATGGTAACTAACCCGCACCCCCTCTTAAATGCCAAGACAACTCTCGCGTTTAATTGGAATATTAAATGCCTCATTAATTGGTCAACACTCAATAATTAAATCGTGATCTGATATTTAATTTCAAAAATAGTTGGAATGAGAATTTAAATAAGGAAAATACTTATTTTATTATGTTGTTTCATTGTGAGAGAAGGATTTGAATAGGAGAGCTCAAGTCTTGGAATCCTCATCTTCCTCCTTGATGAATGCGAAGAACACACCGTCGCCGACGAAGAATGCCAGCCTCCAACGAAGGACAACGAAGGATGCCGAATCCTTGGAGATCGATGATGCGACACCGTGTACCGCGACGCCAACGATTCTCTTCTCGGAGACGTCGACGACGCTTACAAAAACTTGTTCCGTGACACAATCTTCTGCAACAATTATATCCCACGACGAATCTTCCTTCGAAGACGCCTTGAGGTAGGGGTTACTTCTGTTAGTGAATTATTTGTCATTCATCAACTTTTTATTTTGGGATGCCTTTTATCGTTATAACAGGAGGAGGTCGGACCGCACGAACATGGCTGACCCTCCTCCCCCTTTGTTGTTGAATTCTTAGCTGCTCGAAAGAAGTTGGTGCGGTGCAACGACACCGCGCAGAATCAAGGATGAACATGTAAATGAAGTGCGAAGCCTTCGCGCTGTGCCATTGTGGCCGAACAAAGTCACGATTCCGTTGCACCGCGTTGGAGAACCTTGAAGAGGCCATTGTCGGAGCGGGGCCGCGGCGGAGGGCCGCGGCGCTGTCGCGCCGCACCGGTCGGATAAGGTCACGACGGTGCAAGGTGGGGCGGCCGGAACCGCCAGACACTGGCACCTCGGAGGGGTGGGACCACGACAGTCCCGTGGCAGTAGCACTGACTGGCCAGACAGGGCTAGCCTGCTTCCGATAAACCGGGGGTCGTAACCCCCGGCTGGCCAGAAGGAGCAGCCCCACGCGGGGGGCCGTAGTTTCGAACAAAGGGGGCAGTCGCCCCCCTTTTTCCGCCCAGCTCGGCGCTGGCCGAGCTGGCCACGTGGGCTACGCGCGGGCTCCAGGCCAACCGGTCGTGGTTCGGGTCGACCTGGTTCGGGCCGACCCAGGGGGTCTCGGGCCGTGTCGGTCCGGGCTCAAAACCCCCTAAAACCGGACAGGTTCGTCCTTTTTCCCATATCATGGGCAACATACCTTCGATTGATGCGCCGTTAGTTGCGATGCAATCCTTGGATCTAGACAGTCATTTCAGTATATTACACTCAATGTTTCAATGAAATTTGGGTACGACCGAGTTGGTTCAAACACAAATCCAACCGGACCCTCGGAGCCGAAATGCTTATAACTTGAGCTCCAGACGTCTGATTGACATACCGTCGACATTATTGGATTTTTCATAGTGAGACGGAACTTTTGGATTACTAATCAAAAGGTTTGGACACATAGTTAGAGTGAGGTCAGGTTGGTTTTGACTTAAAAACCAACCGGGCCCCTGGAAGGAAAATTCCAATCACTCTCAAACCGGGCTTCCGATTGACGCATCGTCTGTCACGTTGGGTTCCTCTTGTCGAGAGGGAACTTTGAGATACATAAAATCTATACTACATGTCAGTGTATGTATCGACCCCCTTGGATCATGAAGAGGACCCTACCGGAAATGAGCATGATGTGTGTGGGAACCCTAGAGCTGGCTGCGACTGCGACTGTAACGACTGCATTGAGATACTATGTGGTTTCGGTAGAGATGAAGACCATACTGAAATCCTCTGTGGGCTCTACAGTGATGAAGACTGCACTGAAATCTTATGTTTGTTCAGCAGTGATGAAGACCGTACTGAAATCCTTCGTGGGTGTGATGGCAATGAAGACTGCACTGAAATCCTCCATGGGTTCGGCAGTGATGAAGACCGTACTGAAATCCTCCATGGGTTCGACAACAATGACTACTGTTCTTATATCATATGTGGGTCTGGAAGTGTCTGAATCTGTTCTTGCTATCCTACGTGGGTCTGGTAGAGTAGATGGTCTGTATCCTATGTGGGTCCGACAGCTTAACTGGTATAGTATCCTACGTGGGTCCCAGCTTAGATGAATAAGTGGCTATATCTGATAATCTCTATCACCTTACGAAGAAGTATACCTGTGTGAGATGAGTCTTGACTTTAAATCATTATCTTCGATATGATTGACTTGCTTTCCTATATGGATTGAGTTGTGCTTTCTTTTGTGGATTGGGTTTTACTATCATGTGTGGACGTGATTGAACTTGGGATCGGATGTTGGAGACGAACTGGAATTGATGCCATTGGTATTTGTATGGGCATATACCTAAGTAGTGTTGGTTGTTACATCATGATTGTATCTTTCCTTTATGGATTATCCTTTGTGGATTTTGGGAGACCTTCGGGGGTCTCAGGGTCCCTACTGAGTAGCGTATACTCACCCCTGCATGGGCTATGCCTGCACTACGTTGTGTTGGATGTTTGACGACAGACACCACTGACCATGGTTGAGGCTAGTGGAGCAGTCAGCACCTGGAGGTGGACCACTAGGATGGACGTACACGGAGCAGACGACTGGACCTGAGGAGTTGAGGTGGCTATCTGTACCCACCCTTCAGGTGGGACTTCCAGTGGACAACTCGATGTTTCTACTTTACTTTCAGTTGTTGTACGTTCTTTCTAGTTGTACATTACTTTCAGTTTGAGTTTGTATTCTGGCCCATTTACTTTCCGGACTTACTTTTGTACCCAGTTTTACATAGTGTTTACTCTTGTTGGCTTACTTTGTGGTGTTTGTTTACATTATAAAGGCAATGCCTTCCCCTTTTTGTCAGGATTTACGCCTTGGTGCTAGCCGCCAGCCCCTGGCCTATCGGAGGTGGGCTTGGGGTTGTCACATCACAGGCCCCGAGGACGGGTGTGACAATTTTATCATGATTGAAGTTCCATTATGAGTTATGCCTTATGTACAACAATGTTTTATGTCGTTTATCAGGAATTTTATGTTTAAATACCATGTTCATGTTTTGATGTTCAAATGTATATGGTTTGTTTAATTTTTTTTCATTCTTACCCTTACTGAGCATTTGATATCACCCTTTATATGTTTTCTTTTCCCCAAGATATAATGAAAGGTTTTAGGTAAGAAAACAAGAAGGGGAAGATCTTTATGGGAGATGTTGAAGATCTTTCACCATGATTAGAAGATTATGTTCTGAGTTTCCAAAGATAAAAAACTGTTACAGTCCTTGTGTGTCTGTTTTTGTTATTTATTAAGTATTCTGCAAAAGTAATGTAATGCCCATTTACGTCAAGCTTTGGTCTCTACATTAATAGTCCCACATTTCATTTAAAATAATTGTATTCCTTATGAGAATTATTAATTATTTTTCATAATTTCAACTGCATTGAAATCTAAAATATAAAAAATAATGTTTATACATTAAATAATTCTTGTAAATCATTTATTAAATCATTTATCAAAGGATCATGTTCCATATATATCATGGTTAATGATGTAATTTTTTTTATACTCAAATCATTTTATACTTTGTTTTCCTTTCTTGGATAGTAATAAATTATGTATTCATAATCCATAATCAATTCCATCTATCTTTTATATATATTGATCAACTCTTTATGAGTGAATATTTAATTAATATTTTTCTGATTAGTATATATCTCAAATTATACTCTATATAAATGATGTCTCTAGATTTAAAAAAACAAAAAATATAATTCCATATTCTGTATAGGATAATTTGTATCATGTGGTTTGAATACACATGAAGCCTATACAATTACCTAATCATTATACATTATATTGAAACAAATTCCCCTAAAAGAAGCATCAATTAAGATGAAAAAATCACCATTTTTGTAGGGAGTTTTCAAAGATATATAATTCATTAATCTCCTTTTCATTTCTTGGAAACAATCATCACTCTTTTTCATTGAGATAAATTTAAATCATTTTCAAGTTATCAAAGTTAGTGGTATATATAATGAAACAATGTTTTCAAAAAAAACTCACTGAAGTATCCCACTAATCTAAGAAAAAATAAAATATTTTTTATATTTTTTGTTCTTGTACATTCTTAAACAACTTATGTCTTATTAGGGTAAATAGTTATTCCATATTTATAAAAAAAATTGATGACTGAAATACATTTTAACCAAAATTTACAATTAAAAAATTCACTATATAACTTATTTATTTAATCATTTAAAAAACAATCCTTATGTGTTTTTTATGATCTTCAAGTATAATAAATTATACTAATATATCATAAAAAGAACTATGAGCATATGTAATACTCATGGAAAACACTATTCATAAGATCCATGAATACAAATGGTGCATTACACAATAAAAGGCATAACTAAAAACTCATAATTATTGTATCTTATCCAAACCACTTTTTTTTAGAAATACCATCCAACTTCAATTTCAATTGATGGTTTCCTAACCTACGAGCTGTCTTTTAAAAATATTTTCCTTAGAAGAGATGATCAAACAAATTCTCAATATGAGGAAAAGGATACTTATTCTTGACAATGAGGTTTCTCAAGGATATATAATCAATGAAAATACTTAATAATTCATATTTATTTTTTGAATTATAATATTTGTCCTATATGGTGAGGTTCTCAATTTTTTTTTTAAAAAGGTGGTGTCCTGAATTGGTTTCCCAATTCATGCCCCCAAAAGAAATTTATTAAAATCAAAAGGTAGCAATACAAACACGAGGTGTAAGGATCTTACACCAGTGGGGATTTAAAGTGGATACAAAGAAAAAGATAGAAAAAACAAGTCCAAAAACAATAAATGAAAACATCCCAGACATGAACAACTGGAAGATAGCAAGACCATTCTTCAATCTGAGCTTCTAGCCATCCCAACCCAGCTTCAAATAAACCATAAGAAGAGCTAGAGATCTATCCAAGAGAACAGAACATAATTCGAACAGACCAAAAACCAGAGAAAATAACTGAAATCCAGAGAAACCAAGTAGAAGCAGATCATTAAGGATCTGTACAGAAATAGCTCAGAGCCATCCAAATAAAACAGGACTCAAACAGTCCCTAAGAATTCAGACACCAGAATTGCCAAAGATGTTTTATAAAGCAGAAACATTTGAGAAAAAGAAATCTTCCCAATGTATGCCACAAACTCCAATAAACACTGCACCATTATGAGTAGAAAACAAGGGAAACAGTCTACACTGTACTTAACAGATCAAGAGTAAGCAGAACTAGCATCATCTAAAGAACCATTTTAATCTGAAAAGTTGCAGGCTATCAAGAAAAGTCAGAGCTGGAAATCCAAGAAACATCCAAAAATATTCATCAAGAAACAACCAATAGCACAGTGTTGTTCAGATCAGAGAGAGAGAATCTTCATCCCATGTCATAACTTAAAAGGGGGGACAAGCTCCTCAATAAACAATGAATTAGAATACAATCAAGATAGATTATGATCCAAAGAGAAAATCAGACATCAAGTGAAGAAGGAAAACCAACAGACAGTGCAGCCCGGTTTCATGCCCACTCAGAAAATCCAGAAACACATTAGAAATAATGATAGCATAGTATTGTAGAAAATAAAATAAATGCTTCAGAGGAGGCACTCTAAAACAGCTCCATCCAGACAGTAGGAAAAAATAAAATCTGATTTTCATAAAAAAACAAAAACATCCAGCAGAGTGTATCTAAGGTGGGAAAAATAAGAAATCCGAAATATAATCAATTTAAGAAATCTTTTCTGATTATTTCATTGAAACTTTTCTACTTAGCATCCAAGTATGCGCTCTTAGTGATCTCTCATTTCTTAAAAGAGCTATATTAGATTTCATCACTAAGTCCCTCTGAAGAATCCGGAGCTTCACAAGTTGGTATAGTATGGTTATCATCCCTTTCAGCTTGTTTCTCCTTCTCTACATGATGATTTTCAATAGGTGCTGAAACATTATGTCTAGCAATGTCCAACGAACGAGTGACAATAGTCCTCTCCACATGAGAAAAATCCCTGCGTTTTCTAGTTTTTTTTGGATTGGGTGTAATAAACCCATCTGCATCCACTATTGGGTTCTTACCTTTCCTGGCCATGTCCCTTAAGTATTTCTCCTCAATATCAGTAGATTTATCTTCTTCAGTGCTTTGAGAGAGATCATATTCAGATGCATCAGACCTCTCTTTTTCCTCATCTTCCTGAGTGCCTTCTTGTATTTTCACTATCGACCTATCATCCAGGGAGGTTGTGGGACTATGATGTACATTTGCATTCACCACAGAGGGTGGAATCCCCTTCTCACCCATATCCTGAGATGAACTTTCATTATCCCTCCGTGAATTACAATGTTCTAGAGTCACATTTGAATTCCCGGGGACATCGTTGACAATAGGAGTCTCAATTACATCAACAGGGTTTGATTTAGTAGGATTCAAGTTAATTTTAGCATTGACTTTTTCTACCCAAACTTCTTTTCAGCGAGGTTGAGGAGGTTCATAATTTTTTGACACACATTCTCCCATGGAATGACCAACATTGTAGCAGCAATTACAATAAGGTGGAACATTTTCAAAAACCACATCTTGAGAATAACCTTTATCACCATTCTGAAGCCAAAATCTGGAAGGCAAAGCTTGAGATATATCAACCTCAGTGCAGATTCTTGCAACTGAGGGACAAGATAAATTCAAGGGGGCAGAATCTAATCTAATCGGAGTTACAAATAGAATTGAAATGGCAGTAAGAGCATGCTGCTTGAAGAAATGTAGAGGCAGCCCTGGAAAACCGATCCAAAGGGGAACAATAGGGGGCTCAGAACCTAGTTCAAAATCAGTAGACCACTTGAATACCTTCATATAAGCACCCCCAAAAGACCAAGAACCGTGAATCCAAAATTGGTAATAGTCATTATCGGAGGAGAACTGAATCACAACATTCAGAGAGTTAAGAAGTCCAATTTGGAAGTTTGTAAAACCTATGTTCTCAAGGGTTTTACGTAAAAAGAACAGAGAAGGTCGGTTTTTGATAAATAATCCAACAAGAACAAATCGAAGGTCTGAAGCAAGATCATTTACCTCATCTTTGGAGAAACTAATCGCTGATAGAACTCTGTGTCGGTAGGTTTTTGGAGTAATGAATCCGAAGGCCTTCGATTCCGTGTGAGGGATTCTACCTGAAACTACATCTGCGAAGGATCTATCATCTTGATACCCTTGATCAAAAATGTTAGGGTTACTCCTATCACCTGAGAGCGTCGCCATCCCGCGAGCCTCCATCCCCCGTCTTGGTGAGGTTCTCAAATGAATGAAACCTTTATCTAACAATACTAGAAAAGACATTTTCAATTCAGAAAGTATTACTTGGTCTATTCAATATGGGGGTTTTGAAATTAGCTTAGCATAAGTATCTTAGTCAATTATAAACAAAATTATTTGATTAGGAATAACACTAGGAAAATAATCAAGAAAATATATATATATTCCTTCACTATAGGCCCATCATTAAACGAAATAATTTCATTATTTTCAATATCATTATCACAGAGACATTCATTGCCATTTGTAATCAAATTCTAAACTTCTAGATATGCTGTCATGGGTATTAAATCATTGAATATACAAACATTAGTTGTTCAATCTATCTTATCCTGATAAACTAAAAGGTAATCCAAATCCAAATTAATATAAAAAATTACCATGGGATGTTTAATATGAATTTCAAGAATGACCATCCAACCGATAGTAATGGGTTGATTCGAATAAATCTTTTTTTTATTTAATACTTATGCAAGTATTTTCACCAAAAGTTCTATATTATTTTAGGAGGATTTATTCACATTATACAAGAAAATATAACAAAAATTAATGACTTTTATGATCCAGTGTCAAACAAGGTGTCTGTATAATTTGAATAAATTAATGTACATGTCACCACTTCATTAGATGGACCAACATCAACCATAAAAGATGCAAATGTTTTTTCCAAACTTTTTTACTTTGATCATGATAATTTCCAATATTAATAACTTACTTCGGACACACATTATCGTAATTCCCAAACTCATTACCATTAAAACATCCCACCATTAGATGGATATATATTACCACATTATTAAATTATCCAGGACTCTTTTCATTATATCCACCTGCCCTATGACCAAACATACCAGACTAGTAACACATTCCAGATCCCACCAATATTTCCTGAATTTTTTTATTGAACTTAGATCAAGTTGGTGGCTTACCTTTAAATTTCTTAGTTTATCAGTTCTTTATTCCATTCAATAATAACTACTTCTTACTATTGTCATCTCAAAGAACATAACTATCAACAAACTCAATCTAAATATTCTCACCATAATTGAGAACCTTATCATAAATTTTAAATTATCTGTAGTCTAATGATCATCATAATATTGATTTCAATGCAATGTAAAATTTATTAATTTTATTTTAATGTTCTCAAATAAAATTCATTTCATACCTCACCAATATTGTAACATTTTCTTCATATATAGTTACTAAATCATAATCATTCCTCAATTCTAATAATTATTTCTCCAACATGATTCACACTATAATTGGAAAATATTTCTCTAGGAAAATAATCATAAATATATCCAATTCCATAGAATTAAGCTCGTCTCTATTAGTTATTCTTCTCCATTGACCACCATTTATCAGCTACACATTCCATATGATAAGTGGAATGAGTAAAAATTTTATGATTTTAAAATCCAATGACATAAAATATCTTTCATAGAGCATTGTTCCATCCTTTAGCCACCATGGGATCTGAAGTTACATCGAAAGCCATGGGTACTATTTCATGAAATGAATAAATATCAACATGTTCCTCTATGGAATATCTAGTTACTTTGTAGCATGGATGACACCAACATTTATAACCTTTTCCAAATGAGACATCACTGTAATAAAATTATCATTTCTAATCACAACCATTTTATCTCTCTGATTTTGAAGGATATTTTACTCATGATACATTCATACTTCACCTTCTTCATTTCCTCTATAAGAAACCTTTATGAATTGACATAGATTAGAAAAGGAAATATGGTAATATTAAAATTCTATATTATTTCAAAAAAAATAATATATAATCATTCAATGGTATTCTATTAACATTATCCTACAATTTATTGTTATCTAAAAATTTCTACTAAATCCAATTATAATTAGACAGCCATAAAACATTACATAATCTTATTTTTTTAGTTAATAATTCAATTTATTACATTTAATGGATATTTAAAGTTTATATATTTAGATAATTATGTCTTAAATATTACATAAAACCCTATATATTTTAAATTATACACTTTTCTATATTATCCATTATTCATATAATGTAAAACTATTAAAATGAAACATGTTTTCTATTAATGAATATTCATCAAGAATTTTAATTTGTATTCTTATTTATTCATACTCATCCTTAAACCCTGTGAAAATTATATAAAACATGGTATGAGAACATAATGTTTTCTAAGGTACAAATTTTTTTTTAAGTCCATTAACTTAGTGAAAAACTTGAAAACCCATAAAATGTTTTACTCTTTCACAATAATCTTTGAGCATATGAAATAAATCATATCCACATGAAACACAATAAACATTCCCATGAAAACCTTTAAAACCTTGTATCAATAAAATAGAATCCCTTGTAGAAAACATATAGAAAAATATTCATAACTCGTGTAAGAAATAACTAGATCCCAATTAAATCCAATGGAGAAACCTCCATGGTAAAATCCCTCCTTTTTACCTTTGATGAAAAGTAACTTTTCCCAATATATTAGAGAGCTATACTAGGCTCACCCATCATATAATATGTATCAAACTAACATGACATATAATATGTATCGATCTCACCCATCGTATAAGATGTATTAGGATCACCCATCATTTAATATGAATCCATCTCTCATTTAGTATAAGTTGTATTAATCTCACTGATCGTATAAGCTGTAACAGGATCACCCATCATATAAAATGTATCAAGCTAGAATTCCAACATCTACAATGCTCCATTACCATTTCATAAATAAAATATTCTAATATTGAATCTTTTTCATCTTAAACCCCCAAAATAATTATCTTAAAACCATATGAAAAATCTTTTAGATATCAAAATACACATTCTGTTCCAAAACTCATTTCCAAAACTAAAATACCTACAATTAAGAGGGGAATGGGTTTTTTAAAGAAAATATGGAATCATATAAAGTAATAAAAACATAAAATAATGTTTATAATAGATTTCAACATTGAAGACTCCATATACGTTATAATAGATCATTAATTTTTCATTTGTTTATGAAACTAAAAATGTTTAGAATAAAATACATAATAAGATTCATGTTGAAAACATTTATAAGAAATATAAAGGGGACCAAAAATTACCTTTAGATATAATTTAATTATATATAAATACATCCATAAAATAATTTTAAGAATATGTACATGGAATAAAAATATTTATACCCTTTAACATGTGTACATTTTAATATATGTTTTTAGCTTCCATTATCAATGGAGGAATCTTTCAGTATATCCATTACTGAGTCTCAGAGGAGAAAAGTGATTTTATCCATGGTAGGTCCATCCAAGGTGTAATGGGTATAGCTTAAGAGATAGGTAGATAAGTCAAAATGAAGGTGGCAGGATCCAATATAGTCATCAAGGTGGACATGGATATCGCATATGATCATCTTGAATGGAATTTCATCCTTCAAGTAATGAGGTGCATAGTGATTTTCAGAATGGGTTTCTTACTTATCCTTTCAATGTTATAGATCTACCTTGTTCAAAATAATTTTAATTGGGAGGAATTATGGATTTTTAAAATATATTGTGGGTATCAGACAAGAAGATACCCTATTCCACAGTATCTCCATCATGGTCTAGGACACTCTTTGTAGACATTTTCCTCTTGTATGCAGCACGACATCAACAATCCATACCACTATGGAGCTCATTTTACTAAGGTGTCTTAACCTCTCTTTGCTGATGATATGATATTATTTCTAAATGTGAACAACCATTATATTATATGTTTTAATAAAATAATGTAATCTTACACCAGATGGAGTGGGAAAATCATCAACTAGGATAAAAGCTATGTGTTTTTTCTGTCATCTTGTCTGAATAGGTGAAGGAATATTATTGAATCCATGTTGGGTGTTAATTGAAATTACATCCCCATTGAGTATATGGGAGATCCTATTTGTCCTTGTGGAGTTCGAGTTAGGCACTTTGAAGGCATGGTAAATAAGATCACCAATGTTATTATTAATTTTAAAAACTGGATTCTTTCATTTGGTGGAAGAATTACCCTTTTCAATTGTGTGTGGATGTATATCCCCATTCAAATTATATCGGTTATCAAGGCCCCAAGGTGATATTGAAGGATATCAATAAGTTTTTAAACTCATTTATCTATGACACACATGGGGAGGGAAGGTGTCATTGGGCCACCTTGAAGTGGTTTTCCAGACTTGTGTAATACGAGGGTATCAACATGAAGAATGTGGGGAAAGAGATGCATTATATACAAAGAAAAGTATCATGGGATGTTATTGAATTCCAATCCCTTTAGATCAGATTTATCATGGGTAAATAAGGAATGGTTTTGAGAGATAAAATATGGCACCCATCCTCCTTATAGAAACCTCTACAATGTAATATTATGGTGCTTGAACATCACTCTCAGTGATTTATTGGACATGGGGATATCATCTTTTGGGAATATTACAAGGAAGGTGGGGCCTTGGGATATTCAGGATGCCCCACACCCAATCTGATATTCAAACAGACTAGCACGTATAACTGCTTCATCTAGAATATCCTTATCCTTATCTAGAAAAATGTGTTTAATTGTATTAGGTTAGAGGAGGTCCCAAATAAATGTATATTCATGGGCTCCATATCAGGTATTTTCACTTCTATGGCCAATAAAAAGTTGATGCAGTTTTATAATGTAAGTGATATGTAGGGAGGTAGTCTCTAGTGTAAGGTCATCCTATATAAATTCAAATTTCTGGTTTATAAGTTCTAGAATCATGTAATACCTAATGATACATATGTTAATGTTAAGGGTGTTAATTTAGCCTCTTATTGTTATTGTTACATGGTTCATGAGGAAATGATAAAAAAATCCCTTTTTTTAAAAAAAGTGGGTGGGTACATTGTGGATTAGTGTTGCGATATTTCTTTATCTTTACAATGGTGGTGGAGTCCTTTGGGGAGTTCCTATTGTGATGGTTCAATGGTATCGGTGGAAGAGGGCTCAGCCGCTCCTCCTTGCAGTAGGTTAATAGTTCATTTGGGAGGCAAGGAATCAGTATCGACACAATTGACCCCCTTCATCAGGACTAGATTTTTTGGTGAGGGTTATTTTCATCATTATAGACCTTTTGATCATTCTGATGCACCGAGAGGATTCTCCCTCTCTCAGGATATATATGGCTAAAAGTTAGACCACTAATTCTCCCAGACCATAGCAGTTGGGATATTGGGTGAGCTATACTCCTCGCTTATTAGGTCTTAAAATTAATATAGATGGATCTTGTAACCTAGGGCATATGCGAGGGGGATGTGTAGTTCACAACTATATAGTTTTTGTTTTGTTATCTTTTATAACATTCAATGGGGTTGATGAATCCCTAAGGGAGGAATCATAGACCATGCTTAATGGTCTTGAATTATTCCACTCTATAAAATCTTCTTGATAATAGCGGAGATAGAATCAATGGTTATCTAGAGATCCCTTAATGGTCTTTATTATAATCCTTGTAAAATTATTTAATTGATCTATAAAATCAAGGCCCTCCTTTTCAATGTAAATGAGTTTCTCCATATGTGGCATTATGTAAATCATGTGTCTAACTTATTAGTATCAATGGTTTCTTCAGCATCTCTTGGAGTTTTCTAACATTGATTTCCTTCCCCTGGGAGGTTTTGATTTGTTTATTGGAGATTCCCTTAGTCTCTATTTCCAAAAGTCCACATGATTTTTTTATACATTATCTTTGAAAATTAATAAAATATTTATTTGGTGTCTCTAAACATGCATCTGACACATCATGTATGTTCATTATATTTCCAAATAATAAACATATATTAATAATTTACTTTGTTATGAACCTTTTTCAGGTTCACTCCATTATTATTGAACCTTTTATAATATATATGACTGTGTTTTTATAGTTACTTCATTAGTTAGTTTTATGTTTTAGGTTTTAAGGATGTTTGGTTTAAAAATCCAAAATAGTTTTGGTAGGATGAACATGGTCAAGTATATCATTATTCCATCATATTCAGAAAAATAATCATCCTCCAACAAAAAATTTTTATTTTAAAAAACTTTAAATGGAAAAGTGAGAACCCTCACAACTTACCAGTTTAAACATCAAAACATAGTACAATTTTTTTGAAGAACAGTTGGAGACAATTGGAAACAATCTCCCTAAACAATATCCACGCAATAGAATTTACCTGAGTGTCAAGGTAGTTCTTCAATATGAATTCATAAATATGATCCAATTTATCCAATGATTTACTATATTCATCCTTGTTAATATTCCCCATGTTGAAGCCTCTAATCAAAATGTGTACCTTCTTATCAATCCACTCATCTTTCTCCTTAGTAGTGATCACATGAATCGATCATTCCCATATTCTACAACACCTTAATATTCAGAACATCCTATACTATTTCTTCATCTTAGTGAATTAGTAGATCCATGTGTTCTAGCACTGAGGCAATCTATCATTAAGGGTCTTCATTGGAGCATGTCCCAAGCTGCTACCCAGGGTCCATCATTTCCTTACCACTCGGGGTAATGAAAGGGTTATCATCCCTACATCCTAAAAACACCAGGTCATTGAAGGTGTTATCCACCTCATGCTTGTCAAAACAATTGAACCTGCTCGTGGGGGTGATGCGCATAGTATTAGAAGCCTTCAGGGGCATCTTACCCTTGATTGTAGATCTAGTAATAGGTTGAATAGGTGGGCTGGTGTAATCATCCCTATGTCGCGCCCTCTGGTTGTTCATAATAAAGCCATCAGAATCTATAATAGTATAATTTCCCTTCCATGAAGAGGATCTAAGATAGTCCTCCATAATGACCACTTCCTTGCACATAGTAGGGGAGTTTGAATCATTGTCCATTTTCTCTTGATAAACTTCCAAATAAACTGAGTGGCCCTCTTCATGGATAACCTCTACCCCTTTTAATTCCTCACTAGCATGGTAGTCCTCTTCTCCTAACATTGTAAACCAGTTTTGAGTGTTTAATTTTCATCCCCATGATTTAACCTTCTCAACAAAAGAAAATCCATACTTTATGAATTTCCTTGACTTATCTGAATCTCCTTCCTATTCGAAGCATCGTACCATAAATTGGAATTTCATTGAGGTTTCCTCTAGTATCAGACACTAGGAACCCTCACTAGTGCCTCGGTCCTCACAGACTACCTCAATCTCTGCAATTTCGTTAATTTTATTTTGGCGGAACCATCTCCAACTCCATTGTGGAATCCAAGTGGACCTACCTCTCTTCCTACCCAACCACATTATGGTACATTACCACATACTTACTAACCCAACAATTTAAAACATAGCATTACAACTTGGGGAGGAAACATTGCAAAGAGAAAACCCACTATCACACATAGGTACAACAACAACCTCAGACATGCATGCCACACCCAAAATTCATTTTAGAAAAATAATCATAAAATAATTTTCATTTTTATAAATTACAGACAAGTTTATAATTTTCCATCAAATTCATACAGAATAAACAAATCACATCACTTTGTGGATGTGGTAATTGACATGTATAGACGAACAATGTTATCATTTTATTTCAGATGAAATAAATAAGAAATTAAATTTCATTTTATTATTATAGAATGATAATAATTTCATTAATATCATATATATGAATTAAATACATCTATATAAACAACCATGATAGTTGGTGGTGCCAAAAAAATACATATCTTCTTAGAGGTGGTAATCCTCACATACGCATGAGTGATGTTTTAATTTATCATTTGATATAAAAAGAGATGGAAAAAGGTTTTACCATAATAATAATAATAATTAATTATTTTTAAAATATTTATATATTATTTAATCATGTTTAAATAATATTTTAAGGAGGTGGAATAATAAATAAACTTGACATATGTCTTTCGAGACAAAATCATTCCTATAGATAAATTATTGGACTACTCCATAAGTCATCTATGATAAGTATTTTTGGGAAACATGGACCTTTAGTGAGTAGGGAGTTACGTTTGGGATAGAATTATTTAGTCATTGGATGAACTGGAGTGATCATAATTTGTTATGAGGAGAGAAGTGGTACCCTTTTATAAGTGAGGGGAGGGTGACTCTTACAATTATTTAATGTGCTAAATTAATATAAATTAATTTTTATGGAAATATGGATATATATATATATTGAATATATTATTATTATGTGTATAAATATATTTATATAATAATATTTATACATGTTTTTGTGATGTTTTCACCCTCATCGCTTTGTTTGAACCCCTCAATAACCCTTTGGACGATTACCATAGTTTCAAATGTTTTTACACATTATGAATCTAGAAATATACTATATAAAAATAGGTGACCCATATATGTTCTATATAAGATATTCTAAACCATATCCTTTTAACTTGGATGAAGATAAGGTTTTCAAATTTTTAAATCATTTATTAAAATATTATTTATTATAATCTTATTTATTATAAAATATCATTAATGTCATTTTTGGGGCTATTCCATTGATTTGACTTTAATGTCATCCAAATAAAAAAATTAATCAAATTATAAACTCTTAAAACTCACCTAATAAGTTTTATTTATCTATAATGTTTTTTTAGAAAATATAACTCAACCAATAAAATTCTTTTAGAGTTTTTAAAAACATTTATTTGAATTTTCTACTCCTTTCATAAGTACTGTATCGATGTCATGTATGAAATTAATGTAATTATTTCATCACTAAAAATTAAAAATAAATTAACATGATATAAACAATATCATTTATATTTCAAATAAACATTGTTAACCAATCATAATCTATTTTTATAACAATAATAGAATTATAGATATTAAAAAAAAGAGTGACATTTTTTTATTCTGTTGTTAAAATTATATTAAGATCATTATTAAAGCCACGCAGAAATTAATTTACACATTTTCCAAGCTTTTATATTCATGTTCAATAAAACTAATCAAATAAAATAATAAAATTGTTACATAGAATTTTCGGCCCGATATAATTATTTTTTACCTTAATTTCTTGATTTACCCTTACCAAGATGAATGATATTTACTATCATTACTATTCATGATAACAAAAAAAACAAGGTCAAATTTACCAAATTTTGAACCTTATGATTTAAAATTTTTATTCATTTTTTTGAAATAATTTTGTAGAATAAGGACCGATTAATTTAATATTGTAATTTAATTCACAATGAAAAATTGTTTTTAGATAAATCTGTTTTAAAACCCAAAAGAAACTTATATAAAAATATAGTATAACGATTATTATTATGTAATTAAATGAATTTAATATAATTAAAGGATTATTATGTTACTTTAATATAAATTGGTGCTTTTAAATTACTTTATATAAATAAAATGAATTACAATTTTACAAAAAATGGTATATTTCACTATTCACTGAAAAATCAGTTTTTTTAGAATAATTTTTTAATTTTACCCTGAACTAATTTTCATAAAATTATTTCACAAATAAACTTCATTTCTAATAATTGAATAATTCTAAAAATTATAAATTAATATTCTCAACAAAACCATATATTACTTGAAAAATAATTTAATAAGAACAAAACTATTTCCTTTCTAGTTAAAAAATTACTTAATATTATTATAATGAATATAAATATATTAAATAAAATTAATGAATAATAATATGGCATGATTTTATTTATTAACATTACCTAGGTTTTTATCTAGGGAATGAAATTATAGTGAACCATATTTTTTAGTAATGACATAGAATATCATTAATAATATTTATAAAGTTAGTTAAGAAGTTGGTTCATTTTTATCTATTTTGAAATAATTTGAAAAATAAATAATATATTAATTATATTTTTCCTATAAAAATATATTTCATTATTTAATATATACTAAATAACATCCTAGATTAAAATATTAACACTATGATATTGTCTGGAATGGTTTTTTTGTTTAAGAGAGATTTATCAACTATTTTTGGTCTTCGAGTATCAAACCATGTATTGTCAGGTTTTAAAATAAAATGCCTATTAAGAGGTCCGATAACAAATTATCTTCCAATAAATATGTTTTTATAAAATTTTCCTAGGAATATAACACTGAAAATATAAGAAAACCTCCAGGAAATTATTTTTCATTCTTTATGTTCTTCACATTCTTTACAATGTCGTCGACAAGGAAAGTGAATCAAGGTATGATTATCAAGGGGGTGTTGATTCAATTATAAGATAGTTTTTTTTAAATATTCTCTTTTTTCTCCTTTTAATAAAATTAATATTCCAAAGAATTTACCCTTCCCTATAGTATATCATGAAAATGTTCTCATATTATTGACAACATAAATATTAAATAAAATAAATATATGACTAAAATTATTCACAGGAATTTTCATCTTACCACATAAAAACATAATACAATACTTCAATTTTAATTATTCTATCATGATAAATATAGTATTTTTTAAGTATTTAGTTATAATATGGGATTAACAAGGCTATAAAGCTTCGATGTTTATGTAAATTTTATTTCCAGAATTTTTAATTTGATTAATCACATAACAAGGTTTTTAAGTAGATATTTATCTTTTATTATAAATTAATTTAAGATAAATGGAACAATTATTTATTTTATATCATTGAAAATAATTATCTTCTTAGTAAAGGCACCCAATATTTTATTATGTGTGTTATATACCCTTCATTCGTTATAATGTTTAGCCATTTCTAGGAGGGTTGGACATCTCATTGTGCAACAATAATTGAATAATATATCTATATTCTTTACTCATGGACTAAACAATGTGACCATGGTGCTTAAAAAGGGAATGTATAGGGAATTTTAGGTTTTTACATTGGTATTGGTGGTGTAGTTGTGGTTTTGGTTCATTTTTTAAGGAATGCGATGATGAAAATTAATAGAAAATGAAAGATAGAAGGAAATAACTTTGGTGAGGTGTGATGAAAATCTTGTTTCAATAAGATTATGGAAACACTAGTAGCATAGCCAAAGGATAATGTTAAGAAATTATTCATAGAACTCCTTATGCACTGATTCTGGAATTATTTACTACACATCAAGTATTCCATAGTGATGCATGTTATTTAGTGAAAGGGTTATGGTTCTAGGGTTAGATAGTTTTTAAAATATCACATGTTGTGTTCCTACAAGTTACACACATTGTATTTTTAGACTATATAACTAAATTGTATCTGTATAAAAACCAAGTAATTAAGTAAAAACCAAAAGTTATATGCTGACTTAATACACTCCATGTATATTAGAAAGATCATCTGAATATATATATGTTATACACACTGAGTAGTCATGTATAACCCATGTTTTATTTCTTTTATGGATACACTATTCATAGTTCGTGTGGTGAATTATTGTGTAATATTAGTATAAGTAGACTAGACTATGTGGGTTTACATGTTGTGTGCTATTAGTTCATTTCATGTATTATGACACAAGATATGGTCTCCCTTAATAGTAAATTCCTAGATTAATTGAAATTCATACATGATATGAACTTTATTTAAAGCACTATATAAGATGAAATCACATGTATTATGTGGATATAATACATTCCAATCCTTCTAGAGTTCCATACAAACCATGTACCACCAAGTACATAGAGTGAACAAGGGTGATTCCACAATTATCTATATCATTCCCCTTAAGAGACAATTTTGGATGTATGAGAAGTTAATTATGATAATTTTCCAATATAAAATGTGATTATTTGTATCCCTTCATGATATATGTTTTATCATTGATAGATTCAAGAAATTAGAGATAGGTATATATGTAGAGAAGATGATTTATTTTGGTGAATTATTAGAGCATACATAGTGTTGGTAGAATTTTGGGAAACATATATTCTCTAAGGAATGATGGGATTCATTATAACACCCCAAGAATTATAAAATAATAACGTTTTATTTGATAGAATATGTGATGTGAAACACTGAGTTTACCTTATGTTATATACAAAAATTAATTTCATCAAAATCTTGTGTTACATGAAAGACTTATTTTTTTCAACAAGAATACACCATTAATATTGTTAATTTATATGAAACTTATCACCTAGACATTGGAATGGTGGTAAAGAATTGAATTAAATAAATTATGGAAATAATTATTTTACACATGTACATTTTTTATCTACATATAAAAAATGAAAATCATTTGGAATAATAATATATGTTTTTGAAAAACTGTATTTTTCTAAAAGATGGTTTAGTCATGCTTTGCGCGCATAATATAAAATTAATTCTTACCAATTTTAAAATTTTTATATGAAAAAATAAAATTCATTTTTGAAATAATATTATCAATATTATATTAGGATTTCTATTTTGTATTTTTTTGAGAAGTTTCATTTTTTGATGAATTGTGAAAAATACTAAATTTTAATTGAAAAATAATTTTTTGTTTAAATAATTTATACTTTTAAGATATATTTTGAATTTTTTAAAAATAAAATTAGTTAAATGTTTTATCATTTAGGTCAATTTATCTCATTTAAATTATTTTCATATTGAATTTTGATAACAAAAATAATGTAAACTTTTGAACAATTCCACTTTAAAACCCCACTTTCTCATCACGTCTACGAGATTAATTTAAATTTACACTTTTATAATAATTTGAATTGAATTTTAAAAAATGGATTAATTTTTTTTAATAATAATAATTTATAATATATAATAAGTTAAACTTAATTTTTTTTAAAAAATTAATAGTGAATGCAGTAATGATTAATTACCATAGTAAACATAAAAATGGGTTTACTAAGGGTTAAACTAGAATGATAATAGTAAAAATGACCTAAAGTATTATTTTAATTTTATTTTATGAGTTTATATAGACATTTTACAAAATATTATATAAAATATTGAAATTAATTTCCACTTTACCATGAATATTACCCATATAATTTGTTAAGTAAATAAAAAAGACAAAAAAATTACCTTCTTTGATTTTAATATCTATGATCCTTTGGGATGGGGAAAAAAATTAAGTTATGTTATAGAAATAATTATTAAATAAAACATATTTTTCTAAATCATCATAATTTATAATTAATTTTTATAGATTTAATAACTATTTTAAATACTTAAGAAACGCCAATGTAGTAATTAATCACTTAATAGAAAAAATAGAATAAATGATACTAAAAATATAAAAAGTGAAGTAAATTTAATGAATTATTGTATGAAATTAATTTTATTGTAATTTTATATCTTGTTTAAAAGTTACGAGCATAATAGATTCAAATTAATTCATTTTAATGATATTATAAATTCAAATAAAATGAATAATGTTTCAAATTGACAATAACATTATTTTATAACAAATGATATTTTATTAAATGGATTGATATTACTAAAAATCATGTATTATGTCAAGATATTTTTAATCTTATTAAATATCAACTATATTCCATTCATGGACCAGTTATTCAATTATAATTACTATATTGATCCCAAAATAGTAAAATAACTATATTAACACAATAAAGGTTAAAATGGTGTTTTTGCACGTATATGCGTTTGTGTTAAAATAAATTTTCAACACAGATAAAATTTTAATTTATAAATTTTATTTAATTGATATAATTAGTGGGTATAAATTTCCTAGTAATTATAACATTAATTTATTCTTAATTTATAAATTACTAAGGTTAGAAAAGTAGTTACTATAGTGAAAACCCAAAATTGTAAAAATAATGAAACTTAGATGTTAGGGGAAACATGTTTAAAACATATGTTTTATTGTGTTTTTAGGTGTGTATCGACCATAAAATACTTAAAACACATTAATTTTCAATCTTTTAGTCACTTTAGGTAAGGGAGACTTCACAATAGTGAACACATTAGGGTATTTACAAAAGTGTCACTCCTCCTCAATTATAAAAGAGAACTCACTCCCCTCACTTCTCCACAATTATAAAAGAATTAGAATTATATAAAACCTACCCAAATCACTAAACAACTTCCCTCCACTAATCATATAAGGATTATTATTGGAATAAATTCAACCTATGTAGGATTTAGATCAAATCTATGGAGGATACTCGAAGAGGAGGTAATGTTCTACAACAAGCATCTTTATTTTACTTCTTTCTCCACATATTTTAGTTTTTATTAAACCATGATGATATAATAACCTAAGTATATTACATATAATGGGATGTTTTATAAAAATTTAATGAACTGAAATCATCTACACTTCCATAAAATGGTTTATGAAATCATCCCTCATGTCCATGGTGGACTACCACCTCACAAACTAATATCGTTTGTTTTTTCATTTCCACCTCTCACGGTTGGGTATGATGATAGATATAAAGAATATAAATGATATTTATAGATTAATTATACATATTGGTTAATTATATAATATATAACTTATAAATTTATAGTATGTATGAGACATGATAACATCGCTCATGTGTACATTGGATTACAGCCTTAGGAAGTGATGTGATTCTTCTTTCACTAATGCTTCACGTGGAAGGTGATAAAGATAAATTTAATGATTATATGCGATATAAATAACATAATTATTATATAAAATATTTATCATTCTATAAATATAATATATATCATTTATTTCATTATTTTTCACTCATGTAATGATGGTAACGTCATTTGTGTATGTGTGGAATACTACCTTTACAAAGCGATGTGACCCTCTTTTCATCACCACACCACATGGATGATAAATATACATATATTTGAATAAATAATATGATATGTATGATACTATGATAATTTTTTAAACAGAAAATATTACCCATCTAATTTCCATACTGATCATTGAAAAATAGAAATGTTACTCATGCGTATGTACGACCTACCATCTCTATGATCGTAACGTACTCCATATTTCAAAACCATCTTTCATGGTTGGTCTTAAAATTAAAAATAATTTAAATATATTATAATTAAATAACTATTTTTATTCTAGTGATTATTTAACTAATATAATATCAACAAGAACCAAATATTTTATGAGAAAACATGAATGAGAAAACATGGAAATTAACACCCAAAATAATTAAAATAATGAAGATCATTAATTAAAGTGTGATAAGATGTTATAAAAGGAACATATATGATATTATAAATATTAATATGGTTTTATAAAAATTTAATAACTTGTTTAAAACCACTATACATGATTTTAATGAATTTATAGTCAAAAGGAAGCATATGGTAAGGGATTTTATCTCAATTGAAATTCCATTGGACATATTTGTTATTAAGCACTAATTCACTTTTATGTGGTGTATATAATGACCCTTTTGAAATATAATATCATGATTCATTCATAATTCATGTAATTTTAATTTTCAATTTGAATCATTTCAACCATGGGTATTTGACTTTAAAATTACTATGTGGTAAATGTTATTTTGCAGTATAAATTTATATTATGATTGTTAAATTTCTCTTGAAGAAATCAATTTCTTGTGATCATTTTTCATTTTTCATTAAATTTATATTAAATATTAAAACTATTGTATAATGGATATGATTATTTTCTAAACTATATACCATTCTTAAATATTTTTTTTAATGTTACTTGATTAATTGGGAAATATTGAGAAATCTGTATCCCTTACTCGATAAAGATATTTGATGGTATGGAATATTGATTAATTAATTAAATTGGATATTTGATATATTTGGAATGGATTGGACTTGTAGTGATTGTTGGGTCCTGGTATAATATATCCTTTCCATGCATCAGTAGGTCTCATGAGACAAATTAGTCTGCCAAATTAAATAGATTTTTACCGATATTTTAATTCATCTTATGAATGTTTGTGATGATCTATATATCATATGAATAATAAATGATTTCCAATAATTAATAATTTCCATCAATAAGAGTTTAGTTATTATTATCTAAGAGATTTTCACAATGATATTATCTCTTGATGCATTTTATTTTTAGTTTATGTATTAAAGTGAATGTTTTGTAGTTATTTACATTTCTATATTGATTATGCCTTATCCAATTATTTAAATGGAATGAATAATCATTAATTTACCTTACCATGTTTATTATACTTTTTAATCCATGATAGATTCCATTATACTTAACCCTTACAATGAATTTGATCTCACCCTTATTTTGTTTCCTTTCCTTATCATATAAACATGAATTCATGTAATGAGTTTCAAGGATATTGAGTTTTTAATTTTTTCTGTTTTATTTTATTTTCCCAATGTAAAATGCGTATCATATAAGTATATAGTATTCAAAAACTACTAAAATAATCAATCCTTCAAGATTTGACCAATTTTATATATGACAATGTAATAAAGTAAGCCATTGTCTCTAAGAAACTGGGGTAGGGGTGACTACAGTTGGTATCAAATCAAGTTTAGTAGAAACATCAAGAACTAAATTTAATATATCAAATATTTTTAAACAAAATGTGTTAAACCTAACAAAAATATCCTCTCAAACTGTTACCTAAACTGAATTACCACTTACCTGAAGGGCGTTCCTGATCCCCATGGGTTAACATCTTGCACCCAAGCATCAATAACAAATTTAGGGAATGATTCTTCCCAACATGAAGCTAAAAAAATGATATATATACACATGTAAAGAATGAAACAACCTAATAAAACTTATATATATATATATGTTACAACATAAAGATAATAAATGAAGATATAGTACTAAAAAGCTATAAAAACAATCTCTAAGAGATAAGTCCAAAATTAAAGGACAAAAAAACCAAGATAGTTACTCCTACAATATCCAAGTGATAGCATGGGAAAACCCACACCATATCACTATCTTGTTACCTAAAAATTTCTGACATAAAAGAATGGAAAAAAAATTTAGTTTCCCCTTCTCCATATTTATAAATAATGATGGAAAATCGGTTTCAAAGCATTTCATATAAATATATCAAAATAAGAATATCAAATAAAACTAATCCAAATAATATATCACATATCATATAAAATCCATTGAAGTATTATCAAAATAGTATAAACCAAACGTAGCCCAAATCAGCCAAGAATCACAGGTAAGAAAATGAAAAGGATCACACTATTTCAAGATAGCCAGGACAATTGTAACTAAAAATAGATAATCATGTGCATAAAGTCCATAGACTTAAGCATATATTATAGATAGCATATGAACACCCTTGAAAGTGAACCTCCCAACAAGTTTAAAAATCTCTTAAAACAATAGGCCTAAGGAGCAGAGGAAAGACCCATATGTAAACCCCTAGACAATGGATGATGCCTATTAAAATACATTCCTCCTAAGTACTCAAGGAATACCATGTGCTCTTTTTTCCAAACCATTTCATTAAACCATTTCATCACATCATGATTTGTAAACGATTTCACAAAACCAATTCATAATGATTTGAAAACCCTTTTCAATTACCAAAACCAAGAAAAACCCATATTCAATAAAATAAATAAATTCCAAACACCAAAAAATATATCTTATCCTGAAATTTCATTTAATAAAATAATATATCAAAAACTAGAGCAATGTGGTTCACCAAAAAGGCTAGAGATGAAACCACCTACCTCAAAACATAGGCCACACATGCCCGCAATAGAAAGAACCATTATAAAGAAACCAAAAAATGGAAGCCCTATAATAGACATACACATATCTAAATCAATTTAATTTAACAAAAAAAATTTATCATAGAATAGGAAACAACACATACTTCAAGGGGGCACACCCGTCAGACCATAACCATCAAAGGGTCTGGCCCCACACCAAGATATAATAATGGATCTATAATTGAATCCAAATAATCTACAGCATAGATTAATAAATCCAATAGCACAATGCAAAAACTCTACAAATGATCAAAGGAAATAAATAAGAAGAAATGATCTTTTCCTAGAAGAGTTGCAACACAACTGACCTGATGATCCAACACTGAATGAATAAATTAGGAACAAATAGAGGCTCCCAAAATCACTGAAGATGATCCATAGGTTTAGAGAAAGGAATCATGTTGAATAATTAAATAATATTTAGCTGATTTAGTTCCATAAAATTCCTATTCGTGACATTTTCATGGGGTAAAATCTATTTACATGTTGTGTAATCTATGGGACACATATATGCTGAAAACCCCATCATCATTCTATTAAAAATTAATATTTTGAAATTAAATGGTGTATAACACTTCCATGGAATGATTACATGTAATTTAACCATTACACGATGTGTAAAGTTATTATAGATAGTGAAAACACGAGACTCTTTAAAAAAACCTCAAACCAACTTGGGCATTCTCTGAAGGCGAGGAGAACACCATAAAGCCTCCGAAAAATTATAAATAGACAATATTAATTCAAACAATAATATATCTCCATTTATTAGGTTATTTTTCTCAACTAATGTTCTATATCCCCAAGAGTCCCAAGACACATCCAATTAAAGAGGGAAACTAGAAAATATGGGGAAATACCTAAAAGTGGTGATGGGATTTTAAAAACATCACACCATAATACTTTCTATCCCCATGAATTCATGTGTAAGAATAATTTCTGGTAAATAGGTGAGGATATTACATCTTCATCAATGACTCATTCTCCCATGTCTCATAAGAATATGATCTATTTCACCATAACTCTCTAACCAAAGGAATCAAATTCCCATGAAATACTATCACTTGATAGGTAACAATATCTAATATGTACTCCATAATAGAAACATTTAGATCTAACCCAATAACTTCCAAAATCATAATGTGAGAGGGATCAGGATGGGATTTATTGAGCTGTGATATGTTGAAAACATCATGAATGCCTATCAACTAAACTAGAAATGCTAACCAATAAGCAGCCAGCCCAGTACGCTCAATGAACTGAGACGTTCTAACATATATCGAAGCCAACATTCCCTATTTCCCAAGATAATATTGACTCAATCAAGGAGATAATTTCAAGTTATCCTAGTCACCTATGGAAAAATCCTAATGATGATGTCATTAATCAACATAATATTTTTTTGACTCTGTGTTGTAAGAAGACACTAACATATATCCTGATGTCTTCTAGACTATATTTTATCCCACCAAATAATCTTTTCCCACCTCTACCCAAAAAAGTGGTGATATGCATGAGAGACCATAAAAGCCGCAAAATGATCCATTTTTATTAATGAATGATAGTTGTTTAGAAGAAAACTAAACTAATCCTAGATGACTATCCTAATATACAACAAAATCTATGACATAGGCATAGATCAAATTCTCTAGGATCTGAATAGCATGCTCCATTTGACCATCTATCTATGAATGATATGTTGTAAAAAATCTGACTTCAGTCCCCATCACCTCATGGATACTCACCCAGAACCTCGATGTAAAACTACGATCCCTTTCTGAAACAGTGGTAAAAGGAATATCATATAACCTTACAATTTCATGCACATAAATATTATCTAGATTTTTAAATTTATCAGTGTCATTGAAAAAAATTAAATAAGATGAAATTTCTAACTGATTAACAACCACCCAAATAGGATTAATTCATTGAGGATTCCATGGAAATACAATAATAAAGTCCATGGATACCTCTTCCCATTTTCTAACTACCACAAAAAGAGGCCAGAGGAAACCTTAAGGTTTCAGATTCTCAACCATTTTTTAGTAGGTGTAACTTTGGGACACATAATCAACAATATCGTGCTTTATACCAAGCCCATATTCATCATCTCATGTAATAATACATATTCATATTTCCTATATTAATGTCCCATAAATAACTATGAAAATAAAAAAACAATCTCCTCAGAAATGATTGGATGAGAAAAAATCCCCAAAACTGAGAATAGCATCAGAAGAGAGGGACTAACCTAAAACAGTCTCCCCACCATAAAGGGTTTCTCAAATTCTTTAGAACTAATCATCCTACTATTGAATCTTCATAATAGAATCAAAGATATATGATGATAAATTAACCCTATCCAAAACCATACCTAAAACATCCTCCCAATCATCCATATAAAACTGACCAAAAATCCCTATAAGGTTCTACGCTTCCTTCGATTCTGAACATAGTACGATTACACATTCATTGTAAGAGTGTCTGCAATGACATTCATCTTCCTATGTGTATAGGTGATATCAAAGTCAAAAATCTGAAGTTATTCCATCCATCTTATCTATATAAGATTCATGTCTTTTTGAGAAAATATATAGCTCGAACTCTTATGTTAAAAAAATATTGTGATCAATTCCCTAAAAAGATAGTCCCTCCAAAACTTACGGGCATGCATAACTATGGAATGATCTAAATCATGGGTGGGGTAATTATTCTCATTTGTTTTAATCTATTGATAGTAATAAGATACTATATGATCAACTTGCATGGTCACACAACCCAAAAATGTGCTAGAAGCATTAAAAAGAAATGCATACCCCTTACCAATCTTAGTTAAGATCAGAATATAAGCTGATGTTATAAGCTGTTTCAACTTTTTTAAAGATGAATGAAAAATTTCATACCAAATTAATTTCACCCCATTCCTAGTATGATAAATCAATGGTTAAACCAACTTTGACAAATCATTGATGAATCATCCGAAACATTTAGAAAGACCACAGAAGCTCAAAATCTCAAATGCGTTATGTGGTTCTTCCCAAGATGAAACAACCATCACCTTATTAGGATCAACTCATAATCCATGCTTAGAAATCACATTCCCTAATAACATAAATTCTTGGATCCAACAATTTCATTTAAAATTCCTTCTATAAAAACAGTGACTCCATAGTATTTCCAAAACCAAACCAAAGTGGTTCTTGAACTCAATCTTAGATCTCGATTAAATGAAAATATCATCCATTAAAACTACCATAAAAGTGCTGAGATACTGATGGGATATATGATTAATCAGTTATATAAAAACTACAATAGTTTTAGTCATACCAAATAGCATAAAAATATATTAATTATGGTCATTCCTTCTCTTGAATGTCGCCTTCAGTATATTAGACTCCCGAAATCTAAGAAAATGATAACTCAACCAAACATAAATATTTGAAAACCACTTTTCCCCGTTTAACTAATCAAACAAATCATCCATATATGGAAAATGATAATTATTTTTAACCATTACCTCATTCAACTTTTGATATTATATTCATAGTCAAAGGGATTCATCTTCCTTATAAGCAAAGTGAATTGGGGTTGCATAAGGTGAAACACTAGGGTGAAAAAATCCATTTCCATCAGGCCATCCAATTGAATCTTGAGATCTTTAAGATCTACTAGTTCAATACATTTGGAAGGTATCAAAATGGGTTACATGACTATAATTGTTTCAATCATAAATGCTACCTCTCTAACTGAAGGAAGCCTGGAAGAATCTTCTGGAATGTTTTTAGAAAAATCTTGAACAACAAAGGGAAGATCAATGAAAAAAAATCATCAGGATAAAATACAAAAGTAGACAACATACTCTTATGATGTAGGCGGGATGATCCTCTATAATCAGTCCTCAGATCCCACTCTCTCTAAAACACCCATGATCTCCTATCATCTATAATAAATGAGATATTTCAATGATAACAATCAACCTCTCCATGATGAGAAGCAATCCAATCCATCTCGATGATGATATCAAATAGATATAGATCAATAATAATAAAATCACAGACAGTCTCTACACTATCTATCAATAGTGCACAAGGACATGGAAACCCCTACTTTTTCCTCTTCCCAAGAGGTGTCACTAATTTAATAACAATGGACATGATATTTTTTGGACGGTTAACCATATCCATGAAAAGAAATGATATAAATCATATGTAATCATCAGTATCAAATAAATAAATCACTGTTAAAGCTGCAATAATGATGGTACCTCTCACTATAACTAGACTTGCATCTATCTCCTTCAAAAACTCATCTACTACATAAAGGTGCATCACTCCTAAGGCTGGTGTCTAGAGCCCTATAGACTTAGATGTATTATAATTTTCCACTAAACCTTTTAAGTAAATGATACTAGGATATATCAAGCTGTAGACATAGCTTGAAAGAAACATTGTATATGACCATAACATCCACAATCATTGCACAACTTTTTGGGTGATGTACAATAACACTACGTTTTTTCAAACATTCAGCACTGATAAAATTCATAGGCACGCCACTAGCTACAAATATAGGTGCTAAAGAGGATTACATCAAAGAACCACCACCACCACTCTTGTGATGATTCTCCCAATTCTTATTTTTCCCTAAAACACAACTGAAGCTACAAATATGGAGAATAAAAGGGGATAATATCCAACCTTACCTCCGATATAATGGAGTTGGTTCCATGGAACCAACTTCTTTGTACTTTATGATAAACATATATTCATTGGATAGATATTAATAAAATCTTTATCACATCAGGATTATTCTACTGCATAACACTGTATGTGATAATGTCCCAAGAGTAGTTGTCCCACTAAAAGGTCATAGTGGATCCTTACTATGATGAGAACCCGGAAGTGACATGACACTATTCATTAATATATATTCTATAGCCAAGTGATATAATTTCATGGGACACAAATGATATACGCTATCAGGGGTGAAGACTCATAGGACATTGAGGTGCCTTCTCATGGTGTAGGCCCTTAGTAATGTCTAGGAAGATATTATGAGAATGAGACCTGCCAGTAAGAAATCCATATTTATCAGTGTCATTGGGTGTTTCTATCTATGGACGCGTGTATTGTTCCTTAGTCTTTATGATTGTTATTAATGGGTACTAGGAATCGTTCACTTAGATGTATTGGAAAAAACACTGACGACATATGTTTTTGGTGAAGTAGGATATATTGGGTGTGTCATGAGTAATACTGTATTAATGTATAATAAGGGAAAGGATTTGTCCCATCTATTCCATAATTGAATTTTATATCTCATCCCATTTTAAGGTAAATGATATAGCCTAAATAAATCCATGGCCATGGTGTTTTATAGGCATGTTCAATTTCTGGGAAGTCAAAGAATGAGAAATCGAGCACATAGGATGATGACACTTTCATGAAACTTAATTGATTGAAGATATCGATACAAAGGGATTATATTACACAGTAAGCATTCATATGAAGTGAAATTTCATTATGTAATTTACATATTTCTCTATGGGTGCCTTGGCTGGTTTCTTGATGTTATCCTTGAACTTTAGGCTTCTCTGCCTAATTCTATTGAGAAAAAGCCCTAGAGGGATACACACTAAGTGTATCCAGTAACTCGGTTACATAATATATTATTTATTATTTAACAAGTTGAATAAAGATTATTCCCAGTTGTGGTCTAATAATTATTCATGGATACCTGATTTCATTAATTTCAACACTAGTTATTGAAGAGAATATAATGTGGGACGAATAATTAATAAATATATATTTTCTATTTAATGAATTTAATAATTATATATTTGTTGTTGAATAATGAGGTGATATTTATTTAATAAATAAATAGTCATTATTCAAGGTTCAATAAATATGGTGGAGGATTGGTGGACCCAATTAAGGTTACGGTGAGAAATAATGATATTGAATATTATTTTATAAAATAATATTTAATTATAACTCACAGGTTAAGAATATGTCATGAAATAATAATTTTGTTGTTATTATTTGAAATGGGGGTTTTGCTAGGTTTAATAAAATAATTAATTCACTTTTTCAAATTATTTACTATTACCTTAGTGAATTAAAAGCCCGGTTATATTATTTCTTTTTATCTAAGTGATAGCCAAGAGATGATGGTGGTTGGGCATGATGAATTGGAGAAAAGATATCAAGCCAAGAGAGTACATCCCTCTCTAATAATGCTCTCTAAAACGAGAGACATACTCTTACATCGGATCCAGGAAACCTCTTTGGAAGCGGATCACAAGGTTGTTGACGGTGGGCATCATAAGCAAAAGGATCTTCCACGCTAGCACCTAGAGACTCCTTTGGCAACATCTAGGGATACATTGATCATGTATGGATAACTAATAGAGGAGATCTACCATTGATCTCTACAACACAATTAAGGTGCACTGCAGATCTAGGTTCGAATGCATCAACAAAGAAAGGATCACCTTAAAGGAAATTATTTAATTAAATTAAATTAAATATAAACAAAATATGTTGATATTCTCTCTTGGTTCTAAGTTTCTATTACTTTGTCTAAATCCTTGATTTAATTTTTTGTATACTAGCGTTCATCATCGTATTGATCCCTAGTTGTTCATTGAATATAGAAAAAATTAAATTTTGGCACCGACCCTCTCGTGATTATACTGTGCCTAGAACCAACAAGTGGAACTAGAGCGGGCATATTATTATTTATAATTATTTAAATAATTCTTTTATAATTTATGCATTTTAATTATGTTTTTTAATTCATGTTTAATCATAATTTTTAATCTGAATGATGAGATATGTTTCTTCCTCTATCATTTATTGTATATCTAATAAAAATGATTAGTTTTATGATTAATATTAAATAGAGGAACTCATCTAGAGGTGCTAAGGTTTCTGTCTAGGTAACACAGTAGCACACGCTGTGTAGTTAGATCTATGTACTGTGTATTTTTGTTAAGTGCATCAGGAGTAGTTTGGAAATAACTCAAGACATGTGCATTTATGAAACGTGGTGTAGTTAAGTCTTACACCATGTGTTTTCCAGGATATACATGCACACAGTTACTAGATTACACGTCGTGTGGACTACTGGACATGGCGTATAGTCCCTTCAGGTCAGGGTCAAGCCATGTATCCCTATACACAGCTTGTTTGAATGATTATCATGTAATGTGATGTCTACATGGTGTGTGTCCCACTATACATGACATGTACGTTGAAGATTTATGAAGTACACTTCAAACACTACTTCCCCACGAATTTACTTTAGATGGACGATGATGCGGGTACCTTCCATGTATTTGGATCTACACATTGTTTACTTTTTAAAAATTATATGGATTTATAATTTATTATTATATTATATAGCCATTGAGACATGTAACTTTATGTGGGATCAAATCTGGGACACAACACATGATAGGTGTTTGATGTGTGTGTGTGTGTTTGTTTAATTAATATCTCGGTAATGTTTAGATATTTTCGCATCATCAATGAGTTGTTTTACAATTATAATTTGTCATGCATTCTACATGTCACAAAGAATAGTGTATATACAATTATCTAACATGTTGGGTTGTTTTGGATGGGTATTCATCGGGTTATCTCCAAGGTACAAGTTATGTAAACAGATAATTTTAAATGATTTTATTAATTTTTTTATAATTATAATAGATGAATATCTAAAGAAAATTAAGAAAAAGGTTTAAGATGAAAGGATTGATTAGTTAATGTTAATAATTAATCAATTCGGGCGTGATTATTCTTAAATAAGAATGATTAATGAATTGAATACTAGTTTTATTAAATGTGTAATTCATTGCATGCATGTGGATAATTACAAGCTAAATGATACCCTTGTGTGTGAATTTTTCCCTTTTAATTTATTATTAAATTAAATTATTGGTATGCGTACCTTCTCTTCTCATTAATATGTAGGGCCTTTGTACCCATGGTTTCCTTTATGTAAACCCCCTTTTACACTTCACCTGTGTCTGATTAAAAGAATATGTAATGGATTGACCTCCCAAGCAAGTGGAGGTGGTTCAAGTTAGGAGTCGAGGAAAAACTAATCCAAGGATATACAAATGTAGATGGGTGGAAAGCTATAAACACAAACCTAATTGGTTGAAGGTGTTTCTACCCTAAGTCGGTGGTTAGTTTATCAACATCTACATTAATTAACCATTAAAAAATCTCATGATCATACCATTTATTTTATTTCATTTCAGTTGTATTGTTATTCATTGTAGATCTTTAGTCCCGATCACATAATTAATGAATTAAAAAAAATGCAAGATTGAACTAAAATAAACATTCTTATGCGTAAATATTATCAAATACATGGTTAGTCACTTAGACTTATCCCACATAATATTAAAAACCATGTGAAAAGATAATAAATGGAAATTTATGTATAAAGGATAAAATCGCTCAATAAAATAATAAGTCAGTATAAACTTACATTACTTTGGTTTGAATCAAACCATAGTTCAAAGTGATTGACTAGACAAAGTTGGGGTGCATGTAATTATTAGGGAATTATATTTTTATGTTTTAGGTTGACTTGACTTAGTTTACATCAAGGGTTGACTGACAACGTAGGACTTGGTGTAACTAAGAGGCAAAGGTTTAAGAAATCAAAAATCAAGGATTTCCAGATTACAGAGTCCAATCAGAAGATCTAGGAGTTGAGAGTTAATGTTGTCGGTATTTGTAATGCCTACCTAAAACCTTTAAAATTTCATGACCAGCCACAGTTGCAGTAATGTTAAGGGAAATATGGATCCTTTCCATTATTATGTGTAACGTCCTAGATTTGGGTGCCCTAAACCCAGTTGGTCACAAGACCTCAAGTGAATTTCCCAAACACCAGAGGTTGCCGACTAGTAGTGAGGGCATAGGTCTGATAGTGGGGAAACCATTCCCTCATTTGTCAATGTGTAGTGCATTGGAAAAGATAATAACAGACAATAGCAGAAGTAGTAAACAATATGCAATTGAAATGGACAACTGTAGAAAAGAGAACCAGTTGTCATATATATAAAGATGCATTATGTCACTAATTCTATGAAAGAATCCAGAACAGGATACACAGAAATATAATAAAATACAACAGATAGTACAAGTACAATAGAACAAAACATAATAGTCACTAGAATCGCAAGCATATGCTCGGTCTCATGCTCTTCTAATCCTCAGAAACAATCAAGTACCAGTATAGGGATCCTTTCCCCTATCAATACATGCAATAATATAATCTGTTTGGGATGAAGACATGACCCAAACAATGTGTGTGAAATAAATCCTAGTAGGAACCCACCAATGGCTCGTGCTCAACTATCAGTGAAAATATGCAACAACATTGTGAGAAAGAAAAATGCAGTAAACTAGTAAGTACTCAAATGTAACTAACACTACCAGTTTCGTTGTCATTTTGATATTCATTTTAACCAATCAATTTAATAACATTCTGGGATCATCAGAACCAAACCCTCAAGACAATCAGAACCTTTCTACCATGCTAATATAATAAAACCACGCCCTCAGGCTATCAAAAAATTCCATTAGGCATACGAGATATTTCCATCAGGCACAGAAGTAACTACCCTTAGGCATAAGAGGTGTTTCCCTCAGGAGAAATAGAACATTTCCCTCAGGATAAGCAGTACCTTCCCCTCAGGCTAAACAAACAATTCCCTCAGGACAAACAATACCTTTCCCTTGGGCTAAAAAACAATTTATATACAATTCATCTCAATGATATTCAATACACATTATAATCATGGAATACCCTTGGCTATCCTGTCTAAATGGCTAAATAAAGGAACGCACCCCTGGGGTGGTCCTGGATACAAGAAGAAATCCCAAACATGAGTTTATAAATACAATTAATTACCTATACAATTATATTTATTTAAAATATCCAAGGCCTTAGACACACGACATCCCAACATGGGTTCGTAGCACAACGGCACACAATTTCAACACAATAGTTGAAAATAAACATCAGACCACCTACCTCGATCGCCCCTAATCGATATATGTGAACGATGCTTCCAGAAACGCCCATGAATGTCATAGATCTGGGAATAACAAAAACATGTTCAAACCTAAATAACATTACCACAAAAAATAATTGGTATGAATTAGTCGAGAATAAGGAAGGGCTTACCAGTGCGGTCCAATCGAGATCGACGGCGTAGAAATCGGGTTCCTGGTGAGCGATCAAGAGATCTCCAAAGCTCCAGCCTCCAAACCAACTCCAAACACCTCAAATGCCTCTTCTTCCAAAAGAGGATGATACTGCCTATTTTAAATTAAAATTCATGACTACACGACATGTATTCTCAATTACATGGTGTATAATTTTCTTTTTTTTAACTGCTTCGCTGGCGGCCTCTGGCCAGCGCAACACTGTTAATCTATCGACATGAGTACATGGCGTGTATTCATAAGTACACGGTGTGTACTATCGCTCAGCTAGAGGCTACCTACGCTACCATACTGTTCACCTAACGACTAATTACACATCGTGTAAATACCCACTCACGGCGTGTAGTCTGTTTTTACACCCTTCATCACCGACAGTCCTACACGCCCTGTGTACTCATTCCACACAACCAAAGTACACGACATGTGGAATAGTACAAGGTGTGTACTCGCCAAATTTGGGATTTTTCCCCATCTTCCTTATTTTATTAAAACACTTAAGGAAAAATGAAAAAAAGAAACCCGTACCTCAAGAATAACACCCAAGATCATACAAGATTCTCCCCTTAAAGAAATTCGACCCCGAATTGCCCTTACAAGGGTGGTGGAGATATAGATATGAACAACTCTAGACACTGAGCACGTACGTCGGTCTCCCTCTCCTAGGTCTCGTCCTGCACTTGGACATGCATCTATAGCACCCATACGAGAGGAACTGACCAGCCTCGGAGGACCATCGTTATCCTATCAATAATGTGAATCGGGTGCTTCTCAAAGGATGCATCAACATGAAGCTCAACCTCATCTAGATAAAAGATGTGAGACAGGTCTGAATTATAATTTTGTAGCTGAGATTCACGAAAGACGTCATGCATGGCCCGATACCTCTATGGTAACAGCAACCGATAAGCAACCGACCCAACACTCTCCAGAATCTCAAACGGCCCCACACACCTCGATGAACGTTTACCCTATCTTCTAATCTTTCTATGTCCCAAACTTGGTGAAACATGCATGAAAAACTGATCCCTGACCACGAACACTATGGGTCGTCGGCGGCGACCAGCGTAAGATTTATAATAGGACTACGCAGTAGACATCCACTTCTGTATCATTTTGGACCTACTCTGATGTCTCCTACATGAGACGTGGTCCTAGTAAATCTGCCTCACCAGCCTCCATCTAGAGATGACCTACCATATGAAGCCTCGTAAGGTGACATCTCAATAGTTTCCTGAAAAATATTATTATAGGCTAACTCAACCAGGGGTATATACTTCTCCCAAGAGCCCCCAAAGTCTAGGACGCATGCACGAATCATGTCCTCAATCACCAGTATCGTACCCTCTGACTGGCCATTGGTCTGAGGCTAGTATGTTGTGCTCGGAAGCACCTGTGTACCCAGTGCCCTCTAAAAACTCTTCTAGAAATGAGACGTAAAATGGGTGTCCCTATCATAAATGATATAACAAGGGACCCCATGAATACATAAGACCTCTCGGATATACATCTTCCTGAGCTCATCAACACTGAAGGTTTCATTGATCGGAAAAAAGTGAGCTACCTTTGTAAGTCTATCCACAATGACCCACACCACATCATTTCCTTGAGGTGACCTAGGAAACCCGGTCACGAAATCCATCGTTACATCATCCTGTTTCCATTCTGGAATGGGTAATTGTTGTAACAGTATAGCTGGCCTATGATGCTCCACCTACACATACTGATAGGTTGAACATCTCATAAAAAAACTAGCTACTTCTTTCTTCATACCTGGACACCAGTACTGATGTCTCAAGTCACAATACATCTTGGTAACTCTGGGATGCACTACCCAAGCTGAAGTATGATACTCTCTCATCATCTCCTCATGTATATACCATGGAACCCATTCTCGTCCTTGGAAACGTAGTACCTCATCATCTCCTATCACCCAACCTGGAGGACAGTCCTCACTTGCCACCAACTCCCGTAGAACTACACCTTCTGAATCCGATAGTTTTCTCATCCTTGATCTATCCAGGACGGTAAAAGTCACAGCTGAGGAAAAAAGATATGTTTTCCCCTAACAATCGTGCACCTCCAAATGCATCTCAGAGAACGAAGCCATAAGCTGCTAGTCACCCTTGGACTCAAGAACTGCATGTGTATGAGTCTTCCTGCTTAGTGCATCAGAAACTGCATTACCATTACCAGGTGTATAGGCACGCTCAAAATAGAAGGACCAAAGGTACTCAACCCACCTTCACTATCTCAGATTCATGTCAAGATGATTAAAAATGTACTTGAGACTTTTTTGGTTGGGGAAAACATCAAAATGCTCTCCCATGAGATAATGTCTCCAACAACGCAACAAAATAACAGGTGCACACAACTCAAGGTCATGCGTCGGGTAATTCCTCTCATGTGGACTCAAATTCAGAGACCCATATGCAAATATTTGATCACCCTACATCAACATTTCTCCCAACCCAATAACTGATGCATCACAGTAGACTGTATAGATCTTCCCTTTCCCAAGAAGTATCAGGATTGGTACTGTTGTCAACCTTCCCTTTATCTCCTAAAAGGTTGTCTAACAAGCTTCTGAAAAAATGAACTTCACTCCCTTCTTAGTCAAATCCATCAACGACGCTGCTAAGAGGGTTAAGTCATGTATAAAGCGCATGTAGTAACCATCCAGCCCTGGGAAACTCTTTACCTTAAACACGTTCCTAGGCTTCTCTCCGGAAACTGCTGCTCTCACCTTCATTGAGTATACTACAACTCGTTCCTCTGAAATTATATGACCCAGGAAGTGTATCTAGTCCATCCAAAAGTGGCACTTTGAGATCTTATCATATATTAGATACACTCTCATTGTACTAAATACGATCTGAATATGGGTAGCATGGTCTTGTCGAGTGTGAGAGTACACCATGATTTCATCCACAAAGACTAACATAAAAGTGTCCTGATAAGGGAGGAACACACGATTCATCAAATACATGGAAACTGCTAGCACATTCGTGATTCCGAACAGCATCACCAAGTACTCATATTGACCATACATTCTCTTGAAGGCTATGAGAGGTATATCAGGTGGTCTAATGCGCAATTGATGATATCCGGATCTCAAGTCAATATTCGAAAACAATGGTGATCCTCGAATTTGATCGAAGAGATCATCAATCCTCAGTATGGGATATCGATTCATAACCATCAACCGGTTCAACTTCTAATAATCCACACAGATCCTTAGGGTACTGTTTGAATTCTTCTAAAATAAGACCGGAAAACCCCAAGGAGAAGTACTGGGTCGAATGAAGCCCTTTTCCTGTAACCCCTCTAACAACCTCTTGAGCTCCTTAAACTCAATTGTAGCCATCCTAAAAGGAGGAATCGACACCGGTTCCACTCCTGGCACAAGATCAATAGATAAATCCACCTCTCGATGTGGAGGAAGACCTAAAAAGTCGTCCAGGAAGACATCCCTGAAGCGATCAACTACTGGAGGTAAATCCATCTGGGAAGTTCCCTGGTCATCTAGATATAGGCTCGCAATCTGGGATATCACTCCACCTCACCCATGATTTTTGGTTCTAGATTGGTTCTCCTGGACATCCCACTCGCCCTTGTATAGAATATCTCCACCCTAGAGAGAGGTGAAACTCACCTTGCGACGATAGCAGTCTACAAAGGCTCAAAAGGGTACCGACTAGTCCATATCGAGAATTATGTCATATCTTGTCATCTATAAGACATAGAGGTCCCAAAGAATGTGACACCCACCAACCTCAAGGGGGCGCTCCCCGCACAGACGCACACCTACCGTTCTAGTCCCCAAAGAAGTGTCTGGCATAATGATATCAGATGAATGGGAAACACAGAGCCCAACGATCTCCACAACAGGAATAGATATGAAGATATGTATAGCACCCGTATCGAAAAGTGTAGAAGATAAAACAGAAGCTACCATAATAGTACCTATGACAGTGGAAGGTCTGAGAACTTGCTAATGTTAGTTTTGTTGCACTGCATATGCATGCCCAGTGTCATGGCCCTGTGACACTGCTTGGCTAACCTGAGCTGTCCCGCTCTACTGCCTCTAAGATCCCGGTGTCTTGATACGACATCCACGACCAACATCTCGTCCTGCACGCCCAAGCACATTCCAGTTTCTTAACTTGTAAGAAGCTGCTGGTCCTGCTCCCGGATGTGGAGTCTGTACAGAACCACTCTCACTAGTCACCGTTGGAAACGCCATGCAAAAATGCTACAGATGACCCATCTTCCCACAATCTTGGCACTCCACTGGGTCACAGGTACACTGAGGTCTCTTGTGCCCCTCTATACTACACTGGAAGCATATGAGTGGGCCACCTGAAGGAATCGTCACGATAGTACTACCACCATGATAGAAACTCATCTGTATCTTCCTCTTCCCAGAAGAAATAGTACCATAAACTGGTCTCTAACCACCCTGGCCCACACCACTAGCGTCCGGATGGTTCCACTCAGTAAACAGTGCCTGGTTCCCAATATCATTCACAATAGGAAACCTAAAAACATTCACTAGTGATCAGATATCCTATCGAAGACCATAATAAAAGAGTATAGCCATAAATGTCTCATAAAATACCAAAACAGGTGCAAAATGCTTAAGCATGGTGAAGTGAGTAGAATAATCCATCATTGACATGGAGCCCTGATGTAGATTAATGAGCTCTTGAGCTCGATCTTCGCTCAACATCTCTGAAAAAAAAATTCATAGAGGACTATCTGAAAATCTTCTCATGCCATGTCACGGTGATTCTCACACTGGGTGGTAACATCCTACCACCTCTTGGTGGAATCACGTAGCATATAAGTCATGAGCTTGACCCTCCGCCATGGAGGCGTCTCTTGATGCTCGAAAATAGTTTGCACTAAATCTAGCCATGACTCCGCAGCCTGTAGTCAGCTATACCCTAAAAAAATAGGTGGATGCTGCTATTGAAAGATACGTGTCAGCTCTGCCATAGACATGTCAGCTAGCAGTACTCCCTGAATGGTCTGCATGAACCACCTAAAGCATTCAAGAAACTATGCATCTGCACCTGTGTATAGTATAACAGGTGGCACCTCATCTGTAAATACTAGAGGATCCATTGGTAGCCCATGTACTACCATCTCAGGAGTCTAATCGTTGCTTCTCTCCTGGAGAACAACCCGAGGTCGTCTCGATGACATGACTCTACAAGTACAAACACATGCATTAGATTAAGATTATCCAAGACTGAAAACGAGGAGCCAAAAAAGTGAACAGGAGAAATAAAGCATTCAATATTTACAAAACTTTACTACATGGTGTGTATTAATACTACATTTCATGTTCTCTCAATCCATTCACATGGGCATGTACTCCAGCTAAAACTAGTCCCGTAACACCCCAAACACATGGTGTGTCTTCAAAATACACGGTGTGTACTTGAATCCCCATTCCCTGCCCGTGTCCTTCATCATGGATAAGGCACATGGATCTCCTAAAACTAAACTACACGGCGTGTCCCATAGGTACACGGTGTGTACTCAACAAGATTTCACCGGCCCGTGTTGTTCGTGACACGACCTGTCTACCCAGGTTTCACAACATGGTGTGTTCCATAAACACACATCATGTACAAGAAAACCCAGACCGACTCGTGTTGCTCGCTACATGGCTTGCTACACAGAATGTTCTAGGAGGAAAAGACGTGTACTAGAAAAGATAACACTGACCCGTGTTGTTCATGACACGGTCGGGTACCTGGTTCAGACTACACGGTGTGTTCCCAGTAAACACGTTGTGTATGTCTTATGGATTCCTCCATATGTGTTGTTAGTTACATGGTCGGACACTGGGTCAACACTACACGACATGTACAACTGGTACACGGTGTGTTTCCCCAAGCCATTCCCTACCTCGTGTCCTCGCCCACACGACCTATGACACGGGAAGAGACTACACGGTGTGTACTTATATTTTTTCCATTTCTTCCCAAACAGTAAAACACACGGCGTGTGTCCATAGAACTACACGACATGTATACTAGGTTTTCTGAAAGTATACCTCAAAAACTACTCCAGAACCCAGAAAACATGGAACAACCTCCTATGTTCCAAATTCTGATCTGTGAGGGCCCAGACTCTCCATGAATCAATGAGTGGCATCTTATACATGTTATAATAAAGTAAACACGTCAATCATCCCCAAAATTCTGATCATTAAGGGCACATACTCCCCAAAACCAATGTTTGGAATTCATTATATTAAAAAACTCACATGACAATACACTATCTTATAAAATGTATTTATCAAAGCAGCTATCAAAACAACAATACTTTCTAGCACAACAACTATCACAACAACATGGAATTTCTAATGCACCTCCATGGCATGGACCTATAAATTGAATGTGATTTTTAGAATGTGCCTAAATGATGCATGATATGGAATACCCTCATCTCATTTGGATTCAACTAAATAGAACCCATTTATAACATGTAAACATCACACCATAAGTGTGTCACCCAATGGTGAAAATCAAATCAACTATAAAATTGAAAAATCAGAAAAATTGCAACACAAGGTAAATTAGATTTTTCCCTATACACGGTTTACTACTACCGAGCATTGCTTATTACCAACTACCATGTCCGTCCTATCCCGGACTAAGGATCCAAACAGTTAGTCGAAGAAAATAACCCCTTTGATACCACTTTGTAATGTCCCAGATTCAGGTGCCACGAACCCGGTTGGTCACATGACCTCAAGTACATTTCCCCAAACACCAGAGGCTGCCAACTAGCAGTGAGGCCCCAGGTCTGATAGTGGGGAAACTATTCCCTCATTTTTCAAAGTGTAGCACATCAGAAAAGATAATAACATACCATAGCGGAAGTAGTAAAAAATATACAATTGAAATGGACAACTGTATAAAAAAGTACCAACAATCATATATATAAAGATGCAGCTTGTCAATAATTCTATGAGAGAATCTGGAACAGGATACACTGCAATAAAATACAGTACAACATAGAGTACAAGTACAATAGAACAAAACAAAACAGTCATCAACATAGCAAGCCTAAGCTTAGTCCCATGATCTCTTACTCCTTAGCAACAATCAAGTACCTATATAGGGAACATTTCCCTCTATCGACACCTGGAACTATATAATCTGTTTGGGATGAAGACATAACCCAAATAGGGTGTGAGAAATGAATCCCAGTAGGCACCCCCAAAAGGCATGAGCCCACCTATCATTGAAAATATGAAACAATAGAGTGCAAAATTAAATGCAGTAAACTTGTAAGTACTCAACAGTAACTATCACTACAAGTTTAATTGCAATTTTGATATTCATTTTAACCATTCAATTTAATAACATTCTATGCTCATCAGAACCAAGCTTTCAGGATGATCAGAACTTTTCTCTCAGGCTAATATAATAAAACCATGCCCTCAGGCTTTCCATCAGGCTTTTGAATACTACCCTTAGTTGTACAAGATATTTCCCTCTGTCATAGAAGTCAATACCCTTAGGCATAAGAAGTGCTTCCCTCAGGCGAAATAGAACATTTCCCTTAGGCTAAGCAGTACCTTTACCTCAGGCTAAACAAACAATGCCATCATGCCAAATAGTACCTTTCCCTCAGTCTAAACAAAAAAAATTATATAGAATTCATATCAAGGAAATTCAATACGCATTATAATCATGGAATACCCTCAGGTATCCTGGCCAAACGGCAAATTGAGGAACGCACCCCCAGGGTGGTCCTGGATCCAAGCAGTGATCCCAATCAACAGTTTATAATTACATTTAATTACCTATACAATTCTATGTATTTAAAACAGCCAAGGCCTCAGCCACATGACACCACAACATGGGTTCATAGCACAACGGTACAAAATTTCAACACCGCAGTTGGAAATAAACCTCATACCACCTACCTCGATCGCCCCAGATCGATATACGTGAACGACGCATCCAGAAATAGCCAAGAATGACGTAGATCTGGGAATAACAACAACATGTTAAAAACTAAATAACATTCCCTCGAGAAAGAATTGGTAAGAACTACTCGAGAAGAAGGAAGGGCTTACCAGTGTGGTCCAATCAAGATCGATGGCGTAGGAATCGAGTTCGAGGTGAGTGATTGGGATATCTTTGAAGATCCAGCCTCTGAAACAAACTCCAAATGCCTCAAACACCTCCTATGTCGAAATAGGAGGCCACTGACTATTTGAAACAAAAATTAATGACTACACGGCCTGTATTCTCAAGTACACGACGTGTATTTTCTATTTTATAACTATTCTGGTGGTGGTTTCTCGCCAGCACAACATTGTTCATCTATCGACATGAGTATACGACATATATTCATGAGTACACGGCGTGTACTGTCGCTCAGTTGGATGCTACCTCCACCACCTTACTGTTCTATTCCGGCTGATTACACTTCATATAAATACCCACTACACAGCGTGTAGTCGGTTTTTACACCCTTTATCACCGACAGGCCTACACGCCCTATGTACTCATCCCACATGGCCGAAGTACACAACGTGTGGAAAAGTACACAGTGTGTACTCGCCAAATTTGAGATTTTCCCCATCATCCTTATTTTCAAAAAACACTTAAGGAAAAGGTAAACAAATAAACCCGTACCACAAGAATAAGAACCAGTTTCTTACATAATGGCCATGAAATTGGGTATTCTGAAGCCAATGGTGATGGTTATTGGGTTTTGATAAAATAATGGGATACTAATGAATATTTATTTATTTGTTTATCTTAATTTTATCATATAATGTACTAAAACTATGTATATATTATTTGTAGAAATAGCATTAATATGACATCAAACATATCGTTGTGATCCATACTCATGAATAAAAAACTTCTCCCTGTCACTAATTTCCAGGAGTGATAAAGGTTCCTTAGGGTCATCCATTCCATGAAAAAAACTATATGTATTGGAAGAACCTTTATCAGTTGCACCTAGAAATTTGGTGAGTGATGGGGAGCTCTCTGTGTACGAGAAACATATGAACGATGCTAAGTATGTTTAGTGCCTCATGTTCTCATCCATGACCAATGATCTCTTAAAGAAACATGGTGAAATGGATTCTTATAGAATGATGCCTAATCATTAGGGTCTCTATCAAGATAAGGCATGTTAAGAGAGGAATGAGATATCCAATTCTTAGTTCACCACTAATATTGGGCAATCATAACCAACTAGACCACATATAGTCATGCTGAGAAGCTACATTGAGCATCTGGACATATTAGGGATTAAATTCTCAGAAGAGTTGTGTACAGATCTCATACTATGATCACTATCCAAGACCTTCTCTAGTTTTATTTTAAATTATAATATGATAAATAATGAGAAGAGTCTATAAGAAATTCGTAATTTAATTCGTCGAGTGGATAAGGACATGGGGTGTGAAACCCCATAGTCCTTATGGTGAATAGGATGAGTAAGGAGAAGGAAAGGGGTCCTAATAACTATAAATTGACTAAATCCCCCAAGCACCATCTTACCAAGAAGAAGAATATCCAATGGTAGTGAAAGGAAAATGAGGAAGTGTGTTTTTCATGTGGAATTTATGGATAATGGAAGAGGAACTACACCGAGAGGCAATGGGAAGCCAAAGGTGCATCTATTATCAACTGAAATATTTCTATTTATACACATTGGGTATTAGATATAGAATTTGGTGATCACGTATATATTCAAATTTAAGAACCAAGTAGATTCCATAAAATTTCTAAAGGAGAGGTGGATCTTCAAGCTTCCAATGTTTCGAGGTTGGATGCTCTCTCCATTGGTGACTACAAACTTTTGTTGTCAACTTGGATGATTTTGGTTTAACTTGACTGTTATTATGTACCAAGTGTTACCAAGATAATAATTTTTGTATCAAGTTTAGTTAAAAATGGGTTTATTTTCAAATTTAGAAATAAAAATTGTTTCTTTTATAAGGACAACATATGTTATGGTATGTCACATTTAAATAATGGTATGTATGTATTGAATTACAAAAACTAAGTGTTGGAAATGGATAACGAATCAAGTTCACCTGACTCATATAACACCTATTTATGGAAACACCATCTAGGTCATTTAAACAATTATATCTTGACAAATATCTGTTAAGATGGTCATCTAGACTCTTCAAAGATAAAACCACTTGATAGATTTTAGGCTTTCTTATAAGATTAAATTTCCAAACAACCATTTAGTGGGTAGGGTGGAAGGGACACAAGTCTTCTATGATTGGCACACATTGATGTGTGTGAACCATTTCTTGTATAAGATTGAGGTGTATATTATTACTTCATAACTTTTACTAATTAATTGAGTAGATATGGATATATTGACTTTATGAGGTATAAGTCCAAGTACTGGGTGATATTCAAAGAATTAAATAATGATGTAGATAATCAGCTTGTCAAGAAGATAAAGAAACTTCAATCGGATAAAGTTGAAGAATATCTTAACAAAGAGTTCATAGAATTTTTATAGGAGTTTGGGATTCTATCTCAACTCACTCCACCTTATTCACAATAGTGGAATAGTTTTAGTGAAAGTAGGAACCATACCTTATTGGAAATGGTATGTTCGACGATGATTCATGAAAATCATCCGTTATCCTTTCGGAGATATGCATTATAACCTACTACATACCCATTAATCCGAGTACAAACTAAAGTAGAAAATGGAATTCCATTTTACTGTAGAGTGGAAAGAAACCCATTTTATCGCATACATGTGTATGAGGATGTGAGACATTTATTAAGGATTTTTTCAAGAAATAGACTAGCACTGCAGGGCATCAAGTGTATCATTATAGGGTATCCAATGGAAACAAAGGGATACTACCTATAAAACCCCTCAGACAAGAATGTGATTTTTTCCAGACAAGTTTCCTTTCTTGAGAGGGATCACATCCTCAAAAAGGATAGTTGGAGCAACATTAACATTGATGAAGTTGATGCTCAAGATACATAGGAGTTGTACAAGAAAAATGTTCATAGCTCCCCATGGATGAAGTGGTTCCTGAAACACAAGTATTTCATAGGATTGTAAGAGAGGTAAGGGAACTAGAGAGATATGATTTTCTTGTCCCTGAGGATGGTGACTTGTTATTGTTATAAAATGATAAACTTGTCTCCTATAAGTAGGTAGTAGAGAGGTCAGAAGTTGAAATATGACTAGAATCTATGAATGTTGAGATGAATTCCATGTATCAAAATGAATTTTGGGATTTAGGTGATGTTCCAATTGATGTAAAGCATGTTGGGTGTAAATAGGTATTCAAGAAGAAACTGGACATAGAAGGTAATGTAAGTACCTATAAAGCATGGATAATGGCTAATTGTTTTAAAATACATCAACGAATTGACTATGATGATTTTTTTGCTCGTTTACATGTTTAAATCTTTAAGAATCTTACTTTCCATAATAACATACCATGAATATGAGATTTGAAAGATGGATGTTAAAGCATCATTCCTTAATGGTATCATTTAAGAAGATATCTATATGACACAATCAGAAGGGTTTGTGACACCATGTGATTCAAAAAGGGTTTTCAAGTCACGGAGGTCCATTTATGGATTGAAGCAATCATCCAGGTCCTGGAATATTGGATTCAATGAATCCATAAGGGAATTTTTTTTCATTAAGAATTAATGTGAGTCATGTGTTTACAAAAGGTTTAATAGGAATACAATTTTTATCCTATTAGTATATGTTGATGAAATATTACATATTTGAAATGACACACTAGTCTTACAATCTATTAAGAACTGGTTGAACAAGTGATTCTCCCTGAAAGGCTTAGGTGAAGCAGCCTAAATTCTAGGGATCAATATCATTCATGATAGGTCCAAGAGGATGCGTGGACCAAGTCAAAGTATATATATTGACCAGATACTAAAGAGATTTAGTATGGAACAATCCAAGAGTGGATTCGTTCCACTGTCACATAGCTTACATATTTATAAGAAAATGTGTCCCTAGACACAACAAGATAATGTAGTAAAGAGTAATATATCATACACTTCAGTGGTAGGATATATCATTTATTCCATGTTATGTATTAGACTTAATTTTACATATGCACTAAGCATAGTAGGCATATATTAAGTAGATTCAGGAGAATAACACTGGACTTTTTTAAAGACTCTCCATAAGTATCTAAGAAGAACGAAGGATGAATTCATGGTGTATAGAGGAGATGATGATATTTTAATCTGAGGTTATGATGATTATGGTTCTTAGATAGATCAGAATGATCTGAAGTCAAAATTGGGATATGTTTTCTGTCTCAACAGAGGAGCTGTGAGCTGTAAGAGTTTAAAGCATCAAGTTTTCACTGATTCCACAGTGGAGTCTAAGTAAATAGAGGCTTCTAATGAATATAAGGAAGTCGTATGGATTCATATTTTTTTCCATGATCGTGATTTGGTACCTTGTATTAAAGATCCTATCACATTGTATTTGTGATATAACTGTAGAGGCGGCTCTTGCAAAAGAGCTAAGGTCGCATCAACAGACAAAGAAAAAAATCTAGAAGTTTCACCTCTTGAGGTATTTTTATCAAAGGGGTGAAGTTTCAGTGATAAGATTATCCATATATGAGAACATGGTGGACCCCTTGACTGAAGGCATATCTTAGCAGAAGAATGAGTACCATGTGAGAGCTAGCGGATTGAAGGTTGTTAGCCGTTTTCTCTAGTGCAAGTGGGAGTCTATTGGAGTTAGTTCCCTAGAACCAAATTCTTTATATTTTATGATAAACATATATTAATTGGATGGATATTAATAAAAATTTTATCACATCATGATTATTCATCTACATGACATTATAAGAAATAATGTCTTTAGAGTAGCTATCGCACTAAAATGTCATAACAGATCCCTGGTATGATGAGAACCAGGAAGTTCCATGACACTATTCCTAAAAATATGTTCTATAACTAGATGATATCATTGGAAGTGAAAAAATGAAAAAAGATATTAGGGGTGGAGACTAATATGACTTTGATGTTCCTTCTCATAGTTTACACCCTTGGTAATGTCTAGAAGAATTTTATGAGAATGAGACCCACCAGTATAAAATCGACAATTATAAGTGTCATTGGATGTTCCTATCTGAAGACATGTGTATTGATCCTTATAAATTAATATTATTATTAATGGGTATTATGACTCATGCCCTTAAGTGTATTGGTTAAAACCATGATGACATATGTTCATGGGGAAGTAGGATATGTTGGGTGTATCACGAGTAATATTGCATTAATGAATAGTGAGAAAGATGATATGTCCCTTCTGTTCTATAAAATAAGTTGATATCTCAGTCTGTTTTATGGAAATGATATAGCCTAAAAAAATCCATGACCATGGTGTTCTATAGGCAAGTTCAATTTTCAAGAAGTCAAAGAATGATAAATCGAGCACATGGGTTAATGTCACTTCCATGCAACCATATTAACTGGAGATACCAAGATAAAGGGATTATATTATGCGTTAAGCATTTATATGAGGTGACATATCATTGCGGCATTATCTTTTTTCTCTATGAGTGCCTTGATGTGTTGTTAGATGCTGACATTGTACATTAGGCTACTCCACCCAATGCCACTGAGAAAGAGGCCTAGAGGGTCACACACTAAGTGTATCCAATATCTCAGTCAAATAAAATATTATTTACTATTTTACAAGTTGAATAAAGATTATTCATAGTTTTGGTTTAATAATTATTCATAGATGTCTAATTTCATTTATTTCAACACAAGTTATTTGAGAGAATATAATGTGGGAAAATAATTAAAGAATATTTATTTTCTCTTTAGTGAATATAATATTTATATATTTATTGGCGAATAATGATGTGATATTTATTTAATAAATAAATAGTCATTATTCAAGGTTTAATAAATATGGTGGAGTATTTGTGGACCTAGTTAATGGTACGGTGATAAATAATAATATTGAATATTATTTTAATAAATAATATTTAATTATAACTTGAAAGTTAAGTGCATGCCAGGATATAATTATGTTGCTATTATTATTTTACATGGGGGATTCTCTAAGATTAAAAATTTAATTATGGCACTTGTGAAAATTATTTATTATTACCCTAGTGAATTAAATTCTTGGATATATTATTCTCTTATATTCTAAGCACTAGCCAAGTGACAATGGTGGTTGTGCACAATGAATCGGAGAAAATATCTCAATCCTAGAGAGTTTATCCCTCTCCAATAATGCTCTAAATAATGAGAGATATGCTCCGCCACAGGATCAAGGAGAAAGCTTTTGAAGCATTTCTCAAGGCGATTGAAGGCGGACATCGCAAGTGCAAGGATCTTACATGCTGGCACCCAGAGACGCCTTCGGTGATATCTGGAGATACGTGGAACACATGTGGATCACTAATAGAGGAGATCTACCCTTGATCTCTATAATTAAACAAAGGCACACATTAGATTTTTGTTTCAATTCATCAACAAAGAATTAATCACCATAGAGGTAATTATTTAATTTAATGAAATTTATTATAAACAAAATATGTTGATCCTCTCTCTTGGTTCCAGGTTTCTATTTCATTTTCTAAATACATGATTAATGTTTTTGGATATTGGTGTTCATCGTCATATTGATCCTAGATTGTTCATTGAATATGGAAAAAATTAAATTTGGTCACCGACCCTCCATCACTTCCTTTGTGACTGGAACCTACACCATATACATTTCTTCAATTATATCCATGTACATTATCTATTAATAAGTAAAAAGCATTAGTAAAAATACCTATGATATGATTCCTGGTTACAAACCATATGGGTACTTTTGATATTTTAAATGGTTAA